>OX336394.1:193740892-194990892 GCA_946902985.2 Meconema thalassinum | reverse complement strand
AATTGCAAATAAATGAATGAATGAATATCTTATGCAACAACTTACTGTAATTGTGATTAGTGATTCTAAGTCTTGTCAAAATTTTCTTTCCTGACAATTAGAGAGTGTGTACAGTCAATTTCAAAAACGTCAGTTAATATATTATTTTATCACAATCTGGAAAACAATTAAAGGTCTAAATTCTAAGCAAGTGACGAAATATTTTAGGCTTAATTCCATGACTAAAAACATCTAGGCTCTGCATGCTCTAAAACCTTATTTGAGACACCGAAACTACTTTTATTTGGCTATACCACATGTATAGCCCAATAAAAGCAAGAGTAAAATGTACCTTCAAAAAGCCTTAAAAATCACCAATTTGCATCCAATTTTTTTTTTTAAATCCGGGGGAGGACCCCGGACCCCCCTTCGTCTGGGGGGTATTCCGTAACCACAAACTGTGCCTACCCAAAAATATAATCCTGGAGCCACCCCTGTGTTGTTCTCAAGTGCGTTTCCTCTGTTTGCGTTGAGGTCCTCTATGTCTCCCTTGCCTTTGTATAACAAGATGATGTTCGACTTTCTCCAGTCCTCTGGTATTTTTCCAGACGTAACACATTTGTTAAACATCTTCGTCCACAGCTGGGCGAGTTTTTCAAGAGTGTCTTGGAGATTTTCGTTGAACACCTCGTCCGGTCCTGTAGCTTTCCCTTTTTTAGTTTCAAGGATTGTGCATCTTACTTCGTCCTCGGTTATTGGTTCAAATTCTAAGTTTGATGTCTCTTCTATTTCGTAAGCTTGTTCTAAATTGTTCTTGTTGTAAGTGAAGTGTTGCTCCCAAACACCCATTGGGATTCCTGTCACTCCTGCTGCGGATCTCCTCTTGATCGCTTCCTCTGCTTGTCTTTGAGCATCTGCTTCCGTGCAGTTTGCTTTTTTGAGCATATTTAGCTTCTTATATTCTTTCCTCTTTTGTGCATATGCTTTCAGATCGTGATAATTGGGATTATATTACGGTGTTTGAAGCCATTTTCAGTGCTGCCTTAATAATCGAAACTTGATGTTTTTCTTGACCGACTGAAAAACATCAAATTTCAATTGGGATTAACTTATGTAGTGTTGACCGACTGAAAAGTTGCAATATCAATATTGTCAATAAAGCAACTGAAAATGGTTCCAAAGCTATCCGCCATGAATAAGAGATATAATCTGCCTGAAAATGCATGTAAAGTGAAAGGCCTCCTTTTTTGGAACTCGGGAAATATCCTTCAAGTTCGTCGTGAAAATCCTTAAAGAACTTGGCATCATTGAAAATGATATTGGGGGAAAGAAAAACTGGTTTAGCATATTGAGAGCCTTGCAATTTACATGCTACATAATCATTTACGGTATATGGTGTATCATAATGTATATGTAGAGCCAACAATGTAGGCTACCTATATGTTGTTTTGGATCTTTATGGTCTCCTGGAATGCCGGGCGGATTGTGGAAATATATATAAAAAGTATTGACTAGGTGGAAACCTGTGTAATTTTAATTAAATTGAGTCAAAAACTTTCACAAATCATGCAAAAACAAACCAATATGGTTTATATTAAGACATCATGGATGACGTATGGACGTTGATGTTTGATTTCGTACTTTGAATCACAACTATGCAACTCTGCTGTTTCCCTTTTCTTCTTTTGGTAGCACTGAATGAGATACGAACAAATGATAACATTTTCTGTAGTAACTTACATGAATTAGCCAAAATACTTTATCAAACAATGAGAAATAAATCAGGAAATGATTGTGGTGTTTGAAGCCATATTTTCAGTGTTGCCTTAGTAAACAAGAGTTTAGTGCTTTTCAGTCGGCATAAAGATAGCTTTCACGACGAAAAACACAACCGCTAGGCACCTCCTAAATAGTAATCTAAATAAACGTGACCCGTATTCAAGGTCAGGGGTATATTCCATAACGTGCCAAGACACCGATTGTCAAGCTAATTACATCGGGCAGAGTGGAAGGCGAGTAGACACACGTTATAATGAACATAGGAATGCGATAAGATACGGAACACATTCAGCCGTGTGCGAACATATGTGTGACGCAGGGCACAGCTTTACCAACATAGAGTCGGACCTTAAAATAATCCATCACGAATCGAAAGGCAGAGCTCTTGACATAAAGGAAGCAATCGAGATACACCTAGCCAAACGAAACAATCCCAACAATCTAAATGAACACACGTTCATGGAGAGCTCACCCCTCTTCACGCTACTAAAAAACACACCCTGTCGGAAACAAAACACAATTTAGCGACACAGCCAAGCTAGATAAAAAAGGGGGGAAATTAGGGGGTTTTTAATAGGTAAATGTTATCTGGATCAGGTGTACGATGTACTTTTCTTCTGCAATAAACCAAGGCCCATATTCGCGGCAGTATTAAAGGTGCCGGGACGTCCTCATAAGACCGTCAACGCTTAGTTCGAATGGGTTATGCTCCACGCGTGGCGAGGGCTAATCCACGGTCTTTAATAGTTGTAGACCCACCTCATTCAATAACATACATCTCATCTAGGTTGGCAACACTTCACATAAACACATCGCTATCACTCCCCACAGTACATAGGGGCAGGGGGGAGAAAGCAGGGAAAAACCAGTCGTTAAGATAACCACCGCAGTCGACCGCACAGTGAGTTCCAGTGAGCACGAAAACTGCGAGTAGCTGTTGTACGGAAGACAATCAGATAAATAGTTAGCCTAAAATTTTATAGTTTAACCATAGTTTACAACCATATAATCTCTCTAAAGTACAATCTACGGATAGCTATCACCATTTAGCATTTCACCTAACATATATACTGCATTTAGCATACACTGACAGTTGCAGTACCAATACTGCAACTAAATAATTGTACATATTGTAAATATTTTCACCTGTATTTCAAACCTAGATTTTGTAGCCTAAGTGTAATGGATCTGATGATGATCGCTTGACGATCGAAACTGGTCATCCTAGTGTTTTATTAATCTCATGTAACTTATTTCAGGATTAGGGCATAACCCATCTCTTTTGGGTACATTCGTGTTGACCGACTGAAAAGCACTAAACTCTTGTCAGGAAATGATGTTGTAATTTAATAGATGTTTACTCCTGTTATTCGTTACATGAACGTGTATATCTGCACAATACGTACATCGTGCGCTAGAACAAGATAAAAGTTTCTAGTGAAATTTCCAGGGAGATCCATTGCTATAAATTGTACAATAAAACAACTGGCTAAGAGATTCAAACGTACAAGTTCAGTAAACAATAAAAATAGACATAAAGGTCATTGTTTCCTTACTGAAGCTAAATTAACCGGAGTAACCGGAAACTTCAAAAGTAGATGCCGATTATGTTTGGCAGCGGATGGGGAACATTTTCAGCATCTACTGTAAACATCATCATCATCTTCTTTTTGTACAGTTCCCAGCCCCAGGCTGGGTCTGTTTGGAACATAAGCCTCGCCACTTAGTCCTTTCTTCCCACCCCCTCTCCGCTGTCACTCTAGTCCAGTCCTCGCCTCTCTTCTTGACACATTCCTCCACTCCTTTCAGCCATCTATCTCTTGGTCTTCCCCTGGGTCGTTTCTTCTGCACCTGCATCTCATGTAACCTCTTGGGAATCTTCTCTTCCATTCTCTTTAAGTGTCCATACCACCTCAATCTTGATGTCTCAATCCTACCCTGCAAGGGCTCCTCTTTCACTATTTCCCTGACCTTTTCATTCCTCACCCTGTCTCTTGTTACTCCGATCCTACTTCGTAGGAACTTCACTTCACTTGCCTGTATTCTGCATATGTCTCTTTTCTACATTATCCACGTTTCTGATGCATAGGTCAGTATCGGGATATAGTAGCTTCTGTATAACACTTCCTTGCTTTTTTGTGGGACATCTTTATTCCACACTAAGCTCCTAATGCTTCTCAGAAATGCTTCTGCCTGTCTGCCACGTTCCGTAATCTCTTTGTCATTTCTCCCATTTTCCTCCACTATACTTCCCAAGTACTTGAGACTTTCCACCTTCTTCAGCTGTCTCCTCCAAGTGTTATCCCACTCATTGGTCTGTCCCTTTTCCTGGTCGTTAACAGGATCTCACATTTACTGATGTTGAACTTCCATCCGTACTCTCCCACTGCAGTGTGAGACGAGCAACGGCATGAAGTAGGGGATTCCTCTTGGGGTGAAGTACAGTGGGGACTTCGTGAGCCCCGGGACTGCTACGGTAGCTGTGAAGGCCCTATAGGAACCCTGAAAAGTGACGGCTGATGGGGCTCTGGTGAAGATACGATAGGCCTAGCAAGCCAGTAGTGGATATTACATTTGCTTTCAAAACAGGAACAGGCCTCGGAAAGGTCGGATCTACTGTAAACATGGAGAGTAAACATGCATGATACTGATTTTAACCCTTCAGTACTCACATGGGGTAATTAACTACCCCAACTCTCGGAAAAACGACTGCTTAATTTTTTCTATTACGGGCTGTACTCTGGGCTCTTGTGTACCTTCCAAGGAAACTGTGAGGCGCCACTCGAGCTGTCTGTCATAAACGTTCGCGCGTCAATTCGTTTCCGGCAAAGAGACAAAGCTGACTGGGGTAAAATCTTACCCCACGCGAGCACTGGTGAGGCTACATTGGGTGTTTAGTAAATTTTAATTCTTGCGTGTGTTTCTATTGTGAGAATGTATAGTTACTCGAGTGTAACTGATTAATATGAGTTGTGATATAGCCGGGAACATTAGCAAGGACCAGGAACGAATTCGCCATGAATTGTTGAAGCCTCGGATAGCAGAGCGACGCAAACAAGTTTGCCCCGTAATATCAGAGAGAAAGCCTTGCGAATGAGTTCAAAAGATCGAAAAGAAATTCCCCAGGGCTCTCAGACTCCACATTTGAAGAGAAAAACACCAGGATCATCTGGAAGATGATGTCCTAGGAATCGGGACAGAAAAAACAGAAACTCTGGTGTGCTGTGTGAAAAGTATGTCTGCTACGACCATTTCAGTACCGTGAGTGAGGAATGTCTCAACCAGAAAACCGAAAGGGAGTAAAACAGACTAAGCCTTAGAGTTCAGACGGTAATGATGTGTGATTGACTTCAATAGTTCAACCCTTTACGACTGCATAAGCTCAAACGTTATTATGGATGCGCTTTCTCTGTTTTGAAGTTACGTAATATAATTCCTTTTTTGTATGTTGTATTAATGGCAATAAAATTAGATATTTCTATTATGCATATTAAGGCTTTCACGGCCCGGATTATTATATAAATAATTCATGCTTTTGGGCTAATGCCGTGTGTATTTTTAATTTATACCATACGTTTCGGAGAAACCTTGCCTCCTTTTTCAATGGGAATAATGTGGCCAAAGAAAGTATATCAATGAGATTACAAAAAATATAGATAAATTCCTCTGTTCTTCACCAGAGAGCAGCTGCCAGAAATTACTGTATGGACCATGGTGGAACGGCGGACAGAGTAGTAAGTAACGAGAAGGTAAAGGGGGTGGTGTGAAAATATAGAAACTCCTCGAAGAATGAGGAGGGGGGAGCTGGGAGGGTTAGATGGATATAAGGAAACATAAACAATAGGGAAGAGTATCTGAACGATACCTAACGTCATACAGTCAACGGCGAAAAAACAGATGGAAACTCCTCCAGTGACGAACAAAGGAGATCAAATCCAGGCTCTGAGCCCTAGAGGGAAAATGTACAATTTTAAATATGTGAAGAATAGAGAGACTGAGAGGAACTATCTCCCTAGATCCTTAATAACTGGTAGCCAAGTGTCACTTAGCTGATATCCAGTGTCTCTGTTAAAATTATTGGGATTTTTACGAATTTCAACTGCCTCCCTTATAATTCTAGACCAGTTGTGCTTAACAAGGGCAAGCGCATGAGCATCCTTGAAACATACATCGTGTCCTGAAGACAGGGCATGTTCAGCTATAGCTGATTTGTCAAGGTTGGTTTAGACGGATGTTCCTTTGATGCTCTTTGATGAGAGTTGCAATGGACCGTTTTGTTTGTCCAATGTAGACTTTTCCGCAAGTACATGGGACTTTATACTCCCCAGGTTGTAGTATTGGGGACAATTTATCTTTGTTTAATGATAAACGGTGACCAATTTTCGTCATAGTGCCGAAAACTGTTTTTATCTTGTGCTTGCGGAGAATCTTGGCAACGCGGTCAGTGGTGTTGTGAATATAAGGGAGGTAAGCAGTTCCTCTCACATCGGAGCTCTGAGAAGGTTGTCTATCCCTCCTTCTGGGATGTAGGGACCTATATATAGTGGATTCATTATAGCCATTACCCTTAAACATGGTTTGTAAGGCATGTAACTCTTCCTGAAGAGTTGATGCCTCACAAATACGTTCCGCTCTTTTGGCTAGAGTTGTTATAATTCCTTGTTTTTGTGCTGGGTGGTGGTGGGAGTCCGCATGTAAATAACGGTTAGTGTGAGTTGGCTTACGGTAGACGCTGTGCCCCATGGAGCCATCCGCTTTCCTCCTCACAAGAACATCCAAAAAAGGTAAGCATCCACCTGACTCTAGCTCCATTGTGAAGTGGATTGAAGGATGCAGCTGATTTAGGTGGTTCAGAAAGTGGTTCAGTTTCTCAGAACCCTCCTCCCACACCACGAACGTATCATCCACATACCTCCACCAAATCACAGGTTTGAAAGACGCCGAAGATATAGCCTCCCCCTCAAAATGTTCCATGAAAAGAAGCCGTCGGATTTTTTAAGAGCGTTAAAAATCCCTCAGTATGCCTTCCTTCGGAGGGGAAGTAAAGCCGGCGGTCCCATGTCATAGATTTATGGCATGTTAAAGATCTTTCCACTAATTACACCTGTGTGAAACTAAATTGGATAGGTTAAGAATATAAACAACGCTCTTAGGTTGCTACGTTCGTTGCCAAGAGCCGACTGCGGTGGCGTCTAGTAGCTAGTTCTGAACTAGGCCTAGTAGTCGTTGACGGTGGCGTTTGGCGGCAAAAGTAGGAACTATTTGAAAATTCAAAGTTGCAGTCCCTACTTGAATTAAAAAAACAGATACACACACTAATACAGTCATCACAATTAACACCGGTTATCAGACATATTCTACACACACCCAAAGTACACGGGGCTACATGACCGCGTTGTCGCAGCCCCTAAACTAAGGAACCAACCAACCAACACACGGCATTAGCCCAAAAGCATGAATTATTTATATTTATGTTTTCTTTATAGATAAGGTCCTTATTCAGAAACATAATTTTATTTTAAGTTGCGACAAATTTCACTAAAGAATGGGAGTAAGTTATTACGCTGCATGAGCACTGGCGTGACAAAACTCCGCACGAGTACTGAAGGATTAAGCACCGAACTCCGCCGTACATATGCGCGTGCAGCAGCCGGCGACTGAGCCGTCACTGGCGGAGCACGAGAGCAAGAATGTCCTTGCCAAGCAAATACGAAGACCCTGTCGAATGTGCAAACAGAATTAGTTTGTCTCCGGTTTAGCAGGACGAACCAGAAACACAAAATTGGGGATTTGCAGCCTGTATCACTTTTTTTTGAATTAAAGTTGTCCTCCAGTGCAGGCACTGTAGCCCACATTTTAAATATAAAGCCAACTAGTAGTGACAACTTTACTTTACTGCACTGTATGCAGCCTGTATGTGTCTCTCTCAAGAACCTTGTTACCACAGGTAATCCCGCTATGTAACCGTTTGTAGGCTAAGTTTATGTAATGTAAACCAAATAGGCTATAACTTACTGTACAAGAATAAAATCTTTTGGATCTCAGGGTTATAACCAGGTGTTTGAATTAGGATCACTATAGCACATGATCAGGTCGGTACTACATTGAGGTTCTTAATAGTACAAATGAATGACACCTACGATCGGTGAATTTGCACCTATGAAATTTTAATTTACCAGAATTGTGTAGCCTACCATTAACTAAAAGATAGCAAGATTTGAAGCCACATTTTTCAGACATCCACTAAATCCTACTGTAGCCTATGTAGTCTATAGGCTATGTTGCTTAAAGGAACTAAACGCACTATTTAAATGTATTTAAAAATGGAAGCTTAAAATACCCTCACCAACACTGAGGGTCTGGAGAGAGGGCTCTATGAAAACCAAAATAGGCCTATGTTTTAGCAAAGCATTCACTATTCGAAGAACTATGTCTACTCCTTTGCAATTCACATCTCATAATTCCACCAAAATGTTTATGTAAACAAGTTCTAAGTTAGAAAGAAATAAAAACATATTTTCTCCGTAGTTGGTGGGTCACTTGAGAGAAGAGGGATGAACAGACAATAAGAACACAGAAACAATGAACACTCGACGATACACCTCCAATAATTGTAGCTTACTGAGGAAACTACCTTGCACGGATCTCTCAGTTACACGACAGGCACATTACCGTTTATCCTCCAGTGAAAGATTAGATACTAAGATTGAAAATCCAGTTCCTGGTCGTAAGCCACGAACGATCCTTTTGAGTCATGTGTATCCTACTTATTACACGGTAACGTAACTTGCTGTCATGTCAAGATCCACCAAGACTGCGACAAAGAATATGGACTGCGAAGCGAACCAACGAGTGACACAGATGTGCAGCCCACGCAATTAAAACATCAAAAGCAACTAGCATAATATCCTATAAGTCTACTTAGAAAGGGGATCATTACAATTAAGAAGAAAGATAAGACAGCTACGCACCAGTTTTATTGACTTTCCGACATCGGCCAAGATACGATCTTTTAATCCATTTTTGTCATCCTGGATATCCATTGCTAGGTCTGCGGCTTACTATACCTATGTACAACCATTTCTTTGGTACACGACTACATTTTTACACAGTAAATTATCACAGACAAGATTGCATTCGCCATTAGGCGACATTTTGACACTTTGAGGGACTAAACATAAATATAATCGATTGCGCGCACGATACCGTAATATTGAACGAGAGGGAGATTCAAAACGTTCTTTGTTATTCTGCTAAATTAAATTATAAATCTGGCTTCGGAGGACCATATTATGCAAGGGCTGAAGGCGTGGACTTTTCACATGTTAGCCACTCCAGTGTAATTGGTAAACGCACATGTGTTGAAACCGAAAGAACTCGGGTTCGAATCCCGATTGTTTCTTATATTCTCTGCAACACAGCATGTTGTTGAAGCAGTCACCTGGTTTCCAGATTTCTGTGCGGGGTATGGGCACTGGACATTCAACTACTACTAATTGGTCTAATGGTATGGCACTATCACTGAGCTGCATCCAGTGGTAGTGAAGACCAAGTGTAGACTCACTTCCAATATCAACAATCCCTATCACCAAGAGCCTTTGTGTAGTTTTCTACAAGGGCCATCCTGTTTTTGGGATTGATCAGTGTGGAAAAGAGGAGATGATGAAGGGGAGAAGAGAGAACGAGGGTCTTGAAATACATGGAAATGGAAATGGAAATGGTTCATCTAGATGCTGTTACAGAAACCTAAGGAAGGGTACCGGTATATCGTTATTTGTTACCGTATACAATACCTCCAATGATAAGATGTTTCATTCACGTCTCTTTCTTATTAATGGTTACCTTCCCCCCCTGCCATAGTTCCAAGTTCACTAAATAATTGTAAAAAGCCACTCAAGGGAGTAAAATGTTGAATTTTTCTTTTTGATGCCTATGTAATGCTTAGAATTTAAAAGCCCTTTGACAATAATCACTACTAAAACATGAGGTTTATTTAATACTAAAAAAAGGGACCACTTTTCGCATCGTAAGCGAGGCTCCACACACTTACTCCTTCGCGCACACAGCTGCGCAAACATAAGATAAGAGGACTCAGATATCTTATGTTGTGATAAATAAACCCTAGCTGGGCACTTTGAAAGGCAGTAATGTTGCAATTAGTTGTCTTCAGTGACCTTCCGCAAGTCATTAAAAAATCTCATTCGGCACGCCGGAAGACAGTATGCCTTCCTTCGGAGGGGAAGTAAAGCCGGCGGTCCCATGTCATAGATTTATGGCATGTTAAAGAACCTTCCACTAATTACACCTGTGTGAAGCTAAATTGGATAGGTTAGAATGTAAACAATGCTCTTAGGTTCATACGTTCGTTGCCAAGAGCCGACTGTGGTGACGTCTGGTAGCTAAGTTCTGAACTAGTAGTCATCAACAGTGGCGTTTGGCGGCAAAAGTAGGAACTACTTGAAAATTGGTCGTCTGCAGTGCTTACTTGAATTAAAACAGATACACACACTAATACAGTCATCACAATTAACACCGGTTATCAGACATAATCTACACACACCCAAAGTACACGGGGCTACATGACCGCATTGTCGCAGCCCAGTGGCGTTTTCTCCAATACCACGGGATAAGCACCGCTTACCTAGCATATTCTCATAAGAATAAAGTATATAATATCACTTTCTAACGCGCAAGCAACTGCAAAAACGCCGCTTTGAATGACGTTCCTCGTTCTCTACCGCAGTTCTCCACGATCAGCCAGTACTACTTTGGAGAGAAAGAAGAAAGAGTGCGGCTGGTCGCTATGACAACGGCTTGTTTACCTCCAGGAGCCTTCTGGCCCGGAACACTGCTATGGCCGTTGGAGTGGTACACCAAGAACGCCAGGTCGTCCTTGATTGGCTAAGACAGGGGGTGTGGCATTCCATAGCCACAGGGCTGTCGTCGAGAAGCGCGTCAAAGCGGGTAGCAAGGTCTGCTTCGGTTCGGGCGGCTTACCCTAGCGAGCCTGGACACCAGCACTGCTTAAAATTATTTGGCGCACCTCTCCAGTCCCCACCCTCCATCTGACCATCAGACCCGACCTTTGCTGGGCGCGGTAGTTAAAATTCTTCTTCGTCCGGTTAACTCACAACTCTATGTTTTTGAGTGCAATTAGCAAAATTTAGTATACCGTAACTACTGTTGATATTATTGTGTTGGGAGTGAACAGTGCGTTGGAATCTTCAGAGTGACCCATCAACCCGAAAAGTTCCTCTGATTATCATTCAAATTATATTCAAAGAGTAGGTGTAAAGGATACATAATTTTAAATGTATGTACATCCGTATAATTTGAATAATGTTTTAAAGACCTATCAGATTATTTTAAAAAATATTTGGCGGTAGGTAGGGTCTATCAAATTCTCATTTGTACAAAATGAATTAATGCCACTATTTACTGTACCTTGGCAGATCATTTGTAGCGAAGTTCAATTCTTCTCTCCCTCTTAGCGAATTCATCAATTACATGGTCGTGAAAATCAGTGTTCCCCTGAAGGCTGCACAATAACACCTTTTCAATGGAAAGAAGCGCGAGATGTGAAAGTCCTTCTTGATGCATTGAGTTTCGGGTGAAGGTTTTTATACGTTTCATGGTAGAAAACATTCTTTCCACTGATGCACTAGACGCCGGAATTGTCAGTAGGGGAAGGGTGGGCATAGTGGCCACGCTAACGGGAAAACATTGTTTTCAATTAGTTAAAATTGTTAAAAACAAATGAAAATTGGCCATACTCTAGTTTATTTAGTTATGTATCTTTAAACAAATCATTTTAACTATATCTTAGTTACTTTTTGAAAGAAAAAAAAGTTTTTTCAAACCTCTACCAAATGGCCACTTTGCCCTAGGCGGTAGGGCAAAATGGCCACTAGATGGCCACTATACCCGTTGTTACAAATAACACTGCAAATGCATTAAACAAAAATTTATGAGCATATTTTTTTTACAATTAAAGTATTGTTATAAATCTCCACACATGTTTAAGGGTCCCTATCATTTTATAAAACTAATTTCCAAATTTTTATTGAGTACAATAAAAAATACAAAAGTTGAAATGCTTCAAAACATTTTATGGATATTGTGTTTAGCCTATTTTTGTTTAATTGCACATTTCACATATGGATTCATTGTCTTCCTCATCACACCCAGCACAATCCTCATGTACCCATATCAGGCAAATAGAGCATCTGATCCACCCTTCATTGCTTTTGGACTTAGAATATAAGTCCTGGCAGTAAAGGTAATTTGTATCACTCTTGTCACTATCGTAGTTACTATCTCCTTTAGTAAACAAAGCACGTTTTGCCACTTTTGATTTCCTTTTTTCCTGAATACCTTTATTCTTCATCACCTCAGCCCAGCATGGCTCGATCCTGGAACCATCAGCATGTCACGATTCCGAAGGCCGGCGCATAACTGACTACGCTACCACCCTGCTCATACAAGGAGATGTTTAAAACGTTCAATAAGTATCCCATTTATAAGCACAAACTTTGTTTGGTCCAGGCTTCATATAAATATTTTACTAAAATAATATAATATGTAGTGTCGGGCAAAGTGACCATGGCCGTGGCCACTTTGCCCTTTTTTACGCCATTATGTAAATGTGACTCCGCAGGCCCAACCACTTACACCAGGTCTTACTTTCAAAGATGAATTTAAAGCTTAAATCACACTTGTTTCAGATATGATAGTCATCAATACATACTAGAATCATATACCTAGTTATAATAGTTAATGCTGTACACTTACCTTACATCAGCAACTTGAAAAACAACAATATTGATGACAATTTCTAAAAGTGTAATCTGATCAGCTTCTAGGCTCAACACAACACTAATGGTGGTCTAGTGGAGTAGTTGAGGCACTTGCAGCCAGGTAGCAGCACTGTACAGTAGAAAAATAGCCCGTGGCAACTATGCCCGCCGTGGCCACTATGCCCACCCTTCCCCCTACTAGCTTAAAAAAGAAGGAAGCTTTTAGTTTTACGTGACCATTAATCATGCGATCATGAGCCACGGGACCTCCTTTTTTACGTGGAATCCGAACCACAGGACATGGAATTTCACTTCGAAATCTCACATGCATTGACTGGGAATCGAACCCGGTCCACCTTGGTGAGAGGCCAACTGCTTGATCGCTGCGCCACCACGCCCCCCTTAGTACTAGTTTGCATAGGTTATAGGCCTACGCCCCAATTAAGTCATTCAAACTAATGAAGCCGTGAAAACTTACATCAGTACAATTTGAGTGATATTTGCAAATAAATATTAACTGAACATGCAATACAATGACATAAGAATATCTATTAGTCTACTAATAGCATGTTTATTATTTTAATGTTCACTTAGGTCTCATAATAGAAAATAATAATAATGTTATTGGTTTTACTTCCCTGTTAACTACTAAGGCTTTTAGAGACGCCGGGGTGCCGGAATTTTGACCCGAAGGGAATCTTTAACGTGCCAGTAAATATACTGACACGGCTCCCTCGCATTTGCGCACCCTCAAATGCCGACTGGCTGCGACGGCATTCGATCCCGCTATCTTAAGCTCAGCAAGCTAGAACGTTACCGCTGAGCCACGCACAATAGAAAATTTACGGGTAATAACCTAAAAGTTTAGCTCCTTAGGCCAAGAAATGCGAACAACAAAAACACAAATTGCCACACTGTTCAATCGTCAAATGATACACGATAAGAGAAGCTCGCCAACCCTATAGTTGAATAATTTTCTCTGCACTTAATGTACATGGATTGGCAAGCCTAAAGTTGAAAAGGGAAAAATGAGCTGTGCTGTATTACAATTCTTTCTATTTTTATTTTTTTAATGTGAAAGACTAATAATTATGTGTGTAGAGTAATTGTTGCTACTGTAATGGTTATTAGTTAGTGCCCCATGTTGGTAGCGACAAATGTAACAGTTTCGCTAGCCCACACTGTTGGGAGAAAATGTAATTGTTTACCTTTGCCTAAGCTATGTTGTTTTAATGGGCGCCAAGACTTCAACGCAATGCTGAAATCTAAATTTGTATTTAACAACGTCTAGCTCTGGTAGAACACCGTCAAGAATCTATTCACTCAGATCGTGGTATGATTTGATCATTAACCCAACAAACAATTGTATCAGGAGAAGGAATTGGTCTATATCTAATGCTACCTACTGAAAGCAAAGATTGCATTGTAAAAGAAATGAATTTATTATATAAAACAAGTATAGCAAAATTAATAATAATAATAAGTATAAAATTTAAATTGGAGCGTTGTGATTTGAATATTACCGATAGAAAATTACGTGAAAACGGAGTCTGATAAATTGATTTTACTCTTATTTCCAAGCTATGAAGTTACTGAAATATGAAATATAAAACAAAGAAAAATGAGAGATTGCGTATTTCTGCGTCATTTGCGCTTACCATTGGAAATTGCCAAGGCATTTCCCTCGTTCTTGATGATGTTGTGAGCTTCCCACAGTCTCCTGGACGTCGTTATCTCCGTCGGAATTTGATGATATTCTGGTAGATTAGATAATTCTATGGTCCGTACCTCGGACCCAAACACTCGTACAACCAAGTTTTACAAAAGTTCGTCGCTAACTCCACTGAACATCGGAGCGACACGCACTTGCGACCGTACTCTGCAAGTTCTACACAGATTGTTCGTTCCACGGAACATCGGAGCGTCCCCCGCGTATACCATACTCCGCAAGTATTTCACAGATAGTCCTCGTTTCACGGCGCGTCGAACGTTATATGCACACGCCGGCTCCCCACTCTTCAGCCGACTCCTAGCTTACGTTGTCTCCGCTGATTGGCTGTACCCCACTCGCTATACTCCCCTTCTCTGGGTCATTACACTCGGCGGGAGGGTTCCGTTCCAACAATTCGCCTTTCCTGGACGATGCGACCCAAGATTGCGTCATGCTTCTCGACAGGAATCAGCTTGTATTCGAATTCCCAGTGAGTCATGTCTCTCAAATACCCTAACTGACAAAACTCCGTAAAATTCCGTAATCAAATAATTTTCTATGATATCGTCGTTCGTAATAATTTGCATGATAGCGTTTTCTAAGACTTAGAAAACCTATCTGAATGCTAATAATTTTTATAAAATGCTCCGAAAATATCTAAATAATAATTATAATAAATTAATAATAATAATAAATTAACATGAAAAATTCTCTTGGCTGAACAATTTGCCGCGTAAATAAATATAGAATGGCACGTTACATATTCGCCTCGGATCATCGGATGATTTACCGTGACGACGGTCCATTATCCGATTATCCCAGACACGTTAATAAACCCCATCCAAAATACATATTACATAAACGAAATCACCCTAAATTACAGATATATACACTCATATTTTTTCTTCACGCACTTTGCGTCAAAGTTTGTTGTCACTATGGATTGCACTTTGCAACCAGTCCAATGTTTTACGTATGGAATAGTGTTCCATGGATATTTCCGCCTCTCAAATTTCTCTATGTTGGAGAAATAGACATAATTAATGTGTGAGCACTATGTATTTCTGATGTCATATCACACGCATTGAAGGTGTTCTGATATATTTATATCACCATAGAACTCCCTAATTTCACTGGAGGTCCCCTCCTTATGGTGAAATTTAATCTCACTTATCACTGAGCACACGATCACACTATTGTGGCAGCGCCTCGTGACCATAATACTTAATCTCTCTTTAAAGATGATTAAATTAATATTGACTTCTGAAAAAAAAACAGTAAATGTGCATTACATATAACACCAAATATTTCTGTGCCGTAATCGCCCTGTCTTGTTAAGTTCCCTTAGACCATATTCTACTTAATACTAGTTCTCAACACAGATCAGTTCTTCTCACACAAATAATACCTCTGTACAAATTATCTTAAATTACACACTTACAAATCTTACATGGCGAGGCCGTAAACAGAAATCACGTGTGCTGATATGTATGAGTTTCATGAAGGACTGTCTCGCATTCTGATGGCCCATCTTTTATCTCGTGGACGCCTTGAGCTAACAAGCCCTATACAAGCGCTCCCCCATCTCTTGGAGATAAATGGGAACCCATCAGCGCTGCCAAAATGGCCTTGGTGCATCGAGACATTTTAGTGCTCAACATCATCCGACAATCCCGTCATATTTCCCTGTACCTTAAAAACTCTCATTTACTTACATACTACCCCCCTGTGTGACTTCTGATACGCCTGCCTTAAGACCAGATCCTCCCACGCACCAAATACCACCCTTACTCATTTGATAGGCTGGCTCGCCAGCTAAACACACTCACTTTATGACACATATTTTCGTAGACTATGTATATTATACGTCCCGTATAATCTGTTTCCCTCACTATTCTCCAGCACATATGCTGTTTTGCCAATACGTTTGGAAACTATAAATGTTTCTGCGTCACCTGCTTCCAACCTTGCAAGTGGCTCCCTTAAATGAACGTCATCACGTTGCTCTACCTAGCATATTTCTCAGTGTCTGTAACGATGCCCTGTTGCTACTGTCCACACATGCACATATTAAAATACCGTCCTCTGCTTTAACCACAGGATAATCCCTACATAAATTAGTGTCCCTCGATAGCATGTCTGCAAGAATGTTATCTTTACCTTTAATATATTTTACTGTGAATTCGTATTCCTGCAGAGCAAGAATCCACCTACTAACTCTGTTAGAACTGAGTTTACAAGTTCTCATATACAGTAATGCATGGTGATCTGTGTGGATCTCAAATTTCCCCCCTACTAAATACATTCTAAATTTCCCTAAACTGAAAACGATACCTAAAAGCTCTAACTCAGTAATCGTGTATCTTTTCTCTGCTGCAGTCAGTCCTCGCGAGGCTAAAGATACAATGCACAGATTACCCTCATCATCTTTCTGACATAATACTCCAGCAATGCCTATATGTGAAGCATCTGTCATAACCACATATTCCTTATCTTTTAACGGATATTTCAGCACTACAGCTTTCTCAAAACCTTCCTTCAGCGCTCTAAAAGCCTGATCATGTTTGGACTCCCATCTCCACCGAGTCCCACTTTTAAGCAATTCCCTGAATGGTTCTACCAACCCTGAGTATTTAAGAACGAACCTCCTGAAAAAGTTGCAAATTCCCAGGTAAGTTTTTAACTGTTTAACATTCTGTGGCACCTCTGCGTTAAGTATCTTATTAACCCTACTTTCTTCTGGTGTTACACCTCTACTCGACACTCTATGACCTAAAAATGTCACTTCTGACTGACAGAATGACGACTTAGACAGCTTCAAAGTGAACCCTGCCTGATCTAACTTCTGAAAAACTATATTTAAATGACGTAGATGCTCCTCAAAACTGCGTGAACTAATTACCATATCATCTATGTAAATGGTTACAAACTCTCCTGTGTCATCCCCTAATGCAATGTTTAAAGCCCTAATTAAAGCTGCTGAACTACTCTTTAACCCATAAGGTGTTCTACAAAATTGATAAAGGTTATATTTATGACTAAAAGCTGTAAATGGTCTATCTTCGTACATAAGTGGCACTTGCCAAAAACTGGAACTCAAATCTACACAAGTGAAATACTTCTTCCCCTCAAATGTTTGCATTAATTCTTCTATTGACATAGATTTCAGCTGATCTGAACTAATTCTACTGTTAACCAAACGAGCGTCTAAACAAATACGAACAGTGCCGTCGGTCTTGGGTACCGTGATCAAAGAATTAACATATGGACTGTTCGAGTGCTCAATAATCCCATCTTCAAGCATCTGGTTAATTTGTGCCTCAACTGCACTCTGATAAGCGAAAGGTACAGGATATCTATGTCCTGTGAATACTGACCTATCA
Organism: Meconema thalassinum; assembly: GCA_946902985.2. Classification (NCBI taxonomy): domain Eukaryota; kingdom Metazoa; phylum Arthropoda; class Insecta; order Orthoptera; family Tettigoniidae; genus Meconema; species Meconema thalassinum. The sequence continues at coordinate 194,973,244 of OX336394.1, read as the reverse complement.
ATAACGTTCAATGAATGTGTATAGCAATTGGCCATACCAATGCGATCCTCAAAAACTCTCCTATTACACCATAACACATCATAGAGCCGAACACACTGTTCATCCTCTATGTTTCCCTGAAATGCAGCCTCACGTAACGAGTCCTCTAGACTTCCGTTCGTAATCACACTGCCCACAAAACATGGAGAACCCCGCTCTACGGCTGGCGATATCTCATTTAAAGTACAAATCACACCTACAATACTACTTCTCTGAATTTGGTCATTGAACGCTACTTCTACTTCAGAATCTCCCCATTTAAATTTCAAACTCCCTACATCATAACATAAGTTACCAGACACTCTACTTAGCCACTCTGAACCCAAGATAACACTGAATACTAAATTTGGAATTACAAGGCAAATCTGCTTCTCTACATGATTATTAATTTTAATGTCTACTAAAACTTGCTTAGAAATTACTTTAGACCTCTTCCCAACAGCTGTGATAACAAAAGTGCTTTTAATTGGCATCTCCTCAAAATTTACTCCAGTTCCTTTCATTTTATCATAAAATGCACTACTTATGCAACTCTTCATACAACCACTATCAATTAAAACATCTGTGTACGCCTCGGACACGTTAAATGTAACTATGGGGCTCTTACTAACCACTTCCTGAATAATACCTTCATCATTTAGTTCATGTAATAATTCATTTCTTACATTTAGGTCATAGGGTTCCTGTATAATTGTATGGACAGGGCATGCTACAGACTGAGATTCTGACCTTACTTCGCAGCCTGGTTCGCGTTTAAAGAACCGCTACAGCTGGCCATAGTACTAGTTACTACTGCACTGGTCTGGTTGTTCTGAGTTGTGTTGTCATTGTTTGGCTGTATATTACTACCACTAGGCTGTCCTCTTCCTTGACCCCTATTCTGGTTGTAATTATTGTCATTATAATTTCTCCCTTGATTTCCCCTGAAATCATTGTTTCTCCCTTGATTTCCCCTGTAATCATTGTTCCTCCCTTGATTTCCCCTGAAATCATTGTTCCTCCCTTGATACTGATTACCATAGCCATTTCCTCTGTTCTGATATAGCTGATTATTATTATTTCTATTTTGAGCGTTGGCCCCTTCGCCACCGTTCCCTTGAACTTCTTGATGCCTGGCTTCATTAGGTCTATTATTATTATTACCCTGGTTCCGATTGAAATTGTCCTCATAACCCCCTCTCCCTAGTGCATCAAATGTGCTTAACAAATTTTCTACTTGTGATATAGTCTTTACATTCTGGATACAAGCAGCCTCCTTGATCCTATAGGGAAAGTGCCTAAGTAGCAACCTTACCACATCACTTTCCTCCTTCAAGCCATCCAGATATTTACACACTAATACCTGCCCTAAAAAGTATTCGGTCATGGTGGAGCTTCCTTTAGGGTTATATTTACCACACACTACTCCCTCACGATGCTGCGACTGAATAACCTCATTCCAGAACTTTTCACAGAATTTCATTTTAAAATCATTGATATTAGTAAACTTGTCTCTGTAGACAGCAAACCAATTCCTCGTTTCCCCCACAAACACTTGTTCTAAAATTTCAACTACCTGGCACCACTCAATACTACCATTTTCCAACCTCTCCCCGAATTTATTTTCTATAGTGTTCATGAACTCCATTGGGCACCCCTGTCGATTGCTGAACTTACCCAGTTCTACCTCCCTGTGTGTGCTATTCACCAAAACTGGCCTATTCTGACTATTTTCTTGCCTGATCCTAGCTTTTAATTTTAATTCTAATTCTGCGATTTTCTCCTCAGCCTTCCTCTCAATACTGTTAATTTAATGTTTCCTTCTGATTCTTCTACTTTATCATATAGCTTTGCTTGTTTCTCCTCAATCTTGCTAATGCTCTCTCTATTACTCTCTCTTAAATCATTTACTTCTGCAACTATTTGTGAGTGGACTTTCTCAATTCTACCCCCCAGCTGTTCCTTAACCTCTTTAGTAGCTACCTGAATTTTGTCAATTTCTCCCCCCAATTGCTTTTTGACCTGCTGTGTTTCCAGTTGCACTAGTTCTTTTAAATTTTCAGCCTGTGTACTGATTCTAATTTCCAACTCCTCCTGTACTTTTCCTAATTTTCTGTCTACATCTGCAATAATCTCTTTAGCCTTTTCTTCCATCACCCCCCTGATCTCACCTCTAATCAGTTCAAATTTGTCACTCATTTCCCTACTGTTTTGTTCTAATTTAGCATTTAAAGTTTCAGTACTCTCTCTATTTTCCTTACTGTTTTGTTCTAATCTGGCGTTTAAAGTTTCATTACTCTCTCTATTTTCCCTACTGTTTTGTTCCAGTTTTGCGTTTAAAGCGTCTGTACTTTCTTTATTTTCCCTACTGTTTTGTTCTAATTTTGCATTTAAGGCATCACTACTAACTTTGTTCTGATACATGAACTCGAGAAGTAAAGTTTTTAATTCTGGTTGGCCGCCTACACTCCCTGTTTCAGTATCGGGATTTACCTCCGCTACCCCGGTACTACCATCACTCGACATACTGCTCGTATCATCACTCTCCAGCTGATGACCACTACGTAACCTCATCTGTCTTTCTTTCTCATCCCCCATAATAATATACACTGATAAAGACAAATAATCCCCAAAATACAGGCACAGAAATATATACCCTTCTCCTTCCACAAATGTTATTAGGTTTTCATCCCCACGTTGGGCGCCAAATGTAATGGTTATTAGTTAGTGCCCCATGTTGGTAGCGACAAATGTAACAGTTTCGCTAGCCCACACTGTTGGGAGAAAATGTAATTGTTTACCTTTGCCTAAGCTATGTTGTTTTAATGGGCGCCAAGACTTCAACGCAATGCTGAAATCTAAATTTGTATTTAACAACGTCTAGCTCTGGTAGAACACCGTCAAGAATCTATTCACTCAGATCGTGGTATGATTTGATCATTAACCCAACAAACAATTGTATCAGGAGAAGGAATTGGTCTATATCTAATGCTACCTACTGAAAGCAAAGATTGCATTGTAAAAGAAATGAATTTATTATATAAAACAAGTATAGCAAAATTAATAATAATAATAAGTATAAAATTTAAATTGGAGCGTTGTGATTTGAATATTACCGATAGAAAATTACGTGAAAACGGAGTCTGATAAATTGATTTTACTCTTATTTCCAAGCTATGAAGTTACTGAAATATGAAATATAAAACAAAGAAAAATGAGAGATTGCGTATTTCTGCGTCATTTGCGCTTACCATTGGAAATTGCCAAGGCATTTCCCTCGTTCTTGATGATGTTGTGAGCTTCCCACAGTCTCCTGGACGTCGTCATCTCCGTCGGAATTTGATGATATTCTGGTAGATTAGATAATTCTATGGTCCGTACCTCGGACCCAAACACTCGTACAACCAAGTTTTACAAAAGTTCGTCGCTAACTCCACTGAACATCGGAGCGACACGCACTTGCGACCGTACTCTGCAAGTTCTACACAGATTGTTCGTTCCACGGAACATCGGAGCGTCCCCCGCGTATAACCATACTCCGCAAGTATTTCACAGATAGTCCTCGTTTCACGGCGCGTCGAACGTTATATGCACACGCCGGCTCCCCACTCTTCAGCCGACTCCTAGCTTACGTTGTCTCCGCTGATTGGCTGTACCCCACTCGCTATACTCCCCTTCTCTGGGTCATTACACTCGGCGGGAGGGTTCCGTTCCAACAATTCGCCTTTCCTGGACGATGCGACCCAAGATTGCGTCATGCTTCTCGACAGGAATCAGCTTGTATTCGAATTCCCAGTGAGTCATGTCTCTCAAATACCCTAACTGACAAAACTCCGTAAAATTCCGTAATCAAATAATTTTCTATGATATCGTCGTTCGTAATAATTTGCATGATAGCGTTTTCTAAGACTTAGAAAACCTATCTGAATGCTAATAATTTTTATAAAATGCTCCGAAAATATCTAAATTATAATAAATTAATAATAATAATAAATTAACATGAAAAATTCTCTTGGCTGAAAAATTTGCCGCGTAAATAAATATAGAATGGCTTCCTACTGACTTATGCCAGTTGCATAAAACCCCTCGAAAAACACGTTACACTACTTCAGATATCAACCTCAACATTGACAAGGGCATAGCTGGAACCGGGTGCTGAAGTTGCCTTATGGTGTAAGCCTATATTTTGTGTCTTCTTCACAGCTTACCCTCGAAAAAATTCCACGCCACGCCACTGTCACAGCCCCTAAACTTAAGACCCAACCAAGACAGAGGTAGATTTCACCTGGCAAAGTACACCCGAGTACACGGAGCTATATGACCACGATGTCGTGGCCACTAAAATAAGCAACATGAGCTGGCGTCGTTATGGTATAGCACACACATATAGCTTACGAGAAGTCCCATTTCTTATAATTCCAAAAGCATTTTGCTCATACCTTGGGGTAAGGGTAGGTCATATCAAAAATTCTTTCAGACAAAAGTTTTAGGTAATTTTTAGAAGAATATTGACCATTTCAAACAGAATTGATATTGCGACTATTAAGAAAGATATGTTTTTAATTCAAAATTTGAATTTCACGTCGCCGCCATGTTGGATTTGTACTCGCCAGGTTGTTAAATGTCCTGTTGGTGAACTTATGTTAATAGCCTTTATCAACATACAAAATATCAATTTGAATGCTGTCATAGATTAGTAGATATTGAGAACTGTCCAAATATTTTGGATGGTCGCCATGTTGTATTTTTATACAGGGTGTATCTTAATTATACCGACAAAAAAAGCAGGGACGCTCTGCGTGTTATGTAAAAGATGATGCTTCAATCGGAATGGCGGAGAAAATTTTTCCCTTCGAGAAAATGAGGTTACTTAAATATTTCCGGGCGCGCGATTCAAATACGAACTCGCCATATTTGCTGAGCAAGAGCGCAAGCCGCTGGCCACTGCTGTGCTTCAGGCAAGGAAAAGGAGTGTGATAGAAGGAGACAGATATATGCTGGCGGGAATTCTCAAGTTTCCTCGATCGCCTCGCGCAGAATTGTCCTTGTCCTTTTCAGGCAATATCGAAATTTGTTTACTAAGCCCCGCCAGGGGCTCACATCTAGTGGTACCTGGGTTGGCGACCACGGGACCCCAGCTTAATTGTACCGGGCTCCTCTCTGTTATCTTTCCTGTCAGCCTTCCTTGGTCAACTCTTTCAACCCCAACAGTATTAGTGTATCCGAGGCCTAGGGAGTCTCTTCCTTTCCCGCCTCAATTGGCCCTTCTCTCATCTTTCCGGATCCCTCATTCTTCGAGGGTTCCGCCTTCTTTTTCTTTACATTTTGTAAGTCTTTTCACTTCCAATTACATTTTGTACGTCTTTTCAATCTAAACTCTGTTACGTGAGCTTTTTCAATCTAATTTGCATTTTGCACGTAGCCTACTTTCAATCTACAGTAAATTGCATTTTGTAACCATTTTGATTTTCACTTGCGTTTTGTAAGTATTTTCAACCCCAATTGCATTTTGCCGGCAATTTCAATTTAAATTGTATTTTTGCAAGTATTTTGAATCTAAATTGCATTTTGTGGGTATATTGAATTTCAATTGCATTTTGTAAGTATTTTGAATCTAAATTGCATTTTGTGAGTATTTTGAATCTAAATTCCATCTTTTGCATATTTTCACTCGAAATTCCATTTTGTAAGTATTTTGCCATCTAAATTTACCTTTTGTGAGTATTTTGAATCTAAATTGCGTTTTGTAAGCATTTTCTATCTCACTTGCATTTTGTAAGTATTTTCAATCTACATTGCATTTTTACGTATTTTGCATCGCGGGCGCGGACATTTTGTGAGTGTTTTGAGTTTCAACTGCATTTTGTAAATATTTTTTAACTTCAATCGCTTTTTGCAAGTATTTTCAATCTTGGGTGACATTTTGAATCTAAATTGCATTTTGTGAGTATTTTCAACCTTAATTGCATTTTGTAAGTATGGTCAATCTACTGTACATTGCATTTTGTAAGTCTTTTGAATCTACATTGCATTTTGTGGGTATTTCGAATCTAACTTGTATTTTGTAAGTATTTTGAATCTAAACTCCCTTTTGTGCGTCTTTTTCATCTAAATTCTACTTTATCTTTTTCCTTTAACTTGCCTTTTGTGAGTGTTTTCAGTCTAAGTTACATTTCGCACGTGTTTTCAGTCTACATGGTTTTCGTTATGGTTTCCATTTCATTGTCATTTTTGCTATCACCCAGACCATTAGGGGCTGATAACCTCGATGTTAAGCCCCTTAAAACAACAATTATCATCATCATCATCTGTTTACTAAGCAGCCGTAATCGCACACACAGTACAAGGACACACTTGTCAGTCATGAAATGTACCCGATAGTTTCTCTTCTCGTCTATTCATCTCAATAACTTTCTTTATTATTTGACAATGATGCCGTTGTACTATTGTGCATTCATTTACTCACAACATTGTAAATGGAATTAAATACTGAATGAAACAAACAATACACCCAATGGTTTGATTACAGTAAATGTTCAATATGCTCCCCTGCAACTTCAATGCACAGTTCGCAACGGTGTATTAGTGACATTTGGACTCTGTTCAGGATGTGTGGTGTGTTACGAATGTCCTAGAAAGCTGCCTGAATTCTTGTTATAAGTTCATCTTGTCTTTCTACGGGGTTCGCATACACTAAAGTCCTAACGTAACCCCACAAGGAAAAAGTCCATGGGAGTTCAATTGGCCGAGCACGGAGGCCATTTAACTGGCCCAGCACGGCCTACCCATCTTCCTGGATAATGAGCATTTAAGTGTCGTGTTACACGGCGAGTAAAATGCAGTGGAGCACCATCATGACACAGCCAAATTCGCTGCCGAATACCTAGGGGAACATCTTCCAATAAATCAGGCAGTGATTCTGCCAAGAAACGGTAGTATTCATCACCATTCAGATGAGGAGGAAGGACATATGGCCCAATTAAATAGTCACCAACAATGCCGACCCAAATATTAACACTAAACCTATGCTTGAATGAGCGAACCACTGTACCATGAGGGTTTTCATCCGCCCAAAAATGCCGATTTCTGGAGTTGGCCACGCCTTCTCTCGTAAATGTAGCTTCATCCGTGAAAGGAGCGATGACAAGAAGTGTGGAATATTTCCATGGCTGTTTAAGACCCACCTTGCAAATGGTAGGCGTTGTGGGTAATCCAGACGTGTTAGTTCTTGCACCGATTGATAGCGTTAAGGGTACAATTGCTGGTCCTTCCAAACCTTCCACACCGTCATATGACACGCGCCAACATTCCTCGCAACAGACCTCGTGCTGGTTGAAGGATTTTCATTTCTTCTAATGCAGCCTCTTCAAACTCTGGGGTCCGTACCGACAACGTTCTGCCAGCATCGTGCATCTGAAGCACGAAGCTCCCTCCTTCACAGAGTCGCCTGTCAATCGACACGAAGGTTGAATGATGAGGTTGGCGGCGATTAGGGTGCCGGACGCTATAAATCCGTGCGTCTTCTCTCCCGTTGCCATTTGCTGTGCCATAAGCTAGGTGCATATCAGCCATTTCTTCGTTAGTGTAGCGAAACGGAGCCATTTTCAACAATTTATGCAGCAAAAGTAACAGCCAATATATGTAGAACAAGCTGTACACTGCCCACTGGGGCCGACTAGTGAGTGTGTCAGTCCCACCAGCATATCTCTGTCTCTTCCCTTCACTTGCCTGAAGCACAGCAGTGGCCAGCGGCTTGCGCTCTTGCTCAGCAAATACGGCGAGCTTATCAATTTGAATCGCGCACCTGGAAGTAACAAAGTAACCTCATTTGCTCGAAGGGAAAAATTTTCTCAGCCAATCCGATTGCGGCATCGTCTTTTATTATACCACACAGAGCGTCCCTGATTTTTTTGTCGGTATAATTAAGATACATCCTGTATATGTAGGCCGTAGAGTTATGTACTATTAGATGACGATTATTGGGTAGGTTCAATATTCAAACGTTGACTTTGATCGCATGATTAGGACATGAGAAATTAAAAATTAATTTTAAAATTTCGCATAACCGCCAACTTGAGGTTATGTAAACAATTGAACTAAATTAGATGTCAGTGCATTACAATGTGTATAAACATTTGCTGTACTATGTTTCACTGCGCTCGGATGGTTAAATCACGAGAAAAGTCTATTTAAATGTTTCAAATTCACTTGGCCACCATGTTCGTTTTGTACTTAGCAGTAGTGTCTTTTATCACCGTACAAAATTTCAGGGTGATATCAGTAATAGTTTCGGAGATATAGAATGCCGGTGAAATATTTCGCACAGTCGCCATGTTGGATTGGTGAGACATAATACAATTTGAAGGACATGGTCGGGGTCAGACAATTTAGTACTATGACCTTACTGAGTTTCATTGAAACAGCTTCAGCCGTTTAGATTTGATTAGGGACACACACACATGGACAAAAGGTGATCTCATAAGCCTATATTTCATAAATGAAACTAGGCTAAAAATCTACATCTACATCAGAATACCGGTGAACATGAAAATACAAAACTCCAGCATGACTTCCAAATATTTTAATACTTGTGTCATAGAGTAGCCAAATTTTTAAACAGCTCTACTGAAAAGTTATGATATCTTATGTTGTAACATTATGTGCTAATTTAAGGTCTTAATTTCTTTCGGAGGCATTCAATTCAATTACATGATATTAGTTACATATTATGGAACACGACAGTACCTTTATCTCAATACCCGACATGTGGTCCCTTTTCATATGCACGCACACATATAGAGCCTCATTGATGTGAATGATAACCAACAAACCAATCTTTCTCAGGGGGGAAAATAAAAAAGTTAAATGGCGAGCACTCCTATATTGTTGGCGCACTTCTCTTTCTCAAACATTTCACAGTAGGCCTACTACAAGATTTCCTAAATTGTTAGTGAACAAAACTATCAATTCCGATGCATGTAGGAGGAAATGCATAGTTCGTTTTAATTGCTAAAGAGTATTACAGTATTATTATAATTATATATTGAAAAAATCAGGTCACTATGCAGCACTGCAACCTTATTACCGGCTGTCACTGGTGTAGTTCTTTTAAATTATCCATGATACGAATGTTATTAAGTTAAATGAGGAGCATCAGGATGTACAGTCTATCCCTACAGGTCCCAAAGAAAAGCGACAAACAATTAGATTAGGATGTTCAGATCAGTCTAGTGAACTAGGTGTGCCTAGGATTATACCCACTGAAGCAAAGTCTAGCTCAAAATTAGAGGTGGATATTTTGGTAAGGAATTGTCCGAGTCTGATGAATAAGTGGGAACTGCTGGACATATTCTTAACTAAGAATTCTATAAAGATATTGTGTTTTTCTGAGCATTGGCTTGTAGATGGCCAGACAGATATTATTCATATAGATGGTTATATGTTGCAATCGACATATTGTAGGGGGCGTGGCAGTGTTTACATTAGAGTGCTTTGAAATGTAAAGTAATAGATACGGTATCTCATTTTTATGTGTGGAATTAGATATTGAAGTTGTTGCAGTGCTCATTTATGATCTCAATTTGGTTGTTGTGTCAATATATCATTCTCCCAATGGGGATGCAGATGTTTTTCTTGAACAGATGGAAAAGTTGTTGTTAAAGTTGGTTTCATATAAAGGGTTTAAGGTATATATCTGTGGAGATATCAATCTTGATGTTACACAAGATAAGAGAAAAATTCATTTTTTTCTAAATTTGCTGCGTTCTTTCAATTTGTATTCCCACTAGGGGGAAAGCAGTCCTTGATCCTTGACAAATATTGATGTAAATCTTTTTAATACTGGTACACTTGACATGGCCATGATTGGCCTAGGCTCAGATCATAAAGCTCTTTGGCTGAAGCTAAGAAACACTATACCCAGAAAAATTGTCAAAGAATCCGTTTCCAAGCGAATTTTTTTGGTAGATAAAATGCTAGAATTTGTAACAAGGTTAAATTATGTAGATTGGGGGGGGCTTGATTGGCGGAATTCAAAACATCAAAGGAAGTCCAACCCCTCCTCCACGTGGTGGGAGACGGGCAACGGCATGAAGTAGGGGATTGCCTGTAGGGGTGAAGTACAGTGGGGACTTTGTGTGCCCCGGGACCGCTACGGTAGCTGTGAAGGCTCTATGGGAACCCTGAAAAGTGACGGCTGACGGGGCTCTGGTGAAGCTACGATAGGCCTAGCAAGCCAGTAGCGGATATCATATTTGCTTTCAAACCAGGAACAGGCCTCGGAAAGGACGGATGCAAACGACGACGACCCGGATATGCTAATGGACTACGAGTTGGGACATTAAACATACAGACACTGACAGGAAAAGTGGAGGAGATTGTAGATGTGATGGAGAGAAGAAAACTGGATGTACTGGGCTTGGCAGAAACAAGATGGAAAGGAGAAGGTCGCAGAGAACTGAGGAAAGGGTACCGGTTGTACTGGAGTGGGAACAGTGAAGGAAGGAGCAGCGGAGTAGGAGTAGTTGTGAGAGATGGAATGAAGGAAGAGGTAAAGGGAATAAGTGACAGGATCATGAAGATCAGAGTAACTGTAAAGGGAAGAAGCCTGGAGATAGCCCAGGTATATGCCCCTCAAGTTGGATGTACAGCTCAAGAGAAGGAAGACTTTGAGGAGGAGCTACAACAGCAGTTGAATGGTCAGAGCATCATTGTCATGGGAGATTTGAATGCACATGTAGGAAGTGAAAGGCAAGGATATGAAAATGTATTGGGAGCAGAAGGATGGGGTAGCAGGAATGAAGAAGGGAGAAAGTTGCTGGATTTTTGCAAGAGAAACGGTTTAGTGGTAGGCAACTCCTGGTTCCGGAAGAAAGAAAGCCACAAGGTAACGTGGTACAGCAGTGATTTAACAAAGAAATCTTTGGTAGATTACATGCTGTACGACAGGGAAATGAAGAGAAGTGTCAGAGATATAAAGGTAATACCATCAGAGGCCTTAGATAGCGACCACAGAATACTTGTAATGAACCTGGGAGTTGTTAAGGATAGCAAGAGGACAGAATACCAGGAAAGGAGAATCAAAGTATGGAAACTCAAGGAAAAGGAAGTCAAGGAAGAATTCCAGAAGATAATAAGGGAAAGGATGCCAACAGACAATCCTAAAACAGGGGAAGAGGAATGGAAGCAATTCAAAAACACAATGGTAGAAGCTGCAGTGGCAGTATGTGGAAGAACAAGCAACAGAAAGCGGTGTAAAGAGACACCATGGTGGAATGAGAGAGTAAAAGAAGCTGTGGGAAGGAAGAACAAGGCTTTCAGAGTGTGGTTCCAGGAAAGAACTGATCTGGCAAGGGAAGATTATAAGATAAAGAAGAAAGAAGCAAACAAGATTGTCGCAGAGGAGAGGAAGAAGTGGATGGTAAAGTGGACGGAGATGATGGAGGAAGACAGCAGAGGAAATAAGAAAGTACTTTATGGGATGGTCAAAAGTAAGAGAAGAGGTCTGCGAGAGGATGTGGTAATGATGGACAAAAACGGAAATGAGGTACACAACAAAGAGACACTCAAGACAGTGTGGAAAGAGTACTTTGAGGATTTGCTGAATCCAAATGGTCATAGGGAGGAAGACAATGTATTGGAAGATGGAGAAGACAACACAGGAATGGAAAAGGACCTGACTTGGAGAGAACTGGAAATGGCTATAGACAAGATGAAAGGAGGAAGGGCACCAGGTGTGGATGAAGTGAGTGTTGAAATGGTGAAGGCAGCAGGGGAGGTTGGGAAACAGTGGCTGTACCGTGTGATGAGGGTGATATGGAAGGAGAAAAAGACCCCAGAAGATTGGAAGAAAGGATTAATTGTCCCAATATTTAAGAAAGGAAGCAGAAAGGAGTGCAGAAATTACAGGGGTGTCACACTCATACCTCACTGTGCCAAGATATATGAAAAGATATTAGAAAGTAGAATACGAGCCAAAGTGGAGAGAAAATTGAGAGAGGAACAGTATGGATTCAGACCTGGGAGATCAACAGTGGATCTCATATTTTCAGTGAGACAGCTCCAGGAACACCACTACGAATTTGGAGAGGATCTGTTGATGGCCTTCCTGGACATCGAAAAGGCCTATGATAGTGTGTGTAGGGAGAAGGTTTGGAAAGCAATGGAAAACATGGGAGTGGAAAAAGAGACTGTAGGCAGAGTGAAGGAGATGTATTGTGGAAGTGTGAGTTGTGTGAAAGTTGGAGGGGAAAGAACAGACTGGTTCAGACAAATGAGTGGTCTGAAACAGGGTAGTGCGCTGTCACCCCTTCTCTTTATTGTGGTTATGGACGAGGTAATGACACGGATAGCAGGAAAGATAGGAGAAGATAAGATGAAAGCAATGGTGTTTGCAGATAATCTCATGGTCTGGGGAAACGAGGAGGAGGAAATTCAGGAGCAACTGAAGGCTTGGGAAGAAACAGTGGGAGAGTACGGATGGAAGTTCAACATCAGTAAATGTGAGATCCTGTTAACGACCAGGAAAAAGGACAGACCAATGAGTGGGATAACACTTGGAGGTGGACAGCTGAAGAAGGTGGAAAGTCTCAAGTACTTGGGAAGTATAGTGGAGGAAAATGGGAGAAATAACAAAGAGATTACGGAACGTGGCAGACAGGCAGAAGCATTTCTGAGAAGCATTAGGAGCTTAGTGTGGAATAAAGATGTCCCACAAAAAAGCAAGGAAGTGTTATACAGAAGCTACTATATCCCGATACTGACCTATGCTTCAGAAACGTGGACAATGAAGAAAAGAGATATAAGCAGAATACAGGCAGGTGAAATGAAGTTCCTGCGAAGTAGGATCGGAATAACAAGAAGAGACAGGGTGAGGAATGAAAAGGTCAGGGAAATGGTGAAAGAGGAGCCCTTGCAAGGTAGGATTGAGACATCAGGACTGAGGTGGTATGGACACTTAAAGAGAATGGATGAGAAGAAGATTCCCAAGAGGATACATGAGATGCAGATGCAGAAGAAACGACCAAGAGGAAGACCAAGAGATAGATGGCTGAAAGGAGTGGAGGAATGTGTCAAGAAGAGAGGCGAGGACTGGACCAGAGTGACAGCGGAGAGGTGGTGGGAAGAAAGAACTAAGTGGCGAGGCTTATGTTCCAAACAGACCCAGCCTGGGGCTGGAAACTGTACAAGATGAAAGGAAGTAAATTTGATCGCTTCTTCAACACATTTTTAGCATTGTTTGACGAGTGCTTTCCTCTCGTTAAACGGACGTATAGTAGGCCTACCTGTAGTCAAAATTCTGGCCTTATCGGTATAACTCGATATAAGTGGTATACAGAAGAGCTGGAGAATATGAGGAAACAAGTCATGTTATGCTACATAATATCTAAGTAAGGAGTATGTAGAATTATATAAGAATGTAAGGAAGCAATATAAGCACGCAGTACTTAAAGCAAAGTTGGAAGCCAATGAGATTTTTATAGCTGGAGCAGTCAATAGGCACAAAGCAGCATGGCAGGTAATTAATAAGGAGAGTAACAGAAATAGGGAAAAACAAAAAACCGAAATATCCCCTGATGAATTTAATCACTATTTTATTCAGTCAGTAGATGATGTTTATGAAAACATAGGTGACTCCTCAATTGATTTTATGGACTTGATTGCCCAAACCCATGCATTTCCAAAATTTGATTTTAGATGGAAGGCTGTATCTATGTACGAAGTTAAAAGTGTGGTGAACAAACTTAAAGCTTCATACAGCCAAGACATCTACGGCATATCAAATAATTTTATGAAATCAGTAATTGATCATGTTCTTATACCTCTTACTATGTGTATTAATGACAGTTTGGAAACAGGAGTGTTCCCAGAAACTAACAAATATTCAAGAGAAATTCCAGTATTTAAAAAAGGTGAACACAATGCACAGTGGGACAGATTGCAATTCTAGCAGGACAAAATTACAATTTCACTGGAAATCATTATTGCTGATAAACTTCTAGGTCCAACCTATGAATAACTCTGTCTGAACATGAAAGACTACATTTGAGCTTTGTAATGGTAAAATTATGAATGAATTTTATATGTATTAATGTATGCAAGTATTACTGTATGTTATCCTTTTATGCAATAAATGAAAATACACCGACAAAGGCACTTCAAGCAGGAAAATGGTGTTTCATTAACACAAAATTACTAATCAATTACCCAATTTTACATACCTCATAATTTAGGATGTTCATGACAGAGCTGAACTGTCATATTCATCTGATGTTCCTGAGCTGTCATGTGATGAATTGTCATCTGCATTGCTAGTTGCATGCATATGGCTTCTGGGCAAGTTTGGTTCTTCCAGCAGCTCCAAAACTTCTGTCGGTAATTTTTCTTCACGTCTAGAAAATGTGTTTTTGTGGGATATTACTGGATCGGAAGACACAAGCAGCATATGTACTACATCCTGTAGATTACTTCTGGGTGAAAATTTCCTTGCATGAGCTTCTCTGTATCTTCTAAAATCTTTGTTCCTAGACTCTTGTGCTTCTTCAGATAACTGTCCAATCGGTATAATACACGATTCAATTATCTTGGCTCCATGTACTGTATCAGTATTTATGTACAGTAACAGGCATATAATATCAGGAGTAAAGTCTCAGGAATAAGTTGGTTATTTCTTGTGCATATTTCTCAAAAGCAGTTATGTTAATTGGATATGGACATGATATTGTACGAAGAATTACTGAAAACCATCTAATAAGTACCTCGTTTATACCTGTTATATTTGACGACAAAGTGGGGTCTCGGAAAAATCGACGTGCTGTATTGCCATCAATAGGTGTGCCACTTCCTCCTGATCTACTAGCAAGCCCATTTCAATACGGAACCTCTGAAGTATTGATTTCTTTCTGTCAGCCATCATATTTTTTTTCTTGAGTTTGCCTAACTTGCCTTTTTTAATGTCTAATCTGTATGGAATATGTAGCAGGCATTCGAAAAATCTAATCCAACAGTGAAGAGTAGAAAGTCCAAAACTATAATTTTCCTCAACCAGTATAGTTTTTCAAAGACCAGTATTGTTCATTTCCTTGGGGTCAGCATGACAAATATAACATTTTTGAGATGAAGTGCCGGTGAGATAATTGCAGATTTTTCCATCTACCATAATTAACATCATATCCTGCTTTATATGGATTTCCTTGTCATTAATTGTAACTTTTGTTAGTGTACGTAATTTAATTTTGTCTTCTATTGACCTTACCTCTTTTTGTTAGTTCAACTGTTTCTTTCTCAAATAACAATTGTATAGGTCTGCAAAATCTTCTAGAAGATTTTTCCAAGAACTGTTCTGTTTTCAGTGACCTCTCAGGGCATACTGAATACATCAGAAGAGGAACAAGTGACATAGCAAAGAGATCAGAATCACATTGTACAGATTCTTCCGATTATGTTGTAAATTTCTGTTTATATTGACTCTGCCCACTAGAACCAACACATCCCCATTTGAATGTTACATGCACATTTTCCAGAAATTGTTTGTAACAGCACATCCTCTTGCACCTGGACAAGTCTTTTAATTGTATGATCAACAAGAGACTGCAGTCTTATTGTTGCAGAAGTATCTGGTATTGTTATGTCCTCTTTCGGTGGATAGCACTGTGACTTTGTCTGCCGTATAATTTGGTAAGGTAAATTATTTGCATTTTTCTGTTTAAATTCCCTTCTCATTTGTATGTATTGTTTTATTGTTAGGTCACTGTTTATTCAAAATGATAATGCCTCTTCATATTTAAAAGGTATTGGAGCTGCAGAAGGCGATCCCATGGCTATCTTAATTTTTGTGGCTCTTCTTGGCGACTTCTGCGTTTTCTAAGCAATTCTGCTGCATCTCTCCTACCTGATTTTCTTAAAGTAACTTGAGCAGCATGCACAATTTCTTGCTATGTATAGTCACTGACAAGAGGTTTAATCTTCCTGCTTTATGTCCTGTCACTGCTATCATAAAATTTTTTTTTTGGCCTTCCAATACCCGCAGTAGATGGTCCTGACTTATTTGTCCAAAATGTATCAGGAACACTTTCTGAAAACGTAATGTCTTTGCCTAACCAGTTAGATTACTCTACAAGAAATGTGTGTTTTACTCGCGAACAAATTTTCCAACGTTTGTCCAAATCACACTTAAAATGCATAATATCTTTCTTTAATGATTTAAGCACTTCCTCAGAACACCATCTCAATCCAAGTTCTGTTTTCACATAATCATACAGAGTTTCTTTGGCCACAACATTAGAGTTCAACACATTAAATAACTTCCTACGCGTGATACGTGGTCACGCGCCTCCATCTAAAAAGTAAAAGTGACAAGTAATCTGCAGTTTTCAGCAAATAATTTTATTACTGCTATAAACCGTGAGCTTTATAATGCATTTTAACATAAGTATGATAGTGCGGTCTCGTGCCGCTTTTTTTAAAATCCTATCTCAATTCACAAAATGAAAAATAAAATTCAGTAATTACATCATTCCAATCATTTTAATCTGGAACGATAACTACCTAAAACAATTATAATAACAGGCACTTAATTGATAGAACATACCTGCAGCAACATTTTCCATCTCGAAAGACTTAAGTAAACACTCTCCTCACTAAAATACACGTTCTCAAACTGAACCCTCATTTAACACTGCGCACGCGTCCACTTATCTTATGTAAACAAACTTTGACTGCTAGTCTCACGGCTGACAAAGGCTATATTCGTATACCATGGTCAGGGGTGTATAAAATAACTATCCAAGAGTTTAGTGCTTTTCAGTCGGTCAACACGACTCTTGTTTACTTGTTTACTAAGGCAACACTGAAAATATGGCTTCAAACACCACAAAATAACTATCCCTTTATAATATTAAAGTAATACTTTCCATTTCTGACGAAGTGTGAAAAATCACTTTTGTCCAGCTAGATTTGCAATCTGTCCCACTGTGCAATGTACTGAGCAATTACCGGTAGGTTTCAATTGTCCCAGTACTTGGTAAGATTCTTGAATATATTATGGTTGGGCAACTGGTAGACTATTTTGACACTAATAATCTTTTATGTGTGGAACAGTTTGGTTTTCGATTAGGTAAATCAACTATTGGAGCAATTGACTCACTGCTCGAACACGTATTCTTTGCTTTTGAAAACAAGAAGCTTACTCAGATTATGTTATGCGATCTTTTGATTGTGTGTCGCATCCAAATCTGATTAAAAAATTACATTGCTATGGAGTTAGAGATAAGCAGCTTGACATCCTGAGGTTATACCTAGGTGGTCGTAAACAAGCAGTTGAAGTGGAAGGTGTAAAGTCATCTAATCTTTATACTAAACATTGTGTCCCACAGGGCTCAGTTCTGGGACCATTTTTGTTTTTGGTGCTAATAAATGATCTAGTTTATAATGTTAACTCTGCAGCCAGTTCAGTCTTATATGCGGATGATACAACTATCATAACAAACGCTAATACTGTAGACAAAGTCAGACAGCAAACAAGGATACCTTACATTCAGCAAACAAGCTATTACTTAATTCCAACGAAACTCAAACATTGATATTTAGTTTAAGTACTCATCAAATTAATGAAGAAAAAGACCCTGTCAAGCTGTTAGGAATTTATTTGGATGCTAAACTGTCTTGGGATGCACATATTGATTTTATTACAAGGACATTGTCAAAGGTACTGTATTTATTAAGAACCCTCATTCAGAAAGTTCCAAGCAAGTTCCTGCTAAATGCATACTTTGCATTTTTCAAAGCATCGTGCAATATGGAATTTTACTATGGGGAAATTGCAGTAGAATCTCCGAGGTTCTTGTAATTCAAAAGAAAGCTCTACGCCTTATATCTAAGTCTCCACCAGGTACTGTACCCGATTTGGAGTCTGACCACTAAGCTACGGCGCTGCGTGAACCGCCTGGGGCCGCAGATATTATGTCACGGTGGTTTGGTCTTGTGGGGATGACCAGCGGAGGTCAGTGCATCTGAGTGATGATGTCACAGCTGGAGAAACTTGTTAGGCTAGGTCACACTGCCGGAAGGAGAGGTATCATGTGCGAGCAACCCCCCACCCCTTATGGCAGGCAGTACTGCGAGGCCGCTTGACAGGTGGTCGCCCAATGAGCTTTGCTCATTCTTATATTGCTTCCGTTCATGTCTAGAACATGTTTTTAGTGCGGGCCGGTATCGTCGTGTGTGATGTATTTTTATGACCGTAAGTGTAACGATGGGCCGAGCTATTAGATTTAAATTCGTCACTTACAAATCGCCAAGCAAAGTTACGGTTTAACGGCAGTGTGAAAGTGATGGTTCATATTCGTAAGTATTGGGACCTGCACTGTGATACTGGAGCCACGTAAGTTAAAAATCATAAAAACATTACCAGCATCAAACAGCAATGAAACACAGTTTGAGGGCTGGATCCCTCTCAGCCTGTGCTACAAGCCTACACATTATTCAATGGAAATCAGTTGGGACATCTTTACAACAGAACATTGCACATTTAATCAAAGCTTTAGGCACCATTGGAACTCTATAATGGTTCACCTAGTTCATTGAACATTGCTTCACGCCGGACTTCTGGAACAATCTTTGCCAACTTACACTGAACATAATCTAACTTTTGAACACACTAAATCGAATTGGAACAGTGGTGGTGTGTTATCCTAATATAATGGAACTACATATAAATGCAGTAAATGTCTTCGTGAGGAAGGAAAGACATACAGTTTTGAATATTTCTAATTACACCATGGCACATTAAACACGCAGAAGACGTGATGGGGGATGGAACTTTGATCGGGGAGCCGTCGCGGCGATCTTCGCAAGCAGACGTCAGCTGCCAACACGACAACAGGGAACATTTATCAGGGATCTTTACACTATATTAAACTTGCAGAAGAGGTTTGTTTCTGCTTAACGAAGATGCCACGAGGTAAAAATGTATCGCCAGCCCACATGAATTGAATCTTCCCATAATGAGTTGCACTCCAGAGCACATGATCATATTCAGACTTTGCATAATTCCACGGCATGGCAAGAGGATTATCTATTGTACACATCGGAGTCTAATGAATTTTGTTGGGATTAATAATGATAATAATTGTTTTTTATGATTATTATTATTATTTTCTCTTGCATAATTGCGATGGCAATTATTTCATTTTTTTTTCTTCTGCGATTCATTCATGCTTCTATCTTTTTTCGATTTATGGGTTTATCCAAGAATTTTAAGATCTTGTGCATCAGATGCACAGGTGTTTATTATGGTCCACATTTTCTTTGGGGATTTGATGTTGAAGCTTTAGGATGACTTTGCAGTCTGCACGACGTTTTTTTTTTTTTTTTTTTTAATTCCAGGTCTTTTCTAGGACGATCTTTGGGGTCTCATTTGAGGATTTTGCGAGTTTTGCCTTGAGCCGTTCACATTTTGATTTGATTATTAGTATTTTGGGTCTGCATATCAGTTCAGATTCGACTGTTCGATTTATGCATTCTGGTTGCCACATTTTTGAGTGTGAAGATAGTCAATAATAAATTTGCCACTTGGATATTATATTTGTGACAAGAATTATTGAAGTTATGTACGGAAATGCTCAGATGATGATCTGCTTTCTGGTTTTGAATGATAGTTTGATGGGCCATGATCTTTTGTGACATGCTGCTCTAGTTATTTAGAGGTCTATTGCCTTAGTGCATTGATTTATTGGCAAATGTTTTTTTTTTATTATGAATTATTTATAATCCAATTATGATGTTTAAATATTTTGATCTAATTATTTAGTCTCTCGTAGAGAATTTATGTCTCATTTTGAGTTAAGCTCATTGCTTTTGTGAGGCAAAAATTAATCTTTCTTTCTCTGTCCTTTTTACTAATTAATTTGATCAGCAATTGCCTGAGGAATTGAAAGAAATCGAGTATGGTTGGCACTGATACTTCAATGATCATTTGATGGAGTTTGATTCTGGATTCTTTTTGAATCTAGTTGCGGATTTGAGACCACAAAATGATTATAATAATAATTATGGGCATTAGGGATGATTATTGAATTGACGAAAAGATTTTGAATAAAATGTAAGATTATTGAATTTTGAACAAGATTATTAGATTTTGAATTGACTAAAAGATTCTGAATTGAGCATGAGATATTGAATTAAGGATTTCGATTTGATTAAAAGGTTTTTTTTGAACTGATCCTGATAATCAGTGGACTGATTTGAACAATTTTTGATTTTTGGAACCGAGATAGATGAGTTCATATTATATTATTGTCTGTTATAATTGTAAATATGTTTGGATATTTGAATGGACTATTTTTTGTGCAATTACGGTAGTACAATGCCGGTAACAATTTATTAGAAAGCAGTTTCGCATCACAGGGCACATTAGCTTGATTATTTGATGGTGTAATTTTTTTTCTTTCATATAATTGAAGTTAGTCGCTCAGGGATGAGTGTTAATAATTTTTCGTGTCGTGTGCGCCGAAAAATCCCTGCAGCGACAGAAGAGACTTTTAGTTGACTTTCGTTTTAGTCCTGTGATGTATTTTTTTTTTCTATTGATCCGATTTGGCAAGATTCAGAAAGACACTACACCATATCTTAGGGATTCTCTAGCCGTCGAGATCGTAGACAGGGTGTGGAATGTTAATGCAAGCTGAATCCATGTATAAATAAGGATCATTTTCCTTTATTTTCTTAAATTTCTTTTATCCTTCTTTTAACGCTGGCTTCTCCAGGAATGTGTCCTTGCGAACTCTAGTTTGATGGCACCCCTTTTTCCCCCATCCCGTAACGACCCGGAGATACTCTGTCTCGTGCCACCCGAGCCGTTTTTCTTCATATAATCTCAAACTAGAATTCAGGCACATTCGTTTTTATTTTTCCTACTACATTTTTTTCACTCCCCTGTTCTTACTCGGAAATTGTGTGGTGTAATTATTGGCCGGGTCATCGCACATATTTTCCGAGATGGGCACAGTACTCACTGTAAACGCTTGTTTATTGATAATTCTATTATGATAGTAATTAATTTGTACATTTTTAATGCATTATGTAACGTTAAAATCACAGATGTTAAATATCGAAATGACTTCCATAATCACAACACTAGGAGTAGAAATCAGGCGGATATACCCTATTGTAGGTTGCAGAAAACAAAGGCAGGTCATTCAATTTATCCATTGAAGCTCTTCAACAGATTACCACCTATTGTACAGGTTCTTCCTAATAATATATTTAGGACAAAACTGAAGCAATGGCTCTTACAGCATCCTTTTTATTCAACTAAGGAGTTCTTTGAAATGGAAGTAATCGGTATTTAATTAAGATTTGTGGAAATATTATGTACTAAAACTATAATATATACATGTATACCGGTATGTAATCAAGTCATTAAAAAACAATAGAGCCCCTGGTGAAGACGGACTTATTGCAGAAGTTTGGAAATTGGATCATGAACACATAACACCAAAAATTCACAGAATAATATCAGATGTCTGGAAAACAGAGAAAATCCCAAAAGAATGGAAGAGTGCTTTGATACACCCACTCCATAAGAAGGGAAGCAAAACTGATCCGAATAATTATAGAGGAATTTCACTTCTTCCAGTTGCTTATAAAATTCTATCTAAAGCTTTGCTGAATCGACTCGAGCCACAGGTGGACCACCATATTGGAGAATATCAGGCAGGTTTCAGGAAGGGAAGGTCCTGTATTGAGCAGATCTGGAACCTCAAGACCATACTGCATATCCAATGATGCAGGAACACTACAGTCACATTTGTGGATTTCAAAAAGGCTTACGATTCGGTTGACAGACAAACATTGTTTAACAGACTAGAAAAATTAGGAGTTGAAAGGAAGACCAGGGCCATCATCCAGGAAACATTATTGGGAACTACCTCAAAAGTGAAATTCATGGGAGAAATCTCTAACTCTTTTGCAATTCATACTGGAGTCCGACAAGGGGATGGTTTATCACCACTCTTGTTCAACATCGTACTGGACAAAATCATCACAGAATGGGAAAAGCATGTGAAAGGTATCCAAATTGGAAAGGAGAAAGGGAAAAGAGTCACTGTGAAATGCTTGGCCTTTGCAGATGATCTGGCCATCTTAACAAACAACAAGGATGAAGCCATATTAGCGGTAGACAAACTACATGAAATCTCCAGTAAAACGGGATTTGATATTTCGTATGAAAAAACACAGTACGTATATGGATACCAAATCAACAGGAAACACCACCTTGCGAACGCAATATGGAAAAATCTCGCAGGTCACTCGCTTCAAATATTTAGGAGAAGCCATCCAAACCAAAGGATTGAACACAATTTCTAATGCAGATGAAAAAATCCACAGCCTGCTTCCAGTCTCCGACCGGGTCAGGAATGGAATGAATGAAGCCCCTATCTAGCGGCGAGGATATGAACTGTGCCGGCTGCCGAGGCCTGACGCACTCCTCTGGGGCAATGATCAAATGAATGACAGATGAAATGAAATGATAGTGGAGAGTGCTGCTGGAATGAAATTTTGACAGGGAAAACCGGAGTACCCGGAGAAAAACCTGTCTGCCTCCGTTCTGTCCAGCACAGATCTCACATGGAGTGACCGGGATTTGAACCACGGACTCAGCGGTGAGAGGCCGGCGTGCTGCCGCCTAAGCCACGGAGGCTCTCTAATGCAGATAGAATAGTAAAATTGCAGAAGGCGTACAAGCTGACATGGAATCATTATAACAAAAGAGCAGTATCTTGTAATGCAAAACTGCGCCATAACGCAGTTGTTTTGCCTGAAGCCTTGTATGCGGCAGAAACCACAGACATTAGAGGAATGACAAGAATTCATGATATTGAGAAACAGGAACTAAAAATTCTTAGGAAAATCTATGGCGCTGTTTTTCGTAATGGAATTTGGGTCAGGAGACCAACAAAGGAACTTTATGAAAATACAGACACCATTATAGATAAATTTAGGAAGAGACGTCTGCAGTTCTATGGACACATATATAGGATGAATGAGAACAGACTCACTAAGAAGATTTTCAATATCGTGAATTCAATATCGTGAATGCAAGTAAATTAAAGACCAGTTGGATAAAAGAAGTACATGAAGACATGAAATTACTTAAAATCTCTGAAGACTACATTAAGGACAGAGAACAATTTAGAAATAAAATCAGAAACACGAAAATTGTACAAGTTTCAAGTAAGGACACATCAGGGAAAAAATGGACAGAGGAGAGGAAGAAAAAGCACAGTGAACTAATGAAGAGGTTTTGGGAAGAAAAGAAGAAAGGAAAAGGAAGTGAAGCTGTGATTGGCTCAAGTTCTCACGCTCTCCTGAAGGGGAATAATCGGAAATAATAATAATATGTATATGTAATTATTTGCTTACAACATGTATGTGACAATGTCTATTGCATACTCTATGCTTAATGACAGAATAAAGATTGATTGATTCTATAAATGAGCATCTCTGGTTCTATGGAACAAGTCACTTTGAAAGTTGATCAAATGTATCAGTTTAGTGAACTAAATACTCTGTTACATATTTCTATAATGTTTTATCCATTGTATGGCACTTATTCATGTGACTTTGAACACATATTTTCCAGTGCTGGAGATGTGCTGATGGAAGGTGTTGGAGAGATCGGCATCTGCCGGTATCGACCTCCATCCTGATCGATAGGCGCAACTAGCGCCCTGAACTAACTTTTAAACAGTTCGCTTTATGATCTGTTCATGGCACAACGCATTTAAACAGTTCATGTATTTTGTGTTAAATAAATCAGTTGAGTTACATTTAAACGAGCGTTACATTTCATTGCCGCTTTTAAACCTCTAATAGGTTATGGACCCAGAACGATTGGCTCAGATTTAAATTAACTGAAAACTGAAAACAGCGAGATCAAGCGGAGACACAAAGAGAAGAACGCGTCGAATCGGCAGACATCTTGCTCACTCGAGAAACTTCTGGACGTCGACAAAGCGAGAAGGAACAAACGCCGTCTCCTCGAATATTGTGTGCTTGATCGTGAGTGAACAGTGAAAAAGCCAATCGCGAGTGTTTGGACAATAACACGCGACGCGAATTTTGGCTTATTGCGAGTGTTTTGGACTATAACACGTGACGCAAGAAAACGTGCTTAATGTGCGAGTTGTGTACAAAGGTGCGCGACACGAAATTCCATAGGCCTATTTGCGAGTGTTCCGGACAATAGCACGCGACGCAAAGTGTATGGCCGGTTGTAAGTGTTTCAAACAATAACACGCGGCACAGCAAATTTATTGTGAACAATCGTGAGTGTTCCGGACATTAACACGCGGCACGATTGAAGTGAGACAATGAATTCAAACGGTGTAGTGCGCATCGAGGCCTTAGGGCGCGATAATTACGACACCTGGAAAATGCAAATGCGCGCCATTCTGATAAAGAATGACGCGTGGGGTTATGTTAACCGCAAGATCGTCAAACCCGAGCCGGGTGAGGACAATGCAGCCCAAGTGACCGAGTGGACGACTAGGGATGAAAAGGCCATGTCAGACCTAATCCTATCCATCGGACCAAGCCAGCTCAAGTTGGTGAAGAACTGCAGGTCATCAAGCGAGATATGGCAGAAACTTGAGGGGATAATATTCCATTGCGATGCCGCCGCGATAAAATTCCCCTAAAACAAAATGGCGTCTACCATGACGTCATCAACGACGTCACTCCTCTAGCAAGCTTACGGGAAAAGCCTGGGTAATAGGGGTTTTTGGGTGGGGAAACACAAAATCCTTAGAATTCGCGTGATTTTTTTACGCATCGTAATCTACAATTGAGCTATATAGCTCAATTGCATATTAAGATGCGTATAAAAATTTCGCGATTTCAATTAATATTTTCAATTTCCCGCATCGAAATCTACAATTGGACTATATAGATCAATTGTAGATTCCGATATACCTCGTATTTCTTACATTTTTTTTACGCATCGTAATCTACAATTGAGCTATGTAGCTCAATTGCATATTTCGATGCGTATAAAAATTTCGCGATTTCAATTAATATTTTCAATTTCCCGCATCGAAATCTACAATTGGACTATATAGCTCAATTGTAGATTCCGATATACCTCGTATTTCTTACAATTTCATAATTTAAAAAACGTGCATCGAAATCGACAATTCACCTAAATAGCTCAATAGCATATTTCGATGCGTAGAAAAATTTCGCGATTTCAACTGATATTTTCAATTTTCCACATCGAAATCTACACTTGGACTATATAGATCAATTGCATATTCGCAATTTCTTACAATTTCATAATTTAAAAAAACTTGCATCGAAATCTACAATTCACCTAAATAACTCAATTGCATATTTCGATGCGTAGAAAAATTTCGCGATTTCAATTGATATTTTCAATTTCCCGCATCGAAATCTACAATTGGACTATATAGATCAATGGTAGATTCCGATACACATCGTAATTCTTAAAATTTCATAATTGAAAAAACGTGCATCGAAATCTACACTTCACCTACATAGCTCAAATGCATATTTCGATGCGTAGAAAAATTTCGCGATTTCAATTGATATTTTCAATTTTCCGCATCGAAATCTACAATTGGACTATATAGGTCAATTGTAGATTCCGATACACATCGTATTTCTTACAATTTCATAATTTGAAAAACGTGCATCGAAATCTACAATTCACCTACATAGCACAATTGCATATTACGATGCGTAGAAAAATTTCAATTGATATTTTTAATTTTCCGCATCGAAATCTATAATTGGACTATGTAGATCAATTATAGATTCCGATACACATCATAATTCTTGCAATTTCATAATTGGAAAACCGTGCCTCGAAATCTGCAATTCACCTACATAGCTCAATTAAAGATTCCGATTCGTAGAAAAATTACAAAGTATATCGGAATCTGTAATTGATCTACATAGGCCAATTATAGATTTCGATGCGGAAAATTAAAAATATCAATTAAAATTGCGAATTTTTTCTGCGCATCGGAATCTTTAATTGAGCTATATAGGTCAATCACAGATTTCGATACAATGTTTTATGATTATAAAATTAATAAATTACGATGTTTATCGTCATCTAAAATTCAGCTATATAGGCAAATTACGGATTGAGCCATTTTTATGAGTTATATAAGTTACTCCTTTGTGCCATTTTTATCTGACGTGATCAATGCACGCCTTTGTGAAACCTTGGCTGTGAAGCTATTAATAGCCCTCTGATGTCTTAATACCATATATGGACATATCTGCATCTTGTCCCCTTATTGGCCAGTGATTTATATATTGGAAGGGGTCGTGACCAATCAAATTTTACCACACAGTTAACTTTGTGTTGCGTCGTCATTTGCTTTGTTTCGAGGCATTTCTTTCTTGCAGCCAAGTAGGCTAGTCGTATTCCCATATTCTTGGGGAAGTGCCCGCGTTCAAGGTGAAACCATGGCGAGGTGTCTGTATGTCGTAATCTATATTGCTTTACTGTAGTTCAGTTTCATATTTCGGCAATTTAAAACTCTTATTCTGTGTTACTTTCTTTTGGTCGCGTGTACTTGCCCCCTCCCGATATTTTCCCTCCCCCCTTTGTGTGCGTGTAATTGCTGGTGAGTTTTTGTTTTGTATGGTAGTGTTATTTTCATTTATTTTGATAACGTACTTTTTGTACTTTAAGGGTTGAAAGTTATGTATGTGGGCTGTCTTCGATTTACTCTGGAGTACGTGACGGTGGGTTTGCCTACCTTGTAGGGGGCACCTTTGAGTCTGTCATTCAGAGTGTATCTTATCGTAGAACAACATAACGGGATTGCAGACGATTTTTCTTGCTTCCCGTAATGCTTTGTTCACAAAAGGAGGTCTCACCATAGCTATTTGCTGGTGACCTAACCTGTGATATTCTTGTGTCTGTGAATGCCCATATTTTGCGCATCACATATTTTCGTCGTCTTTGTGTGCCCTTATCTCCTACGCATACTTTCAATTTTTAAAGTATATTTTTGGCTTTGCCGATAATTTAATGTAATTTTTCCTTTTGTCTAATTTCCTATTTTTCTCGTAACTCACTCGTTCTTGCATGTGCCTCCGCGTCTTTCTTCCTCACTCCTCCCCTCCCTCTCACCCCGTTCTGAACCATTGTACCCCCTCCTATTTTGTTTATCCCTTTTGACACGCTTTGTCTAAATTCGGAGAACGTATCTTGACTTCGTTGAGTGTAGTCGTTTCTGAGTTTTGTCTTTTTATTTAATTGCGACATGCTTACATTTAGTCATCGTTTCATCTTGCCTTGAACACGTTACCTTAACTTATCTTATTTCATTTTAATATAATTTAATTTAGTATATTTTCGATTTTCTTCCTAATTTGTATTTTTTCTTGCGGTAAACTAATTTTGTGGTTTATTTGTTGGTCATTTCTCTTCTTGCTTTTAATATCTCTGGGATTGTTGTTCATTGTAGTTGTTATTTTAATACATTTTATCTTTGCCTAAGTATCTCTGCTTTTGCGTCACGTCTTATTTCAATTTTAGTAACCTTCTTCGAGTTTTGTCTGGTTTTTGCTATATTTCGGTTTGTCGGTCTTATTAGCGTACTTGTGACGTTAATACGACCTCTGATTTAAATTTGTTCATCTTTGGATTTTACCGTAGTTTAATTTTATTTAGCTTTCCCCCTTCCTTTTGGGATTGCTTTCTGGTTTGCCTTTTAAAATTTGGGCCCAGCGAAAGCCAAACAAGACTGCGATCTCCCCGTTTTTCTTTCTTCTATTTTATTTTATTTTATATTTCTTCCGGGATAGGGGAAGAG
Organism: Meconema thalassinum; assembly: GCA_946902985.2. NCBI lineage: Eukaryota > Metazoa > Arthropoda > Insecta > Orthoptera > Tettigoniidae > Meconema > Meconema thalassinum. The sequence continues at coordinate 194,945,372 of OX336394.1, read as the reverse complement.
CTTCAGCTACGTTTCCACTGATGTCTGCTGCGTACGTAAGTATATGTTTATTTCTATTACTTCATCTAAGTTGCGTACAGGATACAGATACAACATTTTAAAAATATAACCTTATATCGGAATATTTTCGTAAATATCGCCGACATAATTTAACTAAGTAGACCAATTACCTATTCCAATACAAAATCGTGTAAATGTAACCCTCGATTAAAACATTTTCGTATGTACGGCGTAAGTTATGCACAAACGATTGCTGTCTGTAATAATCGCTAATTGGCATCAATACGGTACATTAACACATTACCCAGGCATACACAAAGCCAACCTAGCTGCTGGCAGACACATTAATTTCCATCAAAACCACAAACACAACCTATCGCTAACACATTGTAATATTCTTATAAAACATTGTGGTCAATAAAGTTATGGTTTTGTGTAGTTTCGTTTGTTTTTCAAAGTTGTCAATAATATTGTTTTTGCTGAGGGCCCCCCCCCCCCCCCCTGGTTCGGTATTTTTATGTTTTCCAATATTGGCTGCAAATACTTGTATCTCAATTAAAAAGCACTTATCCTTAACATGCTGTTTAATAACGCCTCACAGACATACTGTATGAACCATCAAAAAATTACCTATATAGGTTCTTGTAAATGCCAATTTCAGCCTATATTTTACCCACCCATTCCTATTTTACAAGGCGTATTCCCCCACACAGTGCAACTTTTCAATTACCAGCAACAACCAAAAGAAATAAATGAACAACTTTATTAACACTCACCAATGGATCCCACAGACCGTATTATTCCCCATGTAGAAGAAGAAGCAGTAATTATCGTCCACACAATGAATCACATAACACTTTCGTCAATTGATTGCGACAACTTACGGAAATCAACAATTTTCGTAGAAATCGCCAACACAACCCGCGAACAAGTCACTGCTAATATTAAAACGCTAACGAGTAACGCCATTCACGAATTCAACAATTTCATTACAAATCGCCAACACAATCCCGCACACCACACTGCTAATATCAAACTCTTGTTCTACAAATTATTCACAGGAATAATAATTGTTAAAATTACGTTTACCAACCGCTAACAGGTGAAAAAATGGACGACTTCTTCCAACAACACCACGCGCGAAACTGACGTATTAATCAGCTGACAAGCATGCGCACCGACTCCCGGCAGGCAAAGCGTCAATACGTCAGCCGCGACATCACGGAGATCCCTAAATATTCCCCAAACTCGGCCGCATCGCAATGGAACAATGAACCAACTTGAGGATACGTTTCAGTCGAAGGGGCCGGCTCGCAAGGCCACGTTGTTGAAGAGTCTAACCTTGCAAAAGATGACTGAAGGTGGCGACATCCGTGAGCACCTCAACAACTACTTTGACTGTGTCGACAAGTTGGCTGACATGGACGTAGTTATTAACCCAGACCAACTTACCATCATGATGCTGTACAGTTTGCCGGCAAGTTTTGAAAATTTCAGAATTGCCATCGAGAGCCGGGAAGATCTACCGAAGCCTGAGAATCTACGTACGAAGATAATCGAAGAACACGATGCCAGAGTTGCCTCGTCAACACCGATGGAAAATTAAGGCGCCATGTACGTGAAGAAGAAAGGTCCTTCAAGGAAACCACAGTCGAAGCCTCAAAACAAAAACCACGGCTACTCCGGTGGTAAGAGTGACAAGGAGAAATCATTTCCGTTCAAATGCTCGAAGTGCGGAATCAAGGGACATAAGGCAGTGGACTGCAATGTTAAGGTCAACAAAAATCAGCTGTCGGACGCGTCACTCTTATCAGTTGAGGAACCTGATACGTGCCAGATCGCGACGAGCAGTGTCGAAAACCTGTGGTGTCTCGACAGTGGGTGCACGTCTCATCTGTGCGGTGATGCGACTGTGTTTACAGAGATGGACAAGGGCGAGACTGGCAAGCTGAAGTTAGCGAGCAGCGCAACCGCAGAGATAAAGGCCCGAGGAACTGCAAAAATTGCAACAAGTGTAGACGGTAAAACTTGCAACGTTACTATCAATGAGATTTTGCACGTTCCTGAGATCCGCACTAATCTCTTATCAGTCTCGAAGATGACAGACCGTGGTTTCTCGGTTGTTTTTGGCAAAGAGAAGGCGGAAGTTCTTGACCAGAATGGACTGACGAGGTTAGTTGCACAGCGCAAGGACAATCTGTACTATGTACAGGGCACCCCACTGGAAAAATGTAGAAACGCAGTGTCAGAAGACAAGCGCGACGAGAATGTGGCGCAGCTGTGGCATCGAAGGATGGGTCACGTCAACTTTCGTGATCTAGATACGGCAGTGAAGAGCGGATCCATTCGAGGTGTGCAACTAAAAGGGAGATGTGGAGATCTAACGTGTGACATTTGCACGAAATGCAAAATGACTCGAATACCTTTCCCGAAAGAGTCAAATCGTGTGACCGGTAAGCTTGATATTATTCACACAGACGTTTGTGGCCCTGTGGGTGTTGTGTCTAATGGTGGATCCAAGTACATGATCACATTCACGGACGACTACTCGAGATGGACAGAGGTACGGTTTATGAAGACGAAGTGCGAGGCGTTGCAAATGTTCCGAGAGTACAAGGCTTTCGTCGAGAAGCAGCACGGTCTGAAAATAAAGTGCGTACAGTCCGACAATGGACGTGAATATGTCAACAGGGAATTTGACGAGTTCTTGAGATCTGAGGGGATCGAGCGCCGTCTCACAACACCATATACGCCTGAACAAAATGGTGTGGCCGAGAGGAAAAATCGGACCCTTGAAGAGGCAGCACGATGTTTACTCCTGCAATCTGGCCTACCGATGACATTCTGGGCGGAGGCGATCAACACCGCAAATTATCTGAGGAACCGATGTCCAACCAAGAAGCTAAACGGGAAGACTCCATTTGAGCGCTGGTTCAACAGAACTCCGACTGCACACTATTTCAAGGACTTTGTGAGCAAGGTGTTTTGCCTGAACAAGACCCCAAACAAGGGGAAGTTTGGCCCTCGCTCAAAAGAGGGAATTTTTGTTGAATATTCAGAGCAGTCGAAGGCTTATCGTATCTGGATTCCTGAAACGAAGAAGATCGAGATCACGAGAGACGTTGTTTTTCGTGAGGAGATGACCGCGCCTAAGAAATCAGTCGATGATCTGTTCCCGCGTGACTCTCCGGACAAAGTACGCATTGAACCAGAGGATCCGATCCATGAACTGGAGTTCGAGCTGGTGTCGAGAGACGAAGTTCTGGCAGAAAACCAACCTGATGTTGCTGAATGGGAATTCCCTGATGGCTTCATAGGCTTTCCTGCCGACGATTACTTTGTTGAACCGGAGATCCAATCCGATGAGCAACAAGCGGCATCATCTAGGAGAAGAGGCGGACGGCCTCGTTTGATTAGAACTGGAAAATCTGGGCGACCCCGCAAGAACTACGGTGATCGACCAGGGGAAGCGGCTAACGTCGCTGAAATCCCAGTGACCCAGGCTATCTCCGGAGAGGACTCACCTGCGTGGATCGAAGCAATGTCAGAAGAAGCAGTTTCACTGATTCGGAACAATACGTGGAAGCTGGTCGACCGTCCCAAGGGGCAACGTGTGATAGGAAGCAGATTCGTTCTCCGGAATAAGTTTAACCCTGACGGCACTATCAGCAAGCGGAAGGCGCGTGTGGTAGCGAGGGGTTTCGCGCAGAGACTTGGAAAAGAGTTTCACGACACGTTCGCTCCAGTCGCAAGGCTGAGCACAATAAGGACTGCGGTGGCGTTAGCTGTAAAAGATAATCTAAAGATCCGACAGCTAGACGTCAAGACGGCGTACTTGAATGGAGAAGTCGAGGAGCAAATCTTCATGGAAGCCCCGGACCACTTCGAGGAAGTTCTTGCCCATACCGTTCAAGACGAGTCGGCTGACGAGACTGTGCGAAAGACCGCAGATGAGATGCTGGAGAAGTTGACCAATCGTGACATGGTGTGCTCACTAAACAAAGCGTTGTACGGACTGCGACAGGCAGGACGTGCTTGGTATCACCGTCTCGAGGAAGAGATGAAAAATCTCAAGGCGACTCGCTCGGATGCAGATCCTTGCATGTACCACATCGGACCGGTCGAAGATAGGATTTATATAATCATCTATGTCGACGACATGATGGTCATGGCTCGAGACGACAAGAAGATCGACGTGGTGAGAGACTATCTGAATACCAAGTTCGAAATCAAGGACTTGGGGGACGTGCGGTATTGTCTGGGGCTGGAGTTCGAGAGGAGCGCCAACCAGATGAAACTCAGCCAGAAAGGATACATAGACGAGGTCCTGGAGAGATTCGGAATGGCAGAGTGCAGGCCTGTCAGCACTCCCATTGATCCAAGTACGAAGCTGCAGAAGGAAGACGTGAACCCTGGCGTACAAGCGGAGAGCGTCCCCTACCGCCAGTTGATAGGAGCTCTAATGTACCTGTCAGTGGGAACGAGGCCGGACATATCCCATGCAGTCAGTTCTCTCTCTCAGTTCAACGACTGTCATGGACAGCAGCACTGGAAGGCTGCAAAACGTGTCTTGCGATACCTCGCTAACACACATGATCTCGGCCTCATGTACTCCAAATCCAGCGGTGATGTACGTGGACGCTGACTGGGGAAACTGCCTGGTTGATCGAAAATCGTACACCGGATACGCGTTCACACTAGGCGGCGCTGCAGTGAGTTGTGAGTCCAGGAAGCAGCCTACTGTGGCCCTGTCGTCGACGGAGGCCGAATACATGGCCTTGACAGAAGCAACCAAGGAAGCTCTACACATGCGGAAACTCCTGAGAGACTTTGGAAAACCGATAGATGTTGTCCCAGTGAAGAACGACAATGTAGGTGCGCAGAAGCTGACGTCGAATCCTATGTTTCATTCACGGACGAAGCACATCGACATCAGGCACCATTTCGTCCGAGATGCCGTGGCCAAGAAGGTGGTTTCGGTGGAGTACATTCCAACGGATGAGATGCCTGCCGACGTATTGACAAAAGGATTGTCAAGGCTCAAGCACGAGAAATGTGCTCAAAGCCTTGGCTTGAGACCACATGCACCAGGATGACTCCGGCTGTTGGTCGAGGGGAAGTGTTGGAGAGATCGGCATCTGCCGGTATCGACCTCCATCCTGATCGATAGGCGCAACTAGCGCCCTGAACTAACTTTTAAACAGTTCGCTTTATGATCTGTTCATGGCACAACGCATTTAAACAGTTCATGTATTTTGTGTTAAATAAATCAGTTGAGTTACATTTAAACGAGCGTTACATTTCATTGCCGCTTTAAAACCTCTAATAGAAGGTATTTTGGACAACAGTACGGTAGCAGTTTTGTTTTTAAAACAGGGGAAGCTTTAGCACTGTAATAACTAGGGACCGGATATTTTGAAAATGCATATGCGCATTTGCAAATTCATATTTTGTGGGTTTATTGCATATTCTGAACATAACAGCATTTTAGGATCATCATCATCAGCTTCTAAAGGCTAAAAGCCTTCTCGTTGCAGCCATTACTTACGGTCTTCAGCAGTTCTCTTCATATTGGCTTACCAGTCACATTCCATCTCCTTGACAATGTTCTTGAGATATGATTGAGACTCGCATTATAGAACAAAACAAGTTGATGGTACACAAAATTCAGTTTTAACATCATTAAATTTATTTACAAAATAATTACAAGAATGTATGGTAGATTCAGTCTCATTAGTAGTCCTTATCTCTAGTGATCAGTGGCTACAGACTACTAGAATGATTACAGTAAGTTAAAAGTAAGTAAACTATGCCTTTTACATAATCTAACAGGGTATTTTAATACACATTTGGTGGGGTATAAACTTATAGGTTTTTTTTGAAAGGGTAATGCAATTTGGGTGCATAGAGTATTTGTATCTAGTTTATCAGCCATTGTTGTTAACAACATACTGACTCTAAGAAACAATACATTGATGCACTAATATCCACTTATGCATGTCACCAAATGCATTCTGTATTGGACATGATAAAGTAGATGTATAGACTTGAATTATGGAGAGATAGTTGATATATAATAAAACATTTCATAGAATTCTGGGAGTCCGGCTGGTTTAAACAAATGAAAATATTTCACAATAACCTACAGTACATCACAAAATATTGTTCTGCAGTTCATTCAGGATGGACGACTTGATTAGCAATACAGTGTATGGTTTATATAACACAATGTAAGTAGTGTAAATGTCGTATTTCTCATAATGAACAGCACAGTATTGTTTAATACACCAAACATAATAAACCATAAACCAACACCATAATAAAGAAGGATTAGGACTGTAGTAACAATACTGATTGAAGAATTTCTTTCAGTTAAATAGTTTGAAGAAATTATTAGTTGTAGATTTCTTTTCAAAGGAAAAGCTAAATGCATCAGCTGTGTGTTTCTGAGGTACTGTTCCACCACTGCCAGACCCTTGACCAGCTTCTCCACTTGGAGCTGCATCTCCTCCTCCAAACAGACTCATGATGGAGCTTTGATTCTGAGACCGTCCAAAATTGAAGATTAGACCTAAGAATAAATAAAACAGGGTTAGGCAATGTTGTTTTTGGGATGTCTTGATAATTTTAAGGATTCTAAAATCTTTAGCTATGGTCACTGCCAGGGTCCTACTCGAAAGTGGTGGCACATGTGTTGTAAAAATAATATTGAATTATAGTGTGTTGAACACATAACCTGAATTTTGGGAGGCTTTCCTTTATTGTGCAAAAGTGTGGTAAATGAAAACAGCAAGTTAAAAAGCCTTTTTGAGAAGGCTTAATGTTGTATTCACTAATGGGTCAGATGCACAAACCAAAATTGTGTATTAAATTGGAAGGAAATTGAACTTACAACATGTGTACATTAAGCCATTATGCTGAACTGCTATGCCCAAGATCACGGGTTCAAACCCGGCCGATGTCGTCGGATTTTTAAGAACGCTAAAATCCTTCAGTATGCCTTCCTTCAGAGCGGAAAAGAAGGCGAAGTAAGGCCGGTGAGCCCATATCATAGATTTATGGCACGTAAAAGAACCTACCATTGCAATTGATAGTAGGTAGCAAAATGCGTAGGTTATATTTGGGCTAGTTAGAAACGCCATATCAAGTTCCAACGTTTGCCGGTAGGTGTTAGTGACAGTAGCATCTTGTAGCCAAAGTTGGAACTACTTGAAATTGAACTTGTTGGGAGCCCTTGGGCATTCAATAAAAATACTTTTAGTGTTGGTTGGTTCTTAAGTTTAGGGGCTGCGACAATGCGGTCATGTAGCCCCGTGTACTTTGGGTGTGTGTAGAATCTGTCTGATAACCGGTGTTAATTGTGATGACTGTATTAGTGTGTGTATCTGTTTTAATTCAAGTAAGGACTGCAGACGATCAATTTTCAAGTAGTTCCTACTTTTGCCACCAAACGCCACCGTCAACGACTACTAGTTCAGAACTTAGCTACCAGACATCACCGCAGTCGGCTTTTGGCAATGAACGTAGGAAACTAAGAGCATTGTTTACATTCTTAACCTATACAATTTAGCTTCACACAGTTGTAATTAATGGAAGGTTCCTTAACATGCCATATATCTATGACATGGGACCGCCGGCTTTACATCCCCTCCGAAGGAAGGCATACTGAGGGATTTTTAACGCTCTTTAAAATCCGACGACTTCGGCCGGATTTGAACCCGCGATCTTGGGCACAGGAGCTCAGCATGCTACCGACTATGCCACCGAAGCTGCCACTTTTAGTGTGCAGGTCTGACTGGGGCAATACCCAGCTGTGGCCATTGGCTGCAACTCATATATAATTAAGTGTGATGTTCTTTTTTTTTATTATTATTATTATTTTATTCAATTAATTCCAAAGAGCCATAGGCTCGTACAGAGGAATTGTACAGTAATATGTGTGTTTACACACCAAGGAAGAAAATTCTGAAGGTAACACAAATTGATGAATAAGGACATAGGCCTATTATAAAGTTGATACCATATCTAAGATTGTTTAGACCAAGGTCCCTTAAAATGATAAGCAGGATTTTTAACTACATAACTTATTTGATGTATTAAGATACATCGAATTTTTCCCACAACACTTTCATAGTTTTCCTCTTAAATACTGACAAAGTTGGTGCACTTTTTACTTCATCAGGAAGTTTATTATATGACTGTGATGCAGAGAACTTGAAACTATTTCTACCATATTTAGAAGAGTGAATTATATATAAGGCTACGTCCTTCGCATGCCTAGTTCCATAAGAATGATTGTCCGAGTTCAAGATGTAGGGAGAGCTATAGAGTATTGTATTGTGTTTAATCTTGTATATTAGCATAGCTGCTCGAAGTTCTGCACTTATGCTGAGGGGTAGAATTTTACTTCTGATGTACAGATCTTTTACTGGAGTGCAGTAAGGAAGGTTAAATATGTTTCTAATAGCCCTATTCTGAATAGTCATTAAATCATTCAGTGTGGATTTCCTGCAGTGAGCCCAAATAACATTCAAATATTGGAGCTTGCTATGTACAAGTGAATAGTAGATTTGTTTTACAAGGTTTAGGGGAATAAGATACCGAAGTTTCCTTAGGATCCCTACTATAGGTGAGAGTTTCTTAGCAATTCGTTCAACGTGTTCAATCCAGGTCAGGTGTTTGTCGATGATTAGACCTAAATACTTTGCCTGATTAACCTCTTTTATTTCAATATTATTTATATATATTTTGTCATGTGTGATTTCTTTCATGCTTTGTTTTGAAATTACCATGTAATTGGTCTTCTGTAGGTTCATTGTTAATTTATTGGCCTGGAACCATTGTGAGAGAGTATTTATATCTTGTTGCACATTTTGTATGATTTCAATTATGTCTTTCCCAGTGTAGAAGATATTTGTATCATCTGCATACAATTTGATATGCCCTCTCAAATTACATTCCACAATATCATTTATATAAATTAAGAATAATGTAGGTCCAAGTATAGATCCTTGTGGAACGCCATGAGTTATATATTTTCCTGAACTTATGCATTTATTCAAAGCTACATGCTGCTTTCTTCCAATAAGGTAGCTTTGGAACCATTTTAGAGCTATACCTCGGACACCAGCATTTTCTAATTTTGACAACAGTATTTTATGATCTACTGTATCAAAGGCTTTTGTGAGATCAATAAATAAGCCAACTGCCATATTATTTTTGTCAATAGTTTCTTGTAGCATTGTTATTAGGTCAATAGTTGCTGCCTCAGTACTAGAATTTTCCCTGAATCCATATTGCATATTATGAAAGAATGTATTCTTGTTCAGAAATGAAAGCAATCTTGTTTTTACTACTTCTTCCAGAATTTTTGAAACTACCGATAAAATAGAAACAGGTCTATAATTATTTGGATTTCTTTTGTCACCACCCTTAAATATAGGAACTACTTTGGCCACTTTTAAGTCATCTGGTATCATGCCAGTAACTAAGGACTCATTAATCATTTCAACCAAGATTTTAATAAATGATTGCATATTGTTTTTAATGAAATTTGTCTTGATCCTATTTAAGCCACAGCTCTTTTTATTCTTTAAATTTGTGATGATGGACTTGACCTCTGCTTCATCTGTTGGATATAAGTAGAGGGAATTTGACTGCTTGTGGTTCTTACTGAGGATTTCCTTCTGTTCAGGAATAGCTTTTGCTAGACTTCCAGCAATGTTTGTGAAGAACAAGTTAAATGATTCACATAGCTCTTGATTGTCTGTGATAATTTTATTGTCTATTTCAAGTGAAGTGCATGTCTCAACTGTTGGTTTTTTGTTTTGTATGATTTCTTTGATAGTCTCCCAAGTTTTATTGGAATTGTTTCCATATGTTCTGAATTTTTCTGAGTAGTAATTTGACTTTAGTCTTCTTTTTAAGTTTGTTACACTATTCCTGCATCTACAGTATTCTTGGTTCATATCATTATTATTTTTGTGAAGGGGATTTTTGAGCTTTGCATGCAGAGTGTCTCGTTGTTTTATAAGTGTAAGGAGTTCAGCTGTGACCCATGGTAAGTTAGTAGTCTGTCTTTTATTGTTAGTATTGTTTGTTATTTTTCTTTGGCTATGCCTATTCCTTAGATTCAATTGTTTGATGAAAGAGTTATATAGAGAGTTAACGGTACTGTTTGCATCATTATGGGAATCTGCGTTTATAGATATATTAGTTTCAGGAGTGTGTTGCCTACCCCAAGAGTCCTCGTGTGTTGTTGATTTTGTCGAGTTATTTGACTGAGTGTACGTGCTATAATTGGTCTTGGAAATATCAAGAATTAATATACTGTGATCACTAATATCATTGCTGACATTTGATATTTTATAACTTAATTCTGAATTGTTTAGTGACACGTGATCTATTAAGGTAGCTGCAGTGTCACAAAGTCGTGTAGCATATTTAGTGTTGCACTGTTTAAAACCATAGCATGCTATTAGATTTAGATATTTCCTTCTTAATTGATCATCAGCTAGGATATCAATGTTGGTATCTCCGAGGAAGATGCATAATTTATTGTTTATCTGGCTAAGAAAACTTTCAAATGAATTTAAGAAGGGTATGGCAATGCTTCTATTGGGGTTATATGCTGCAATAATATCAATGCTTTTATATGTTGGCCTATTACTTTTAACATCATCTCTGAATACCTCAATCCACATCAAACTATGATTCATTTCACACTTTCTTTTAACATTCACTTTCCATTTGTGTGATACATAAATACCCAGACCCCCACCAACTTTGTCATCTCTATGAGCAAACACGCTTGTGAAATTGTTGAAGTTATAAAAATCTGCCTCATTACTTTTCACCCAGGTTTCTGTAACTACCAATACATCTATCTGACCTATCATTTGCACGAGAATTTCAATGTCATCAAGCTTATTCCGAATACTTCTGCTATTAATGTACAAACACCTAACCTCTCCACCTAATTCTAATGAGTTTATGCATGCACTTATATTAGAGTCCTGTTGCATGAACTCATCCAAACAGTTGTACTTATGTTCACTGCACTGTACTTCACCTAGGTGTCCACTTGTAGTCAGCGCTTTCTTCTCTCTAAACAATAAGATATCATCACTCGTTCTAGCAATTAGTTTTCCGAGAGTAAAAACTTGGCAACTCTGTTTAAAAGTTTTCCAAATTTCATTGTTCCTCTTCTATTGAGGTGGAGACCATCATAAGCAAGGTCCCTGTCTTGTAACCAAGAGTTCCCTTCTAAAAAAATAATGTTTTTTTTCACTACACAACCAATCCAGTGTTGAATTCACGGCATTAATGTATCGTGGGTCTATGTCACGTCTTTGTAATACGCCATTGTTATTTTCTTCCATAAAATGAATCACCCTTTAACAGCCATGGAGTTGTATGCAACAATCTTGATGATGGAGCTCATGTTACTATTATATCTAAATAAACCACCCTGAATGTTTCTATGAATGAAATTAACTTCGTTCAGTTTATTTTTGTCAGTTTCCATTTCAAAACTAGTTTAACCATAGAGCATTTTTATATGCATACACACATTTATTGATCTCTTAACAGCAAAGGAACTTCTCAGATTAACAGAGGGATATGCACCGGAATTAAATGAAACTAAAAAGGAACAAAATTCAGAGGTTTCGATAAACAATATTCCGAAATTAAATTATGTGAAAGGGAATTAAATTATAAGTATGGTAATAGGAAGAAGTATTCTTCTTCATCTTCTTTCCCTTTGTACCGTTAGGTGTCGGGAAAGAAATATTGAAATGCAAATAGCTTAATGAATGAAACTTGGAGTGGCATTAAATCTGGAGTGAAATATGAGGAATGAAAATCGAGTAGCAAAATGTATACAAAAGACAATTTTGTGAATTATAAGGAATGATATTCAGAGTTAAATTAAATCTGGAATTAAATGTATCATGAAACTTGGAGCGAAATTAAATATGGAATTAAGTAAAATATCAAACTCGGAATGAAATTACCTAATTTGGAGAGAACTGCGAGGGTTAAAATGTGAAAAATAGGAATAAAGAATAAGAAGTGGTTCAGAATGAAAAACTAAATACATGGAATGAAATAAAATCTTGAACTTGGAATGAAATTAAATGTAGAGTGAAATTGAACCTTAGAGTTGAATTAAATTAATTATGGAGTTGGAATGAAATTAAATTCTGGACTCAGGAAACAGACCTGGCTATGGAAATGGACTACGAATTGGAACTTTGAATATAACTACATTTACGGGAAGAGTGGAGGAGATTGTGGATATGATGGAGAGGAGATAACTGGACGTACTCGGACTGGTAGAGACCAGATGGAGAGGGGAAGGAAGAAAAGAACTGAGAAATGGCTTGCAGCTATACTGGATAGGAAATGAGGAGGGGAAGAGAAATGGAGTGGGAATGGTGGTGAGAGAAGGGCTGAGGGAGGAAGTAAAGAGGGTAAGTGATAGAATAATTAGAGCCAGAATCACTGTGAAAGGTAGAAACCTGGACATTCTGCAAGTCTATGCACCACAGGTGGGATGCACAGAAGGCGAGAAGGACGAGTTTGAAGAGGAGTTGCAGAAGCAGTTAGTGGGGAGAGACCTGATAGTCATGGGAGACCTAAATGCCCATGTCGGAACTGATAGAAGAGGTTTTGAGGAAGTGATTGGTGGTGAAGGATGGGGAAACAGGAATAAGCAAGTAGAGAGATTGTTGGAACTGTGCAAGATAAATGGGCTAATGGTTGGAAACACATGGTACAAGAAGAGAGAGAGCCATAAAATTACTTGGTACAGCAGGGATTTGACTAGGAAATCAGTGGTGGACTACATTCTATGCGGGAAGGAGACAAAGAAGAGTATCAAGGATATAAGGGTAATACCTTCAGAAGCCCTGGACAGTGACCACCGTCTGCTGGTCGCCAAGGTGAGAGGACTGAAGGAAAAGAGGAGAACTGAGAACCAAGAAAGAAGAATAAGGACATGGAAGCTGAAGGAGGATGGAAATAAGGAGAAGTTCCAGATATTAGTGAGGAACAAATTACCGAAGGATGATCCGAAAACAGGTGAAGAAGAATGGAATAGGTTCAAGGACGTGTTGGTAGAAGCAGCGGAAGTCGTGTGTGGCAGAACTAGTGGAAAGAAAAGGTGGAAGGAAACACCATGGTGGAACCCCAGAACTAAGGAAGCAGTGAAAAAGAAAAATGAAGCATTCAGGAAATGGTTCCAAAGAGGACAGACAGAACAAGAGAAGAATACCAAGAGCGGAAGAAAGAAGCAAGAGAAGTAACTTAGTGAAGGAAGAGAAAAATAAATGGCTGGAGAAATGGACAGAAATGATGGGGGAGGACTGTGATGGCAGTAAGAAAGTGTTGTATGGAATGATAAAGGCAAAGAGAAGAGATACAGGGGAAAATGTCAGAATGGTGGACAGGAATGGAAAGGAGGTCGAAAATATGGAAGAAATAAAGGATATCTGGAGAGAATACTTCAAGGAACTCCTAAATCCAACTAAAACCAGCGTAGTGGACATTGTGGAGGAAGAAACAGACAGTGACCAAGACATTTCAGAGAAGGAATTGACATGGAAAGAAGTGGAGGAAGCAGTAAAGAAGATGAAAGGGGGAAAGGCACCAGGAATAGACAAAGTGAGTGTGGAGATGGTGAGAGCAGCAGGGGTGATAGGAACACAGTGGCTCTTTCGAGTAATGAAAGTGATATGGAGGGAGAAGAAAATACCAGAGGACTGGAAAAGAGGGATAATAATACCCATATTTAAAAAGGGAAGTAGGAAGGAATGCAAGAACTACAGGGGAATTACACTCATGTGCCACTGCGCCAAAATATTTGAGAAGGTACTGGAGAGAAGAATTCGGACAGAAGTTGAAGATGGGCTGAGGGAAGAACAGTATGGATTCAGGCCAGGAAGGTCAACAGTTGACCTCAACTTTGCAGTAAGACAGCTACAAGAACACCATTATGAATATGGGAAAGATCTGGTGATGACCTTCTTGGATATTGAGAAAGCATATGATAGTATTAATAGAAACAAGGTATGGGAAGCAATGAGAGCAAAAGCAGTGAACAAGGAGACAGTGGCAAGAGTGAAAGCAATGTACGAGGGAAGCAAAAGCTGTGTAGAGGTGGGAAGAGAGAGAACGGAATGGTTTCAACTGGAGAGTGGTCTGAAACAGGGAAGTGCCCTCTCACCCCTGTTATTTATAGTGGTGATGGATGAAATCATACGAAAAGTGGTAAATAGCATTGGGGAAAGGAAAATGAAGGCCTCTCACCCCTGTTATTTATAGTGGTGATGGATGAAATCATACGAAAAGTGGTAAATAGCATTGGGGAAAGGAAAATGAAGGCAATGTTGTTTGCTGATGACCTTCTGGTATGGGGAGAGGATGAGGAAGAAGTACAAGAGCAATTAGATGAGTGGGAGAAGGTAGTGTTATCATATGGGATGAAGTTCTCAGCACAAAAGAGTGAAGTGGTCATCACAACGAGGAAGAAAAACAGACTGGATATGGGCATAACACTTGGAGGACAGCAGTTGCAGAAAGTAGAATGCTTCAAGTACTTGGGAAGCATAATTGAAGAAAAGGGAGGCAATAGGATGGAAATAAATGAAAGGGGAAGGTGCGCAGATGGATTTTTCAAGAGTGTTAGGGGGATGTTATGGAATAAAGATTTACCACAAAAATGTAAAGGAATCATCTACAAGACCTACTGTAACGTGTTTTTCGAGGGGTTTTTATGCCACTGGCATAAGTCAGTAGGAAGCCATTCTATATTTATTTACGCGGCAAATTGTTCAGCCAAGAGAATTTTTCATGTTAATTTATTATTATTATTAATTTATTATAATTATTATTAAGATATTTTCGGAGCATTTTATAAAAATTATAAGCATACAGATAGGTTTTCTATGTCTTAGAAAACGCTATCAAGCAAATTATTACGAACGACAATATCATAGAAAATTATGTGATTACGGAATTTAACGGAGTTTCGTCAGTTAGGGTATATCGAGAGACGTGACTCACTGGGAATTCAAGTACACGCTTAATCTTGTCGGGAAGCATGACGCAATCCTGGGTCGCAGCGTCAAGGAAAGGCGGATATATGGAACGGAAAACGACTTCTCCCTCTCGCGCGCCGTGTGTAATGAGCCAGAGGAGGGGAAGTAGCGGGATGCGCAGCCAATCAGTGGAGACCACGTAAGCTAGAAGTCGGATGAAGAGTGGGGAGCCGGCGTGTGGATATATCGTTCGATGCGCCGTGGAACGTGAACAATCTGTGTAGAACTTGCCGAGTATGGTCACGACGGAGTCGCTCCGATGTTCCGTGGAGTGGGGGACTATCTGTATAGAACTTAACGAGTACGGTTGTACGCGGGAGTGGCTCCGATGTTCCGTGGAGTGGAGGACTAACTTTTGTAAAACTTAACCAGTGTGGTTGTACGACTGTTTGGGTCCGATGTACGGACCATAGACTTATCTAATCTACCAGAATCTCATCAAATATCGACAAAGATGTCGACGTCCAGGAGACTGTGGGAAGCTCACAGCATCATCCAGTACGAGGGAAAGGCTTCGGCAATTTCCAGTGGTAAGCGCGAATGACGCAGAAATACGCCATCTCTCATTTCTCTTTGTTTTATATTTCATATTTCAATAACTTCATAGCTTGGGAATAAGAGTAAAATCAATAATTTATCAGACTCCGTTTTCACGTAATTTTCTATCGGTAATATTCAAATCACAACGCTCCAATTTAAATTTTATACTTATTATTATTATTAATTTTGCTATTCTTGTTTTATATAATAAATTCATTTCTTTTACAATGCAATCTTTGCTTTCAGTAGGTAGCATTAGATATAGACCAATTCCTTCTCCTGATACAATTGTTTGTTGGGTTAATGATCAAATCATACCACGATCTGAGTGAATAGATTCTTGAAGGTGTTCTACCAGAGCTAGACGTTGTTAAATACAAATTTAGATTTCAGCATTGCATTGAGATCTTGGCGCCCATTAAAACAACATAGCTTAGGCAAAGGTAAACAGTTACATTTATCTCCCAACAGTTAGGGGCAGTCAAACCGTTACAATTGTCGCTACCGACATAGGGCTAGCAAAACTGCTACAATTGTCGCTCAACGTGAGGGTCAAACTGCTACAATTGGCGCCCAACGTGGGGAAAAGTAAATACCATTTCACTTGTCATCCCAGCCTAAGGAAACCTGCTACATTTGTCGCTACCAACATGGGGCAATAATTAACTGCTACAATTGTCGCCGACAACTTGGGGCTGAAAACCTAATAACATTTGTGGAAGGAGAAGGGTATATATTTCTGTGCCTGTATTTTGGGGGTTATTTGTCTTTATCAGTGTATATCATTTTGGGGGATGAGAAAGAAAGGCAGATGAGGTTACGTAGTGGTCATCAACTGGAGAGTGATGATACGAGCAGTATGTCGAGTGATGGTAGTACCGGGGTAGCGGAGGTAAATCCCGATACTGAAACAGGGAGTGTAGGCGGCCAACCAGAATTAAAAACTTTACTTCTCGAAGTCATGTATCAAAACAAAGTTAGTAGTGATGCCTTAAATGCAAAATTAGAACAAAACAGTAGGGAAAATAAAGAAAGTACAGAAGCTTTAAATGCAAAATTAGAACAGAATAATGCAAAATTAGAACAGAATAATGCAAAATTAGAACAAAACAGTAGGGAAAATAAAGAAAGTACAGAAGCTTTAAATAAAAAATTAGAACAGAATAATGCAAAATTAGATAAGAACAACAAGGAAATTAGTGTGAAAATGGAGCAGATTAGAGGAGAAATCAGAGGAGTAATGGAAGAGAAGGTTAAATAAATCATTGCAGATGTAGACAAGAAATTAGGAAAAGTACAGGAGGAGTTGGAAATTAGAATCAGTACACAGACTGAAAATTTAAAAGAACTAGTGCAACTGGAAACACAGCAGGTCAAAAAGCAATTGGGGGGAGAAATTGACAAAATTCAGGTAGCTACTAAAGAGGTTTGAGAAAGTCCACTCACAAATAGTTGCAGAAGTAAATGATTTAAGAGAGAGTAATAGAGAGAGCATTAGCAAGATTGAGGAGAAACAAGCAAAGCTATATGATAAAGTAGAAGAATCAGAAGGAAACATTAAATTAACAGTAAACAGTATTGAGAGGAAGGCTGAGTAGAAAATCGCAGAATTAGAATTAAAATTAAAACCTAGGATCAGGCAAGAAAATAGTCAGAATAGGCCAGTTTTTGTGAATAGCACACACAGGGAGGTAGAACTGGGTAAGTTCAGCAATCGACAGGGGTGCCCAATGGAGTTCATGAACACTATAGAAAATAAATTCGGGGAGAGGTTGGAAAACGGTAGTATTGAGTGGTGCCAGGTAGTTGAAATTTTAGAACAAGTGTTTGTGGGGGAAACGAGGAATTGGTTTGCTGTCTACAGAGTCAAGTTTACTGATATTAATGATTTTAAAATGAAATTCTGTGAAAAGTTCTGGAATGAGGTTATTCAGTCGCAGCATCGTGAGGGAGTAGTGTGTGGTAAATATAACCCTAAAGGAAGCTCCACCATGACCGAATACTTTTTAGGGCAGGTTTTAGTGTGTAAATATCTGGATGGGTTGAAGGAGGAAAGTGATGTGGTGAGGTTGCTACTTAGGCACTTTCCCTATAGGATCAAGGAGGCTGCTTGTATCCAGAATGTAAAGACAATATCACAAGTAGAAAATTAGTTAAGCACATTTGATGCACTAGGGAGAGGGGGTTATGAGGACAATTTCAATCGGAACCAGGGTAATAATAATAATAGACCTAATGAAGCCAGGCATCAAGAAGTTCAAGGGAACGGTGGCGAAGGAGCCAACGCTCTAAATAGAAATAATAATAATCAGCTAAATCAGAACAGAGGAAATGGCTATGGTAATCAGTATCAAGGGAGGAACAATGATTTCAGGGGAAATCAAGGAAGGAACAATGATTACAGGGGAAATCAAAGGAGAAACAATGATTTCAGGGGAAATCAAGGGAGAAATTATAATGACAATAATTACAACCAGAATAGGGGTCAAGGAAGAGGACAGCCTAGTGGTAGTAATATACAGCCAAACAATGACAACACAGCCCAGAACAACCAGACCAGTTCAGTAGTTCGTAGTACTACGGCCAGCTGCAGCGGTTCTTTAAACGCGTACCAGGCTGCGAAGTAAGGTCAGAATCTCAGTCTGTAGCATGCCCTGTCCATACAATTATACAGGAACCCTATGACCTAAATGTAAGAAATGAATTATTACATGAACTAAATGATGAAGGTATTATTCAGGAAGTGGTTAGTAAGAGCCCCATAGTTAAATTTAACGTGTCCGAGGCGTACACAGATGTTTTAATTGATAGTGGTTGTATGAAGAGTTGCATAAGTAGTGCATTTTATGATAAAAAAATGAAATGAACTGGAGTAAATTTTGAGGAGATGCCAATTAAAAGCACTTTTGTTATCACAGCTGTTGGGAAGAGGTCTAAAGTAATTTCTAAGCAAGTTTTAGTAGACATTAAAATTAATAATCATGTAGAGAAGCAGATTTGCCTTGTAATTCCAAATTTAGTATTCAGTGTTATCTTGGGTTCAGAGTGGCTAAGTAGAGTGTCTGGTAACTTATGTTATGATGTAGGGAGTTTGAAATTTAAATGGGGAGATTCTGAAGTAGAAGTAGCGTTCAATGACCAAATTCAGAGAAGTAGTATTGTAGGTGTGATTTGTACTTTAAATGAGATATCGCCAGTCGTAGAGCGGGGTTCTCCATGTTTAGTGGGCAGTGTGATTACGAACGGAAGTCTAGAGGACTCGTTACGTGATGCTGCATTTCAGGGTGATATAGAGGTGGAACAATGTGTTCGGCTCTATGATGTGTTATTGTGTAATAGGAGAGTTTTTGAGGATCGCATTGGTATGGCCAATTGCTATACACATTCATTGAACGTTATTGATAGGTCAGTATTCACAGGACATAGATATCCTGTACCTTTCGCTTATCAGAGTGCAGTTGAGGCACAAATTAACCAGATGCTTGAAGATGGGATTATTGAGCACTCTAACAGTCCGTATGTTAATTCTTTGATCACGGTACCCAAGACCGACGGCACGGTTCGTATTTGTTTAGACGCTCGTTTGGTTAACAGTAGAATTAGTTCAGATCAGCTGAAATCTATGTCAATAGAGGAATTAATGCAAACATTTGAGGGGAAGAAGTATTTCACTTGTGTAGATTTGAGTTCCAGTTTTTGGCAAGTGCCACTTACGTACGAAGATAGACCATTTACAGCTTTTAGTCATAAATATAACCTTTATCAATTTTGTAGAACACCTTATGGGTTAACGAGTAGTTCAGCAGCTTTAATTAGGGCTTTAAACATCGCATTAGGGGATGACACAGGAGAGTTTGTAACCATTTACATAGATGATATGGTAATTAGTTCACGCAGTTTTGAGGAGCATCTACGTCATTTAGATATAGTTTTTCAGAAGTTAGATCAGGCAGGGTTCACTTTGAAGCTGTCTAAGTCGTCATTCTGTCAGTCAGAAGTGACATTTTTAGGTCATAGAGTGTCGAGTAGAGGTGTAACACCAGAAGAAAGTAGGGTTAATAAGATACTTAACGCAGAGGTGCCACAGAATGTTAAACAGTTAAAAACTTACCTGGGAATTTGCAACTTTTTCAGGAGGTTCGTTCTTAAATACTCAGGGTTGGTAGAACCATTCAGGGAATTGCTTAAAAGTGGGACTCGGTGGAGATGGGAGTCCAAGCATGATCAGGCTTTTAGAGCGCTGAAGGAAGGTTTTGAGAAAGCTGTAGTGCTGAAATATCCGTTAAAAGATAAGGCATATGTGGTTATGACAGATGCTTCACATATAGGCATTGCTGGAGTATTATGTCAGAAAGATGATGAGGGTAATCTGTGCATTGTATCTTTAGCCTCGCGAGGACTGACAGCAGCAGAGAAAAGATACACGATTACAGAGTTAGAGCTTTTAGGTATTGTTTTCAGTTTAGGGAAATTTAGAATGTATTTAGAAGGGGGAAATTTGAGATCCACACAGATCACCATGCATTACTGTATATGAGGACTTGTAAACTCAGTTCTAACATAGTAGGTGGATTCTTGCTCTGCAGGAATACGAATTCACAGTAAAATATATTAAAGGTAAAGATAACATTCTTGCAGACATGCTATCGAGGGACACTAATTTATGTAGGGATTATCCTGTGGTTAAAGCAGAGGACGGTATTTTAATATGTGCATGTGTGGACAGTAGCAACAGGGCATCGTTACAGACACTGAGAAATATGCTGGGTAGAGCAACGTGATGACGTTCATTTAAGGGAGCCACTTGCAAGGTTGGAAGCAGGTGACGGAGTAACATTTATAGTTTCCAAACGTATTGGAAAAACAGCATATGTGCTGGAGGATAGTAAGGGAAACAGATTATACGGGACGTATAATATACATAGTCTACGAAAATATGTGTCATAAAGCGAGTGTGTTTAGCTGGCGAGCCAGCCTATCAAATGAGTAAGTGTGGTATTTGGTGCGTGGGAGATGGTCTTCCAGGCAGGCGTATCAGAAGTCACACAGGGAGGTAGTATGTAAGTAAATGAGAGTTTTTAAGGTACAGGGAAATATGACGGGATTGTCGGATGCTCTTGAGCACTAAAATGTCTCGATACACCAAGGCCAGAATTTGGTAGCGCTGGTGAATTCCCATTTGCCTCCAAGAGATGGGTGAGCGCTTGAACAGGGTATTTTTGCTTAAGGCGTCCACGAGGCAAAAGATGGGCCATCAGAAGGCGAGACAGTCCTTCATGAAACTCATACATATCAGCACACGTGATTTCTGTTTACGGCCTCGCCATGTAAGATTTGTAAGTGTGTAATTTAGGTAATTTGTACAAAGGTATTATTTGTGAGGAGAACTGGTCTGTGTTGAGAACTAGTATTAAGTAGAATATGGTCTACGGGAACTTAACAAGACAGGGCGATTACGGCACAGAAATATTTGGTGTTATATGTAATGCGCCTTTACTGGTTATTTTTCAGAAGTCAATATTAATTTAATCTACTTTAAAGAGAGATTAAGTATTATGGTCACGAGGCGCTGCCACAATAGTGTGATCGTGTGCTCAGTGATATTAAATTTCACCATAAGGAAGGGACCTCCAGTGAAATTAGGAAGTTCTATGGAGATATATATATATCAGAACAACTTCAATGCGTGTGATATGACATCATAAATACATAGTGCTCACACATTAATTATGTCTATTTCTCCAACATATAGAAATTTGAGAGGCGGAAATTTCCGTGGAACACTATTCTATATGTAAAACATTGGACTGGTTGCTAAGTGCAATCCATAGTGACAACAAACTTTGACGCAAAGTGCGTGAAGAAAAATTATGAGTGTATATATCTGTAATTTAGGGTGATCTCATTTATGTAATATGTATTTTGGATGGGGTTTATTAACGTGTCTGGGATAATCGGATATTGGACCGTCGTCACGATAAATCATCCGATGATCCGAGGCGAATATGTAACGTGTTTTTCGAGGGTTTTTTATGCCACTGGCATAAGTCAGTAGGAAGCCATTCTATATTTATTTACGCGGCAAATTGTTCAGCCAAGAGAATTTTTCATGTTAATTTATTATTATTATTAATTTATTATAATTATTATTAAGATATTTTCGGAGCATTTTATAAAAATTATAAGCATACAGATAGGTTTTCTATGTCTTAGAAAACGCTATCAAGCAAATTATTACGAACGACAATATCATAGAAAATTACGTGATTACGGAATTTAACGGAGTTTCGTCAGTTAGGGTATATCGAGAGACGTGACTCACTGGGAATTCAAGTAACTTACACGCTTAATCTTGTCGGGAAGCATGACGCAATCCTGGGTCGCAGCGTCAAGGAAAGGCGGATATATGGAACGGAAAACGACTTCTCCCTCTCGCGCGCCGTGTGTAATGAGCCAGAGGAGGGGAAGTAGCGGGATGCGCAGCCAATCAGTGGAGACCACGTAAGCTAGAAGTCGGATGAAGAGTGGGGAGCCGGCGTGTGGATATATCGTTCGATGCGCCGTGGAACGTGAACAATCTGTGTAGAACTTGCCGAGTATGGTCACGCGGGAGTCGCTCCGATGTTCCCTGGAGTGGGGGACTATCTGTATAGAACTTAACGAGTCCGGTTGTACGCGGGAGTGGCTCCGATGTTCCGTGGAGTGGAGGACTAACTTTTGTAAAACTTAACCAGTGTGGTTGTACGACTGTTTGGGTCCGATGTACGGACCATAGAATTATCTAATCTACCAGAATCTCATCAAATATCGACAAAGATATCGACGTCCAGGAGACTGTGGGAAGCTCACAGCATCATCCAGTACGAGGGAAAGGCTTCGGCAATTTCCAGTGGTAAGCGCGAATGACGCAGAAATACGCCATCTCTCATTTCTCTTTGTTTTATATTTCATATTTCAATAACTTCATAGCTTGGGAATAAGAGTAAAATCAATAATTTATCAGACTCCGTTTTCACGTAATTTTCTATCGGTAATATTCAAATCACAACGCTCCAATTTAAATTTTATACTTATTATTATTATTAATTTTGCTATTCTTGTTTTATATAATAAATTCATTTCTTTTACAATGCAATCTTTGCTTTCAGTAGGTAGCATTAGATATAGACCAATTCCTTCTCCTGATACAATTGTTTGTTGGGTTAATGATCAAATCATACCACGATATGAGTGAATAGATTCTTGAAGGTGTTCTACCAGAGCTAGACGTTGTTAAATACAAATTTAGATTTCAGCATTGCATTGAGGTCTTGGCGCCCATTAAAACAACATAGCTTAGGCAAAGGTAAACAGTTACATTTATCTCCCAACAGTTAGGGGCAGTCAAACCGTTACAATTGTCGCTACCGACATAGGGCTAGCAAAACTGCTACAATTGTCGCTCAACGTGAGGGTCAAACTGCTACACTACTTTGTGCCAATTTTGACATATGGTTCAGAAACATGGGTGATGAAGGAAAGGGACAAGAATAAAATACGAGCAGTGGAGATGAAGTTCCAGAGGAGTAGGGCAGGAGTGACAAGAATGGACAGAGTAAGGAATGAGAGAGTCAGAGAGATGGTAAGAGAGGAACCATTGCAAAATAGAATAGAGCGATCTAGGCTACAATGGTATGGACATGTGAGGAGGATGCAAGAGGAGAGGATACCGAAGAAGATGTTTGGAATGGAAATGACGGGAAGGAGGCCAAGGGGAAGACCAAGGGCAGATGGACAAAAGGAGTTAAGAAGAGTGTGGAGGAAAGAGGAGTGTGCTGGGACACAGTAAATGACGAGAGATGGTGGATGGACAGGAAACGATGGAGAGGCTTATGTTCCAAGCAGACCCGACCAGCGGTTGGAAACTGCTCAAGATGATGATGATGACTCAGATTGATATACCTGATGCTTCACCTCCGCCAGTATTCTGGTTTGTTTGAGGGTTGATTTCTTCTTCCAGGTTAATAGAGTCATCTGGTGACAAACATGTTGAGGGACCATATTGTGCCAGGATGGCACTAACTGAATCTTGAACACCTTCTTCTTCATCTGTTAAATTTGAACCTAGTAATCATAAAAGTAGTATATCTCAATAAGTAGAGGCATTATGAAAAAAATGTTCTTTTAGCCAATGGCCCTATAGTAGGATCAGAATTATAGATTATTTAATTACTAGAGTGGATTTTTATACAAAAAAAAGCATGCGATTTTTATACATTTTCATAATAATTTGGCAAACATTTTATATTTTTTGTAAAATTTTCGTATTTTGGAGATTTTCCAATTTTGAAATAATATTTTACAGTGGGTTCGATCTTGGGGTCAGTCCGATGGCATTTAAGTATATATCCCCAGGGCAAAATTCCAGCACCCTGTCATCTCTTAAGCCATATCAGTTAAAAGGAGCATTGTTGATGATGATAATATTATTGTTTAAGGGCCCAAACATCAACGTTATTATCCCCCTAAAAGGAACATTAAATGCATAACATTGCAACAAATAATATTTTGTTGAGCAACCAACAAAACTTAGTCCCGATAAGTGATGTCAAATAACTTGCATTCTGACCAAAAAAAGAAAGAAGTATCTTCCATCTTCTGAAAACATTTCAACCAAGTTCTGTAACAGCTTATACAGCATCATTAACAGTAGAAAGTCGGAGGGGTCATTTTTGACCCTTTTAAAAATGTATCGCTCAGCTGTTGCCATAGCTTTTCCCGGATTCAGAGCATGAATTATTGTTTGGGCAAATAGATGGGCGCAATGGCAGGAAGGAACTCACCTCTATATACACTGGTCAAAAAACGTTTTGCATAATGCATAATGTTGTAGGCTATTTTCATTGCTCTATGATGACATTTCGTTTTTGCACATTGGCTCATGTATTGTACTTAGGTGACCCTAACGACTTTTTCATTGCTACACCATCGAGCCTGGAATGGAGAAACAGACTGAACAAAAGGTTGTAATATTTTTTCAAATATCGTATGGCCTCGGGTTCCGGGTGCATCTTTGTTATTTGACACCCAGAGGGTAGCTTGCATGTCGAATTTCGTTGTTCCTTGAAGCATTATGAAAGTCAAGGTTGCAATATGATTGATATCTGTGCTTGTATGTACTTATTATTATTATTGTGTTTCCTGTGTAATGGCATACGCTAAATAAATACATAAAACAGTTATCGGATAAAGCACGTGTATTATATTTGGTCCACAAATACATAAGCTTGCAATATGCAAAACGTTTTTTGACCAGTGTATAAAAATGAATGTTATGTGATAGTTTGTGTATATGTCCTTTATGCGTTCATATACCATTCATCCGATTGCAATGAAACTTGGGTGAGTTATTGTGTACACTCCAGGAAAGATTTCTGACTTAGTAAATCCATTTTACAATAGGTAGCGTACGAGTAGATTCAACAAATGAGTGGCGGCGAGCGTATCGTTTCAAGAAAGTTCCAACTGCGTTCATATACCATTCATCCGATTGCTATGAAACTTGGGCGAGTTGTTGTGTACATTCCAGGAAAGGTTTCTGACTTAGTAAATCCATTTTACAATAGGTAGTGCACGAGTAGTTTCAACAAATGAGTGACGGCGCATGAATCGTTTCAACAAAGTCCCGTTTGCATACATATACCATTCATCCTATTGCGATGACATTTTGATGAGTTGTTGTGTACACTCCTGCAAGGTTTCGGACTAAGTAAATCCATTGTACAATATGTAGCGCACGATTTGTTTCAACAAAGTCCCATATGCGTTCATATACCATTCATCCGATTGCGATAAAACATTGATGATTGTTTGTGTACACTCCCATGAAGGTTTCTGACTTTAAGTCTATTTCACAGTTTGTAGCACACAAATAGATTCAACACATGAGTGACAGCGCGTGAATCGTTTCAAAAACGTCCCATATGCGTTCATATACCAGTCATCCAATTGCAATGAAACTTTGGTGAGTTGTTGTGTACACTCCTGCTAAGGTTCCTGACTTAGTAAATCCATATTACAATAGGTGGTGAACGAGTAGATTTATCATGAGTGACGGCACGCAAATCGTTTCAGCAAAGCCCCGTATGAGTTCATATACCATTCATCCGATTGCGATGAAACTTTGGTGAGTTGTTGTGCACACTCCCACGAATGTTTATGAATTAGTAAATCCATTTAACAATTATTTAGAAATAAAATCTTGTGTATCCAAAAGCACTTCAACAAACATAATTACAACTCTAACACTTTGACATTGCAACGTATGCCGGGTACAGCTTTGTACTGCCCCCGAGGGTGTATCTCGAGTGGGGCGTCGAAGGGCGCAAGATGTGACTGGAGAGATCTGGGGCAGCACGGAGTGTAACTGAGAATCAGGGAGTGCTAGCGTGGCCATTGAGAAGGCCGTGCGGTGACCTTGCGCTAGCAAGTGACTGAATGTGTGCTTGGTCAGCGCCTGGTGGGCTGGCAGGACGATGGCATGTCAACCAGGTGTGGGTCGGCAAGCCGTGCGTAAAAGGATGATGACACGAATGGAACAATTGGCCAGGAGTACAGTGGGGGACTTTTAAAAATAAAGGATTAAACTGCGTGTAGATAAGTAGTTTATTCCACAAGAACGGAAATGCACAGGTCACTGAGGAACTTCCAGTGAGACAGAAATGAAGTAACAGATAGCTAGGGTTTGGTGTGGGAAGGAGTAACTTTGAAGGAACAACCTTTGAGCACACTCACCGGCAGGCGTAGATCGGCGTGCCGACGATACAGATTCGGTGCAAAGCAGTAGAGTTACGTTCCACAAGAGATCCCCCCTCTTGGGAGCTGGGGCTATTTATTGGAGTCCCCCTTGTGTTGTAACCTTAGTCAGCGTTATACATGTTATGCTGGCCTAGTTGTGTTGACAGCTAGGATGTGGTGCCTTATGATGTAATATTGCTTCACTTGTATGTGGTGGCTTGCCAGGATAGTGTTGTTGCTTCCTTCTGTGGTTTCGGCATGAGAAAGGGGTAGTTATGCCTTATAAGGGCTTGGGTTATAACAACTCCGCCCCTCCGATGAATGACCGTCCTTGGTCATTGTGTGAGGCGTTGCTGGGTGTAAGAGTGTGGTTTCTTCTTCTTCTTCTTCGTTCCTCTGTGTGTATGTCGGCTTGTGGGTGTGTAGATGGTAGATGGAGTGGCTGTAATCTTCTTCTCGTCCGTTGGTTAGGTAGGTGTGCGCTGGTTAAGGTTAGGTAAGAGGGAGGTACATAAAGTGTATGTTTACCTGTAAAATTGATGATAATGTGGTATGGAGATGGAGTTACAAAGGCTTATATGATGAAACAGTTGTGTTTACATGGGTTCGCAGTTGTTTGGCTTGGGTTTACAATTGTTTTGTATGGGGTTACAGTTATTTTACAAGCGGCTTCGGTGGCGTAGTTGGTAGCATGCCGAGCTCATATGCCCAAGATCACGGGCTCAAACGCAACCGAAGTCGTCGGATTATTTAAGAGCGTTAAAAATCCCTCAGTATGCCTTCCTACGGAGGGGAAGAAAAGCTGGTGTTCCCATGGCATAGATTTATGGCATGTTAAAGAACCTTCCTCTAATTACACGTGTGTGAAGCTAAATTATACGTTAAATTGACCAACGCTCTTAGGTTCCAACGTTCGTCGCCAGAAGCCGACTGCGGTGGCATCTAGTAACCAAGTTCTGAACTAGTAGGCATTGACAGTGGCAGCAAAAGTAGGAACTACTTGAAAATTCAATGTCTACAGTCCTTACTTGAATTAAAAACAGATAACACACACTAATACAGTCATCACAATTAACACCTGTTATCAGACAGATTCTAAACACACCCAAAGTACACGGGGCTACATGACTACGTAGTCGCAGCCCCTAAACTGAGGAACCAACCAGTAATTTTACATGGGGTTAAAGTTGTTTTACACGAGTTTACATTTGTGTTACATGGGTTTACAATTGTGTTACATTTGTGTTACATGGGCTTGCAATTGTGTTACATTTGGTAACATTTCTGTTACATGGGCTGGCAATTGTGTTACAATTGTTTATATTTGTGTTACATTTGTTTTTATTTTATTTTATGGTAAGCTTATCCTATTGTTACGGTAAATATGCTGGTGTTGTGCCATGGAGTTTGGAGGGGGTGCAGTCAGCTTTCGATGGGGTAGGTAGTACTCCCGATCCCATCTTGAGTGTTGTGCATTCGAGTACTTTGTCGATTGCTTCATGGGTCATCCCTTCTGTATTGGGTGCTGTTTCCAAGGGATGAATCCAGCCTTCATGTATGTAGTGGATGGGTGCAGTGGCGTGCGTGAGAATGTGTAAAAGTGGGAGGTAGCGGGACCGTGTTATAGATGGCGGTGTCGAGTTTTGAGTTACCGGTGTTCTTATTGCGTACTTATGTTTATACTTATATCCTATGGTATCATCCTATATCTAGCTTATAATCTATGTGACCATGCTATATCTATAGTGCGTCTCTACCTTAAAAGACAATATGGAATTAAATGTAGTATATGCCTCTCACTCACACTCCTATGTCCTGTGATTCGCTTCGTCCTCTTCTACCCCGGTGATGTTTCCATTTCCCAATAATTGAAAGTGGCAAATCTAAGAAAATGTTTGCATGGTCTTATAGAGACTTTTCCGCTCTTTATGATTATGTAAAAATAAAAGCCATAAATAATTAATAAATGGCCCAATTTTCACAATTACGATATTTTAGCGCGAATCTATATTTTTGCAGATATAAAACTTATCACGCCATAGATAATGAACTAATGATCCCAACAGATCAAGAATTTATTTTTAGATTGCCTGATGTTGGTAGAAGATGCCCTATTTCTCAGGGCAGTAATTATTTTCATAATAAGAAAGTTATGATTTCTTTTCTTAAATGTTACTTGAAAAATCTGGGACGGTGTTACAGGAAAGTTACGTAGCGAGAAACGTTTTTGCTGTTGACTTTACGTTGGTGACTAAGCGAGAAAAAATGTTCATTAATGTCTGAAATAGTTTTTAAAACAAACCAGAGCTCGATATCAGATAGCCTTCATAAGTTATCGCACTATGCGTAGTCCTCCCGCCCAGCGCCGCACTGACCCAGCGAAAGTTTGTTTATTACTCAGGTGATGCGTATATCCCCGACTCCGTTTTATGGAGGGTAGGTGAAGTTAAACTGTGAAATGAAGTGGAGCTTTTGTTCTTTATAAATTGTCCGCCTCGTTGCGTAGTGGCTAGCATTCTTGGCTGTCACTGTGCTGTCACTGTGGAGGCCCGGGTTTGAAAAACGGCTCTGCCAAGAAATTTAATTCTGGTCTGAGGGCTGGAATGGGGTGGACTCAACTTTATGAGCCAAAACTGAAAAGAGGCGGGTTCGATTCATACCTCAGCCATCCTCGAAGTGGTTTCCGTAGTTTGCCTTTGTTCGTCTCGGGAATGAACAAGGGTTCGTTAATGGTGCAGAGTTAACATTTCTCTGCCAAAAGAACACGGCAGCCACCCACGACGAAATGACAGGTGAAGTGTATGAAAAGTAGTTCGCCGAGCAATTGTTGCCCAATGTTCCCGAAGGATCGATCCTAGTAATAGACAACGTAGGCTATCACAGCAGAGAAATGTTCCTTGCTTGCCACCATACCCATCGAAATGGTATGGGCGCAAGTGAACAACTATATAAAATTGAACGTCTCATTCAAGAAACAAGAAATGAATAGTTTAATTTCGGCTACATACCACACAAAATTGGGTAAATTACGTGGACCATTATTATTATTATGTCATATTATAATTTATTATAACCTATGATATTCGAGAAAATGTAATATTATATCATAATATATCATATTCATGAATAATTGGAAATTATAAATTATTATAATGTGTGCATTAAAATCGCGCTCTGAGCTTCGGTGTATCATATCTAAATATTGTACCGTCGTTCGCTTCAAGGCTTGAGGCACAGTTATATACAACAAACAAATATTTTCGAAATTTCCCGAGTTTTGCGTAAAAGTACACCTGTATACGAGTTATGATGCATCATGTGCCCGGCCTTGCAGAACTTGTATATGCAGCAGATCTGGCAGGCTGATGATGGTGCTAGCGTGATGATGAGGGTATAGGGTGAAAATGTATGTGGAAATTCTCCTGGGCGGTGTTCTGAAAACGTAAAGGGTGGTATAAATAGTCTGTGTAGTCCCTGTTGTACCTGGAAGTAAAGCGACAATGATTATTGTGTGGTTGTGAGGGTGGACGCCCTTATGTGCATCCTTTTCCTGAAATGAAGAGACATTCTAACATCTTTTTGGAAGGAACTAAATTAGACTCTGTCTTCAACTCCAAATATCTCGGAAGTACCATATCAAAGGATTACACTGTTCAGCAAGAAGTACTCAACAGGACACAGAAAGCGTCACATTTTTACAGTCGAGTGAGGAACCTACTATGGGACTGCAACACACCCCTGAAAGCAAAATTAACCATGTTCAATACTTACTGGTACTTTGTACAAATTCTGGTGTATGGACTGGAGACATGTACTTTACTGGATAAAGACCTTAACAAAATCCAAGCAACAGAAATGAAATTCATTAGAACCATGAATCAAAAGATCAGAAATGAAACAAATAAGAAAGAAACTGGGATACAGGAAACTCTTGCGTAGACTCCAGTGGTATGGACATTATGATGCGAATGAATAACACTAGAACAGCAAGGGACTACTTCAATAGAGAACTGAAAGGGAAAAGACCGAGGGGAAGACCAGAAAATGATGGATTGAGACCATGTAATCAGAAGTGGAGAAAAAAGGGCTCAAATGGTAAGAAGTTGTAGAACGAAAGTTGTACAATGACAGAAAGCAGTGGCGAGCGCTTGTCTACCGCACCCTGGAAACTGGAGACGGAAAAGGATGATGATGTATGATTAGGATAAGCGGTGGGCCCCCAGTGCTCTTTTCCTGAAATGAAGAGACATTGTATGATTAGGATAAGCAGTGGGTGCCCCAGTGCACTCTTTTCCTGAAATGAAGAGACATTGTATGATTAGGATAAGCGGTGGCGCCCCAGTGCACTCTTACTTCTGTATGACGAATGGGTTAATGCATCAGCGCGAGATATGATTTTGAGTACGCATATTGTCGTTATTGACACACACCACCTCCACGCTAGGAAGGACCTTGTTCTCAGAGGTCTGCTCACAACTGCAACTCACCGTCAGATGACATACCCCAGCAGAAGAACACCTACAGATGAAGGAAGGAGAAGAGGAATCCCACAGGCTCGTCCACAGATACTTCCCAATAACCCATAGAAATAGCCACTGGCGAAATAATGCCACAACAGTAAGCTTAATTTAAAAAAAAAACACCGAAAAAGGGGGAAGCAAACATGCTAACATAAATAGACAGGGGCCTCAGACAGCATTAAAAGGAAAAACTTAATACCCCTAAACATACCGGAAACTTTACAAGGGGACTAAAATCTTAAGGCTCGAGCCAAACAAAAAACAATCACCAACAGGTGGATATAAAAGAAAAATAACATGTAGCTTGAGGAGCAAAAAGGAAATTTATTAACAAAGGTTAAGAGAAAACGGAGCCAAAGAGCCTGTGGGATTCCTCTTCTCCTCCTTCCTTCATCTGTAGGTATTCTTCTGCTGGGGTATGTCATCTGACGGTGAGTTGCAGTTGTGAGCGGACCTCTGAGAACTAGGTAAGTAGGCCCATCCTAGCGTGGAGGTGGTGTGTGTCAGTTACTGTATATTTCTTCGTGTGATATAGATAATTAATTACATGCTTCTCTCTTGATGTGGCGCAGTGTTCTGTTCGGAAGGACGTACCTTGACTTGTGTGTTGTGCGCAATTTCTTCATGTGATTTCATTATTGATTTCTTTCTTCGTTCCGGACGCCTAGGACACTGTGTGGATGTTTGTGGTTGCGTAGCAAGGCCGTGTACGAGTGTTGTGTTGATTAATTTATATATACATATATTCTTCTTTCTTGACGAATGTGTTAATGTTCGAGTGTATTGCGGGCTACGGCTGTGTGCAAATGTTGTTCATTAATCTTTGTGGTTTTTGTTTTTGGTGTAATCCTTGAGGCTTATGTAGGCTATTTTCTTCATTCGTTCTTGATGTGCGGAAAGCGGTGTTGATGTTTGTGATATTGCGCCATGGCTTGTGTATGCATTTTGTCCGGTTATATTCATGTATCTTTCTTTCTGTGGAATAGTAGGGTCTTCCTTTCTCGAAAAGGAAAGGGAAAATGGTGTGGTATATCGTATTTTCATGCGCGACTGTGTGTTGGATTGCATGAGTTGATCTACTTGCTGATTCTGCTGCTATGCTTCTCCCTTTGTAAAATCTTGGTCCATAGCATGGTGGAAACTGGAGTGTGTGAAGCGTATAAGAAAATCGAATGTTTGTCATGTGTAAATATTACCATCATTCTTTATGTGCATGCTGGTTAAGTGTGTTTGGTACACAGGATTGTGGTTGAGGGTTGAGTGGGGTGATGGGGTTCAGGGGGTGTGGTTGGAATTGTAACTAGGGGGTGGTAGTTTGTTGGGTAATTAGTGCGTCGGTTGATTAGTTGAGTTACCGGTAGTTGGTATGTTAGCTGGTTAATTGGTTGCTTGATTAGTGGTTAGTTGAATAGTATGATTGGGTCGCCGGTTTGTTAGTCTTGTTAGCGAGATATTTGTGTCTTGGTATAAAGGATCAGCGTTGGTGAATTAGCAGTTGTATATTTGAAAGTGGCGCGTCGCTGGCGTTCTGTTTGGGTCTCTTGTGATTGGCTGGGAGGCGAGGTGGTTACTCGTGTGTCGTGTTGATACGAACTGTTCACGAGTTGGCATAGTGGCGTGCATGGAGGAGTATGGTGGTGGGGTTCCAAAATGGCGGCCGTCCTTGGCGCGTATCCGGATGTGCTGGTCTGCGATAGGTAGTGGCGAGCGGGCGGCCTAAAGGGGGATATGCAGTCAGTGCATGTATGAAGTGTTCATTGTTTTTTCCACTCATGCTGTAAAATAATGAATCCTCATCAATGATGTAAGTCCCCATTCCCGTGATGATGTCCTTAAATAAAATTATAAAGCTTGTGGGGTATGGAGATGCAGTATTTGTGCAAAAGGATCTAAAAATGAAGGGAATGGAGAGGGCTGTCAAAAATTTCAAGTAAAATAATGAATCCTCACCAATGCTATAAGTCCCCTTTCCTGTGATGACACCCTTAAATAAAATTATAAAGCATGCGGGGCATGGAAATGCAGTATTTGTGCCAAAGGACCGAAATGAAGGGAATGGAGAGAGCTGCCCAAAATTTCAAGTAGATAGTGTTACTCTTCTTGTTCGAAATGGTAAGTACGTGAAATTCGGTGAAACGCTGTAGATTTGAGCCCGGTTAAACGGTGTAGATTTGTGCCAAAGGGCCTAAATGAAGGGAGTGGAGAGGGCTATCTAAAATTATTGTTGCCAAAAAAACTTCCTTGGGGTGTGCACTACAACCCTACAAAATGTTAATGCAATCGGTTAAACAGTATCGGAGTCCATTAATCTCGGACAAATATACATTTCCATTTTTATATATAAAGAAACCTACTACGTTGTCGTAGCAGGCGGAGAGGTGATACTCCGACATGGCGCGTCCCAGGTGGCGGATAGGGGGGGTCTTCACTGGTTTACCGGCGGACTTGAGCGAAATAAAATAGCTCCCACAGACGAAACACACTCCACAATCTCATGTTTCATCATATTATGTTTCATTCATCACCTTCCCAGATCACATCTGGGATTGTAAACCCTGACCATGGTCAGATTCTTGATCTGATAATCAAATGAATATGGAGGGTCTTCTATTGAAATCCACCGGTTTGGACAGTTACATCATTAACCAAGCGAAGACACCATTCGGATACGGTGGGGTGTCAGGTAGAGGATTAAGGCGAGTCGGAGCGCCTAGAGATACTATGATCAAACATGCAGACTAATTACAGTAGGAACGTACTTAAATTCTACAAGCCAGTAGAGTTCTCATATTTGGCAACATTAAATGTTAATTCTTTGATGAAGGTTGGTAAGTTAAAGCATCTAACTGATATCTTGGATCAACACAAAATTGTGATCACTGCTCTTCAATAATTACGTAATACTGATCAGAGCCCAATTGAATCAGGTGGGTATCGTCTCTATAAAGGGCCTCCAGGAGAAAGGGTAATGAAAAATGTCCCTCAATTTGTAGTAGGTTTCTTGGTACACCATAGAATACTAGATTCCATTACGGATTTTTCCTCAAATTCCCCAGGAGTTGCATTGTTAACAGTTAAAGTGGAAAACAAGATATACACATTGATAAATGTTCACGCACCAACAAATGACAAAAATTGAACTGATGCTGAGGGAATGGATCAATTATGGGATGAACTTGACCAATTGGTAACGAATATACCTGATACTAATATTAAAATTTTTTGGGCAATCAATGTAACTAATCTCTTCCTTCTAATATAATAATCTTTGGGGTCTATCTAGCGTTAAATACACAAGGAAAATAAGAAATACAATACTATTATTACTTGTTTGTCAACATGTAAGCATGCTTCCATTACCTGCATCTGTTGTACAGTATCCACAACAATTTTCATGAGGAAAGCCCCCTCCTCACTATATTTAATATTATTCTGCTCCTTCCTTTTCTTCTTGAGTTTTCTTAAATGTCTCTTTCTACATCAGCATATATCCAGACATAACATCTCTTTATTCCAAAACATAACAATGCCATACCTCAGAACATAATCTCCTAATGATTAAAACATCACATCACCATAGTAACATTGTCCTTAGTCATAAGCCACCTGTCACCCACTGCTAGACCAACACCAAGAATCTCTATGGCACAAAACACAAGACTCTCTGTGGCGCTCCTTCAATAGGTGGCCATGGTTGGTAACCTCAGTTACCCACACACATCATGGCG
This sequence comes from Meconema thalassinum, assembly GCA_946902985.2. Classification (NCBI taxonomy): domain Eukaryota; kingdom Metazoa; phylum Arthropoda; class Insecta; order Orthoptera; family Tettigoniidae; genus Meconema; species Meconema thalassinum. Next base: position 194,910,704 of record OX336394.1, on the reverse strand, counting down.
CTAAAACATAAATACAGAAACCCAAAGGGGGTTACAGAAACACCCCCCTCGAGGATAAATCCCTAACTCAAGGTTATACGGTAGATTCATCCTTGACCCTCACACAAATTCATAAATAGAAAAAAAAACACATCAATCATACACTGACTAGAACAAAAAAACACAAAGTGAAACAAATTATAAATCATCTTCTTTAGACGTTGCTTTATTCTCTTCGCCAATAGTGGCATCGTCATCTTCCATTTCAATGGCAATGTCATCCTCTTCAGAAAGGATGACAGGATCATCTTCTTCGTCATCATCGCCATCAACAGACATGGTTACGAATCCTTCACTGCCAGTCATATCGACGGCATTGTTGACATAATGTGTGTCACCACAATCTTTTTCTTCATAGGGAACGGCAGAATCGTCATCAGACCTGTCTGTGCCGTTACCATAATCATCTTCGTCATCCTTCCAACCTCCCTGGGGCCTGTCTCCATTATTTCTTCTAAAGCGCGGAGTATCACCAGTATCATTTTCATTATTATCACACCTTCCCCTTTATCAACTTCTCTCTCTTTTATTTCTCCTTCCACTTCTACTTCTTCCCTACCTTCATCTGCCTCCTTTTCTTCTTCAGCTTCTTCCGTATCATCTGCTTTCATTCCTTCTTCTGCTTCATCTTCTCCCTCCGTCCTTTCTCTCTTCTCTTCTACCTTTTCCCTTCCTTCATCTGCTTCCTTTCCTTCTTCAGCTTCTTCCATATCATCTGCTTTCATTCCTTTTTCTGCTTCATCTTCTCCCTCCTTCCTTTCTCCCTTCTCTTCTACCTTTTCCCTTCCTTCATCTGCTTCCTTTTCTTCTTCAGCTTCTTCCATATCACCTGCTTTCATTCTTTCTTTCATCTTCTTCCTCCTTCATTTTTCCTTTCTCTTCTACCACTTTCCTTCGTTCAGCTACTTTCTTTCCTTCTTCACTTTTTCCTACTTCCCCTCCTTCTTTACCTTCCTCCTTGCCCTTCCTTTTCTTCTGTTTCTCCTTTCCTTCCCTTCCTCATTTTCCTCCTCTTCGTCCTTACCTTTCTTATCCTGTTCAACAATTCCTTTCTTCTTATCTTTTTCTTTCCCTTCTTTTGATCCTTCCTTCTCTTATCTCCATCTGCCTGACGTGTCGTTCTCTTCCTACTCCTTCTTTTTGCTTTCCATTCCTGCTTCTCTCTCCTTCCTTTCCTCATTTTCCTACTCTTCCTCATCTTGCTCAACAGTTCCTTTCTTCTTATCTTTTCTTTCCCTTTGTCCCTTTTCCTTTTTCTTCTTCAGTTCCTTCACTCTCTTATCTCGATCTGCCCGACATCTCTTCCTCTTTTTATTCCTTCTCTTTGCCTTACATCTCATCCTTTTCTCTGTCCTCCTGCCCATCCTCCTCGTCCTTCTCCTCCAACGCTTATTCACGTTATCTTCTTCTTGTATGTTGTCTTCCTCCTCTTTTATCTTATCCTCCACCCATTTCTTCACCTTGTCTTCTATCTCATTCTCTTCCTTGTCTTCAGTTTTATCCTCCTCCTCCATTTGACCTTGTCCTTCACCTTGTTCTCCTTCTTATCCATCTTTCACTTTTTCTTCATTACTAACTTCCTTCCGCCCCCTAGCATCACATACTTCACACATCTCCTCCTCCTTTACAGCCACACTCACAGATTCTACCATCTCAACTTTCTCTTCTACCAAGCATATGATCTCCACCAACTTCATATCTGCCTTGGGAAATTTCTGGTTGGTTTTCAGTGCCTGGCTCAAAGATTCCCCTACCAACTTCACTTGTTGAGCATCCAACTTGTCTACTTCAGAGTGGCTCTGTTCCCGAACAGCAATCTGACCACCTAGGTTAGTTTCCAGATTAGTGGCTTCTACACTGACTTGACTAACCTGGCTAGTAACAAGGCTGTTTAGACTAATCACATCAAGCTTCTCCGACAAATGTTCCGAGACCTCATCAAGCTTCTCCAACAAACACTCCGTGATCTCACCAAGCTTCCTTGACAATCAAGTCATCTGGCAGGTCAACCTCTCCTCCATCCCTACGGACTTGTCGCTACCAAGCATTAGCTTCCTCAACATGGCCATCATCTCAGCTTCCATATTTCTTACTTCCTTATTCTTGCCGATACGTTGGGCGCCAATGAAATAAATCTAAATAGTAGTAATGGTCGGGATCGTGATTGGTATTTCCTTTGTCCAGCCACACGTTGGTGCGTCAATGTAATAAATTTCTCCCTTCTACCGTTGGGCAATCAATGTAACTAATCTCTTCCTTCTAATATAATAATCTTCGGGATCTATCTAGCGTTAAATACGCAAGGAACATAAGAAATACAATACTATTATTACTTGTTTGTAAGCAAGCTTATACCTGCATCTGTTGTACAGTATCCACAACAATTTTCATGAGGAAAGGGCCCCTCACTATATTTAATATTCTTCTGCTCCTTTCTTTTCTTCTTGAGTTTCCTTAAACGTCTCTTTCTACATCAGCATATATCCAGACATAACATCTCTTTATTCCAAAACATAACATTGCTATACCTCAGAACATAATCTCCTCATGATTAAAACATCACATCACCATAGTAACATTGTCCTTAGTCATAGCCACCTGTCACCCACTGCTGGACCACCACCAAGAATCTCTATGGCACAAAACACAAGACTATCTGTGGTGCTCCATCAATAGGTGGCCATGGTTGGTAACCTCAGTTACCCACATCACACACCATGGCATTAAAACATACACACAGAAACCCAAAGGTGAGCTCTGTAACAAAAAATTTGGTTACATCTTGACAAGGAGGAATGGTGAATGGTTAATTGAATTTTGTATTAACCATGGTCTAATTATGGAGTCAACAAGGTACAAGAGGAGACCACATAAATTAATGACTTGGAAATGTCCTAATATTAACTTAGGAGAGTTTCAGATAGATCATGTGGCCATGGATCGGAAATTTCACAAAGACATTTATAATGTAAAAGTCCTTCGAGGTGTTGATGTTGATTCGGATCATTACATTTCCAAGATTAAAATCAAATTGACTCCTAAAAGGAAAAATACATACATACATACATCATCTTGCACAGTTTCCAGCCACTGGTCGGGTCTGTTTGGAACACAAGCCTCTCCAACGTCTTCTGTCTTCCCACCATCTCTCAGCCTCCACCCTTGTCCAGTCTTCTCCTCTCTTCTTCACGCTTTCTTCCACTCCCTTCAGCCACCTGTCTCTCGGTCTTCCTCTCGGTCTCTTTCCTTCCCACTTCGTCTCGTGTACTCTCCTGGGTATCCTCTTCTCCTCCATTCGTTTTACATGTCCATACCATCTAAGTCTAGATTTCTCTATACCATCCTGTAATGGTTCCTCCTTCATTAATTCTCTGGTCCTCTCATTTCTTATTCTGTCCATCTTTGTAGCTCCAATACTGCTTCTCAAGAACCTCATCTCACTGGCCTGTATTTTGCTCTTCTCCCTTCCTTTCATAACCCAGGTCTCCGAGGCATACGTCAGGATAGGGACATAGTACGTCCGATATATGATCTTTTTGCTGTTCTGAGGGACACCCTTGCTCCATAACATGCTTCCTCACACTCCTCCGAAATGCTTCTGCCTGCCTTCCCCGCTCATTTATTTCTCTATCGTTTATTCCATTATCTTGTATCAGGCTTCCCAGATACTTGAAACTCTCCACTTTCTTCAGCTGTTCCCCACCATTTGTTATTCCCGTTGTGGTTCTTTCCTTCTTCAGTAGGCGAAGAGAGTAGTGGCTGAGGAGAGAAGAAAGTGGATGGAAGAGTGGACAAAGATGATGAAGGAGGATAGTGAAGGTACAAAAAAGGTCCTGTATGGGATGATAAAAAATAAGAGGCGGAAGGATCCTATGGATTATGTTAGAAAAGGAAAAATAAACCACAAAAATTCAATAGCAAAAGATTGTATGATCCTAGTTCAGTTATCAATAATCCAGTATATTTTGAGCAATCCATCATGATTTTAAGTGACAACTTGGGGACCACTGTTAATAAATTAAAAGCCTTAGCAGAAGACTTTGCTCCCATTAATAAACGAAAGAAACATGCATGGTGGAATGAGGATTGTGATATAGCAATTCTACGCCGGCATACAGCTTGGTTGAATGACCAACAACAAAAAACTGAAAGTTCTAGGGAAGAATTAATCAATGCTAGATAGTTAACGGCCAAAGAAATCAGGAGAATTAAAAGGAATTATCAGAAGCAAACATTAAAATCTATTGATGAAGCTTTCAATCGACATAGAACAAGAGACTATTTTCGGACATTTAAACAATACCAATCAAAATGTACTCCCCCTACTCTTTTGATGAAGGATATGATAATGATTATGACAATGCAATAATTTTGGCTGATTACTTCATAAAATTACTTAATAGTGATGAACCTGAAGATTCTTTTGAATTCGATCCCCATCCCAGAAATAAAACACCCCTGGAAAAGATCATACCGCCAGTTTACGATGAAGTGCGTACAGCGATTGATTCACTTAAGAACTTTAAAGCGGCAGGAGAGAATAAAGTAGTAGCAGAACTTTGGAAGAATGCTAATGTACAGACTATTCATAACCTATATAAACATCTTATTGACTTTTGGAATACAGAAAAATTGCCTGAAGAGGGGAAATTTGCAATTATACATCCCATACACAAAAAGGGCGATAGATCAGATCCTAGCAATCATCACAGAATATCGTTGCTGGATGTCGCGCATAAGATTTTTTCAAAGATTTTATATTCCAGAATACACGAACAACTTGATAATGAACTTGGTGAATATCAGGGTGGTTTCCGTCCAGGTCGAAGATGTCCAGATCAAATTATCAGTCTCAAATGGATTATAAAACATCACAGGATTAGGAGCAAAGATTTAGTGATCACTTTCGTTGATTTTCAAAAAGCTTATCATAGTATCCATCGCGAATTTTTATTAAATGTCCTTACTGAATTTGATTTACATCGAAAACTTGTTAACCTTATTACGGTCACTCTTAAGAATACTAAATCTAGAATTAGGTTTAGAAGTGAAACCTCTGAGCCATTTGAAATCCATAATGGTCTTCGGCAGGGAGATGGATTATCTCCATTGTTGTTTGATTGTGTGCTGGAAAAAATTATGCGTTGGTGTAATTTGAACACCATTGGATCGACCAATTAAAAGTCTCCATTTTCAGAAAGAATTCTGAGTGAGTTCAGAATCAGCAAAGGTTGAGCTTTAAGGAACATGGGATAGTGAATATGACAAGAATAAAGAATAGAGAGAGCAAGTAGCTTTGACATATATATGTATTAAAAATAACACAGTCAGAGTTATATCTTACAAGTGAACAGTTTTCCTTACAATGATAATTGCTTCATTGAGACAAGGTTAATGCTTTACACACAACTTAATTAGATTGCTTTTTGCAAGAAGAAAATTATTGACACAGCTTGTAATTAGCTGGCAGGGAGCAAATCCTGCCATACCTAGGAAAGAAAAATAGGGAAAACTAAAGACATGACCTATTAAGGGGGCCAGTAGCTGACAGGGGCCTAGTCCTGCAGTACACTATGAAAATTGAAATATTTGGGTGGTTGCCAAGATGCAACAGAATAACTTGCAAAATAAATGTGATGGCAGACACAGAATGCGTGAACTGCATGCACGATTTACTGAGAAGTTGAGATGGCAGAAACAGGTAGGCAAGTCGGCCTATAACCTGAACGTGAACCATGAAAGAGAAAATGCACAGGCAAAGTGCAATGAAAGATGCAGATATGCACAAGAAATAATGAGATTATTCTCAAAAGAAACATAAGAATGGCTAAAGTAAGCCGATATGTTATTCCGTCTAGAAGGGGAGGGGGAGAAGATCACAAAGATATTAAAATTGAGGAATCTTCTAAACCGGGCTTGTATAAAGCTAACATGATATAACAGAGAGAACATGAAATAACACTGAATATAATGTGATTCCAAAGTACTTAACTTGAAAAAGTGTGGTTAACATCCCACACGTATGCGTAGAACACTTGAGAAGAAATTGTTCATGTCCAGTTGTGGTTGCTTTCACATAAGTATTTGACGATTTTACAGACGTCTCTAGAACACTTGTTGAATAGTAAGGCTGTCCTTAGCTATCGCAAAGTTAAAGACTTGTAGCAAGAAGATGAAGTGATAATATTCACTTAGTAGGAATAGATTTCCGTAGCACTGGAAGATGTAAATTGACATCTTAAAGTTCGTGTCGCATGAACACGTTGAAGTGAGATCCCAGTTGGATCACTTGAAAAAATGTCTTTGAAGACATGGCGAAGGTTATATTGAAACATTTCTTTACGCAGAATTTGCAGATGAGAAGTTTTCCAAGTTGAGGTTTATCGTCCGGTATTCAAGACGGGTGGCTAGCATATCGCTAACAAAAAAATCACATCGAGGATGGGTCTGCCAGCTTCTTAAATAGCAGACAGGCCTAGGTTCTCGTAAAATAGATGTCCAGGCATTGGAGAGCCCAAACACGTTGTCAGGAAGAAGCGTGCTGATTGGCTGGAGAGAGGCCACGTCATGGAGACGGCCAATGAGCGCGTAGCTTACTGAGACCAGCATGCCCGGCCAGAAAGCCACGAGGTATGAGAATAGTGACCTATTAACACTTGAAAAAAATGTCTTAAAAGCGAGATATGGGTTGTAACACAATAAGTAAGTACGTTAATCCTTTTAAATATTTTTAAATTAAACAAGAAAGGGAAATAAAAAATTAATTGTCACGAACACGTGGTGACGAAAAATGAGGTTATGAAATCAAATTCTGGTCTGACTTTTGACCTTAGCAAAACTTACAAAATTAACAAACTAATCATTCGCAAATGCGAACATGCGTCAATGGAATAAGGTTTGTCCACCGAATGTTAAGATTGGAAAAAATATTCGACTAAATTGTCTCGCCTTTGCAGACGATCTAGCATTATTACCAACTAGTATCGAAGAAGCTAAATCTCAGGTAGAGGAATTGGAACGATTAGCAGCAAAGGTTGGGTTGAAAATTTCTTTTGAGAAAACAGAAAGATGCCATCTTTTCAAGTAGACACATCACATATTGTACTGCATAATGCCCAGAAAATAAAGATTGTGGAAAAATTTAAATATCTTGGTGAGATCATCACTTGGAATGCCATTCAAAGAGCATCAATAGATAGTAGAACACTAAAATTGCAACGAGCACAACAGATTACCTGGCCAACATATAAGAAAGAGTCTCTTTCGATTAATGCTAAATTTCAACATTATTTCTCCATCGTTAAGCCAGAAGCAACATATGCAAGTGCAACTTTATTTAAATTAAACACCCGATCAACAACTGACAAACTACAGAAGGTTGATAGATGGATTCTTCGGACAATAATCAATAAAAAACACCAGATTGAGGGCCAGTGGAGACTTTTGCCCAATTCAATACTTTACAAGGAATCTATCATTGACACAATGCAAAAACGAAGAATTGCATTTTTTGGACACATATCCCGCTTGCCAAATACTAGACTCCTGAAACAACTTTTTGACTTCTTTTAGAATAGTAAAACAAAAATCACATGGTTTAAAGAAATACAAATGGATTTAGACGAATTGAAAATTACTAAGTATCAAATTGAACATAGAGAAGAGAAACGGCTGCTGAATAACAAATACACTCGACTAACATTCAAAATTTCACAGCGTAAGCAATATGTTATATCAGCAGAAGAATGAGCTGCAATATCTTCAAAAATGAAGAAGTATTGGGAAAGAAAAAAATTATCAAGTATTAAGAATTGAACTTAGTATTTGAAGACTTTGTATATAAGGTTTGATTTTTTGTGCTCCAATGTGGGCGTAAACAGCTGTAACCGAATTTATTCAGTTACAGTAGCTCACCCTCGGGTTTTGCTTTGTGCAGTTAGTTTGGGGTATTTTATTCGTATCTTATTATATTGGGTTAATGTGGGGTTGCAGAGGTGATTTTTTATTGTGCCTATGTGTGTTTTTGTGGACGGATTCATCTTTGGATGGTCCGGACCACCTAGGATCATTGTTTATTAATTATCGGTTTTTGGATATTTGATATTATAAAATACGGGGTTTTGCGATTTATTACGTTTTGGGAACAAGGATATAAGACTGTATTACGTAGAAGCATTATTTCATTTTGGTTTGGGGTTAATGGCTTTATTTTGACCTAGTAATGTTAAATGTTAGATTCGTGGCTGTACTATAAAGGTACAAGGAATTGGTATTTTCGTGTGCTGGATATGTGACATACCCGGAAAAGACAGGCAGTAATTCGGCTTGTGTGGGATTACCTAGGCTATTTATGGCATGAACTTCGCGTGAAAAAAACTACTGTGTGACGTCAGTGTGGATTTCGACTGTCTGATGTTCATGTGTTGACACGGATATTCCGTTAGGAGCGGGCCACGCACAACTTAGTTCCGGCAGAAACTTTGGGGTTATATAGATCCTTACGCCAGTGCATATAATGGCGTGTCTGGCGTTCAGAGCTCGTCTTATTGCTTTATCGGCAGAACACTGATCTACTAACGCCCAGGGTCGTTTTACGTGACATGGTTTCCGTAACGAACAGTTAGAGATCGTCTTCTTGCTTTTACAGCGAAAGTCCATTGTCTACTTGCATTTTAGTGTCGTTATTACTCGATCATGGTATCGTAATACGAACGAGCAGTGACTAATGTTTAGCTATCCACTGAGCTCTTACGGGCTATTGGAGGCTACGTACATTTCATGGGTCCATCCATACCATGGGCTGTCGGTAATAACTTACCACGCCTAAAAGGATGATCAGTCGTAAACATTTCATCGAAGTCATGCGAGAATGGAGACGTGAACGTGCAGTTCGAGAAGAAAGAAAGTAGAGTGAACCAGTCTAACGTGTGTAGATATTTTGTGTACGGACGGTACAGTGTATATACGTAGGTGGCTGTTATGCCTGGGTCTGATATGGCCGTAAGTGTTTTCCTGCTCTCAGAGCCTAAATTCAGTGGCAAGGTACTGTATTATTTCACGAGTGTATGAAGGGTATTTTGTGTTGTATATTATGTATATAGTACAGCCAATAGATTATCTCTTTAATATTCATGTGTGTTTATATTCCTGTCTTGCATGAACCTGGTACATCAGCGAACGCATGCCAAATGCCCTACGCCTGGGATAAGGTGTTTCATAGTCGGGGCAACAGTTATGTGCCGTATTTTATCCTATTTTATTCAGGAAGACCCATATGGTCGATCTTGGCGCCCATTCAAAGTCGGGAGTAATGTTAAAATCACTTGTGGCCTGTATTTAAAGGCAGTAAATTCTGTAGGTTTGTGGTAATGAGGGTTGTTAAATGTAAATCAACTCCAGCGAGGAGGTGAGAGTGTTTCACAGTGTAAATAAATAAATAAATAAATAAAGATAAAGCTCAATGTTGGTTTGTCTGTGTGTTATTTATACAAGTCTACACCGTTTCACCGATCTGAACCAAATTTTGTATACTTACCCTTTGGAACCGTGCGAGTAACACTGTCTACGTGAAATTTTGACAGACCACTCCATTCCCTGCATTTAGGCCCTTTGGCAAAAATCTACACCGTTTCACCGCTCTGAACCAAAATTTGTATACTTACCATTTGGGACCCTGCGAGTAACACTGTCTACGTGAAATTTTGACAGACCACTCCATTCCCTGCATTTAGGCCCTTTGGCAAAAATCTACACCGTTTCACCGCTCTGAACCAAAATTTGTATAAATACCCTTGGGAACCCTGCGAGTAACACTGTCTACATGAAATTTCGGACAGACCACTCCATTCCCTGCATTTAGAACACCGTATCACCGATCTGAACCAAATTTTACATAACATACTTACCCTCTGGAACCCTGCGAGTAACACTGTCTACATGAAATTTCGGACAGACCACTCCATTCTCTACATTTACCGTAGGTCCCTTGGCACAAATCTACACCGTTTCACCGATCTGAACCAAAATTTGTATACTTACCCTTTGGAACCCTGCGGTTAACACTGTCTATAAGAAATTTCAGACAGACCACTCCATTTCCTGCATTTAGGCCCTTTGGCACAAATCTACACCGTTTCACCGATCTGAACGAAATTTTGTACACAGTAAACTTCCGATTATTCGCGGAATTGACTGGTGCGGATACAGCGGATAATCGAATTTCGCGGACGAGCCGCAAAATTTGCTGGTAATGGTTAAACAAAGGTCAAAGGAACTAAAAACAACACACAAGTGCTTTAAATAAGTTTATTATACAATAAAAGGACGTACAAGGTAACAAAACTCAGTCGATGTTATGTGTGTTATTAAAAAGTCTTGTTTACTGTTTAACAAAAAAATCTTTTCTTTTGTTTTTTCGTAGTGAAACACTTTTTCTTTATTTGTGATTTGAGTTTTATCAATGCCATCTTGTCTTAAAGTGATGCATCGTCTTGCTCTTCAAGGTATTGAAGAATCCTGTCAATGTGTCCTAATACTGCATCATGAGTCAAGTTTCCTCATTGTCTTCCGATTTAATCCCTCGTACTTGATTTATGATGTCTGTGAGGTGCTTAAAGACCGGTTCATTAGCATCACATTCGATCCACTCAACGACATTTTCCTCATTTAGATCAACACCTCCGGCAACAAATTTAGCTAAATTAGCTAGGATGCTGAGCGGAACGTCGTCTTCGCCTTCCTCTCCCTCTTGAGTGATCTATACAGCCGGCAAAATCTTCTGCCAGGATTTCATTAGAGTAGACTGCTTGACAGATTTCCAAGCATTGCTAATCTCATAAATGCTGTCGAGAACCTTGTAGTCTTTGAAGAACGTCTTTAGGTCATCTCCTTCATCGATCCTTTTCTTCAGCAAACCCGTCCTGTATTTCTTCTTCATTGGAGCAATGACTCCTTGATCCATGGGTTGAATAAGGGCCATGACGTTAGGAGGCAAAATCTTCACAAAGAAATTTCCATCGACCGATTTTAACATACTTTGTCCAGGGTGGGACGGAGCGCTATCCAGAAGAAGCACAGCTTTTTCGGGTAGATTTTTTGATTTAAGGTGCTCTCTAACCTGGGGAATGAACTTGTTTTCGAACCAGTCTTTAAATATTCGTTGATCCATCCAGCCTTTTTTCTGGTTGTAGTAGTGAACTGGAAGGTTTTCGGCTCTTGTTCCTTTAAACGATCTTGGTCTCTTGGACTTTCCTATCACTAAAAGTTTTAGTTTGTGCGATCCTGACGCATTATTACACGGCATTAATGTAATCCGCTCTTTGCTTGACTTATACTCTGCAGCTCTCTTCTCGGTCTCAAAAGCCAAAGTTCTTGTTGGTAAACATTTCCAAAATTAGCCTGACTCGTTAGCGTTTTGGACCTGTTCAAAAGTTAAACCCTCAGATTCTATAAGTTGTTCAAAATCAGACTGGAACTCCCTTGCAGCCTCTTTATCGCCGCTCAGTTTCTCCCCGTGAAGCCCAATTTCCCTTATCCAATGGCGTTGCTTAAATCTAGTAAACCAGCCTGATGATGCATCAAAATTTCCTTCTAAATTAAGCATTTCGAAAAATGTTTTTGCCTTCGCTGCAACAATAGGCCCTGATATTGGCGTGCCCCTGACTTCTTACTTGACTAACCCACTCTATAAAGCCAAATCTAGCTCTTCAAATGTGCTATTTTTCATGGTTTTTCTGTTTTTCATCGTCGATGTGTTGTCTGAAGAAGATGCAAATTCTATCAACTTGTCCTTTTGCTTCATTATGTCTCTTATGGTGCTTTCTCCAATTCCATAGCGCAAGCACATTTGTTTCTTCGACGCACCATTTTCAACACTTTTTATGAGTTATAATTTATCTTGGATTGACAAAACCACTTTCTTCCCTTTAGCTGCCATTTTAAAATAAAACACACAAAAGGTAGACAGACACACACACACACAACTTTGACAACTAACAACTTGGTGCTTCACGAACGATGCAAACAGTTTGAACGATTGAGTTAAACTAAACTAATGCTGTAGTAATGCGCGGATTGCGGGGAAGGGGGTGAGTCAACAGTGGCAGACACCTCGCACGTGCAGATGACTCACTGGTCAGGTGATTCTCTCGCACGCTAAGTAAACAAAGATCTGCAGTGCCGCTGGTCGCGTCCAAAACTGCTCAAGCACACACGGGTACAGTGTGTATACCGATATACAGTACAGTACTGTACAGTATTACTGAACTACTGTACATGTTTTGTACTGTACATTATTAAGTGTACTGTACTGTATTTGCGATTTACGATTTTTATTGTGTTTAAGTATTTAGTAACTTTATTTCAATTTTTGAGAAATAATTTTCGTTTTCAAAACCTTCCTTTTTTATAAAAATGATCTCCTACAGGCACCGCGGATAATCGAGAGTTTACTGTACTTACCCTTTGGAACCCTGCGGGTAACACTGTCGACTTGAATTTTCGGACAAACCACTCCATTCCCTACATTTAGGCCCTTTAGCACAAATCTACACCGTTTCACCTAATTGCACCAAATTTTACATACTTCCCCTTTGAAACCCTGTTGGTAACACTGTCCACTTGATAGTTTGGACAACCCTCTCCATTCCCTACATTTAGAAAACAGACAAAATGAACTTGAAAACCACGTTTTTAGGCCCTAGAACATGTCCGTAGTAGTGTACCTGTAAGAGAATATTTTAATAAGTGTATTGTTGGCTGGCAATTTGGGCTGCATCACGTCGCCCTACCAGTGTTCTGGTGCAGAATTGCGAAAATAGTTACATCTTGCGCTGCTTATAAATTGCAGTGAAGGGGAGTAATTAGTGCAAAAAGATTTCTTAGGCCCCTTAAAATAGATATCATTATGAAAATATTATGCCTCTGTATAAGTGCAATGGTGTTGGTGCAGTACATTGAGGTTATCAGCTGCAAGAAGCGTTGGTGTTTTCAAATTTACTATCATTTATTTCAATCCTTATCCTTGAGCGCTATGTGGCGATAAATGACAGTATTGCTGCCTCAGGAGCTTGGGACAGCCGAAGTTTTCTTAAGTGCTCTGATTATTTTCCTATGGCGATATGCGACAAAAGACGACACTATTGGTCTATATTTTTCTCACAGCCAATGAGATATAGGCCCTTGACAGTGTCTTTTATTCCTCTTTCTAATCATATTTTTCAATTCGTTTGTAAATTACATGTGTCAGTACTGTAGTTAGTAAATAGCCATTTCCCAATCCATTATTATCATTACGGAAAAATGACCTGAATGTTACGTCCATTATACTGTACTACTTATCATCCCCACTACCACCACCACCACAAAAAGTTATATTTTTGTTTTTTTCTGTTAGTTAAAATATCATTTGCCAGTTCTGTAGTTGTATTCATTATCATCCATAAAACAAATAAATCCACCGGGTGAAGCTGGGCACTACTGCTAGTGCTCTATATTTTCGTTTTGGTCAGCCCTCATTTCCTGTCGCTTACTGTCCCTCCTTCCTAGCCTTGAACTTCACCCTACAAAATAAACATGTCCATAGCTTTTTGAACACTCAAGTTATTTCTGTATTATTTACGGTCAAGTCAGATTTACCCATGGCTCCAGTCCTCACGTGACCAATTTTGGCCTACGTTGGTCGGGACAATCTGTAAAAAATAAGGGGGAAAATCCAACTATTTTGGAGCACAATAGCATAGCTCACGTTCTTGTTGATCCATGTTAAAGGTTTAGGGACACCTTGGTCATCTGCTCCTTTGTTGAAAATAATCGAGATGACTGCTTTACCGCTACCATGACGAATAGAAATAAACAGTGTCATCACTCCCCTCTCTTAGCATCGTCGTTCATGGTCCTGCCACTGTGTGGCGCGGAAGTCGCTCTGCACCTCAACACGTGCGAAACCCACGAGATTAGTACTGTAATATCCTGCATGCGGGAAGTCATATATGCGAGGGAATTTGTAATATTTTACGAATGTCTGTGTTAAGAGGCTGTGCAGTGCCTTGTGTGTGCAAAGAACTACATTTTCTACTGCTTCGGAAAAAATTAGTACTGTTTCGTTCATGGATGTAAGTCGCGTTATGGAAGGAAAGCTGATGGTAGATCTTTTTTCACATCGCCATAAGAAACAAATCTGTTTGCCAAATGGGCGAGAGTTATTCCGCAAAGATAAACGATTGTCGATCAAAAGTAGAATATGTGGCGTGCATTTTTCGGAAGATTTAATTATAAAGGCGGACTGTGAGAATGTGGAACTTCCTCGTGTGAAGTGGAAATTGATACCAGGATCAGTACGTCGTATTTTTCCAAATTTACCGAAATATCTATCCACTGATATAAGTTCACGAAAGGCGCCCAGCAGGAAACAATTCAGCTAAGGATTGGGAAGGAAGCGGCCGTGGTATTAAGTTACGAATCGTCGCAACTGAAACTCTCTCACACCTCTTCGCTGGAGTTGATTTACAATTAACTACCCTCATTACCACAAACCTACAGAATTTACTGCCTTTAAATACAGGCCACAAGTGATTTTAACATTACTCCCGACTTTGAATGGGCGCCAAGGTTGACCATATGGGTCTTCCTGAATAAAATACGGTACATAACTGTTGCCCCGACTATGAAACATCTTATCCCAGGCGTAGGGCATTTGGCATGCGTTCGCTGATGTACCAGGTTCATGCAAGACAGGAATATAAACACACATGAATATTAAAGAGATAATCTATTGGCTGTACTATATACATAATATACAACACAAAATACCCTTCATACACTCGTGACATAATACAGTACCTTGCCACTGAATTTAGGCTCTGAGAGCAGGAAAACACTTACGGCCATATCAGACCCAGGCATAACAGCCACCTACGTATATACACTGTACCGTCCGTACACAAAATATCTACACACGTTAGACTGGTTCACTCTACTTTCTTTCTTCTCGAACTGCACGTTCACGTCTCCATTCTCGCATGACTTCGATGAAATGTTTACGACTGATCATCCTTTTAGGCGTGGTAAGTTATTACCGACAGCCCATGGTATGGATGGACCCATGAAATGTACGTAGCCTCCAATAGCCCGTAAGAGCTCAGTGGATAGCTAAACATTAGTCACCGCTCGTTCGTATTACGATACCATGATCAAGTAATAACGACACTAAATGCAAGTAGACAACGGACTTTCGCTGTAAAAGCAAGAAGACGATTTCTAACTGTTCGTTACGGAAACCATGTTACGTAAAACGACCCTGGGCGTTAGTAGATCAGTGTTCTGCCAATAAAGCAATAAGGCGATCTCTGAACGCCAGACACGCCCTTATATGCACTGGCGTAGGGATCCATAACCCCAATGTTTCTGCCGGAACTAATTCGTGCGTGGCCCGCTCCTAGCGGAACATCCGTTTCAACACATGAACATCAGACAGTCGAAATCCACACTGACGTCACACAGTAGTTTACCACTTGGAGTTCATGCTATTAATAGCCTAGGTATCCCCACACAAGCCGAATTACTGCCTGTCTTTTCCGGGTATGTACATGTCCAGCACTCGAAAATACCAATTCATTGTACCTTTATAGTACAGCCACGAATCTAACATTTAACATTACTAGGTCAAAATAAAGCCATAAACCCCAAACCAAACTGAAATAATGCTTCTACTTAATACAGTCTTATATATCCTTATTCCCAAAACGTAATAAATCGCAAAACCCCGTATTTTATAATATCAAATATCCAAAAACCGATAATTAATAAACAATGATCCTAGTTGGTCCGGACCATCCAAAGATGAATCCGTCCACAAAAACACACACAGGCACAATAAAAATCACCTCTGCAACCCCACGTTAACCCAATATAATAAGATACGAATAAAATACCCCAAACTAAGTGCACAAGGCAGAAAACCCGAGGGTGAGCTACTGTAGCTGAATAAATTCCGTTACACAACATTTCCCTGGAGTAGAAGTGGGAAACAATGGAAAACCATTCCAGAATGGCTGAGGTGGGAAACGAACCCTCCTCTTCTCAATTTTGCCTCACGAGGCTGAGTGTACTCCGTTCCAGCCCCCACACCAGAGTCAAAATTTCTTGACAGAGCCGGGGCCTCTGGGGCGACAGCCAAGAACACTAGTTGCTACATCACGAGGTACTTCATTTGAGAAAAGTGCCAGTGTTATTTGCAATCTGATGTTCGTTTTATGTGCTCAAAAGTGACAAACTATGTTTAAAAATATCCTTTTAGAGCCTAGTTGCTGCTTATTTTAGGGGCTGTGTCATCGTGGTCATATAGCCCCATATATTTGGCTGTGTGTTAACCTGTGATATTATATGTCTGTACTAGTGTATGCATTTGTAAATTGGGATTAGGATTGGGAAGGAGGTGACCGTGGTCATACGTTAGGAACCTACCCATCATTTACATGGAGTAGAAGTGGGCAAACCACGGAAAACCACTTCCAGGTTGCCTGAGGTGGGAATCCAACATCCTCTTCACAGTGTTGCCTCACGAGGCTGAGTGTAGCCTACTCCGTTCTAGCCCTCACACCAGAATTAAAGTTTGTTGCCAGAGTCAAGAATGAGGCGGCCATATAATAATAATAATAATAATAATAATAATAATAATAATAATAATAATAATATTAATGGCCTACCTACCAATAAAATAAAACTGCCATCCAATTCTTTGCTTCCGTTACCGACCTCCTGATCAATACCATGGTCAGTATCCAAGTCTCCAGATCTTGTTTCAACTTTGACTTCAGTATCAGACTCACCAATTTTTAAAAAATTATCATCAACTAGCGATTCGTTATCCTTCACCAGAAGGCAACACACTTCATCTACATCCTTTAGGTTTTCATAAGGAGTAATCTCTTGACTGATTCCTGTATTCACTAAGGCAGCGTACCAAACCAAATAACCGCTATAACGGGACACCTGCAACTCACTGACAGAATGTTATATCATTGAGCGCGCTTGAGCTATCAATCCCACATGACACAGCAGCTGACACGTGTGGAGTTTTTTTAGGCGCATCATTTCACAACTCCAGGAAAATGCTTACCAAGGTATGGTGTAAGATGTCCCGAGACAATAAGATCACAACTTGAACTAATGGCTTGATATTAAAGCTAAAACGAACCATGGAGCTGTCAGACCAATGCATGATAACGGAGGGTTTTAAAATATATTTCTACATAGGGACTGAGAATATTAATAATAACTTTTTGATATTATTTTTCATAAGTCTAAACAAACAATTTGTTGTAATCAGCGTAACCATGGCCTTCGTAAAGACGTTTACGAAGGTCGCAGCGTATTTCATTTTTGAACCGCTGTTTAAGTAGCGTTGGTGGTCTGCGCCGCTAGCGCTAGCCGAGCGCGGATGAACTCGGTCAGTGATAACACTATGTATTCTATTCGTCATGCCGCAACTATCAAGGACAATTATTATACCGTTACGAAAATTATTGTTATTTTTCAGCATGTTAAATTTGAAAAATATAAATAAACTTCATTTTATATTGGGAATAGTTCATAGGAAGACACCAGGTGTAAAATTAATTCATTAAAATCCGTACGACTACAACAATAAGGAAGTGACACACTATGGGTCAAAATGACCTGGCGCCAGTCCTCGTGTTATATTTTTTCACGCCAGTTCTCAAGGGTTAATGTTTAAATAACATTTGGCTTAAGATGAGCTAAAAAAAGAAAGAAGCTCAAAACATGTCCAAATAAAATAAGGATAAATAAATGTATTTATTGGGTGGGTGGAACCTAACAAATTGTTTCATTGCAAAGATTGCTGTCACTTTATGCAATTTATGGCATCCAAACCAAATACGGGCAGAAATTCTGGATAGCCGTGGATAAGGATTCAGAATACATTTTGAATGCATATTCTTATTTAGGGAAGCATGAACAGCACCCTGAAAATGTGCGTTTGGGTGATTATGTTGTCGAGAGGTTAAAGGTCCCTTTCATAAACGAGGGTAGGAATGTCACAGTTTTTCTTACATCACTAAAGCAAGCTGAAAAGCTTAGATCCCAGGGAGCCAGTCTTCTTGGTACAATAAATTAGGCATGAAGGAAGGTTCCATAAGAGGTGAAAAGTTCTTGAGCACAGCTATACGACACCCAGGTTTTAAAACAGAACGACACAACTTTGAGGTACTAAGAATGTGCTAGTTCTCTGTTCACTTCCTCCAGATGTACAGGTGGGGACTGTCAGAAAGAAGCCAAACACCATAGCATGTTACAATGAAACTAAGTATGTCTTTTTGAAAAGAAGATACCCTTCACAAAAATGGGTAAAAATCATATAAAAATTTGTGTATTCACAAATATGAAATTTGGGGGCAGATACCTCAATGTTCCATCCCTTATAACAGGCCTGTCCAGCCATACCACTGGTGGCACCATGGCTTGCCACGAGACTCGCTTTGTGAAGCCCCGCTCTTTCCCGCTCCGCCACTCCCCCGCCAGCTTCTCATCTCACTAACTGCTCTTGCTAGAGAGAAGAAGACGGACTTGTCCCCCCGCCTCCACAGTCCTGTCCTAAACACGCTGAGCTGTAGTGGAATGGGTCAGAAGCCCAAGTGTCAAGCAAGGCAAGAAGAAGATTCTTATTTCCTCTTAAACAGAAGAATGGCAAAAATACGTTCAACATCAGAGGTGGGTGGCAGAAGCAACCCTTGCTGGGAATTTAATTATTTAGAAGTACCCACCCTAGCGTCATTGGCCGGCAAGTAGATGTCTTTGATATGTCAAACGTTTTTAAAGAACAAAAAATAAAAAGCAGGCAGTATGATTCATAGGATTTGTTATAGCTACTGAATATTGGTTACTAATGTCCCATTCAATGCCACGCACAATGTTGCCTGTCCTTCCACCAGCTCGCTACCTCCGTTACCGCAACATCATCCGCGCTTGCAGCCATGCCTTGACCCCACATCCCCCACACAACCCCCAAATCACTAAGTAAAGGCTGTGGCACTAGCTTGGCAGACGACTGCCACCGTAGCATTTTTGCTGGACTGGCCTGCCTTAAAACAACCATTATAATTATCATTCATCATCATGAACCGGCTCCAGTTTCCCGGGTGCGGTGAATGAGCGCTCTCCATTTAGTTCTTTCCAAGAATGTTTCCTCCTCCATTATCCGCTGCACATCCAGACCTCTCCCTGCAAGATCATTTCTAACCTGGTCGATCCATCTCTTCCTCGGTCGACCTCTTGGTCTCTTGCCTTTTAGTTCTTTTTCAAACCGCACTCTAGCTGTTCTTTGTGTGTCCATTCTCTTGAGATGACCGAACCATTTCAGCCTGGGTTCAACACAGATCTCATTAAGAGATTGTTCTACTTGAACAAGATGGCGTATCTCATAATTTTTTATTTTGTCCCTCCTTGTCTTCTGAATCATGGTTCTTAAAAACTTCATCTCCACCGCCTGTAGTTTACTGGTATTTCTCTTGGATTGGGTACAGGTTTCTAAGCTATATGTAGTAACAGGTACAAAGAAGCTCTTGTAGAGTATTAGTTTTGATCTTAAAGGAACTTGCTTATCCCAAAGAAGCCCTCTCACGAGATGATAAAATTTTGCTCCATGTTGAACTCGACTAGTGATTTCTGCAGATGGTTGGTTATCTGTGGACACTACACTGCCAAGGTAACAGAACTGATGTACTTGTTCTAATTTTGTACCATTGAGAGGGCTGTTAGTACAGATGTTTTGTCGACTAACGGGCATCACAACCGTTTTGGACTTGCTTATATTCAGACCAAATTGCTTGAATACAGCATTCCAATCATTCAGCTTCTGTTGTACTTCAGCCTCATTTTCACCCCATATTACAACATCATCTGCAAATGCTAAAGCTTTAAATTCAGAGGTCTTATTGAGTCTCTTAACTCTCTTCATTATTTCATCCATTACAGTAATGAATAAAAGTGGTGATAGAGCTCTGCCTTGTTGTACACCCTGCTTAGTGTCGAACCACTCTGAATAGCCATCACCTATTTGGACACAACTCTGGCAGTGTTCATCATTATCATCTAAAAAAATAAAAATTATATCAAATTTGCATCTTCTTAGGTATAATATAAATCTGCCACTTGGTTTCATTAAAGCAGTTTTCTCACAGTGCAGTATTATATTCTAGAGTTATGTTAGCTTGTGAGGAGACACCATTTGCACAGAGGGATTTTAAATAGGTTCAATAAAACAAAAGCTTAGCAGTATGTCATGATTTTATGCATTTTGTAAAACCTTAACTTCCATTCTCCAGGTGGAAAGCCTATCTATTCAAACTACGGTATGTTGTAAAAGATGACTTTAAAAACCAGCTGTTCCATATTCAGAGCCACAACCTGATATGGATGAACAAATACATTCTGTTTATCATTCTGGACTTACAGGTTGCCATTGTAGAAGTAAAATATGATAGAAGTTCACTCATTAACAAATAACTACCGTAATCTGGAAAAAAAAAAAAAAAATTCATCAGTAAATCATATTTTACATCTAGAATTTATTGCCTTGTAATCTTACCTGCACCTCCACTACGGATACTATCCTCACCACAGTTGGATCCAGTTTCATATGCTTGCTGCAAAAAGAGAAAGTTCACATTAGAAAATATATACCATCGCATACAGTAAATGAAAGAACAAAGTAAATTTTAACAAGAAGGTGATATGGAGGGACATGGACACACGATCATCTTTCGTGTTTCTTTCTGTATCCTCACTAGCCTAGCGTCTCTAGAAGCCACAGTACGGTAGTTAAAAGGGACGTAAAACCAATATTAAGAAGAATTCTTTTTTTTCAATGATGTTAGAAACCTTGAAACTTGTTCTTCAATTCTGCTCAACAAAATCTTAGAGAGTATCTTATATGCGATTGGAAGTAGAGAAATCCCCCTGTAATTATTTGGGTCTGTTCAAGTGCCTTTTTTATGAAGAGGGTGAATGAGCGCACATTTCCAGTCCTTTGGAATCTGTTCAGTTTTCCATATTTCTTCTATAAGGCGATGGATTTTTCCTGCAGCGATCTCTCCACCAATTTTCCACATTTCAGCCAAAATGTCATCTTCCCCTGGTGCTTTATTATCCTTGAGCTCCTTGATTACTAATTCGACCTCATCAAGCCCTGGTGGTTGGGAATCTGGGTTCTCGTGAATTTGTGTTTTGGCTTCTAGTCTAGCAAGTGGTTCTTCGCAATTTAATAGCCCTTTAAAATAATTCGCCATGAGCTCGCAGTTCTCTTTATTGTTAGTAACTATGCTACCATCGTTACGCTTAAAGCAAAGAGTCGGTGGTTGATACCCGTGCAGTTCCTCTTTAAAGGTGCGATAAAATTCTCTAGTGTTCTTTCTAAATTCTTCTTCCAGCTTCTCCACTCGAGATGTATTATATCTTCTCTTTTCGGCTCGTATGATCTTGGCTATTTCTTTCCTTTCATTCCTAAAGTCTTTCCATTTTTCTTCGGATTTGTTGGAATTCCACCTTTTCCAGAAAATTGTCACAACCTCGTGACCCCTTGTGACCGTGCCGACACACACAACACAGCTCAATAGCAGTCAGTTCAGCACGAGGTTGTGACAAGTTCACATGTTGCTTCGATCTCGCACGACTCGTGTTAGGAGGTAAGTGTGAGAACACTAGATTCAGTTTCCCACTCGCAAGTTTAAGACAGTCACTTCAACTTTCTTTGTATTTTTCTCAGATTTGCTCGCTGTTCGATCACATTTTTTTTTTTTTTTTTATATGTCGCCAACTATAGAGCTGATTTATTTAAGAAGAACTCCATTCTCGAGCTATTTTTAATTTCTGTTTTTCAAAAAAACAGCAACATAGAACATTCATTATCTCACCATACTCCAATTCAACAGGAATGAGAAGTTTTAAGAACGCATGTCAAAATTTTTATCTGGAGCAATATACACACAGTGTCTTAACCTTTTAATAAATAAGAAGGTTTTATGTTATTAGTAGAATATTGGACCTATGGACTAATTTTAATGACGCATCGTATTTTAACGTGTAGTATCAATATTTAGTCTGTACTATGTTAATATCAGTATTAATTTTATTGTATGTGATTGTATTTCATAAACCGTGCCATTGATAATTGGAACTCTCTACCTGCCGCAGTCTTAGAGCCTTTTCCCAAACATATAGGTGTGTTTAAGAAAAGACTGACTATTTGTGTAAATACTCCAGTTTAATTGTTAGTGAATTGTTATGTACAATTACTTATTTGTTATGTATATCTAATTTGCCACCGGGGGACACACCCCCAATTGCAAATAAACGAATGAATGAATGATAGTGTGTATCCTACTCGTCCATGTCTATGTATTTGGGCTGAGGAGGAACACAATAATGTTCGAAACATGTACCTAATTGGTTAAATAGATAATCAATAACATTGTATTGAAAGGATGGAAATGATTGTGTTGTTAGTAAACAGATAAATGGGCCACTCAGAATGAAGCAACAGACAGTTCTTCCGTGATTACGGGGGTGAATCCACATCTCTCTATATAAGATTTGTGTGCCACAAAGGAGACAGTTAATATTATAATTATTCGAGAGCAAGTGAGTTGGTAAACTCCAGGAGCTGTGCTAGGTTAAAGCCAGCCTATTCAACAGTTTTAGTGAGCGATTAGATGCACAAAGTTGTGCAAGTAACTTTAATGTGGCATAGTGACTGACCAATAATATAAATAATAATAATAATGTCCCAGCAAGTAGTTTCTGAAGCTAGTCGCGAACATTAAATAACTGCATAGATCAGTGTAAAACTTCATAAGTTGAATGGAAGGGTAATATGAACTACCAGGAATGCAGGAAAAATAAGTAAATAATTATTTCCTTCTTTGCATTTCTTATTCACCTCATTTCTCAGAGACGTTCTGTTATTACTAGACAATGGCATAGGAGTGTCATCTGGTTAACAATAATTTGAGATTAAATGAAAGGAGTGAGATACTCTTTACAAAACAAAGCATAGTACAGTAAAAGACTTACTGGCTCACAAGTTTTTCACAAATATGAAATAACTTTCAAAAAAAAAAAATGGAATTTCATAACCACCAGTCACAATAATGGAAGCATCTAAACAAAATGGTGGTAAATACTTCATCACAATTGTAAATAGATTTAACAAATTGGGAAAATGAATATTTCTTCTAAAAATTTGGCCACGTTTCTACTACAGAGACAACAATAACACAGGACACAGGTTGCAAACAAATTCTACATGTACCCAAGTACATAAGACTGATAACCATGATGTTCAAGCCCCTAAATGAAACAAAGAGAAATATTTGATACCTGATTCTGAACACAAGCATCATTCGCCTTTTCTACAAAATAGGGAGAATTGACACTATCGGAAGGTGTTCTGCTGGTACTTCTGTGATTTGAGTCCTGGAAAGAAAAATAGAGTTTTATTATGGGTTGAGTTTAATTCAGAATTGTATGAAACAGTCATTATGCAATTATTTCTAGTACCCAAGCTTCTATGAAATTAGTTCGAGCAGTGAAATTCAACTGTGGAGATTTTTTCAGTCTAGACAAATATTCCTTCCTGGTGTCATCATTCAATATTTCTTCATCCAAACTAACTCCAGATTGCTGTGTTGTACATGGGGACACATAGCTAACACTCTCATCATCTAAAAGAAAGAAAGAAAGAAAGAAAGAAAGAAAAAAAAAGATAAACCAGTGATAGATACTAGCAGCAGGAAGATAGGTAATACATATCACAAAATAAATGTCTAAAAAATTATATTCATTATACCTAGATGGTAGAGATAATGGCTATATAAGATCTCTACATATATGATTTCTAATATGAATCTGGTGAAGCCAGCTGCCAACTGAGGATAAAATTATGCTTTCTGGTAAAGAATCATGGGAAAAGATGTTGCACATTTGATTAGTGCAAATTGCTTACAGTCTGATGATGAAAAAGGTACCTCATAAAGGGAAACAATTTAGACCCCTTTGTTGGAAAGCTGAATGAAGCCTTTGTTGATTCTACAGGGTCTTTCATATAAAGTAAGAACGGCAAGCGGCGGTTTTGTTATCCGCTGCTACGGTGGCCTTGATCGAGCTTGTGGTGCGCCATGGCCCCCTGCTTTAACCGTGTGTGCAATCCTCTATGAAATATTACCTTATAAAAGTTGCTGGAAGTGTCGTCCTTCCTGGGTTATACAGGCATTGTATTTGGTAACCAGATTCTGGCTGACGCGAGTGAGTTCTGCCTCTTTAATGTTTCTGATTGTTTATTTTGTGTTTTTTTTATTGAGCACTGAGCCAGTAGTGTCAAAGTTATTTACAATTACGTGAATCTGTGCTAGTGAAGGTGGCACTTCATCAGGAAATTGCTGAATAAATGCATCACGTACCCGCCGGGCCAACTCGTAATTTAAAAAATGTTACATACAAAAATACGATGTTGCAATGATAACTGTCTGACCATGTTAGCAGTTGAGGTTCAGACTGGCGACTGATAACACCTGCACGCTTATGGCAAGGTCAAGTTTGTACTATGCGCGCGCTTTCAATACTACAGCAGGGGCCGTGGCGCGCCACAAGCTCGGCAAAGCCGGCTGCAGCAGCGAATGACAAAACCGCCGCTCGCCGTTCTTACTTTATATGAAAGACCCTGTAGAAACCATCAAATATGGTAAGCAGACCCAATCGATTGATAACTTTCAATTGGTCAACATGAATTTAAGCCCAATTATATTAGGCGGGAAAATCGGGACTCTACCTGCAAAAAAAAATCCACATGTGATAAATTATTATTTGTGCAGAGTACAAAGGGGGTTACAAGGATATCACATTTCGTTCATCAAGCAAACATAATCAGATCCAGGTCATTCAAATAAATCACATAATAGACAGCAAAATTGCTCTACCAAACATTATTAAAATGCACAATGACAATCACAAACAGTTGCTGCCCTCCCTCACTCATCTGTGAAGGTGGAGTAAAATTTTACGAAGTGTGGTTAGTACTGCCATGATATATACTTAAGTGATAACCCCCAAAATACAACTACATTAATTTTAGATATATACAACATATCAAAATTGCACTAAAAAAGAAAAACACAACCTAAACCCACATAACCTTTCACCATTAATCTACTAAGGTATACTGAAATATACCGTACTTTATTGATAAGCCCCCCGAACTAGAACTAAAAAAATAAAATAAGCAGTACTTGTCTACAAATACTGTGTTAAAATGATGTGATTATCTGATTGTGTTCTGTCTTTGTTCTATTTCAGGGGATCATCGCTACAGTATCGTATAACACAGTCATGCTAGCTGCTACCTCAACATCACGGGCTGGCAGTGCTAGCTGCACTTGCAGCACCTTCGTGGATTAGTGTTGGTGGACCGCGACTATTTATGTTTGGTTTTGTGAGTTTTAATAGTGTTGTTTTGTATATACAGTATGATTGATTTGATAGACCTGGATGTGATGATGTTTACTTGACTAATGAAACATGTCATCCTTGTAACCCACTTTGCAATCTGTGCAAATTATACCATGTAAAGATATATATTTTTTTCAGGTCGAGTCCCATATTTCTCACCTAATATAATAAATTTGTGTTGACTGACTGAAAGTTTTGATAAGCTCTGAAAAAGACCAAGGTTAGAAAATTGTTCCTTATTGATTTACATTAGATCAATTCAAATAAATATATACCGTATGGTATATATTCTGGTTTCCTGCATTACCTGCACAAGGTAAGGAAACAAATTTCTGTCAGTAAATTTATTTATTATTACAGCCCAATTAGAGACTAATTCTATTTCTTATCCTTTTCCTCATATTATATTGAATTCCTGATATCGGCCTAAACATAAACTGCACTTTTTCTTTTCAAGATTTCAACAATGAAAAACTGAGATGTGGCTTATACTTGTGACCTTGATTTTATACATTTTATAATTTCCACCTAGTCAACACTTGTTTCACAAGAATTAAAAACTCATAAAATAGTGAATATTCTAGGTGTGCAAGAATTGCAATAGCCTGCATAGTGTACGCTCCGAAATCTGCATATGTGGGCCTCATTGCAGTGGTTAGAGGACACTTCACTTCACATTATTTGCTGGAAGCCCTGTCACTGATCACTTTCATCCAACCACAATTTGTGCCTTCGTTTGCTGTGCAATGCATTCCCTTTCATTGTTAAAACTAAATATTACATAAGCTTAACCACTGCTGTACTGCAGATCTACAGAATACCAATATTGCATACTTGCTGGATTCATGTAGTCACTTGGCGACAGGTTGAAAAGGTGTAGCATACCGGACAAGCCTGTGATTACGGAGATCATTCTATGGTAGTTTTCTCCAAACATGTTGCTTTGAAAAAGAAAATATACTGAGTTGTACAACATTACTTCTATGTAATGCTCATAATATGCAGTGAAAAAGAGTTAAAACATGTAATAGAATCAGGTTGTAAACCGTCAGCTGAAAGCATGCTTTGACCATTGCTTACCAGGTAATACACAGTAATCTCACTTAGAAAGCATTGTCACTAAGTTGTATTTTGAGACTAAGCTGCTAGAAATGGCAGTACATGGAAGTTGCCTATTTTAGCTAGAATGTTCGGTATTCTACAGTATTAGACTAAAGACATGTTAGACTGTACTGTTTCTTTTGAATGCCCATCAACAGTCCAAAGCATCATCCTCCAGGATACTGAGCATATCTCCACACCAGTTAACCAATGCTCATATTTTTAGGTGCTAAAAATCGGGGAATCTCGGAACATTTATTAGCTATGCATATGCTACTGTAGATCCTACTACAGATCTACTGTTGCCTGGAGCACTGAACAGTCTTACATGGCCAAACCAACATAAAAGTTACTGTATAAGCAATACTGCAGCATTTTTATGGAGAGGATGTGGAAAGAATTATTAACTAATGTTTATAACCTGTCATATCTAAATAAATACGGGGAGCGTGATGGCGCAGTGGCTTAGCTGCTCGTCTTTCACCCGGACGGCCGGGGTTCGAATCCCGATGACAGCGGGGTGGAATTTTCACCTGAAAAATCACGTGGCGCCAGGAAGGGCATCGGGCCTTAAATCCTCGGCCAAAACCAAAATGAGCCTGGTTAGCTCCAGCGACCCCAATTGGGAAAAGCCGAAGATTTTTTAAAATATATATATATATACAAATACACTAGTACCCACTGGCATCATCTACAACTGCAGCATCGCCCTCGGAAGTTGGATAATTATTTTGATCCATATTCTTCTCTTGTGAGCTAGGTTGAGAGACTGAGACCAGAACATTGTCATTTGTGCATGATTCTGGTTGTAGTTCTTCTTCAGGCAAGATTTCTTGCTGAGTGCTGGACTCATTGGTCTGTTCTGTTATATTCTTGTTTCCTGTATTACCTGTACAAGATAAGGAAACAAAGTTCTGTCAGTAAATTTATTTATTATTGCAGCCCAATGAGAGACTAATTCTACGTCTTATCCTTATCCTCTTATTATATGAATTTCTGATATTAGCCTAAACAGAAACTGCATTTTTTTTCTTTTTTCAACAATGAAAAACTGAGCTGTGGCTTATATTTGTGGCCTTGATTTTATGACATTTTATAATTGTATAAGCTGTTTAAATAAAATTGTGTTTATTTCTCATTTTTAAACATTGTAACAATACAGCTATCGACTGTGAATTAAACTGGCTGCATGCTTTGATGCAGCAATGCTGTTTGATTTTGGTGTTAACATTGGGTTTTTTGTTTTGTAAGCTTGTATTCAGTTCAGTAACAAATTGGGTAGAGGAAAGGAAGCCTGTTACTGAACAATACGAACAATCACTCACAGCAAAATTTATCTTCAAGTATAAGAATTCGATGTAGTTACGATTCTTCTCTGAATCTCTTTTATCTCCTCAAATTTTGAGGATAAGGCTCAATACGGTATATGTACATTATTACAATCAATTAAGAAATATGAGATAATGTAAAATTGATTTTGGTAAAAGCTAAAGTTTGCTAAGACTATTAACAACACAGCTCATCATCAGTGTCAGGTTATATCACCACACTTCAACTTATAATAGTGGCACAGTTATACAGCTTACCAAATATGTAAGAATACTGATTAAAAGCAACATTGAAGGTTGTGGAAATATCTAAGAAGATACAAGATAAACGACTTTAGTGGTTCGGGCATGTGAGAAGAAGAGAGGAACCTACGTGGGGAGGAAGATGCTAGACATGCAAATACAGGGAGTGAGAACGCGAGGCAGACCTAATTGACGATGGATGGACTGTGTGCAGGAGGACCTCAGGGAAAATCAGTTGTCGGAAGATGTGCATGACCGTGCTAAATGGAGGAGAGCTGTCAGAGACACTGACCCCACATAGAAGTGGGAATGATGTATAAAGAAGAAGACTGATTAAAAGTAATGGTGGCTCCAGATATTATGTCACTGTGCTGTGGTACTACCCTCTCAAGCTAACACCAAAACTATCACTAAATCTTAAAGCTTCTCATTTTACCCTGGTGTGAATTTCAAATAATGTGCCAGATCCAAGGGTCTCGTATAATAATAATATCTTTAGCTTCAGCGGAACTCCTCCATGTTTCTTACATCTGTGACCTGTGTAAGTGTCAAATCTGGCTCAGATATGGTGGTTGGAGTATATGCAGAAACCGAAGAGGCAAATGTTCATGGAAGAGTGTACTTAGTACCCTTTGAGAGTTGGTTATGCCAGAACCAAACTGAAACAGGCTGGGTATCATCTTGTGAATAGTTTTAATAATTTGTTCATAGATGGAACAATAGTGTACTTTGGTTTCTCTAACTCCTGTTTCTAGGAATATATACCGGTATTATTTAACTTGGAATAAACAGTTCGATGAAGGGGCTACTTATATTCTCATGCATGTATGTTAACAGCATTCTTCAGTTGTCTGGTTTACAGTTAGGAATGAACCACAGATACACACCAAGCATGTTGGTCTTTTTGAGGAGTAATCATGAATAGTTATATTATATTAGATAAACCTTTTTCAACTCTGTTGTGTGACAAAATGATTAAAGCTTAAGATCTAGGTGGGCCTGTGCTACACATAAATTATGTGGAGGAAAGTAGCAAATTTCAAAGGAACTGAAAGTTCAATAGAATTATATTCAAAGAACATGAGTTTAATTTGCATATTAAGGCTTTCACGGCCCGGATTATTATATAAATAATTCATGCTTTTGGGCTAATGCCGTGTGTATTTTTAATTTGAACCATACGTTTCGGAGAAACCTTGCCTCCTTTTTCAATGGAAAGTTTACTGTTACATTAGTGTATCTTGGTGGTGGTGGAGACTGTTGCTGAGAGACATAACATCGAGGTTAAGTAACACAGTATGGTGGTAATGTATTTGTTATATTTGAGACACATAATGTAAGTACCAACATAAACATTACAGTAGAGTCCTGCTACTCCGAACCCCACTATTCCAAAAATCCGGAAAAATACCAATTGATCTTTTTACGTTTTATGGTACTTTTTTACTAAAAAAAACAGGAGAAATCAAGATGACATTTAGTGTTTTCGTGTTAAAACATACATGTATTGTTATACTGTACAAATGATATTAGAGAATACAGTTCAATAAATTTGCAATAAGCCCACACATTTCAACAAACTTCGCTAGAGTAAACACCGACCTGATAGATAGGAATAAACAGAGCGCAGTGCAATGAGTCGTGTGTATGGAATGCGGGATGAGAGGGTTAGGTAGGGGGGGGGGTGGAGTGACGAGTCTATTTTTACAACACAGTCGATTGTCTGCGCTATCAGTAGTCAAAGGTCACTGTCCTTCCCTTCCGACTTGCACTGAACCTGTTCATGGGCTGATCAATACTGTGTAAAGCTGACATTAGCAGATGTCCCCACACTTAATTTATGCCTTAACAAGACAATACGTTGATATTATTAATTAAATCCGCCTATTCCAAAATTCCTGCTAAACCTAACAGGGTTCAGTCCCAATTAGTTCGGAATAGTATCTGGTATCCTGTACGCCCCAAATGCTATATATATATGTATGAGGGTCATTTCAGAAGTCATGGCAACTATTTCTTATCTGGCAATAAAGCTGCTGGAAACAAAAATCAGGGTATACGTTGGAAAGTTGCTGGAATGTTCTTTGCAATGCCGGTATTACATTGGGATCCAGGTACAAGGGG
This sequence comes from Meconema thalassinum, assembly GCA_946902985.2. Classification (NCBI taxonomy): domain Eukaryota; kingdom Metazoa; phylum Arthropoda; class Insecta; order Orthoptera; family Tettigoniidae; genus Meconema; species Meconema thalassinum. Next base: position 194,880,351 of record OX336394.1, on the reverse strand, counting down.
CTATGGGTATGAGACATTGAAAGATGCGTAAAAGAAATCATTGTTTTATTCGTATTACATATGCACACAAAAAAACAGTACGCGTAATACTCTTACTCATACGAGCGAACAATCTTTAAAATAATCCCCCAAGGCGTCCACACATAGTTGCCAACGGTGAGGAAGGCGCAGAATACCATCCACGGTGTTTGATGCGTCTATGCCTGCCACGATGCCCTCCCTGTTTGGAAACCGCTGCCCATGCAGTGGAGTCTTCAATTTGGGAATGAGATCAAAGTCGCATGGACTGAGATCAGGGGAGTACGGAGGATGTTTCAAGATCTCCCACTCCTACCGCTGCACAAGGTTCTGGACACAGGCTGCAGTGTGGCTTGTTGCATATCAGGGAGGAGTATTGCATTGTTGAGAAGCCCTGGATGTTTCCTAAGCTGTGTACGATGCAGAGTGTGCAGCAGGAATGATCTGTAGTACGTGGCAGTGACAGTTTGACCCTCACGAACAAGATGACTCACGAGAACACCCTGGCTGTTATAAGACAAAATAAGCATGACCTTCGTGGGTGATGGAGTCTGTCAAACCTTATGTCCTCGTGGTGAACCACGCGATGCCATTCATTTGATTGTTTCTTTGGTTCTGGTTCATACACTCGTTCCCACGTTTCATCAATTGCAATAATGCGATTCAACATCTCATGTCCTTCATGTTGGAATCACTCCAGATGAATACGGCATGTCTCGTATCAAGTCCATTTTTGCACCTCAGTTAAAGCATGTGGCACCCACTTTGCACAAACCTTGCACATCTGCAAGTCAGTACTTAAAATGCGGAAAACTGTTGATGCAGACATACCCTTATGTGCGGCTAATTCTACCACAGTCCAACGCCATTCATCTGGTAAACAGTCTTCGATAACAGCCATGTGCACCTCTGTGTGAGCAGACGCTGGATGTCTACTGCGCGGCAGGCAACAGTTGCTACCCGTCCACGTCACCCAACGAGCAACAGTTCGATAGGGCAACGCCCTATCACCCAGTGCTTATGAACTTTAGTGACATCCATCTCGGAACACAGTCTCTAGGATACTAACGTTTGCATGTGTTGTTTACTCGACTCCAATGCACTCCGACGTCATTTGGTGGTCGCATCTCGTACTGTGTAAACCATGTTTTCAAATGTGTGCAGTGCAATAACCGCATAATATGTGGTTATTCAGAATATATAAAATAGTTGCCATGACTTCTGAAATGACTCTCGTGTAGGCTATATATATATATTTACACTCAGCAGTGTAGCTGAGCATATTAAAAAATGCTCCATGAGCAACTGCAAGTTTGAAGATCCAATACTTTCCTTGAGAAACATATTTTTGTAACATGTACAGTACTTATAAAATCTGCAAAATCTGTGTAAATTGTGGTTATACTCGTATTTCTTAATCACATTTTTAATTGCTCCTGTGTCATCATGACTCATCTGCAAATTGGTTTCCCTTTCGTATTGAAAAAAGAAGAAATGGAATATCTGTAACACATGTTGCTCTTTGTTAATATTGAACCAAATTACAACATGCTTTAACACGAATAGTACCTTGGCTATCCATAATAAGTCTGCTTAAAACATGGCATGCTTCAATATTCAAATATAATTGACCAATAATGGCACAAAATTGTAAATGTTATTAAGTATTCACATGTATGTATCTTCTTATGCTTGAAGAACTTACCTTGTGGAGAACAGGTGAGATCAACTTGAACTACATTATCTATTTCTTCTCCACCAGCAGGAGGAATATCACTTTTTGCAGGAATCTGTTCCACCTCTTTAGGTGGCTCAATTGGGGTGTACATAGTATTCAGATTTCGAATGATGGATGCTGGAATTGGATGCTGGGAGCGAGCTACTTTTCGAGGAGGTGAATTGAAAACAGGTATCTAACAACAAAGGAACATATTTTTAAGTATTGTAAATTTCAGTATTTTATATCAAACTGGTATAAAGACATGATAAATATATATATATATTTATTGCAGCTAATGGCCACATAAAGAGAAAATATATATGCAATGCAGGGACTGTTAATCACTACAAAACTGCATCAGGGAACTCAATCTTCTTTTGCAGTATGACACATGATATTGGTCACAGGGCTCGTTAAACCATAGGGATGTATAGAACTAGCACCGATAGAGCGCACTGCTGTTGTACTGGGTAAGCGCAAGGTGCTCTTCATTTGTCTCTTGTGTTCTCATGCCGCCAATATGTACGAATTTAAGTAGTTTAAATTGTTCTTTTCGTGACTATGCCGAGCTATTGCAGTGTTCCTCTTTGCAAAAATCAGGGAAGCCCGTTTTCGTTTCACCAATTTCCACAATGTAAAGAAATGAGGAAGAAATGGTCACATGCTATTAGAAGGAAAAATTTCGTTGAGAAAAATCGGACTGAATATATTAAAGTGTGTTTCCATCATTTGTAACCCGATGACTTCACGAAAACTGTGATGGATAAGTGTGACTTACAAAGGGAAATAATTCCTATTTTGTACCTATAAACTGATTAGACATTTCGATAACAACAGCTGAATTTATGCGTTTGTATTTGAAGGTGAGAGAGCAAGATTAAAACCGGAGCTGTTCCACCAAAAATAATTATTTAGGAAGAGGCCATACACAAGAAAATTGCCGGATTATCACGATAAGACTACAATGTCAGAATCTGCAGAAATCATCTCCATTGAAGTACGGGAAGAAATCGTCAATATACACGAAGAAATGAAAGTAACATTTCTGACTCCCATTTTCAAAGACATCAATACTCGGTCAATACTTCAAGAATAAATGTCGCAACATTAACAGTCACAAACGTATTATGGTTGGTTTCTTGAAATTGGAATTAATCGTCAACTTCCATCTGCCTGACGGAGAATGTGGTAGCGACTGACTTCTACATTCTTGAGACATAGTCAGATGAATGGAAACAGTTCGTGGCCCTAAAGCAGTTCTCAAACTTTTAAAACATTGTACCCCCAAGTCCTTTCCCAGGGGTAAGGGAACGGTTCTTATTGAAAAATTGACAAAATTACATAAAAACCAAACGTTGCGATGCATTTTCGAGGTACACATTACCGGTATCAACTTTCTTTGATTATGGTTACCTTAAAACACGACAGTATCATGTAAGCTATTAACCTAAAAAAAATACATGAATCGAAGTCTGTAAGCAGGGGGAACAAGTGAATATTTAAATCTCTAGTTATGATTTAAGTCTTATGGAGATATATTTATCAATATAGGCCTACAATACTCTAGTAATTGTAATCTTTAGGAGAAAGCATGCTGACTCATATTCATTATTTGTTTAATAAAGCGTGTTAGGATTTTGTTATTACCGCTGTAGGCTATTAATTCTTCCTTCCACCCGCTTGTTTTAGAGCCCCTAGTCCGTAGCTCATTTTGCAGCTGTTTAACGCTTAAACGCTGAAAATCGTCCATAATACATTAGGAGATATACCTATAGAATTAATGAATATAGTCTTGGAGTAAAATTAGAGAAGATATAATTTACTTTCGCTTAGAAAATTTGGTCACAGTTTATACATTCCTCGCAGCTGACTGGGAGAAACATAAGACGATCGCCTTGCGCTTACCCAGTACTACACGAGCGCTACCTGGTGCGAACTTTCTCCCGCTACATCCCTATTCACATGATAAGTGTCATATTGATGTCTTGGTACCATGCTGACGTGAAATTAAATGTAACAACACAAATCTTCCACCTGGCATCACTATATATACAGTATATGTATAGTGTATAAACACTGTATACCAGGTGAATCAGATGCCCCTAATATTGTTTAATGCATCCCAAATAACGAGTGTTGTCAGGAAGGTCGATATTCCTCTGCTTGCATTCTGAGCCGATTAATAATCTGCTCGACCTTTCTGTTCCTCGTCGGCCCTTTGTCATCAACACAGACTCAGTTCCAAGCCCTGTGGACATCCCTGTGTTACCCTATTTGAAAGAAGAAATAAATAAACAATTAATATCCTTCGCCATGAACAATCTGGCCTTGGTTAACTGATTCCATTATTCCGGAAGCCAACAATTAACTTCGGAAACTAAGGCATTATTGGGAAACGTGGAAGATTTGATGAACTGGTCTATACTTAAAATTGCGCTCTACGAACATTTCAAAATAAACTATCTTCTAAACCAATCAGCGCCTGGGTCTTCGGACGTCATGTGCTGCCAACCCTATGGGCGTGCAGGGGACCATTTCTGGCATATACAATTCACTAACTGTGCGTGGTAATATATTGGCAGCATGTATTCTCTTCAACTGTTTATTGGTTCTGCTTGTCGTCAATGCATGTGAGAAGCAGTGGTGAATGATCATCGCGCATGCGCATAAACCGAGTATTGCTCGGCGTGGGTAAGCCGATTATTCTGCAATGTGATCTTAAACAGTGTGGACGTGTAGGGGCTTGGCCCCGGCCCCTGTTCCTTAGGGAGCAGTAGTCACTCTTCAGGTGAAACCTATCTAACTGACTTTAGAAAAAAACTGGAAATGGACAAATTGATTTATATTTATGTAAAACAAAGATCAAGCTTGCGGAGTCTTCGTGTCATGAAGCTCCATTTGCGTCTATCATAAAGACTTTAGTTGTTTTGGCATCAAATACAAGCCTTTTGCTAGATTTCTTAATTATGTAATTGTTTTTTTTTTCTTAATTCTGAACATGGGCCCATAATTCTCATATTAGGACTAAAGAAATTACTTCCTTAAATTCTTTCTCTTATTAATTAATTTTCTTAATTATTTTACGATGCCAATTTAAATGTTAGAGACGCCGACCTAACCTAGGATTATTTTAAGTTGAATTATTATTATTCACTATGCTTTTCCTAAGTTTTCTGTTTGTTCTTGTAAGAGGATATAAGGAAACCAGAGATATATAAGCAAAGCGAACTGATGTGAGTTTAATAATAATAACGAACTGATATACATGGATGGCAATAGCGGAACCGCACAAACTAAACATGTGCGAACATGGCGCGAGTTTTAGACAAACTGAAGCATAAAAGGGCAGGTGGCAGCACCTTACATATATAGAACCGCATACTTGATAAATAAGATTAAAACCACCAAAGTTACAACACTTCCCCTCAAGTAGAGGTTCATACAATCTTTACACTCTCCAAACCAGCAAACTTCAAGCAACGTTCATGTTTCATTCGACTTAAACTCTTCGTGAGAAAGTCAGCAACTTGATCGTTCGTAGAGATATACTTCAAAACAAAAAATTTACACTCAAAGACTTCATGAACAAAGTGATGTTTGATATCAATATGTTTGCTTCTACTGTGATACATAGCGTTCTTTGCCAAATTAATTGCACTTTGATTATCACAAAAGATGAACATAGTGGCTAAGTCTTTGAAGCCTAAATCAAGCAGAAATCGACGTAAGTACACAGCTTCCTTGGCGCACTCTGACAACGCCATGTACTCGGCCTCCGTGGTGCTAAGGGCCATGGTTCTTTGTTTTCTTGAGTCCCACGATATAGGGCATCCGCCGAGCAGGAACACGTACCCCGAGTAGGACCTCCTATCTTCTTGGCAGCTTCCCCAGTTGGCGTCGACGAATCCTTGGATCGGTTCGGTGTCTGCTTCGTAGATCAGCCCGATGTTCCAAGTCCCCTTCAAGTACCGCAGCACTCTTTTGGCAGCTTTCCAATGTTCGACTCCGAAGCAATTGTTGAACTGTCCCAGGTAGCTGACAGCGAACGAAATGTCCGGGCGTGTAGTTGTAGACAGGTATGTCAGCGCGCCTACCAATTCGCGGTAAGGCAACTTCAACTCGTCAGTACTGGGATTCTCATTTTTGCTAAACTTCGTTCCAGGGTCGAGTGGTGTGACTACAGGGTTGCAGTCGGCCATCTCGTAGCGTTGGAGAAGCTCTTCAATGTAACCTCGCTGTTGCATGGCTATACATCTGGTCTCCTGGATTAGTTCGATGCCTAGGAAGTGTGTGGCCAATCCTAAGTCCTTGAAATTTTCACTCAGGACTCTGGAAATCTCGGCGATCGTCTTTTTGCATTTTGACAGCACCATCATGTCGTCGTAGTCGGTAGCATGCTGAGCTTCTATGCCCAAGATAGCGGGTTCAAACCCGGCCGAAGCTGTCGGATTTTTTAAGAGCGTTAAAATCCCTCAGTGCCTTCCTTCGGAGGGGAAGTAAAGCCGGCGGTCCCATGTCATAGATTTATGGCATGTTAAAGAACCTTCCACAAATTGCACCTGTGTGAAGCTAAATTGGATAGGTTAAGAATGTAAACAACGCTCTTAGGTTTCTATGTTCGTTGCCAAGAGCCGACTGCGGTGGTGTCTAGTAGCGAAGTTCTGAACTTGGCCTAGTAATCGTTGACGATGGGGCTTGGCGGCAAATGTAGGAACTATTTAAAAAATTCTAAGTTGCAGTACTTCAATTAAAAAACAGATAACGCACACTAATACAGTCATCACAATTAACACCGGTTATCAGACAGATTCTACACACACCCAAAGTACAAGGGGCTACATGACCGCGTTGTCGCAGCCCCTAAACTTAAGAACCAACCATAATGTCGTCAACGTAAACGGCAATCAAAGTTATGTTATTTCCGGAACCAATTTGGAATAGACACGGATCCGATGCGGTTGGTTTGACACCGCACTTTCTCAAGACTTCACGCAGCTTGGCATACCAGTTTCTACCGGCCTGTTTCAATCCGTACAGTGATTTTTGTAGTAAGCAGACCTTGTCGCCTCCCTGCAACTGGCGAAGCATGTTCTTGGCCTTCTCCTTGGTTTCGTCGTCAGTTCCAGACATCGCAATGCTCTCTAACATCTCCCTGAAGTTCTTCGGTTGTTTCATGAATATTTCCTCGTCTAGGTCACCATACAGATAAGCCGTTGTGATATCGTACTGTCTGATTTCTACACCGAGCTTGGCAGCGAGACAAACCATCAATCGAATTGATTCCATTCGCTCCACCGGTGCGAACGTGTCTAAGTAGTTGATTCCATACTCCTGGTTGAAACCTTGAGCCACCAGCCTGACCTTTCTCTTCTCAAGTGTTCCATCAGGTTTTAGTTTGTCGCGCAGCACCATCCGGCATCCGATGACTTTGGCATCATGGGGAGGATCCACCAGCACCCATGTATTGTTTCTCAGGATAGATTCCATTTCCATGACCGTGGCACCATGCCACTCGTTAAGAGTTTGGTCCTGTTATTGCCTCCTTGAATGGAATCTCTGCTAGAAAAATCTCCTCGTCTTCTTCTTGCTCCTCCACATCTTGGAGATTTGTTTGAAAAAGTTTCTTCGGTATTCCCCTTTTTCCAGTTCGCAGAATCTTGGATCGACCAGGTCTTTGTATCAAAATTGAGGCGTAGTATCGGATGTTTCGACAGTCGTTCTATCATGATCATCCACTGTCATCACATCGAAACCGAGGAAAGGTTCATCATCTTCTCCGATTTCGGGTTGATATACTGGTTCCTCCATGACAGCTGGTTGATCTTTTTCTCCAGGCGATTGTGGCGGTGGTCCTGCAAAGAACAACTCCCATCAAATATCTTGCTTCGAGGATTCCGGGCACTCCATCCTAGTCTCTTCCAGTGGCTTTTCATTCTCGAAGAATTTTACATCTCGGCTAATCAAAACTTTGTCTTTGTCAGTATATGCGAAAGCCCTTGGTTTCTTCGGAGTAACCCATGAACACGCCTTCTCTGCCTCGTTGATCCGGTTTCCCTCTTCCGGGATCCCTGTCCAGGAAGTAAACCTTGCTTCCAAACATTGTTCTATTTTGGATCTGTGGGATACATTTAAACAAATGCTAATGGCCTTTTGTTGCTTGGCGAATTTCCCTTGTTTTATTCGAGCCATTATTAATTGTTTGGCGGCTTCAGTGGCGTAGTGGGTAGCATGCTGAGTCTCTATGCCCAAGATTGCGAGTCAAATCCGGCCGAAGTCGTTGGATTTTTTAAGAGCATCAACGAGGCGTTTATATTTGATGTCAACTAGCTATTCCAAATTATTTCATGAAGTTGCATCAAGTTTGTAACGTGTTTTTCGAGGGTTTTTTATGCAACTGGCATAAGTCAGTAGGAAGCCATTCTATATTTATTTACGCGGAAAATTGTTCAGCCAAGAGAATTTTTCATGTTAATTTATTATTATTATTAATTTATTATAATTATTATTTAGATATTTTCGGAGCATTTTATAAAAATTATAAGCATACAGATAGGTTTTCTATGTCTTAGAAAACGCTATCATGCAAATTATTACGAACGACGATATCATAGAAAATTATCTGATTACGGAAATTTTACGGAGTTTCGTCAGTTAGGGTATATTGAGAGACGTGACTCACTGGGAATTCAAGTACACGGTTAATCTTGTCGGAAAGTATTACGCAAGCGGGCTCGCATCGTCAAGGAAAGGCGAATTGTTGGAACGGAACCCTCCCGCCGAGTGTAATGACCCGGAGGAGGGTAAGATCGCGTGGTGGGTCAGCCAATCAGTGTAGACCACGTAAGCTGGAAGTTGAGACTAGAGTGGGGAGCCAGCGTGTGGATATATCGTTCGACGCGCCGTGGAACGTGGACATTATGTGTAAGACGAAAGCAGTACGGTTGGACGCGGGAGTCGCTCCGATGTTCCATGGAGTGGAGGACTAACTTTTGTAAAACTTAACCAGTGTGGTTATACGAGTGTTTGGGTCCGATGTACGGACCATAGAATTATCTAATCTACCAGAATATCACCATATAACGAAGAAGATGGCGACGTCCAGGAGACTGTGGGAAGCACACAGCATCATCCAGTACGAGGGAAATGCTTTGGCAATTTCCAGTGGTAAGCGCAAATGACGCAGAAATACGCAATCTCTCATTTTTCTTTGTTTTACATTTCATATTTCAGTAACTTCATAGCTTGGAAATAAGAGTAAAATCAATTTATCAGACTCCGTTTTCACGTAATTTTCTATCGGTAATATTAAAATCGCAACGCTCCACTTTAAATTTTATACTTATTATTATTATTAATTTTGCTATACTTGTTTTATATAATACATTCATTTCTTTTACAATGCAATCTTTGCTTTCAGTAGGTAGCATTAGATATAGACCAATTCCTTCTCCTGATACAATTGTTTGTTGGGTTAATGATCAAATCATACCACGATCTGAGTGAATAGATTCTTGAAGGTGTTCTACCAGAGCTAGACGTTGTTAAATACAAATTTAGATTTCAACATTGCATTGAGGTCTTGGCGCCCATTAAAACAACATAGCTTAGGCAAAGGTAAACAGTTACATTTATCTCCCAACAGTTTGGGGCAGCAAAACTGTTACATTTGTACGCTCAACGTGTGGGCAGTCAAAATGTTACAAGTTGAACGTCAGCAGTCGTGAATGATTGCCCGTCTCAAGCCTATATCGACTTGCATCAGGCACTTATCGTAGGTATGAATTGGTGTTCCAGTTGTAGCATACAGAAGACGCTTAGAAGGTCCTTTTTTTTTGAGCAGAGAAAGGCACCAGAATAATGGTTGGTTAGAAATAAACGTGGAGAATTTATTTGGCCCTTATATAGAAGCTATGCGCCGCCTGTAATTATGAGTAAAGGCATTTCCTGCATCAGTGGGAAACCTGGCAGTGAACAAGCATGCTGTGACATTTTTCCCCTTTCCCAATATGTGAAATGATGCCAACACAAAGTACCCCCCAAGGGGCAGATGACTTTAAAGCAACAATAACTAACTAAAGTATCCCCTGTTCAATATCCCTGACGGTGAGATGAACAAGATCTTGGTCGAGAACGAGATGAAAGTCGCTCGATCTGCGCTTCAAGGCGAGAGATACAGTATAATCGGGCTGTGAAGTAGAATGTTCGACATTAAGTTGACGTGACTGTACAGCTTATATGCAATGTACGGGACTTGAGTAGTCTAAAATCCTGCCAGCCATTGTAGTTAGGTTGTCCAAAATGTCCGTAGAAGATGCCAATATGGATCGTATATTAATAGGAAGTTGTTGTTGTTGTTTCCTATGGCTAGCCCGGATTCCAATCCATCAGCTTTCTTGCGTTCCAATAGGAAGTCGCTGCATGGAAATGGTGTGCAAACTGTCATCGTGAACCTGCATGCCTGCGAGATTACGCACTTTGTTTTTGTTCCTCTGATCAGGTTTGTTACTTTTCGTCCTTCAGATTCCTCAAACTCTGCTACTAGGCGAGTCTTCAGATCCGTGAATGGTGTGCTGGAGAGAGGTTTGATTACGAAGACGCTCAGTCTGTAGTTCTGTGACATCGGGTTGAAATGAGCCTATAGCTAGAGCCCTGCGCGGATAAACAAAACGTTATCCGCATCCGCCCCACATCCGCACGACTGTTATCCGCATCCGCCCCGCATCCGCATTACTTTTATCCAAATCCGCTGATATTTAAATATTATTTTTAATTTATGAGATAAAGCATAAAGTGTTAAACCAACACATTTAGACATTTGAGGAAAAAGTCGTTTCTGACAATGTGCTACATTGCTAGGAACTTCAAGTTGGATAATACCGGTACTTCTGGTTTCTTTACCTCCGCTTTAGACAAAATCTGGCTATATTTTTTTGGCTACTTTTGCACGTGTGCCTCAGTAAGTTTGATGAGCGTGTTTTGTGTCCTGAGTATGAATACACAGGTAAAACATCCTACTATATCGTTCACCTTTTCGTTTCCATTGAAAACGTAACCAATTGTCTGCCATATCGTTGACTTGAGTTTGTTTCACGCACTATTGAATATTCACCTTGTTTTATTTTAATAGCTAGTTTAGGCTATCCATGTTGGTGAAATGTTGTTCATACTCCCGGTCGCGGTAACATTCACTAAAATAATAAGTGAACTTCTCTTTACGCTTCGAGAGAGGGATTGACATTTGGCCGGAAATTCCAAGTCAGTCATCATCCTTCTGCTTCTTGACCCATCCATGTTCGATTAGTTGATGTCATAACTCACTCCGTTGCAATATCACAGTCAACGTGTTTCAGTGCCAAGTCGGAAATAAATCTACAGATACACATGGAACCAGATCTTCCAGGACAGATTAGACCGCGAAGTAGCTGACTTGAAGAATGTTAATGTCACCACGATGAACTAGCAAGTTTATTGACAGCATTATATCTCGTACGTATAGTAATAATGGCAGTGAGAATTGATGGGATGTCAAGACCATCTACTACAAACAGAGACGGTACTTAATAAAATGTAGTTTAAAGCATATGAGTAAAATATTCTCCTCGTTTATAATAATGTAATACGTGTCTGAATATTTCGTACGCAATAGGCTATGGGAGAATTCCTCTTTTAAGCATGAAGCTGTAAATTGGCTTATCAAATATGTAATATTATCGTAAGTTGCGCATTGTATTCCAAACACTATCCGCAAATTTACTCGAAACATTATCCGCAGCGTATCCGCTATCCGCACAGCCATGCAAACTATATCCGCGTGGCGAAAATTTTTGCGGATATCCGCGGGTTTATCCACGGATATCCGCATCCGCGCAGGGCTTTACCTATAGCATGATTGAACTTCGTGAGCTTTGCAGTAATACCAGCGGTATCGAACTCTGCATCAATCTGAATTAACCACATTTTAACTTACGCTGATTTTAACTTGAACTGATTCGAATTGCAATGTTACGGTAATTTGAAATATTTCAATCACATGGGGATTACCACCGTTGCTAACTTGGGAGACTATATGGGTGAATATGTGTTGAATATGATTAATTCAAACATAAATACTCAATAAGCCCCAAACACCAGGGAGGAAGCGAGTTGAATTTTATTAACTCGCATCTAAATTTACTATTTGATTGAGAACGATTTTTGTGCAGCGCTGTCTCTGGAATCGCCCTTCTGTGGATTCTATGCCACATGGGAATTTCGCGAAATGAGTTAGCAGATCAAACTGCAAATGAGGCGGTATTACTATCACCTCGGGCAATGGAGGAACTAGCTAGAGATATTCGCTCTCAGTTACGCCGACAAGTATTGGCAATCGGCTACGTGATGAATGGAAGCGGTTTGGAGGAGCTCTGGGCGGAAATATACACTAAATCGTCAGTGACTCACATGATGTCTGGACACGCATATTCTAGTTAGGCTTGCAATTAGCTCGCTCTAAAAATTATTACGTCATGCCTTCAATTTCAAATGTATCAATAACTCGAATCTGTGCATGTTCTAGGGCACACAGAGCGCATTTTCTGACAAAGCAGGCTGTAGGGACAATGTTACTCAACATGAACGACGGGCTGAAGGATGACAAGGACGAAATACAGGCGCTTTTTACCGTGTTCCAAGACGGCACCGCCAACGACTTGCTATCATATCCTTGCCATCAACGTCTCAAAGAGTCACTTCATGACACATTTTCTCAATGAGCCAGAAATCTCGCACAGGAAAGCTGAGGGTAGAGTACATCAAACAGCAAGCCTGGAAAATATTGAAGGATTACGCATGTTATATGTTATGTAGCCCACGTTGTTTTATATTTCGCGGTACAGAACCGGCAACGCTGTCTCCCTCCCTCGTGAGAAATGTCAGAGCCGGACACTTGGCAGCTGGACTGTAAAAACCATCCGCAAATTTTCTCCTAACATTATCCGCTGCTTATCCGCTATCCGCACAGCCATGCAAACTATATCCTCATGGTGAAACATTTTGCGGATATCCGTGGGTTTATCCGTGAATATCCGCATCCGCGCAGTGCTTTACCTATAGATGCCACATACATTCAAGAACCTGGGCTGATGTCCATTAATTCGCAAGCCCTAAATAAATGGCTTACATTGGATTTGTTTAAAGGTTATTCACCAGTAGATTCACTCTCTTGTAATTATTGTCATTTCAAATTACAGTACAGTAAGTATGTAGTTAGTTTTAGTTGTAAGTATGAAGTTAATTTGTTTATTAGATATATGTCATTGTTCTATTAGACTGTGGTGTGTGAGTGTGCTGGTGAGGGTGCAGGTGAGTGGGCCTGGTGACAGACTGTTTTAGTGGTAGTATTTGTTTGTTGGTGAAATTTTAGTATTTTTTTCGTTAGTAGAATTTTGGTATTTAATTGTTAGCAGAAGGTTAGTATTTTGTAGTAGAATTGCTCTTTACTTATTCTGAAAGGGAGTAGCAGCCTTCCAGAATAAATCAATTCTTTACTAGTCTAATAGACGGTTAAGATATTGATAATATAAGCCAACTAATGGCTACACTGCGTTCTGCTGCACGGCTGAAAGCAACGGGAAACTACAGCCGTAATGCTATTCCCGAGGATATGCACCTCTCTATGCATAATTACATGTGATGATGGCCTCCTCCCTTGTAAAATTTCAATCCGGAGGTAAACTAGTCCCCCGTTCGGATCTCCGGGTGGGGACTACTCGAGAGGGGGTTAACATCACAGAAGTGACAAAGAGGAAATCTGACATTCTACGGATCGGAGCGTGGAATGTTAGAAGTCTGCTAGGAAGTGGAAAGTTAGAAAACTTAGAAAGGGAAATGGATAGGTTGAGGTTGGATTTGGTTGGGATTAGTGAAATGCGCTGGCAGGAAGAGCAGGACTTTTGGTCAGGAGACTATAGGGTCCTTAGCACTAAATCAAACAATGGCCAAGCAGGGGTTTGTCTCATATTGAGTAGGAAACTTGGACAGCGGGTGGAATATTATGAGCAATACAGTGAACGGATTATTGTAGCAAAAATCAATACTAAACCTACGTGCACCACAGTGGTACAAGTCTATATGCCTACCAGTCAAGCTGATGATGAGGATGTTGAAAAGGTCTACGAAGAAATAGATGACATTCTGAGGTATATCAAAGGTGATGAAAATGTTATAGTAATGGGAGATTGGAATGCTGTGGTAGGAAAAGGGAGAGAAGGCAAGATAGTAGGAGATTTCGGATTAGGTGAAAGGAATGATCGAGGAAGCAGGCTGATGGAATTCTGCACCGAACATGAGCTGGTCATAGCTAACACCTTATTCAATAACCACAATAGAAGAATATACACATGGATGAGACCAGGAGATACAGGGCGTTACCAAATCGACTTCATTATGGTCAAGCAGAGGTTTCGAAACCAGATTTTGGATTGTAAAACATATCCTGGTGCTGACATAAACTCTGACCACAATCTGGTTGTAATGAAATGCAGATTAAAGTTGAAGAAACTGAAGAAAAGTCAAAAGCCAAAAACGTGGGCAATAGACAGACTGAAAGTAAAGGATGTAAACGAAAGATTCAAGAAGAGTATAAAGGAAGGACTAATCAAAACCCCTAAACAAACTTCAATTGCAGACGAATGGGCACTTTTGAAGAATGAAATAACAAAATCCGCAGAAGAAAACATTGGTAGGAAGGAAAGAATAGGTAGAAAACCGTGGATCACTCAGGATATACTAGAATTGATGGATGAAAGGCGGAAACACAAGAATCTAAGAGATGAAAAGGGGAAAGCAGAATACAGACGTCTGAGAAATGAGGTTAACAAGAAGTGCAAGGAAGCGAAAGAAGAATGGTTGAAAGAGAAATGTGCAGGTATAGAAAATTGTCTGAAATTAGGAAGAGTAGACACAGCTTATCGAAGGATTAAGAATACTTTTGGGGAAAAGAAGACTAAGTGCTGTAATATTAGGGACACAAATGGAAAGCCTCTAACAGATAGGGAAGAAAAGGTTGAGAGATGGAAAGCTTACATAGAGTGCTTGTATAAGGGAAAGGAGATCGAGAATCATGTAATGGAAAGGGAGGAGGAAATTGATGAGGATGCAAAAGGAGATTTAATATTGAGATCAGAATTTGACAGAGCATTAGAGGACTTAGGCAGGAACAAAGCACCAGGCATAGATGATATACCGATTGAGTTGCTACACTGCATAGTGTAACGTGTTTTTCGAGGTTTTTTTATGCAACTGGCATAAGTCAGTAGGAAGCCATTCTATATTTATTTACGCGGCAAATTGTTCTGCCAAGATAATTTTTCATGTTAATTTATTATTATTATTAATTTATTATAATTATTATTAAGATATTTTCGGAGCATTTTATAAAAATTATAAGCATACAGATAGGTTTTCTATGTCTTAGAAAACGCTAACAAGCAAATTATTACGAACGACGATATCATAGAAAATTATCTGATTACGGAATTTTACGGAGTTTTGTCAGTTAGGGTATTTGAGAGACGTGACTCACTGGGATTTCAAGTACAAGCTGATTCCTGTCGAGAAGCATGACGCAATCCTGGGTCGCAAGGTCTAGAAGAGGCGAATTGTTGAAACGGAAAACGACTTCTCCCTCTCGCCCGCGGAGTGTAATGAACCGGAGGAGGGGAAGTGGCGGCGTGCTCAGCCAATCAGCGGAGACAGCGTAAGCTAGGAGACTGCTCCGGAGTGGGGGAGCCGACAGGTGAATATATCGTTCGACGCGCCGTGAGACGTGGACTATCTGTGAAATACTTGACGAGTATGGATGCGCGTGCGAGTGGCTCCGATGTTCGGTGGAGTTAAGGACAATCTGTGTAGAACTTGCAGTGTACGGTCGCAAGTGCGTGACGCTCCGATGTTCAGTGGAGTTAGCGACGAACTTTTGTAAAACGTAACCAGTGCGGTTTTACGAGAGTTTGGGTCCGATGTACGGACCATAGAATTATCTAATCTACCAGAATATCATCAAATTTCGACGGAGATGACGACGTCCAGGAGACTGTGGGAAGCACACAGCATCATCAAGAACGAGGGAAATGCTTTGGCAATTTCCAGGGGTAAGCGCTAATGACGCAGAAATACGCAATCTCTCATTTTTCTTTGTTTTTATATTTCATAATTCAGTAACTTCATAGCTTGGAAATAAGAGTAAAATCAATTTATCAGACTCCGTTTTCACGTAATTTTCTATCGGTAATATTCAAATCACAACGCTCCAATTTAAATGTTAAACTTATTATAAATTCATTTCTTTTACAATGCAATCTTTGCTTTCAGTAGGTAGCATTAGATATAGACCAATTCCTTCTCCTGATACAATTGTTTGTTGGGTTAATGATCAAATCATACCACGATCTGAGTGAATAGAGTCTTGAATGTGTTCTGCCAGAGCTAGACGTTGTTAAATACAAATTTAGATTTCAACATTGCATTGAGGTCTTGGCGCCCATTAAAACAACATAGCTTAGGCAAAGGTAAACAGTTACATTTCTCTCCCAACAGTGTGGGCTAGCGAAACCATTACATTTGTCGCTACCAACATGGGGCACTAAGGACTGCTACATTGTACGCTCAACGTGGAGCAAAGTAAATACCGTTTCACTTGTCATCCCAGCCTAAGCAAAATGTTACATTTGGCGCCCAACGTGGGGATGAAAACCTAATAACATTTGTGGAAGGAGAAGGGTATATATTTCTGTGCCTGTATTTTGGGGGTTATTTGTCTTTATCAGTGTATATCATTATGGGGGATGAGAAAGAAAGACAGATGAGGTTACGTAGTGGTCATCAACTGGAGAATGATGATACGAGCAGTATGTCGAGTGATGGTAGTACCGGGGTAGCGGAGGTAAATCCCGATACTGAAACAGGGAGTGTAGGCGGCCAACCAGAATTAAAAACTTTACTTCTCGAGTTCATGTATCAGAACAAAGTTAGTAGTGATGCTTTAAATGCAAAATTAGAACAGAATAATGCAAAATTAGAACAGAATAATGCAAAATTAGAACAAAACAGTAGGGAAAATAAAGAAAGTACAGAAGCTTTAAATGCAAAATTAGAACAGAATAATGCAAAATTAGAACAAAACAGTAGGGAAAATAGAGAGAGTAATGAAACTTTAAACGCCAGATTAGAACAAAACAGTAAGGAAAATAGAGAGAGTACTGAAACTTTAAATGCTAAATTAGAACAAAACAGTAGAGAAATGAGTGACAAATTCGAACTGATTAGAGGTGAGATCAGGGGGGTGATGGAAGAAAAGGCTAAAGAGATTATTGCAGATGTAGACAGAAAATTAGGAAAAGTACAGGAGGAGTTGGAAATTAGAATCAGTACACAGGCTGAAAAATTAAAAGAACTAGTGCAACTGGAAACACAGCAGGTCAAAAAGCAATTGGGGGGAGAAATTGACAAAATTCAGGTAGCTACTAAAGAGGTTAAGGAACAGCTGGGGGGTAGAATTGAGAAAGTCCACTCACAGATAGTTGCAGAAGTAAATGATTTAAGAGAGAGTAATAGGGAAAGCATTAGCAAGATTGAGGAGAAACAAGCAAAGCTATATGATAAAGTAGAAGAATCAGAAGGAAACATTAAATTAACAGTAAACAGTATTGAGAGGAAGGCTGAGGAGAAAATCGCAGAATTAGAATTAAAATTAAAAGCTAGGATCAAGCAAGAAAATAGTCAGAATAGGCCAGTTTTTGTGAATAGCACACACAGGGAGGTAGAACTGGGTAAGTTCAGCAATCGACAGGGGTGCCCAATGGAGTTCATGAACACTATAGAAAATAAATTCGGGGAGAGGTTGGAAAATGGTAGTATTGAGTGGTGCCAGGTAGTTGAAATTTTAGAACAAGTGTTTGTGGGGGAAACGAGGAATTGGTTTGCTGTCTACAGAGACAAGTTTACTGATATCAATGATTTTAAAATGAAATTCTGTGAAAAGTTCTGGAATGAGGTTATTCAGTCGCAGCATCGTGAGGGAGTAGTGTGTGGTAAATATAACCCTAAAGGAAGCTCCACCATGACCGAATACTTTTTAGGGCAGGTATTAGTGTGTAAATATCTGGATGGCTTGAAGGAGGAAAGTGATGTGGTAAGGTTGCTACTTAGGCACTTTCCCTATAGGATCAAGGAGGCTGCTTGTATCCAGAATGTAAAGACTATATCACAAGTAGAAAATTTGTTAAGCACATTTGATGCACTAGGGAGAGGGGGTTATGATGACAATTTCAATCGGAACCAGGGTAATAATAATAATAATAGACCTAATGAAGCCAGGCATCAGGAAGTTCAAGGGAACGGTGGCGAAGGGGCCAATGCTCAAAATAGAAATAATAATAATCAGCTAAATCAGAACAGAGGAAATGGCTATGGTAATCAGTATCAAGGGAGGAACAATGATTACAGGGGAAATCAAGGGAGAAACAATGATTTCAGGGGAAATCAAGGGAGAAATTATAATGACAATAATTACAACCAGAATAGGGGTCAAGGAAGAGGACAGCCTAGTGGTAGTAATATACAGCCAAACAATGACAACACAGCCCAGAACAACCAGACTAGTTCAGTAGTTAGTAGTACTACGGCCAGCTGTAGCGGTTCTTTAAACGCGAACCAGGCTGCGAAGTAAGGTCAGAATCTCAGCCTGTAGCATGCCCTGTCCATACAATTATACAGGAACCCTATGACCTAAATGTAAGAAATGAATTATTACATGAACTAAATGATGAAGGTATTATACAGGAAGTGGTTAGTAAGAGCCCCATAGTTAAATTTAACGTATCCGAGGCGTACACAGATGTTTTAATTGATAGTGGTTGTATGAAGAGTTGCATAAGTAGTGCATTTTATGATAAAATGAAAGGAACTGGAGTAAATTTTGAGGAGATGCCAATTAAAAGCACTTTTGTTATCACAGCTGTTGGGAAGAGGTCTAAAGTAATTTCTAAGCAAGTTTTAGTAGACATTAAAATTAATAATCATGTAGAGAAGCAGATTTGCCTTGTAATTCCAAATTTAGTATTCAGTGTTATCTTGGGTTCAGAGTGGCTAAGTAGATTGTCTGGTAACTTATGTTATGATGTAGGGAGTTTGAAATTTAAATGGGGAGATTCTGAAGTAGAAGTAGCGTTCAATGACCATATTCAGAGAAGTAGTATTGTAGGTGTGATTTGTACTTTAAATGAGATATCGCCAGCCGTAGAGCGGGGTTCTCCATGTTTTGTGGGCAGTGTGATTACGAACGGAAGTCTAGAGGACTCGTTACGTGAGGCTGCATTTCAGGGAAATATAGAGGATGAACAGTGTGTTCGGCTCTATGATGTGTTATGGTGTAATAGGAGAATTTTGAGGATCGCATTGGTATGGCCAATTGCTATACACATTCATTGAACGTTATTGATAGGTCAGTATTCACAGGACATAGATATCCTGTACCTTTCGCTTATCAGAGTGCAGTTGAGGCACAAATTAATCAGATGCTTGAAGATGGGATTATTGAGCACTCGAACAGTCCATATGTTAATTCTTTGATCACGGTACCCAAGACCGACGGCACTGTTCGTATGTGTTTAGACGCTCGTTTGGTTAACAATAGAATTAGTTCAGATCAGCTGAAATCTATGTCAATAGAAGAATTAATGCAAACATTTGAGGGGAAGAAGTATTTCACTTGTGTAGATTTGAGTTCCAGTTTTTGGCAAGTGCCACTTATGTACGAAGATAGACCATTTACAGCTTTTAGTCATAAATATAACCTTTATCAATTTTGTAGAACACCTTATGGGTTAAAGAGTAGTTCAGATGCTTTAATTAGGGCTTTAAACATCGCATTAGGGGATGACACAGGAGAGTTTGTAACCATTTACATAGATGATATGGTAATTAGTTCACGCAGTTTTGAGGAGCATCTACATCATTTAAATATAGTTTTTCAGAAGTTAGATCAGGCAGGGTTCACTTTGAAGCTGTCTAAGTCGTCATTCTGTCAGTCAGAAGTGACATTTTTAGGTCATAAAGTGTCGAGTAGAGTTGTAACACCAGAAGAAAGTAGGGTTAATAAGATACTTAACGCAGAGGTGCCACAGAATGTTAAACAGTTAAAAACTTACCTGGGAATTTGCAACTTTTTCAGGAGGTTCGTTCTTAAATACTCAGGGTTGGTAGAACCATTCAGGGAATTGCTTAAAAGTGGGACTCGGTGGAGATGGGAGTCCAAGCATGATCAGGCTTTTTAGAGCGCTGAAGGAAGGTTTTGAGAAAGCTGTAGTGCTGAAATATCCGTTAAAAGATAAGGAATATGTGGTTATGACAGATGCTTCACATATAGGCATTGCTGGAGTATTATGTCAGAAAGATGATGAGGGTAATCTGTGCATTGTATCTTTAGCCTCGCGAGGACTGACTGCAGCAGAGAAAAGATACACGATTACTGAGTTAGAGCTTTTAGGTATTGTTTTCAGTTTAGGGAAATTTAGAATGTATTTAGTAGGGGGGAAATTTGAGATCCACACAGATCACCATGCATTACTGTATATGAGGACTTGTAAACTCAGTTCTAACAGAGTTAGTAGGTGGATTCTTGCTCTGCAGGAATACGAATTCACAGTAAAATATATTAAAGGTAAAGATAACATTCTTGCAGACATGCTATCGAGGGACACTAATTTATGTAGGGATTATCCTGTGGTTAAAGCAGAGGACGGTATTTTAATATGTGCATGTGTGGACAGTAGCAACAGGGCATCGTTACAGACACTGAGAAATACGCTAGGTAGAGCAACGTGATGACGTTCATTTAAGGGAGCCACTGGCAAGGTTGGAAGCAGGTGACGGAGTAACATTTATAGTTTACAAACGTATTGGCAAAACAGCATATGTGCTGGAGAATAGTGAGGGAAACAGATTATACGGGACGTATAATATACATAGTCTACGAAAATATGTGTCATAAAGTGAGAGTGTTTAGCTGACGAGCCAGCCTATCAAATGAGTAAGTGTGGTATCTGGTGCGTGGAGGATCTGGTCTTAAGGCAGGCGTATCGGAAGTCACACAGGGGGGTAGTATGTAAGTAAATGAGAGTTTTTAAGGTACAGGGAAATATGACGGGATTGTCGGATGCTGTTGAGCACTAAAATGTCTCGATACACCAAGGCCAGAATTTGGTAGCGCTGGTGAATTCCCATTTGCCTCCAAGAGATGGGTGAGCGCTTGTACATGGTATTTTTGCTTAAGGCGTCCACGAGGCAAAAGATGGGCCATCAGAATGCGAGACAGTCCTTCATGAAACTCATACATATCAGCACACGTGATTTCTGTTTACGGCCTCGCCATGTAAGATTTGTAAGTGTGTAATTTAAGATAATTTGTACAATGGTATTATTTGTGTGAGGAGAAATGGTCTGTGTTGAGAACTAGTATTAAGTAGAATATGGTGTACGGGAACTTAACAAGACAGGGCGATTACGGCACAGAAATATTTGGTGTTATATGTAATGCGCATTTACTGTTTTTTTTTTCAGAAGTCAATATTAATTTAATCTACTTTAAAGAGAGATTAAGTATTATGGTCACGAGGCGGTGCCACAATAGTGTGATCGTGTGCCCAGTGATAAGTGGAATTAAATGTCACCATAAGGAGGGGACCTCCAGTGAAATTAGGAAGTTCTATGGTGATATAAATATATCAGAACACCTTCAATGCGTGTGATATGACATCATAAATACATAGTGCTCACACATTAATTATGTCTATTTCTCCAACATAGAGAAATTTGAGAGGCGGAAATATCCGTGGAACACTATTCAATATGTAAAACATTGGACTGGTTGCAAAGTGCAATCCATAGTGACAACAAACTTTGACGCAAAGTGCGTGAAGAAAAATTATGACTGTATATATCTGTAATTTAGGGTGATTTCATTTATGTAATATGTATTTTGGATGGGGTTTATTAACGTGTCTGGAATAATCGGATAATGGACCGTCGTCACGGTAAATCATCCGATGATCCGAGCCGAATATGTAACGTGTTTTTCGAGGTTTTTTTTTATGCAACTGGCATAAGTCAGTAGGAAGCCATTCTATATTTATTTACGCGGCAAATTGTTCTGCCAAGATAATTTTTCATGTTAATTTATTATTATTATTAATTTATTATAATTATTATTAAGATATTTTCGGAGCATTTTATAAAAATTATAAGCATACAGATAGGTTTTCTATGTCTTAGAAAACGCTAACAAGCAAATTATTACGAACGACGATATCATAGAAAATTATCTGATTACGGAATTTTACGGAGTTTTGTCAGTTAGGGTATTTGAGAGACGTGACTCACTGGGATTTCAAGTACAAGCTGATTCCTGTCGAGAAGCATGACGCAATCCTGGGTCGCAAGGTCTAGAAGAGGCGAATTGTTGAAACGGAAAACGACTTCTCCCTCTCGCCCGCGGAGTGTAATGAACCGGAGGAGGGGAAGTGGCGGCGTGCTCAGCCAATCAGCGGAGACAGCGTAAGCTAGGAGACTGCTCCGGAGTGGGGGAGCCGACAGGTGAATATATCGTTCGACGCGCCGTGAGACGTGGACTATCTGTGAAATACTTGACGAGTATGGATGCGCGTGCGAGTGGCTCCGATGTTCGGTGGAGTTAAGGACAATCTGTGTAGAACTTGCAGTGTACGGTCGCAAGTGCGTGACGCTCCGATGTTCAGTGGAGTTAGCGACGAACTTTTGTAAAACGTAACCAGTGCGGTTTTACGAGAGTTTGGGTCCGATGTACGGACCATAGAATTATCTAATCTACCAGATTATCATCAAATTTCGACGGAGATGACGACGTCCAGGAGACTGTGGGAAGCACACAGCATCATCAAGAACGAGGGAAATGCTTTGGCAATTTCCAGGGGTAAGCGCTAATGACGCAGAAATACGCAATCTCTCATTTTTCTTTGTTTTTATATTTCATAATTCAGTAACTTCATAGCTTGGAAATAAGAGTAAAATCAATTTATCAGACTCCGTTTTCACGTAATTTTCTATCGGTAATATTCAAATCACAACGCTCCAATTTAAATGTTAAACTTATTATTATTAATTTTGCTATACTTGTTTTATATAATAAATTCATTTCTTTTACAATGCAATCTTTGCTTTCAGTAGGTAGCATTAGATATAGACCAATTCCTTCTCCTGATACAATTGTTTGTTGGGTTAATGATCAAATCATACCACGATCTGAGTGAATAGAGTCTTGAATGTGTTCTGCCAAAACTAGACGTTGTTAAATACAAATTTAGATTTCAACATTGCATTGAGGTCTTGGCGCCCATTAAAACAACATACATACCTGCCAACTTTTGAAAAGGGCTATCAGTAAAACTCACGCGCGACAAAAAAAATAACGATTTTCGACATACCCCGGCTTGACGAAAATAATAATACTTCTGGGCTACAAAATACAATAATTCATGCTTTAAACAAGATACTTCAATGAAATCATATCTACTTACATGATTTGTAGATGAACATAACAATCAAGAATAAATCCATGTTAATCAGCAGCAGGCGTGGTGAATATTGGTTTGGAGCAGACATAACAGGACTTCCTTGATAGATTAAGCTGATATACGATAATTGAAAAAGGCTTTAAACAATAAAACTTGTTTAACGTAACACAGGCAAGAAATAATATAATACACACTGCAAATCACATGCTAGTTCGACTTTTAAGTCATGGTTGTGGCCTTTTTAGCTTCCTGCAAACAGTCTTGAGAAAATGTTTTGTCATAACAGGGACCAGAACTCCTGGTCTTCAAAATAGAAATAGACTCCAGAGATTCATTGGACATGGATGACCTGAACTGTGTTCTATTTTTCTTCACAAGGCTAAAAAAAACGTTCACATTCTGCATTGCTATGGGGTATGGTGAGAATAGAGAGCAATACTCTAGAAATTCGGTTATACTTAAGAAGTCCATCGGCTCCACGAATTCTTGATATTCGTGCCCAACTGGAATCACTTTCAGCATCTTGATGTGCAGCGAAAGTGTCATCTACCTGAAGAGCTGTGCACTGCCTCTGAAGCTCATTCACCACCTCATCTGTAGTTTCATTCTCTTCCTTGCATAACATGATAGGAAACTTTTCCAAGAAAAAACGAATGGAAGATAACTGTGCATCTTCAATTTTGTCTAACCTAGCAACTTGAGCATTCTTTAACACGTCATCCTTGAGTGGAAACTTGTTGATGATGTAGTCACAGGCAGTATAAAAGTAGTTTCTCACTGATGAAAAGAAAAGGGATTTATCTGTATCCGGTCCGTTCTGAAGGCCTTAACAACTTCAGAAGATGCATCTTTTGCCATTTTATTTACAATACATGTCGTTTTCGTGCGACCACAACTATATTTCTTTGCAACTTCTGATGTGGGAAACATCTTCTTAAATAAAGCATCAGCATGATCAGCCGCACTTAAGGGCACATTGTGTTCCACCGAAAAGGAAGTAAACAGACACTCGGCCCTAATTACGTCACCGTCAACGTTTCCAGACTTAGCAAAAAAGGTGTTGATTTTCTTGCTATCTTCCTTCGATTTAACATAACTAATGTGTTTACCGCACTTCACATGATTACTTAAATCGTTTTTTCCACCATGTGCAATATTAATATCACACCCACATACCGTGCAAAAGGCAAATTTTTCTCCCTTTCTTGATTTTAGTATGCACGGAAAATCAACAGAGTATGATTCTTTAAATGTCTGGAAGTACTGTTTCTTGTTGGATTTGTTCATTCTCGATATCTACTAAAACATCGAAAGGAACCTGGATCACTGAACGTCACATAAAATTATAACAAAACACTTAAGACTGCCAACACTTCATTAAAACATGTCAAGACACACAAAGCCATTAAATGAAAACGACGCCAACCTCGTGAAGAAAGAATATGCACATGGTAGAAAAACACACACACACACGTGGAACGAATGTAATTAGTCCAAGGAATACAAGAAACTACGAAGTTATAGCACAAAAACTCGAACGCTTCATTAAAATATGCCATAACCTTAAGAGACGAAAACATTCAAGGAACGCCAACTTCGCGAACAATGAACAACTAACGTGGTCAAAGAATATGGTTTAAATCGCAACGAGCGAACGGAGCGGAACAAAGAATATGCGAAGCAGAGCCTGTCGACACATGGAAGAACGGTTATCCCGGCTTCAAATTCAATTACAAATGACGACACAACCATCACACGGTTAAAAGTACGAATCATATCAAAGAACGAGCTATCGACTATCGCGGACTTGCCTTCGACCCACGCAAACAATCGATTGTACGGAAGTGGGCGGTATTATCGAATGTAAATTATCGTTTCAAATTTTTGTCCGCAAAATCGTAAAATGACACCGTTCATCCGTAAAACCGTAAAATGCTGCAATTTCCGTAAATTTTACGGATAAACCGTAAAAGTTGGCAGGTATGAACATAGCTTAGGCAAAGGTAAACAGTTACATTTCTCTCCCAACAGTGTGGGCTAGCGAAACCATTACATTTGTCGCTACCAACATGGGGCACTAAGGACTGCTACATTGTACGCTCAACGTGGAGCAAAGTAAATACCGTTTCACTTGTCATCCCAGCCTAAGCAAAATGTTACAATAGGAGATGAAGGTCTGATCAGGTTATTTCACTTGGTGTGTAGGATTCATGAGACAGGTGAGGTACCCCCTGATTTCAAGAAGAATGTTATCATCCCTATACCAAAGAAAGTGGGTGCTGACAGATTTGAAGATTACCGTACAATCAGCTTGATTACTCATGCTTCAAAGATCCTGTCTAGAATAATTTACAAGATGATTGAAAGCCAGATAGAAACGGAGTTGGGTGAAGACCAG
Organism: Meconema thalassinum; assembly: GCA_946902985.2. Lineage (NCBI taxonomy): Eukaryota > Metazoa > Arthropoda > Insecta > Orthoptera > Tettigoniidae > Meconema > Meconema thalassinum. Next base: position 194,854,631 of record OX336394.1, on the reverse strand, counting down.
TTTGGTTTCAGGAGAAATGTAGGAACAAGGGAAGCTGTACTAAGTCTTAGGCTGATTTTGGAAGGTAGAATAAGGAAAGATAAGAGAACATTCATGGCATTTGTAGACTTAGAAAAGGCTTTTGATAACGTTGATTGGACTAAATTGTTTGACATTTTGAAATCTATTGGAATAAAGTACAGGGATAGGAGGGTGATATACAATCTATACAGAATCCAGACAGCAGTCATTCGAGCTGAAGGACATGAGAGAGAAGCTGGTATTCAGAAAGGTGTAAGGCAAGGCTGCAACTTATCACCCATACTTTTCAATCTTTACATTGAACAAGCAATGAAGGAAATTGGAGAAAAATTTAAAGTGGGAGTGAAGATTCAAGGAGAAATAATTTCTACTCTGAGATTTGCTGATGACATCGTCATCTTGGCCGACAAGCCTGAGGATTTGAATGAGTTTTTGAATGGTATGGATTCCGTCTTACGGAAGGAATTCATGATGAAAATTAATAAATGTAAAACAAAAATACTGGAATGCAGCCGAAATAAATCAGAAACCTCTATGGAGATCAAATTGGCCGGTGAAAAGCTGAAGGAAGTAGGAGACTTCTGTTACTTAGGAAGCAGAATAACCAGTGATGGACGAAGCAAAGAGGATATAAAAAGTAGGTTGGCTCAGGCAAGGAAAGCCTTTCTACAAAAAAGGAATCTGTTGACATCGAATATAGATTTAGGTATTAGGAAGTCATTTTTGAAAGCCTTTGTCTGGAGCGTGGCGCTCTATGGAAGTGAAACTTGGACTATTGGTGCAGCAGAAAAGAGGAGAATTGAAGCATTTGAAATGTGGTGTTACAGGAGAATGATGAAGATCAGATGGGTAGATAGGGTTACAAACGAAGAGGTATTAAGGCGAGTGGGAGAGGAGAGATGTTTCTGGCGACTGCTAATGAAGAGAAGAGATAGGTTGGTAGGACACATACTAAGACACCCAGGAATAGCAAGCTTAGTTATGGAAGGAAGGGTCGAGGATAAGAACTGTAGGGGTAGACCAAGGTTAGAATATGTTAAACAGATTGCCTCGGATGTAGGGTGTGGTAGCTATGTAGAAATGAAACGATTAGCTCAGGACAGGGAGGCATGGAGTGCTGCATCAAACCAGTCAAAAGACTGAAGACTCAAACAACAAAAATCCCTCAGTATGCCTTCCTTCGGAGGGGAAGTAGAGCCAGTGGTCCCATGTCATAGATTTGTGGCATGTTAAAGAACCTTCCACTAATTACACCTGTGTGAAGCTAAATTGTATAGGTTAAGAATGTAAACAACGCTCTTAGGTCCCTACGTTCGTTGCCAAGAGCTGACTGTGGTGGCATCTGGTAGCAAAGTTCTGAACTAGTAGTCGTTGACAGTGGTGTTTGGCGGCAAAAGTAGGAACTACGTTCGTTGCCAAGAGCTGACTGTGGTGGCATCTGGTAGCAAAGTTCTGAACTAGTAGTCGTTGACGGTGGTGTTTGGCGGCAAAAGTAGGAACTATTTTAAAAATTCAAAAGTCTGCGTCAGGGGGTGTCAACCAGATAGGGATCATTTGGCACCATCGGTGTAGTAGCACGTGCCAGTCGTATGGAGAGCTGTATATCGTGTATATCGTGTTGCCAACATATGCATGATACAACGTTGTAATTAAATTGCAAACATATCACTATATTTAGTCAATAAATATACACATAATTCCTAATTGACATTTCCTTGCAATTATCTTGCTCACAGACGATAATTACGGCACTTATCATTAAATAAACATTATTTCTACTGTGTTGGCGGCACTGACCATGCCATGGCGGCTCTATTTATGTGTTATATGTAATAATATTGGCCGTATACAAATAAGCTAATGTTGTGTTCTATCTCATCTTTCTTATATCAAATTGTCTTCGTGGTAATGAGAAGTGAACAGTTCTTCTTTTGCTACGCCAAGTAAGTACGCTTATTTTAAGAATTTAAGTAAAAACGTGTTTCTGCGTGTGAAAAATATACCGTAGCCTAGTTTTGAATTTATATTAGATGCAGTGTACAGGTGACATTCCACTTGACATATTAATTAACTTTCACTATTATTTATCCCACAGGTAGGCCTACCAAATTCTGGGAACAAACAAATCGTAAATTGCTGTTCTCGAAATAGCAGAGGAATGTGGCAATTAGGCCTACTCTCCTTACAATGACCAGGTAAGAGTCTATGTTTCCGTAATATTTTCAACTTGATTACATCTTGCAGAGATACGTCCAGTACCATGAGCCTATTGCATATGTGTACTCAAGTTCTTGAGGTGTGTTAATAATTCATTTTACATTGCGGTAGATTAAAAATGTCATGATTCTTGACGTGTCGAAGCTTTAATATTTTCCCCTTCCTTGAATGTCAAATTATTATTGGTACCGTATTCAAAAAATATCAGTTCTTGTACATGTTAGCTACTGGTGCTGTGGCAAGTACCTATTCAATTGGTAGAATAGGTAGTAATGCCATTACTGATGTAGAACTGTAATGTTCTGCGACCCAAATACCATTCAAATGCACCTGTCCTCCTCTAATAAGCCAAGAACAAACAAATGTGTAGATGTGTTTCCTTGCATATTCATGCTATAGGCACTTTGTATTTATTTTTGTAGATACACAGGAAAATAAGCTGTACGGTTTATGTTATGGTAGGAATGCAGTGTTTGGGCTGGGTGTTCAGTTGGTCGAATTGGTAGTAATGGCAATACTGATGTAGGACTGTAATTACAGGTTATTAAAACTTAACATTCACCCCCATGGTCTAATAGGTTTAATGGCCTAGGATCATATAGTCTTACCAATGTGTAACTATATACATTAAGTTAATGTGTTCTTGTCCTGTGGAACGAAGTCCAACGTGGATATACTTTTGCTAAGTCATGGTGCAAAAGTAGTCGACTCTTGTAATGTTCTGCGACCCAAATACCATTCAAATGCACCTGTCCTCCTCTAATAAGCCAAGAACAAACAAATGTGTAGATGTGTTTCCTTGCATATTCATGCTATGGGCACTTAGTATTTATTTTTGTAGATACACAGGAAAATAAGCTGTACGGTTTATGTTATGGTAGGAATGCAGTGTTTGGGCTGGGTGTTCAGTTGGTCGAATTGGTAGTAATGGCAATACTGATGTAGGACTGTACTTACAGGTTATTAAAACTTAACATTCACCCCCATGATCTAATAGGTTTAATGGCCTAGGATCATATAGTCTTACCAATGTGTAACTATAAACATTAAGTTAATGTGTTCTTGTCCTGTGGAACGAAGTCCAACGTGAATATACTTTTGCTAAGTCATGGTGCTAAAGTAGTCGACTCGTGTAATGTGCTGCGACCCAAATACCATTCAAATGCACCTGTCCTCCTCTTATAAGCCAAGAACAAACAAATGTGTAGATGTGTTTCCTTCCATATTCATGCTATGGGCACTTTGTATTTATTTTTGTAGATACACAGGAAAACAAGCTGTACGGTTTATGTTATGGTAGGAATGCTTTGTTTGGGCTGGGTGTTCAGTTGGTCGAATTGGTACGGTAGTAATGGCAATACTGATGTAGGACTGTAATTACAGGTTATTAAAACATAACATTCACCCCCATGATCTAATAGGTTTAATGGCCTAGGATCATATTATAGTCTTACCAATGTGTAACTATATACATTGTGTTCTTGTCCTGTGGAACTAAGTCCAACATGAAAATCCAATAAAACCATGGAACCATTGGCCCGATAACCCCACCCTTATCTGCCAATTTTTATTTTATACTCTTGGTAAGTTAATAAGTAAGTGTTAGGTTCTGTCAATGATATTCTGTAACAGTGAGATAGATACAAGACAAATATAATTGATTTATTGTATGCCAATGTAATGGTTGATATACCTATAGGTAGTATTTTATTCCAACACGTTATTTACAATATTTTTCAACACATAGGATGCCAATGTCTAAGCTTACATGGAGGGATTTTTTCATCAATTGATTCTGTAATAAGACCACCTTGTGGTGTGGTTGCTGCCACTCCTGAGGTCCTGGGCTAGTTTCCAAGCTTGATTAAGTAATTTAATTCTGTTCTGACTGTTGGAACGGAGCACACTCATCTTTGTGAGGCAGAACTGAGAAGAGGTAGGTTCGATTCTCACCTCGGCCATCCAAGAAGTGGTTTTCCAAGGTTTCCCCACTTCCACTCCAGGCTAACGCTGGGATGGTTCCCAACTTAAGGCTACGGCTACCTCCTTTCCAGTCCTCACCTGAATTACAGGAAGTATACACACTACTACAGATACCACAATAACACAGATTATCATACAAATCATACACTCCCCCAGGGGCTCACATCTAGTGGGACATGGGTTGGCGACCACGGGGCCCCAGCTGAGTCCCGCATTGCTTCCACTTACTTGTGCCGGGCTCCTCTCTGTCTTCTTTCCTGTCGACCTCACTTGGTCAACTCTTGTTCTCTTCCGACCCCGGCGGTATTAGGGTATCCAAGACCTGGGGAGTCTATTCCTTTCCCACCTTAATCGGCCCTTGTCTCATCTTTTCTGATGCCCTCCTCCTGCGAGGGGTCAGCCTTCTTTTTCTTTACTTGTTATCTCCTGCCTTCTGCTCAAGGCCCTCAAGGGGCAGGGTGTATGTAGCCCCACCACCTTTGGTGTGCCCTGTATATTGCTACACCCCCAGGGGCTCACGGCTGGTGAGTTCGGGAGATGGCGACCCCGAGGGATTCCTGAGCTGGGTCCGGTTTTTCCCCTTTTTTCCATTGCCTCTGGGGCCTTACGTGGCTCTCCTTCCTTCCAAGTCCCTCGATCCTAATTCTTCGAGGGTTTGAGGGCATTTCTTTTCCTCCTGTCCTTTGTTTGCCTTATTCTCCTTTTGTTTTCCATTTCTTCTTCTAGTAGCCTATATAAGTTTGTAGTTAGTTTCAGTTATAGTTTACATTTGATTTTCATCTTCACGATCACCCAAACCATTAGGGGCCGATAACCAAGATGTTAGGTTCGTTAAAACAACAAATATCATCATCAACAAATCATACACACTTCCAAATACATGGGGCTAAATGAATATGTTATCGAAAGCCCTAAATGAATTAATATCAAAAACACAATGATTCTTTTAAAATGTAGTTAACTTACAGTAGGTGCAAACATACACATGTCAGCAAATTCAAGTTCCCCGTTTCAAGCATTAAGTTACACATTTATTAAGTTTACTGTTTCAACATACACACTGGTATGTGTTGTAGGAATTTGCGGTTCATCGGTGTCAGCCATTACATCAAGGAGGAACTAGGTCCATTATTATGTGCTGGTCCCTACTGTTATACTTTGGCAAGAAAGAAGAAAGGAACATGCCTCAACACATACTTTTAGGAGGACCAGATTTGATTACTGTATTTTTGCTAAGTTTGATCTTGGCTCTTGCTGTTATCTTCTCTTCATTGACAACTTTTTAAATAAAACATGATGAATTCTAGCAGTACCGTATTGAGTGTTTTTCTTGTTTTTCATTGATAGTCCTATTTCTCCTTTCCCCTTAACAGCACGTCATGGAATGTACTGTATTGGGGTGCGATGTTAATTTTTGATGTAGCCTACTTACTGCATTTCACCCTTCAAAATTTTTAACTGGATATATTTTAAAGGGCATATGAAATGAACTACTGTATAGAAATTTTGTGATATCCAATTCTTTTTCTGTCCCCTAATGTATTTGGCACTAATTACACTAACAATTTTAGTGTGATGAGGATCTGGTTACACCACCTGATTCCTTAGCATTCTCTCTTAAAATTTTACTGTTATTGCTAACAGCATTAAGCATTTTAAAATATGAATTTTCTCCCTTCCTAGTACTTTTCCTTTGTAGTTTTTTCTAATAACTAATTGGTTATAGGCCTAATTGGGCCATTTTTTAAGCTGAGTAATAATATGCTGCAGGCCTTGTAGTAGCCTAATTTTTGTCACCAATGCAATATGTTCCAATTGCAACTGAAAGAAATTTAAACATGTATATTAGTGATGAGGTTATGTTCTAAATGTGATTGTTCATTTCAAAGTTCTGGAATTCACAATTTCCCACTTTGTTATTATTTTTAATAATTTTTTCTGTTATTGGTATTTGAATGTGATTTATTTCTTGTAGATCATATTATTATCTCCACACTTAAAAACGTGCCATAAGTATTGGGACATTGTGATTTTCGGAACATTGAAGTGGGCAGAGCATTTAGGACGGGAATATTTAGCGGAACGATGGGAAGGGGCAGGGTGGAGGGGAGGGGGCGGGAGGGTTATTGTTTACGAGATCTGCTCATAGGTGGCGCTACCGGTCGACATGTTGCTAGTACATCAGTCAACCACCAGACAGCGCTGAAGTCTTAGGTACCAAGAATTAGCATGGCTGTTGGCCATCTGTAGTAGTGGGTAATCTGTGGTCTGCGGTCCTTACTTGAATTAAAAAACAGATAACATACACTAACTTAATACAGTCATCACAATTAACACCGGTTATCAGACAGATTCTACACACACCCAAAGTACACGGGGCTACATGACCGCGTTGTCGCAGCCCCTAAACTTAAAAACCAACCAATTAATTAATTGTTTAATATAAAATTTAAAAAAAGAAGAAAGTAGGCCATGCTCGATGAGCGGATGTCGTTTGTGCTTCGTGCTACTTTGATGATGAAAGTAAATGTTTTAATTTTTGGATATTGTTCCATAAAGATTAATTAGGTGTTGCCACACCTTTGGTGAACCTTTCGTGTTCCGGAAAAGTAACTCTCGTCGTATTGTGGTTGAATTATGATGATTCCTAAGTCAGGATTTCCGCGTAGCTTGGCCGCCATTACTGATTTTTGGTGAAAGATTCTTTTGCTAACTCATTTCGGTTAATTCTACCCGAAGTTGGCCTGCTCGGTAATGCTCATGCATTTGATTTTGTTCTCGTTTTCACGGGTTAAATTTTCTTGCCTGAATTAATTGTGATTTATTAACTGGGTTCTCTTGGAGAAATCCTGTTTTGGCATTGTATGCCGTCACATAATTGTGATTGGATTCGTGGATTATTTCTTCGCCTTGAGTTTCTCTTGCTTGTTCTCTCTCGGTCTTTTATTTTCTAGATTAACCGGGATTTGCTTTTCTTATATTTTTTCTTCCCACGGCTCTGAACGTTCGCGGTCATATTAATTTAACTTACTTACCCGTGGGGTTTTCTTAGGGATTTCTTAAATGTCTATGATTATCCAAGAATCAACTTGTAAATGTAATTTTATTTATGTATATTGACCCATTTCTATTTTCGATCTTTTGACGCCGTGTCCATCTAGCGGTCATTTAGGAAAATAACTAAGAGATCGTTATTGCGGCACGTCTTGAAAAAGGAAAACGCCCGCGATGGAGAATCCATCTAAAACTAAGGAACTCGACTTGGGCAATTGTTATCGCGTCTGAATTGTTATGACGAGGGGAGATAGAAGATGGTCAGCCGACATAACTATTGCTATCAGCAGTTCTATTAAAAATGTTACGTGTTGTCTATTACTAATTGATCTACGAAGTTGCAAATGTTGTGGAGACACGGCGAGATTCTGGCATTTTGTCTTACAATTAGGAATCCCTGAAATACGAAATTATTATAACATAAATAATCATCGGAGATCGTCTGGAACGTCTCAAGGACACAGCTAAGTGGAAAATGGTCCTTAGTTGTAACTCTGTATAATTGTGTCGTGCTTTGAAGAAGCTTTATTACCAAGTCATATAACCAAGTTTCCGTGTTAAATGTTCCCTTTATTTAACCTGCAAAACGTAGGTTTAAACTGGAGGTCGTTCATGTCTTCGCTTGAAGTTAACTTGTGTTTATTTGGTCCCCAGTTATTTAGTTATATACGTGCCTAATGGAGAATCGAGTTGCTTGTTTATGGGTTTATTCATCTTAAGGGGTTCTTGTTGTAGTTTTATTTTTTGTATCTTGTAGAGTTTTATTTAGTGCGTGTTCTTGCGGTTGATTTATGTCATGAAAAGTGATTGTAATTTTGAGAGATGTTTCTTACCAGTTCCTAACCCCTTGCAAGAATGTGGGTTTATCCAAGGATCTTTAGGGGCTGATATCCTTAGGTTAGTTTCATGGTTTGGGCCTTGACGAGGGAGGGTGTGTTGTTCATTGCCTTAGATATTTCTTTCTGTATGGTCGAAACACACACCAATTTTATTTAAATGTTTTAAGGGTTTTTGTTTCAGTGTCTGTCATTCGTGCAACTCTAAGGATGATCGTGTAGGATTTTATTTTTATCCTTAGAGACTGGGCAGAATCTAACCATGTATGTGTCAGAAATATGTTTAATTTATAATCACGGTTCTAGACTTATGTTTAAGGGTGGGTTAACGTCATTTGTTTAAGTGGGAATTTGACTGAAGGCTGTGGGTCATATTTCTTGCTGTTCTGTTTTGTTGTGGTTTTCAGTCAAGAAGCAACGTGTGATCCCATTACGTTTATTAAATGAGGTATATCAGTTATTCTTTCGAAAGGAGATATGCATACTTCTTGCACGTGTCCGGGACGGTAATTGGTGTTCATGTCCTCTCAAGTAAGATAACTGAATCTCATGCTTTCGTTCGAGAGAAGTTTTATTCGTTTTGTTTTATCTTTATTTGGGAGTTTGCCTTTGTTTTATTTTACTGAACCCGATCTATGTATCTCAGTGGGGTTTGTATGTCAAGTCACGTCATGTTTTATGAAGTCGTTATTGTTCTTTGTGTAATGGCTTCGCTAGCCCACACTGTTGGGAGAGAAATGTAACTGTTTACCTTTGCCTAAGCTATGTTGTTTTAATGGGCGCCAAGACCTCAATGCAATGTTGAAATCTAAATTTGTATTTAACAACGTCTAGCTCTGGCAGAACACATTCAAGACTCTATTCACTCAGATCGTGGTATGATTTGATCATTAACCCAACAAACAATTGTATCAGGAGAAGGAATTGGTCTATATCTAATGCTACCTACTGAAAGCAAAGATTGCATTGTAAAAGAAATGAATTTATTATATAAAACAAGTATAGCAAAATTAATAATAATAATAAGTTTAAAATTTAAATTGGAGCGTTGTGATTTGAATATTACCGATAGAAAATTACGTGAAAACGGAGTCTGATAAATTGATTTTACTCTTATTTCCAAGCTATGAAGTTACTGAATTATGAAATATAAAACAAAGAAAATGAGAGATTGCGTATTTCTGCGTCATTAGCGCTTACCCCTGGAAATTGCCAAAGCATTTCCCTCGTTCTTGATGATGCTGTGTGCTTCCCACAGTCTCCTGGACGTCGTCATCTCCGTCGAAATTTGATGATATTCTGGTAGATTAGATAATTCTATGGTCCGTACATCGGACCCAAACTCTCGTAAAACCGCACTGGTTACGTTTTACAAAAGTTCGTCGCTAACTCCACTGAACATCGGAGCGTCACGCACTTGCGACCGTACACTGCAAGTTCTACACAGATTGTCCTTAACTCCACCGAACATCGGAGCCACTCGCTCGCGCATCCATACTCGTCAAGTATTTCACAGATTGTCCTCGTCTCACGGCGCGTCGAACGATATATCCACATGCCGGCTCCCCACTCTTCAGTCCCAACTAGCTTACGTCGTCTCCCCTGATTGGCTGAACCACCACGCGATCTTCTCCTCCTCCGGGTCATTACACTCGGCGACAGGGTTCCGTTTCAACAATTCGCCTCTTCTTGACGATGCGACCCAAGATTGCGTCATGCTCCTCGACAGGAATCAGCTTGTATTAGAATTCCCAGTGAGTCACGTCTCTCAATATACCCTAACTGACGAAAACTCCGTAAAATTCCGTAATCGCATAATTTTCTATGATATCGTCGTTCGTAATAATTTGCTTGTTAGCGTTTTCTAAGACATAGAAAACCTATCTGTATGCTTATAATTTTTATAAAATGCTCCGAAAATATCTTAATAATAATTATAATAAATTAATAATAATAATAAATTAACATGAAAAATTATCTTGGCTGAACAATTTGCCGCGTAAATAAATATAGAATGGCTTCCTACTGACTTATGCCAGTTGCATAAAAAACCCTCGAAAAACACGTTACATTTGGTGAAGTCGTTTATTAATTTGGGTTTCTTGACGTGGCATTTAAGGGTCGTTGTTCTTGTACAGTTGTGTTTCTTTGGGGTCTCTTGTAGTTTGATGTGTTATACATTTTAATATAAAAGGTGGCCGGTTAGACGGTTCGTGGGAGACACGTTTTTATGTACTCAGAATGATTCTTCTGACTACTTTCCAGTAGTCAGCCTGTGCTGGAACGAACGCACTATTTACACTATTGTTAATTTCTGCCCCTCTACTGAACGATCTCCAGTGACTTAGGCTTCTCCTCGTCGTGAGCATCGTCTTCTTTTTATAATTCTTTATTGTGTGTCTTACGTTTTATTGTTTTACTGTTTTATAATTATGTGTACATTTTATTACAGCCCCATAAATTTATTTATTCTAAGAATACATTAATTGTTCCATGTTTAATTTATTTTCTCGATAACACACGGCATAACGCCGCGGACCTCAGAAAAATTGATTCAGAGCTTCACTCCACGGACATTCTGTCCGAAAGTCCTTACCAAAGGGTGCTTCGATCTCCTCCAAGCTTCGAAGCCGGAATTCCAACCAGGGGTGGGGCAGGCTGGTAGCAGAGCGTGGTTATGATTACTGCGATATATATATTTTAAAAAAATGTAACAAGCAAGTTGATTGTTGATTACCTAAATTTAATTAATAATAATTTTAATTAGGTAGGGTGCTGAAATTGTGTATTTGGCAAGTCCTTGTTTTGTCTCTTTTCATATCTTCACCATGGCGGAGCGCTATGTATGAGGATGAAATCAACTATGAGTTAACCATAACAAACGTTGTAACACCACCGGATCTGGCCTCGGCTCGTGTTGTTTTGAGGAATTCCTTGCATATTCCTGTCGAATTACTTACCTTGGATCGTGATCAAGATTTCCAATTGAGTAAGTTCCAGATTCAATATAAAGTAGATTTGTGCAGTAGTATTATAAATCTTTTCTTTTTGGAGGAATTTGGAACTGCATCACAGTATGACAGATTGCGAGCTAGGTTACGATATTTATTCACTCGGTGTAAGGATATTTTTGCGGCATGTGTTCATAGATCTGATGATGAGTTAATTGAAGTAATTGAAGCACAATTGAGTTAGGAAAAAAGTGCTGAAAAGATATTTGAGGATTCTGATCCAATTTTCGATGTTAGTGATGTTCAAAGTCTTTGTCAGTTGAATAGTCAGCTGAGTACTAGTTCTGATATGCCTCCTGATCGTACTGAACATAATTCATTACCTGTAGTTGAAGGTGGTAGGAAAAGTCTTAATTTAATTCAGTCAGACGAGGGAATTCAAGTGAGTGTTCCAAATTCTAATCTTAATAGTAATTTTCCGGTGGAGAGTAGTGCTCAAAGGAGCTCAGTAGTTGGAACTGGTGATGGAAATAGTTCTGTAGTACATCCTGTTCCTGTGACTGATCATTTATTTCAGTTGGATGGTGCTATGGGAACTGCACCTGTGTCAAAAGTTGTGCAAAGATTTTCTGCAGGTGGAATTGTTGGTAGAAGGAGGGATTTTAAGATCGGTGTGTCAGGTGTTCGTGTTGATAGAAAGAAATTAGTGCGGGGTTGATGTCACGTTTACTAAGTTAGATGTGGAAGGAGTGCCTCCGGCTAAAAAGGATTTGGTCGAAGGATCCCAAGTGTTGTCAGATCTCAGATTAAGGATAGAGTCTGATGAACCAACTTCATCGCTAGCTAATTCAGGGTTTGACAATAACTTCTCGGTTGTTGATATGAGATCATACTTGTATGAACCTCGTTCAATGCGAAGAAGAGATGGAAAGTGTTTGGTTTCTACTGGAATGCCAAGAAGTGTGTGCAATGAATTGCCTGTGTACACAATGAGTAATTCGTGTAGTGGTGTAACTTATAGTAATTCTATTGTCAATTCTCGTCCTGTATGCTCTGTGTCCACTACTGATAGAATTCATGCTCGTGTAGTTGTGAATAGTAAAGAAATGGCAGACTTATCTAGGAGAAGCAATTTCGCTGTGACAAGGCTGGATCAATCTGATTTTCTGGATGGTATTGGAGAGCATCATTCTTCACATTATGAAAATAGGGAAGCTAGATTGAGAAATAGGTTGGATTTTCACCCCAACGTGAATCGAGTGAAAGAATGATTAGTAGGCCGAGTCGTGAATTTAGGTCGCCTGTTCGGAATGAAATAAGAAAGAGAGGGTATGGATGTTCTGTGTATTCAAACAACAATTTTGGTAATTTAACTCATCCGTTAACAGCTTGTGTAGCTAAATTAAGAAACCTTTGTACCAATACTACTGTTGGTGTTATTCAGTTCTTGAGAGAATTAGTAGGCATCTACGAGTATGCTGAAGTATTCGATGTTACGGACATTCAAATTTATCAACTAATGTTTCCAATTACTAGTGGTGTGATGAGAAGTATGGTAGTGGAAGCCATGGGGCGAAATACTCGAATTATGGAGTTCATTAATTTAGTTTTATCAAATGTTGTGCCAGCGCGATTAAGGGGTCCGGTTGAGCATCAGTATTTCTTTTGGCTTCAATGTTTAGGAGAGTCTCTGAGCTCATATGTTCAGGATATTCTGAAGTTTGCCAAGGTTTTTTCTATTAATTTCACTGAAGAGCAGTTGGTTTTGCATATTTTGGATGGAATAGGTCTGGAGTTCAGGTCTGTAATAGGAGTGGGGTGTCGAGCACGTACCTTATCTGAATAGAATGCTGTTGTTGTGCATGCTGAGTCCATGAGACAAGGTGATAATCAGGGAGGTCATATTAGTCAGTTGTACCGATCGGGTCGCAGGAGGCCGCAGGAAGGATCAAATCGTTGGAATAATTCCACATTTCAAGGCAAATCTGAAGCGTGGGTAAATCGGAGACCACAGGGAAATAACAATCGTTGGGGAAATGTTCGACCTCAAGGTGGCCAGGATCGTCCTCGTGATGTGAGGAATCAAGCTAATCCGCCTAGAGAAGGTAATGTTCGGGCGCATAATAATCAGGATCGTCGTGGCACATTCAATGGACAAGGTGTTGGTGATCGAGAGGATGTAACTTTGGTTAAATGCAATCGTTGTGGTCAGGGAGATCATTCCGATCGCGAGTGTAATGCTAGGCAGGATTGACAGGGGGAGGACTGGCATCGTGAGGAACTGGTTATGATACCACCAATGTCAGGTACGGTTCACGTAGTTGAAAAAGGGAGTGAACTGTGTTATAAAATTTCTTCGAACAAATTATTGAAGTTTTGATTAACGATGCAAATGTTGATGCATTGTTGGATTCGGGTAGTGCAGCATCATTAAAGAGCGAAAAGTGGTATATGGGCATGAAAGATATTTGCAAATTTTCACCTTTATCTAAAGTTGATGTGAAATTGGTTTCAGCAAATAATTCGCAATTAGCGATCTTAGGTTCTGTTAAATTTAAAGTTCGGGTTTATAATTTCTCATGGAAATTTTCATTTTGGGTTGTATCCGACTTATTGTGTCCTGTAATTTTGGGGGCGAATTTTATGTCATATTCTGGTTTGTCGCTGGATATTGAGAGAGAAACCTTCTGGTTCAATTTTTGCCCTGACATCAAATTAAATTTCTTAAATTCTGTGAAATGCGGGATGGGGGTTGATTACGTGGATATTGACGAGCAAGAGTTATCTAAAACTTCTTTCGGTGTTAATGATTTAGATTTGGGGGATCTTTCTGATGGTCAAGCTATCATTATTAAAGATTTATGCTCACGTTTTCCGGAAGTTTTCACTGACAGATTAGGGGTTACAAGCCTGATATCTTATAAAATTGTCACTCTTGACAACATTCCTGTGCGTCATCCACCGTATAGGTTGAGCCCACCGAAAATGGTTGAGTTGAAAAAGATAATTGATAAAATGTTGGCAGATGGTGCGATTCGACCCTCTACTTCTGCTTATTCCTCGCCGATCTTCTTTCTTGGTGCCAAAGGCAGGGTGTGGTTTTAGGCCTGTTGTGGACTATCGTAGGCTGAATAAAAAGGTAGGTCGTGAGTCAATACCTCTTCCTGACCTTCATAACTGTTTTAGCTGGTTTAAAAATGCTCGCTATTTCACCTTGCTGGATTTAACCCAAGCATATAACCAGATATCATTGGTTGAGGAATCCAAGCCGTTGACAGCATTTTCTACAGATTGGAATTTGTTTGAGTTTAACCGCGTGCCCTTCGGTTTGTCGACCGGAGAAGCAGTCCTGAGTAGACTATTGGCAACTCCAGCTATCCGATATGACATCTAGCGGTAAAAATTAGAAACTTACCAAGTAGGGTACATTTGTCACGTGGTGACTGTTTGTATATGGTTTCTTGTATTGGTAAGCAGATCGTGGTAAATTCTTCGTGTTTATACATAAGTAATAAGTTTTACTCGTTGATAAGAGTGCAAAATGAGTAAAAGCAAAGTATATTGCTCAGTTTACGGCTGTAAGTCGATGTATAAGAGGGCTGCGGATATATACGTTCCCATCACTTTCCAAAAGATGCAAATAGCATTAGCCGAAAGGTGACGATATCAAATAAATACGGGCAACAAGAGCGTGTTGGACCACTCATCACTACACTCACTGACGACAGGACGGGTTGTTCACTTACGCCGAGCCAAGCCGCACCGAGACTGCCAAGCACATTCTCACCGAGCCAAGTCGTACCAAGACCAAACCAAGACAGCCAAGCCTACACCAGCCGAGGACAGCCAAGCTTCATCTGTCAGGTATCCTTCCCCGCTCCCTAGTTCATTTCCAATAACCCTACCAACCGCCATCACCTAGCTCTGCGATATCAGAGCCATTCCACTACGAGTCATATAGGCCTAATTTGACTTCGCAGGGTTAATACCTACCATCCAAATCATGCAATTCCTGTCTACCCCGAGTTTTATTACAAGTTAAACTCATCCCTTCGCCCTACCAAGCAGCAAATAATTTCTCGAGTCTATGGTACAGTGAGCAAACTCAAATATAGCTTTTAAACGTAACAGCGCCATGACTCGAACTGCACAAAAACAAACACCAGCAGACAATTTACAATTGACACATAAAATCCAGTGGAACACACAAATTAGATCACGTGTATCGCACAGTTATACATATATACAATTGAAAATAACACTGTCATTATTTTAGGGACCACATTTACTGATTATAACCGAAAAATAAAAAGTGTTCCATATCAAATGCGTGTTATTGAGTATTTTTACCCTACTTATTCAGACTGACCGCAGCGCCCCAAGTGTTAGTTTGAGTTGCTAATTAGATCGAGTTTTCGCTGGTATTAAGTTCAAGTTCTTGTACCACTACTTGGACGATGTCGTCGTGTTTAGTGAGAATTTCGATGATCATGTTCGTCATTTAGAGGAAGTCTTGGAAAGAGTTAAAACTGTTGGTTTGACTGTGAAAATTTCTAAAGCGTCGTTTGCCAAGATGCAAATTTCATTTTTGGGTCACATTGTTTCTAGTAAAGGGGTGTCTATTGATCCTTCACGTACGGAAAGCGTAAGGAATTATAAAGTTCCGGTGAATGTTAAGGGAGTTGCTCGGTTCATTGGCATGTTTAATTTTTTCGGAAATTTATTCCTGATTTTGCTCGGCGAGCTCTGCCTTTAAATCGTATTAGGCAGAAGAAGGTTGCGTTCGAGCGGGGCGAATCACAACAGTCTGCGTTTGAGGACCTTAAGAACGTGTTGTGTAAGGCACTAGTGCTAGCCATTCCGGATTTAAATAACAAATTTATTATTCAGACAGATGCATCGTTGGGAGCTGTAGCAGCTGTTCTATTACAGGATGGAAATGAAGGTCGGAGGCCGATAGCTTTCGCCTCCACGACTTTAACTGGACCTGAATCTAACTACTCTGTTTACGAACTAGAGGGGCTCGCTGTAATGTTTGCACTGGAGAAGTTCAAAATGTATGTGGAACATCTGGAGTTTGATTTGGAAACCAATAATCAGGCTCTGAGCTGGGTATTGGCCAAACCTCGAAAGACGGGCAGAATTGCAAGGTGGGCGACCCGTATTTCGTCATTCAAGTTTAATGTTCGACATATTAGGGGTTCTGAGAATGATGTAGCAGATTCACTGAGCAGAATGTATGAGGAAGCTTCGCTGAGCAACAAAGAAGTTGAGCCTGTTCCGGCAAGAAATGTGGTTGTCGAGGTGAATTCTGGCCAGCACATGTTAAACAATTCTCCCTTGTTATTCAAGGATATTGCCATCCATCAGAAAGAAGATTCGAACTTATTAATTATCATTGATAAAATTAATTCTGGAGAAAGTGTTCACCCTTATTTCCTGCGTTCCGGTGTTCTGTGTTGTGTCGCTCGACATGATAAAAAAAACCTAAGGTTGTGTGGCCAGTTCAACTAGTAGACGGTATGCTCAGTTACTTTCACGAGTCACCCGAAGGGGGTCATTTGGGTATTTTCAAGACTCGCCAAAAGATTAGGAGGTCGTTTACTTGGAAACACATGGACAAGGACATCAGAAAGTTCGTGCTAGGATGCCGATCTTGTAACCTCAGTAAACCTGCTGTCTCTAGTAAGGTCGGTTTTATTTTCGTCCGAACCAGCATCTAGGCCCATGGAACGCCTGTTTGTCGGGCCATTCCCGAGATCGAAGCTTGGTAATAGATTTGCTTTCGTGTGCGTAGGCGGATTGTTGAGATTTTGTTGGATCTTTCCAACCAAAATGAGTAATACCAGTTCAGTCATTAAATGCCTGCAAAGCATCTTCAGTTCGTTTGGGCAATGTCAATACTTAATTTCGGATAATGCAAAGACGTTCACCTCCGGTCAGATGAGGAACTTCTGTTTTGATTACTCTATATCACACGTAACTACCACCCCATATTATCCTAACCCTAGCTTAGCAGAACGAGTAAATCGGAATTCAAGGGCTGCCCTGATAGCTTATCAAAGGGAGAATCATGCGAGGTGGGACTCGTCGTTGCATTGGCTTGTCTATGCTTTCAATATAGGAGAACATGAGTTGCATGGGAAGACTCCGTTTTCATTGATGAGTGCTTTTGTTCCTAACTCATCGTTATCGAATTTATGGTCTTTGAATGAGTTATTGCCTGATAAACCTACTCCGGAGAGAGTCAATGAGATTTGGAAGGAAGCACAGGAGGCGACAAAGGTTTCTCACGATAAGTTGGCTGTAAGGTATAACATACAGTAGGTAGAGTCCAGGGAAAATTTAAGGTTGATGACATGGTTTATGTCAAGAATTTTTGGAAAAAGACGCCAGGTAACCGTCTAAGGTCCTTCCTTCTCATTCTTTTAAAATTCCGGCATGTTAAATCATTAGGAGCTCCTTGTTAGTTACCTTGTTTCGTGTCTCTAGTTGTGAAGTGGTAGAAAGTTGCATTTCTGCTGAAGTATAGGCGAAAGAGGAGTTGACCCGCATTTACTCGCGGGCACTCTTGTGTTGGCATTTCCAACAGAAGTAACTGTGCTATTGGAGGACGCAGGTAGGAGACGAATCTTCAGGACGCACTTGACTTACTGCAAAGGTGCGGGTGAGGGGGAATCGGAGGAAACAGCTGTAGCTGAAAGTTGATGATGGTACTTGTTAAACTGAGATGGAACCCTTGTTGTATGTTTATCATGTAGAGTGGCTGTTGTTGACTACTGCGAGAATTATAGAGTGCGTGAGGTCATCTTGTAAATCTGTGAATCGAGATTGTAGAGTGCCAATGAAAGGTAGGTTGTGACTCATGGTAAAAAAAAAAGTGGGGGGGGGGGGGGGGAGAGGGGCTTGTGAGTCATTTGACGGGGTATTCAGGTGTCGTGTTGGATGCACGAAATTGGTGTTGCTTGGTTTGACATAAACTTAGGTCTGTGGATTTTTGGCGAACAGTAACCTACAGTTTCATTTCTTGTGTTCGGCGAAGCCTACTCGAGGCGTTCTTACCGTCTAAGGTCCTTCCTTCCCATTCTTTTAAAATTCCGGTATGTTAAATCATTAGGAGCTCCTTGTTAGTTACCTTGTTTCGTGTCTCTAGTTGTGAAGTGGTAAAAAGTTGCATTTCTGCTGAAGTATAGGCGAGAGAGGAGTTGACCCGCATTTGCTCGCGGGCACTCTTGTTTCGTATTTCCTGGAAGGATTCATTATTGATGAACTCCTTAGTAAAGTTAATATTGAGAAGTCTCAAGGTTATGAAATGAGTGGATTGAGTTTGTGTCAGGTGGGATATGTTAGGTTGAAAAGAAGTGAGAGGAAGTCAAATGGATTCACAAGTATACGCGAGGTGAAATTGGTGTTGTTAGGGAAGTATTAGCAGTTGTGTGCTGTTGGAGTGGGAGTGATCCCTGCGATGAGAAGGGTTGTGCTTGATACTTTGGTTCAATTAATCGGTAGGTGGTACGTTGGTCACGACAAGTAAGAATCGAGTGTTGCATTGATAGTGTTGAAAAGTTTTCGCATGGTAAACGTTGTTCTAGTGGTGTCAACAGTTGCTGTTTGGAGTGTCATTGGGTATGAAAGAGTAGGGCGTCGAGGGTTCCATTTTCTCGGATTTGGTTGAGTATTTGCCTTGTGAGGTTTCTTTCGGGTTCCGTCCCTGCTTCCGTTGTAATTTCGAAACATCTGTGATGTGTGTTCTTGCTTTGGGTAATTATCCTTTAATGTAATAAATTTATCTGGAACTACCTCAAGGAAGGTCTCTGTAAGTTCTGTTCACGTCAGCCGAGTCACCACGATCTTGGGGAGTTATATTACGTTCAGTAGCGCCCCGTACCAGGAGTTTTGTGATTTCATTGATTAGTATGTCAAAGGTTAGGATTTTGGTGGAGAACTAGTTTGGGTTTTATCGGATCATCGGTATGTGATGTTCCGTTTTGCTGTTAATTTTTTCCTTTATTTGTCATATAATAAGTTTTAATTATTATTAAACTTAATGTTATTGTCCGGAAGTTATCGAATTGAAAAGATTGAAAAGTCAATTAGTTGGTTCAAGAAATGAATCTGTGAAGTAAGAGTAAAGTGATACAGAGAGGGGACTTTCAGTAAAACACAAAGTTAATAATACGAGTCGCTAGTGGAGAAAGTTTAAGAAATATCTAAGTGATTTCAAAGAGGAGAAGTGAATGGTGACAAGGTTGACATGGAAGAAGATCTTCAAGAGTCGTATCTTGAGTGCCTGTTGCCCCTTTCTGCTGTGTTTTGATTCTGTTTCAGCTTGCCCAGTATAAGTGGGGTTCTTCCTCACCATCGTGACGTAGCCTAGAGCTCGGGCTATTGTCACCGCATACGAGCACTTATCATTGGGTGGTTGGTGTTCACAAAAATGCTGGTCGGAGGAGTGGAGGCCGGCAGCCACGCTGTTATGCTGGAGTTGCTGTGACAGTTTCGATACCTGTCAATTGGTGAGCCAAATCCAGTTTTTGCACGGATCAACAGCAGGCCCCCCTGGTTGGCCTTTGGTGATAGGAGGCTCAGCCGATTAATAATCTGCTCGACCTTTCTGTTCCACGTCGGCCCTTTGTCATCAACACAGACTCAGTTCCAAGCCCTGCGGACATCCCTGTGTTACCCTATTTGAAAGAAGAAATAAATAAACTGAATTAATATCCTTCCCCATGAACAATCTGGCCTTGGTTAACCGGTTCCATTATTCCGGAAGCCAACAATTAACTTCGGAAACTAAGGCATTATTGGGAAACGTGGAAGATTTGATGAACTGGTCTATACTTAAAATTGCGCTCTACGAACATTTCAAAATAAACTATCTTCTAAACCAATCAGCGCCTGGGTCTTCGGACGTCATGTGCTGCCAACCCTATGGGCGTGCAGGGGACCATTTCTGGCATATACAATTCACTAACTGTGCGTGGTAATATATTGGCAGCATGTATTCTCTTCAACTGTTTATTGGTTCTGCTTGTCGTCAATGCATGTGAGAAGCAGTGGTGAATGATCATCGCGCATGTGCATAAACTGAGTATTGCTCGGCGTGGGTAAGCCGATTATTCTGCAATGTGATCTTAAACAGCGTGGACGTGTAGGGGCTTGGCCCCAGCCCCTATTCCTTAGGGAGCAGCGGTCACTCTTCAGGTAAAACCTATCTAACTGACTTTGGAAAAAACTGGAAATGGACAAATTGATTTATATTAATATAAAACAAAGATCTAGCTTGCGGAGTCTTCGTGTCATGAAGCTCCATTTGCGTCTATCATAAAGACTTTAGTTGTTTTGGCATCAAATACAAGCCTTGTGCAAGATTTCTTAAGTATGGAATTATTTTTTTCTTAATTCTGAACATGGGCCCATAATTCTGATATTAGGCCTAAAGAAATTACATCCTTAAATTCTTTCTCTTATTAATTAATTTTCTTAATTATTTTACGATGCCAATTTAAATGTTACAGATGCCGACCTAAGTTAGGATTATTTTAAGTTGAATTATTATTATTCACTATGTTTTTCCTAAGTTTTCTGTTTGTTCTATTTTGGATCTGTGGGATACATTTAAACTAATGCTTATGGCCTTTTGTTGCTTGGCAAATTTCCCTCGTTTTATTCGAGCCATTATTAATTGTTAAATATAAAAAAAGAAGAAAGTAGGCCATGCTCGATGAGCGGATGTCGTTCGTGCTTCGTGCTAGTTTGATGATGAAAGTAAATGTGTTAATTTTCGGATATTGTTCCGTAAAGATTAATTAGGTGTTACCACACCTTTGGTGAACCTTTCGTGTTCCGGAAAAGTAACTCTCGTCGTATTGTGGTTGAAGTATGATGAACCCTAAGTCAGGATTTCTGCGTGGCTTGGCCGCCATTACTGATTTCTAGTGAAAGATTCTTTAGCTAACTCATTTCGGTTAATTCTACCCGAAGTTGGCCTGCTCGGTAATGCTCATGCATTTGATTTTGTTCTCGTTTTCACGGGCTAAATTTTCTTGCCTGATGTTTTGGCATTGTATGCCGTCACGTAATTGTGATTGGATTCGTGGATTATTTCTTGGCGGTGAGTTTCTCTTGCTTGTTCTCTCTCGGTCTTTTATTTTCTAGATTAACCGGGATTTGCTTTACTTATATTTTCTCTTCCCTTGGCTCTGATTAATTTAACTTACTTACTCGTGGGGTTTCCTTAGGGATTTCTTAAATGTCTATGATTATCCAAGAATCAACTTGTAAATGTAATTTTATTTATGTATCATCATCATCATCAAATTCCAGCTCCAGTCGCCCGGGTGCTGTTAACGAGCCCTCGCCACCTTTTCCTGTCCATGAATAGTTGGTCTTCATGGGTCGTTCTCCAGTCTAGCCCTTTGTCTTCAAGATCATCCTTGATTTGGTCCAACCATTTCTTCTTTGGTCTTCCTACTGGTCTTTTTCCTGGGATAATCTTGTTGAAATAAGCTTTACGTATAGGATTGTTAAAGAACCAACTTGTAAATGTAAATTTATTTATTGTAAGAATTCATTAATTGTTTATTTCCTCAATAACACGCGGCATATCGCCGCGGACCACAGAAAAATTGGTTCATAGCTTCACTCCATGGACATTCTGTCCGAAAGTACTTACCAAAGGGTGCTTCGATCTCCTCCAAGCTTCGAAGCCGGAATTCCAACCAGGGGTTAAGGCCTCGAAGTGTGTAGGGGTGGGGCACTTCATATATGGTACTAATGCACTGCAAGCATATCCCACAAACGGTAATGAACCCTATTAATTTTCCCTCGTAATAGTCTGTAGTCACATCGAGGTGAAAATAATAGGGTTAATTATCGTTTGTAGGTTATGCTTTCAGTACACGAGTACCAAACGGGATGCCAGCAGAGAAATATCGACCTTCCTGATAACAATGCTAGTTGGGCTACATAAAACAATATTATTAGGGGCAGCTGTTTCACCAACCTGGTATAAATTTCAAACAAATTTCAAGCTGCTGAAATGAAGTTTGTTTGATCCATGCTAAGACGAACAAAAAAGGACAAGATATGGAATGAAACAAATAAAATACCTGTTGGAAGACCAACGAGGAGATAGACCGATGTGGCTAAGAAAGACATCTCCGTAAGTGGTCTTCAGTGGGATATAATCCAAGAGGAGGAGCTGTATAAGGATAGAGGAGGGTGGAAGAGGCTCGTCACCAGCACCCGGGAAACTGGAGCTGTTACTTGATGATGATAAATTTCAAACAAACTCTTGTCCTTCATCATACTCCATAACAGACTATCAACATTAAAACTCTTTAAAAAATCCACTAAAACACTTATATACATTTGTGTTATCAAAAACAGTTTTAAGCAACTGTTAATACATTTCTTTATTTTCAGGTGATCTTTTAAAAATATTTTACCTTAAATGGGAAGTCGTGATCATCATCATCATCGTGGTTTCCACGAAGTTTACGGGTAGGAATGCGAGGAGGAATGTTCGTGGTTTCCACTAAAGCATTGCTCCTCGCATTGCTACCCGTAAAATCTTTCTACTAGAAAATCGACTTTGACAAGTCTCTTCTATCTTATATAAAAGTGAAAGTCTGTATGTGGCTTTGTTCCGTATACAAATCTACACCGTTCCACCAATCTCTACCAAATTTTGCATACACATAGTTCAGGACCCAGAAGAAACCGCTGACAACATGAATTTTTGATAGTCTTTCTTATTCTTCTGATTTCGGCCTTTTGGCACTCGAGCAAAGGCTAAAAAGCAGTGCTCAGGTTGTAGGGGCTCACTAAGAAACTATTTTAGAAAATTCAATTTCTAAGTGAGTCTTTTTGGCCCTCTGGCACTGAGCATGGACAAAAGGTATAAAGACCAGACGTAGCTCCTTGCCTTAATGCATACTTTATTTGTTTTTTCATGACGAATAGAAATAAGCAGTGTCATCACTCCGCTTCTTAAGAATTGTAGTTCATGGTCCAGCCAGAGTGTGGCACGGAAGTCGTGCGGAATCATAAGCACGTGTGACAAATAGCCCACGAGGTTAGTACCGTAATATCCTGTGCGCGTGAAGACATATTATGCGAGGGATAGTTTAAGAATGTGTGTGCCAACAACTAAATTTTCTGCTGTTTCGGGAAAATGTCGTACTGTTTCGTTCCTGGATGTAAATCGGTTAGGAAAAAAATCTGATGGTAAACATTTTTTCACACCGCCAAAAGAAACAAATCTGTTTGCGAAATGGGCGAGAGTTATTCCGCGGAAAGATAAGCAATTGTCGATCAAAAGTAGAATCTCTGACGTGCGTTTTTCGGAAGATTTAAACATTATAAAGGCGGCGGACACATACCTGCCAACTTTCAAAAATAGAAATCCAGAAGATCCCAAAGCGCCAAAATGTAACGCGTACATGCGTCGCAAGGTCTTAAAAATAGCGAGAAAAGACTACAGGGAAAGAGATTACAAACTCTTGGTGACGTGAGACTATCTAATTCAATGTGCCATTTTCCAAAAATTCTGAAGAATATGCCTCTCTGAAAGACTGATGATATCGTTTCTTACTTGAATTCATCACGAAAACACTAAATCGCACAAAAATTTGTCACACAATTGCACGAATACCAGAACTACAGCAAGCACCGCTTAAAACCAAGCCTTCCTGCTTACAAACAGTCGAAGCACAAAGAGTAATATAAATACAGCGATAATCTGCGAGATGCGATTATCGATCGACAGTTCTATCGACTTTCAGCGTAATGTTAAACGCAAGGAATTAATGACAAAAGCGCAGCGATAATCTGCGAGACGGGATTATCGATAAACTTTACAGGGTGTCTACTGTAAGGATGAAGAAAAAATCAGTTACTTTTTACCTACCTTTTAGTTAATTTTAGTTACCTTTTAATTCAAGATACGTCTGCGGTCGGCAAGCATAGAAGCTCATCGCGCGGTGAAGGAAAACAACACTGAACTATGTTTAAAGCAGTGAATAAGATTCAATTATTGTGTCATAAAAAATTAGATAAAAATAATGGATATTTAATAACAAATGAGTTGTTTCGGCAAATATGCCGTCTTGTGTACAAGAAGTTATGATTACCAAGAAGTTACTCTGATATTGGCCGTTTGGGGAGATTTCCGCCGTCCCCGCGGTGGCGGTAGACTACGAAGAAATATATGCGACGTTACGTGATCGTCACCGAATTATGTCTTCGCAGTCAGGTACGGAGAAATATCGAGACGTTACACGATCGGCGCTGGTCTCAGCCGTTCGACTCGATTCGTAGTTTTTTAGATAGAACACGGAGAAAAATCGCGATAACATAATCGGTGTCACTTAAGTCGTTCGACGAGATTTCTATTGTCCTTGAGGTCGGGCACGGAAAAATATGGTAAGTTATTATGACGCAATCGGCACCGCTTGCTGTCTATTTGACAAGAATCCAGTTGCACTCTTCATCAAATGCGGAGAAATATCGCGATGTATCGCAATCGCTGCCGATCTCGGTCGTTTTACGAGATTCACGTTGTCCTCGCGGTTGCACAATGAGAACGCGATATAATGCAACCGGCACCGCATCCGGCCGTTCAAAGATTGTCTGCCTATCTATCTGCCTTGGCAGAATGGCGGAGGCGAGCTCGAGGTTGAGCATGGTTATAATTCACGAGCAGTTATGGATATGTTGTATGATCGACGCCGTGATTCCCGCAGTCCTCGAGGACACAAGTTCGCGGCCGGGCACGTGTTTTATAATTTTACGCAACTGGCGACGATCGTGGTCCGTTTGACGAGATTCCCGCAGGCATGTCGTGCCGTCAGCCGGCCGCCTTGAGGATGTGACTTAAGAGGACAAACGTTCGAAGTAGGTATCTGTTATTATGAATTATTCAGATAGGATTGCACGAATAATTCGACAAGTGGGCACATTTCCTTTCGAATTCAAATTACACAAGTTTTCGAGATAACCGGTTAGATTATATATCCAATGGAACCATAGTTCGAAGGAAAAAAAGACATAACGGAGTTTCGAATTAACCACACTTGACGTCACAAATTCACTAGACGGATAGATTTTTAAAATATAGTCTATGTATTTCGAAGCATTTTTGCGATTATTTTTTGAAACGGTATCATTTCGCAAGATTAGGACTTTCGCGTTATTTCTGGACTTCAATTTGAGAGGCCAATATCAGAAATGAGAGGTTTCTATTGAGTTTCGGAAGTTATCGCGAATAAACGTCTCGCAAAAAGTCAGGTTTCCGATAAATACAGATAAATATTTCACACAAAACTAAACTCTTCTTGATGCCGAAAATAAACGTTGAACCGATGTAGGCCTATACAGTACCACTGAAGGTATCCTCAGTATGCATTTCCTTGAGGTCTTGCACGGGGATATAGCTTACGCAATCGGCGCCGCTTGCGTAAAACTGAAACTCGCTTCATCGCATCTGCGAGCCTAGCGGCGTGGGTTTAAATGATTTTGACAGACCTCGGCGAATTTTCGTTACCTCCAACTATCCAGACATAAGAATTAGCTACATTTCGTTACCTTTATAAAATTAGCTACTTTTTCGTTACCGGTCGACACCCTGAGTGTTATCAGTCGATTTTCAGTCGAATTTAAACACTCGCATCTCAGAATAGCAACTATTATCGAAAATCAAAACTGAAATGCGATTTGGATGCAGAGAACGGAAAAAAGCTAGGGAGTTGAAAATCCGAAAAAAAAAACTATGTTAATCCGGACAACACCCCAAAAATCCGGAAACCTTCCGGGAAAACCGGAAAACTTGGCAGGTATGCGGACTGTTTCATAGTGAACTGTGAGAACAAGGAACTTCCTCGCGTGAACCAGGATCAGTACCTCACATTTTTCAAAATTTACCGACATATCTATCCACTGATGTAAAATCACGAAAGGCACCCAGTAGGATACGGCATGAAGGCATCCTTCTATGGTTACTTGTTCTACTTCGTGCCATCCTTACCTAAAACGAAAACATATAAGCTTATAATCCGTCTTAATAATAATATAATAATAATAATATCGTATAGCCTCGGGTGCCTGGTGCAAGCTTTGTTAATTGAAACCCAGAGGGTAGCTTGCATGTCGAATTTCGTCGTTCCCTTGAACGCTATGAAAGTCAAGGAGGTTAGATATCTAAACTCCTTGACATTACAGCGCTTTCAAGTAGAGAATGGAGGAACTTTGTGTTGGCGGAAAATCCCGAGATTAACTTTGCCATTGAACACGGCCTACTGAATTCAAATGGGTTCTTTAACATGCCAACAACGTATGACATGAGTGTCGTGATTTTTGTCGCCTTTGTAATTAGGGGCATTCCTACAATGACTATTGCTCTCATTGGGCACTCCTTTTTGTGTATTTTTGGTTGTCCCCTCAATGACGGTATTTTCGGGTTCATCAGCAAAGAGTTACTAAAAATCTTAAAATGTCTTTCCAACGACAAAAACAACTCTTTAAAGAACACAACAGAACTGGTAACAGCATTGAACACCCTACAAATGAAACCTAGCTTCAGGCTAGTATCCTTCGATGTAACTAACATGTACACCAATATTCCGATTATTGAAGCAATCGACACTATCGAAAACAACTTAAAATCCAACAATTCGGTAAAAGAAACTGAAGAGATTGTGAGATTACTGAGGGTCGTTCTCAGCCAAAACGTGTTTCAATTCGACAATAAAATGTACACACAGAGAGAAGGCCTAGCGATGGGATCGCCACTAAGCGGGTTATTCGTTGACATCTTCATCAATGCACTAGAAAATGCGTTCTTAGAAAAGACTTCAACAAAGGGAATAGTAATATGGAAAAGATACGTAGATGATGTAATTTGCATCTACGATACTGAACTAACAAACGAAGAAACAATTCTCCAATCCATTAATAGCCTACACCACTCAATCAAAT
Source organism: Meconema thalassinum (assembly GCA_946902985.2). NCBI lineage: Eukaryota > Metazoa > Arthropoda > Insecta > Orthoptera > Tettigoniidae > Meconema > Meconema thalassinum. The sequence continues at coordinate 194,827,591 of OX336394.1, read as the reverse complement.
TCACTAAGGAATCCGAAATAGACCGAAAAAGAAATTATCTCGATATAACTATTGAACGTAAAGACAACGAGCTTTCATATTCCATATTCCGGAAAGCAACACAAACCTCGCATGCAATCGACAATAAGTCTAATCACCCCAGTACGCACAAACTAGCGGGTTTCAATTCAATGGTGCACAGGGCTTTAAACATACCCATGTCAAAAGACAACTATAATAAGGAAATAAGAACCATTAAGCAAATAGCAAAGGAGAACAATTTCCCGCCAAGCAAAATAAACCAAATTATAGCCAAACATAAAAATAAAGATTAAACGATTCCCAAACTGGACAGTAATGAGAAAAATTTTGCGCGTTTCAACTATGTGAATGTGAATACATATAAAATCACTAACCTATTCAAAAGGCAAGGCATAAAGATAGCTTTCACAACGAAAAACACAACCGGTAGGCACTGTAACGTTTATTAAAAGCCCCTGTTGGTAGCGACAAATGTTATGGTATTCGTTAGGCTCCACGTTGAGCGAACAAATGTAATGTGTTTTACGTGGGCGGACTATTCGCCAGAAAATACTACTGCTAAGTTTGATCTATGTTGGGCGCCAAGCTGGATACACTGTGTTCCAAGCTAAATCTATATATTTAATATCGACCCCTAGCGTGAGTAGAACATATGAGAGACTCTTAATGACTAGGCCGTGGGATGATTGAATCATCAACCCAGACAACATTTGATTGTGGAGAAGGATGAGGTATTATAACTATTGCCACCTACTGGAATTAAAGAACCTACTTGGTAATAATTTAATTTAATACACTTAGAAAATATGATGGCAAGATGAATAAAATTAACACTGTTAACGGAGCACACTACTTTAAACATTGCCACGAACAAAATTACTTAATACGCCGGTCGGGAGAATAACGTGAATTTGACTTATTTCCAAATTAATGCTTAAAGAATTTATATAGCCCTATTGAAAAACAGAGAGTGTGTGTCGTAGATTACTTGTGCTTACCAACGGAAACATTGTCTCCACGTGGTTGAAGTCTCGCAGCGTCGGATGCTCTGCATTGGTGTTGACAGCGTCAGATTCTTCCTCGTTGATCAAAAGTAATCGTTACAGCTTGTGGTGGAGTCTATTCCATGAACCACAACACGTCGTCTGGCTAAACACTCCAAGACGCGTGGAACTCATGATCTGATGTGATCAGCGGAGTAAGCGTGAATTAAATTGTCCCACTTGGGACTAACGAACAAAGTACCTCCTTACTGCTCCAAGCGTAATGTCTTAATGCATGTCTTCACTCACACCGCGCGTCCACTATATCTTCAATCTTCTCCCACCAGGGTCTAGGTTAATACCGCGGCCTTGCTGCTTCGACCAATCCGCGTGCGTCACGTATGTTGCCATGCCCGTGCTTCGTTGCTTCTTCTTCCTTGATTGGCTGGTCACCACACGTGGCTATTCCCGCCATGAGGCTGCCTCCCCGTATTTATATTTCCGTATCCGGGCAAGACGTAGATCATACACGTTTTCTTGCTTTTAAGTGTTCCCTCGGATTTCGTAATTTTATTGTACTCCAATCTATTCTTGTATTGAAATACCCAGTGAATCACACACCACTCTCTCTTACCCCTAATGAATAAAATCCCGACTTTACGTATGAAATGATTTGCCGTGCAACATTATATTGGAATCATCCATTATAGATACGGATTTCTACTAGTAGAAATCCTATCTGTAATCTTCCAAATTTAAAAGCTCCAAAAATGACGTTATAAATATTAATAATAATAATAATAATAATATGAAATATGTAATTGAATAAACTGAAATAATTTAACTTGGCCGGATTATTGCCGCATTTAACAAATATGATATAGTCCAACTAACTTGTGTTAGTGGCATAAAACCCCCTAGAAAAACATGTTACAGCACCTCCTAAATAGTAATCTAAATAAATATGACCCGAATTCAAGGTCAGGGGTAAATTCTATAACGTGCCAAGACACCGGTTGTCAAGCTAATTACATCGGACAGAGTGGAAGACGAGTAGACACACGTTACAATGAACATGGGAATGTGATAAGATACGGAACACATTCAACCGTATGCGAACATATGTGTGACGCGGGGCACAGCTTTACCAACATAGAGTCGGACCTAAAAATAATCCATCACGACTAAAGGAAGCAATCGAGATACACCTAGCCAAACGAAACAATCCCAACAATCTAAATGAACACACGTTCATGGAGAGCTCACCCCTCTTCACGCTACTTAAAAACACACCCTGTCGTAAACAAGACACAATTTAGCGACACAGCCAAGTTAGATAAAAAAGGGGGGACATTGGGGTTTTTTAATAGGTAAATGTCATCTGGATCAGGTGTACGATGTACTTTTCTTCTGCAATAAACCAAGGCCCATATTCGCGGCAGTATTAAAGGTGCCGGGGCGTCCTCATAAGACCGGTCAGCGCTTAGTTGAATGGCTTATGGTCCACGTGTGGTGAGGGCTAATCCACGGTCTTTAACAGTTGTAGACCCACCTCATTCAATAACATACATCTTATCTAGGTTGGCAACACCTCACATAAACACATCGCAATGACTCCGCAAAGCACATATGGACAGGGGGGAGAAAGCAGGGAAAAAAACAGTCGTTAAGATAACAACCTACCGCAGTCGACCGCACCGTGAGTTACAGTGAACACCAAAACTGCGCGTAGCTCTAGTAAGGAAGACAATCAGATAAGTAGTTAGCCTATAATATTATAGTTTAACCATAGTTGATTTTTACAACCATATAATCACTCCAAATTACAAACTCCGGATATCTATCACCATTTAGCATTTCACCTAACATCATATATACTGCATTTAACATACACCGACAGTTGCAGTACCAATACTGCAACTAAATAATTGTACATACTGTAAATATATTCACCTGTATTTCAAACATAGATTTTATAGCCTAAGTGTAATGGATCTGATGATGATCGCTTGACGATCGAAACTAGTCATCCTAGTGTATTTATTAATCTCATGTAATTTATTTCAGGATTAGGGCATAACCCTTCTCTTTTGGGTACATTCGTGTTGACAGACTGAAAAGCACAAAACTCTTGTAAACATTCAGCAGTCATACATTTTGAATGGTAATAAAATAATTCATGCAAGTTAATTCTTAGGTATAGAAACTCGCCATTGCAAATTCAAAAGACAAAAAAAGGGGATGTGCAGCGTTCCGATACTTACCATAAAAGGAGACTTAGGCCTACCCCAGATTTGCTTTACGACCGTTGACCAATAAGCACTACCATCATTCCTCAATCGTTTCCTTGTAACACATGTCCTGAGACGATAAGATCATAACTTGAACTATTGGCTTGATATTAAAACTAAAACGAACCATGGAGCTGTCAGACCAATGTGCGACGACCGGTAGGTTTTAAAATATAGTTCTACATAGGGACTGAGAATATTAATAATAACTTTTTCACAGTATTATTCATAAGTCTAAACAAACAATTTCTTGTAATCAGCGTAACCGCAGCCTTCATAAAGAGGTTCACGTAGCCCAGCGGGTATCCCATTACTGAACAGCTGACTGCGGCTGCCTGTGTAGCGTTGGGGATCTACGACGCTAGCGCTAGCTAACAGCGGGGCGCGCTTGAACTCGATCAGTGATAACACTATGTATTCTATTCGTTATGGTTTTTGTTTTGTTTAAGGTTTGTTTTTATACTACGTCTGTTGCTTTTTGTGTACGAGTGTGTCATCATCATCATCATCTAGCACAGTTTCCAGCCACTGGCCGGGTCTGTTTGGAACACAAGCCTCTCCAACGTCTTCTGTCTTCCCACCATCTCTCAGCCTCCACCCTTGTCCAGTCTTCTCCTCTCTTCTTCATGCTTTCTTCCACCCCCTTCAGCCACCTGTCTCTCGGTCTTCCTCTCGGTCTCTTTCCTTCCCACTTCGTCCCGTGTACTCTCCTGGGTATCCTCTTCTCTTCCATTCGTTTTACATGTCCATACCATCTAAGTCTAGATTTCTCAATACCATCCTGTAATGGTTCCTCCTTCATTAATTCTCTGGTCCTCTCATTTCTTAGTCTGTCCACCTTTGTAGCTCCAATACTGATTCTCAAGAACCTCATCTCACTGGCCTGTATTTTGCTCTTCTCCCTTCCTTTCATAACCCAGGTCTCCGAGGCATACGTCAGGATAGGGACATAGTACGTCCGATATATGACTTTTTGCTGTTCTGAGGGACATCCTTGCTCCATAACATGCTTCTCACACTCCTCCGAAATGCTTCTGCCTGCCTCCCCCGCTCATTTATTTCTCTATCGTTTCTTCCATTATCTTGTATCAGGCTTTCCAGATACTTGAAACTCTCAACTTTCTTCAGCTGTTCCCCACCAATTGTTATTCCCATTGTGGTTCTTTCCTTCTTCCTTGTTGTGATCACCATCTCACTCTTATTTATGCTAAATTTTATCCCATATCCTTGTATTATTCCTTCCCACACGTCCAACTATTCCTGTACCTCCTCCTCCTTGTTTCCCCAAATCATCAAATCATCTGCAAACCCCATTGCTTTCATCTTTCCTTCCCCAATTACTTGTGCCACTCGGGTCATTATGTCATCCATCACCACAATGAAAAGTAACGGTGACAGTGCACTTCCTTGTTTCAGGCCGTTTCTCTGTTCCAACCAGTCTGATCTCTCTCCTCCCACTTTCACACAGCTCACGCTTCCCTTGTACATCTCCTTTATCCTCTTTATAGTCCATTTCTCTACTCCTCGATCCTCCAGGGACTTCCATACTTTGTTTCTGCATATACTGTCATATGCTTTCTCAATGTCCAGGAAGGCCATCAGTAGATCTGTTCCATACTCATAGTGCTGTTCTTGTAACTGCCTTACAGCAAAAATCAAATCCACTGTGGACCTTCCTGCTCTGAAGCCATGTTGTTCTTCCCTCATCCCTCTCTTCCCTAATTCTCTTTTCCAAAACGTTCTCGAAGATCTTTGCACAATGACTCATCAGTGTTATTCCCCGATAGTTTCTGCAATCTGTTCTACTACCTTTCTTGAAGATCGGGACAATTATTCCTTTTTTCCAGTCCTCTGGGGTCTTCTTTCCTTCCATGCTGTCCTCATCACTCGGTACAACCACTGTATCCCCACCTCTCCTGCTGCACTCACCATCTCCACACTCAACTCATCCACACCCGGTGCCTTCCCTCCTTTCATCTTGTTCACTGCATCTTCCACTTCTTTCCATTTTAAGTCCTTTTCTGTTCGCAGTTCATCTTTCTCTTCCCCGATTTCTTCCTCTTCACCATCTTTTCCATTGGGTTCAGAAGTTCTTCAAAATATTCTTTCCACATTTTCTTCAGTTCTTCCCTATTTTCTATCTCTTGTCCCCTTTTGTTCACCAAACATAATCCGTAGGATCCTTCCGCCTCTAATTTTTTACCATCCCATACAGGACCTTTTTTGTACCTTCACTATCCTCCATCTTTGTCCACTCTTCCATCCACTTTCTTCTCTCCTCAGCCACTACTCTCTTTGCCTCCTTCTTTCTTTCCTGGTACTCTTCCCTTGTCTCTACCGTCCTATTTTGATACCACCTCCTAAGGGCTCTATTCTTTTCCCTTACTATTTCTTTTGTCTTCTCATTCCACCATAGTGTTTCCTTCCACCTCTTCTTACTACTTGTCCTCCCACATACTGCTTCTGCTGCACCTACTAGTGTCTTCTTAAATCTAGCCCATTCCTCTTCCACCCCTCTTTCTTCATCTGTTGGAATTCCTTCCTTTACCATTTTGAGGTACTCGACCCTTCTATCCCCTTCTTTCAGTTTCCATATCCGTATACGTCTTTCCTGGTTCTCAGTCCCTTTCTTCTCCTTACTCCCTCTCAGGTTCATTACCAGCAATCGATGGTCGCTATCCAGGTTCTCCGATGGTATAATTTTGATGTCCGTGATGTTCTTATTTAGTTCTTTCTCATACAGTATATAGTCGTCCACCGACTTCCTTTTCAAGTCATCACTGTACCATGTGATTGTGTGACTCTCTCTTTTCTTAAACCAGGAGTTCCCAACTAGCAGGCTGTTCCTCTGGCAGAAGTCCAACAGTCTCTTTCCTTCCTCATTTCTTCCGCCCCAACCCTCTGGTCCTAGAACACTCTCATTACCTTGTCTTTCTCTTCCTACATGGGCATTGAGATCCCCCATAACAATCATATTTGAAGAGTAGAAATGTCAAACGTTCTAAGTGCCACTTTTTCAAAAAATTGTTTTATTTCCCAAATACGTTCTATGTGCCCAGGAGCATATTCCTAGCTGGGTTCCAAGAGCTAATACACGGAGTAAGTAGTTAAAATAATCTGTAATAGATAGTGCTGTTTTAAGAGCCATGCTGTGCTGCCATCTCTTGTACCAAGTGCCATGCACTTTTAACGAGTGATGTGTTCTGTGTTTAGAGCGGGAAATTGTATGTGGTTAGAAAGTACCTTAATAAATGGAATAAAACCTTGTTTATAATGGAAGGAGAAAATGTGAGATCGGGAAAGGTAAAATATAACTGGAGAAGAGAACAAACGAAGAAACGAATATCAGGAAAATGTTATGAGAAGAGAAATACAAAGGCTGTTGTGCCAGATAAACAACTGCCCACGAACGAGGTTAGTGAACCTTTTAAATACTATACAATAATAAAAATTTTGTGTTATTTCACTTGAAATGGATATCAAGAATAAACTTTGAATTCTCTGATCAATATTTTATGTATTATCTGTCCTATCATACTCTTTAATGCTACTTCTACAGTAAAGGAATTTTATATGCATATTGTTTTAGGTGTCCTGTAGGTGCAGTTACAAGTGTGCAGATGTCCCCTTTCACTGGAAGCTGAAACGTTTCAATGATTACCATGGATTAAGGAGTGAAAGCGAACAAGGAATATACTTTTTAGGGTTAATGCAGATCGCTGAAATCCGCAGACGCAGACATGGTAAATATGACGATTCCGCCTGCAGCCATCGTCAGTGTACCATGTGCTATTTAATACCTGATACTGAAGGTGGCACAAGACAGGTATCTAAAATAACTTTCCAAGAAATCTTTGGCGTCTGGCACAGATTTCTACTAACTCTTCAGGGTAGAAAGAAGAAAGGGGTATCTGTCTATGTGGATATCCGGGGGGAGATTGCACATCGAAAGAAATTTAGTGACTGATGTACAACAAATTAAAGAGCACATAAACATTTTCCCGCGTGATGAAAGTCATTACGGACGTTCAAAGTCAAGGAAAGAATATTTAAGCCCTGATTTGAATGTATCTAGAATGTATAACTCTTATAGGGCAATGTATCCACAAACATCTGTTTCTTACAAATTTTATTAGGAAATATTTTCCACATGTTTCCTTTCACAGGCTTCGTACACACACATGTAAACAATGTGATTTATTAAATTTCCAGGTCCATGGTAATAACGAACACTCACCAAAAGCCAAAGTAGGAGCTTCATCATAAAAAGTACAAACGTGCAATGGAGTTAATGGCTATTGATTCAGCTGATTCAAAGCTCCCCAGTTGTGAAAGCGCTGTACTGTCCGTTGATATGCAACAAGTATTACCTGTACCAACATTAACACATAACAATATGTTTTACTGTAGGTGGTTAAGTTGTTACAATTTGGGAGTTCATATCAGTGATCTAGATACTGCTCATATGTGTGTATGTGGGACGCAAGTATTGTTTCAAGAGGTAGCTGTGAAGTTGCTTCATGCTTATTCAAAATTTTCAATCTGGGGATATTGAAACGTAAAAAACTTATTATCTGGTCAGACAACTGCACGGGTCAGAATAAAAACAGCACGATTGTATTTTTAATGATGTTTCTGGTTAGTTTAGGGTGGTTTGAAGAGACTGTGCACACATTCTTAGTAAGTGGCCATAGTTTTTTGAGTTGCGATCGAGACTTCGCCATTATAGAGAAAAGAAGGAGGGTAAGTAGAGCCCTCATTCTCCAAGATTTGCTTAGGATTGTGGAGTTAGCAAAAGCTATAAATCCTTTTCATGTACTTCCAATGGAGTCAAGTGACTTTTTTGATTTTAAGAATATAGCTGATACATAAGTGTAACATATTAAAATGCACAATGCTGAAAGTATCTTAGTCTCATCCATTTCAAATAGCTATTAAAGACACTTATTCAGAATTGGAAGCGTGGAAGGTTATGAATGTTTTAAGGAAAGGAAAATCAGTGGTTGATATACAGCAAGCTGTGCTTCATCTGAAAGAGCAGCCCCGTTTTTTCAGTTGAAAAAAAGAATGACCTCTCGACTATGTTGCCATTCCTTCCTGAAGAGCACAGAGAGTTTTGTGAGACATTAATTTCAATCCCTGTGTAAGAACTGTCAGTTGTCAAGAGAGAATTTGAAAATTGAAAGCCATTTTTTCTTAAATAAAATATATTTTTGTACTATTCTCCTTATTAAGATACAGTATTTTGTGTTTAATTCAATTATGTATGTTCCTGCTAATCATTTATGCCATTTTTATTATTATATCCTTCAAAAACCTTAAATAAAATGTAACAACAGGTTGAATGGCACTTGTAATTTACTCTTTCATGATATGGCACATAGAACGTTCTTATTGTTATTGCTGTGTTCCTCCTAAACCATTGTATTTTTGGTAAAGATTTGTTACACAAAATAATTCTGTAGTAGGAACCTGCCTACATAAGTATTTTTGGTGTAATAAATTAAATACAAACAGAGATAGATAGTTTTTTCCTTCTCATGTAAAATTTTAAAAATGGCACTTAGAACGTTTGACATGTCTACTCTTCATTTCTTCCTACCAGCTGCTTCTGCAATTCCTCTTCAAACTCCTCGTTCTCTTCAGAGGCGCAGCCTACTTGTGGAGCATACACTTGCACTATTTCTACGGTCTCTCCCCTCAGTGCTACTTTCACTTTCATCATCCTATCAATTATTCTCCTCACTTCTTCTTTTAAACCATCTCGTACTACTACTCCCACTCCATTCCTCTTTCCCTCTTTGTTCCCACTCCAGTACAGTCTATAGCCTTTTCTCAGTTCTCTCCTTCCTTCCCCTTTCCACTTTGTTTCTGCCAATCCCAATAAATCCAACTTCCTTCTTTCCATCATATCCACTATCTCCTCCACCTTCCCCGTCAGCATTCTTAGGTTTAAAGTTCCAAATCTTAGTCCGTGTGTACAGCCGTGTCGTCGTCTATTAAATACATCATGTTCAAGGCTCGTTCCATTTTTGACGAGTGTGTCAATATTGATTTTATCTGAAGAAGGCAAGCTTTGGTAAATATAGTTTCAGAATGGATTTGTTAATAATCTTCCGTTTTTTGTCATCGAATTTCGCCATTACATAGAACCTGGTTCCGTTTGATGCATGGTTTTCACCTCCAGATTTAGTCATCTGGGTGATATGGTGTATAAATAGGGTTAGTTTGTCTCGCGGCCACAAGTTGTCTCTGCACTTGTATGAGTAGTTCTTATTTAAGTGTGGGGACACATACATTTTTAGAGGATATACGGTATATATATATATATATTTTTTTGGTGTTCGTTATTTCCCTAATCAAATGCGTATATTACTATGAACTTGGGATTCTAAGCTGTCCTCCCTCTGGCAAACAGATCAGCATTACCATGACTAACACAGCCCAATCTTTCATTTCTCTCTGTACGTGGGTGTGCCATTCCTTTTATTACCTACCTAATATACGAAACGAACGACGTGAACCATTGTCTTCAACACTCCCTGAGGTGTTAATATTGTCCCTAATGGATATTAACAAAAATTACAAATGAGCCAATTCTATATGAATAAAGATACCATTCATAATGCCCCAGCACAAACCCCTTGATATAGAAGTATGAAATTTGGAATGTACATTCTTTCCATGACGGAAACACCCACTTAGAATGGACATTTGGAAATTCACTCTTTAAGAGGGCTTATTTAATATTCCTAATAATATAAAAGTTCGTGCTTTTATGATTACTTTTACAATTATTATGCTATTATGGGGTCGCGAAACAAACTTGATTTTGAATCGAATTTTATACACTTTGTGACACATAACGTTACAGAGATGTTGACATTTAAGCCAGTTTTACGAATTACGGTATGTGTCATGTTTTGTATTATACTTTCCTAAGGTTTTTTTATTTTTTGTTATTTGAGGTTTTTACTTCGGCTGTTGTGACATCATTGTTATGTCTATTAATATAATTTGCGCTCGCGTTTTTTTTTTTGGACGATGGTGTCCAATTCTATTAGCGTTCTTTGTTACTTGCAATTGTGTTTTTGTAATTTATAATGTTGTTGTTGAGGGTTTATTTATGGGCTTTGCGACATCGTGGTCATGTAGCCCATGTACTTGGGTGTGTGTGGAATTTGCCTGATAACATGTCTTATTGTGATGGCTGTATTAGTGCGTGTATTATTATTACAGATGAGGATTGGACGTGCAGCCGTGGCCTTCATTTAGGATTCCGTATGTTTTGAAGTCACTATGACTCACCATCTTTCATCACCATTCCTGCAAATTGACAGTGATCCAATCACTACGGTGCAGCAGCATTCGGACATCTCTTACTCATTTGTGGATTAGGTAGAGGCATTGTGAATTATCAAGCAGAAGCCAATCGGTGCTAAGGGCATGAAAACTCTGCGACTGCGTTATGGTCACACTATACTTCTCTCGGCTAAAAAAGTTCAGATGGCACATCTTGTGGTTCGGACTCCACGTAAGAAAGATGTCATGTTGTTTAAACTTCACATTTTCGATTACATAAAATCTCACGCTTCCATTCAGTGGTATGCTATTAGTGATCGTTGAGTTAATCGTTAGTGTTGACAGATGGAATAGTACATTAACGGGGCAAACTGTACATTTTAAAAATCTACTCTGTTCGAAGACGTCGTAATTACATATCGGGCAATTTTAGCGGAGGTGTTTTCTGTAATACTAATAAGGAATATTCAGCTTTTGTTTATAGAATAGTCTGTGGTGTTGGTTATTGCACTTGTGGGTCACTCATTCTTTAATTTCAGTTCTTCCATTTGGTTACTTCAAAGAGCTTTATTTAACTGGTGTTACAGTTTTGTTTGTTGTGTTATCAATGTCGTTAAGCTGGCAACTACTTGACTTAAAGTATTGATATTTTCGAAGACTAACTTTCTACTTCATCAATGTCACGGAATACAATCAAATCACTAATATTGAGCTGTTTTAATAATATTTATTTCAGTTCTACTGGTTACGTTATGGATTTAGTTGGTAACATGGAAATAACATAACTACGTTACAAAATATTGTGTGATTATATGAATGATTTAGGCTAGCAAGTACTAAAAGCCGTTCGAAGAACGGGTACTTCAGCTAGTTAATTATATATTTATTTACTTATTTATTCAATCATTTATTTATTCACTTATTTATTGATTTATTTATAGTAATGACCTAAGGTACTTGCTATGACTGGCAAGTGTGGGTGGTGGGAGAGGTGAAAGAAAAACAAGAACAAACACATAAAAATTACAATGACAATCTCCACAGCCGGACACATGCCATCTTCAAAGGTGGGCATTCACACCATCAATCCAATCTATTCTAATTATTGTAGAGAAATGAATTATACCCGAGACAACATCTTGTCACATTATGAAGGTTTGAAAGAAAATGAAGGAATGAGTCATCAATGGCATATTGCCTACTTAGATAAATTATATTCGATAGAGGCCGTGTTGAAACACAAACCACTACTCCATGACTTTTCGAGTCAAGGAAGATGATAACTTAACTAAGAAGGGCAGCCATGATCTGCTCAAAGGATAACCATCACCTCAATTTGAGTTCTTATGGTGTTTACTTTTCATAGAACACTAAATTCCACAATAATTTGATACTGCTTTCTACTAATAGTAATATTATAGCAAACTCTACTAATGAATGAATCTATGTAGGAAATCATACAGGAAAAGGAGGATAGAAACAGGGTTGAAGAATGAACACAATGACAGACAGGTTCAAGCAGAGGAAAAAAGGAATATCACATAAGGACAAGAACTATCTCCACGGCCGGACACATCACGTCCTTCAAAGGTGGACATTGATAAGCCACCTATCCACTCAATAGACAATACCTCTTCATTGCTATAGCCCCAAGCTTGTTTTAACCTCCCAGTTTCATCAGGAAGGTAAGTAGCAAACAATTCTTCTGTTGCTTCACAACAGCGGGGGGAGGAACGTTCTTCAACAAGACCTTCTGCTTTGATTGTTGTTGTTGATTCATTCAGGGGCTGGGTGGTCATGTAGCTCCATATACTTAGGTGTGTGTAGAATTTGTCAGATAACCTATGTTATTGTAATGGCTGTATTAGTGTGTATTTGAAATTGAGATTATGATCGGGGAAGGAGGTGGCCACAGCCTTAATTGAGGTATCACCTCAGAATTTGCCTGGAGTAGAAACGAGACAAAACGGATAAACATTTCTAAGATGGCCGAGAGGAATCGAACCCACATCTTCTCAATTCTGCCTCACAAGGCTGAGTGTGCCCCGTTCCATCCCTCAGACCATAATTAAATTTCTTATCAGAGCCAGGAATTGAACCCTGACCTCAGGGGTGACAGCCAAGAATGCTAGCCACCCTGCCATGAGTGGGTTCTTCTGCTTTGAAATAGATGATATAGGATGAAATGAAAACCAAACACAAGAAAGAAAGACTGGAAAGTAAAACGTTAACAACAGGACATACAAAGAAAGAATACACACACCACACAAACATGGAAGTAGTAAAGAACCATGTTAGGATTATATAGATCTACAATCTTGAAAATGGAAATTGCAATATCAAGAAGGAGAGGTGCTGTACTGCTGCAATTGAACATGCAGGATGAGTGTTTGTCTGTGCTACAATGATGACACTTCCAGGACCCTCTGACCTCAAATGTGGACAAAAAGCAGTACTGGATGTACCTTCTATGAGCTGTAATGCAAGCTGCTGAATTCTTTGAGGCATGGAGTCAATAAGGCCCTGGAACATGTCCTACGGAATTGTGGTCCATGGTTGCTGCACTGCATGGGTCAACTGTTCCAAAGTCGTGGGTGGTCAAGGCAAGTTGATCAGTTGTCGATCCATCATGCACCACACATACTCAATAAGGGCTGAGGTCCAGGAATCAGGTGGGCCATTGTAAGGTTGTGATGTCATGGAGAACTTCCCTGATGTGTGCAGTGTGAACGCAGGCATCATCCTACTGAAACATCCCATTTGCAATGTTCACCATCATAGAGACAACCACTGGACAAGTACTGGCTCAACTTACTGGCGAGCAGTCATATTGCCCACAACAATCACTAATTGTGATCTCACATTAAAGCCCTACACCATAATGTCTGGTGTTAGGCCTGTTTGCCTCTGGACAATAACAACTGGTTGGCCCCTCTCCCCAGTACGGTATGTTGCTATAAACAATTGCGGCGATCATTGTGGCAAGACAGAAGTGCAATTCATTACTGATTCATCTTTCTCGACACCATATCAGCCTTTCACGTCAATGTTGTGGAGCCAATGGAACACTTTCAGCAGGAGCACAGGCTCGTGAGCCATCTGCACGCAGATGACCCCACTGTATTTAATTTTATTGTGGGGTGCTACTGTTGCTCGAATTTGCACTGCTGTTGTGTGGGGGTCCATATGAGCCACCTAAATGATGCTGTGATCCTCCCACACACTTGTCCATTGATTTGGTCTTTTGCCGGGTCTACGAGTGTGCGTACCTTCATTTGACCACTGCTGCCATATCCATTGTTCCGTATAGACTGTTGACCAACACATGCAGCTATAGACCGTAGAGATAATCCACTCTCACACCAATTATTTGAGCTCTCTCAAACTGCGACAATTATTGATAGTATGCTCTTCCCTGTCATGGAGGGATATTTGATGGGGAACAGTTCACTGTCCAGAATGCAAGTCAACTATGCTACAGTATGGTGGAGGTGGTTCCTCTGTGAACAATCACGTGGGTAAACAATTCAATGGGCCTGAAAATGTTATATACATACATGGCATTGCACATCATCTTGTAAATCAACACAAACGATCGAATCCTTAATTGTGTTGCAATTTCCATATAAAGTATTTATAGGAAAGCACAACATTGTAGACATATAATCAATTGATGGACGGGAAAAGGAGGATAAAAACACAGACTGATGGTATGAATGTCCCCCTTTGAAGATGGTGGTGTGTTCAGCCTTGCCCTTTAATGTGTTTTTCCTTTATCTCTCTCATTCTGCTTGCGTCTGCCAGGCATTGTGTTTGTCCTTATCCATATTATTATCCTTCTTTCCCTGTTCATTGATTGATTACACTACTAGATTGAATCACCAAGCAGATTCATCATAATACATCATAATAATGTTTATACAATCCTTGACCCAGCAATTAGCTAGAAATAGGACTGTGAAAATGAATGAATTAATTATAAACACGTTCGTTACAAAATTGTTACTGTAAATGGATCATTCCATGCATCTTACATAAATAGATTCAGGGATCTGCTGCATTAACTATCTTCATGTAGTACATAAAGGAAGAGAGAATAGCTGTCAACTTACCTTCAACACTGGTAATCGGATCTGTGGCAGTTCAAGAGGTGAGTAAAGCAGCGACTTCTGCATTATTCGGGCAGGTGTTATGGCAGCTTCCCAATGCTATGAACAACAACAAACAACAAAATTTTGATGAACAATTCCAATACAATGCCCAAAGAAAGTTAAACATACTGAGTTTTAATGTGTTTAATAACTCTATGTGAAATAATATACCCTATGTATGCCTGAATACTGGCATCCAAGAACTGTATTAAGGTGGACACACCCTGGAAGTGGAAAATAAACAAGGCCAACCTCAAAGAACTTAGCGTCAAGCATTCAGAGGAGAAATCGGAACTATTGAAAATGCCAAACGTGTTGCGATCAACCAACGTTCCAGAAGACTTGCTGCACAATGTGCATTTCAGAGGATCTAATTATTATGATGATGGTGGTATGAGAAAATATCACATGTAAAAATACATTATCAGACATTATCTGAGTTTGTTGGTTTTTTTTTTTTTTCCTTTTTTTTTTCAACCTCCAATTCTGCCTCTTGGTGGCTCATAAAGTGATAGGAAATGGGGTGTCATGCAGCATGATCAGCATCTCCCTCCTCACTACCGCTGGCACAACTGGCCAACTTTTCAGATAAAGCTTGGTTACAGGAGTGTAAAAGCAATCAATTTTCCTGCCATTTAAAAGTTGCATATTGTTATTTGATATTTACAGGCAGAGGGGCTTAACATAATGACAATTTAATAAAGAATGAACCATGTTTAAGGTGGACACTATCCGTTATTGTGATGTGCAAGAATGCTGCAGGAAATTTAGAAAAGGCCATTCATGATGAGGATGGACAAGGATGAAAGTCAGTGGTGGAAGATGAAGTGTGCAACAAGTGAATCAAGTGGTTCGTGAGAGGAATCAGTTCAAAATTTTTAAACTGTCTGAAGACTTCCCCGAAATGTCAAAATCAGCCCTCAACACTACTGCTACAGAACCCAAGAACTTTTTAAAGGATTCCAATGGGAAGTATTTGATCATCTCCCCTTTAGCCCTGACATAGCTCAACTTTCTTTTGAAGAGGGTATTGCAAAGCAGGTGCATTGGTGACAAATGTCTCAATCTTCATGGTGATTATGATGAAAATTAGCTTAAAAGTGTTCTTACTTTTGCAATAGAAGCATTCTGGCATTCATTCTGGTTTTGATTTCATGCCTTATCAAAAGTTGAAAAACAAATAGCCTTCATACATCATCATACATGTTCCTGACTGAAGAGCCCTTTGAATTATGCCCCTTCATGTACACTGTTTAGAATGACAGAAGAAATTATTGTTGCTTGCTCTCCTAATGAGACCAGGAAGTTACTGTGGGCATTAACCTTTCCACTGCTAATATTGTGAGAGACTATCAAACCCCTCCATGCTGAATAAATTTTTAAAATTATGTTATTCAGGTGAAGTTGCCGACAAGATATCTCGGGCGCAGCAAGGACGTGACGTTCTACCGCACCCGAGATATCTCGGGCGTAGCAGTGTAAAGGTTAAAGAACTACTGTATTACGGTATATAAATATATAAATGTGACAGCCCATCTATCAAGGTGGTCAGCTATGGAGTTTGTCATCCTTGTCATTATACCACCGAGAAATTTTCCTTTCCATTATTGTTGTTCACTAACCCATGCATTGGGTTTGACGGTGATATGTAGTGAGTTATGAACCTTGCCAAGGTTGTCTAGCCTTGAAGTGGTGAGGTGCAGACAATTCCAGATAGTTTGCTCAGAATACACAGTTCCAGTACCTACATGGAAATTGCTCTGCAGGTGGGTCACAATATCACATGAGCAAGCAGAAAGAATAGGTATCATATTAGTCCTTATTAGGTATAGTTGATTGTGGTCAGCCAAAATGTTCATAAATTGTGAACTTTTGCCTCTCACAAACCACTTGATTCACTCATTGAACACGTTAATCTTCCCAAAGATGTCACATTTTCACAATCGCTGAGTTGCCATTCCATTATCCAGGTAATTGCCTTGAACACCAGATCTTGTAATTTGTGATTAATTGTAAAAGGTCAGGATTGAAGTTCCACAAATACAGGTATGTAGCACCAAATTGATGTACAGGTTGATCTTGGTTATACGATGTATACGTTCCGCAAAAGCGCCACGTATACTGAATTCGCATAAAATGGGACTATTTTAACATGCAAATATTAATGTTCAGTTCGTGAAAACTTAATGTTCAGACAAACATCTACAGTATATTAATTTATTTGGGTACGATAGGTTTGGAACGGCAATGAAAACAAAGTACGGTACCACATTATAAAAAATTATACAATAATGTAATGTCCCGCCTGCTCCTTCTTCCATCCCTTGTCATAGCAGAGTAACTTAGGGATGGTGAGTAGCTGCAGTAAGTATTTGTCAGTCAGAGCGTGGTTTTGTTATGGTTCCACATTTTGGCTAAAATAGCTCCTTCCACAAGAAGGAAATAAAGTCTGATAAACCTATGCAACTAAGGAACCCACACTTCCTTCAGCGACACCATCACCAAAGTTAGTGCCACTATGACTGCAACTCTACAAAACCTGATCAATCAGTTGCAGTGTAAGAAATATGAAGCTGATCACTGAAACCCTCGGGATCATTGTGACAATTTTGACATCAGGCACAACATTCCTGAAAAACCAGCAGCGCTACATGCTAATAAACATAAACTACAGTCAGTTTGAGGAGTGCTACACTTCAAATTCCTAAGCCCTCTCTAAAACTAAATGCAATCCCTTATAACTCAGAAAGTGGGAACTAGGTCACTAGGTCATGCCAGAAACTGAATCTAACCACCGGTATCTGTTAATTTTAATGTTCTTTTTACCTTCTACATCTCTTCTCAGTTTTGCCTCACAAAGCTGAATGCACCCTATTTCAACCCTCATGCCAGGTGTTTTTTTTTTTTTTTTTTTGGCATGGAAATCGAACACTGAACCTATGGGACCAGAGTCTCATTGCATAACCCAAATACCAAAGAAGACAACGACGTAAAACAACTGGTTGTTGAAATGGATGAAGATGAATGAAAGTGTAACATTTAAGTCATTTCCATATTAATTCTTTCAATTTGCAGGGAAGTGGATTCGATATCTTAGCAGATCACTTACTCTCGTGGCTGATGGATTGTGCACTGTTGCTGGAATATGACCTGTTGATTGCTGGACTGCTGCAACACAATTTGAACAAATGACTGACATTAACACTAAAATAGTTGTTGATATTCATCTTAAGGTATAAGTACTCACAAAATTGTTTATCTGTTTTGAATTTTAAGCTAATACTAATTGATTGAACAAAATGTAAAAAAACTGTTGAATAAGACTTGAAAATTCCAGGCAGGCACATTTAGGCTGATTGCATCAAGATTCATTTCCCAGCTTTAGATGAAGAAGGCACTGGTAGCAACTTCCAGGATATCACTGAAAGAGTCAGGAGCTCAGCTACCTAGTTGCCAGAGTTAGAATCTGACTTTTTGACTTTATTCCTCTGTCACAAATAATAGTAATTTGCTTGGTCTGCCATAAATTATATTCACCTACAAGAAGATTTAATGTTAAGTGCCTTTCACCAATAGGAGGCTTACTCAGACTGTCTGAGACATTCATGGCCTACTACTTCAAAAGATTTTGTGTCTATAGTAGTGTGATGGTATAGACACATAGAAAAACATGGCAGAAAAGGTATTCCCCTCACACTATAATTGTCGTGAAGACTAATGGTCGATACAGAAATGCATGAGCTGATCTGTCCTATAGTGTGTATACCCTGGGACTACACACCCTGGGGCATCTTTTATCTTGAGATGTTTTTTTTATAGGACACCCTTTGTTGTAGATTACAACCATGCCAGGTCAACCTCCCAAATACCACCCACTCCAATCAAAGGACTATCAAATGTAGGCACCACCCAGCCAAGGCAATATCTACCTGGCGATAGTAGGTATTGCCTGGGGTTCCTGTGCTTCACGAAAAAAATGAATGATTAAATGAAACAGAAATAAAAATTAAATAGAAAATAACCCTGACAGACACATATTCCTTGACATACACAGTGAATTACCCATCTCCAACATTTGGCCATGCATTGTTAGGCGGATACCACTGCAAGGGTACATGGCGCATCCACCTCATGGGATTGGAAGTACCATGCAGGCTTTCTGGCCAGGTTGCAAAGTTGGTGGCCCTTCTCCAAACAGCCCTCATGTTTGTTCTAAAGGGTCCGGAAAATCTACAAGGACCTTTGAGAGGCCCTTTTAATTGGCTATATGACAGGCAGGAGCTACCATGGATGAATTCACATTTAAAGTTTGGCTGGTTAGCCGGACCTTTTAATTAACTTCTACGACAGGTAGGGTATACCGTAGGTGTATTCATCTCCCAGTCACAGTGTCGTAATGGAAGGATGCCATGGTGGAAATGATTTGTATCACTGCTTCAAATCTTTGATGAACAAAAAGCTTGCCCCCCTTTTGAGCAAAAAATGAAATGATGAGAAATTCTAAACTTTCTTGCCCCTCTTTTGAGCAAAAAATGAAATGATGAGAAATTCTAAACTTTCTTTGTGTAGCCTTCTGTAACCATGAAAGCTGTTAGGACCCTAGGCATTCACCTTTGAAATATTGCTTGGTGAGCCATTCTATCACACCAACTCAGAGGCTATGCTTTCATCTCCACAAACTGTAAGTGAAGGCACTTCCAAAACACAGGGATTGTTCTTTTATCTCCCACACATACTCCCTCTCACTAGCAAGCAGTGACTAGTCCAAGATCTGTACAAGTAGCTGACAACCCCTTAAAGAACTGTTCTGTTATCCTAAAAGCCTTGATACTCAGGGACTGTTGATTTAAGGGGGTCCAACATCTATGTATTTGACCCCTAATTATGAGGATTATGTTACTATTATTACTACTACCTACTTACAACTTATTTAGGCTGTGTCCCACAGCTCAAGTCGATAACAATTAACCCCTCGGGACGGCTATTTAATCCGGAGGTGTTCACTTCTCCGGTGGTATTTAAATTGAAGCTCAGCAGAGGTTTACACACCAACAAGGTAAAAAATTAATCATGTTAAATCTACGAAATATAATGTAATGAAAATTTTAGGAATAGTTACCGAGATCATGTCCAATGTTTCTCAGTAATATATGTGACGACTGCTTTTCAGGGTTGTCCATGATCACACGCAATATTTACGAAAATATAATAATTTTATAAGTTCCACTTATGGTATTTGTTTCAGCAAGACATTTACATGATAATGCTCAATCTACATAATACAAATAATATTCGGTTAAATTTCCAGGAAAAGCTGAATTTTGAAAAGCTTTTTAGGCCCCGAGCATCCCTGTATACTTGTCAACAAAATGTAAATATCGCAATATTAGTTCAAACCTGTCCCTTGGCATTGTTTGAGGGAATATAGGGGTCTCTAAAAATTCATCCCTGGTGAATTAGCTCTTTAGGGTAGGTTTCTGCATTATCCCCACCAATATTACAAGTCCCAAGAACAAATTAAAGTTGCCCTCTGTCACTGACTCTGTAACGTGTTTTAATGCCCCATGTTGGTAGCGACAAATGTAATGGTATTCGTTAAGCTCCACGTTGAGCGAACAAATGTAATGTGTTTTACCTGGGCGGACTATTCGCCAGAAAATACTACTGCTAAGTTTGATCTATGTTGGGCGCCAAGCTGGATACACTGTGTTCCAAGCTAAATTTATATATTTAATATCGACCCCTAGCGTGAGTAGAACATATGAGAGACTCTTAATGACTAGGCCGTGGGATGATTGAATCATCAACCCAGACAACATTTGATTGATGGAGAAGGATGAGGTATTATAACTATTGCTACCTACTGGAATTAAAGAACCTACTTGGTAATAATTGAATTTAATACACTTAGAAAATATGATGGCAACATGAATAAAATTAACACTGTTAACGGAGCAAACTACTTTAAACATTGCCACGAACAAAATTACTTAATACGCCGGTCGGGAGAATAACGTGAATTTAACTTATTTCCAAATTAATGCTTAAAGAATTTATATAGCCCTATTGAAAAACAGAGAGTGTGTGTCGTAGATTACTTGTGCTTACCAACGGAAACATTGTCTCCACGTGGTTGAAGTCTCTCATCGTCGGATGCTCTGCATTGGTGTTGACGGCGTCAGATTCTTCCTCGTTGATCAAAAGTAATCGTTACAGCTTGTGGCGGAGTCTATTCCATGAACCACAACACGTCGTCTGGCTAAACACTCCAAGACGCGTGGAACTCATGATCTGATGTGATCAGCGGAGTAAGCATGAGTTAAATTGTCCCACTTGGGACTAACGAACAAAGTACCTCCTTACTGCTCCAAGCGTAATGTCTTAATGAATGTCTTCACTCACACCGCGCGTCCACTATATCTTCAATCTTCTCCCACCAGGGTCCAGCTTAATACCGCGACCTCGCTGCTTCGACCAATCCGCGTGCGTCTCGTATCTCCCCATGCCCCAACTACGTTGCTCCTTCTTACTTGATTGGCTGGTCACCACACGTGGCTATTCCCGCCATGAGGCTGCCTCCCCGTATTTATATTTCCGTATCCGGGCAAGACGTAGATCATACACGTTTTCTTGCTTTGAAGTGTTCCCTCGGATTTCGTAATTTTATTGTACTCCAATCTATTCTTGTATTGAAATACCCCGTGAGTCACACACCACTCTCTTTTACCCCTAATGAATAAAATCCCGACTTTACGTATGAAATGATTTGCCGTGCAACATTATATTGGAATCATCCAATATAGATACAGATTTCTACTAGTAGAAATCCTATCTGTAATCTTCCAAATTTAAAAGCTCCAAAAAATGACGTTATAAATATTAATAATAATAATAATATGAAATTGAATAAACTGAAATAATTTAACTTGGCCGGATTATTGCCGCGTTTAACAAATATGATGTAGTCCAACTAACTTGTGTTAGTGGCATAAACCCCCCCTAGAAAAACATGTTACATTCGCCTCGAATAATCATGTGCTTTACCATGCATATGGTACAGCACTTGATGATTCCAGACACGTTAGAAAAAACCCTCCATAATACAACTTATACAAGTGAAATGACCCTTTACATATATAAAACATATATAAACCCTCAATCATGCGCTTTGCGCTTATGTTCGTCTTGTTATGACGTGTTCTTATTTTGTCCACTTCAAAATGTTTTGTCATTCTCACGAATGTTCATTCTACAGCTCTCTCTCTCATCATTCTATGTGGGAAAAAAAATTACATTCATAAGTGTGTTCCCTCTATATCCACAATTCACTACACACGCATTTATGGTGTTCAGTAGAAAACCACTGCGGAACTCTTGTAGAAGTATTAGGTGCTCCTCACCTACCGGATACCACTATCATGGTACACGATCTCACATGATCACACACTCGGGGTAGAGCAAAGTGATCTACTTCCCACCTTCTCTGTAAAATTTTTAATTAAAAGGGAAGACATGACTGAAAAAAAAAACAGTAAGTACCCATTACTTATAACACTTAAATATTCCTGTGCTGTATGTGCCCTATCTTATTAAGTACATGTACACAAAAACCCACCTTACTCTAGATCACAATTTCTCATATTCCTCGCTCAGCCTGTAGTTCACAACCCAGACCAGTCCACCTATCGAACCTGACCTAGTTGCCACAACTTTTTATCTGTTACTTACATACAACATCTCATGAGGTCTAGTACCTTGTACACAAACTACCTTAATTATATCCAACCCTGATCTAACATAGCTAGGTCGTAAGCAGAAATCACGTGTGCTGATATGTATGAGCTTCATGGAGGACTGTCTCGCCTTCTGATGGCCCATCTTTTATCTCGTGGACGCCTTAAGCTAACAAGCCCTATACAAGCGCTCCCCCATCTCTTGGAGATAAATGGGAGCCCATCAGCGCTGCCAAAATGGCCTTGGTGCATCGAGACAATTTAGTGCTCAACAGCATCCACCACTCCCTTCATCTTTCCCTGTACCTTAAAAACTCTAATTTACTTACATACTACCATTACTGATACGCCTGCCTTGACGACCAGATCTTCCACTCACCACATACCACACTTACTCATTTGATAGGCTGGCTCGCCAGCTAAACACACTTATTTTATGACACATCCTTAATGTCATCACGTTGCTCCACTAACATATTTCTCAGCGTCTGTAACGATGCCCTGTTGCTACTGTCCACACATGCTAATCCTACTTTCATCCGGTGTTACACCTCTACTTGACACTCTATGACCTAAAAATGTCACTTCTGTCCGACAGAATGACGACTTGGACAGTTTCAGAGTGAACCCTGCCTGATCTAACTTTTGAAATACACTGTCTAAATGACGTAGATGCTCCTCAAAACTGCGTGAACTAATTACCATATCATCTATGTAAATGGTTACAAACTCTCCTGTGTCATCCCCTAATGCGATGTTTAAAGCCCTAATTAAAGCTGCTGAGCTACTTTTTAACCCATAAGGTACCCTGCAAAACTGATAAAGGTTATATTTATGACTAAAAGCTGTAAATGAACGATCTTCATACATAAGTGGCACTTGCCAGAAACTGGAACTTAAATCTACACATGTGAAATACTTTTTACCCTCAAATGTCTGCATCAACTCTTCAATGGACATGGACTTCAGCTGATCTGAACTGATTCTACTGTTAACTAAACGAGCGTCTAAACAAATACGAACTGTGCCGTCGGCCTTCGGTACTGTAATTAAAGGATTAACATATTGACTGTTTGAGTACTCTATAATGCCATCTTCAAGCATCTGGTTAATTTGTGCCTCTACTGCACCCTGATAAGCGAAAGGTATAGGATATCTATGTCCTGTGAAAACTGATCTATCAATAACGTTCAATGAATGTGTATAGCAATTGGCCATGCCAATGCGATCCTCAAAAACTCTCCTATTATACAATAACACATCATAGAGCAGAACACACTGGCCTCCCTCTATATGCCCCTGAAATGCAGCATCACGTAACGAGTCCTCCAGACTACCGTTCGTAATCAAACTGCCCACAAAAATTTGAGTATCCCGCTCTTCGGCTGGTGATATCTCACTTAAAGAACAAATCACTCCTACAACACTACTCCCCTGAACATTGTCGTTGAACGCTACCTCTACTTCAGAATTATTCCATTTAAATTTCAAACTACCTACTTCATAACATAAGTTACCAGACACTCTACTTAGCCAATCTGAACCCAAAATAACACTGAAAACTAAGTTTGGAATTACAAGACAAATCTGCTTTTCGAAATGATTATTAATTCTAATGTCCACTAAAACTTGCTTAGAAATTATTTTAGACCTCTTCCCTACAGCTGTGATAACAAAAGTGCTTTTAATTGGTATCTCCTCAAAATTTACACCAGTTCCTTTCATTTTATCGTAATATGTACTACTTATGCAGCTCTTCATGCAACCACTATCAATTAAAACATTGGTGTGCGCCTCGGACACGTTAAGTTTAATAATGGGGCTTTTACTAGCCACCTCATGGATAATACGTTCATCATTTAATTCATGCAACAATTCATTTCTTACATTTAGGTCATAGTGTTCCTGTATAATTGTATGGACAGGGCATGCTACAGACTGAGATTCTGACCTTACTTCGCAGCCTGGTTCGCGTTTAAAGAACCGCTACAGCTGGCTGTAGTACTACTAACTACGGCACTGGTCTGGTTGTTCTGGGCTGTGTTGTCATTGTTTGGCTGTATATTACTACCACTAGGCTGTCCTCTTCCTTGACCCCTATTCTGGTTGTAATTATTGTCATTATAATTTCTCCCTTGATTTCCCCTGAAATCAATATTTCTCCCTTCATTTCCCCTGAAATCATTGTTTCTCCCTTGATTCCCCCTGAAATCATTGTTCCTCCCCTGATACTGATTACCATAGCCATTTCCTCTATTCTGATTTAGCTGACTATTATTATTATTTCTATTTTGAGCGTTGGCCCCTTCGCCACCGTTCCCTTGAACTTCCTGATGCCTGGCTTCATTAGGCCTATTATTATTATTACCCTGGTTCCTATTGAAATTGTCCTCATAACCCCCTCTCCCTAGTGCATCAAATGTGCTTAACAAATTTTCTACTTGTGATATTGTCTTTACATTCTGGATACAAGCAGCCTCCTTGATCCTATAGGGAAAGTGCCTAAGTAGCAACCTCACCACATCACTTTCCTCCTTCAAGCCATCCAGATATTTACACACTAATACCTGCCCTAAAAAGTACTCGGTCATGGTGGAGCTTCCTTTAGGGTTATATTTACCACACACTACTCCCTCACGATGCTGCGACTGAATAACCTCATTCCAGAACTTTTCACAGAATTTCATTTTTAAATCATTAATATCAGTAAACTTGTCTCTATAGACAGCAAACCAATTCCTCGTTTCCCCCACAAACACTTGTTCTAATATTTCAACTACCTGGCACCACTCAATACTACCATCTTCCAACCTCTCCCCAAATTTATTTTCTCTAGAATTCATGAACTCCATTGGGCACCCTTGTCGATTGCTGAACTTCCCCAGTTCTACCTCCCTGTGTGTGCTACTCACAAAAACAGGCCTATTCTGACTATTTTCTTACCTGATCCTAGCTTTTAATTTTAATTCTAATTCTGCGATTTTCTCCTCAGCCTTCCTCTCAATACTGTTTACTGTTAATTTAATGTTTCTTTCTGATTCTTCTACTTTATCATATAGCTTTGCTTGTTTCTCCTCAATCTTGCTAATGCTCTCTTTATTACTCTCTCTTAAATCATTTACTTCTGCTACTATTTGTGAGTGGACTTTCTCAATTCTACCCCCCAGCTGTTACTTAACCTCTCTAGTTGATACCTGAATCTTGTCAATTCCCCCCCTCCCCAATTTCTTTTGAACCTGCAGTGTTTCTAATTTAACTAATTCCTTTAAATTTTCAGCCTGTGTGCTGATTCTACTTTCCAACTCCTCCTGTACTTTTCCTAATTTCCTGTCTACATCTGCAATGATCTCTTTAACCTTCTCTTCCATTACTCCTCTGATTTCTCCTCTAATCTGCTCCATTTTCACACTAATTTCCTTGTTGTTCTTATCTAATTTTGCATTATTCTGTTCTAATTTTTTATTTAAAGCTTCTGTACTTTCTTTATTTTCCCTACTGTTTTGTTCTAATTCTGCATTTAAGGCATATGTACTTTCTTTATTTTCCTTACTGTTTTGTTCTAATTTTGCATTATTCTGTTCTAATTTTGCATTTAAAGCTTCTGTACTTTCTCTATTTTCCCTACTGTTTTGTTCTAATTTTGCATTATTCTGTTCTAATTTTGCATTTAAGGCATCACTACTAACTTTGTTCTGATACATGAACTCGAGAAGTAAAGTTTTTAATCCTGGTTGGCCGCCTACACTCACTGTTTCAGTATCGGGATTTACCTCCGCTACGCCTGTACTACCATCACTCGACATACTGCTCGTATCATCACTCTCCCGTTGATGACCACTACGTAACCTCATCTGTCTTTCTTTCTCATCCCCCATAATGATATACCCTGATAATGACAAATAACCCCCAAAATACCGGCACAGAAATATGTCTCCTTCTCCTTCCTCAAATGTTCCTGGGTTTTCGGCCCAACATTATCGGCGACAATTGTAACGTGTTTTAATGCCCCATGTTGGTAGCGACAAATGTAATGGTATTCGTTAAGCTCCACGTTGAGCGAACAAATGTAATGTGTTTTACCTGGGCGGACTATTCGCCAGAAAATACTACTGCTAAGTTTGATCTATGTTGGGCGCCAAGCTGGATACACTGTGTTCCAAGCTAAATTTATATATTTAATATCGACCCCTAGCGTGAGTAGAACATATGACTCTTAATGACTAGGCCGTGGGATGATTGAATCATCAACCCAGACAACATTTGATTGTGGAGAAGGATGAGGTATTATAACTATTGCTACCTACTGGAATTAAAGACTCTACTTGGTAATAATTGAATTTAATACACTTAGAAAATCTGATGGCAAGATGAATAAAATTAACACTGTTAACGGAGCACACTACTTTAAACATTGCCACGAACAAAATTACTTAATACGCCGGTCGGGAGAATAACGTGAATTTAACTTATTTCCAAATTAATGCTTAAAGAATTTATATAGCCCTATTGAAAAACAGAGAGTGTGTGTCGTAGATTACTTGTTCTTAGTATAGCGTTTCTCACTTTGCTCCACGTTGAGCGTACAAGTGTAACATTTTCTCCACGTTGGGATGACAAGTGTAACGTTAATTAGTGCCCCATGTTGGTAGCGACAAATGTAACAGTTTACCTTTGCCGAAGCTATGTTGTTTTAATGGGCACCAAGACCTCAACGCAATGCTGAAATCTAAATTTTTATTTAACAACGTCTAGCTCTGGTAGAACACCTTCAAGAATCTATTCACTCAGATCGTGGTATGATTTGATCATTAACCCAACAAACAATTGTATCAGGAGAAGGAATTGGTCTATATCTAATGCTACCTACTGAAAGCAAAGATTGCATTGTAAAAGAATTGAATTTATTACATAAAACAAGTATAGCAAAATTAATAATAATTATAAGTTTAAAATTTAAATTGGAGC
This sequence comes from Meconema thalassinum, assembly GCA_946902985.2. Lineage (NCBI taxonomy): Eukaryota > Metazoa > Arthropoda > Insecta > Orthoptera > Tettigoniidae > Meconema > Meconema thalassinum. The sequence continues at coordinate 194,800,145 of OX336394.1, read as the reverse complement.
GTTGCGATTTTAATATTACCGATAGAAAATTACGTGAAAACGGAGTCTGATAAATTATTGATTTTACTCTTATACCCAAGCTATGAAGTTACTGAAATATGAAATATAAAACAAAGAGAAACGAGAGATTGCGTATTTCTGCGTGATTCGCGCTTACCACTGGAAATGGCCGAAGCCTTTCCCTCGTACTGGATGATGCTGTGAGCTTCCCACAGTCTCCTGGACGTCGTCATCTTTGTCGATATTTGATGATATTCTGGTAGATTAGATAATTCTATGGTCCGTACATCGGACCCAAACACTCGTACAACCACACTGGTTAAGTTTTACAAAAGTTAGTCCTCCACTCCACGAAACATCGGAGCGACTCCCGCGTGCAACCGTACTCGTTAAGTTCTACACAGATTGTCCTTGTTCCACGGCGCGCCAAACGATATATCCACCCGTCGCATCCCCACTCCAGTCCCGACTTCTAGCTTACGTGGTGTCCACTGATTGGCTCTGCCACCCCGCTACTTCCCCTTCTCTGGCTCATTACACACGGCGCGCGGATGATGAAGTCGATTTCCGTTCCAACTATTCGCCTTTTCTTGACGCTGCAACCCCGCTTGCGTAATACTTCTTAACAAGAATCAGCCCATATCTGAATTTCCAGTGAGTCATGTCTCTCATAATATCCTAACTGACGAAACTCCGTAAAATTCCGTAATCACATAATTTTCTATGACATTTGTACCGATAAATTTGAGTGGAGGGAGGGTTTGGTACCCCGAGGCCAAAGTGGCCTGAAGACAATTAACCTAGTATTATTCTATGCGCACAATGAAACATGGACTCGAACAGCAGTGGTTAAAAAATAAATATATATTCTCAAGGGAAAGAATACAAGGCCGAATGGCTATGGGAGGGAACACCAATCTGCACTCCTACTATATATCAAAAATGGAGGCCAAGCTTTTCCCCAAATTATATGGCAACGCTGTATAATTAAAACAAGTTACATTTACGTGATTTAGAAATCACCACATATTAAACCTTTTCTAATTCTTATCTGAAACTACTACAGTCTCTTTTCGATTCATTTCAATTGGTTACTCATTACATTCTTTCAAATAGGCTTCCGAAAATGTTTTGCAACCAGCATGAATGCTGTGCTTATGCGTCCATAATAGACCAAAAGATGCCATCTCAGACAAACGAAAAGCAAGGGGCCGTTTGTCATTATTAAAACTATCAAGTTCCCCACGCCAAAATCCTGACAATTACATTCTTAAAATCATTTAATTTCACATTAGCAGCATCGAACGATTAAAAATGAAACCAAACACATCTCGAAAGATGAAGTAAAACAAACTCTTTTTCGCTGCTTAAATAATAGGAGGCGTGTTATGAATATAAAATAATCTTAGGCCACATTATAATAGACCCATTAAAATATAAATTGAACAAATTAGCAAATCAAGAAAACGTCTTGGTAAAAGAAGAATAGCGTCCTTTTGGAATCGAAAGTTATTTCAATGCATCCGGCCAGACGACACTTGGCCTCTTAAAAATCCACAAACTTAGTTCCCATTTTCATGAAATGTCATAAATGTTTTGTCTGACGGTTCTAGAGTTCCAATTAATATTATCTACAGTTTTACCTTGTTCTCGGACCAAGATTTAGGTAGTGGTCCGAGGCTACCACAAACCGCGTCCTTTCACCACAAGCTCACATTATGTTCTCTTTTTGCTTGGCTTCATTTCGACACTGGGACGCCATTTTGCGCATGTGCAGAAGTTCATTTTAAAACCGATGACAAATGAAGAACGCCTGGCACTAGTTTTAATGCCAACTTTTATAATTAATTTTCCTTCACCTCTTAAATGATCAAAACGTCCCTTTTTAACCAAATTTAATTTGGCAATAGAATTTTCATCGATGTGTCCATCAATGATTGGCTATCAGACTTTAGATTATTTGAACAAATACCGCCAAATCCAGTACAGTCCCAGCATACATATTATTCACTAGACAGTCAACAATGGCTATATTCAATCAATGTAGGCCGGAGTAATTAGTTAATATATTTTCCATTAAAAGACAATGGTTATTTAAGTTATTTATGTCTTCTTCTTGTATCCAGAAATGATTCACAATTAATGCCAGGAGCGTCGGCAGAAGAATGGGGGGGGGGGGGTCACATGGGGGCGGCGACCGGGGGCGGGGCACATGGGGTCGGCGGCGGCGGCGAAGTATTGTGAGTCGAAACCAATCGGCTCAGTCTCCCCCTGCGATTCCACCTGTAGGGGGTCAGATGATGATCCCCGATGGTAGCTGCAAGCAGGATGGAACCAGCTCTCCAATACAGCCTCTCCGGACCGTTACAGCTGGACATCTCACGAAGTTGTAGTAAATGCTTCCACTCTGACCAGCAGAATGGCTAACACCTCCACTAGATGTTATGTCGTGCATGGTGACAGTAACCTGTGCACTGGCTACTGCCACGAGTGGTGAGAGATCACATCACTCACGTGACCAACCGGAACAGATACCAGATGGCAATAAGGATCACATGATCGCCATCTCACCGATGATATTCCATGTAGATTCAGTTACCATGTCGTTGTTATAGCAAGTGACATTCCTTGGCTTTTGGAATAATCGCAGTGTTAGACCAGGTAAGACTGTTAGAGCTTAAACCGACAGACGATGTTTCAATTTAAATTGTTAGTTTACAATGTGATGAGTAATTACTAATATGAACATCACAATTCGATGTTCTGTTAAAATTTCTAGCTTGTTCCCAGCCAAAATAAATCCTGTTTTCACACTCTAAGGAATGAATTAAGTGGACGCAGCGTCACTTAACAACATGCCATCCCTCAGCAATCATGGCAATCGGCTCTCAATTTATATAAGGTACCAAGGTACCACAGTACCTCCCGAGTACTCTCAAACAGCACAGTCATGTAAGTTACTTCTGATGTACAAATTACATCAAGTACAAATATACACACACAGCTCTCAAGCATGGCTTCAAACTTTATTAAGGTAGAACAGCAGGCGCAGAACCGCTCGAACAATCTCAGCAACAAAACAGCAATCACAATTTCACGTGAACCAAACTTCAACAGGACTACACACACGTGCTCAACTTCAGATAACGCAGGAATCCATCTCACATCTGCGACCAATCACCATGAAGCAGCAGTTACTCCTGACACAACCTCACTATTGAACCAAACACATAGTCAGCTTACTACCAGAATCACCCAAGTTCACTCGCACGTTGCCCTCAGCAGTCTTCTAACCTCACTGTCACAATGACCACACTAGACAACTCAAAGGATCAAGCTCACACCTAACCTCACAACATTCACTCTTGTCAAGACATAACCTCACCAAATTCACCAGTCGACTTCTAACAACCAGCTACCAACCCAGTGCGACCATCTCAACGATAGGTAGCACTACCAATTCATAATCAACTTTAGGTCACTAAATGCAACCAACCTCACCTTGGGTCACTTAAGAGTAACCAACTTTACTTACCAATGTGTCACTTCACGAGCAACCAACTCTTACCTTGGGTCACTTAAGAGCAACCATTGCCTTACCGTCCGTAGGTGCCAACTGACAACGTCTGTAGAACCAGACAAATTAAATTCCTCACCTAATCAATTCAGAAAGAAAACCTTCACCTGTATCGCATACACAATGCAGCTTACAGTTTGCTCCCAAACTGGCCTCCACACCTGCCACGTGTTTCAGCGACAAGAAATATCCACCTGCATATACCTTCCCTTCATGAAAAGGCTCCCTGCATATACCTCTTCTAATTAATAAGTCAAGGCACCACTCGACTAACCCAATCTCAAACTCACCATCAGATCACTCATTAAAACCAACCGTCCGTAGGTACCTAAGCCGTCTGAAATATCAGACAAGAACAATTTCCAATCCTCCTAATTCCATAACAGAAACAGTTGCCAGCCATCTCCGGAACTAGTCTGGAACACCTGCCACGTGCGCCAATGAAAGGAAACATCGCCTGCATACGCCTCTTCACCAAAACCTCCTGCATACGCCTCTTCACAAGACCACCTGCATACGCTTCTTCACAAAGACCACCTGCATACGCCTCTTCACAAAGACCACCTTCATACGCCTCTTCACAAAGACCACCTGCATACGCCTCTTCACCAAAAAAAAGGCCACCTGCACTTTCACTTAAGGACATTAGGCACCACTCGACAATCCATCACACATCATCAGGGAATTAAACATCCTGGTATCTCCAACGAACCTAACCTCTCGAAGCACAAATACTACTCCGAGTACTGACAAAATTACACAACTCAATCCAACCAATACCAACACGGTACCAACAAAAACAAAACCTAGACACTAACCGAAGAAAACTCAAATACTCAACCGAGTACCAACGCACAAGAAAATAATAAAAACACTAACCCTAATTAAATCTCAACTAGTACCAACAACGCAGTACATGGATCACAAATCCACAAATCACAAACAACAAAACACTCCCTCACAAGTACTCACTCGAGCACCAAGTACCAACTAGGCACTAAACACACCTGAAATAAAACAACAAAATGTACCCTCAAAATACTAAACTACGATGTGCGATCATCACCAGCCCGCACGACATCAAGAGTCAGAGGAGCATAGCAATGTCGACATCACCAACCATCACTGAAAGTACCAGAATCATAAATAGACAGAGACTGGCTACTCCCGCTAGGTTGGTATCACTCGACGATCTCCGCATCAACTCCTCACATCTCAATTTGGCATCCTGAAATGCCCTAACCTCACTCACTCAACCACACGCACACCAACACCATACGTGCAGTCCTGGCACGTCACTCGTTCGATTCCTAACTCCAACCAAACCTGAAATAAATTTCAAAATTTCTATCTACCGACTGAAGATCAAAACTTCACACGACCAAAATACGATTACCTAGATCAGCTCTTCTTATAACTGCTTTCTGCTTCCTAAATTTTCGACCACACGTCGCACGAACAGCTGCAATCACAACAACTACACACCCAACACAACGGGGCTTCACGACTCAACAGCTGACTTAACACCTGACCTCGGCCTAGCAATTTTAAAACTCGCCGTTTCACCACCTGAAAAGCTTCAGCTCGACACTGCTGTTGTATGTACTCACAGTACATTACTCGTCCACCTGCATGTTCACAGAAAACTTCACTTAATATGTCACAAGACATTACACATTCAACTCGATGACAACAATTATCTGCGCACAGATGTTTCTCACAGAATACAGCAAAATAATTGACTATTCAGTTCACTAAATTTCATTAATGCTTAGATGACTTAATCACATTGGCAACACAGCCAGAACAAATAGCAATTCAAAATGTGGCAACATGCCAGAAAGATTTTCAGCAAGAATTCAACACGTGAATGATAGCTCACTTTTCACACAACTAGACAGGAACACAGAACGATTAGCCATTAGCACTTTACTTAACAGCTGTGCATAGATAACTTTCTACCATGAATCAAATAACTACTGTACTGGTTTGATCCTACCTTGGAAGTAGCTTGTAGTACGGAACATCACAGAGTGTGATAATAGAGAGAATCCATCAGCCAATTTTACCATGCTTACAGAGAGACCATGTTCTTGAGTGCCAGTATTAAAACTGGACTTGACTCGTCGTCAGTGCGTTCACGCACTGAGGAATGCCAGCAACGCTTTGTCCATTCACAGCCATGAAAAGAAAAACATATATTAGTCAGAGTACCACAGTAGGCATCCTACCTAACCTTAGTTAACCCTCAGTTACTCACTTCTCCCGTGCTGCTCGAATCCACGTAAGTTAATCCACCTCGTTACTATGGCAACAAAACAACACCAGGCAACGGGCTTCAGAAAATCGAAACCACGCTACCCTGCTACCATAAATCTGTACGGGGAGGAAGGGCTTAGGTTTGGTACCCCGAGGCCAAAGTGGCCTGAAGACAATTAACCTAGTATTATTCTATGCGCACAATGAAACATGGACTCGAACAGCAGTGGTTAAAAAATAAATATATATTCTCAAGGGAAAGAATACAAGGCCGAATGGCTATGGGAGGGAACACCAATCTGCACTCCTACTATATATCAAAAATGGAGGCCAAGCTATACCCCAAATTATATGGCAACGCTGTATAATTAAAACAAGTTACATTTACGTGATTTAGAAATCACCACATATTAAACCTTTTCTAATTCTTATCTGAAACTACTACAGTCTCTTTTCGATTCATTTCAATTGGTTACTCATTACATTCTTTCAAATAGGCTTCCGAAAATGTTTTGCAACCAGCATGAATGCTGTGCTTATGCGTCCATAATAGACCAAAAGATGCCATCTCAGACAAACGAAAAGCAAGGGGCCGTTTGTCATTATTAAAACTATCAAGTTCCCCACGCCAAAATCCTGACAATTACATTCTTAAAATCATTTAATTTCACATTAGCAGCATCGAACGATTAAAAATGAAACCAAACACATCTCGAAAGATGAAGTAAAACAAACTCTTTTTCGCTGCTTAAATAATAGGAGGCGTGTTATGAATATAAAATAATCTTAGGCCACATTATAATAGACCCATTAAAATATAAATTGAACAAATTAGCAAATCAAGAAAACGTCTTGGTAAAAGAAGAATAGCGTCCTTTTGGAATCGAAAGTTATTTCAATGCATCCGGCCAGACGACACTTGGCCTCTTAAAAATCCACAAACTTAGTTCCCATTTTCATGAAATGTCATAAATGTTTTGTCTGACGGTTCTAGAGTTCCAATTAATATTATCTACAGTTTTACCTTGTTCTCGGACCAAGATTTAGGTAGTGGTCCGAGGCTACCACAAACCGCGTCCTTTCACCACAAGCTCACATTATGTTCTCTTTTTGCTTGGCTTCATTTCGACACTGGGACGCCATTTTGCGCATGTGCAGAAGTTCATTTTAAAACCGATGACAAATGAAGAACGCCTGGCACTAGTTTTAATGCCAACTTTTATAATTAATTTTCCTTCACCTCTTAAATGATCAAAACGTCCCTTTTTAACCAAATTTAATTTGGCAATAGAATTTTCATCGATGTGTCCATCAATGATTGGCTATCAGACTTTAGATTATTTGAACAAATACCGCCAAATCCAGTACAGTCCCAGCATACATATTATTCACTAGACAGTCAACAATGGCTATATTCAATCAATGTAGGCCGGAGTAATTAGTTAATATATTTTCCATTAAAAGACAATGGTTATTTAAGTTATTTATGTCTTCTTCTTGTATCCAGAAATGATTCACAATTAATGCCAGGAGCGTCGGCAGAAGAATGGGGGGGGTCACATGGGGGCGGCGACCGGGGGCGGGGCACATGGGGTCGGCGGCGGCGGCGAAGTATTGTGAGTCGAAACCAATCGGCTCAACATTGTCATTCGTAATAATTTGCTTGATAGCGTTTTCTAAGACATAGAAAACTTATCTGTATGCTTATAATTTTTATAAAATTCTCCGAAAAATATAATAATAATAATAATAATAAATTAATAATAATAATAAATTAACATGAAAAATTCTCTTAGCCGAACAATTTGCCGCGTAAATAAATATAGAATGGCTTCCTACTGACTTATGCCAGGGGCATAAAAACCCCTCGAAAATACGTTACATATTCGCCTCGGATCATCGGATGATTTACCGTGACGACGGTCCATTATCCGATTATCCCAGACACGTTAATAAACCCCATCCAAAATACATATTACATAAATGAAATCACCCTAAATTACAGATATATACACTCATAATTTTTCTTCACGCACTTTGCGTCAAAGTTTGTTGTCACTATGGATTGTACTTTGCAACCAGTCCAATGTTTTACATATAGAATAGTGTTCCACGGATATTTCCGCCTCTCAAATTTCTCTATGTTGGAAAAATAGACATAATTAATGTGTGAGCACTATGTATTTATGATGTCATATCACACGCATTGAAGGTGTTCTGATAAATTTATGTCACCATAGAACTTCCTAAATTCACTGGAGGTCCCTTCCTTATGGTGAAATTTAATCTCACTTATCACTGAGCACACGATCACACTATTGTGCCAGCGCATCGTGACCATAATACTTGATATCTCTTTATAAAAGATGAAATTAATATTGACTTCTGAAAAAAAAAAACCAGTAAATGCGATTACATATAACACCAAATATTTCTGTGCCGTAATCGCCCTGTCTTCTTAAGTTCCCGTAGACCATATTCAACTTAATACTAGTTCTCAACACAGACCAGTTCTCCTCACACAAATGAAACCATTGTACAAATTACCTTAAATTACTCACTTACAAATCTTACATGGCGAGGCCGTAAACAGAAATCACGTGTGCCGTAATGTATGAGTTTCATGAAGGACTGTCTCGCATTCTGATGGCCCATCTTTTGTCCCGTGGATGCCTTAAGCAAAAATACCCTGTCCAAGTGCTCACCCATCTCTTGGGGACAAATGGGAATTCACCAGCGCTACCAAATTCTGGCCTTGGTGTATCGAGACATTTTAGTGCTCAAGAGCATCCGACAATCCCGTCATATTTCCCTGTACCTTAAAAACTCACATTTACTTACATACTACCCCCCTGTGTGACTTCTGATACGCCTGCCTGGAAGACAATCTCCTCCCACGCACCAAATACCACACTTACTCATTTGATAGGCTGGCTCGCCAGCTAAACATCCTCACTTTATGACACATACTTTCGGAGACTATGTATATTATACGTCCCGTATAATCTGTTTCCCTCACTATTCTCCAGCACATATGCTGTTTTCCCAATACGTTTGGAAACTATAAATGTTTCTGCGTCACCTGCTTCCAACCTTGCAAGTGGCTCCCTTAAATGAACGTCAACACGTTGCTCTACTTACCTATTTCTCAGTGTCTGTAACGATGCCCTGTTGCTGCTGTCCACACATGCACATATTAAAATACCGTCCTCTGCTTTAACCACAGGATAATCCCTACATAAATTAGTGTCCCTCGATAGCATGTCTGCAAGAATGTTATCTTTACCTTTAATATATTTTACTGTGAATTCGTATTCCTTCAGAGCAAGAATCCACCTACTAACTCTGTCAGAACTGAGTTTACAAGTTCTCATATACAGTAATGCATGGTGATCTGTGTGGATCTCAAATTTCCCCCCTACTAAATACATTCTAAATTTCCCTAAACTGAAAACAATACCTAAAAGCTCTAACTCTGTAATCGTGTATCTTTTCTCTGCTGCTGTCAGTCCTCGCGAGACTAAAGATACAATGCACAGATTACCCTCATCATCTTTCTGACATAATACTCCAGCAATGCCTATATGTGAAGCATCTGTCATAACCACATATTCCTTATCTTTTAACGGATATTTCAGCACTACAGCTTTCTCAAAACCTTCCTTCAGCGCTCTAAAAGCCTGATCATGCTTGGACTCCCATCTCCACCGAGTCCCACTTTTAAGCAATTCCCTGAATGGTTCTACCAACCCTGAGTATTTAAGAACGAAACTCCTGAAAAAGTTGCAAATTCCCAGGTAAGTTTTTAACTGTTTAACATTCTGTGGAACCTCTGCGTTAAGTATCTCATTAACCCTAATTTCTTCTGGTGTTACACCTCTACTCGACACTCTATGACCTAAAAATGTCACTTCTGACTGACAGAATGACGACTTAGCTTCAAAGTGAACCCTGCCTGATCTAACTTCTGAAAAACTATATCTAAATGACGTAGATGCTCCTCAAAACTGCGTGAACTAATTACCATATCATCTATGTAAATGGTTACAAACTCTCCTGTGTCATCCCCTAATGCGATGTTTAAAGCCCTAATTAAAGCTGCTGAACTACTCTTTAACCCATAAGGTGTTCTACAAAATTGATAAAGGTTATATTTATGACTAAAAGCTGTAAATGGTCTATCTTCGTACATAAGTGGCACTTGCCAAAAACTGGAACTCGAATCTACACAAGTAAAATACTTCTTCCCCTCAAATGTTTGCATTAATTCCTCTATTGACATAGATTTCAGCTGATCTGAACTAATTCTACAGTTAACCAAACGAGCGTCTAAACAAATACGAACAGTGCCGTCGGTCTTGGGTACCGTGATCAAAGAATTAACATACGGACTGTTAGAGTGCTCAATAATCCCATCTTCAAGCATCTGGTTAATTTGTGCCTCAACTGCACTCTGATAAGCGAAAGGTACAGGATATCTATGTCCTGTGAATACTGACCTATCAATAACGTTCAATGAATGTGTATAGCAATTGGCCATACCAATGCGATCATCAAACACTGTCCTATTACACAATAACACATCATAGAGCCGAACACACTGTTCATCCTCTATATTTCCCTGAAATGCAGCATCACGTAACGAGTCCTCTAGACTTCCGTTCGTAATCACACTGCCCACAAAACATGGAGAACCCCGCTCTACGGCTGGCGATATCTCATTTAAAGTACAAATCACACCTACAAAACTACTCCTCTGAATATGGTCATTGAACGCTACTTCTACTTCAGAATCTCCCCATTTAAATTCCAAACTCCCTACATCATAACATAAGTTATCAGACACTCTACTTAGCCACTCTGAACCCAAGATAACACTGAATACTAAATTTGGAATTACAAGGCAAATCTGCTTCTCTACATGATTATTAATTTTAATGTCTACTAAAACTTGCTTAGAAATTACTTTAGACCTCTTCCCAACAGCTGTGATAACAAAAGTGCTTTTAATTGGCATCTCCTCAAAATTTACTCCAGTTCCTTTCATTTTATCATAAAATGCACTACTTATGCAACTCTTCATACAACCACTGTTCACTTTTCAGTGAATTTTACAAAGTTCACTTATTTTTATTATAACATAACCTCTCACCTGTCATGTCATTCCATTTTTTCAATCTGTTCTTGCTAGCACGTGTTCCATGGCACTGTAATGATTTCCGGAACTAATGTTGGTCACGAGGTTCATTTTCAGTTGGCCCCTTGCTCTGATTGGCCTCAGCAGTTTTCGAGAATCTTCCATGCTCTCGGATTGGCCGACGCCACCTGTCCGCGTCACGCATTCCGCGTGATCTCCGGTATATAGCCTGCCCTGGCCTACATCAACTGTCTGTCTCCGTCTGTCTCCAGCAAGTCACGAGGCCAATCACTCGTCGTCAGCTGTCTTCACGCTGTTTGCACAACGCTTGAATGTGTCTCAACGCTGTGTGCTAATACATCGCAAAATGCTTCTAGTCAAACCAGCAGTGCATTCTAAAATCTACGAAATCTATTTAAGTTAACATCGATACTTGGCCTACGTCAGTTTGTCGTGAGCAAGAAAACGATAAACATATGTTCTTCTGTGCTGGGCACGAAGTCTTCAACATTTCCAAGACGGAAAAAAGTGATCAAAACGGAGTTCTACAAAGTCTATATAAGTTTACATCAATGATTGGCCTACGTCAGTTTTGTGCTGGGCACGAAGTCTTCAACATTTCCAAGACGGAAAAAAGTGATCTACACGCTCTTCCTCTATTTATATTATGTGGAAATTCCTCTACACCAACGCCAAAAAGCTAAGTGTTTATTATAACCTCAAAAATTTCTAAACCTTAAAAATATATCTTTCTTTTTAGGGTTATGTTACCTGACTTAAACAACTTGTCAAACTATGCCAAACTCAACTTATTTCTTTCTATTAAGTGGTTTAAGCATGTATTATGCCTTTAAATTGTAGGCTATGAGAAAACGACTGTTCTCTTTCTTTCGCATGTTAACTTTCCTTCAAAACAAATCATTCTTTTCTCTATTTTTGTACAAACTATTGGGCTTAACACCAGTTCACCTATCTGACATAGTGAATGGCTTGTTCTTCATTTAATCTAACAAAGTGTTCTTGGGAATGCTCCCATTTCAATTGTAAACAACCTCGCCTTGTAACTATCAGGCAACTAGTGGGATGCTATCCCTACTGGCATGTAAATATTGATTTTTCTGTAAATAAACTAGCATACTCTCTGTGTGCAGTCCTAGGCTAAATTTTAAGCTTTCATTTGAGCACTATAGTTACTCACTATTTTACCCTGCATAGTTCTACTTCAGACTTACTGGCCACAAAGTGGTTACTTATTCTCAGGGTTCTTGGCATTTCAAACTTATGAAATCTTGTTCGCCTGTTGTTGGCCTGTCAAAGGTCACATTTCCCTTACATATTTATATATTTCTTGTTAATCTTTTTCAAGCTTATGAAATCTTGTTCGCTTGTTGTTGGCCTGTCAAAGGTCACCTTTCCATTACATGTTTATATATTTATTTATTGTTAATCTTTTTAAAGTTGGTTTTTGAATAAAATACCACTGTTATTGGCAAACTGTTTCCATTCCTATTTACTCATCAATGTTCAATCTGTTCCTACTTAGTAAAGTTCATTTTCATATTAGACTAGAAGCTTCACTCCTAGTCCTTCCCGAAAAAGGAGGTCTCGCATTGACAGATCCTAACCATGTTGGTGCCGAAACCCGGGACCTTTAAATAACCTTCATAATTGTTTATTGTATGAAACAGGTTGCCAAGCCATTCGATAAGCTATTGCAGCTTTTCACTTCTGTCACTAATGCTAATTGTATTTTTCAGCTATCGCTATGAAAGCTGTGTTGGGGTGAGCGGAGATGTCCCTTGTTACCACCTCTACCAGTACCAATACTACTACTACTACTACTACAGACGCTCGGCAGTCTAGCAGATCGGTGAGTGAAAGTACTCAAAGTTCCGCCATGTCTCTTCCTAAAGAGCTTGTAGCCAAAAGAACTGCTTGTAAAAATAAACTTACTCGTTTTCAGCAGTTTTTAGGTTCCAAATCTTTTGATGATCACAATTATGACGTTCTAGTTCAACGTTTTAATGTTTATCAGCAACATTTTCAAGAGTATGATGTGTTGCAAACCGAAATTGAAACAATCGAGCCTGATCAAGAACAGGATCGTAGTTCTGTTGAAGAACTGTATTACAATATGTATGGCGAAGCTAAGGATTTAATTAAGCAATTAGCAACCCATCAAAACACCGAAGTTAGCAAACCGTTTCTTCCTAAAATCCAACTTCCTACCTTTTCCGGGGAGGAAAAACAGTGGGATTCCTTTTTTGAACTTTTTTCTTCTCTAATACATGATAATAGATCATTCCCTGAGATTCAAAAATTTTATTATTTAAAGTCTGTTCTTCAGGGTCCTCCTTTAAAGTTAATTGAAGCTTTACCTCTCTCAACCGAAAATTACTCGGTAGCTATTGACCTCATCCAACAGCGATATGGCAATGCCAAACTTAGAATTCAACGCCATATGAACGCCTTGTTTAATTTACCCGCTTCACGCCCTGATAATTTATCATCCCTTAGAAGTCTGGGAGACACCGTTGAACTTCATGTAAGAGCCCTAGAACATCTTAAACAACCTGTTGAACATTGGGATCTTTTTCTTATACATCTCACTACCTCCAAATTTGACCTTAATACGCGTAAAGCATGGGAATCCGATTTAGTGGACAAACCTGAACCCACATTTAAAGTGTTGATCTCTTTCATAAAGAAACGTTGTCAAATTCTTTCTGCTTTAATCAATAAAGCTGAAGGTTCCACCGATGTCAGCAAAAGTAAACCCATCAAGCATTTCTCGGAAAAAGCTTCACATTCTCATGTTTTCTCTATACAAGGTAATAAAACCTCATGCATTCTTTGCAATAATTTGCACCCTTTATATTTCTGCAATACCTTCAAAGGCCTTTCAGTTGACGATCGTAGAAAAGCTGTGTCGCAAACCAAATCTTGTTTCAACTGCCTCTCTTCAAAGCATATCTTAGCGGACTGCCCTTCAAAAGGAGTTTGCATGCATTGCAAGCTAAGACATCATTCTACCTTGCACCGCTTCGAAAAGCCACGGTCTATTCCTGGAACAGTTTCAAATCCTAATGCCCAACCTGCGCTGAGCCTCACTAGTGATGCTTCTCCACCAAGCTCTTCTGTTTCTACTGTAAATACCGTTGCCCAATCCTACAATCAAACAACCCCCTCATGGCGTAGCGCTCAAGTTTTGTTATCTACGATCCAGGTCCAAGTTAAAGATTCTTCCGGCAATTGGCACTTAGTACGAGCCTTGCTCGACAATGCGGCAACTCATGACTTCATAACCTCATCATTAGTTGAAAGGTTAGGTCTCAAACCACTCTCCACCAATATTGAAATATCTGGTATCAACAACAGCAAGTCTACTTCCTTAAATTATGTCAAGCTGCAGGTGAAAGATTCAGTCCAATATGGCACTAACTTTCATCTAAACTGTCTGTCCATTCCGAGTATTGGCAGTCCTACTCCCAGTCGCTCTTTTTCCATTGACGAATGGAAATTTCCCTCTGATCTAAAACTGGCTGACCCTCAATTCTATAAAAGCTCTCACGTTGACATTCTTTTTGGCGCTAACACATTTTGGCAAAATCTTCTTCCGTCAAGGGTTAATATTTCATCTGGTATCTACGCCCACCATACTAAATTTGGCTGGCTTATCACAGGTTATATTCCTCTTCAAACTGTTCAAGGTTCCTCTCAATGCCATTTCACTAATGCAGATCTTCATCAGCGTCTGGAAAAATTTTGGCAAATAGAGTCCATTGAATCTGCTCCTTCTCTTTCATCAGAAGATGAATTTTGTGAACAACATTTTTTAGAAACCACTGTTCGTAACCCAGATGGCAGATTTATTGTCACAATGCCACGCATACCTTCTCCTCCTTCTTTATGTGATTCCTATCCGAAAGCTCTTAAAGCTTTATTTGCAGTTGAGAATCAACTCAAGCAAGATCCTTCCACTCGCAGACAATACCTTGAATTCATGGAGGATTATGAAGCTTCTAACCATATGGAGACTGTTAAAGATTTCGACCCTTCTGTAGATTCAGTGTATTTAAATCACCATCCCGTTTGGAAGAATCCCTCCACCAAAGAAAAGATAAGAGTTGTTTTTAATGGTTCTGCCCCTGATGCCAATGGCATTTCCTTAAATGACACTCTCCTATCTGGACCTGCCATTCAGTCTGATCTCCCGTCTATTCTTTTAAATTTCCGTCTATTTCCAATTGGAATCGTAGCCGACATACAACAAATGTATAGACAAATTCTGATTAATTCCGAACAACAAAATCTTCAACGAATTCTCTGGCGTGATGCTCCTACCAAAACCATCAAGATCTTTAAATTAAAAACCGTAACGTATGGGCTCAAACCATCGGCTTTTCTTGCCATTCGTACTTTGAAACATCTTGCCGACCAAGATGGTCACTTGTTTACTTCTGAAACTCCTATTTTGTTGAAAAATTCCTTCTACGTTGATGACTTTCTTTTTTCTTTCAAGAATGTATCTGAGGCTATCGAACTCTCTCAAAGTTTAAAAACTTTACTTAGCAGAGGAGGATTCTTACTTCATCGTTGGAACTCAAATTCTGAGGAACTTCTATCCAATCTCTTGCCACATTGTCCTGTTGATACTCCAGTAGAGCTTTGTAAATTGGAGGATGCTACTAAAGTTTTGGGAATACACTGGTATCCTAAAGCTGACTCATTCTTTTACGAAGTAAATTTGTCTTCCTCACCTCCACAAACCAAAAGACAAGTGCTATCAGAAATAGCTAAGATATATGACCCGCTTCAGTTCATTGCACCCGTAATTGTTCTAGCTAAAATCTTTATGCAAGAGCTATGGTCATTGAACTCGGACTGGGATGATCCCATTCCTCCTTCGCTTTTACAAAAGTGGCTTACCTTTCGGCACAGTCTTTGTGATCTCTCATTAATAGACATTCCTAGAGTGCTAGTTCCGTTCTCTTGCTCTCTTGTCCTGGATTTGCACCTTTTCGCTGACAGTTCGACCAAAGCATACGGATGTTGTGCTTACATTGTAAGCCGCTCCCCCTTTTTCTCCAATTTGATATGTGCTAAATCTAAGGTTGCGCCTTTGAAACCAGTTTCATTACCTCGTCTTGAACTCTGTGCCGCACTACTTGCTGCCGAATTAGCTAACAAACTCAAACAAACACTCAACTGTAAGTTCTCGCACACATATTTTTGGACAGATTCCTCTATTGCTTTGGCATGGATTTCTAAACCTCCTTCTAATTGGCAAACTTTTGTAGCTAACAGAGTTGAGAAAATTCAAACTATTTCTAAACCAGAACAATGGAACCATGTTTCTAGCAAAGACAACCCCGCCGACCTCATTTCTCGTGGTTGTTCACCTAAGTCACTATCTCAATCCTGTTTGTACTGGCACGGCCCTTCATGGCTTTCTGAAAGAATTCAAAACCGACCTTCCAACTCTAATTTCCCGTTAGAGGATATTCCTGAAATCGGCAAAAAAGCTTCTGCCTTTGTAACTGCCAACACTCCTTCCTTGTTGGAACGTTACTCTTCTTTTCAAAAACTAGTGCGCGTCACTGCTTATGTGCTCAGATGGAAATTTTTAGTACTAGATCAACCTCTATTCCCTCGGCCTTTTCTTTCGGCTGTTGAACTGCAAATTGCCACCATCAAAGTTCTTTGGCTCACCCAGAGAGAGGCATTCTCAGTCGAAATAAACATATTGGCTAAAGGTAAAACTCTCAAGAAACACAGCAGGCTTTTTGCCTTATGCCCTTTTCTTGATGACGATGGTTTGTTAAGAGTGGGCGGCAGACTTTCTCTTTCTGACTTCTCTGATGAAAAAAAGCACCCTATTATCCTTCCGTCTAAACATCATGTTACTCGGATAATCATTCGTCAGTTTCATTATCAAAACTTGCATGTTGGTTCTAGAACCCTTCTATGCTTGATACGGGAAAAATACTGGCCTATTAATGGTTTACACGAAGTCACTTCTGTTATACATAAATGTATTACTTGTTTCAAAGCTAAGCCTAAACCTAATCAGCAACTCATGGCTGACTTTCCCCCATTTCGTTCAGCTCCCTGCAGGCCTTTTTCCTTCACCGGCATTGATTACGCCGGTCCGTTTGTGTATCAACAAAATCACCCCAGTGCTAAAAGGAAAATCCTTGGAAAACTATACGTTTCTCTATTTGTCTGTATGGTCACCGGCTCTATTCATCTTGAGCTCGTACCTAGTGCCTCCACCTCATACTTTCTTTCCGCTTTCTCTAGATTCATTTCACGAAGAGGCATTCCTTCCGAAGTCTTCTCTGATAATGCCAAAACCTTTGTTGGAGCTTCGCAGCAATGGTATAAATCCCTTTGTTCCCCTCGTGCGAAAGAACAAATCTCCAATTACTCGCACTTAAACCAATTCAAATGGCATTTCATCCCTCCTTATGCTCCCCATCATGGCGGACGATGGGAATCTTGTGTGAAACTCACAAAAAATCATTTAAAGAAAACTCTAGGCTCTAGTATTGTAACTTACGAAGAATTCAATTCTTTAATTATACTCATTGAGGGAATTGTCAACTCACGACCTCTTTCTCCTCTTTCCAACGATCCTTGTGATTTCCTTCCTTTAACTCCAGGTCATTTTCTGGTGGGCAGTTCCTTAGCTGCGTCTCCTCCGTTGCTTGATCGTAAACTTGATCTGTCTTTGCCTATCTTGTGGAGAAAGATAGAATCCCTTAAGGCTCAATTTTGGAAGAGATGGAGACTTGAGTATTTTCACTCGCTCCAAAGGAGGAACAAGTGGCAGCTCTCTCAGCCTAACCTTCAGGAGGGTGATTTGGTTCTTCTCAAAGACCCAAGTCCTCCTCTTGTATGGAAAACTGGTCGTGTTATAAAATGCTATCATGGCAGAGATGCTAGAGTTCGAGTGGTCAAACTTAAAACTTCATCAGGACACTGTGTTCGTCCTATTTCAGTCATTTGCCCTCTGCCACTCTAGCTCTTCTCTCTCATGTTATTTTTGTTTTGTTTTCTCTGTTGCCCCTCTGGCAGTATGTTCACTTTTCAGTGAAATTTACAAAGTTCACTTATTTTTATTATAACATAACCTCTCACCTGTCATGTCATTCCATTTTTTCAATCTGTTCTTGCTAGCACGTGTTCCATGGCACTGTAATGATTTCCGGAACTAATGTTGGTCACGAGGTTCATTTTCAGTTGGCCCCTTGCTCTGATTGGCCTCAGCAGTTTTCGAGAATCTTCCATGCTCTCGGATTGGCCGACGCCACCTGTCCGCGTCACGCATTCCGCGTGATCTCCGGTATATAGCCTGCCCTGGCCTACATCAACTGTCTGTCTCCGTCTGTCTCCAGCAAGTCACGAGGCCAATCACTCGTCGTCAGCTGTCTTCACGCTGTTTGCACAACGCTTGAATGTGTCTCAACGCTGTGTGCTAATACATCGCAAAATGCTTCTAGTCAAACCAGCAGTGCATTCTAAAATCTACGAAATCTATTTAAGTTAACATCGATACTTGGCCTACGTCAGTTTGTCGTGAGCAAGAAAACGATAAACATATGTTCTTCTGTGCTGGGCACGAAGTCTTCAAAATTTCCAAGACGGAAAAAAGTGATCAAAACGGAGTTCTACAAAGTCTATATAAGTTTACATCAATGATTGGCCTACGTCAGTTTTGTGCTGGGCACGAAGTCTTCAACATTTCCAAGACGGAAAAAAGTGATCTACACGCTCTTCCTCTATTTATATTATGTGGAAATTCCTCTACACCAACGCCAAAAAGCTAAGTGTTTATTATAACCTCAAAAATTTCTAAACCTTAAAAATATATCTTTCTTTTTAGGGTTATGTTACCTGACTTAAACAACTTGTCAAACTATGCCAAACTCAACTTATTTCTTTCTATTAAGTGGTTTAAGCATGTATTATGCCTTTAAATTGTAGGCTATGAGAAAACGACTGTTCTCTTTCTTTCGCATGTTAACTTTCCTTCAAAACAAATCATTCTTTTCTCTATTTTTGTACAAACTATTGGGCTTAACACCAGTTCACCTATCTGACATAGTGAATGGCTTGTTCTTCATTTAATCTAACAAAGTGTTCTTGGGAATGCTCCCATTTCAATTGTAAACAACCTCGCCTTGTAACTATCAGGCAACTAGTGGGATGCTATCCCTACTGGCATGTAAATATTGATTTTTCTGTAAATAAACTAGCATACTCTCTGTGTGCAGTCCTAGGCTAAATTTTAAGCTTTCATTTGAGCACTATAGTTACTCACTATTTTACCCTGCATAGTTCTACTTCAGACTTACTGGCCACAAAGTGGTTACTTATTCTCAGGGTTCTTGGCATTTCAAACTTATGAAATCTTGTTCGCCTGTTGTTGGCCTGTCAAAGGTCACATTTCCCTTACATATTTATATATTTCTTGTTAATCTTTTTCAAGCTTATGAAATCTTGTTCGCTTGTTGTTGGCCTGTCAAAGGTCACCTTTCCATTACATGTTTATATATTTATTTATTGTTAATCTTTTTAAAGTTGGTTTTTGAATAAAATACCACTGTTATTGGCAAACTGTTTCCATTCCTATTTACTCATCAATGTTCAATCTGTTCCTACTTAGTAAAGTTCATTTTCATATTAGACTAGAAGCTTCACTCCTAGTCCTTCCCGAAAAAGGAGGTCTCGCATTGACAGATCCTAACCATGTTGGTGCCGAAACCCGGGACCTTTAAATAACCTTCATAATTGTTTATTGTATGAAACAGGTTGCCAAGCCATTCGATAAGCTATTGCAGCTTTTCACTTCTGTCACTAATGCTAATTGTATTTTTCAGCTATCGCTATGAAAGCTGTGTTGGGGTGAGCGGAGATGTCCCTTGTTACCACCTCTACCAGTACCAATACTACTACTACTACTACTACAGACGCTCGGCAGTCTAGCAGATCGGTGAGTGAAAGTACTCAAAGTTCCGCCATGTCTCTTCCTAAAGAGCTTGTAGCCAAAAGAACTGCTTGTAAAAATAAACTTACTCGTTTTCAGCAGTTTTTAGGTTCCAAATCTTTTGATGATCACAATTATGACGTTCTAGTTCAACGTTTTAATGTTTATCAGCAACATTTTCAAGAGTATGATGTGTTGCAAACCGAAATTGAAACAATCGAGCCTGATCAAGAACAGGATCGTAGTTCTGTTGAAGAACTGTATTACAATATGTATGGCGAAGCTAAGGATTTAATTAAGCAATTAGCAACCCATCAAAACACCGAAGTTAGCAAACCGTTTCTTCCTAAAATCCAACTTCCTACCTTTTCCGGGGAGGAAAAACAGTGGGATTCCTTTTTTGAACTTTTTTCTTCTCTAATACATGATAATAGATCATTCCCTGAGATTCAAAAATTTTATTATTTAAAGTCTGTTCTTCAGGGTCCTCCTTTAAAGTTAATTGAAGCTTTACCTCTCTCAACCGAAAATTACTCGGTAGCTATTGACCTCATCCAACAGCGATATGGCAATGCCAAACTTAGAATTCAACGCCATATGAACGCCTTGTTTAATTTACCCGCTTCACGCCCTGATAATTTATCATCCCTTAGAAGTCTGGGAGACACCGTTGAACTTCATGTAAGAGCCCTAGAACATCTTAAACAACCTGTTGAACATTGGGATCTTTTTCTTATACATCTCACTACCTCCAAATTTGACCTTAATACGCGTAAAGCATGGGAATCCGATTTAGTGGACAAACCTGAACCCACATTTAAAGTGTTGATCTCTTTCATAAAGAAACGTTGTCAAATTCTTTCTGCTTTAATCAATAAAGCTGAAGGTTCCACCGATGTCAGCAAAAGTAAACCCATCAAGCATTTCTCGGAAAAAGCTTCACATTCTCATGTTTTCTCTATACAAGGTAATAAAACCTCATGCATTCTTTGCAATAATTTGCACCCTTTATATTTCTGCAATACCTTCAAAGGCCTTTCAGTTGACGATCGTAGAAAAGCTGTGTCGCAAACCAAATCTTGTTTCAACTGCCTCTCTTCAAAGCATATCTTAGCGGACTGCCCTTCAAAAGGAGTTTGCATGCATTGCAAGCTAAGACATCATTCTACCTTGCACCGCTTCGAAAAGCCACGGTCTATTCCTGGAACAGTTTCAAATCCTAATGCCCAACCTGCGCTGAGCCTCACTAGTGATGCTTCTCCACCAAGCTCTTCTGTTTCTACTGTAAATACCGTTGCCCAATCCTACAATCAAACAACCCCCTCATGGCGTAGCGCTCAAGTTTTGTTATCTACGATCCAGGTCCAAGTTAAAGATTCTTCCGGCAATTGGCACTTAGTACGAGCCTTGCTCGACAATGCGGCAACTCATGACTTCATAACCTCATCATTAGTTGAAAGGTTAGGTCTCAAACCACTCTCCACCAATATTGAAATATCTGGTATCAACAACAGCAAGTCTACTTCCTTAAATTATGTCAAGCTGCAGGTGAAAGATTCAGTCCAATATGGCACTAACTTTCATCTAAACTGTCTGTCCATTCCGAGTATTGGCAGTCCTACTCCCAGTCGCTCTTTTTCCATTGACGAATGGAAATTTCCCTCTGATCTAAAACTGGCTGACCCTCAATTCTATAAAAGCTCTCACGTTGACATTCTTTTTGGCGCTAACACATTTTGGCAAAATCTTCTTCCGTCAAGGGTTAATATTTCATCTGGTATCTACGCCCACCATACTAAATTTGGCTGGCTTATCACAGGTTATATTCCTCTTCAAACTGTTCAAGGTTCCTCTCAATGCCATTTCACTAATGCAGATCTTCATCAGCGTCTGGAAAAATTTTGGCAAATAGAGTCCATTGAATCTGCTCCTTCTCTTTCATCAGAAGATGAATTTTGTGAACAACATTTTTTAGAAACCACTGTTCGTAACCCAGATGGCAGATTTATTGTCACAATGCCACGCATACCTTCTCCTCCTTCTTTATGTGATTCCTATCCGAAAGCTCTTAAAGCTTTATTTGCAGTTGAGAATCAACTCAAGCAAGATCCTTCCACTCGCAGACAATACCTTGAATTCATGGAGGATTATGAAGCTTCTAACCATATGGAGACTGTTAAAGATTTCGACCCTTCTGTAGATTCAGTGTATTTAAATCACCATCCCGTTTGGAAGAATCCCTCCACCAAAGAAAAGATAAGAGTTGTTTTTAATGGTTCTGCCCCTGATGCCAATGGCATTTCCTTAAATGACACTCTCCTATCTGGACCTGCCATTCAGTCTGATCTCCCGTCTATTCTTTTAAATTTCCGTCTATTTCCAATTGGAATCGTAGCCGACATACAACAAATGTATAGACAAATTCTGATTAATTCCGAACAACAAAATCTTCAACGAATTCTCTGGCGTGATGCTCCTACCAAAACCATCAAGATCTTTAAATTAAAAACCGTAACGTATGGGCTCAAACCATCGGCTTTTCTTGCCATTCGTACTTTGAAACATCTTGCCGACCAAGATGGTCACTTGTTTACTTCTGAAACTCCTATTTTGTTGAAAAATTCCTTCTACGTTGATGACTTTCTTTTTTCTTTCAAGAATGTATCTGAGGCTATCGAACTCTCTCAAAGTTTAAAAACTTTACTTAGCAGAGGAGGATTCTTACTTCATCGTTGGAACTCAAATTCTGAGGAACTTCTATCCAATCTCTTGCCACATTGTCCTGTTGATACTCCAGTAGAGCTTTGTAAATTGGAGGATGCTACTAAAGTTTTGG
The DNA here is from genome assembly GCA_946902985.2 of Meconema thalassinum. Taxonomy (NCBI): domain Eukaryota; kingdom Metazoa; phylum Arthropoda; class Insecta; order Orthoptera; family Tettigoniidae; genus Meconema; species Meconema thalassinum. The sequence goes on along the minus strand of OX336394.1, from coordinate 194,777,344 downwards.
GAATACACTGGTATCCTAAAGCTGACTCATTCTTTTACGAAGTAAATTTGTCTTCCTCACCTCCACAAACCAAAAGACAAGTGCTATCAGAAATAGCTAAGATATATGACCCGCTTCAGTTCATTGCACCCGTAATTGTTCTAGCTAAAATCTTTATGCAAGAGCTATGGTCATTGAACTCGGACTGGGATGATCCCATTCCTCCTTCGCTTTTACAAAAGTGGCTTACCTTTCGGCACAGTCTTTGTGATCTCTCATTAATAGACATTCCTAGAGTGCTAGTTCCGTTCTCTTGCTCTCTTGTCCTGGATTTGCACCTTTTCGCTGACAGTTCGACCAAAGCATACGGATGTTGTGCTTACATTGTAAGCCGCTCCCCCTTTTTCTCCAATTTGATATGTGCTAAATCTAAGGTTGCGCCTTTGAAACCAGTTTCATTACCTCGTCTTGAACTCTGTGCCGCACTACTTGCTGCCGAATTAGCTAACAAACTCAAACAAACACTCAACTGTAAGTTCTCGCACACATATTTTTGGACAGATTCCTCTATTGCTTTGGCATGGATTTCTAAACCTCCTTCTAATTGGCAAACTTTTGTAGCTAACAGAGTTGAGAAAATTCAAACTATTTCTAAACCAGAACAATGGAACCATGTTTCTAGCAAAGACAACCCCGCCGACCTCATTTCTCGTGGTTGTTCACCTAAGTCACTATCTCAATCCTGTTTGTACTGGCACGGCCCTTCATGGCTTTCTGAAAGAATTCAAAACCGACCTTCCAACTCTAATTTCCCGTTAGAGGATATTCCTGAAATCGGCAAAAAAGCTTCTGCCTTTGTAACTGCCAACACTCCTTCCTTGTTGGAACGTTACTCTTCTTTTCAAAAACTAGTGCGCGTCACTGCTTATGTGCTCAGATGGAAATTTTTAGTACTAGATCAACCTCTATTCCCTCGGCCTTTTCTTTCGGCTGTTGAACTGCAAATTGCCACCATCAAAGTTCTTTGGCTCACCCAGAGAGAGGCATTCTCAGTCGAAATAAACATATTGGCTAAAGGTAAAACTCTCAAGAAACACAGCAGGCTTTTTGCCTTATGCCCTTTTCTTGATGACGATGGTTTGTTAAGAGTGGGCGGCAGACTTTCTCTTTCTGACTTCTCTGATGAAAAAAAGCACCCTATTATCCTTCCGTCTAAACATCATGTTACTCGGATAATCATTCGTCAGTTTCATTATCAAAACTTGCATGTTGGTTCTAGAACCCTTCTATGCTTGATACGGGAAAAATACTGGCCTATTAATGGTTTACACGAAGTCACTTCTGTTATACATAAATGTATTACTTGTTTCAAAGCTAAGCCTAAACCTAATCAGCAACTCATGGCTGACTTTCCCCCATTTCGTTCAGCTCCCTGCAGGCCTTTTTCCTTCACCGGCATTGATTACGCCGGTCCGTTTGTGTATCAACAAAATCACCCCAGTGCTAAAAGGAAAATCCTTGGAAAACTATACGTTTCTCTATTTGTCTGTATGGTCACCGGCTCTATTCATCTTGAGCTCGTACCTAGTGCCTCCACCTCATACTTTCTTTCCGCTTTCTCTAGATTCATTTCACGAAGAGGCATTCCTTCCGAAGTCTTCTCTGATAATGCCAAAACCTTTGTTGGAGCTTCGCAGCAATGGTATAAATCCCTTTGTTCCCCTCGTGCGAAAGAACAAATCTCCAATTACTCGCACTTAAACCAATTCAAATGGCATTTCATCCCTCCTTATGCTCCCCATCATGGCGGACGATGGGAATCTTGTGTGAAACTCACAAAAAATCATTTAAAGAAAACTCTAGGCTCTAGTATTGTAACTTACGAAGAATTCAATTCTTTAATTATACTCATTGAGGGAATTGTCAACTCACGACCTCTTTCTCCTCTTTCCAACGATCCTTGTGATTTCCTTCCTTTAACTCCAGGTCATTTTCTGGTGGGCAGTTCCTTAGCTGCGTCTCCTCCGTTGCTTGATCGTAAACTTGATCTGTCTTTGCCTATCTTGTGGAGAAAGATAGAATCCCTTAAGGCTCAATTTTGGAAGAGATGGAGACTTGAGTATTTTCACTCGCTCCAAAGGAGGAACAAGTGGCAGCTCTCTCAGCCTAACCTTCAGGAGGGTGATTTGGTTCTTCTCAAAGACCCAAGTCCTCCTCTTGTATGGAAAACTGGTCGTGTTATAAAATGCTATCATGGCAGAGATGCTAGAGTTCGAGTGGTCAAACTTAAAACTTCATCAGGACACTGTGTTCGTCCTATTTCAGTCATTTGCCCTCTGCCACTCTAGCTCTTCTCTCTCATGTTATTTTTGTTTTGTTTTCTCTGTTGCCCCTCTGGCAGTATGTTCACTTTTCAGTGAAATTTACAAAGTTCACTTATTTTTATTATAACATAACCTCTCACCTGTCATGTCATTCCATTTTTTCAATCTGTTCTTGCTAGCACGTGTTCCATGGCACTGTAATGATTTCCGGAACTAATGTTGGTCACGAGGTTCATTTTCAGTTGGCCCCTTGCTCTGATTGGCCTCAGCAGTTTTCGAGAATCTTCCATGCTCTCGGATTGGCCGACGCCACCTGTCCGCGTCACGCATTCCGCGTGATCTCCGGTATATAGCCTGCCCTGGCCTACATCAACTGTCTGTCTCCGTCTGTCTCCAGCAAGTCACGAGGCCAATCACTCGTCGTCAGCTGTCTTCACGCTGTTTGCACAACGCTTGAATGTGTCTCAACGCTGTGTGCTAATACATCGCAAAATGCTTCTAGTCAAACCAGCAGTGCATTCTAAAATCTACGAAATCTATTTAAGTTAACATCGATACTTGGCCTACGTCAGTTTGTCGTGAGCAAGAAAACGATAAACATATGTTCTTCTGTGCTGGGCACGAAGTCTTCAACATTTCCAAGACGGAAAAAAGTGATCAAAACGGAGTTCTACAAAGTCTATATAAGTTTACATCAATGATTGGCCTACGTCAGTTTTGTGCTGGGCACGAAGTCTTCAACATTTCCAAGACGGAAAAAAGTGATCTACACGCTCTTCCTCTATTTATATTATGTGGAAATTCCTCTACACCAACGCCAAAAAGCTAAGTGTTTATTATAACCTCAAAAATTTCTAAACCTTAAAAATATATCTTTCTTTTTAGGGTTATGTTACCTGACTTAAACAACTTGTCAAACTATGCCAAACTCAACTTATTTCTTTCTATTAAGTGGTTTAAGCATGTATTATGCCTTTAAATTGTAGGCTATGAGAAAACGACTGTTCTCTTTCTTTCGCATGTTAACTTTCCTTCAAAACAAATCATTCTTTTCTCTATTTTTGTACAAACTATTGGGCTTAACACCAGTTCACCTATCTGACATAGTGAATGGCTTGTTCTTCATTTAATCTAACAAAGTGTTCTTGGGAATGCTCCCATTTCAATTGTAAACAACCTCGCCTTGTAACTATCAGGCAACTAGTGGGATGCTATCCCTACTGGCATGTAAATATTGATTTTTCTGTAAATAAACTAGCATACTCTCTGTGTGCAGTCCTAGGCTAAATTTTAAGCTTTCATTTGAGCACTATAGTTACTCACTATTTTACCCTGCATAGTTCTACTTCAGACTTACTGGCCACAAAGTGGTTACTTATTCTCAGGGTTCTTGGCATTTCAAACTTATGAAATCTTGTTCGCCTGTTGTTGGCCTGTCAAAGGTCACATTTCCCTTACATATTTATATATTTCTTGTTAATCTTTTTCAAGCTTATGAAATCTTGTTCGCTTGTTGTTGGCCTGTCAAAGGTCACCTTTCCATTACATGTTTATATATTTATTTATTGTTAATCTTTTTAAAGTTGGTTTTTGAATAAAATACCACTGTTATTGGCAAACTGTTTCCATTCCTATTTACTCATCAATGTTCAATCTGTTCCTACTTAGTAAAGTTCATTTTCATATTAGACTAGAAGCTTCACTCCTAGTCCTTCCCGAAAAAGGAGGTCTCGCATTGACAGATCCTAACCATGTTGGTGCCGAAACCCGGGACCTTTAAATAACCTTCATAATTGTTTATTGTATGAAACAGGTTGCCAAGCCATTCGATAAGCTATTGCAGCTTTTCACTTCTGTCACTAATGCTAATTGTATTTTTCAGCTATCGCTATGAAAGCTGTGTTGGGGTGAGCGGAGATGTCCCTTGTTACCACCTCTACCAGTACCAATACTACTACTACTACTACTACAGACGCTCGGCAGTCTAGCAGATCGGTGAGTGAAAGTACTCAAAGTTCCGCCATGTCTCTTCCTAAAGAGCTTGTAGCCAAAAGAACTGCTTGTAAAAATAAACTTACTCGTTTTCAGCAGTTTTTAGGTTCCAAATCTTTTGATGATCACAATTATGACGTTCTAGTTCAACGTTTTAATGTTTATCAGCAACATTTTCAAGAGTATGATGTGTTGCAAACCGAAATTGAAACAATCGAGCCTGATCAAGAACAGGATCGTAGTTCTGTTGAAGAACTGTATTACAATATGTATGGCGAAGCTAAGGATTTAATTAAGCAATTAGCAACCCATCAAAACACCGAAGTTAGCAAACCGTTTCTTCCTAAAATCCAACTTCCTACCTTTTCCGGGGAGGAAAAACAGTGGGATTCCTTTTTTGAACTTTTTTCTTCTCTAATACATGATAATAGATCATTCCCTGAGATTCAAAAATTTTATTATTTAAAGTCTGTTCTTCAGGGTCCTCCTTTAAAGTTAATTGAAGCTTTACCTCTCTCAACCGAAAATTACTCGGTAGCTATTGACCTCATCCAACAGCGATATGGCAATGCCAAACTTAGAATTCAACGCCATATGAACGCCTTGTTTAATTTACCCGCTTCACGCCCTGATAATTTATCATCCCTTAGAAGTCTGGGAGACACCGTTGAACTTCATGTAAGAGCCCTAGAACATCTTAAACAACCTGTTGAACATTGGGATCTTTTTCTTATACATCTCACTACCTCCAAATTTGACCTTAATACGCGTAAAGCATGGGAATCCGATTTAGTGGACAAACCTGAACCCACATTTAAAGTGTTGATCTCTTTCATAAAGAAACGTTGTCAAATTCTTTCTGCTTTAATCAATAAAGCTGAAGGTTCCACCGATGTCAGCAAAAGTAAACCCATCAAGCATTTCTCGGAAAAAGCTTCACATTCTCATGTTTTCTCTATACAAGGTAATAAAACCTCATGCATTCTTTGCAATAATTTGCACCCTTTATATTTCTGCAATACCTTCAAAGGCCTTTCAGTTGACGATCGTAGAAAAGCTGTGTCGCAAACCAAATCTTGTTTCAACTGCCTCTCTTCAAAGCATATCTTAGCGGACTGCCCTTCAAAAGGAGTTTGCATGCATTGCAAGCTAAGACATCATTCTACCTTGCACCGCTTCGAAAAGCCACGGTCTATTCCTGGAACAGTTTCAAATCCTAATGCCCAACCTGCGCTGAGCCTCACTAGTGATGCTTCTCCACCAAGCTCTTCTGTTTCTACTGTAAATACCGTTGCCCAATCCTACAATCAAACAACCCCCTCATGGCGTAGCGCTCAAGTTTTGTTATCTACGATCCAGGTCCAAGTTAAAGATTCTTCCGGCAATTGGCACTTAGTACGAGCCTTGCTCGACAATGCGGCAACTCATGACTTCATAACCTCATCATTAGTTGAAAGGTTAGGTCTCAAACCACTCTCCACCAATATTGAAATATCTGGTATCAACAACAGCAAGTCTACTTCCTTAAATTATGTCAAGCTGCAGGTGAAAGATTCAGTCCAATATGGCACTAACTTTCATCTAAACTGTCTGTCCATTCCGAGTATTGGCAGTCCTACTCCCAGTCGCTCTTTTTCCATTGACGAATGGAAATTTCCCTCTGATCTAAAACTGGCTGACCCTCAATTCTATAAAAGCTCTCACGTTGACATTCTTTTTGGCGCTAACACATTTTGGCAAAATCTTCTTCCGTCAAGGGTTAATATTTCATCTGGTATCTACGCCCACCATACTAAATTTGGCTGGCTTATCACAGGTTATATTCCTCTTCAAACTGTTCAAGGTTCCTCTCAATGCCATTTCACTAATGCAGATCTTCATCAGCGTCTGGAAAAATTTTGGCAAATAGAGTCCATTGAATCTGCTCCTTCTCTTTCATCAGAAGATGAATTTTGTGAACAACATTTTTTAGAAACCACTGTTCGTAACCCAGATGGCAGATTTATTGTCACAATGCCACGCATACCTTCTCCTCCTTCTTTATGTGATTCCTATCCGAAAGCTCTTAAAGCTTTATTTGCAGTTGAGAATCAACTCAAGCAAGATCCTTCCACTCGCAGACAATACCTTGAATTCATGGAGGATTATGAAGCTTCTAACCATATGGAGACTGTTAAAGATTTCGACCCTTCTGTAGATTCAGTGTATTTAAATCACCATCCCGTTTGGAAGAATCCCTCCACCAAAGAAAAGATAAGAGTTGTTTTTAATGGTTCTGCCCCTGATGCCAATGGCATTTCCTTAAATGACACTCTCCTATCTGGACCTGCCATTCAGTCTGATCTCCCGTCTATTCTTTTAAATTTCCGTCTATTTCCAATTGGAATCGTAGCCGACATACAACAAATGTATAGACAAATTCTGATTAATTCCGAACAACAAAATCTTCAACGAATTCTCTGGCGTGATGCTCCTACCAAAACCATCAAGATCTTTAAATTAAAAACCGTAACGTATGGGCTCAAACCATCGGCTTTTCTTGCCATTCGTACTTTGAAACATCTTGCCGACCAAGATGGTCACTTGTTTACTTCTGAAACTCCTATTTTGTTGAAAAATTCCTTCTACGTTGATGACTTTCTTTTTTCTTTCAAGAATGTATCTGAGGCTATCGAACTCTCTCAAAGTTTAAAAACTTTACTTAGCAGAGGAGGATTCTTACTTCATCGTTGGAACTCAAATTCTGAGGAACTTCTATCCAATCTCTTGCCACATTGTCCTGTTGATACTCCAGTAGAGCTTTGTAAATTGGAGGATGCTACTAAAGTTTTGGGAATACACTGGTATCCTAAAGCTGACTCATTCTTTTACGAAGTAAATTTGTCTTCCTCACCTCCACAAACCAAAAGACAAGTGCTATCAGAAATAGCTTCAGTTCATTGCACCCGTAATTGTTCTAGCTAAAATCTTTATGCAAGAGCTATGGTCATTGAACTCGGACTGGGATGATCCCATTCCTCCTTCGCTTTTACAAAAGTGGCTTACCTTTCGGCACAGTCTTTGTGATCTCTCATTAATAGACATTCCTAGAGTGCTAGTTCCGTTCTCTTGCTCTCTTGTCCTGGATTTGCACCTTTTCGCTGACAGTTCGACCAAAGCATACGGATGTTGTGCTTACATTGTAAGCCGCTCCCCCTTTTTCTCCAATTTGATATGTGCTAAATCTAAGGTTGCGCCTTTGAAACCAGTTTCATTACCTCGTCTTGAACTCTGTGCCGCACTACTTGCTGCCGAATTAGCTAACAAACTCAAACAAACACTCAACTGTAAGTTCTCGCACACATATTTTTGGACAGATTCCTCTATTGCTTTGGCATGGATTTCTAAACCTCCTTCTAATTGGCAAACTTTTGTAGCTAACAGAGTTGAGAAAATTCAAACTATTTCTAAACCAGAACAATGGAACCATGTTTCTAGCAAAGACAACCCCGCCGACCTCATTTCTCGTGGTTGTTCACCTAAGTCACTATCTCAATCCTGTTTGTACTGGCACGGCCCTTCATGGCTTTCTGAAAGAATTCAAAACCGACCTTCCAACTCTAATTTCCCGTTAGAGGATATTCCTGAAATCGGCAAAAAAGCTTCTGCCTTTGTAACTGCCAACACTCCTTCCTTGTTGGAACGTTACTCTTCTTTTCAAAAACTAGTGCGCGTCACTGCTTATGTGCTCAGATGGAAATTTTTAGTACTAGATCAACCTCTATTCCCTCGGCCTTTTCTTTCGGCTGTTGAACTGCAAATTGCCACCATCAAAGTTCTTTGGCTCACCCAGAGAGAGGCATTCTCAGTCGAAATAAACATATTGGCTAAAGGTAAAACTCTCAAGAAACACAGCAGGCTTTTTGCCTTATGCCCTTTTCTTGATGACGATGGTTTGTTAAGAGTGGGCGGCAGACTTTCTCTTTCTGACTTCTCTGATGAAAAAAAGCACCCTATTATCCTTCCGTCTAAACATCATGTTACTCGGATAATCATTCGTCAGTTTCATTATCAAAACTTGCATGTTGGTTCTAGAACCCTTCTATGCTTGATACGGGAAAAATACTGGCCTATTAATGGTTTACACGAAGTCACTTCTGTTATACATAAATGTATTACTTGTTTCAAAGCTAAGCCTAAACCTAATCAGCAACTCATGGCTGACTTTCCCCCATTTCGTTCAGCTCCCTGCAGGCCTTTTTCCTTCACCGGCATTGATTACGCCGGTCCGTTTGTGTATCAACAAAATCACCCCAGTGCTAAAAGGAAAATCCTTGGAAAACTATACGTTTCTCTATTTGTCTGTATGGTCACCGGCTCTATTCATCTTGAGCTCGTACCTAGTGCCTCCACCTCATACTTTCTTTCCGCTTTCTCTAGATTCATTTCACGAAGAGGCATTCCTTCCGAAGTCTTCTCTGATAATGCCAAAACCTTTGTTGGAGCTTCGCAGCAATGGTATAAATCCCTTTGTTCCCCTCGTGCGAAAGAACAAATCTCCAATTACTCGCACTTAAACCAATTCAAATGGCATTTCATCCCTCCTTATGCTCCCCATCATGGCGGACGATGGGAATCTTGTGTGAAACTCACAAAAAATCATTTAAAGAAAACTCTAGGCTCTAGTATTGTAACTTACGAAGAATTCAATTCTTTAATTATACTCATTGAGGGAATTGTCAACTCACGACCTCTTTCTCCTCTTTCCAACGATCCTTGTGATTTCCTTCCTTTAACTCCAGGTCATTTTCTGGTGGGCAGTTCCTTAGCTGCGTCTCCTCCGTTGCTTGATCGTAAACTTGATCTGTCTTTGCCTATCTTGTGGAGAAAGATAGAATCCCTTAAGGCTCAATTTTGGAAGAGATGGAGACTTGAGTATTTTCACTCGCTCCAAAGGAGGAACAAGTGGCAGCTCTCTCAGCCTAACCTTCAGGAGGGTGATTTGGTTCTTCTCAAAGACCCAAGTCCTCCTCTTGTATGGAAAACTGGTCGTGTTATAAAATGCTATCATGGCAGAGATGCTAGAGTTCGAGTGGTCAAACTTAAAACTTCATCAGGACACTGTGTTCGTCCTATTTCAGTCATTTGCCCTCTGCCACTCTAGCTCTTCTCTCTCATGTTATTTTTGTTTTGTTTTCTCTGTTGCCCCTCTGGCAGTATGTTCACTTTTCAGTGAAATTTACAAAGTTCACTTATTTTTATTATAACATAACCTCTCACCTGTCATGTCATTCCATTTTTTCAATCTGTTCTTGCTAGCACGTGTTCCATGGCACTGTAATGATTTCCGGAACTAATGTTGGTCACGAGGTTCATTTTCAGTTGGCCCCTTGCTCTGATTGGCCTCAGCAGTTTTCGAGAATCTTCCATGCTCTCGGATTGGCCGACGCCACCTGTCCGCGTCACGCATTCCGCGTGATCTCCGGTATATAGCCTGCCCTGGCCTACATCAACTGTCTGTCTCCGTCTGTCTCCAGCAAGTCACGAGGCCAATCACTCGTCGTCAGCTGTCTTCACGCTGTTTGCACAACGCTTGAATGTGTCTCAACGCTGTGTGCTAATACATCGCAAAATGCTTCTAGTCAAACCAGCAGTGCATTCTAAAATCTACGAAATCTATTTAAGTTAACATCGATACTTGGCCTACGTCAGTTTGTCGTGAGCAAGAAAACGATAAACATATGTTCTTCTGTGCTGGGCACGAAGTCTTCAACATTTCCAAGACGGAAAAAAGTGATCAAAACGGAGTTCTACAAAGTCTATATAAGTTTACATCAATGATTGGCCTACGTCAGTTTTGTGCTGGGCACGAAGTCTTCAACATTTCCAAGACGGAAAAAAGTGATCTACACGCTCTTCCTCTATTTATATTATGTGGAAATTCCTCTACACCAACGCCAAAAAGCTAAGTGTTTATTATAACCTCAAAAATTTCTAAACCTTAAAAATATATCTTTCTTTTTAGGGTTATGTTACCTGACTTAAACAACTTGTCAAACTATGCCAAACTCAACTTATTTCTTTCTATTAAGTGGTTTAAGCATGTATTATGCCTTTAAATTGTAGGCTATGAGAAAACGACTGTTCTCTTTCTTTCGCATGTTAACTTTCCTTCAAAACAAATCATTCTTTTCTCTATTTTTGTACAAACTATTGGGCTTAACACCAGTTCACCTATCTGACATAGTGAATGGCTTGTTCTTCATTTAATCTAACAAAGTGTTCTTGGGAATGCTCCCATTTCAATTGTAAACAACCTCGCCTTGTAACTATCAGGCAACTAGTGGGATGCTATCCCTACTGGCATGTAAATATTGATTTTTCTGTAAATAAACTAGCATACTCTCTGTGTGCAGTCCTAGGCTAAATTTTAAGCTTTCATTTGAGCACTATAGTTACTCACTATTTTACCCTGCATAGTTCTACTTCAGACTTACTGGCCACAAAGTGGTTACTTATTCTCAGGGTTCTTGGCATTTCAAACTTATGAAATCTTGTTCGCCTGTTGTTGGCCTGTCAAAGGTCACATTTCCCTTACATATTTATATATTTCTTGTTAATCTTTTTCAAGCTTATGAAATCTTGTTCGCTTGTTGTTGGCCTGTCAAAGGTCACATTTCCCTTACATATTTATATATTTATTGTTAATCCTTTTCAAACTTATGAAATCTTGTTCGCTTGTTGTTGGCCTGTCAAAGGTCACCTTTCCATTACATGTTTATATATTTATTTATTGTTAATCTTTTTAAAGTTGGTTTTTGAATAAAATACCACTGTTATTGGCAAACTGTTTCCATTCCTATTTACTCATCAATGTTCAATCTGTTCCTACTTAGTAAAGTTCATTTTCATATTAGACTAGAAGCTTCACTCCTAGTCCTTCCCGAAAAAGGAGGTCTCGCATTGACAGATCCTAACCAACCACTATCAATTAAAACATCTGTGTACGCCTCGGACACGTTAAATTTAACTATGGGGCTCTTACTAACCACTTCCTGAATAATACCTTCATCATTTAGTTCATGTAATAATTCATTTCTTACATTTAGGTCATAGGGTTCCTGTATAATTGTATGGACAGGGCATGCTACAGACTGAGATTCTGACCTTACTTCGCAGCCTGGTTCGCGTTTAAAGAACCGCTACAGCTGGCCGTAGTACTACTAACTACTGAACTGGTCTGGTTGTTCTGGGCTGTGTTGTCATTGTTTGGCTGTATATTACTACCACTAGGCTGTCCTCTTCCTTGACCCCTATTCTGGTTGTAATTATTGTCATTATAATTTCTCCCTTGATTTCCCCTGAAATCATTGTTTCTCCCTTGATTTCCCCTGTAATCATTGTTCCTTCCTTGATTTCCCCTGAAATCATTGTTCCTCCCTTGATACTGATTACCATAGCCATTTCCTCTGTTCTGATTTAGCTGATTATTATTATTTCTATTTTGAGCGTTGGCCCCTTCGCCACCGTTCCCTTGAACTTCTTGATGCCTGGCTTCATTAGGTCTATTATTATTATTACCCTGGTTCCGATTGAAATTGTCCTCATAACCCCCTCTCCCTAGTGCATGAAATGTGCTTAACAAATTTTCTACTTGCGATTTAGTCTTTACATTCTGGATACAAGCAGCCTCCTTGATACTATAGGGAAAGTGCCTAAGTAGCAACCTCACCACATCACTTTCCTCCTTCAAGCCATCCAGATATTTACACACTAATACCTGCCCTAAAACGTATTCGGTCATGGTGGAGCTTCCTTTAGGGTTATATTTACCACACACTACTCCCTCACGATGCTGCGACTGAATAACCTCATTTCAGAACTGTTCACAGAATTTCATTTTAAAATCATTGATATCAGTAAATTGTCTCTGTAGACAGCAAACCAATTCCTTGTTTACCCCACAAACACTTGTTCTAAAATTTCAACTACCTGGCACCACTCAATACTACCATTTTCCAACCTCTCCCCGAATTTATTTTCTATAGTGTTCATGAACTCCATTGGGCACCCCTGTCGATTGCTGAACTTACCCAGTTCTACCTCCCTGTGTGTGCTATTCAAAAAAACTGGCCTATTCTGACTATTTTCTTGCCTGATCCTAGCTTTTAATTTTAATTCTAATACTGCGATTTTCTCCACAGCCTTCCTCTCAATACTGTTTACTGTTAATTTAATGTTTCCTTCTGATTCTTCTACTTTATCATATAGCTTTGCTTGTTTCTCCTCAATCTTGCTAATGCTCTCTCTATTACTCTCTCTTAAATCATTTACTTCTGCAACTATTTGTGAGTGGACTTTCTCAATTCTACCCCCCAGCTGTTCCTTAACCTCTTTAGTAGCTACCTGAATTTTGTCAATTTCTCCCCCCAATTGCTTTTTGACCTGCTGTGTTTCCAGTTGCACTAGTTCTTTTAAATTTTCAGCCTGTGTGCTGATTCTAATTTCCAACTCCTCCTGTACTTTTCCTAATTTTCTGTCTACATCTGCAATAATCTCTTTAGCTTTTTCTTCCATCACCCCCCTGATCTCACCTCTAATCAGATCGAATTTGTTACTCATTTCCCTACTGTTTTGTTCTAATTTAGCATTTAAGGCATCTGTACTTTCTTTATTTTCCCTACTGTTTTGTTCTAATCTGGCGTTTAAGGCATCTGTACTTTCTTTATTTTCCCTACTATTTTGTTCTAATCTGGCGTTTAAAGTTTCATTACTCTCTCTATTTTCCCTACTATTTTGTTCTAATTTAGCATTTAAGGCATCACTACTAACTTTGTTCTGATACATAAACTCAAGAAGTAAAGTTTTTAATTCTGGTTGGCCGCCTACACTCCCTGTTTCAGTATCGGGATTTACCTCCGCTACCCCGGTACTACCATCACTCGACATACTGCTCGTATCATCACTCTCCCGTTGATGACCACTACGTAACCTCATCTGTCTTTCTTTCTCATCCCCCATAATGATATACACCGATACAGACAAATAACCCCCAAAATACAGACACAGAAATATATACCCTTCTCCTTCCACAAATGTTATTAGGTTTTCATCCCCACGTTGGGCGCCAAGTGTAGCGTTTCTCACTTTGCTCCACGTTGAGCGTACAAGTGTAACGTTTTCTCCACGTTGGGATGACAAGTGTAACGTTAATTAGTGCCCCATGTTGGTAGCGACAAATGTAACAGTTTACCTTTGCCTAAGCTATGTTGTTTTAATGGGCGCCAAGACCTCAACGCAATGCTGAAATCTAAATTTGTATTTAACAACGTCTAGCTCTGGTAGAACACCTTCAAGAATCTATTCACTCAGATCGTGGTATGATTTGATCATTAACCCAACAAACAATTGTATCAGGAGAAGGAATTGGTCTATATCTAATGCTACCTACTGAAAGCAAAGATTGCATTGTAAAATAATTGAATTTATTACATAAAACAAGTATAGCAAAATTAATAATAATGATAAGTTTAAAATTTAAATTGGAGCGTTGCGATTTTAATATTACCGATAGAAAATTACGTGAAAACGGAGTCTGATAAATTATTGATTTTACTCTTATTCCCAAGCTATGAATTTACTGAAATATGAAATATAAAACAAAGAGAAACGAGAGATTGCGTATTTCTGCGTCATTCGCGCTTACCACTGGAAATGGCCGAAGCCTTTCCCTCGTACTGGATGATGCTGTGAGCTTCCCACAGTCTCCTGGATGTCGTCATCTTTGTCGATATTTGATGATATTCTGGTAGATTAGATAATTCTATGGTCCGTACATCGGTCCCAAACACTCGTACAACCACACTGGTTAAGTTTTACAAAAGTTAGTCCTCCACTCCACGAAACATCGGAGCGACTCCCGCGTGCAACCGTACTCGTTAAGTTCTACACAGATTGTCCTCGTTCCACGGCGCGCCAAACGATATATCCACCCGTCGCATCCCCACTCCAGTCCCGACTTCTAGCTTACGTGGTTTCCACTGATTGGCTCTGCCACCCCGCTACTTCCCCTTCTCTGGCTCATTACACACGGCGCGCGGATGATGAAGTCGATTTCCGTTCCAACTATTCGCCTTTTCTTGACGCTGCAACCCCGCTTGCGTAATACTTCTTGACAAGAATCAGCCCGTATCTGAATTTCCAGTGAGTCATGTCTCTCTTAATATCCTAACTGACGAAACTCCGTAAAATTCCGTAATCACATAATTTTCTATGACATTGTCGTTCGTAATAATTTGCTTGATAGGGTTTTCTAAGACATAGAAAACCTATCTGTATGCTTATAATTTTTATAAAATGCTCCGAAAAATATCTTAATAATAATAATAAATTAATAATAATAATAAATTAACATTCGTCTGGCTAAACACTCCAAGACGCGTGGAACTCATGATCTGATGTGATCAGCGGAGTAATCGTGAATTAAATTGTCCCACTTGGGACTAACGAACAAAGTACCTCCTTACTGCTCCAAGCGTAATGTCTTAATGAATGTCTTCACTCACACCGCGCGTCCACTATATCTTCAATCTTCTCCCACCAGGGTCCAGCTTAATACCGCGGCCTCGCTGCTTCGACCAATCCGCGTGCGTCACGTATCTCGCCATGCCCCAGCTACGTTGCTCCTTCTTCCTTGATTGGCTGGTCACCACACGTGGCTATTCCCGCCATGAGGCTGCCTCCCCGTATTTATATTTCCGTATCCGGGCAAGACGTAGATCATACACGTTTTCTTGCTTTGAAGTGTTCCCTCGGATTTCGTAATTTTATTGTACTCCAATCTATTCTTGTATTGAAATACCCCGTGAGTCACACACCACTCTCTTTTACCCCTAATGAATAAAATCCCGACTTTACGTATGAAATGATTTGCCGAGCAACATTATATTGGAATCATCCAATATAGATACGGATTTCTACTAGTAGAAATCCTATCTGTAATCTTCCAAATTTAAAAGCTACAAAAAATGACGTTATAAATATTAATAATAATAATAATAATATGAAATATGAAATTGAATAAACTGAAATAAATTAACTTGGCCGGATTATTGCCGCGTTTCACAAATATGATGTAGTCCAACTAACTTGTGTTAGTGGCATAAAACTCCCCTAGAAAAACATGTTACAACTCCCACTTCCTGGAGCGTGACCTTGGTTTCAAGGGTGCGCCAACTATACATTCTGCCGCATACATATTTGTTTGTCAAACAATTAGTTCAATCACTTTGTCGTCTAAAAACAGATACAAATAATCTAAAACAGACGTGAAATGCTTTCCTGTTCGCGGCATACCCGTGAACCTCTCGCCACAAACACTGAACAGCGGTCGTTATTACAGCTGAAGCTATTTCTTCTTCATCAGCGCTGTCTGCCACTTCACCAATAACATCATGCTGTGTGTGCATAGTCCGTATCACCTCCCTGTACATCACTTCCACTACTGCCATCTATCAAACGAATAATCTCTGCACCCGTAAGATAATGAGACAGCCCAGCAATTATTTATCTGCGACTGAGTAGCCTCTAGTCTACGAAGCAAAAAATTATCTACGTATTATTTGCTTTCGGTGCTTCCCCTTCACAAGTGGCAAAAATTATCAAGTTAGACATAGTTCACAAAACATTTTCGAGATGGCAGGAGAGGCTGTGGTACCTTCTAAAGCAACTAACTTGAAACTCAATAGAGCGCGTTTCATGTTATTTACCTGATCGGTATGAGTCGTCAAAAGCAACGGATATCGACCAACTTCGTATTAGTTCTAATTATGAAACAGAGATGGCATGCAAGTACATAACTTATCGGTTCATAACATGAAAAAAGATCCCGCGAAGCAGCAGTGGTTCATGTGTAATAAGCATTCTAACTTCCGCCTCCACCGGCCGTTCGTGGTACGTCCAGCTGGCTGAACGAGTAGAGTCCAGCGGACGTACAGTGTACAGCGAACCGGCTTGAGGGGTTAATATCTGCTAGCAACTACTCACTAAGTACTAAGCACTATGGAGCTTCAGAACATGTGTGCTTGAAGTTTGGCCTCCTTCATAGACTTGTGTTCTGAAACACACTAGTTTTACATGCCAGTGCCAAACCGATGCTCAAGAAGGCAGTGTTCCACACTAATAAGGAGCTTTGGATCATGTGTGCTTGAAGCATGGCCTCCTCCATAGACTTGTGTTCTGAAACACACTAGGTTTACATGCCGGAGACAAACCGAAGTGCAAGAAGGCAGTGCTCTGCACCATCTTTTTGTTTCTTTCTTAGGGCATTAACTTTTCCTGACGAGTTATTCATTTTTGCTTCGAGTAAAAGTCAAAGACAAAAGACAAACTACATCTATAATTTCTTTGTACAAGTCGAAAATCAAGCAAGCACTTTCATTCACTAGCTACTACAGACTTGATTGCTATGTGATCAACAGCTTTGGATCAAGACTTGTGATGTCATATCTGGAATATTAGTCGACTAACTAGTTCATTACGGCTGAAAATGTAGCTTTGGGACATGCCTTATATGCTAGGAGTGATGGAAAAAAACAAGATGTTCAGTAAAGAACATATAGTCTACTTGATCATTGTTCGCTTTCGCGAATGTTTTTTTGTAGGCTATGTTTCCCGCACGGTTTGAAACACACGTTCAATTTTTCTGCTCCATTATTTTTTTCCGTTATAATTGCAGTATGAACGCGGTGTTCTGATTATTTATTTAACTTACGTTTCATTTGAATTGTTGTTCTTTATTATTCTTGTACTCACCTTTTTTCTGAAGTGTCTTTCTAGACGCACCATACTGTCACACTGTTTCATGAGGTACTGTGTTCGCCTCAGCGGCTACCCTCGCAACGTGCATGGGGCTGTGCGCTGATTGGCTGTTTGACACCCCTCCTTCATTCTGGAATGTTCGGCTGCTGTCGTCATTTACAATATATATTCTCCGCCTCGCCGTCCTGCGGCCTGTCTTCACCTGCCCACGGCTGCCTGACCACTTCAGTGCAGCCTGCTCGGCGCACTGTTTACCAACACTGTTTGACCTGAAGCTATCTACGCGGCATGCTTATCTGCTTGGACTTTGTCGGGCTGAGCAGACCGGGGTCAACAACCTTCATCTAGACGACAGCTTCGTCACTTAATTTCTCTACAATTCGGCACGATGGAATCGTAACTGCTTGCACCCGCTAAACCAGGTCATTCCCAAGAGGCCTGGCACTGCTGGTTATGTTTCGCTGGAGGAATTATCATCTATCTTCTTTGGAAGCCACATCACGGCTTCTTAGAGAACAACTTCACTGGACTTCACGACCCACTCTACGCGGGCCAGCCAATTCTTGGTCTACACTCTGACCTTGGATTCTAGATGAACTAACTTGTCCTGCCTGGACAATCATCATCGCTTCCCGCTATCGTCAGCGGGGTCTCCGCAGGATTACTTATGGAAGATACTCCCTGTATCAAGTATCGAACTGGTGGTAACCAATCACTCATTTTATATAATACAAGGCTAAGCCTTTACTATTTCTAACTTTGTTGTCATGGATTTTTCGCTATGAACTTTTTTTATCGAGTTGCCTGTTATTACTCTTTCTTCATTCATTTTTTTCTAGTCAATGCTACTTGCAAGTTGGTTTTGAGTTTCCTGGAGAAACAGGCATTTTTTAATTGCCTCTTTTAAATAATCATTTTAATGCAAATAATTGTCACTATTTATCCAAATGTTTAAAACAATCAAATAAATGTATCAACAGTCAAGTAACTTTTGGTCTCTTCCATATAGTCCTATTATAGTCCACTGTGTGCCCTAACCCTAATCCAATGCTATTTCCCAGTTGGGGTGATATCTTAACATAAACCCCTTTCCAATCATAAATACCGTACATGGGTATCAATATAACTTTTTGTCCTTATCAAGGAGTATAATTGAATGTTCTTGTGATGTACCCTATATAATATTCCCTGTTAACTAAGTTTTCTACATAATTCCGCTTTTGCATCCAGAGGAATTGATTGGAACATTAGAAAAATGCACCCACCCATCACCTTGAATATGATAATTTAGATCATGAACAGATAACAGCTTATGATTATCTAATTATGGAACAGGATTTTGAATTCTCTGCCGTAAAAATTCAGCAGTTTAAGTTAATAATTGTATGCGTATACCGTTCTCCGTCAGGAAAGTTTCCTCTATTTATAGATAAATTAGAATTGTTACTCAATAACATGAGCAAAGTAAATTTCGATATAATAATTTGTGGGGATGTAAATGTGGATTTCTTAAAACTTGATAGAAATTGTGAATTATTAACACAGTTACTAATTTCCTATGGACTGAAACCTACAGTAAATACACCAACAAGAATAACAAAATTTAGTAAAACCACTCCTGATCAAATTTTTATAAATACAGATAAATATCACCATTCAATAGAAGTCTATTGTCCGGGTTTTAGTGACCACCATGGACAAATACTGAGTTTTGAAGTATCCGAAGTAATCAATAATAATGATAATGGAGTAAAATCAAAGTGCAGGTCATTCACTGAATCAAATGTTACATATTTCAATGACTTATTAAATAAGGAAACATGGTCAGAAATTTATGAGCTAGAAAATGTAAATGATAAATTTAATGCATTTAACAGTACCCTAAAACACTATTTTGAAATAGCATTCCCCTTTAAACGAAGAACTGTTCAAAAAACCAAAACTAGCAATTGGATAACAACAGGGATTATAAATTCATGTCAAAGAAAGAAATTTCTACACAAATTATATAAACAATACCACACAACACCTGGATTCAATTTATACTACAAAAAATACACTAGCATATTAAATAAGGTAATAAGACTAGCAAAGAAAATGCATAATGATAATTTTATTTCCCAATCATCTAATAAAAACAGGGCTATGTGGTCCGTGATAAAGAAAGAAACTGGAAAATCTGCTAAAATACAAAGGAACATTACACTGACCAGAAATAATAAAGTGATTAATAATCCAGAGGAAATAGCAAACACTTTTAATGACTATTTTCTGGAAATTCCTCAAAAATTAATAAATAAATCACAGGTAAATACACTAAATTCTAATAATAAAGTAAATATATGCAGTGATTCTTTATTTATAAATCATGTCACAAGTGAAGAGGTAAGAATAGTTATAAAAGAGCTAAAAAATAAATTCTGTGCTGGCATTGATGGCATCCCTGATGCAATTTTAAAGAAATGTGCAGAAAATATAATAAATCCACTTACGCACTTAATAAACAGCTCAATTCTCTCAGGAACTTACCCGGATATTTTGAAGTTATCAAAAGTAATTCCAGTGCACAAAAACGGTTCAAAATATGAATTAGATAACTATCGTCCTATTACCTTACCAACTGGTATTGCAAAAATTGTGGAAAAAATTATGTATAAGAGACTGATAAGTTTCATAGAAAAAAATAAAATATTATCAAACTCACAACATGGATTTAGAACGGAAAAATCTACACAGACAGCAATTTACGAATGTAGTAATAGTATACTGAAATTAATTGACAATAAGGAACATGTAACTGGCCTATTCTTGGATTTATCGAAAGCATTTGATGTTGTTGACCATAAAATCCTCCTTACCAAACTAAATCAATTTGGTGTTAGAGGTCTAGCTAATAAATGGATAGAGTCTTACTTAACAAGGCGTAAACAAATAGTAAGCTTGAGACACAAGGATGATGGAACCAAATTACTTAATGAAACATTGTCCAATGAGGGAATTATTGAATTTGGAGTACCCCAGGGATCGGTTTTGGGCCCACTACTCTTTCTTCTATATATCAATGATATAACACAGAACGTTCATTCACATAAAGAAATTTTGTTTGCGGACGATACAACACTCGTAATAAAAGGTGAAACTAAACAGGTCATACAGCAGTCTGCTGACTCCGTTACAGGAGAGTTAACCAAATGGTCACAAGATAATCGCCTCATAATAAACTATAAAAAGACAGTATGTCTAAATTTCCACACTATACAGAATAGGAATCCTGCGATGCCCAATATAACATTAAATGGTCATCAAATAGAAAATAAATCAGAAACAAAGTTTTTAGGACTATGGATACAACAAGACTTGAAATGGAATAAACATATACAATATCTGAATACTAAACTGAACTCGATGTGCTTTGCGTTACGTATTTTGAAAACCTGCACTAGCATGCACACATTAAGAAATACTTATTTTGCTTATTTCCATTCATACTTAAGATATGGGATCATATTTTGGGGTATGTCGCCAGATATACTAAGCACGTTTAGGATACAAAAGAGGGCGATTAGAATTATGGCAAATATAAACTCTAGAGAATCATGTAGACCTCTGTTTAAAAGATTTAAACATTCTCCCACTGCCCTGCATATATATCTTTGAAAGTATTATGTTTTTTAAAAAGAATTTAATGAATAAAGATGTTTTTCTTAAAATAAACAATGATGTTCATAGGCATAACACAAGAAAAAAAACAAAAACAAAAACAAAAAAACACACACACACACACACACACACACACACACACACACACACACACACACACACACACACACACACACACACACACACACACACACACACACACACACACACACACACACACACACACACACACACACACACACACACACACACACACACACACACACACACACACACACACACACACACACACACACACACACACACACACACACACACACACACACACACACACACACACACACACACACACACACACACACACACACACACACACACACACACACACACACACACACACACACACACACACACACACACACACACACACACACACACACACACACACACACACACACACACACACACACACACACACACACACACACACACACACACACACACACACACACACACACACACACACACACACACACACACACACACACACACACACACACACACACACACACACACACACACACACACACACACACACACACACACACACACACACACACACACACACACACACACACACACACACACACACACACACACACACACACACACACACACTGGAGTTAAATTATACAATAAACTACCCCAGTATATAAAACTGGCCCCAAAAATAAAGACCTTTGATAGAATGTTGAAAGCTTATCTGCAGTGCCATTGTTTTTACTCAGTAGTTGAATATTTTAGCGTATAGGAGTGATGGAATCTATAACTATATTTTACTTTTTTAATTTAATTTTAATACCTAGCTGTATGTTGTTGTATTTATAGAATTAAGTTTTCATATTATGATAATAGAGTGAGGTGTAAATAGTTGTGCAATAAGATTGTATCTATTAAGATTTGCTATTATAATAAGTTATAAATAGTTATAATCTTAGTAATATATTCCTGTTAGTTCTTTTATTTTATGCATGTAAATTCTGACGTGTCCTATATCAAAAATGTATTGAATGCATGTATTTGATCAAATGGAATTAATAAAAATCTATCTATCTATCTACATGTTTCTGTTATGCCTTCTGTAGCAAAAGCCTTTTATTTGAGACTACATATCAGGGTGTCGAGCGATGACCTTTTATCAAATTCCCGTATAATTCCCGTATTTCCCGTACGAAAATCCACCAAATTCCCGTATATTTTAGAACTCTCTAAGACTAGAGTTCGCATACCGAATGGCTGAAAAATGAATCTTAAAGCGCGAATCAAGATTTTCTGGCGAAAGTGTAACTGCATTTTTGGAGATACGGTACTTCTGCAGTCCACGGGTGATGGCGAGATATAGGCCTAATCCGTAGCGTGAGCAAAGCGCGCGCACGAGTGAACTCTCTCGCAGAAGGGTTGAGATGCTACGAACACAAAATACCCTTCACCTGAGGAGAGCTGATATAAATGACTGTTTTACTGAGGAGGGTTGAGAGAGTAGAGAATAGGAGTGTCACATAATAAATGTTTACGGGAAGTGACTGAATTGTATGATACCGTAACCGTATAGAGCTTCCACGAGTTAAAATGGCAGCGAAGCTTATGCATAGCGAACTTCCGGTCCGCGAATCTCCATTTGATTTTCATTGGCAGTGAATCGTTCGTTCGTGATTATCTTCCTTATTATTTCGGATTGTGGTTTTGTTTTTAGGCGATCAACTAATTAAATAAGAACTAGAGGTTGGCTTTCATTAATATTCCAAAGACAAGTGTCTCCTAAAAGAGTAATTAGTAAAACTTCGCATCAGAGATGACCATAACAAACAGCTTGCCTAAAAAGTGTGCGATTTGCACATTTTAAACGCCAGTGTTCTAACATATCTTAGACTACAATAATTACGTTGATGCAAATTAAATATGTTATATGTGAGAATATTATTATAATTTGCTATCCTGTTGTTAGTATATTATGCATTAACGTGACCCGTTTAAATGCTAAATTGTGACGAAAGCTACGAGTTATAGGCTATTCGCCGTACCGGTAGGCCTAATATTTACTAACAACGCATCGTTTGTTCTTTAATAATTATTTAATCATTATAATTATAATAGCCTAACTATTAACACTTATTTAACCAATAATCATTTTATAATTCTATACATATTCCAGGTATTGCAAGAAAGCGATATTTGATAGCACATGCGGTTCCACCTTAAAATCCAACCGTGCCTAGTTTTCAGTTCCTATGGAAAATATTACCGTAAGTTAATAAACCAAACAACTGGCGACAATTTTTTTAAATGCTCATTTACATCTTCACCCTAGTCTACGTAAAGTACCATACGGTAATCACTGAAAGGGTAGGGGGGGGGGGGGGGTATATTAAGACCTCAATTTCATAAACGCACGAACCTCATTTTGCATGAATAATGGAACCCGAGTCCTAATGGAGGTATGGATTGTCAGCACTTAGAAATATGTTGGTCAATAATTTAAAACAAGATGCCAGAAAAGTAAAGACAAAAGGCTGCGTGCCTACTATGGTGCAAAGTTGCTCCGTGGAAAAAAATACACTTCGCCAAGATTATACGACGTGCATACAGTTAAATACAATCATCCGATTGGAGAAACACTTTATTTGTCACGATCTTATAAGCAATTCAAACATAAACTGCTGTAATTTACGGGAAAATGTGCAACATTTAGAGACTACGAGTGTTGTATGTGGCACAACGTTAGCTAACATTTCGCATCATTAATACATAAGGAATGAACACATGCAGAGCTTTCTCACTGCACACAGCAGAATATCATATCATTCTTGGTGCATATTACGTTCTCTTAACAACAATAATTTGCTTAGTTACATGCAAGGAAAATTGTAGTACACAGTTCCCATTGCTTCCATTATCTGACTACTAAACCAGAAGCTGGTAATGCATAACCATACGCCGGTGGCGCGTCTTATGGCAAATGAAAGATCGAAAGAAAATGTAAGCTCTATAGGAGCCCGGAACACGGTGATACAATTTTCTACACTACTGAAAATAGTCAAAATACCCTTTTTAATAATGAATAATAATTTTGGGGGTCATGTAGTATAGATGTTACCCACCCACTATCCCTTTTTAGATCACGACTTTTATAGTAAAATTGGAGGTGTGTCCGCTATTACACGCGTAAATTGTGGGACAAATACAGTATTGCTAACCCCGCGCATTCGGTACTGACAGCTTTCCTGTCACTTTGCTCCGCTTTTCCTCTCCGCAACCCACGGTCGCTGAATAACCGCCACACGGCAAGAATTCTGAGCATGGTTCTCACATACACCCTCTATTTCTAAGGAAAGAACGTGAATGATATGTCGGGAGCTTGGAACAGCTGAGCTGTGTTGTTAAGTTTTTAGTGTTGTTGTAACTCAACTGATTCGAATAATACACAGACATTTCTGTGAATTGTATTTCTGTACAATTATACGTAATATATTTTAAAAACGATCCTGAGTCAACGCCGAGGACATTCAAACAGAGAAATACGATACTTTTAGATGAATAAACAAATTACACACCGAAGCTGATACCTTTATCATCGGTATTCAATTCAATAAATACGACAAAGAGGGCAAACACTCTATAGCTAACGAATATAGAAACACTCACCATGCAATGATTATCCTTTAACATGAAACAAGAGTCTGAGTGGAGGTAGTTCACAGCTTACTACAGTAGTCGACGGATAACACCATGCACACTCACTGAATCGTGACTCTCAACGGTTAATATTAGCTTTCGTGATAACACAAAAGTAAAGTTAAGGTAAAGACATACTTAGCACTGAGCACTCAAACAAGCCGCTCTGTGGTGATATTATTGCCGTGGTTTTATATTGTCGAGTTGTAGGCTATTGAATGACAGGTGGTATTTTGAACAGTACGACGGGAAACAATAGCCTGTGCTCTATTATCGATTGACGCAAGCGAACTGACACCAATAAATAAATTATACTCAGTCACTTGGCAAGGGTTTCTTGGACACCCTCCATCCCTTCACTGTCCCTATCATCATCACCACCATCATTGTCTTCGTCACAGCTTGATGAATTGCCAAGGTTAAAAATCATTTCATCCACCGCGATATCCAGACCGCCTTCAGTATTTCTTTCTGTACATGCTGTACGGGATGTGTCCAGTCCTCGGGTCGAGCTTCGGCGAAGTAAAAGTAACGAAACTATGACAATGAAAGGAAATCCGACACAGACAGTGGTTAACAAGCGACTGAAACAATGCCTGCCCATACGAGAAGAATTCTGTCACTTGTGTGGTGTATTTTGCAGCCACATGTTGGTGACGGGTGTTTTATAGTAAAATATCGAGAGCTGTAAGATATTGTTTGTAGTTTTTGAAATGTATGCATGTTTGACGCATTTGCATTGAGTGTTTTCACGGACTTTAAAACAATTTGGTATGTGCTTCTCCGCTGCAAAAGAAGACCATGGAAAGGCTAAAAACAGTAAAATTCCACAGGCGACACGCCGCGAATACTTTTTAATTTACATTTATTTCATCAAAGTAGATAATAGAAAATAAAATAATGCAAAACGAACTTAAATAAATCACTCTGACAAATACAAGATTGTTACTTGGAACTTCAGTTATACACAGCACAAAATGAAGTTCTTTTGACAGTACTAATTTCTGAATAGGAACTGTAGGCTAGTCATACACAAAATAAAATAAGTCACTTTGTTAATACTAGATTGTGGTTAGAAACTTTAGTCACACAAAATAAGATAAAACAAACAATAATCAAGGATTTATTAATTTAAAGCTTCACTAGGGAACTCATCTTCTCTTCAATTTTCTCTGCTTCAGAACGGGCGTTGTTCAATATCTTTTTTTTTTTTTAAATCGAATTCCTGGAGATCTTTCATGGCTTTTCTATCGACTGCCACCTTAGCCGTCGCTTCACACCTGTTTTGCTTCCTTGAATACGGCGTAGGAGTTTCGTGCAGTATGGACTCTTGCTCACGGTTATCTTTTCTACTCCACCAGCTGCCATCACAGTGTCCTGAACAGTATGCATGCCAAACAGACTGGCTTCTTTGTGATTGACGAGCATGCACTCCTTTTTCAGGGAGGAACCTCTGTCTAGAGCTGCAGAGTTGTGATACAAAATCAGTATCATTTTAACGAAGCTTGTGAGATCATTTTTGGCAGGGACTGAGGAAGGTGCTGAAGCCACTAATTCAGACCACAGCACGTCGAGCCGTGGCTCTTTTCGGTCGAACTGCTTCAAACGCAGAGTGACGGAGGGCAATCTCAGAAGTGCGGAGTAGCAGCTCTTGATGCGGTCAGCCATTGCGCCAGAAAGCAAATTCTTCTGATTACAAAGAATTTCCAGGGCAATGACGATCCTAACTTCTTCCAACTTAGGAGTCACAGCGACCCCTATAGGGTCCAGGCAGGAAATAGCAGGGGTCATCTTGAGAGCAAGAGGTGACCTCTCTTTGATTTTTTCTGCCATAGGATACGAATGTACAATTTTTGGCAGTTGGTGCGAAATTGCAGCACATCCGCGAGTGGAATATTCGGAGATCTTGAGCTGTTAGCTTCTTTAAGGGCTGCTCTTGTCGAGAAACCCAGGTCTCCTCTGTGAATAACAATGCGGACTGATTCCTGTATGTCACTGTCAGCAACGAGCGCGGCGCACGTAGCCCCGCGCGGAGAGGGTTCGGCTGCGGTCGGCCAGGCAAAGCATGCATTCGACGTTGGCTGGGTTCTCATCCCGCTTAGCGCTCTATCGGTGGCGCAAATTGCGGGTGGTAGCGCGGTCAGCAGGCGAAATAGAAGACTGAGCGGGAGGACTCGACCGAGCGTTCGGGGACTAAGAAGTCAGGCATTATGAGACTTTTCAGGATTTCCCGTATCAAGTGCGAATTTCCCGTATTTTCCCGGGTCACTAAAATTCCCGTATAATTCCCGTATCGCTCGACACCCTGACATATTTACTGCGATTCGTCATTGTAACTGTAATAAATAGGCGATTGTCGATTTTAATGACTTTAAAAGTCAAGATAGTGGCTGTATGTTATATGCAATGTGATAATCTTATGAATGACCAATGCAAGCGAGGTATGTAATCTGTTTCTCCCCTCTTACAAAGTTTCATGTTAATTGCACAATTGGATCCTGACTTATTGATTTTGAAGTTTTAATACTATGCTCAGCCACCATCTTGTTTATATGGCGGGGATGTTCTTTTGCCTTTGACATTCAAAGCCCATATATGGTGTACATTAATGCTAATTTGAGATATTATATCTCTAAAATATATAGTTCTTAGTTTATATAATTTATAATTTCAAGATGGCCACTGCATGCTAAATGCACTGTCATATTACTGTGAATATTGGTAGCGAGTTCTTTTTTATGGTAGGCCTACTCTTCTCTCACTAAGTTAATTGTGCTATTATATGGTGATTTAATGATATTCAAGTTTCAAGAATACGTCCAGCAGACATCATGAGCGTATGGAGTCACTGTTCTTTTGACTTGGTCAAAGGAAGACACTTTCAAGGTTCTACATTACTTCTCATTTTCGTTTTTTAACTTAAAAATGAGTTATTCATCATATTCTAAATTTTCAAGATGGCTGCCTCGAGTTGTATTCAGGGTTACATTCTTATTGCTTATTTCACCAAGGTCCCTTTCTTACTAAGTTTAGTTTTAAATCTGTAATTACATTCTGAATGATTAATATAAAGTTTTAATACTACGCCTGGCCACCATCATGTAAATTTAAAGTCACTGTTATTTTTCTTTGAGCATACGATACTCCATATAAGTTTCTAACTTATCACTAATTTTCATTATTCTAGTTCTAAAACAATGGTTATTTATTTTTAAATTATGAATTTTCAGGCTGGCTACTGCTTGCTATATTCAGTTTTATAAATTTACCATATCACTAAGGCTACAGACCCCTCTTATATAATATTCCTCTTTTACCAAGTTATATGTTAATTGTATAACAACATCCTGAGTTACTAATGTAACTCTAGCTCTAGGAAACTGAAAGTTATTAATTTATTTTGAAATTTCATGATGGTCACTGTGCGCTATATTCAGTGTGATCTTCTGATTAACACATGTGAGAGCTCTAATATGATGGTCACCTCTTGGCAAGATTCATCTTAACTACCGAATTTCGTTCGGAGCTGTCTATTTCAATGTTCTAATAGTTTGCACAGTCGCCATCTTGAATGTATGGAGAGAGTGTTCTTTTGACTAAGCAATACAAGGCCAAACGGTCCTAACTCGTCACTAATTTTCATTACAGTAGCTCTAAAGTGTTGAGAGTTATTTATCATTATATTTTTAAATTTCAGATGGTGGCTGCATGTAACATACAGTCTCATGTAGTTATCACATTGAAAACAGAGGGTCCTTATACAGGGTGTCCCACCTAACTCTGCGACCTCAAATATTATCGAAATGAAACAAGATATGAAAAATCTACTTGCACAGGAATGTAGCCACGTCAGGGGGTCACACAATGGGAGGATATGCACAATCCAGGAAATTATAACAATATCACTTTCAATGCAAAGTTTCCTTTTTTTAAATGGAACATACATGCTTTTTTTTTTAGAAAAATCAAAAGTAAACATACAATTATTGATAACAGAATTGGTTTCACTTCTCTAAACCTCGTAATTTCTGAAATAACCAACGTTGTAGAGGATGGTAAAGGAGCCACTGTTCGTGACTTTTAACAACATTGTAGTGCACGTTGCATCACTGTACTAAAAGCATTCCGTCTTCTCGCAACTAACAACTTGTGAATGCCTCTTCCGTGCTGGATGTAATTTAAAAACATGACGTTTCTTTAAGCTATAGGCCACAAGTTTGTTTAGGAAATCGGTAATTGTAAATTTTGAACTATGTGTACAGTTCTACACATTTGTTAAACTTGACAAACAGTGTCTCCATTGCCATCCTCTACAACGTTAGTTATTTCAGAAGTTACGGGGTTTAGAGATGTGAAACCAATTCTGTTATCATTAATTGTATGTTTACTCTTGATTTTGCTAGAAAAAACATGTATGTTCCATTTAAAAAAAAGGTAACTTTGCATTGAAAGTGATATTGTTATTAATTTTCTGGATTGTGCATATCCTCCCATTGTGTGACCCCCTGACGTGGCTACATTCCTGCGCAAGTAGATTTTTCAAATCTTGTTTCATTTCGATAATATTTGAGGTCGCAAAGTTAGGTGGAACTGCACACTTGACTGCGAGAACTAATATAAAGGGTGGTAGAGTGCAGTTCGTTACTCCTGTGGGGGTCCGGGCGGGGACACCAAGAGCCCGCTGATGAGCCAGCTTGGTGTCCTAGGCGAAACCCCACACAAGACACGGCACAAACCTAGAATTGCTGAGTTTTAATTCACCGGCCGTGAAAGCCAATATACCATCTTTTTGTCATATTCTAGTAAGGATCCCGCCTGTCGAGCAAGCTTATTTTATGGATGACCTCAGAAAAACATAAAAAAAACCTTACTCACCATGACTACTTGTATGAACTGCAGGTGTTCCTGTCACTCTTCCACCAGCCAATAGGCCGTCGAGCTTTTGTGTCTTCTCCTTCTTCAATAATGCCACTTCTACTTTTAATTCCCTGAAACCAAAATACAGCACAGTGCAACCGGGAAGTCTGTATACCTCTATACCATACTAGTTTCTTATTAGTGCTGCCTCATTTGTTCATATATTGTTGACGTGACCATTGCCTCACTCAATCATCATTCTGTGAGTTGAAGCTCATTAAGAGCACCAGTCCCTTCGTTTATTTAGGCATCAATAAGGATGGAATTCTAAGGGCAGATGGCCTAGCTGTTTCCTTAAAACTCCATTAACTAACTTACTAGGTTAAAATTCAACAGCTTGAGAATACAGTAGTAGTGCATGTATACTTATTAGAGGTTTTAAGCGGCAATGAAATGTAACGCTCGATTAAATGTAACTTAACTGATTTATTTAACACAAAATACATGAACTGTTTAAATGTGTTGTGCCGTGAACAGATCATAAAACGAACTGTTTGAAAGTTAGTTGAGGGCGCTGGTTGCGCCCATCAATCAGGATGGAGGTTGATACCGGCAGGTGCCGATCTCACCAACAATACTTGTAACTTGGCATAGGAATTACTATGATCAACATGGATGGGTTCACTCCAAATGTAGATATCTCGGACACAGAAGATAATGACAATAAGGAATTCATAATTTTGACCAATCAACGATGGGTATGACTGCTAGTAATAATTATACACTAGAAGTCAAATTTCAAAACTACCTAACATCTGTGAATAAGATTTTGTTGTGTGTTTTTTCCTCCAAGAGCAGCGGAACTGGTTTCAAACTGACTATCATTTATAACACACATTCCAGCATGGGTGAAATGTCTAGCACAAACAATTTTAATGATGTTCATTTAATTTCCAATATACCGACAGTAGTGGCTACGCTGGCTAAAGCGCAGCATTAGATCATGGGGCCAAGCTCTCTGCTGACTCGGTAGACGCGTGGGTTCGATCCCCACCGTCGGCCGTCCTTGAAATGGTTTTCCGTGGTTTCCCATTTTCAACACCAGGCAAATGCTGGGACGGTACCTTCTGACAGGCCACGGCCGCTTCCTTCCACATCCTTGTCCAGTTTCATTCACCATCATTCATTTCATCTCTCATTCACTCCTCTCATGAGGTTGGCGTCAGGAAGGGCATCCGGCCGTAAAAACCATGCCACAAAGACTTCCATCGCAACTCATCCCCGACCCCGTTTGAAAACGGGAATAATAAGGGGTAGACATATATACATTTAATTTCCAATATGAAAGTACACAGGCAAACAAGCCAAAGAAAGTACCATCATTACATAAAGTATTTTTTGTCTTGTCTGTAGCTATTATTACTTATACACTAGATACTAAAAAAAATACTAGAATATTTTTTTGAACTGTTACCAAGATATTTAACAAATACATGAAACAGAATGATTTTGATTTGGTGCAATTAAAACTAGGTCATGAACACAAAAATCAAAAACAAAACAAAAACAAAAACAAAGATACTGCATGATAAATTTAAAAGCTAAACCTGAAATGTGGTCCATATTGGAAGATAAATGATGATAATTATTATTATTATTATTAATAATAATACCAATTATTATTATTATAATTCCGCCACTGCTGGTCATAAGCCCGGGGCCTCATCTCGTAAGTGATGAGGTAGGAGGAGGGGGAGGAGTAACACCTCGTTAAAAAACCTGGGTCCATTGGCTCCGGATGGTAGCACCCTGTAAGGGCCCCTGCCTAGGGTTACTAGGTGAAAATTGGTCAACGGTCCTGATGTGACGTTTTGCTAGCCCACACGTTGGGAGATAAATGTAGCAGTTTGGCTGCCCCAAACTGTTGGGTGACAAATGTAACTGTTTACCTTTGCCTAAGCTATGTTGTTTTAATGGGCGCCAAGACCTCAACGCAATGTTGAAATCTAAATTTGTATTTAACAACGTCTAGCTCTGGCAGAACACCTTCAAGACTCTATTCACTCAGATCGTGGTATGATTTGATCATTAACCCAACAAACAATTGTATCAGGAGAAGGAATTGGTCTATATCTAATGCTACCTACTGAAAGCAAAGATTGCATTGTAAAAGAAATGAATTTATTATATAAAACAAGTATTGCAAAATTAATAATAATAATAATAAGTATAAAATTTAAATTGGAGCGTTGTGATTTGAATATTACCGATAGAAAATTACGTGAAAACGGAGTCTGATAAATTATTGATTTTACTCTTAATCCCAAGCTATGAAGTTACTGAAATATGAAATATAAAACAAAGAAAAACGAGAGATTGCGTATTTCTGCGTCATTCGCGCTTACCACTGGAAATGGCCGAAGCCTTTCCCTCGTTCTGGATGATGCTGTGAGCTTCCCACAGTCTCCTGGACGTCTCCATCTCCGTCGATATATGATGATATTCTGGTAGATTAGATAATTCTATGGTCCGTACATCAGACCCAAACACTTGTACAACCACACTGGTTAAGTTTTACAAAAGTTAGTCCTCCAATCCACGGAACATCGGAGCGACTCCCGCGTACAACCGTACTCGTTAAGTTCTATACAGATAGTCTTCGTTCTACGGAACATCGGAGCGACCCCCGTGTATAACCATACTCGGCAAGTTCTACACAGATTGTCCCCGCTCCACGGCGCGTCGAACGATATATCCACACGTCGGCTCCCCACTCCAGTCCCGACTTCTAGCTTACGTGGTCTCCACTGATTGGCTGCACCCCACGCGCTATACTCCCCTCCGCTGGCTCATTACACTCGGCGGGAGGGTTCCATTCCAACTATTCGCCTTTTCTTGACGCTGCAACCCCGCTTGCGTAATACTTCCCGACAAGATTAAGCGTGTACTTGAATTCCCAGTGAGTCACGTCTCTCGATATACCCTAACTGACGAAACTCCGTTAAATTCCGTAATCACATAACTTTCTATGATATTGTCGTTCGTAATAATTTGCTTGATAGCGGTTTCTAAGACATAGAAAACCTATCTGTATGCTTATAATTTTTATAAAATGCTCCGAAAATATCTTAATAATAATTATAATAAATTAATAATAATAATAAATTAACATGAAAAATTCTCTTGGCTGAACAATTTGCCGCGTAAATAAATATAGAATGGTTTCCTACTGACTTATGCCAGTGGCATAAAAACCCCTCGAAAAACACGTTACATATTCGCCTCGGATCATCGGATGATTTACCGTGACGACGGTCCATTATCCGATTATCCCAGACACGTTAATAAACCCCATCCAAAATACATATTACATAAATGAAATCACCCTAAATTACAGATTTATACACTCATAATTTTTCTTCACGCACTTTGCGTCAAAGTTTGTTGTCACCATGGATTGCACTTTGCAACCAGTCCAATGTTTTACATATAGAATAGTGTTCCACGGATATTTCCGCCTCTCAAATTTCTCTATGTTGGAGAAATAGACATAATTAATGTGTGAGCACAATGTATTTATGATGTCATATCACACGCATTGAAGGTGTTCTGATATATTTATATCTCCATAGAACTTCCTAATTTCACTGGAGGTCCCTTCCTTATGGTGAAATTTAATCTCACATATCACTGAGCACACGATCACACTATTGTGGCAGCGCCTCGTGACCATAATACTTAATCTCTCTTTAAAGATGATTAAATTAATATTGACTTCTGAAAAAAAAAACAGTAAATGCGCATTACATATAACACCAAATATTTCTGTGCCGTAATCGCCCTGTCTTGTTAAGTTCCCGTAGACCATATTCTATTTAATACTAGATCTCAACACAGAAATAATACCATTGTACAAATTACCTAAATTACACACTTACAAATCTTACATGGCGAGGCCGTAAACAGAAATCACGTGTGCTGATATGTATGAGTTTCATGAAGGACTGTCTCGCCTTCTGATGGCCCATCTTTTGCCTCGTGGACGCCTTAAGCAAAAATACCCTGTCCAAGCGCTCACCCATCTCTTGGAGGCAAATGGGAATTCACCAGCGCTACCAAATTCTGGCCTTGGTGTATCGAGACATTTTAGTGCTCAAGAGCATCCGACAATCCCGTCATATTTCCCTGTACCTTAAAAACTCTCATTTACTTACATACTACCCCCCTGTGTGACTTCTGATACGCCTGCCTGGAAGACCAACTCCTCCCACGCACCAAATACCACACTTACTCATTTGATAGGCTGGCTCGCCAGCTAAACATCCTCACTTTATGACACATACTTTCGGAGACTATGTATATTATACGTCCCGTATAATCTGTTTCCCTCACTATTCTCCAGCACATATGCTGTTTTCCCAATACGTTTGGAAACTATAAATGTTTCTGCGTCACCTGCTTCCAACCTTGCAAGTGGCACCCTTAAATGAACGTCATCACGTTGCTCTGCCTAGCATATTTCTCAGTGTCTGTAACGATGCCCTGTTGCTACTGTCCACACATGCACATATTAAAATACCGTCCTCTGCTTTAACCACAGGATAATCCCTACATAAATTAGTGTCCCTCGATAGCATGTCTGCAAGAATGTTATCTTTACCTTTAATATATTTTACTGTGCATTCGTATTCCTGCAGAGCAAAAATCCACCTACTAACTCTGTTAGAACTGCGTTTACAAGTCCTCATATACAGTAATGCATGGTGATCTGTGTGGATCTCAAATTTCCCCCCTACTAAATACATTCTAAATTTCCCTAAACTGAAAACAATACCTAAAAGCTCTAACTCAGTAATCGTGTATCTTTTCTCTGCTGCTGTCAGTCCTCGCGAGGCTAAAGATACAATGCACAGATTACCCTCATCATCTTTCTGACATAATACTCCAGCAATGCCTATATGTGAAGCATCTGTCATAACCACATATATCTTATCTTTTAACGGATATTTCAGCACTACAGCTTTCTCAAAACCTTCCTTCAGCGCTCTAAAAGCCTGATCATGCTTGGACTCCCATCTCCACCGAGTCCCACTTTTAAGCAATTCCCTGAATGGTTCTACCAACCCTGAGTATTTAAGAACGAACCTCCTGAAAAAGTTGCAAATTCCCAGGTAAGTTTTTAACTGTTTAACATTCTGTGGCACCTCTGCGTTAAGTATCTTATTAACCCTACTTTCTTCTGGTGTTACACCTCTACTCGACACACTATGACCTAAAAATGTCACTTCTGACTGACAGAATGACGACTTAGACAGCTTCAAAGTGAACCCTGCCTGATCTAACTTCTGAAAAACTATATCAAAATGACGTAGATGCTCCTCAAAACTGCGTGAACTAATTACCATATCATCTATGTAAATGGTTACAAACTCTCCTGTGTCATCCCCTAATGCGATGTTTAAAGCCCTAATTAAAGCTGCTGAACTACTCTTTAACCCATAAGGTGTTCTACAAAATTGATAAAGGTTATATTTATGACTAAAAGCTGTAAATGGTCTATCTTCGTACATAAGTGGCACTTGCCAAAAACTGGAACTCAAATCTACACAAGTGAAATACTTCTTCCCCTCAAATGTTTGCATTAATTCCTCTATTGACATAGATTTCAGCTGATCTGAACTAATTCTACTGTTAACCAAACGAGCGTCTAAACAAATACGAACCGTGCCGTCGGTCTTGGGTACCGTGATCAAAGAATTAACATACGGACTGTTAGAGTGCTCAATAATCCCATCTTCAAGCATCTGGTTAATTTGTGCCTCAACTGCACTCTGATAAGCGAAAGGTACAGGATATCTAAGTCCTGTGAATACTGACCTATCAATAACGTTCAATGAATGTGTATAGCAATTGGCCATACCAATGCGATCCTCAAAAACTCTCCTATTACACAATAACACATCATAGAGCCGAACACATTGTTCCACCTCTATATCACCCTGAAATGCAGCATCACGTAACGAGTCCTCTAGACTTCCGTTCGTAATCACACTGCCCACTAAACATGGAGAACCCCGCTCTACGGCTGGCGATATCTCATTTAAAGTACAAATCACACCTACAATACTACTTCTCTGAATTTGGTCATTGAACGCTACTTCTACTTCAGAATCTCCCCATTTAAATTTCAAACTCCCTACATCATAACATAAGTTACCAGACACTCTACTTAGCCACTCTGAACCCAAGATAACACTGAATACTAAATTTGGAATTACAAGGCAAATCTGCTTCTCTACATGATTATTAATTTTAATGTCTACTAAAACTTGCTTAGAAATTACTTTGGACCTCTTCCCAACAGCTGTGATAACAAAAGTGCTTTTAATTGGCATCTCCTCAAAATTTACTCCAGTTCCTTTCATTTTTTTATCATAAAATGCACTACTTATGCAACTCTTCATACAACCACTATCAATTAAAACATCTGTGTACGCCTCGGACACGTTAAATTTAACTATGGGGCTCTTACTAACCACTTCCTGAATAATACCTTCATCATTTAGTTCATGTAATAATTCATTTCTTACATTTAGGTCATAGGGTTCCTGTATAATTGTATGGACAGGGCATGCTACAGACTGAGATTCTGACCTTACTTCGCAGCCTGGTACGCGTTTAAAGAACCGCTGCAGCTGGCCATAGTACTACTAACTACAGAACTGGTCTGGTTGTTCTGGGCTGTGTTGTCATTGTTTGGCTGTATATTACTACCACTAGGCTGTCCTCTTCCTTGACCCCTATTCTGGTTGTAATTATTGTCATTATAATTTCTCCCTTGATTTCCCCTGAAATCATTGTTTCTCCCTTGATTTCCCCTGTAATCATTGTTCCTCCCTTGATTTCCCCTGAAATCATTGTTCCTCCCTTGATACTGATTACCATAGCCATTTCCTCTGTTCTGATTTAGCTGATTATTATTATTTCTATTTTGAGCGTTGGCTCCTTCGCCACCGCTCCCTTGAACTTCTTGATGCCTGGCTTCATTAGGTCTATTATTATTATTACCCTGGTTCCGATTGAAATTGTCCTCATAACCCCCTCTCCCTAGTGCATCAAATGTGCTTAACAAATTTTCTACTTGTGATATTGTCTTTACATTCTGGATACAAGCAGCCTCCTTGATCCTATAGGGAAAGTGCCTAAGTAGCAACCTTACCACATCACTTTCCTCCTTCAAGCCATCCAGATATTTACACACTAATACCTGCCCTAAAAAGTATTCGGTCATGGTGGAGCTTCCTTTAGGGTTATATTTACCACACACTACTCCCTCACGATGCTGCGACTGAATAACCTCATTCCAGAACTTTTCACAGAATTTCATTTTAAAATCATTAATATCAGTAAACTTGTCTCTGTAGACAGCAAACCAATTCCTCGTTTCCCCCACAAACACTTGTTCTAAAATTTCAACTACCTGGCACCACTCAATACTACCATTTTCCAACCTCTCCCCGAATTTATTTTCTATAGTGTTCATGAACTCCATTGGGCACCCCTGTCGATTGCTGAACTTACCCAGTTCTACCTCCCTGTGTGTGCTATTCACAAAAACTGGCCTATTCTGACTATTTTCTTGCCTGATCCTAGCTTTTAATTTTAATTCTAATTCTGCGATTTTCTCCTCAGCCTTCCTCTCAATACTGTTTACTGTTAATTTAATGTTTCCTTCTGATTCTTCTACTTTATCATATAGCTTTGCTTGTTTCTCCTCAATCTTGCTAATGCTCTCTCTATTACTCTCTCTTAAATCATTTACTTCTGCAACTATTTGCGAGTGGACTTTCTCAATTCACCCCCCAGCTGTTCCTTAACCTCTTTAGTTGCTACCTGAATTTTGTCAATTTCTCCCCCCAATTGCTTTTTGACCTGCTGTGTTTCCAGTTGCACTAGTTCTTTTAAATTTTCAGCCTGTGTACTGATTCTAATTTCTAACTCCTCCTGTACTTTTCCTAATTTCTTGTCTACATCTGCAATGATTTCTTTAACCTTCTCTTCCATTACTCCTCTGATTTCTCCTCTAATCTGCTCCATTTTCTCACTAATATCCTTGTTGTTCTTATCTAATTTTGCATTATTCTGTTCTAATTTTTTATTTAAAGCTTCTGTACTTTCTTTATTTTTCCTACTGTTTTGTTCTAATTTTGCATTATTCTGTTCTAATTTTGCATTTAAAGCTTCTGTACTTTCGTTATTTTCCCTACTGTTTTGTTCTAATTTTGCATTATTCTGTTCTAATTTTGCATTTAAAGCTTCTGTACTTACTTTATTTTCCCTACTGTTTTGTTCTAATTTTGCATTATTCTGTTCTAATTTTGCATTTAAGGCATCACTACTAACTTTGTTCTGATACATGAACTCGAGAAGTAAAGTTTTTAATTCTGGTTGGCCGCCTACACTCCCTGTTTCAGTATCGGGATTTACCTGCGCTACCCCGGTACTACCATCACTCGACATACTGCTCGTATCATCACTCTCCAGTTGATGACCACTACGTAACCTCATCTGTCTTTCTTTCTCATCCCCCATAATGATATACACTGATAAAGACAAATAACCCCCAAAATACAGGCACAGAAATATATATACCCTTCTCCTTCCACAAATGTTATTAGGTTTTCAGCCCCAAGTTGTCGGCGACAATTGTGACGTTTTGCTAGCCCACACGTTGGGAGATAAATGTAGCAGTTTGGCTGCCCCAAACTGTTGGGTGATAAATGTAACTGTTTACCTTTGCCTAAGCTATGTTGTTTTAATGGGTGCCAAGACCTCAACGCAACGTTGA
Source organism: Meconema thalassinum (assembly GCA_946902985.2). NCBI lineage: Eukaryota > Metazoa > Arthropoda > Insecta > Orthoptera > Tettigoniidae > Meconema > Meconema thalassinum. Next base: position 194,739,154 of record OX336394.1, on the reverse strand, counting down.
AATCTAAATTTGTATTTAACAACGTCTAGCTCTGGCAGAACACCTTCAAGACTCTATTCACTCAGATCGTGGTATGATTTGATCATTAACCCAACAAACAATTGTATCAGGAGAAGGAATTGGTCTATATCTAATGCTACCTACTGAAAGCAAAGATTGCATTGTAAAAGAAATGAATTTATTATATTTTTTTATTTAGCGTATGGCTACAAACATCACTAAAAAAAATACTATTTACAATGATAACAAATTACAAATTAATGTCCAGGCCACGAATATAGTCTATTGATCCCTCCGTCATCACCAGGAACTCTGTTGGATCGCCAGGAAAAGCTCTCAGAGGACATTCTGAAAATACATGCTGAACAGTCTGCTTTTCAGCACCACAGTCACAACATGGAGAAGCTATTTTCTTCCACTTGAACAAAGAATCGGCACACCTGCCAGTGTTGCTTCTTATGCGGTTAAGAACCGACCAGATCTTGCGTGGTAAATCAAAACCAGGTGGTTTGGTCGATATACATGGCATCTTCAGTTGTTCTGTAGTAGTATTACTCTGCCATGTGTGTCTCCAGCAGTCATTGATATTAAAGCCGTTGTTAACTAGCATCCTTCCAGTTTCTAAAGGTGGATTGCGAGAACGAAGCCTTCCTTTACCGATGGTTGGGATGTCTGCATGAACAGGGAGGTTAGGATTTTTCTGTAGATGTTTGTATTCACGGACAAGTGCACTCTCCCGTCGCAGAGATGGAGGTGGTATGTGGCCAAGTATGGGTAGCCAAAAAATAGGTGTAGGTCTGATTGTACCAGTTATAAGACGCATGGTATGGTTGAGCTGAGTGTCAACAAGTCTTGTGTGAGTGCTATTCATCCAAGCTGGGGAGCAGTATTCCGCAACAGGGTAGACCAATCCCAGAGCTGAAGTACGAAGTGTTGATGCAGAGGAGCCCCATGACGTTCCACATAGCTTCTGGAGGATGTTATTCCGAGTTTTGATTTTGGCAGCTGTTCTTAATAGGTGCTGTTTGTAACTGAGCGTTCTATCAAGTGTGACCCCTAGGTATTTCGGGTTTCTGTTGTGCTTGAGTAGCCTTCCTTCAAAGTAGACCTTGAGCTCTTTGTTGGCCAATTTACTGTTTAGGTGAAACGATGAGACTTCTGTCTTATCCACACTTGGCAGCAACCTCCATTTGCGGAAATAATCACCAATAACTGACAAATCATTGGTCAATATGGACTCTGTAACTTCAAGATCTCTGTGCTTCACTGCGAGTGCCCAGTCGTCGGCATACCCAAACTTTCTTGATATGGTTTCAGGCATGTCTGATATGTACAAGCTGAAGAGAAGAGGGGCGAGAACAGATCCTTGTGGCAGCCCATTATTCAGCTTCATTTGTGAACTCATCTTGTTGCCCATTAGCACTTGGAAACATCGGTTACCGAGCATTTCATTGATGAGATTGGCAATTTTTAGGCATGGAATTACTTGTAGAAGTTTTAATATGACACCTTGTCTCCAGACAGTATCATATGCAGCTGTCAAATCAATGAATACGACTGACGACTTTTTCTTGATTCTGGAATCTAGCTTCTATGAAGCTTGTTAAGGAGAGGACTTGATCTGTGCAGCTGCGGTTAGGTCTGAAACCTGCCTGTTCAACCGGTACATGTTCAAAGATCTTGTGGCACGTTCTGTTGTACACCAATCTTTCGAGGAGCTTATATAGTATACTAAGTAAAGCTATGGGTCTATAACTTTCTGGTTTGTCATTTGGTTTACCAGGTTTCAGTAAGGCTATGACTTTTGCTCGTTTCATTTCAGATGGTATGTTGCCCGTTTGTAGAATGTTTGTGTAGAACATAGCAAGCCACTTTTTCACATATTTGCCACAGTGCAAAAGGAATTCTGCATGAATACCATCAAATCCTGGGGCTTTCCCTGGTTTCATTTCTTTTATGGCAGTCGTTACTTCTTCGATGCTGAATGGTAGAGAATATTCCGTTTCGGTTGTGCAGGCTGATTTGAGTGCCTTTAATTTCTTCTTAGCAGCAATAGTATGTGCTCTAACTTGAGGAGTTCTGGAAGTGGACACGATGTTGGCTGCAACTTGTTTGGGGGTAACAGCATCATACGTGCGGTCATGTGGGGTAGCACCACCTAGTTTTCTGAGCAAAGACCAAGCTTTTCTACTTGATGTACGGAAGTCCATGGATTCAACAGTCTCATTCCACTTTAAACGTCTAGCTGCGTCGATGTTACTCAGCAACTCATCTGCTATGTCATGATCGTTGCTTTCACAAAATTCTTTGTATAGGTTTTCGCACTCTTCTGTCCAGCCAGGAATATATGCCTTACGGAAACCTCGTGGAATACACTTCTTTGCTGTGCTAATTACAGCTCCAACGAACCGCTGGTAGTTTGAGCTAGTTGGTGGGATCCATCCTACACATTTATCCAGATTTACTGAGAAAGTGTCCCAATCCGCCTTTTGAAAATTCCATCTGGGCCTAGGAAATGCTCTTATTAAAGGGATACTAATCCCAAATTGAAGGCAAATTGGGCGGTGTTGGCTGTGTGGGAAGTCTCCAAGGACTTTTCTTGATACTGGAAGAGGTTGACTTTTATAATCAGACGAGACAAAGCAAAGATCAGGATTGTGATCCGTTTTCCAGGCACCTGATCTGAAAGTGCTCCGATCCTTAGCATCAAAGATGAGATGAATATCATGGTCTTCGGCCCAGTTCACCAAAGCGTTTCCATTTTCATTGCTGTGCCTGTATTTCCACAGTTCATGATGACTGTTGAAGTCGCCCAGATATGTTGTAGGGTGAGTGTGAGTTCTAAGCACTTTAGAAGGCCAATTGATGCCGGGAGGTTTATAAACATTGACTATAGTCATTTCTCCTATTCTTATGACAACTTCTTGAATATCATCGGCATAGCTTACAGAGATAAGATTTATTATATAAAACAAGTATTGCAAAATTAATAATAATAATAAGTATAAAATTTAAATTGGAGCGTTGTGATTTGAATATTACCGATAGAAAATTACGTGAAAACGGAGTCTGATAAATTATTGATTTTACTCTTATTCCCAAGCTATGAAGTTACTGAAATATGAAATATAAAACAAAGAATAACGAGAGATTGCGTATTTCTGCGTCATTCGCGCTTACCACTGGAAATGGCCGAAGCCTTTCCCTCGTACTGGATGATGCTGTGAGCTTCCCACAGTCTCCTGGACGTCTCCATCTCCGTCGATATATGATGATATTCTGGTAGATTAGATAATTCTATGGTCCGTACATCGGACCCAAACACTCGTACAACCACACTGGTTAAGTTTTACAAAAGTTAGTCCTCCAATCCACGGAACATCGGAGCGACTCCCGCGTACAACCGTACTCGTTAAGTTCTATACAGATAGTCTTCGTTCCACGGAACATCGGAGCGACCCCCGCGTATAACCATACTCGGCAAGTTCTACACAGATTGTCCCCGCTCCACGGCGCGTCGAACGATATATCCACACGTCGGCTCCCCACTCCAGTCCCGACTTCTAGCTTACATGGTCTCCACTGATTGGCTGCACCCCACGCGCTATACTCCCCTCCTCTGGCTCATTACACTCGGCGGGAGGGTTCCGTTCCAACTATTCGCCTTTTCTTGACGCTGCAACCCCGCTTGCGTAATACCTCCCGACAAGATTAAGCGTGTACTTGAATTCCCAGTGAGTCACGTCTCTCGATATACCCTAACTGACGAAACTCCGTTAAATTCCGTAATCACATAACTTTCTATGATATTGTCGTTCGTAATAATTTGCTTGATAGCGTTTTCTAAGATATAGAAAACCTATCTGTATGCTTATAATTTTTATAAAATGCTCCGAAAATATCTTAATAATAATTATAATAAATTAATAATAATAATAAATTAACATGAAAAATTCTCTTGGCTGAACAATTTGCCGCGTAAATAAATATAGAATGGCTTCCTACTGTCTTATGCCAGTGGCATAAAAACCCCTCGAAAAACACGTTACGCTGATAGCGGAAGAGGAATCTAAGATTCCCAATGACGGATGGAGCGGGATAGCCAGGTGGTTTCTCCACCAATGAAGAACTCAAATCCAAAAGTGTTTTTTCCCAGAATGGGCGGCTTATGGTCAGCGTCTGTTCACCAAGTGGTGCGGCTGTAAACATACTCCAGAAATTAACAATCCCTAGTTCTAACAAACCTAGTGGATAACTACTACACCCCATTGCTTAGAAGTAACCATGGTGCATACAAATAATAACAACAATACTCCAGGTGGTAACCAATCCACCCATCAACAGACGGCACCCGGGCATTCGGACTCTGTGGGACCCGGGCTACCAAGGCCACAGATAAAATCGGAGTTCTCTGGCAAACTTCCACATAAGACACCTACGTACTTAGGCACTCTAAACATCAACACTCTCATACAGCCTGGAAAGTTGCACAATCTAGTGATAGACAGAAGCTTCTAATCCTCGCGCTGCAGGAGACACGTATCACAGATGAAGACACCATGGACTACGTCAATTACCACATGTTCAAGAGCAAGACTGACAGGCGAGTTTCCAAAGGCGCTCCACTTCTGGGAATGGCCTTCATGGTCCACAAGACCATCCTCAGAAGAAATCCTCCAGTAAACAACAGATTGATGACCATGCACTTACAGTGCGCCAACAAAAATTACACACTGATCAATGCACACGCCCCCACTAATCAAAGTAACAAGAGAGACCCACAGTCCACAGAAAAATTCTGGTTGACCCTAGAGACAGTGATGTCCAAAGTCTCCAGGGACGTCGTCGAACTCCTCATAGGCGACTTCAATGCACAGATTGGCAGAGAAAAGATGTACAGGAAAACAGTTGGAAACTATCCTGCACATAAATTCACAAATAAAAATGGCACACGACTCATAGAACTCTGCCAGCAGAATAACCTCAAGCTCATGTCAACATCTCTTAGAAAACACCCTAGAAAACAGAAAACCTGGTGTTCTCCAGTCCAGCAGTTAGTTGAGTTCCAAATCGACCATGTGGCAATCTCATATCCACTACAGAAAGAGATTCATGATGTACAGGTACGTATGGGAGCCAACATTGACTCTGACCATTACCTAACCCGCATCAAGGTCAAGTTCACCCCAAAGAGAACTTTCTGTAAGAAAACCCCCGACCAAAATTTCACACAAGATAGATCGCAGACTGGAGTGAAGGAAATCTGGGAAAAAGAACATGCCAATGACTGGCAAAATTTCCACCGAAAAATCATAGAAAAAGCACAAGCTCTCATTCCTTTGAAGAAGAATTCCAAACATCCTTGATGGGATGTTGATTGTGAGAATGCACTCATTACCAGGAAATTGGCATATCAGAAATACAACAGCAAAAAAATCCCCAGAAAATTTACAGACTTTCCATGAAACACGAAAAACAACCGCAAAAATTATCAGACAATCCAAGAGGAGATACATAAAGGAACAGCTGGACTCCATTGAGGACAACTTCCGTAACTACAACGTAAGGGACTTATACAGAACGTTTGCAGGACACATCAGAGGGTACACACACTACCAAACCTTTGCTTCAGAAAAAGTGATGGAAAATTAGCACTAACAACTAAGGAGAACTTCAAGGTGATGGCACAGTACTTCTCTGAACTTCTCCACTGTCCAGAACAAATAGAGAGATATCCAGAGGAAGAACCTACAGGCAAAAACACAGACTCATTATCTCCGACACAAGAGGAAGTTCACAGGCACATCCTCAAACTCAAGAACAACAGGACATCTGGTAAAGACAGCATAGTGGCCGAACTACTGAAAAACCTAGGGCCACACTCACTTAGGGAACTCACACAGATTATCACTGACATCTGGACATCAGAAAAGCTGCCAGATGAGTGGAAATGTGCATTGATCCACTCATTACACAAAAAAGGCGACCGCACTGACGTAAACAATTACAGGGGCATTTCACTATTACAAGTTATGTATAAGATCTTCTCAGCGTGCCTACTTCAAAGGACTCAGGACCAGCTGGAGCATAAGATTGGCAAGTACCAGGCAGGATGTCATCCTGGTCGCTCCTGCACGGAACAAATCTTCAACCTAAAAACTATATTGAAAATCAAAGCCCTCAGGAATACTCCAGTAATACGTACCTTCGTTGACTTCAAGAAGGCATATACTGTAACTCCATTGATCATCAGTCATTGTTCAACATTATACACGAGCAAGGTTTGGATAGCAAGACCTTGCGTTTGATCAAACAGACACTGACAGACACGACATCAAAAGTGAAATTCATGGGGGAAATCTCGGAACCATTTCAGATCAATACAGATGTTCGCCAAGGTGACAGGCTCTCTCCGCTCTTCTTCAACCTAGTGCTGAACAAAGTTATCAAGGAATGGCAGAAAGAGCTGAGATTTCAAGGTTACTGGAGGCCAGTGCGACTAGGACGACCAAAGGACGAACTGGAGGTTGGCTGTCTAGCCTTCGCGGATGATCTGGCACTACTCTCAGACAACGAAACCACATCAATCAGACAGATAGAAGTACTCCAAGAGTGCGCTGAAAAAGTAGGACTACAGATCTCATTCCAAAAGACAGAGTTTTCCTGTACGAAATTCGACATACAGAATTTAAACATGAAATATGGCAAGATCAATAGAGTCGCCCACTTTAAATACCTAGGTGAAGTGCTTAAACCGACGGGAAAAGAGAAAATCGCGCAAACACTAGGTTAATGAAAATGAAGAGAGCCTTACACAAGACACAGGGTGTCTACAGCAAAAAATGTCGGTCCACATTCACCAAACTTCGTCATTACAACACGGTTATTAAACCTGATGTGCTTTATGCCAGTGAGTCATTGACCTTACACATTAAGGGTGACTTGGAAAAATCCTCACAAAGGAAAGACAAATAATAAGGAAAATTATTGGACAAAAGCACACAGATGAAGGATACAGGCTTCACTCCAGAGACACCACAGAGAAATTGTCCAACCTCGCAGCAGACATCAGAAAGAGGCGACTAACATGTTATGGCCACATCAGCAGACTCCCACAAGCCAGACTCACTAACAAAATTCTTAGATACATACAGTGGCTCAAGATTACTACAGCCTGGATGATCCAAGTCAAAATTGATCTCGTAAAAGCACAGGTCGACCCAGAAGACGACATAGACAAAAGCGTCTTTCGACACAAAGTATACAAGTGGGAAGTGTTGTCAGAGAGAGCAACACCTACAGCCCAAAGACCAAAGTGGACCGAAGAAAGGAAGAGGGCCTTTAGTGCACGAATGAAAAAGTACTGGAAAAACAGGAAGAACAAATAGTCATGATTGTTTTGCGTGGTCTAATAGGCCTGTAACGTGTCAAATAAATAATACCGGTAATAATCATAATATAATGACTGCATATGAAGGAGGCATTCTTTTATTTAGATTTCACCTAACATCAGTGCTGAATGAGACTTCTCTCTTGAAGTAGTTCAAAAGGTGAATCTTCCCAGTCTAGGGAGTCACATTTTGAAACAAATGAACATAAAAGTCTGATTCTACACTGAAAACTGAATGAAAGAGAACCTTATTCACAAATGAAGATAGCTGGATTTGCAATTGGACTGCTCATTTCCTGAGGAACAGACCTGTCCTCTTCACTGTGCTACAGTCGATTCAGTCTTATTAAGAATGTGGTAGGGGAAGTATGCAACTGCCAGGAAGACTTCTGCACATGTGCAAAGTTCTTAGCTGACCCCGCCTTTATGTGTGTGTGAAACAGTGATCTAGAAGTACGTATGTATCGGGACTCCAGTCCCAAAAGGTCCCGAGTCCGATTCCTGGCTCTCACAAAAAATGTAATTCTGGTCTTTAGACTGGAAAGGAGTACACTCAGCCTTGTGCGGCAAAACTGAGAAGAGAATGGTTTAGTTCCCACCTCTGCCATCCTAGAAGTTGTTTTCCATGGTTTCCCCACCTTTATTCTAGGAAAATGTTGGGATAGCTGTCTCATTTCCAAACCTAGCCCCAGAAATTACAAACACATATACAGGGTCTTTATTTTTGCTTGGCTAGGCGATTCCGCTCGACCTTAGCCGGCTGTTACGGGCCGGTGCGCGCGGTCTCCGGCCGTATTCCCATGGGCTTGCTGCGGTAGACGTGTGAGCACCGAGCTTTTTTTTTTTTAGAAAGCTACTGTGTACTGTATATTGTATTGTATAGTGTTTTATTGTGATTGTGTATAGTGCTGTATTGCCTTATGTGAATATTCGTTACGTGAACGAATATCTGCACAATACGTACACAAAGTGCAGGAAATCGTGCGCTAGAACAAGACAAAAGATTCGAGTGGAATTTTCCAGGGAGACCCATTCCTATAAATCGGACAATAAAACAACTGGCTAAGAGATTCAAACGTACAGGTTCAGTAAACAATAAAAATATAAGTCGTTATTTCATTACTGAAGCTAAATTAACCGGAGTAACTGGAAACTTCATAAGGAGATGCCGATTATGTTTGGCAGCGGATAGGGAACATTTTCAGCATGGACTGTAAACATGGTGAGTAAAAATGCACGATACTGATTTTAAGTATTGTATTCTGCCGTACATAAGCGGGCGCGGTCGCTGGTAACTGAGCCGTCACTGGCGGAGCGAAAATGTCCTTGCCAAGCAAATATAGAGACCCTGTACTAGTATAGGCATCACAATAACACAGGTTATCAGACAGATTATAGACACATTCAAGGACATGGGCTGATGACCACGTTGTGGCAAGCTCCATGCTGCCATTACTTTAGGTACTGTAGTTCTGGATACACCCAACAAACTGGTGGTATTTGTCACAGATGCTCCAGCTGGACTGCGGTAGTACAAACAATTTGTTCTCTTGGAACTACTGTGAGGTCTGGTATTATATACCATCGACACAACAGCACATCATCCACAAATATCAGCTAACAGTGGACAAAGTAATCCATAGTAAAAGCAAAAATAGCACTCTAACATGAAAAATCAATACTGATAAATCAAATGAACAAACTATGTGTTACTGAACAGTCTTTTCAGTATTGCCTAGAAATTGTATGTTTAAGTTGATTTCCAACCCGTCAATGTGTTAATGCGGGTCATTGGGCATACAATACTAATATAGAATAAACAATTCAAAAACATAAAAATATGAATAAGCACTTATCATGTTTTATAAAGTAGACACATTAAATATTTTTATCACCCCATTTAATTGCCCATTAAGCAGTAAATTTTCAAATCAACTTGTTTTGAGAGGGAAAGTTACCTAAGATTCCTCTGAAGGACTTCTCTCTTTGCAACAGACGCCTTTATCTTCATCATCTGCTCAGCCACTTGAACTATCATGAGAGTATTCTGCCTCCCTGGAATAGAAAGTTGAGCACCTTTAAGTTGAACATTACTTCTCAAGCTACCAGTCACAGTCTTGATTCTTATATTGTGAGATGAGACCACAGCATAAGGCATAACCTGCCTAAGTTAAATGTTACTTCCTATACTACCAGTTACAGTATTAGTGCTTATATATTGTGAGATGGGACCACAGCAAAAAGCATATCTGCCCAAGTTGAATGTTACTTCTCAGTATAGTTGGATGGTATACTAAATTACAGTATAAGGATTGGGGTATCCAATTAAACTGTCAAGCATGATCAATAGGTAATTCAATGTTGATAGAAACATACTGTACCAAGCGAAGAGCAAGCCCATTAGTATTGAACATGCCATTTTACAAGGTTCTCCTTTGTCTCCTATTCTATTCAAAATTGTCACTGATCACATTCTGGATGTAACTTCTGAGGAATCTGCATCACAACAATATGATTACTTACAATTTCCTGAGCAACCAAAACTGATGGTCTTCAATGACATGCAAATAGACTTGGCAAAAGAACTGACTAGAATGGCAGTACACATATTTCAAGAAATTGGATTGGATATCAACATCTTAAAGCCACCAGCACTGTCTATAAAGAGAGCAAAATGTGTGAGGAAACTCTTTTATTTGCAGGAAGAACATGAAATTAAATCTCAGGACAACCCACCACTACATTGATGTGAGCTTCTCCGATCAGCTTGTCCTGTATAAACAATATACCATACTCTGAATGATTTACATAATAAGGCTGAAATACTTGTTCCTTCAGTCTTGCTATAACCTAACAGAAATTGTTCGGTCTCACCTACCATCTCTAGACTTTGCCTCCTAATAAAATTATGAAAAATGTTTTACCAGACGGTGATAAAATTCGTAAAGGTGCATTAAATGAAATCCTTCAAGTTCTCTTTGACATCCCTGATCAGATGCTGTACACTGCATGAAAAAATAAGGGATTAGATCCGTTCTGTGCAACATGGGAAACTCAACACCAGTCCATTAACATCCACCACATCCTTGAAGCTACATAAGTCATTTTTGCATTGCTTGAAGAATCTGGAGATTGAACCCAATGATCTTGTACTTCAGACCCGGTAACGAAATGCTTGACACAACGGCATTTGCGAGAGTGAGAAATCCCGCAGTGAAGTGAACTTCCTCACAAAGACAATGGTGACATATTATATACAGAGTACACACATGTGAATAAGTCGGTTAGTGATCAGGCTGATCACTGTGGGTTATCATGTTTAGAAGTCATCAAAATGACAGTCAATGTTTCTGCAGAGTGCACCATTCCAGGCAAGTCTCTAGCAATGCTACAGAAAACATGAAACTCTTGCCTATATCCTGTGAGTTTGTTCATTTAATGAGACACTGTGAAATGTTAGACACTAGTGAATTGGGGAAATGATGGCACGGGTGCTCAGAGAAAATTGGACGCACTATGTATGAGGAATTATTTGACTTCACTGCTGAAGAAGTAACAGACGCATCAACATCATTGTATTCTAACAACAATTGAAAACTGGAGTGATCTTGGACCAGAGTCTATGGTGAAACTAGAGCCATTTACATTCCAATTGTAGATTATTACAGGGAAAAATAAATCTTGGACCACATCATAGAAATGGGAATAATGGTGAGAGCATAAGGTACAATTCCAAGGTTTCTGTATAATTTCAGAAGTTCTGCAAGCCATCTAAAACATCACCTATGGCAGGGAAGTCAAAGTTTTTGCTGCAGAATGTGAGCTTGTACAAAAGCTATGCAGAAAGCTTTTATCAAAGGGCGAGAAAATATTTTTATTTGAAAAACAACAATTATTACAACTTTTCAGAATACTCTCCATAATCACCTATATATTTTTCCATTCTCTGAAACCACTTGAAAATGTCTCAGTCCAAGCTTCTTTCGGTATGTCACTTAGTACACTTAGTCATATGGGTCCAGGTCAGGTGAATAGGGAGGAGATGAGGTAACACTGGCACTTTTTCCTTCTCCAGCAAGTCCATTGTTCTGGTAGCCCTGTGCACAGATGCATTGTTGTGATGCAGCTGAAGGTACCCACTCTTGGACTTTGGGTGCTGTGACCTCCATGTGGCGAGGACTTTGGGAAGACAAACATTCACGTACCATTCAGCATTGACTGTACGACGTGTGTCCAAGGTCACAGAGTTGAGATGCCCCATCTTTGTGAGAAAAGTTGCCACCATCTTCTTTCCAGAGCTCCAACTTCGTCGAACTTTTGTGGGTGGTTCCTCCCCTGGAAAGCGCCACACAGAAGACTGTTTCTTCGATTCAGGGTCATAATGATACACCCATGTTTCATCACCTGTGATGATATTGTAGGTGTCTTGGGACTGCCCTCCATAGAATTTTTCTAGCATAAAATGACACCAAGTCCACTCTTGCCTCCTTCTGGCTTTCTGTCAGGAAATGTGGCACACAACGGGCACATCTCTTTGCAAGACCTAAATGATTGTGAACGATGGTCTGCGCTGCTGTTGACCCAATATTTAGGGCCCCTTCAATGTCACAAAATGTAAGAGGTGGATCTTCTCTGATCAGTTTCCTCACAGCATCAATGTTTTCCTGAGTCACAGCAGTTGCTGGGCGACCGGGACGAGGTTCATCTTCAATTGACAGCCGACTCTGTGAAAAGTCACAAAACCAATTCCCAACTGTGGCCTTAGAAGGGGAAGCCTCACCAAAAACACGCAGTAAAGAAGAATGGCATTCTTCGGCACTTAAATTCCTTTTATAATCGTAAAAAATCGCGGAGCGACAGGTCCATCTCGCACCATGTCTGACTTAGCACTGCCTGTGCTTTTTTTCCGCACCATTTGGGGAGAATCACCGCTGGGAGGGGTTGCGCGCACATGTTCCAAGGTCGAGAAACATTGCTCTTTCAAATGGAAAGAATCCTATTGTCCTCAGAAGTACGGCTTACGGGCTGCTAAAAACATTCAGCATAGCATGTGGGGCATGAGAAACCAGTCATGGGGCAATGATGTCACTCAGCAGGTGAGTTATTTATACTGCAAAGCTAGCTAATCGTTAGAGGTTTCATATGTATGACCGATAGATATTAGTATGCAATTTGGGGTTTGCTGGAACAAAGCGAGTCTACCAGTGACATGAAGCCACTGAAGGCTGAAGTTGATTCCCTTGATTTACGGGATATTGCCATTGCTGCTCTCGAGGTTTCCATAGTAATATAACAGAACCACTCAAACGTTAGGCAAGAGTAATACTGAACCAATAGTACAAAGATACATTGTTTCTGTTATCTTTCAAGTTTTAATTTTCTTTTTAGGGATGAAACTGATTCCTGTACATGGACCCCTGGATAGGTCCAGGTAAGTCTTTAGCAACGCTACAGAAAGCACGAAACTCTTGCCCATATCCTAGGATTCGAATATCCATTACTGAATTGAACATCAGCACAAGGCAGCCAGACATTCAATTTTGATCTCCTGGCTATACAATATGGCAAAATTAATCTTCCAATTGCTTTCTAAAGGATCTTGTTGTAATGTTATTATGCCAGAAGATAAATATATATATTTTTTTATGGGAAATAATTGGACATTTTATTTAGCTCTTGAAAAAGAATATTGGTAATACACTTTGTCCTTACCAACTATGGTAGCTATGTATGCTAAGGCGCAACATTGTGGGGCCAGCTAGATCTAGACTTGGTAAATGGGTGGGTTTAAAACCCACCGTCGGCTATCCTTGAAATGGTTTTCTGTGGTTTCCCAACTCTAAACAAATGCAAGGATGGAACCTTCTAATAGGGCTTGGCCACTTACTTCCAACTCCTTGCCCAGTTTCATCTTCATTTATTTAAGCTCTCATGAAGTTGGTGCCAGGAAAGGCATTCGGTTGCAAAAATCATCCGCCCCATAGTACATAAACCAATAAGGTTTACTTTATAGCATTCTACATAGAAATTCATTGCATCTCATCCCCAATCCCATAGAAATGGGAATATTAAAGGGTAGATATGCACTTTGTTCTTGTGGCAGTCCATAAATGAGAAAAGTATTTGAAAATAAAAATCTTTATCCTGCTTCATATTTAACAATTACCCTACAACAATAATATTTTCAGTATTGAAAGTTACCAGTTACCTGTTATTTCTTGTAGGATCTTTATCTTCTTCACAAGGTCTCCCATCTCCACATTTCTGGATGCAAGCATGATGCTATCAAGTTTCATGGCCACTCGGAAATCTTTCACTTCCTTAGCCATAGGAAATGTCATATAAATTGCCTATAAAAATACAGTATTCATTTGTCACAGATAAACATTATTTTCAAATTATTATTATTATTATTATTATTATTATTACTATTGACCCCTGCCCCACCAGACTTCATAATTTATCTCTTGCTACACAGAATAATTCTATATAAGAAAATGCAAGAAGATAGAAATACATAGATTTACATAACCAAATATGATTCATTTTTCCTTCCACGTTTGTCTCGTGTATTCCTTTTGAACTAGTCCTGTTATCATTCCTATGTGTGGTTTTCACCCTACCCTTCACTAAAACCTTCAAGACAGAAGGTCTCACTGAAGAATGCACACCACTATGCACTAATTTGAGAGACTGAAGAGCTGGTGGCTGGATGCCCTCCTGATGAAACCTAGAAGTTGAGAAAGCTCATTGGGGGCTTTGAAGCTCTGTTGACTGATTAAGTACAGTAGAACCCCGGTAATCCGAGTCCCGGCTGTCCGAGCCTCCGTTTAATCCGAGATGGATGACAGTGAGATGCATAGCTTACCCAAGGTCTTTGGTGGAGGTGCGCACATGCGTTGTTTACAATTCTGTCCGCTATCGCCCTTCCGCCAACTAGACAGTGTCTGCTCAGACTGTACCTACTTTAAAGTAAATATGTACATATTTGCATTTCTTTTGTAGAATATTGTTTTTATTTCTGAAACAAAGCCCAACTGCAACACATTATACGATAACTGATGAAATAATGCCGTTTACTGTAAGAATATTTAAACACAAGGTTCTTGTGCATCTAATTTTAAATTAAAAGCCTTAAAATTTCGTAACTTTATAATCCGATATTTCCCAAATTCGAGCTTTTCTTGGTCCCAATTACCTCGGACTACCGAGGTTCTACTGTAGATGGTTTGAATGTCTATTTTGAATACGGCAGTGTATCCAGCTGTGGACACAGTCCTTGTCTTGCGTACCCTTTATGTCTCTTCCTCCGCTAACATCTGCCTGTCATTATACAGGGCGCCAGGAAATGTTCTCCGCAGTGGATACGAGCAGCTGTGGGAGATTGAGTCATCAGTTTAGTGGCAGCACGGTGTCCTTGATAGGGTGAAGGCCACATGTGTGGGCTGTTGAAATCGTAAGTACGTATAGTTAAATTATTGGAAGAGTGCAACAGTATGTTATGAATGATTGTGGTGAGTATAAAGTTTACTGTTTGTTATGATTCACGCGACAGCCGTGCTGCCAACGTAACTGGTGAGGTAATCTCTCGCAGCAGCTTGTAGGCACTGCAGAGAACATTCCCTCGCGCCCTGTACATACATACATTTTCATTTGAGACTGTTTTGCCTTTCAGCGTCCAGTCTGGTCTGCAAGCCTCTGTTTGCAGTCACCTCCATGATCCCCTATTAACAGTTAGCACTGCAGCCTCCTCTGCTTCTACACCATTTTGAAATCGTACAACACTGAATCTAACCATCGCCTCCTAGGTGTACCTCTGCTTCTCTTACCCTCTACAGCAGAACTCGTTAACCTCTTAGGTAATCTCTCCTCCCCTATTCTCTTCACGTGACCCCACCATCTGAGTTGGCTCATATGAACAGCTTCAACTAGCGTGTTCATTCCTAACTTGGCCTTTATCTCTTCATTACGAGTACCTTCCTGCCATTGCACCTATTTATTTATCTCAGCAATGGTACTGCAAGATGGCGGCGAGTGAGAGACGGGCAGTGAGTTGGCTCCGTACATATTTAATTTTCTTGTTTGTAAATAGAGTGATAGCGAGTTCTAAAGTTTCTCTGAGTGAGTGTGTGGATATAAGAAGTTCGATCGTGAACGCAAAGTGCTGGGAAGACATTCTCGTAAGTAGCAAATGTGAATTTAGTTCGTTAGTATTGTGTTCATCATCTCGGCCAGTGCCTGAACTGCCGCCCCGCCACCCTACCTGGCTCAAGGTTGCACGGCTTAAGTCAGACCACCCTCGTCAGCCGTTCCCTCCCATCTCTCTCAGCTGTGGTTGGGGACCCTTTCTCTTGGCCTTGGCTGGTGACGTGCAAGTTAATCCGGGCCCAGTAACTGTAAAATGTGTGAAGTGTGACTCTGTAGGACGAGTAAACCAGATCTGGATCCAATGCTCAGAATGTCAACAGTTTGTGCATCGTACTTGTGCCAAATTGACTGCAGGTCAATCTAGAAAAATATCAAGAGGTGAAAATTCGTTCTTCTGCTGGCAGTGCTCCATGCCGCAGTTGTCAAACTCACTATTCGATAGCTCCACTAATTCGGTTTCCACGCAATCATCTCAATACCGTAAATCAACTAGCAATATTTCAGTTCTAAATTTTAATGCACGCAGCATAATGCATCCGAAACGCAAACCTCTCGTTGATGCTTGGTTGATAGAAGAAGCCCCATCACTCATCTGTGTGTCTGAAACTTGGCTCAATCCCTCCATTTACAACAATCAGGTGATTTCGGACAGTTACATAATATTTAGAAATGACAGGCCCTCCACAGGTGGTGGAGTTCTCATAGCTTGTCTCCCAGAGCTACAACCCAGAAGCGTGCCCGAACTCGAAGTAGAGGCGGAGGTAGTTTGGATACAGATTACAACCAAGCAGGGTCCCATTCTGTTTGGCTCTGCGTACCGAGCCCCGGGTTCTAAAGACCTCCACAACGAAGCCCTTCTTCGCTCCCTCTCAAGAGCGAATAAATTCTTCGCTATTCTCCTGCTAGGTGACTTCAACCTTCAAATTGACTGGCTCTCGAACGAAACTCCGAAAGCTCTTAATTCTCTTTCTGAAAAATTTCTATCATGCTTTTACGGCCTATTTCTTCAGCAGCTGGTAAAGCAACCCACTCGAATCACGGACCATAGCAGAACCACCCTAGACCTAGTGCTCACAGATAATGTGGACATAGTGGACTCCGTTGAAGTAATTGAAGGCGTGTGTGATCATGAAGCAACCAGGGTTGAACTGAAATTACTCCACCCAAAATTGAAGAAAATATACAAAACAGCTCTCAACTACAACAAAGCAAACTGGTCATTATTAAATTCTCTGTTTCGCTCCAATTTTCCGGTAGTGCACACCGTTGACATAGAAACCCTCTGGACAGAGTGGAAAAGTATATTCTGGCAGTGTGTACAACAGTGCATTCCACAAGTTAAATTAAATGGCAATCGTCGATCTCCTTGGATTACCAATGAGATTGTACTAATGTTAAAAAAGAGAAATAGATTGTACAAAAAATGGAAACATAACCCTACCCCCACTAATCTCCATAAGTACAAGATCCAACGGAATTTAACGAAAATCACTATTAGAAACAGCCATAGCAATTTCATCTGGAATTTGGGCTCCTCGGACACGAAATCTCTGTGGCGATATATCAGCTCCAGATCAAGAAGCACGCCCTCCACGAATTTCACGTATAATGGCAAAATTTTATCTGAACCCGCGGAGATTGCGCAATCATTTTCCTCCTCCTTCTCTCAGAACTTTTCTTCCTTTACGCCATCACAAAATTATATTATAGATCGAAATATTCCTTTCCCTAAACTTGAATCCATTTATTTCTCCGTTGATGAGGTCTGCAAGTTGTTGTCATCTTTACCCCCCAATTCTGCTACTGGGCCTGATAATATACCCGCAAGAATTCTCAAAACGTGTGCTCAGGCCCTCGCTCCATCCATCTGCACAGTATTTAACACCTCTTTTCAATATGGGAAACTACCATCTGATTGGAAAATCGCCAACGTTGTTCCTGTCCACAAAACTGGTAATAAGGAATCAGTAACCAACTACCGCCCCATATCATTGACATCCATATTGTGTAAGGTAATGGAGCGTCTGCTATCGAGGGAGATGTTGCGTTTCCTGAAACAGGTTCTCTTAACGAACACCAGCATGGGTTTCTACCTGGACGTTCCTGTACAACGCTACTCACATCAGCTGTGGACGACTGGCAACAAACTTTGGAAAGAATACCAGGCGGACAAGTGGATCTCGTTACTCTCGAATGGACCAAGGCTTTTGATCAGGTTCCCCATTCACGTCTCCTTGATAAACTGCGCTCCTACAGCTTCGGTGGTAAACTAGTGGGGTGGTTGACTGACTTTTTTACAAACCGGCATCAGAGAGTAGTCTTCCAAGGCGCTCATTCCTCTACTGTTTTGGTCCCATCTGGTGTCCCTCAAGGCTGTCCTTGGTCCTCTACTTTTCAACATATTCATGTTGGATCTTCCCCATGCAGTCTCCTCAAACATCTACCAATATGCCGACGACACACCCTCTATCGCAAGATCAAAGACAATAGTGACCTCACCGCCCTGCAGGATGATCTAAATAACATCAGTGTCTGGTGCAAAATTAACGGCCTGGCTGTCAATTCTTCCAAAAGTAATCTAATCTCCCTATCCCGTAATCGAATTCCAGCGGCCAACCCTTATCACTTTGAAAACACTCCGATTCCCCGTGTGGAGTGCGTCAAACTTCTTGGACTCAACATCACTTCCGACCTGAAATGGAACACCCACACCGACGCAGTGAGGAACCAAGCTGCACGCCAACTGTGTATGCTAAGCAGAAATCTACGTGGCTGCCGTACC
Organism: Meconema thalassinum; assembly: GCA_946902985.2. Taxonomy (NCBI): domain Eukaryota; kingdom Metazoa; phylum Arthropoda; class Insecta; order Orthoptera; family Tettigoniidae; genus Meconema; species Meconema thalassinum. Next base: position 194,720,834 of record OX336394.1, on the reverse strand, counting down.
AAAGTGAAGAGGACCGCCTACCTGAGTCTAGTACGACCGCTGCTAATTCACGCGTGCCCTTCATGGAGCCCCGGTACCAAGGGAAATATCCTTAAGCTTGAACAGATACAAAATCGTGCCACTAAATTCATTCTTTCGAAAAATTCCGACGTAGACTCTAAAATCAGACGCCAAAAATGTAGCCTTCCATCTATTGAGAACCTATTTACCCAAATTGATTTGTTATACCTGAGAAAACTTTTTAATAATACAGACTCACCTGCTATTTTAGACAAAATTTCCCTTGGCTACCGATCAGCTCAGAAGGGCCGCGGAGTTACGCGGCGTGGGGCGTACAGCCCCACTACCCAGGACTGAGTCGTACAAACTGGCGTTTGTAAATAGATCGGTCTGTGCATGGAACAGGCTACCGTGTTCCCTGAAGGCCAGCAACAATAATGCCGTTCAGTTTAAGAGGAAGCTGAGGCATTATTTGTTCATCAAGTAGGTTGTTCCTCATAAATTATGTCCCGATTCTTTGTTGTGCTAGTGTTTCCTGTGTATCTCCATTTACAATATTTATGTGACCTCTTCTCTTGTTTCCCTGCCTTATCCTATATAAATTTACCATCCCTCTAATGTATACTGTAAATAATTTATCATTGCTCGATTCTCACTAATTGCCATCTTGTGTACATATGTAAATATAACCCAGTATATATAGTGGGGGCTCTGACGCATCCCGAATGCGAAGTGGGGCTTTGCTCTTTTCAGAGACTCCCTTCAGTGTAATGTAAATATAGTGTAAGGCACTGATGAATAAATATGAAATGAAATGAAATGAAATCATTTGTGCTACCCTCATATCAGTTACCTCTAACTTTTGCATCAAATATTCTGAATCTACCCAGCTATCATTTCCATACAGCAAGGTCTGTCTAAATGCTGAGCGATGTGGGGAAAGTTTTGTCAATGCTTTAACTTCTTTCTTGCAGAGTACTGCAGATTACAACTGAGAACTCACTGGATTGGCTTTTCTACACCTGGAGTCTTATATCTTTCCCCATACTACCATCTGGAGAAAAGGCATTTGAGCACGGTGTCCCTGAGGAGTTGGTAGAATGTGTCAAGCTCTTCTATAAACATACGTGTAGCCAGATACGATCAACTGCTGGATTTTCAGGTGACTTCCACATATCTGTAGATGTGCAGCAAGGATCTGCATTATTGCCACTCTTCATTGTAGTCATGAACACAATCACAAGACCTTCAGGATTGCCTCTGTTGCTGTATGCTGATGATGTTTTGTTGGCCTCTGAGTATAAAAGCAACCTCGAACTGCTAAGGGATAAGTGAAGCAGGAAATATATACTGTACTTCTTAGAATGTGAGCATTTTGCTTGCTCTAAATAATTCTCAAAAAATGTTATGATTTCTTAAATTCATTTTAAGAAGTTACAATTGATTAGCAACGGTTCAAGCTGACTTAGCAACTAACTCTACATCCTAATGGTTGAGGTTGGAATTCTGGCAAATTTATATTAACATTTTTACCTGAACTTTACAAGGTAAATCTTCATACTGGGTCAAACTAAAAAAGGATGACCCAGGGTAGTATCTGAAAACTGCAGGTAATTAACCCTACGTTGGTCGACGGGTGAGCGCGACGCTCACTTTTAATTTTATTTTGCTCTAATTCAGCGCAGGTTGGCAGTTCCGGTCTGAAACTATTAATAGCTGTCTTCTGGAATGTGGGGTGTGGGGAGTAGGCCGGCCGAGCAGCTACGTTATCTCCAGTCGTGACCTTGACACCGAACTTTACGCGAGTGAGCGCGGCGCTCACCCGTCGACCACCTGTGTTACAATTGTTTTTACAAAAGTCAGTTTTTTTCTAGGCATGTATTTGTGATGTTAAACATATTTTAAATTGCTTGTAGTTTGTTACTGAATCCCATATTATGAGTGAAGAGCAACGAATTGTGCAGTGGCTGCAGGAAGAGTGTGAAGGAGAGGACACTGTTGCAGATGATTATTTATCTTCTGATCAAGAAGATGATATTATAAATAATAGTGACCACGACTCTGCCAGTGAACATTCAGTTGAAGAAGAAGAAGAGGCAGGTGTTACTTTCTCTACTGGGCCAACCTACATTGGCAAAGACAAAGTTACGTTGTGGAATAAGCATGCGCCCTCTCCATGTAGACGCAGGTTAGCAAGAAACATTGTTTTGCATCTTTCAGGAGTAAAAGGTGAAGCTCGGAATGCAACAACAATATTAGAATCATGGAGTCTCTTCCTTCCCGATGTAGTTATTGAGGAGATAACTAAACACAAAAATATTCGTCTAAGGACAATTAGGCAAAATTACAGCCGAGAGTCTGATGTTATAGATACGAACGTTGAAGAAATTAAGGCTCTTATTGGACTACTCTACTTGGCAGGAGTGTTAATCTTCTTACCTGGACGTATTGGACTTGTGGGCGACTGATTTGACTGCTCCTGAAGTATTTCGAATGGTAATGACCTACAGGCGCTTTTATCTATTGTTACGCACGCTTCGTTTTGATGATGAAGCCACAAGACAACAAGAAGAGCTATGGATAAGATAGCCCCATAAGGAACGTGTTTGATGGTTTCGTGGACCGATGCTTGAAAAATTAGTGTCAGCGAGTATGTAACGTTGGACGAAATGCATGAGTCGTTCAGAGGAAGGTGTTCGTTCAGACAATATATGCCCCGGCGAAATATGGTTTGAAGTTGTTTGCTTTGGTCGATGCTAAGATGATGTATACATGTAATCTAGAATTATATTGTGGTATCCAGCCAGAAGGACCATTTTCACTCGACAATAGACCTCATGCAGTTGTGAAAAGATTAACTGCACCAATTCACGGTTCTGGGCGTAACATAACCATGGATAATTGATTTTCGCCCGTTCCTGGCGTAAATGAACTAGTTTTTCAAAACAAACTGACAGTGGTAGCTACATTGAAGAACAACAAAAGAGAGTACAAGGCCCAGACCTGTCAACAGTAGTCTCTTTGCATTCGGTGAACAATCAATGCTTGTATCATAAGTTCCAAAAATATACCGCAATGTGATATTGATCTCGATTATGCATGACTCCGATGATATTGATGAGAACACAGGAGACTTGACGAAACCTGCAGTTGTGACGTTTTACAACAGCACTAAGGGAGGAGTCGATTTGGTGGATAGTATGAAAGGAGAGTATACTGTTGCAAGAGTTTCATTTCGGTGGCCTCTTCGTATCTTCTTTTCTCTTGTTGACATAGGGGCAATTAATGCTCAAATTATCCTAAATGGAAACACAGGAGAACAGTTTATAAGAAGAAAGCTGACCAAAGCTTTGGCACTTGATCTCGTCAAGACACATATGGCTCTGAGAGCTTCAGGTAATGGCCTGCAAAATGATCTACGCTTGCAAATAAGAAAATACCTTGGGATAGATGTGGGAAGACCCAGGCCACAGCCAGTACGAAGCAATGAACGGGTGAAGTGTGGCTTCTGCCCTTAGAAGAAAATCAGACTGATGACAGCTAGATGTGCAACATGTGTGCAGCGATTTGTGGGGAACACACAATAACACTCTGCACTCAATGCGGAACAAACAATGTTGAAACTGGATCGGACTCAGGCTAGGTTATGGATCAGACCTTAGGTAATATGTTTGTGAACATTAGTCAATTACTTTTTTATACAAATACTTTTATCTTCAGGTAGTTGCTCTTAGAAATGACTAATTTACTAACAATCTTTCATTTTAAGACAAGAACATTCGTTATATCTTAAAATTGTAGTAATTTTTATGAAGTCTTGATACGTGTTTTTAAGCAATACAGCTCTCTTGTGAAACATTTTTCTTTGCAAAATAAAGATTATATAAACAAAAGTGGTTTCAATGTTTTAAATTATACATATAAGTAAACTATCACGCATAATAAGTGTAAAAGATGCAGGTGAGCGCTGCGCTCACCCGTCGACCAACGGCGTCCAGTTGTGACCCTCGACCAGCGTAGGGTTAATGAACTAATAAACTAGTGCATATCAATATGCTTTTACAAACATTACTCAAAGATATCCACATCCTGTGCTTTTCTGAACACTGGATGAAACCTGAACAAATAAATCATGCTGTCATACCAGAGTTTACTTTAGCCAGCTACTACTGTAGATCAACATCAGAACTTGGAGGTGTATGTATCTATATCAAAGGAAACATAGAATTTAAGCCTATGCCAATTCCCAGTAACTTGTGCATGAATAATATTTTGAAGCAACAGCTATTTCCATCCCAAAGGCAAATTTAATTCTTATCTATATATATCGTTCACCATGAAATAGTGCAACATTATTTTTGAATGAACTAGAAGTGTTAATCTCTACTTAGTATAAAACAAAGTCCCCGATTCTTGGATAATACGGGTAAACTCGAGAAGCACTGGATGGATTTTGATGCGGTTTTCACCATTCTGTAAAGGATATCTCGAGGATTATTTCTGTAGAAAATAATTTATTTATGATCAAAGGAAGCCGAGCAGTAACGATTTCAGTAGAAAAGTCGAAATAAAATCTGGCGTACGAGCACTTTGTAAGCTTACGCTGGGCAAACCGTTAAAAATATCAAAATACTATGAGCATAAGAATTGTTCAGCATGAAAAGTTCTACAAAAAAGTCTGGGATAGCATATGTCTATCTTCAATACATTGCCCACTATAAGTGCTTTTATGTTTTAATTTCTTCCAACCATGTCCATTCAACTACTGAGGCGATAGTTTACGAGTTAGCTAAGGGCGAGTCTCAACCCTGTTACAGCCTAGCTAGCAGGCGAACCTATTGCCCCAGATACGGCCAGCATCAAACCGTCGATTCGTATTGAGTTAAGACTTCTAAGAAGGGTGGTTGTCTTTGGAGTTCCCCTGGAAGTGTAACTCGGGTTTTCTTCATTTCGCCTTTGAAACACAGTCAAGTTAAGATTGGACGGAAGGGGGATTTGAGTTTCATTCACTTCGCCATTCCCTGGAAGAGCAAGTCTCATTTCCCCTGTGAACGTTTTGTTCCGCAAAATTCACAATCAATTTAAGATTGGACGGAAGGGGGATTATATTATATTATACTGATTGGCATATAATCTCTACTTAGTATAAAACAAAGTCCCCGATTCTTGGATTTCATGGGTAATCTTGAGAACTACTGCATGGATTTTGATGCGGTTTTCACCATTCTGTAAAGGATACCTCGAGGAAGGTTTCTGTAGAAAATAATCAAAGGAAGCCAAGCAGTAACGATTTCAGAGAAAAAGTCAAAAAAACATCCTGGCGTCCGTGCGCTTTTTAAGCTTACGCTGGGCAAACCGTTAAAAATATCAATATACATTGAGTGTTGGTTGGTTCTTAAGTTTAGGGGCTGCGACAACTCGGTCATGTAGCCCCATACATTGAGTGCAAGAATTGTTCAGTATGAGAAGTTCTACGAAAACGTACGCGAGAGCACATCTCTATATTCAATATATCATCCACTATAACTGTTTTAGATTGTATGGAAGGGGGATTTGTGTTTCAAGCACCTTGCCATTCTTGAATTACATCTGACAAGAATTTGTAGCACATGCATCTCCATGATAATATAGTTAATAGTCCAGTCAGTGATTTTAACCCATCATGCCGAGACGTAAAATGGATATTATAGATCGTAGTCCATTGACATCGTAAAGAAGAGCTTATCACATTCACAACTGTTCCTGGGCGAAGCCGGGCCGGGTTGCTAGTAAATAAAATAAATAAACTTAGTTAAATAATAGTTCTTTGTGGAGATTTCAAGATTAACTTTTTGGAGCAAAGTACGGAAAGAAGGGAATTGTTAAATTTGTTTAGTTCTCATCACCTAATTCACACAGTCACAGTACCCACAAGAATAACAAAAACTAGTGCAACCACAGTTGACCAGATAATAATAAATGGCAATTTGAACTGCAACTCTGTTGAAGTAATCAGTCCAGGTTTCAGTGACCACTGAGCTCAAATAATAAATCTAAATATTTCAAACCCAGTTTACAATGCTCAGTTTGATAAACGTCGAAGCTTTAGTCAGCACAATCTAAATACGCTAAGGTGTATGTTTCGCAAAACTCAAGCTCCTAAACCAGAGGGAGTTAGAAGTTGTGGTTTGTACCAAGATCTTCCAAATCGTCTCAATAGTATTAAAAAAAAAAAGTACAGAAGAATCTTGCATTTCTTGAAAAGTCAACGGAAATATATATATATATATATTTTTTTTTTCCTTGTGCTCATGAATCTGTGACTTGCTATTCAAACATGGCCGCATGGCCCAGCCACTACTCATTAAAATTTAATTTATTTAATAACTGTACGCGCCCATGTATAAGACATCCGTGTATTTGAAGACGGACATTAACCAAGTGCTGACAATAAAATATAGTAACAGTATGAACATATACGAATGTGCAACTGAAATGAAGGAAGGACTATTTTTTCCAGACAGCGAGTTATTGAGATGGTGAATTGAAGCGTCAACTCTCTGAGAGACGTGCAGCAATAGCGCAGTGGAACGTAAGAGTCCGGGAACGATCCCACTTTCCGGCAACTTTTTTATTTACCACTGAAATATTGTTTTATCAAGGAGTATTATTTACGTTTTACATTTTGTAAGTGAGGTATGCAGCAGTTTACACGAATTACAGTATTTCTTCCATAAAAAAGGCAAGAAAACATCGAAAGACATCCATTATGATAGGCGCGCACAGAGCGACAGCGCATTGTGCTACCATCTAGCGGCTCTAATAGACAACTACTGGAACGAACTATTGAAGTATAACACAATTCGACTTCGAAAACGCAAAGAAATACAGATGCTATGTCCTTTGTGTAACGGGTACTTATTGTAGCATAATATAAGGAAGGGAGATGGAAGTTGATCCGAAAGGGGGCAGTAATATGAATGAAATACATGTATATTGACATTCACACATTTGATCGTCTTTTTATGACAGCAGTTTGACAAGCCTACAGATATTTTCAAAAGCAAATTACACGTGTAATATCTTATTGAGGTTGATATTTTTAGTGGGAAGGTTTTTCACTGTCGTTCTATTCACATATGCCTTAGGCTGGCTGCGTGGCTCAACGGTAACGTTCTCGCCAGCAATGCCCAAAGTTGCAGGATCGAATCCTGGCGCAGCCAGTTGGCATTCGAGGGCGCAAATGCGAGGGAGCCATGATAGTAATTTACTGGCATGTAAAAGATCCCCTTCGGGACGAAATTCCGGTACCCTGGCGTCTCTAAAAGTCGCAGTAGTTAACAGGGGCATACAGAAGAAGGTCCACGACGTCTTTTAAACTCGGTAAGATCGACATTGATAACCCGTCGTTATTTATGAAGCTAATGCTTATATCAATGTGGAAGTTTCCTCTGTTAAAAGTGTGAATTACATATACAAATATGTATATAAGGGACATGATGCCGCATGCCTCAAGCTGGAAACAAAAACCAGTGGCGGGAACCTCAATCATGGTAAAATTTTGACTTTCCTCGATGGCAAGTACATAAGTGCTCTGAAAGCAATGTGGAGAATCAGTGACATCACCATGTCAGAAATTCCATACAGTAATTAGACTGTCAGTGCATTTACCTCAACAGCAACAGATAGTTTTTCATGAAGGCCAGGAACACCAGGCGGTAGCAGCGGCTTCTTCAAAACAAACGATGCTAACTGCTTGTTTTAAACTTAATCAGAATGATGATCAAGCACGCATTCATACTTATGCAGATATACCAAATCACTATGTGTACGATAATTGTAAAACAAAGTGGAAGAAGTGTCAGCGTGGTGGACAAGGAGTAATAGGGAGAATGCCAGTATTTAGTATGCATGATAGAGAAATATACTTCTTGCAAATGCTACTAATAAGAGTAAAGGGTGCCAAAGATTTTGATAGTATCAAGACAGTCAATGGAGTTCTATGCAAGACTTTCCAGGAAACATGTAAACAACTTGGACTTCTTCAAGGAGATAAAATTTGGCATGATACTATCCTTGAGGCAACTCACTCTCATATGCCAAGTCGCTTACGAATGTTATTTGTCATTATCTGTGTTTTCGGGGACCAACATAAAGAAGCAATGTCTGAGGATTTTGTACGCAGATACTCTGAAAAAAGTGGCCCACAGTATGCACTCATTGAAATCAATAGCCTCCTTCACACCAACGGCTTAGATCTTAAGAAACTTAACTGGCAAGAAATGTGATTTGGCTTCTTAGATGCAACTCTGTACACTGCACTCGAGAACTACAGTATGTGAAAGAAGTCCTGGTTGGATCCCAAATATCCTCTGTGAAGTTATCATTCCACAGCCCAGTTGGATCCTTCCTGCACTGGTATCAACACCTTCAGTTTGTGAAGTTTTATTCCGTAAATAAATGTAATGTTACTAATAGCTCGGACCGTTCTTTTGCTCTGTTATTGCGTAGATACTCTACGCGGACTCTGCTAATATAAACTATTTTAACAACTTGTTAAAAGGAGAAACTTGGGAAGGCATGTACAATTCAATAGATACAAACCAAGAATTCCAGAAATTCAGTAATATTTTTCTGTATTATTATTATTATGTTGCTTTCCCTTTGAAGAGTGTCAGACTAAAACTTTCTTCCCCATCAAAACAATGGCTTACTCTCAGAATAATTACTTCATGCAAAAGAAAGTGTTTCTTTCACGATTTTCAAACTTCTAATAAATTTAACATGTATTTCAAGACCTATAAGACCATACTTAACAAAGTTATAAAATTAGCAAAAAGACTGTCAAATGATAATTATATCCTGGAATCTAAAAACAAACCTAGGGCTATGTGGAAAATCATTAAAAAATGAAACCAGGCAAATAAAACCGGCAGAAAGTAATATAACATTTTAATTTAATTGGTATTCTGCCCGAAGGTAGGTCCGAGCCTCCGAAGAGGCTACCCCCAGCCAGAGTTTACATGCGGTAGGATGGCCAGGGCCTTGCCGCTCCTCCTTATGTCGGCCAACAGCGCGCAGTACCTACAGTAGAACCGGCATACCATCCAAGATCTGACTACTCCCGATGCTGCTTAACTGCGGGTTTCTCATGGGATCCGGTGTTTCAACACGGCTAGGCCGTTGGCAATATAACATTATCAGAAGATTATAAGAAGCTCAATGACCCGCAAAGTGTCTCAAGAATTTTTAAAGAGCATTTTTCTACTATAGCTAAAAAAAATACTAAATGCAAACCATATGCAAGCCATTAAATAAACCTATGGGAATATAAAATTTAATGGAAAATCAATGTTTGTTGAAGATATTACAGTAGCAGAAATCCTCAATATTGTAAAAAAAAAAAAACTACAGAATAAAAACTGCTCAGAAGTTGATAAAATTCCTGATATACTAATTTAAAAAATGTATCCAAAATATAATTACCACCTTAACACACCTCTGTAACCAATCTCTCATGACAGGAATATTTCCAGATATCTTTAAAATTGTAGAAATAATTTCATTATTTAAAGGAGGAGATAGATAAAACATAACCAATTATAGGCCTATTTCTTTGTTGTTGTTTGAGTCTTCAGTCTTTTGACTGGTTTGATGCAGCTCTCTATCCCTCCCTCTCCTGAGCTAATCGTTTCATCTCTACATAGCTACCACACACTACGTCCGAGGCAATCTGTTTAACATATTTTAACCTTGGTCTACCCCTACAGTTCTTGTCCTCGACCCTTCCTTCCATAATTAAGCTTGCTATTCCTCGGTGTCTTAGTATGTGTCCTACCAACCTATCTGCTCTTCATTAGCAGTCGCCAGAAACATCTCTCCTCTCCCACTACCCACTAGTCTTAATAACTCTTCGTTTGTAATCCTATCTACCCATCTGATCTTCATTATTCTCCTGTTACACCACATTTCAAACGCTTCAATTCTCCTCCTTTCTGCTGCACCAATAGTCCAAGTTTCACTTCCATACAGTGCCACGCTCCAGACAAAGGCCTTAAAAAATGACTTCCTAACACCTAAATCTATATTCGATGTCAACAGATTCCTTTTCTGTAGAAATGCTTTCCTTGCCTGACCTAACCTACTTTTTATATCCTCTATGCTTCGTCCATCACTGGTTATTTTGCCCTCTAACAAGGGAACTGTCCATACGGTCATATCGAAACCGACAATGAAATTTTGTAGAGATGATGAGGAAACCATAAATTGGCGATGTACAAAAAATTAGCTGCCATTTCGAACTGCAAGGTATCGAAATCTTGATACAAAATCCGTGTGACAACATAACTACTGGACAACCCTTGCATCTTGCTGGCTCGTGCGGCGCACAGCGGAGTGGAGTTGCAGTTGTGCTGGAGAGAGAGAACGAACTGGCAGGCTACCACACGCCAAGGACACTTCATTGTTAAGGGAACGAATGTGAAACATAAATGAGGTTCGTTAATCACATGATAACAACAGAAATATTTTTGGCACCATGTACAATGAATATGCACTTTGAGGCCACATTGTTCTTCAGTTTTCCTTACTTATTTGAAGGCAATATTTCGCAGATACTTCGAACTCGGGAGGTCTCTCCGTTGTGTAATTGGTTGCGAACCACGAATATTTAACCATGCCCTTGAATCGTGGGGAAGAAAATTGAAAATTAATGAAGTATTGTATTTTCAGTACGCAGTTTCTCTGATATACATCAAACTGAATGTCTTCACAATCCGACACAATGTCTGTTAAACGACGATACAAAGCTTTCCATTGCCGGAAGAAAAAGTTATCCAAGGGCTGCATTTTCCCTGTAGTGCCGGAAGGAATCTGGAGAATTTCTATGCTGTTGCCTGGAGGAATGTCTTCAAGACAGCTTTTATCACTATAAGTAGTCCAGGAATCTAACAGTAGCAAACACTTCTCTTCAGCAAATGGGAAAAAGAATTCTTTAAACCAATATTTTAATTCCCTTTTCCCCATTTTTCCTGATTTTGGGGCTGTTACCGGCATGAAACATTTCTTTGGAAACTCTCGGACCGAAAGTTCCAGTTGCCTTCTGTAGTACAATGAATAATTTCAGGAAATGTGTACCGGCCATACTAATTGTAGGCATAATTGTGTACGAATGGGTGAGTGCATGAACTGATTGAGCAACTGTTTCTGTATGTTTCTCACCAACAAACGATAGAGTCCTTTCCGATTGCATTTCACGCACGAAACCACTCTGATCTGTATTGTATATTGAAGAAGGGGTGTAGTCTAAAAATCGCTCTGTAGCAGCTTCTAGAAATTTCTTTGCGACTTGATCTTTTTTTGTCTTCTTCTTGCAGATACGTACGGGATATATACTGTACATATACGATGTCGCAGCACCTAAAATAAGCAACAACAACATAGTTCCTCCCTCCCCTGTTTCATTGTCACCTTACACTATCACATCACTGCCATTGAGCTATCAGAATAACATGTACTAGTAGTATTAACCCTTTATAGGGCAGAACTATTATTATTATTATATTTTATTTGTATTTAATTAATTATGTGATCCAAATAGTAATTTATAAATTTTATTTGTGCTATCTTTTTAATTTTTATGTTTATATATTTTTATAATTTAATTTTGGATAATTTGTATGATCTATTTTTATAATTCTAATTTTGCAAGCTTATTTTTTTAATTGTAAAAGATTACTTAATTTTGATTGTAATTGTAATTTTTGCAAGCATATTTATTTTCATTTTTTTTTTCATATTTAATTTTTTACACTTCAATGGGATTAAATTTCATCAAGCATCTTTTTCACGGAAATTATGTAATGCATACACTAGAACATTAGCCAGATTAATGACTGCTCTCTCACAGGAACAGTATGTTAACTGCCTAGCACAGAGCGCTCAGGATAACACGCACGCTTCAGCTGGTCACCAGGGCTGTCCACGTAGACCTATATGCTAGCGCGTGCAATCCTATTAGAAATCTCCGTGCCGATTTCAGGACCTTCCAGTTCGAAATGGCAGGTAATTTTTTGTACATCGCTAATTTATGGTTTCCACATCATCTCTACGAAATTTCATTGTCGGTTTCGATATGACCGTATGGACAGTTCCCTTGTAAGTAACAGTTCCTTTGTAAGTAACAGAAGTCTACTACTTCCTTTAGTTTTTCACCTGCCAATTTGATGTCCATAGAGGATTCTAATTTATTTCGGCTGCATTCCAATATTTTTGTTTTACATTTATTAATTTTCATCATGAATTCTTTCCTCAAGACGGAGTCCATACCATTCAAAAACTCATTCAAATCCTTAGGCCAAGATGACTATGTCATCGGCAAATATCAGAGTTGAAATTATTTCTCCTTGAATCTTCACTCCCACTTTAAATTTTTCTACTATTTCCTTCATTGCTTGTTCAATGTAAAGATTGAAAAGCATGGGTGATAAGTTGCACCTTGCCTTACACCTTTATGAATACCAGCTTCTCTCTCATGTCCTTCAGCTCGAATGACTGCTGTTTGGTTTCTGTATAGATTGTAGATCACCCTCCTATCCCTCTACTTTATTCCAATCGTTTTCAAAATGTCAAACAATTTAGTCCAATCAACATTATCAAAAGCATTTTCTAAGTCTACAAATGCCATGAACGTTCTCTTATCTTTCCTTATTCTACCTTCCAAAATCAGCCTAAGACTTAGTACAGCTTCCCTTCTTTCTACATTTCTCCTGAAACCAAACTGGTCTTCACCCAACTCCATTTCTATCTGGCTTTCCATCCTCTTGTAAATCATTCTTGACAGGATCTTTGAAGCATGAGTAATCCAGCTGATTGTACGGTAATCTTCACATCTGTCAGCTCCCACTTTCTTCGGTATATGGATGATAACATTCTTCTTGAAATCAGAGGGTACCTCACCTGTCTCATAAATCCTACACACCAAGTGAAATAACCAGATCAGACCTTCATCTCAGCGTAGCAACTCAATCGGTATATCATCTATGCCTGGTGCTTTGTTCCTGCTTATGTCTTCCAATGCTCTGTCAAATTCTGATCTCAATATTAAATCTCCTTTTGCATCCTCATCTATTTCTTCCTCCCTTTCCATTACATGATTCTCAATCTCCTTTCCCCTATACCAACACTCTATGTAAGCTTCCCATCTCTCAACCTTTTCTTCCCTATCTGTTAGAGGCTTTCCATTTGTGTCCTTAATATTACAGCACTTTTCCCCAAAAGTATTCGTAATCCTTCGATAAGCTGTGTCTACTTTTCCGAATTTCAGACAATTTTCTATACCTGCACATTTCTCTTTCAACCATTCTTCTTTCGCTTCCTTGCACTTCTTGTTAACCACATTTCCCAGACGTCTGTATTCTCCTTTCCCCTTTTCATTTCTTACATTCTTGTGTTCCCGCCTTTCATCTATCAATTCTAGTATATCCTGAGTGATCCACGGTTTTCTACCTATTCTTTCTTTCCTACCAATGTTTTCTTCTGTGGATTTTGTTATTTCATTCTTCAAACGTGCCCATTCGTCTGCAATTGAAGTTCGTTTAGAGTTTTTCATTAGTCCTTCCTTTATACTCTTCTTGAATCTTTCGTTTACATCCTTCTCTTTCAGTCTGTCTATTGCCCACCATTTTGGCTTTTGACTTTTCTTCAGTTTCTTCAACTTTAATCTGCATTTCATAGCAACCAGATTGTGATCCGAGTTTATGTCAGCACTGGAATATGTTTTACAATCCAAAATCTGGTTTTGAAACCTCTGCTTGACCATAATGAAGTCGATTTGGTAACGCCCTGTATCTCCTGGTCTCATCTATGTGTATATTCTTCTATTGTGGTTATTGAATAAGGTGTTAGCTATGACCAACTCATGCTCGGTGCAGAATTTCATCAGCCTGCATGCTCGATCATTCCTTTCACCTAATCCGAAATCTCCTACTATCTTCCCTTCTCTTCCTTTTCCTACCACAGCATTCCAATCTCCCATTACTATAACATTTGCATAACCCTTGATATACCTCAGAATTTCATCTATATCTTCGTAGACCTTTTCAACATCTGCATCATCAGCTTGACTGGTAGGCATATAGACTTGTACCACTGTGGCGCACGTAGGTTTTGTATTGATTTTTGCTACAATAATCCGTTCACTATATTGCTCATAATATTCCACCCGTTGTCCAAGGTTCCTACACAATATGAGACCAACCCCTGCTTGCCCATTGTTTGATTTAGTGCTAATGACCCTATAGTCTCCTGACCAAAAGTCCTGTACTTCCTGCCAACGCATTTCACTAATCCCAACCAAATCCAACCTCAACCTATCCATTTCCCTTTCTAAGTTTTCTATCCTTCCACTTCCCAGCAGACTTCTAACATTCAATGCTCCGATCCGTAGAATGTCAGATTTCCTCTTTGTCACTTCTGTGATGTTAACCCCCTCTCGGGTAGTCCCCACCCGGAGATCCGAACGGGGGACTAGTTTACCTCCGGATTGGAATTTTACAAGGGAGGAAGCCATCATCACATGTAATTATGCATAAAGAGGTGCATATCCTCAGGAAGAGCATTACGGCTGTAGTTTCTAGTTACTTTCAGCCGTGCAGCAGAACGCAGTGTAGCAATTAGTTGTCTTATATTATCAATATCTTAACCGCCTATAAGACAAGTAAAGAATTGATTTATTCTGAAAGGCTGCTACTCCCTTTCAGAATAATAGAGCAATTCTACTAACAAAAATACTAACCTTCAACTAACAATTAAATACTAAAATTCTACTAACAAAATATACTTAAGTTCCACCAACAACAAAATACTACCACTAAAACAGTTTGTCACCAGGCACACTCACATGCAACCTCACACATCACAGTATAATGAAACAATGAGCTTTATCTAATAAACAATGCAACTCCCACTAGACACACACACCACAGTCTAATGGAACAATGAACTATATCTAATAAACAAACGAACTACATACTTACAACTAAAACCAACCACACACCCACATTCTAGAAGAGAAAATGAAAAACAGAAATAAGAGTATGGGAAACAAAAGGCAGGGGGAAAGGAAATGCCCTCAACCCTCAAAGAAGGAGAATTATTTCTTTATTGTCGATATTTTCCAAAATTTTAAAGAAGACAATGTACAATCATCTAATTAGCTTCAAAAATAAATATAAATTGTTAACAGACTCTCAACATGACTTTAGAGAAGGAAAATCAACAATGTCAGCAATTTATGAATTTTAAAATTCTGCTCTTGAGTCACTTGAATTTTTGAATTTTGAATTTGAATTTATTGTTTCTCTTATACAGGCCACTAAGGCTACAAAGCCTCTTTATGCAGCTCTCTTCATTCAGAAAATGAAAATCCACAGCCTGCTTCCAGTCTCCGACCGGGTCAGGAATGGAATGAATGAAGCCCCCATCTAGCGGCGAGGATATGAACTGTGCCGGCTGTCGAGGCCTGACGCACTCCTCTGGGGCAATGATTAAATGAATGACAGATGAAAATGAAATGACAGTGGAGAGTGCTGCTGGAATGAAATGTTGACAGGGAAAACCGGAGTACCCGGAGAAAAACCTGTCTGCCTCCGTTTTGTCCAGCACAGATCTCACATGGAGTGACCGGGATTTGAACCACGGACCCAGCGGTGAAAGGCCGGTGTGCTGCCGCCTAAGCCACGGAGCCTTACTCTCTCTCTCTTCATTCAGAGGGTGGTTAAATACAATAGAATAAATGAAGAAAGAAAAAACTTAACCTAAACATACAGTTTACAATAGAAGTTCTTGTTATTACATCCGTTCACCTTGAACATGATAATTGTATAGCTGATAGATTACAATGAAGGGAGTGTTTTATCGCTCTGATAGGAAGTCCTGAATAATGGTGCAATTTATATTTATTCCAGAGAATACTAGCTGAAATACGGAATGAACCTTTGCATTTTTCGGTTCTGTGATGAGGTATCTGGAGCATTTGTGCAGTGTGTCTATTCGCACGGTTATGCACTGATTGCATGGGAGTTAGTGTGCAATAAATATAAGACGAAATTTTGAATTTTAGAATTTTTATCACAGTCAGAGCCGATGAAAGGAAGAGAGCATGTGACCTATTTTTGGACCTGTCGAAAGCTTTTGATGTGATAAATCATGAGATAGTAATTGATAAACTCCATCAATATGGTGTCAGGGGTATCGCTAGTAAGTGGTTTCAGTCATATTTAAATAATTGCCAACAGCTAGTCGAACAAAAAAGTTTAGAAAATACAACAAATATATTTAAATGTTACTGCTTAGATCCTATTTTTTTAAGTATGGCATTCCGCAGGGGTTCGTTCTAAGGCCACTACTTTTTCCCCTTTACGTAAATGACTTGCCATCTCAGATACCTGCATTTAAAACTGTATTATTTGCAGATGATACAAGCGTTTTAATTATGGGTGAAAATGACACTGAACTTCAAAAATTAGTGGAGGAAGTAACATGTCTACTCTCCTTATGGTTCAAAAATAATGGACTCCTTATCAACACTAGTAAAACAGTGGGATCTTAATTTTCACACATCTCAGAATAAAAGAAATAATACCCCCATAAAATCTGTTAGAGGTTTTAAGGCGGCAGTTAAACGTAACGCTCGATTAAATGCTATTCAACTGTTTATTTATCGCAAAAATACAAGAACAGATTAAAAGTGTCATTGCCGTGAACAGATCGTGAAACGAACTGAAAAAGAACAGTTAGTCGAGGGAGCTGGTGTACCTCTCGGGCAGGGTGGCGGTCGATAATGACGGATGTCGATTTCACCAACAAAATTGGTAGTGCCTCTTCTACTAAATTCTTAGGCCTTTGGTTCCAGGATGACCAAACAGGAACCCTTATATAATTAATCTTGCCAAGAAACTAAGCTTAAGCTGTATATTAAGGCTTTCACGGCCCGGATTACTATATAAATAATTCATTTTTTGGGCTAATGCCGTGTGTATTTAATTAGAACCATACATTTACCTTCTCCTTACTTTCTACTCTGTCTGCTGTTCTACCATGGTCCATACAGTAATTTCTGGCAGCTGCTCTCTGGTGACAAACAGAGGAATTTATCTATATTTTTTGTAATTTTTTGTAATCTCATTGATATACTTTCTTTGGCCACATTGTTTCATTCCATTGAAAAAGGAGGCAAGGTTTCTCCGAAACGTATGGTTCTAATTAAATACACACGGCATTAGCCCAAAAAATGAATTATTTATATAAGCTTATATAAGCATTAAGAGTATTAAGAAAATCTAATAGCTGGAGAACTGTTCTGAGTACTTACTTTGCTTATTGCTATTCACATATGAAATATGGAATCATATTTTGAGGAGATTCACCTGCTGCCCACCAAATCTTTATTATCCAGAAAAGGATAATTAGAACGATGAAAGGAACTACTAGATTGCATACAAGTAAGCCTCTGTTTAAACAACTTAAAATTTTACCTTTGCCATGTATTTACATCTTTGAACTACTCCTATTTGTCAAGCAAAGCTTAAGGAATGAGGATATCTTTGAGATGAATTCAAATATACTTAACTACCAAACTAGACAAAAGAATAATCTTCATGTACAGGCTGCAAAATATAAAAATGGTGTATTTTATACAGCTATAACATTATATAACCATTTGCCATTTTATATTAACCTTTTGATCAGTGAGTTTTTGCTGACACTTACAGGCCACCAGGAGTGAGTTTTTTTTTGTGAAAAATTGCAGTTCTCAATTTTAAGTTATTTTGAGTCTAACTTTTCTCTATTAATAAAGTTACAAAATTTACATTGATGGTACATAACTGATACCCTCAATTTAACTGAAACCAGGGGCGTAGAAAATATTTTTCTCAAAAATACTGAAAGGAAATTGAAAAACATAATTACTTTCTATATTTGATGAAGTTTGTATCCTATACAACACGACTTAATTTTATATCAGTTTCACCTAGGCTTTCAAAATGTCTTTAGGGTATGGTACTCTTCAAAACAGGGGTGTACACAGAGGGATCTACCACACTCAACACACATCCACTTAGTGTCTGTTCTTTTGGTCGGTCTCTTCTTTGTGTGCTGACACACAAAACATCTCCGTTGCGGCTTCTGCTTTGATTGTGTTGGAGGTACTGGTTTAGGGAAATGACGTCCAGAAAGTCTCAAGCAGTCTCCTCCTGAAGGTGGTCGACCTCCTTTTGTTGGCTTCCTCTCCACTGCAAATTCCTCTAGCAGCTGATCTATGAGGCAGAGTCGGAATTCACTAAGCTGTGGATTTTTTCCAGTCTTCATCTTGTAAATATTGTAAGAGTTCAGCACTGAAATGTCAATCAAGTAATAAAACAACTTGACATACCACTTCAGTGTTTTCCTGACATTTGCAGTGAAACTGATTTGCATATCAGCTTTGTCAATTGGACCCATGTTCACATTATAATCCAGTACACTCAAAGGTTTCATTTTCTTCTGACCTGTGGCGTGGTCTGTTTTGTCGGTTTCTACCATCACGTTCTCGTGTATGGTAGTAAGCATAGTAACATCCCTTTTGTCGTGCCATCTTTGCGCCAGCATATCATTGGTGTGCCGTGAAATACATTCCCCCTTTTGAATTTTCTTCGGGAAGTCTGGCATCCCTTTTCTGTTTTTTCTGACTGTGCCACACGCTCCAGTATTTTCCTTGTGTAGGTACTCAAAAAGATCTGGGCTTGTGTACCAGTTGTCGACATACAGGTTGTGGCCTTTACCAATGTAAGGTGCTGTTAGAGTTTTGACAACTGACCCAGACACTCCAAGTTTTTCATCATGTTCAATTTCCGTATCCTTTCCCGTATAAACAATAAAATCATTGATAAACCCAGTTTCACAGTCACAAAGTATAAACACCTTTATGCCAAACCTGTGTCGCTTTGATGGAATGTACTGTTTCCATTTTAGGCGACCTTTCCAAGCAACTAGGCTCTCGTCAATAGAGATCTTTTGGAAGGGATAGAATATAGATCGGAATTTCTCTCTCAAATAGTTTATTATAGGCCTAATTTTATAAAGTCTGTCACCTGGGGGTTGAAGATTGTTGTCAGAAAAGTGAAGCAGTCTTAGAATGAGGGAGAAATTGTCGAGAGAGACCACTTTACCGAACATCGGAGTTTCGATCAATTTATTTGTCGACCAATAGTCTTTCATCCTGTTTTTCTTCACATGGCCCATCAACAATACAGTTGCCAGGAAAACATAAAGAGTCTCTACGGTTATGCCTTGCCACTTTTGTAATTTCGACTTTTCCTTTACGTCCGTATTTTCCATAACAAATATGTAGTAGTTGTTCATTTCTGACACTATCAAGTTCATAATATTACGGTCAACAACTTCTTTGAAAATCGACACTTCAATTCTTGAATCATTGTCATTATCATTCACATGAAGATTATCACTAACGCCTGAATTTGATGCATCAAAATTAGCAGAAAGCGTAGGAAGAAACCTACCTATAGAAGTCCACTTTCTTCCTTCAGTGTGAACAGCTGACAGCTTAGCCTTCTTTGCGACAGCAGGCTGCACTTCGTCCTCAATTTCTATGTCATCGTCTTCCGAGGAATGACCAATTTCACTCACATCGGACACAATACAATCACTATCACCATCATAAATATCAACTTCATCGTCAGACTCCTCATTAGTCAAAATATTACTTATATCTTGCGGAGCAAGCGCGCCTCCTCGACTGGATCCCGCCATTTAGCACGTGTATATGTTGACAATCAGAGAGTAATGGAGTTTGTTTCCACGGAAACCCGAGATGAGGGAAAAGAAACATAATGTGTATTGTCAAGAAATAGTTGTGCAGTGCACTCACAGGAAACAACAATAGAAAACAGTTCTCGTGTGTTGTACTTCGTAGCAGAGGCGGCTCCACTCCCGCACAAGGGGTAGTGCCAAGTAAAAAATATGAAAATATTGGTATTTTCTTAACATTATACCAGAGCATGGTTCATTTTCCGATGTATATATAGGGCCTACACTAATCTTGATAGTCAACATTTCACATCGGGACTTACCGAATATAATATATACGATAAGAAAATATATTAAAATACCGGTATATAAAAGAAACTTTTTCAGCACTCAACCATTCACTCAAACTCAATGTTTGACTCTTTAATACCTTGACTCACCAAAAATAACCACGAACCGTTAACAAGAACTGAAGATAGTCTAGACCTGAACTGACAGTTGCAGATGGTTTATCAACCATAAATATTTAGCTACCGAGAGTAATCCGTGTAGGCCTACGGCAGTCATGATCTTACTTTTCTTTCTCTTTTATTCATTCGCTTAGTTATTCACTTTACCAAATAAGGAATTAATAAATACATACATATTATTTTCACTATTTATTACGGCAAGTTTAAATTTCACTGTTGGACGCAGAGTCCCCTTGCAGAGAAATCTAGAATTAATGCTCTTTGTGTGAGAGCGATTGGTTGTCAATTTGTGTCAACCAACGCCTCACCCCACCAATAACCAATGAGTCAAATTACTTCCAGCCAATCAGGCCATCGGCCCACACCCTCTTCCCTTCCTCCCTTTGTGACAGGCATGTCGCTGGCCCAGTACCTCGTAATGACCGCCAGATAGCATTGCACTTCACTTTCAGTACCGCTTTGAGCCAAACTCGATTCGGCACGGAGACCAGCATATTTCCTCATAGCGAGTGACGAGAGAGGCTACGGAAAAGATCGTATATTGAACTGCGCATGCGTCAACCGTGCCGTATTGACCGCGGCTCAAGATATCACTGGGGCGAAGATGGAATCAATGATCATACTTTACGGACGGAATATTTTAACTACAAAGTAATTTGAAACTAATTAGATATCGGTATTAAACGTAGGCGTTGGAAATTATTCTTTCAGGACTATGCATAATTTATTTTCTCTTAGAGGGCAGTGCCATGGCACGGTGGCACTACACCTAGAACCGCCCCTGCTTCGTAGCACAATCGCGTAAGAAGTTAGGTTACGTGACTGCAGATGCCGGGACAGAACTTCATCACAGAACATGCGAGATGTGATAAAACACGGAATAACGTTCGCTGAACCTGTCAAACATCCTCCAACATTGTTCTAAAGACCCGCCAGTACAATGTCAGGCAACAATTTCAAACATTCCCCATGAAACGTGATTAGACGGCGGTACTGTTTAGGCGCGAACTTCGAGAACGTCAATAGACGGCAGTACTCCCGTGGGCCACGCACAACAGTGCCGTAAATAGACGGCAGTACTGCTCATTGGGTTAAAAACACAGCAAACTACCCAAGCTTCAAAAGAAAGACTAAAGAGTTCTTGCTGGAGCACTGCTTCTACTCAGTTAAATAGTTCTTAGAGTATCAGTAGTTTCATAATATGTATTCATGTGTTGTAACTTTGATGGTTTTATTCTTATTTATCAAGTATGCGGAAACTGGATCAACGAGGCAGAGAAGGCGTGTTCATGGGTTACTCCGAAGAAACCAAGGGCTTTCGCATATACTCCCCTGACAAAGACAAAGTTTTGATTAGCCGAGATGTAAAATTCTTCGAGAATGAAAAGCCACTGGAAGAGACTAGGATGGAGCGCCCAGAATCCTCGAAGCAAGATATTGTTGGGAGCTGTTCTTTGCAGAACCACCGCCGCAATCACCAAGAGAAAAAGATCAACCAGCTGTCGTGGAGGAACCAGCCTCTCAACCCGAAATCGGAGAAGATGATGAACCTTTCCTCGGTTTTGATGTGACGTCAGTGGATGATCATGATAGAACGACTGTCGAAACATCCGAAACTACGCCTCAATTGATGCAAGGACCAGGTCGACCCAAGATTCTGCGGACTGGAAAAAGGGGAAGACCGAAGAAACTTTTTCAAATAAATCTCCAAGTTGTGGAGGAGCAAGAAGAAGACGAGGAGATTTTTCTAGCAGAGATTCCATTCAAGGAGGCAATAACAGGACCAAACTCCAACGAGTGGCATGGTGCCATGGTCATGGAAATGGAATCTATCCTGAGAAACAATACATGGGTGCTGGTGGATCCTCCCCGTGATGCCAAAGTCATCGGATGCCGGATGGTGCTGCGCGACAAACTAAACCCTGATGGAACACTTGAGAAGAGAAAGGGCAGGCTGGTGGCTCAAGGTTTCAACCAGGAGTAGGGAATCAACTACTTTGACACGTTCGCACCGGTGGCGAATGGAATCAATTCGATTGATGATTTGTCTCGCTGCCAAGCTCGGTGTAAAAATCAGACAGTACGATATCACAACGGCTTATCTGTATGGTGACCTAGACGAGGAAATATTCATGAAACAACCGAAGAACTTCAGGGAGATGTTAGAGAGCATTGCGATGTCTGGAACTGACGACGAAACCAAGGAGAAGGCCAAGAACATGCTTCGCCAGTTGCAGGGAGGCGACAAGGTCTGCTTACTACAAAAATCACAGTACGGATTGAAACAGGCTGGGAGAAACTGGTATGCCAAGCTGCGTGAGGTCTTGAGGAAGTGCGGTGCCAAACCAACCGCATCGGATCCGTGTCTATTCCAAATTGGTTCCAGAAATAACACAACTTTGATTGCCGTTTACGTTGACGACATGATGGTGCTGTAAAAATGCAAAAAAACGATCGCCGAGATTTCCAGAGTCCTGAGTGAAAATTTCAAGGTCAAGGACTTAGGATTGGCCAAACACTTCCTAGGCATCGAACTAATCCAGGAGACCGGATGTATAGCCATGCTACAGCAGGGTTACATTGAAGAGCTTCTTCAACACTACGAGATGGCCGACTGCAACCCTGTAGTCACACCACTCGACCCTGGAACGAAATTGAGCAAAAATGAGAATCCCAGTACTGACGAGTTGAAGTTGCCTTACCGCGAATTGGTAGGCGCATTGACATACCTGTCGACAATTACACGCCCGGACATTTCATTCGTTGTCAGCTACCTGGGACAGTTCAACAATTGCTTCGGAGTCGAACATTGGAAAGCTGCCAAGAGAGTGCTACGGTACTTGAAGGGGACTTTGAACATCGGGCTGAACTACGAAGCAGACACCGAACCGATCCAAGGATTCGTCGACGCCGACTGGGGAAGCTGCCAAGAAGATAGGAGGTCCTACACGGGGTATGTGTTTCTGCTCGGCGAATGCCCTATATCGTGGGACTCGAGAAAACAAAGAACTGTTGCCCTTAGCACCACGGAGGCCGAGTACGTGGCGTTGTCAGAGTGCGCCAAGGAAGCTGTGTACTTACGTCGATTTCTGCTTGAGTTAGGCTTCAAAGACTTAGCCACTATGTTCATCTTTTGTGATAATCAAAGTGCAATTAATTTGGCAAAGAACGTGATGTATCACAGTAGAAGCAAACATATTGATATCAAACATCACTTTGTTCGTGAAGTCTTTGAGTGTAAATTTTTTGTTTTGAAGTATATCTCTACGAACGATCAAGTTGCTGACTTTCTTACGAAGAGTTTAAGTCGAATGAAACATGAACGTTACTTGAAGTTTGCTGGTTTGGAGAGTGTAAAGATTGTATGAACCTGTACTTGAGGGGAAGTGTTGTAACTTTGGTGGTTTTATTCTTACGGTATTTATCAAGTATGCGGTTCTATATATGTAAGGTGCTGTCACCTGCCCTTTTATGCTTCAGTTTGTCTAAAGCCCGCGCCATGTTCGCACATGTTTAGTTTGCGCGGTTCCGCTATTGCCATCCATGTACATCAGTTCATTATTATTATTAAACTCACATCAGTTCGCTTTGCTTATATATCTCTGGTTTCCTTATATCCTCTTACAATATGACTAGAAAGTCATACTGAAAGTACTTAAGACATGCATGATCTCTCGAAAAATCAAAATGAGAATATATCGTACAATAATTAGACCAGTTGTTACGCATGGTAGTGAAACATGTGTACTCACCAAAAGAGGAGAGGA
Organism: Meconema thalassinum; assembly: GCA_946902985.2. NCBI lineage: Eukaryota > Metazoa > Arthropoda > Insecta > Orthoptera > Tettigoniidae > Meconema > Meconema thalassinum. The sequence continues at coordinate 194,696,812 of OX336394.1, read as the reverse complement.
AGCATTGGATACGTGGGAACAAAATATTCTTAGGAAAATATATGGACCAATCCAGGGAAATGGAAATTGGAGAGGACGATATAATGAAAAGATATATAGCCTGTATGAGGAAACTCTACTATCAGTGGAAGTAAGAAGAGGAAGACTACGAAGACCAGAAAGAATGGAAGAGAAACGGGTGGCTAGCCAGATATTTCATCGACATCCGGAAGGAAGGAGACGGCAGGGTCGACCACGTAAAAGATGGCTGAACGAAATAGAGGATGATCTACGCCAACTAAGAGTTCGTGTGTGAAGACGGCTTGCCTTGGACCGTAAAGCGTGGACTGGTGTGATTGAGAAGGCCCGGGCTCCACAAGAGCTGTAGCGCCGATGGGTAACGTAAGATGTTAATGATGTAATGTAATTTTTGTGTGTGTATATAAATATCTTAAACAAGAAGTTCCGTGACGAACTAAAGAGCCTACTTTTCTTAAAATTTAAGATTCTTGCCAATCTATTAGACCTATCAAGAATAATGACGAAATTAAGTTGGTAATATCGAAATTTCTAATTAGTTCGAAATATACCTAATATAATGTAGCCTAATAGAGCACTACAGTTGGCAGCCCTGGTGACTGAATATATTCTTAGTTCCATCTCTTAAGGCACAGAATACAAAATTTGGTTAAGTCCAATGGATAGCATGGACGTTACATTCAGTTAGACATTGGATCTATCAGCACGTAAAATCATGTTGGCGACAATGTCATGCATGTGTTGGTCAGAAATAATCTGAAATATTATGATCTCTTGTTGTGCCAATTTTGGATGAAAACCATTTGTTAATATAGAAGTTACATGTATTTTAAAATTGGGCCTATCAGCAGGCTTAGAGTCATGTTGGCAGCACTGATGTATATTCGTTTCTCCAAATTAATCTAGAATGTCAGGTACTATACGTGTGCAAAGTTTAAAGCTTACATACTTTCTGATATATTAATATTAGGGTAAAAAATATTAACAGTTGGCAGCCCTGGTTGCTCTTAAGAATAAGCATAGTCATATCTGCTATGGTACACATAGCACATACGAAATTTTGTTGAAATCCAATTGATAGTATAGAAGTTAGATGTATTTAAAAATTGGTCCTATCAGCAGGCTTAGAATCATGTTGGTAGCACTGATGTATATAAGTTACTCCAAATTAATCTAGAACGTCAGGTACTATACTTGTGCATAGTTTAAAGCTGTCGGCTTGCATACTTTCTGATATATTGGTATTTGGATAAGAAAATAGAGAGAGAGCATTTATTAACAGTTGGCAGCCCTGGTGGCTTTTAAGAATGCGCTCAGTCATATCTGTTTATGTACACATAGTGCATACGAAATTTGGTTGAAATCCAATTGATAGTGTAGAAGTTATATGCATTTAAAAATTGGACCTATCAGCATCATTAACATCTAGTCATATGAATACATATTATGAATAATTTTGGCAACACTGACATGCATGGCCTCCTGGAAATTAAACTGAAATATTTTTATCTATGTGTGCCAATTTTGGAATAGCTTCCATGCATACCTTTCAAGATATCCAACATGGAGCTCAAATTTCAATTGTGGTTTTTCAGCAGTTGGTAGCACTGACATCATTTTCAAATATGGGCTTGAGATATTATTTACTCATACCAAATTTGGATTCGATTGCTGCAGCCGTTTAGGAGTTGATAGGGGGGGACACCACACACAGACAGACATATATATATATACATACATACATTTGCCCGGATCGATCTCATAAGTCTACTTTTTCCTCATTTTTGCAAAATGTGAAAAGTAGGTAGGCTAAAAATGGTGTATTTCATACAGCTATAACATTATATATATAACCATTTGCCAGTTTATATTAAAAACACAGCAAACCACCCAAGCTTCAAAAGAAAGACTAAAGAGTTCTTGCTGGAGCACTGCTTCTACTCGGTTCAAGAGTTCTTCGAGTACCAGTATCAGTAGTTTCATAATATGTATTCATATGACTACTGTCGACCAAAGTATTATGTGTACTCGAGTTTGAAGGTTGTTTGTGACGTAACCAATAGACGTACATAAAATCCAATAACATCATCATTTTCGTCATTCTATTTTACGTGAGTTCATGTAGGTCTGGAATTTTTAGTTAATATTTTAATATTTTTTATCGCAGTTGGAACACAAAAAGTGCCCGTTTTTAAGCGCGTTTCAACCATGCGTCACATTTAAGAATTATTATCTCACAAACCCGTCATCAGATCGAATCCAAATTTTAACACAATATACATTGGAATGTTGTATAACTGGTTTATTAATTTCAAAATTTTGCGTGTCCAAGAAACAAAGTTATTATCATTTGTGTAAGGTAACGTTTTCTCGGCTTGGGGTGGTTATAATATGTAGTTCTTGGTCGCGTTGTAATCCTTATACATTAGAAAGTTATGCTGTATGACTTTAAAATACGTAAATTAATTCACTTATTTTATATCGGTTTATATTTGAACGGGGAAATACGACCTCGCCTCGCTCGGCAGTGATGGGCTCCATCTCAGCAACGCTGTACAGCTTACCCCGGAGCGGCTGGCTGGTGAATCATGCCTTATTTCCACGAACAAATACAAACCGATATAAAATGAGTGTATTAATTTATGTATTTCTCAGTCATACAGCATAACTTCTTGATGTATAAGAATTACAACGCGACCAAGAGCTATATTTTCCAACCACCCGGAGCCGAGAAAAAGTTACCTTACAAAAATGATAACTTTCTTTCTTGGACACTCAAAATTTTGAAATTAATAAACCAGTTATACAACATTCCAATGTATATTGTGTTAAAATTTGCATTCGATCTGATGACGGGGTTTTGAGATAATAATTCTTAAATGTGACGCATGGTTGAAACACGCTTAAAAATGGGCACATTTTGTGTTCCAACTGCGATAAAAAATATTAAAATATAAATTAAAAATTCCAAACCTACATGAACTAACGTAAAATAGAACGACGAAAATGATGATGTCATTGGATTTTATGTAGGTCTATTGGTTACTTCACAAACGACCTTCAAACTCGAGTGCACATAATTCTTTGGTCGACAGTAGATGTTAATGATGTAATGTAATTTTTGTGTGTATATATTATTACTGTTACTATTAATTAGTATTAATATAAACTGTAACTATCTTGACATGTCCTATATCATTGTACAATATACAAGGAAGGAAGGAAGCTTGTAGTTTAACGTGACCGTTAATCTTGAGATCATGAGCCACGGGACCTCCTTTTTACGTGGAATCCGAACCACAGGACATGGCATTTCACTTCGAAAATCTCACATGCATTGACCGGGAATCGAACCCGGACTGCCTTGGTGAGAGGCATACAGCTATACCGCTGAGCCACCATGCCCCCGTACAATATACAGCATATGATTGTATGGATGAATGAAATGAAATGTAATGTAATGTAGATATCAGTTGCTCTAGGCCCTTGGTTTTTTTTTCTTTCTTTTTTAATAATTGTGGCCTCATCCCTAGAAAAATATTCCCTGTTGAGAAAAGAACATAGTCGTGCACATGTGCATGTAACTTACAAGACCTATTTTTATACATGAACAGTTTCCCCTGTTTGAACACTTGCCACTGTACCACTGACTGAGGAATATTAATTCCACTCCCAAAGACATATTTCTTTATGGTCAAACATGTCAGTGCAGAGTTCTGTATATCTATAACCATTTATAAAAGCATTCAATGCATGGATACTCAACATTATACAGCTATTGTTTTGGACATCCTTGCAGCTGGGATATAATGTGTTAGTTACCTGTGACCGTCTTCCCCAACCCAGCATGCTCTATCAGGAAGGACTGATTCCTTAGGAATTATTGTTACAGTAACTTAGTGGGAAAGAAAAAAAGAATGCTGACTGGCATTAGAAAAAAGATGGACCACTTCATACAAATGTAATCATCAACAATACATCATCACCCCATTGCTACTATAAGTATGTTTTATGAAATTGTGAAGGATACATTTTACCTTTATTAAGGATATTTGTCTTTTTATGTGACAAACCATGCACAGTAATGCAGAGAGAGTTAAGACACAAATCTTACAAAATACCTATAAAAAGAATAGTTGCTCACCTGATAGTTGTTCCATATTGACTCATATCTTGCAATAGTTTCCTTATATCTTAATGACTTTTCTTTTGTAGTCATACGTTCCAAATACAATTGCTTCTTAAGGTCACAAAGCAGATCATTCACAAGTGCAGTAGATTTTCTCGTGCTTTACAATATGAATATAAATGTGTTAGTTGTTTAGCGATGATAACTTGGTGATTAAAATTTGCATGCATACAACATTGTAAAATAATAATGACAGTTTAGTATACATAGTTTGCACAATTCATAAAGACTGCCTACATTATTATGAATTTATTTTGAGATCCTGCTCATTTTTTTTAAATCTGTAAATTGACATTAAATTATTGAATTAAATTATTACAATTAAATGAAAACAGGTGGAAATGGAATATCAAATTCATACAGAGCAGGAGAGTTATCATATACCCAGAGGTGCCAACCTTTGAAGTGGGTTATCGGTAATCCCTTATATTGCCCCCCCCTCCCCACTGAAAAATTTTCACGTCAAATCCGAAGCATGTTCCTCCCTTCTCGATAATGACACCATCTTTGTCCTACCCGGAAGCAACCTATAGTAAAGATATCATATTACACAATAAAATTTGCATATTACTTGCTAGCAGGGGCGGCTCCTGAGGTGGTGCCCGTGTGCCATGGCACCACCAGTGTAATGAAGAGAGAATATGTGACTTTTCCCTCTCAAGAACAGTTTATATTACATTTACATTTTGAGGAAATTGTATACATATTCTGCATTTATTTGAACGAGCGCGCAAACTGACATGCGTTCTGGTGGCGCTTTATTGAATTACTGAGCCAGAGCCAACCGGCACTACCTACGAACATCAGACCGCATCAGACACTGTAATGCAATAAGGACTAGTTTGGCTTGAGTTTGTTTGTGTTGTGTTGAGACGCATATTACCCTGAGGTAGAGCCAACGGCCTCGTGACGCGGAGCTTCAATTCTATCCACGAGATAGCAGCACGTCACAGGTACAAGCACACATTACATACACGTTAGAACTGCTGAACTGCTTTATCTTTCAACCACTAGAGTACAGCATATGGCAGCACACCTCCAGTGGTACCAGCTTGACGATATATCACTGTGTCTTGACTATTAAATAAATTCAAACCACAAAATAGTTTAAGTTCTTTATTGTTTGACATTTAGCAACTTTTTTAGGCTCATATTGATGACGGGGATTATTTGTTCTCTCTTTGTAATGTAAAAATTCGGAATTTTTCAACGAGTTTTACTGTGTTTCGTTAATTTAATTTGGCGGCACAGTTTCACGTCCCAAGCGTAAACACAAATTCTCAAGTTTGACTGCAAATGTGTATGAATAGTGTCCGTCGTTAAATAGCCTTTGTGTTCATTTATATTAGATGCAGGGGATATCCTTTCCAATCAATCCGTATGTACGATAAGTAAGGTTGTCTTAGAGGTAGGTCATCGTGTTCATTTCATCTCACCTATTTATTTTGAGACAGCAACTGAAATTGCGACAAAGAGGCTGTGGTCACGTGTTTGTTAGCAATAGCCATGCTTATTTTTAGCCTATTTTCATTTTTGAAAAAATAGGCTTATGAGATCACCTTTTGTCCGTGTGTGTGCGTGTGTGTGTGTCCCCTAATAAAATCTAAACGGCTAGAGCGATTTCAATGAAACTCAGTAAGTTCATAGCACTATTCCCGGCGACCTCGACCGTGCCCTTCAAATTTTGTTACTTCTCACCAATCCAACATGGCGGCTGTGCGAAATATTTCACTAGCATTCAATATCTCCGAAACTATTACCGATATCGCCCTGAAATTGTGTACGGTGATAAAGGGCACTACTAGAAGTTCACCTATGAGACTTTCAAAAACTTGGTGACTACAAAACCAACATGGTGGTCAAGCGAAGTTGAGACTTTTAAATAGACTTTTCTCGCGATTTAACTATCCAAACGTAATGAAACTTGGTACAGCAAATGTTTATACACAATGTAATGCACTGGAGTCTAATTTAGTTCAATTGTTTACATAACCTCAAAATGGCGGCTGTGCGAAATATGTCACTGACATTCTATATCTCCGAAACTATTACAGATATCACCCTGCAATTTTGTACGGTGATGAAGGGTACTGATACAAGTTTACCTATGAATATTTCATAAACCTGTAAAGTACAAAACGAACATGGCGACCAAGCGAATTTGAAATATTTTAATATACTTTTCTCGTGATTTAACTCTCTGAGCGCAGTAAAATGTGGTACAGTAAATGATTTTGCAGATTGTAATGCACTGCCATCTAATTTAATTCAATTGTTTATATAACCTCAAGATGGCGACTGTGCGAAATTTTAAAATTAAGTGTTTATTTCTTGTGTCGTAATCATGCGATCGAAGTGAAAGTTTGAATAATGAACCTAGGCAATAATTGTCCTTGAATGGTACATAACTCTATGGCCTATACATATAATAATCCTAAATGGCGGGCTTCCGAAATATTTAGACGGTTCTCAATATCTATAAATCTTTTACAGCAACCGAACTGATTTTTTATGTTCATAGAGACTATGAACATATGTTCACCTATAGGACTTTCAGTAACCTGGGGAGCACAAATCCAACATGGCGGCGACGCGAAGTATAAATATTTAAATGGACGTTTCTCGCGAATTAACTATCCGAGTGCCGTGAAACGTTGTACATTAAATGCTTATACAAATGTTGATCCACTGGCATCTAATTTATTTGAATTGTTTGCATAATCACAAGATGGCTGCTGTGCGTAATTTTAAAATCTCGTTTTTACTTCTTGTGTTCTAATCATGCGATTGAAGTTTGAATACCACCCGTACACAATAATCTTAATGTAATAGTACAAAAATAAAAATCCAACCTGGCGACCATCTGAAATATTTAGACGGTTCTCAATATCTACGAATCTGTTACAGCAATTAAACTGAAATTTTGTATGTTGATAGAGGCAATTAACATGAGCAGGATATATGAAAATAGGCTGTATAGTTCTTCACGGAACTACTTGTTTCCTATATAGACATGTTACATAAACTTGCATAGCATCATGCGGCATTGACCATATAAACACCGTTTTAATCTAATAAGTGTGCTTTTTGAATCGATACATGCAAGCTAGGTTCCTTAATAAAATTTGATTTGTTTCATGTTTGAAGATCGCATAGCTCGAGCGCAACGTACGAAGCCGTAGGAATCTCAATGAGCTCTGTGTCACCTTTCGGAAGTGTAACAATGAATAAAATAAGTGAGTTGTTACAATCTCCATTTAGCAATAGGACCGCTCTTATTAATTCAAATGAAGGTGTCGATCGAGGTTTTGGAACAAATATTTTTGATGAGTAGGTCTAGCATATGTTGTTTTCTTCAAATTATTTTTCTGAGAGGTTTGTTCAATTATAATTCTTAAAAGTGGTTTTTATTTAAAATGCATATAGATCAAAATATGTGTATGATATAATATCGTATGGCCTCGGTGCCAGGTGCAAGCGTTGTTGTTTGACACCCAAAGGGCAGCTTGCTTGTCGAATTTTTGTTGTTCCTTGGAGGGCCATGAAAGTCAAGGAGATTAGATATCTAAGCTCCTTGACACTTTAGCGCTTTCTAGTAGAGAAAGGAGGAACTTTTGTTTTGGCGAAAAATCCCGAGACTAAAATATTTGTAGTAGTTATGCAATTTCTCAATTCACTTCAGCTGACACTTCAATTAAAAACGTCTTCTACAATAGCACAGTTAAATAATGTTAAACATAGACTATAACTTATTGCATAAAATATGCACTATCCGTACCTGCAACTTTGAATGATTTTATTGCAAATTTTGAATATGCTGGCACCACCAAGTGAAAAATCACCAGCCGCCACTGCTTGCTAGTTCTGTAATAAAAACAAAATCCTTCTAGCTTGTTTTGCACCCAGTAACTGGTTTTCCGTGAAAGTTTTCTTGTGACATACCTCCCCCAGTAATGACATTTTCACCTTCTGAATCACAATCGATTCCAGTGTAGATGTGCTTAATGTAGATCTGAATGGTGTCTGATTTTTTCCAAACAACACTGAAAATTCTTTCTGTGGGGGAGTTACTGTGAGGTACAAGTAATATTGCAAATACCACATTACTTAAAGTTTTATACACTTTCATTTTTAAGCTCAGCAATTTTGCTCCAGTTTACATCAATTGTATGTCCTTGTAAAATATATTCAGGGAAAGTAACACACTGATAAACAGCAAATTCCTCTTCAAGTTTGTCATGTTCACTTTCCTTGACCAAACTTGGGAATCTTTGAACAAAATAATCAAGAGATGAATAGGAAACCTTCATTCTAAGAAAATATCGCGATGTTACACGATCGACGCTGGCCTCAGCCGTTTGACGAGAATCCCGTAGTTTTCACGATAGAACACGGAGAAAAATCGCTATTTACATAATTGGTGTCACTTTTAGCCGATCGACGAGATTTCCATTGTCCTAGAGGTGGACACGGGAAAATATAGCATAATTACGCAATCGGCGCCGCTTGCTGTACGTTCGACAAGAATCCAGTTGTTCTCGTCATCGAATGCGGAGAAATATCGCGATGTATTGCAATCGCTGCCGCTTTCGGTCGTTATACGAGGATCACGATGTCCTCGCGGTTGGTCACCGAGAACGCGATAATATGCAATCGGCGTCGCATTCGGCCATTCAACGATTGTCCTGGCAGAATGGCGGAGGCAAGCTCGACGATGGGCATGGTTAAAATTCACGAGCAGTTATAGACATGTTGTCTGGTCGGCGCCATGATTCCCGCCGTCCCTATGCTGTGGTTGGGTGTTCACGGTGGATCACGAGGAGAAATGAGTATCGCGATGCTACGTAGACTGTCATTTCTAAAAGGGTTGACGCACTTCTCGATCCCCGTACGCTTTTAAGTATACAGTCATGGGGAAAATGGCGAGTAGGTTTCGGGATATTTCGTGATGGCTGCCCAAACACCTTTGACGGGATTCCCGCAGTCCTCGTGGTCACAAGTTCGCGATTGGGCACGGGTTTTATGATTTTACGCAACTGGCATCGATCTCGGTCCGTTTGACGAGATTCCCGCAGGTAAGTCATGCAGTCATCCGGCCATCTTGAGCATGTGAGTTCGGAGGATGAACGTTTGAAGTAGGTACCGTATCGAATATTACGAATTATTCTGATGGGATTGCATGAATAATACGACAAGAGGGCAAATTTTCTTTCGAATTCGAATCACGAATTATACAAGTTTTCGAGATAACCGGTTAAATTATCCGATGGAACCAAAGTTCTCAACATAATGGAATTTCGAATTAACCATACTGGATGCCGCTAATTTTCGAGACGGATAGATTTTTAAAATAAAAAATGTATTTCGAAGCATTTTCGGGATTCTTTCTTCAAAACTGTATCATTTCGCAAGATTGTGACATTTAATTATTTCGCGTTATTTCTGGACTTCAATTTGAGATAGTCTCCAAATTTAAAGGTCAATAACAGCAATGAGAGGTTTCTGTTGAGTTTCGGAAGTTTTCGCGAATAAACGTCTCGCGGAAAGTCAGGTTTCCTAATAATGCAGAAAAATATTTCACACAAAACTAAAAACTCTCCTCGATACCGAAATTATACGTTGGACCGATTTATATCACTCAAGGTATCCTCAGTATGCATTTCCTTGAGGTCGGGTACGGAGAAATATAGCTTACGCAATCGGCTCCATCGCAATCTGTGAGCCAAGCGGCCCGAGTTTAGACGATTTAAACAGACCTCGGCGAATTTTCGTTACCTCCAACTATGCAGACATAAAACCTGTTTGTAAAATTAGCTACTTTTTCGTTACCGGTAGACACCCTGTCACTTTCCTTTTTTTTTCTTTCATAGAAATGTATTTTTTTCGTGATGTCACTTTGCCGTAATAATTTCTCCTTCGACCGTAATGCCGTAATCGTGAGCTGAAATCCGTAATAATTACGGACAATCCGTAATAGTTGGCACCTCTGTATACCACTAAAAAGTACAACCTTGTCCATGGCATGCATATATTTGATTACTATTTTTCATTTTTTTAAACACTTAATGGCTTGGTCATGAGTTATATTTTGATATACAGTATTTGAATTTGGTTTATATAAAATAGAGTGATTCACTATCTTACTCCTGGTTTCATATCCATGTTTTACAATTTGAATTCTATTTCTACTTTTATTATTAAAGAAACGCGCACAAGTTGTGCATTAAGCATACAAATACATTTACACTACATTAACTTTGTTTCAGTCTTATGGTTCTAAGCAAGTCTCGATTATTTTTAATAATATATATTTTAAAAGCATACAATTGTTTATTGTTGAAGACCCCTGCCTCGGTAACAGTCTCATAGTTGGAGATGATCTATTCTTCTTCAACATTATTCCCAATATGAGACCCTGAACTCGTTTTAGTATATCGCTAAATGCACCTCTCAGGCAAGAATGCCATATGAAAGAACTGACTGCACTAGAGCATTAATTTATTAATTTATTTCACATGCTAATTTATTAATAACTTTATAGGTTATTTTATTAAAAAATTATTACTTTGTAATTGACAATACCGTATGTTGTAAGTTGTGATATATATTAACTGTTGTTCTTATTTTACTTATGAAGTAGTTGCATTGGATTTTCTAATTCTTGTCACTTCTTCTTCTTCTTTTCCCGTTTCCAGTTCCCTGGGTCGGGTTGCGAATCCAGGACCTCCACAGTTGTCTATCCCTCCACCATTCATTTCCTTCTTTCAATACTTCTTTTTCTTTTACTCCTCTTTTCTCCATGCTTTCCTTCACCGTATCTATCCACCTCTTTCTGGGCCTTCCTCGTGGTCTTCTTCCTAGTATTTTCTCCATAAATGTTCTTTTTGGTACTCTATACTCTTCCATTCTCATCATATGTCTGTACCACTTCAGTACTGGTTTCTATCTTGTCTTGCAGTTTTGGGAACCCAGTTCTCTCCCTAATGTCCACATTTCTGATTTTATCCCCCCGTGTCTTCCCAATTATTCCTCTAAGGAACTTCGTTTCGGCTGCTTGGATTCGGCTTTCATCACGTTTTGTTGTGGTCCAAGTACCTGCTGCATATGTCAAAATTGGTGTATAATACATTGAGAATAGAACTTTCTTGCATTTCTCTGGGACTTCCTGGTTCCATACTAAACTTCTCACACACTGGTAAAACCCATTAGCTTGTTGGATTCTCTTTCCAATTTCTTCATTTATTGTACCATCCTCTGTGAGTATGCTCCTCCAAATACTTAAAGCTTTTTACCATTTCCAATGGATTTCCATTGACTTCAATATTCTGTCTTCTTTCTCTCTTGTTTCTTGTCATCACTACAGTCTTACTCTTCTCCACACTTATTTTCATTCCATATTTCTCTATCTCTTGATTCCATACAGTAACTTGTTCTTGCACTTCTATTTCATTTTCTTCCCATATTACTATGTCGTCTGCAAAGAGTAAGGCCTGAGTCTCCTTGCTTCCCATTCTTCGTTTCACACTCTTGTGGATTTCATCCATGACAGTTATAAACAGTATAGGGGATAACACACTTCCTTGTCGAAGTCCTGTTTCAACACTGAACCAGTTTGTTTGTCCTAGCTTGGTCTTCACACTACTTACACACTTTTCATACATGGCTTTGATCATTTGTATTTCTGCTCTGCCTACCCTGGTTTTTATCAAATCGCCCCAGACCAATCTTCGTGGTACACTGTCGTATGCCTTCTCAATATCTAGAAATGTCATCACCAAATCCTTTTTGAACTCCCATCTCTTCTCCATCATGTTTCTTAGAGCAAAGATTAGATCGAAGGTTGATCTATCTCTTCGGATTCCATGTTGTTCTTCCTCCATTTCTGCCTCAACTTTCATTCTCACTCTTTTCTCTAATATCCTCTCTAAGATCTTTGAAACATGGGAAATAAGTGTGATTCCCCGATAATTGTTACATTCTTTCTTACCACCCTTCTTGAATACTGGAATTAGCAGACCCTTCCTCCAATCTTCTGGTACTTGTTTCTTCTTCCATATCACACGAAATAGTCTATACATCCAATGTAACCCTACTGGTCCAGCTGCCTTTACCATCTCTGTGGTCACTTCATCCACTCCTGGTGCTTTACCATTCTTCATCTTCCTTAGGGCTTCTTCTATTTCCAAAATTGTTATGACTTCATTTCGGTTTCTTCCGCCTTCTTTTCTTCATGTTCTTCCTTTTCAGCCAGTTCCTTGAATTTGACGTTAAGTAATTTAGCGAAATACTCTTCCCATCACTGAAGTATATCCTCTCTTTGTGTCAAAATGTGTCCACTGTCCATCTTCACAAATTTAGTTTCTTCTTTATTTCTCCCTTTGTTTCTAACCAATCCATACGCTACAGAATTCTTGTCACTACCGTATCTATAAATATTCCCAGTCAATAAATTGTATTCATTTTACATATTTTTGGACAATTACAGTTCTGATTACAGTTCCAACTGTGTGCTTTCAATCATCTTCCACAGCCTCTAATTGAATCCTAAGCATTTTGATTTATTTATATTCAAAAATAGTTCATTAACATGTAGCCACATCTTCAATATTTTCATTGCTGCAACTGAAACTTGTTTTATGTTTCCCCATATAATAAACTTCAACACACATTACCATATAATCTGCATAGGATAATTATTATGATACTGTGTTCACATTTTTAAGTCTGTGTATAAATAATTCAATATCATTGATAAAAGTTAAAAATAATAATGGACCTATTGGTATTTCCCTTTTCACTCTTAGAAGTAGACTTGTCCCATTTATTCTAACATATGAAAGAACTGACTGAACTAGAGCCTCGTAGGTGTATCTTATTAATTTGTAATTGACAATATGTTTCAAGTTGTGAAATACCGTATATAAACCGTTGTTTTTATTTTACTTGTAAGACAGTTACCTAATTCTAATTCATGTCACTGTTGAAAAATATTCCCAGCCAGTGAATTAAATCCACTTTGCTTATATAAGGACAATCACAGTTCTGATTACAATTCCAACTGTGTACTTTCAATTCACTAGCAGTCAAACAGCTTTCAAAATGAGTGGTAAACCTAAATTTTCTAAGAATATGGTGAAGTGTGGTCTCAAAAGCCTTCTTCAAATTGAGAAAATTCCAAGGTTGGTTTTATTGTTATTAATTTCAAATGTAGCATGTACCCGAGCATATACAGAGTCCATTGTAAGGAAGTCACTTTCTCTCGAGCCTGATGGACAAAAACCTCTAGGACGACCAAAATGGCTTTGGATAGATACCCTACACGACGATATGTGCATCATAGGGCTTCGTCTTGTAGATGCAGCAAACCGCAACAAATGGAGAGCGAGGTGCAGTGGCGAACCCTAAAAAATAATTGGGAACAACGCCAGGAAGAAGAATAATTTCAAATGTTCGACTAGACAATTCCCCATCATCATCATTATCATCATCATCAACGGTACTGACATTTTTATAAAACTGAATAGCCTAGTTGATAGTACATTGTGTTTCCGCAAAAAACGATAAATAATTTTTTTGATAGGATTGTTAGTTCTTCAGTTTTGAACACTGCTTACTTTATGAAGAAATTTTACAATTGTAAGTTTTAGTTGCTTTGTAAAATATAGCCGGCCTTGCAGTGTTGCCTCACCCGGAGGCACTGGGTTTATTTCCCGGTTCCGTCAGGGATTTTAGAAACCGACGTGAGGGTTGGAATGGGATACACTCAGCCTCATGAGGACAATTGAGTAGCTGTCTGACAGTGAGGCAACACTCCGGTCATGGAGACCAAGATCAACAGCCGAGGGAACCCAATGCGCTGACCACGTGTCATCCCACAATCTGTAGGCTGAATAGCTGGGCAGTGGTTGCTTGGTAGGCCTGAGCCCTTAATGGGCTGTAGTGCCATGGGGTTTGGGGGGGGGGTTGCAAAATATCGAAGTGAAAGCAACTCATAAAAAGTGCTAGCAGAGGACTCTTAATGAAATTAAAATTCTGTTTTATATAATTTGAGCTGATGATATCTATTCCCACTACTTTAATTTTACATATTTTGTGTATGTACTTCATTATCATCATCCATTCTGTGCTCCAGCAAGCTGGGTACGGGTATAAATGAGCCTCTTCCAGTTTGTCCGGTCCTCCCACATATTGTGCTCCAATTTCTTCTGCCAATCTGCATCCCTCTTGGCCAAGTCTCTCCAGATTTGCTTCTCCCAAATGTCTCGAGGCCTTCCCCTTGGTCTCTTTCCTGGGATGACCTGGTCAAAATATAATCTTGGTGTTCTGTCAGGGGCCATTCTTTTTACATGCCCATAGACAAGATCGGAGGAACTTCATTTCAACTGTTTGAAGTCTGCTACTGTCAGGAGCTGTTAAAGTAGCTGCTTCAAGTCCATATGTCAATATTGGCATGAGATGGGGTTTGTAAAGTGTAATTTTGGATGTTAAAGGAAAGGAGTCATCCCACAGTAAAATTGCATACAGAGTGATAGAAATGTGATGCCGTATGTACTCTATTCCTGATTTCATGTGTAATGGTGTTATCTGCCCAAATACTTAAAATCATAAATAATATTTATACTGCCATCACCGAGTCCGAGATGGATTTCTTCGGATTTCCTACTCATTACCAAGCCAACTGTCTTCTGTCAGCTGATGCTTAGTCCCTTCTTATCGAACTCTGACTGCCATTTCAGTCTCACCCCACAGCATGACGTCATCGGCAAAGACTAATGCATTTGTTGTTTTATCTATCTTCTTTATAGCTTTTATTACCGCATCTATAATATTAATGAAATGTATTGGGGATAGACAACTACAGTACCTTGTTGAACACCACTCTTGGTTTCAAACCACTCTGATCTGTTGGTTTGGACTTGAACACAGCTCCTTGTCTCCTGGTAGAGATGTCTGACACAGGTAATAATATCTTCAGGCACATCCTTTCGCTTCAAGCTTTCCCAAATATGTTTCCGTGGTATATGGTCATATGCCATTTCAACATTAAAAAAACAGCAATAATCATCTTATTCTTCTCCCAGTATTTCTCAAAGAGCTTTCTGATTGCAAAAATAAGGTCAGTAGTTGATCTGCCTGGTCTGAATCCATGTTGATCCTCTTCTAATTTAGGCTCTACATATTTCCTTATTTTGTTTTAAAGAATGGACTCATTCATTTTCAAGCCGTGAGAGAGCAGAGTAATTCCTCTGTAATTGGCACACTGTTTTCTGTTTCCTTTTTTTAAACAATGGAATGATCACTCCAAGTTTCCAATTGTTGGGAATCTGATTGTCTTCCCACACCTTCCTCAAAACTCTATATATCCAATGTATTCCAACTCTCCAAGTATTTTGACCATATCAATGTTGAATTCATTTAACCCAGGTGACTTGTTACATTTCATTTTCTTTACGGCAATTTCCACATTAAGCCATGTTAAGCTGTTTCATTTCTTGTAATCTGTCAATTTGGCTGCTTAAGTGTTCTGATGGTTTCATAATATTCCTTCTCTGGTTTCGGATCATGCTTTTTACTTCCATCCTGACCCAATTTCCTTGCAAGATCTTCCTTACATTTCTCTTTTTCAGTTGTGACAATTCTTTTCACCAATAGCCTCTGTTCTCGATAACCAACCAATTTCTATTCTATTTCACTTGGGTTTCCAATTATCCTTGCTTTGTACAAAGCTCTCCTTGCCCTATTCCTATCTGTGATAGTTGTTCTTACATCATCGTTACACCCTGTGGTTTCCTTTGGTTTCCTTAATTGCAATTCTGCCGTCCACAAACCTTTGCAGCTGTGTTAACAATAGTCTCCTTAAGTATATCCCATTCTTCGTTGGCAGACTTAACATAGTTTTGAGGAATCCTTCTACGAATAATGGTAGTAAATTCTACCTTACCACTTTGTTCAGAGAGATGCCATGTTCTTATTTTGGTATTCTTTTATTTTGAACTCTCTTTAATCTTTTCTTTCTTAATTCGGCTACTAAGAGTCTGTGATCTTGACCCATACTCTCACTTGGTATGACTTTCACATTATTCAGATTCCTCCATACCTCCTGATCGGTTAAGATGTAATCAATCATTGGTCCACTTCTTTCATCCCAGCTATAAGGTAACTGTACCGGTTTTCGTCACTGAGCCAGTCATCATCACTCTCGTATATAAGTACCAAAAATAAGCATGTCAACGGGTCTTTCTCAACGCACGAAGTCTTACGAGATGTGTCATACCTTCGTTGCCGATAAGGAGCAACTTTGCGAAATCATGCGTGTGAAGTAATAGGTGATTCCCAGCGTCAAACATCTCCTGTGAGCTGAGCTGTCTAGACGCACCATTTGCTTCTCGCATGTGCTAAGCAGGCACGCGAGTTAATTATCTGCATACGTGTTATGTTCCGACATTTTAAAATGTTACAAGTGCGTGATATAGTTGATAATTGTTTCTGTAACATATGTGATTTGTTATTTCGTGCTCACGTGCCTAGTTTTGTTAGCAATGCCGGTGACGAACACTGGATTAAAAACGAACGCACTTTACCAATGCTCGTCATTTGTGACGAAAACTGGCACATTGTCATTTCTCCTTGTAAGACCTGACTAACAGCGGCAATATACTTATAATGCAGCTCTAAAGCAACCTGTATTAATTAAATTATCATTTGATCATCGTGTCCAGTAGTCGTCATGGCTGACGATCTTTAGAGCACATTCGTGATGAAAACTAGTGCACGATATTGTTAAAGTTTGTGTTAACGTTTCGCAACCAATAAACATTTACAGTGTATTGTTATTATTACGTAGGTCTCTCTTCTTGACGGCCGCACCTCAGTAGGCCTAGGGTTTTTTGGCTAGGCGAGCTACAGAGGATTTTTTATTTCTTTTATTGAGATGAAAAATATTATATTATTCTAAGACTAAATCTTTGCTTTTAGGCAATATGTCGAAACACACAGTTCTGAATTATGATATTCAGCAAACGGAAGCTGCTATTAAGGCCCATTGTGGAGGATGGCATGAGTATTAAAAAGGACGCAGAGAGGAATGGTGTTACGAGAAACACCCTCTAGGACAAAATTAAACGAAAATCTCCTATACTCTGATTTACAAAAGATGTTCGGTGAAAGCTGTCATTCGCTTGATGGGTGAGGTGAGGAGAGGAGACGAGAGGGGTAACGGTCTCCATGCCAACAGTGAGCAATGTTGCAATGTCTGCCGACACAGCAGTAAGCACATGGTTTGACTCAGTGTGTCTTCACTCGTCACGGTCATTAGACCACCAGTATTTGTGTCTTCCTGCAAGCCTCTTGGAATGTTATGAGTCATGATCTGCCTCAGTGGCACCGCAGCATTTCCCCACGTGCTAGCTTTGACAGCTGTCAGCGAGCTTTATTGGTAATTCAGAGTATAGAGAGAGGAAGATGGGGCTAAGTTCCTTTTTAACAAAGGAAGAAGAGGCTATGCTAGTTCAATGGGTAATCTCACTAGGAAAAGCGGGGTTTCCGGTAACAAAGGACGATTTGCAAAATAGCGTCCACTGCCTCATACAAGAATTGAAGAGGAACTTTCCTTTCAAAGATGGGCGGCCAGGAAGGAAATGGTGTGAATCTTTCCTAAAAAGAAATCCAGGTCTATCTTTACGAACCCCTCAAAATTTGGCACTAAGCCGTGCTGAAATTACAGAACATCAAATTAAAACCTGGTTTTCAGAAGTCTACAGCTATTTGGTGGAAAACTACTTCCAGTCTATTTTGTCAGACCCTCGGCGACTGTTCAACGCTGATGAGACGGTTTTCTTTCTCAATCCGAAAGGTAACAAAGTGCTGGCGAACAGGGGTGACAAGACAATATATCAGCAAGTGAATTCGGATGAGAAAGAATGCTTAAGGGTACTTGTAACAGGCAATGCCCACGGCGATATTTCTCCTTCCCTTGTAGTGTTGTATGAACGTCTGCCGCAAGACATCATTGCCGCAATGCCAGCACACTGGGGCATTGGCAAATCGCCAAATGGGTGGATGACGGGGGAAGTGTTTTACGAATTTCTCAGTATCATATTTCATCCTTGGGTGGTTGAGAAAGAGATTCCTCTACCTGTCATTCTATTCATAGACGGGCACTTCTCACACGTGACCATACATACTAGTAAATTTTGTGAGGATCATGGAATTGTTTTGGTCGCTTTACTACCTAATGCCACACACGTACTTCAACCCATGGATGTAGGGGTTTTTAAGCCACTAAAGACTGCCTGGAAGAAAAGTGTACATAAGTGGCGAATTCAGAGGGTTGCTAATAGCGAAGATACTGCACTGAAGAAGAAGGATTTTTCGAAACTTTTGGCAACACCAATTGGTGATAGGCCTCAGCGAATGGTCATATTCCGGGCTGTTATGCCGTGGTCTCACTTGTTTAGAGCAGAATTACGATATTTTCAAGCCCGTATGTCTTCTACCATTCCCGCTTCCTGATGCCGTTTTTTTTATTTTATTTTTTTCATTAAAAAAGCATAATTACTGGTACTGTTTTATTCGTAAATGTTAGCCTCCAAGTCGATAAATCGGTGTCTTACGCAACAATTGACAGAAATGCATTATAAACAGCATACAAGGAAAACTAACAATGTGACGGCAATTGGTGCAAACGGGTGACGAATGTAGGAAAAATCGAAAGAAGACATGCCGAGGACTAGCGCAAAAACACACTTTTTAAAAAAATACATAATTTTTCCTAAAATGAATATCTTTGATATTTAGACTTTCCTAGTGTTTGAGAAGAGTTTGAGGTTAGGTACAGTGCTTTTGTTGATTAAATTTACCAAAATTTATAAGGTATATATATTTTCTTGACTAAATCTGTCTTAACATGACGACCTTTGGTGCATTTACCTTACCGTGTTATCTTGTGAGAGTCCTTTTTTTCGAATCAAGTGTTACCCACAATTAAGCTGTTTCACATACACAGATCTAAAAATTGTTCGCCTTCCATGTTTCTATTCCCCAAACCATAAGGGCCCAAAATTATATCCAGTTCTTTCTGTGCCAACCTGAACATTAAAATCTCCCATTAGAAGAAGGTTTCTACAATATACAGTAGATGTTGTTCCAAGTTATTCTGGAACTCTAGTTTTTCCTCTTTCGAACATCCAGTCTGAGGGGCATAAACCTGAATGACTGAATAAGTTATGTATCTCCATTTCAATTTAATGACAATTTGATGATCCTGTTATTAATGAATTCTACCTGACTACAGGCATTCACGTCTTTATTATTGCTATTATTATTATTAATCTTGATTGGTCACATTGGACCACTTGAGTCATTCCACAATCACTTCTTGCTTGGTTCTTGCGCTCTTTCCAGTACTTTTTCATTCTTTCAGATCAGGATTTTCTCAACTCATCTGAAATCTCCATAGTCATTTCTGCAGAAAATTTGGGAGTTTTAAGAATGGTGTTAATTTTATTTTTCTCCTCGGCATCTATCTTGAGTCCAACTGCTTTGAGATCTTGTTGGATTTCTTGGATCCATTTTCCTCCAGTTATCTTTCCTAGATTTCTCATCACTAGTTGGCATACAATTCCGTTTTCTGGAAGCCATAAGATGTGAAAAAAATATGAAATTCTTTTCTTCTTCATTGTGCTGGTGGATCAATCTCACGATAGACAGTTTCATTTGGGAGAATCCTCCCGACTCCCTCAACCTGATACTTATTATTTATGCATGTTCTAATGATTCTTCTTTCCGTTTTGAGGAGCTGATCAGTTCTTTGTTCATTTTTAATTTGGAACAGTGTTTTACAAGCACAAATGGCTTCAGGGAGAGTTACAGTTTTATAATGTTGGATCTTAGTAGCTATTGATAGGCATTTTGGGTAGATTTCATTAGAAAGCTATTGCAATGGGTACCACGTTTCGACTTCCGGAAAATTTCGACATATCTTTGTTTTTCACATCCCCCAGACCCCAAAACCACCGTCAGTTCAAAAGTTTATACATAATTTATGTATATATATATGTATATCAGTTTCTTGTGGACACGATAACTGCCGTAATTTTGCACCAATCACTTTGAATTTTTTACCGAATATGTAATACCTATAAAATCTCGGTCGAGTTTGTTACTGAGCTAAATCGGTCGACGGGGGTGAAAATGGGCGGCTTTTTTCAAAAAAGTGAAATATTGCTATAACTTTCTTAATATGTGAAATATCGAATCCGTTCAAAGTTCATACTATGTGTCGGATAAAGCCCAAAAATTTATGTTTGAAGAGTTTTTTTATAGCACCAACCATTGACCAAAGGGGCGGGAAAAAGTGGGTTTTTCGGGAAACATGAATCATAACTCTCTTAATAGGCACAATATCAAAACTGTACAAAATGGACAATATTCCCCTAATAATTACCTAAAACTTTTGTCTGAAATAATTTTTGATATGACCCACCATTACGCCAAGGGATGAGAAAAATGATTTCGGAATTATAAAAAAAATGCCAAGAGCTATCAGAGGTTGCCATGGCAACACTACTAAATTGATAAGGGATGAGCCATCAGACGTTGCCATGACAACGCACTTGCACGAGATCAGATTCAGATTTCCATCTGACTAAGTGTGAAGCGGCTTCGGTGACGTAACTGGTAGCATGCTGAACTTCTATGCCCAAGGTCGCGGGTTATAAGCCGGCCGAAGTCGTCGGATTTTCCGAGCGCTAAAAATCCCTCAGTATGCTTTCCTTTGGAGGGGAAGTTCCAACGTTCGTTGCGAGTTGCGGTGGCATCTAGTAGCCAAGTTCACAGCTAGGTGTCGTTGACGGTAGTATCTGGTAGCAACATTAGGAACTACTGCTTGAAATTGACTGTCTACAGTCCTTACCTGAATTACAGACTAATACAGCCATCACAATTCACACCGTTTATCAGACAGATTCTACACTCACCCAAAGTACACGGGGTTACATGACCGCGTTGTCGCAGCCCCTAAACTGAGGAACCAACCAAAATCTCTGCGGGAGATATAATTTTGCGTGAAGAAGTAACAGTCCGTTACATAGTTACACATCAGTGTCGAAACCTTGCATAAGGACAGTGTGGCCACAAGTATAAAAATGGACAACAAATGACAAGAAGGTTACCGTCCCAATAAGACAATAAAATGTTTAAAATATGCATAAAATGACGAAAAAGTTAATTAAGCTCCAATTATAAAATACTTTCTCGCAATAAATGAGGTCTGATCCTTCTACGAAAACCTGCATATTCTGCCTATTTTCGCCTATCCCCATGTTTGTCCGGTGAAATCTACGTCCACCTTCTGGCATGCCGAGAGGACTTTTTCATTATATGTTGACCAGGTTAGAGATTGTGCCTTTTTCATTTTATTTGTTCTATTTATCCAAGTTACTTTTTCGTTTAAGTTATGTGTGATAATTTCTCCAAGATACTTAAATTCAGGAACGAACTAGGTTAATTTTATGATCATTTACATATACTTTATTTATATCTAAGGGTTTCATAGGCATGATCTCCGTTTTTTCGAAGGATATTAGTAATCCTATCCCTTGAGCAATTCCTTGGAGACTAGTGATCTGAGTACAAACCTCTTCCTTTTCTAGTGCTAAAAGAGCCAAGTCATCTGCAATTCATAAGCAGTTTATTTTTATTGATGGCTTTGTTCCAATTTTGATCTTCGGAGGATTTTCCTTTTGCCAAACCTTCATGATGTAATCAAGAGCAACATTGAAAAGAAGAGGGGATAATCCATCACCTTGTCCGAAACCGGTTTTTACTGTGAAAGCTGTTGATATTTCTCCCCTAAATTTAACTTTAGAATGTGTGTTTGTTAATGTTAATTCAATGACTTTTATCAATTTAGGATGGAAACCATATGATCTGAGGATTTTTAGCAGTGTCAGTCTACGAATACTATCATAGGCTTTTTGAAATCTATAAAAGAGATAAAGAGTTGCTTATTTCTGTTTTTGTATTATTCCATTATTAATTTCAGGCTAATGATTTGGTCTGGACAACTTCTGTATGGGCGAAATCCTCCTTGATATTCTCCAAGTTGTGGTTCCAGAATGTTTTTAATCCTGTTGTAAATTATGCGAGAGAAAATTTTATATGTGCAGTCCAGAAGGGTAATTCCTCTGTAGTTATCTGGGTTCGTACTGTCTCCTTTCTTAAATAATGGATGGATTAGTCCTAAGGTCCAGTGTGCAGGAATTTCTTCAGTAATCCACATTTTAACTAGATGTTGATGAAGATTTATAATCGCAGGTTTACCAGCATTTTTCCAGATTTCAGCAAAGACTAAGTCTTCGCCACAAGTTTTGTAATTTTTTTGTTCTTTAATTGCGAGTTCTACTTCATTAATGTTTGGAGGATTTATTAAATCAGGTGAAGTTAAAATAGGTGTATCAGTGTTTACTTGCAGGGTTTCCAGTGGATCATCACAATTTAACAGTTTCTCGAATGCTTCTGCAAGGATCTCTGTATTTTCTTGGTTAGAATGTGCTAACTTTCCTGTTTGATTTTTCAACATTAATGTTGGAGCTTCAAATTTTTTTAGATATTTACCAAATGTTTTGTAATAATCTCGAGATCGTCTTCTATCTTTTCCAGTGTATTTTTAAGATGATTACGTTTCGTTTGTCTGATGATATTATGGGTTAATTTTCTTTGTCTTGTTAGTTCTAAATTTGATTCTTCTGACTTTAGAGCTTGATGTTTTATCCATGCTTGGTGTCTTTTCTCTATTGCTTGATCACAATCTACATTCCACCATTCATGTTTTTTCCTCGGATTTATTGGTGCTAACTCCTCTGCTATTGATTTTAATTTAGTGATTAATTTGTCCAATGTTTTAGTGTTGAGAGATTCTTCCCCAGTTCTCTCTATTTTTTATGAAGGTAGATGGACCAAATTTCCTCCTATTGTTATTATTAGTTTTTTTTTTCTTGGCCATTGGAGTTAATTTTATTTTGATCTTTACCACATAGTGGTCTGATCCTGAGTCAACTCCCATTAGAACCTTAACATTGTGAATTTCGCGATGGCGAAATTTATCCATGCAGACATGATCCAACTGCCATTCACCCCTTCTGAAGTCAGAATGTTCCAAGTTTTCAATTTATGGGGTTGTCTCTTAAAACATGTTGATTTAGAGATTAATTTGTGGTATCTACAAATTTCGACTGATCTTTGACCATTTTTATTGGTTCGTTTATGTGCTGTCCATTTTCCAATGATATCTCTATATCTTCTATCTTGTCCAAGTTACGCATTGAAAGTTAGTTAGTTAGTTATTGTTGTTTTAAGGGGCAGAACTACGAGGTCATCTGCCCCTCTTAACACAGATTAAAGAATACAAATTTTGAATTGAATTTAAAATTTTGAGGTGGACATCTAAATTTAAAAAGACCAAAAATTAATAAAACAAAAACAAACAATTAAATAAAAAATAAAAATTATAAAAATAAACAAAAATTACGGAAAAAACAAAACATTATCATTCAAAAACGAACAAGTCGTTGAGTCAAAGTTCACTGGAAAATTTAGATTGCTGGCCCTAACCCACTCTCACTTATAAAGTGGATAACGCGATCAGCAGCCACCGCGTCATGGGCTAATATAAGTTTGAGTGTCGTCTGCAAACCAATGTTTCTTCGTAAGTCTGCAAGATCCACACACTCGGTGAAAATGTGGGCCACGGTGAATACGGCTCCACAGGTACAAAGTGGGGGGTCTTCCCTTCTCATTAGGTACGAGTGGGTGGATCTTGTATGACCTATCCTTAGCATAAACAAAATGACGGACTCTCTCCGGGCCCGGAAGGAGCTCCACCACACGCGAGTAGTTCCCTTGATCGCTCTCAGTTTACTGGGCAGTGGGTCAGCTAGCCACTGACTCTCCCAAAAAGCCAGAACTTGTAGGCGTAACTGAGAGCGAATATCTCTAGCGGGTACCTCCATTGGTCGAGGTGGTAGTGATACCGCCTCTTTTGCAGCTTGATCTGCTAACTCATTTCCCGCAATTCCCATGTGGCTTGGAAGCCACAGAAAGGTGATTCGAGTGTCAGCGTGGCACAGCCCGGCTAGTAGGTCGTGGATTCGCTGCACTAGGGGGTGTTGCGGGAAACAGGTAGCAATTGACTGCAACGAACTCAAAGAGTCGGTACACACGAGAAAGTGGATTCGAGCATCCTGTAGTGCAAACTGCAGAGCTACATAGATGGCAACGAGCTCCGCAGTAAACACACTACAGGCCTCAGGCAAAGAGATCTTGGTATTTGCACCATCAATAACGTAAGCACAACCCACCTTCTCGTCCACCTTCGAACCATCCGTGTATAGAATGCCAGCGTCCGGAAATTGGTGAACTATGCTGTGGAACTGCCTCCGGTAAACGGAGGTATCCGTCTTCACCTTAGGACCTCGGTGCAGATCTAACCGAATTTCCGGACGCGGGACTTGCCACGGAGGCACCTCGTTAGATGTCCGGATCATACAGGGACCTACAGCCACTCCTATTTCAGTACACGAGCTATCAAGTCTAATACCAACCAGCCGAGTGGCACTAGGCCGGTTGGCGTACCCCTGGTGGTTTTGTGTACCGAAGAGACATTGATAGGTCGGGTGTTGCGGCATTTGACGCACATTGGCAGCATTTGCTAAAAGCATATGTTGGCGTCTATAATTTAAAGGTGGAACACCCGATTCGGCGAGTAGGCTGGGTATCGGGCTGGTCCGGAAGGCACCGGTAGCCAGCCTAACACCACTATGGTGGATACTGTCCAGCATTTTCAAGGTTGCCGGCCTTGCTGAACCGTATGCCGCAGAACCATAGTCTAGCCGGGACAGGACGAGGGCTTGGTAGAACCGTAGCAGCACCGCATGGTCAGCCCCCCAAGTAGTGCCACTAAGAAACCTGAGCATGTTCAGTTTCCTGAGACATGTCATTTTCAATTGCCGTATATGGTGCTGCCACGTTAACTTGCTGTCAAAATGGAGCCCCAGGAAGCGATAAGTGTCAACCAACGGCAACGCAGCATCCCTGAGATGTAGTTCAGGGTGTAAATGTAGCCTCCGTAGCCGACAAAAATGGACCACGGAGGTTTTCGCTGCTGAAAAACGAAAACCCCGGTCGTGAGCCCACCTGTCGACCCGGTTGATAGCTAGCCGCAATTGCCGTTCCACGACTGCCATACTTCCAGAGCTGTAATGCAGAGCTAAATCGTCTACATACAGCAATGGAACTATCGCGGACCCGGCGACGGCAACAATGCCATTAATGGCAATCGCGAACAAGGTGACACTCAGCACTGAACCCTGAGGAACTCCATTTTCTTGGGTATAGTATTGCGATAATGTCCTACCGACCCTTACACGGAAGAGTAGGACGGACATGAAATTCGCAATGAAAGTCGGTAAGTTACCACGGAGTCCCCACTTGTGAAGGGTGGAAAGGATCCCGTAGCGCCATGTGGTGTCGTAGGCTTTCTCGAGGTCAAAGAAAACCGTGACTAGGTGCTGCTTTCGGAAAAAAGCCTCCTGTATGGCGCTCTCAAGTCGCACCAGATGGTCAGTGGTTGACCTATGAGAGCGAAATCCACATTGGTACTCAGACAGGAGACCTTTATCCTCCAAGAACCACACCAGTCGACGGTGCACGATCTTTTCGAGCAGCTTGCATAGGCCATTTGTCAAACAAATGGGCCTATAGCTGCTTACAAACTTGGGATCCTTTCCAGCCTTAGGAATCGGTATCACCATCCCCTCTCGCCATTGAGATGGAAACTACCCTCCAATCCATATACGATTGAAGAGGATCAACAGTTTTTTTATACTGGATTCGCACAGATGTTTTAACATTTGATTATGTATGTTATACGGTCCACGAGCCGTATCCCTGCACAGTGCAAGCGCACTGCGCAGTTCCCATTCAGAGAAAGGTACATTATAGGACTCCGAAGCAGCAGTGGCAAAGGACAAGGGGTGAGTCTCTGCCTCCCGCTACAGAGTCAGAAATGTAGGATCGTAACTCCCGGAGCAGGATACATTGGAGAAGTGCGAGCCAATGCTGTTGGCAATGGCGAGATGGTCCGTGATTATGTCTCCATTGATGGACACTCCGGGTATCGACAGTGATGTCGGGAGTTCGGAGATCCAACGAAGCTTAGTCCACACTTGAGATGAAGGAGTATGCGCCGTCATGGACGACACATACTTTTCCCACGTCGTTTTCTCACTCTCCCGAATCAGATATCGGGCTCTAGCACGCATCCTTCTGAAGGGGATAAGGTTGGCCATAGTGTTTTGCCTCCGATAGCATTTGAAAGCACGTCGACGATCTTTAATGGCTGCTGCAATCTCGGCTGTCCACCAAGGGACAAGCTTCCGGCGTGAGTTGCCGGATGAGGAAGGTATTGTTTCCTCAGCAGCAGCCAAAATACCATTCGTTATATGAATGGTATGATCGTCGACACTCTCAAAGGTATCTTCGGCAAACACGGCACGTGCCGTGAATGTTGGCCAATCAGCCCGACGGAGAAGCCATCGACTTGGTAACTCGATGGCTCTCTGGTTCGGAAGAGTAACGATAATTGGAAAATGGTCACTATTACAAAGGTCATTGTGTACACCCCACTGTAGCAGGGGAACCAGGGCACGACTGCACAGGGTAATATCGATACTTGAATAAGTACCGTGTGCAATAGAGAAGTGCGTAGGCTTCCCTGTGTTCAACAGACACAGGTCCAGCCGCCTGATCAGCCTCTCAAAATCTCTCCCTTTACCGTTAGTGGTAGCGGAGCCCCAGATGGTGTTGTGGGCATTAACATCTTCCAGAAGGAGGAAAGGAGGGGGGAGCTGAGAGACTAGATCCACCAGCTGGTCGTAATCCGGCTGAGAATCAGGCGGGATGTACACGTTACATACTGTTGCCATTACTGGCAACGAAGTACGAACTGCAACTGCCTCTAGCTGAGTACGCAACGGCACCACTTCACTAAAGAGGATAGAGTGGACGAGAGTGCAGACTCCACCAGCGGCCACAGCTCCGTCCACCCGGTCTTTAGAGAAGAGTTTGAAGTGACGCATTGTTGTCTAATGTCCAGGACGAAACCTGGATTCCTGAAGACAGACAATGGTTGCCGAAAATGAAGATATTAATTGTCGTAACTCAGCGAGATGAACAGAATAGCTATTACAGTTCCATTGTAATAGTGCCATGGTGTGGACTTAAGTAGAAGTGGGTCTTCTACTTATGCTTGACCGTTTGCCACCCTTCCCCATCTCTAGTTGGAGATGATGGGGCAGGAGAACACACCTCAATCTCCACATCTCCGTCCGAAGACGAAGAAAATGGAGCGGGCGCTGTCTTGGGTTGCGCGCGGTCGTCGTCGGACCTCACGAGTCTCGCTCTTGGGGAAGAGCGAGAGCGGTGTCGAGGGACTTTCTCCCGGTCCGAAGACTGGGTGTCTGTCCCCGACACGCCCCGAAGAGATTTCTTCTTGGATCGGCGCCGACGCGTGTTTGGGGAAGTAGATGGTCCCTTCCCCACAGACGCCGGGTCCTTATTAAACAAGTTCGCTCCTGCTGGCACCGCTCCACTGGTAGTGGTGGGAGCGGGATGGCCAGCAGATACGTGAGCAGCCCTGCCTTTAGGAGAGGAAGAGAAACGGCGCTGAACCGTTCCCCTCTCCTCCGCCGATCTATTTTCTTTTCTATAGGGGAGTTCCTCCATACGGACGGGCTTGGCTTCAGCAGGCTTCGCTCCCTTGGTGGTAGTGGGAGCGGAAAGGCCAGCAGAGACAGTAGCCACCCCGTCAGCAGGAGGGCGATAGAGACGGCGACGAACCATCTCCCTCTTCTCCCCTATATTTTTCGTATTAGGTGGGCTGGAAGAAGGACCAGCTCTGGTCGGCAAAGTCTTCTTTCCCCCTTTAACTGGGGAAGACTTATTCGCCGACCGTTTCGGAGAAGAAGATGACTTCTTCTCCGATTGCGCCGGTTTAGATGGTATAACCGGCGCCTTCTTTTGCTGGGCCGAAGAAGGTTGATGTGCCTCCTTTGGGCTGACATATTTCGCTGGTACAGCTGTAGCTGTTCTTAGTGCCCCATGTTGGTAGCGACAAATGTAACAGTTTCGCTAGCCCACACTGTTGGGAGAAAATGTAATTGTTTACCTTTGCCTAAGCTATGTTGTTTTAATGGGCGCCAAGACTTCAACGCAATGCTGAAATCTAAATTTGTATTTAACAACGTCTAGCTCTGGTAGAACACCGTCAAGAATCTATTCACTCAGATCGTGGTATGATTTGATCATTAACCCAACAAACAATTGTATCAGGAGAAGGAATTGGTCTATATCTAATGCTACCTACTGAAAGCAAAGATTGCATTGTAAAAGAAATGAATTTATTATATAAAACAAGTATAGCAAAATTAATAATAATAATAAGTATAAAATTTAAATTGGAGCGTTGTGATTTGAATATTACCGATAGAAAATTACGTGAAAACGGAGTCTGATAAATTGATTTTACTCTTATTTCCAAGCTATGAAGTTACTGAAATATGAAATATAAAACAAAGAAAAATGAGAGATTGCGTATTTCTGCGTCATTTGCGCTTACCATTGGAAATTGCCAAGGCATTTCCCTCGTTCTTGATGATGTTGTGAGCTTCCCACAGTCTCCTGGACGTCGTCATCTCCGTCGGAATTTGATGATATTCTGGTAGATTAGATAATTCTATGGTCCGTACCTCGGACCCAAACACTCGTACAACCAAGTTTTACAAAAGTTCGTCGATAACTCCACTGAACATCGGAGCGACACGCACTTGCGACCGTACTCTGCAAGTTCTACACAGATTGTTCGTTCCACGGAACATCGGAGCGTCCCCCGCGTATAACCATACTCCGCAAGTATTTCACAGATAGACCCTGTTTCACGGCGCGTCGAACGATATCTCCACACGTTGGCTCCCCCACCATGGTACCGACATCTAGCTTACGTCGTCCACACTCATTGGCTGAGCACGCCGCTAGTTCCCCTCCTCTGCCTCATTACACTCGGCGCGCGAGAGGGAGAAGTCGATTTCCGTCCCAACAATTCGCCTTTTCTAGACCTTGCGACCCAGCCTTGCGTAATACTTCTCGACAGGAATCAGCTTGTACTCGAATTCCCAGTGAGTCATGTCTCTCAAATACCCTAACTGACAAAACTCCGTAAAATTCCGTAATCACATAATTTTCTATAATATTGTCGTTCGTAATAATTTGCTTGATAGCGTTTTCTAAGACATGGAAAACCTATCTGAATGCTAATAATTTTTATAAAATGCTCCGAAAATACCTTAATAATAATTATAATAAATTAATAATAATAATAAATTACCATGAAAAATTCTCTTGGCTGAACAATTTGCCGCGTAAATAAATATAGAATGGCTTCCTACTGACTTATGCCAGTTGCATAAAACCCCTCGAAAAACACGTTACACAGCGAGGGGTGATTTTAATACTGCTGAAAATACGGGCGTCGAGGGTACTACACTCGGTAAAGATGCGGCAGGGGTGAATGAGGGCGTCGTTGCAGCTGCAAACGATACCCGAAATTCGGGGGCATTCATATCACGGTACCTCTTGCGAGCGTCGTGATATGAAAGCCTATCAAGAGTTCTTATTTCTTGAATTTTTGCTTCCTTACAGAACTCAGGGCACTGCTTCGATCGTGGAGAGTGGCTTCCTTGGCAGTTAGGACAAATCGGGGGAGGCGTACACCTCTCACCCTCATGTGTCCCCTTGCCACACTCTCTACACACGGCCTTGGCAGTGCACCTGGCGGAAACATGCCCGAATCTCTGGCATTGATAGCAGCGCATAGGTGGAGGGATGTACGGTCGAACATCACAGTGGTACGATGTGACCTTCACCTGCTTAGGTACTACATCACCCTCAAAATGGAGAATAAAAGCGCCGGTATCGATGCTGTTCTCCCCAATCTTTTGGGTGATGCGCCTAATCTTGGTGACGCCTCTCTTCCCCAGATCCTGCAACAATTCCGCATCGCTATTTAAAATGAGGTCACGATGGAAAGTAACTCCTCGGACCTCATTCAGCGTTTCGTGTTTTGAGACCTTAACGGGAATTTCGCCGAATTGCGTGCATTCCAGCAACGCTTCGGTTTGCTTCCGATCAACGGTGTGCAGCAGCAGCTGACCGTTCCGGAGCTTGGAAATCCCGCTCAGGTCCCCAAATTTCCGCTCGATTTCCTCAGAAAAAATTATTGATTTTACTAGTTTAAAATCACCCCCGTCAGTCCTCGTAGCTACCAGGTAGTGAGGAGACTTATCAGTGGGGAATCTTCTATTAAAGGCTTCATCCCAAGGCGTATACACCTTGGGATTTGCTCGACACTCAAGAGACGGCTTTTTAAGGGTGCCACCCTGTACAGGTGTCCGTGATCGCTTTGATGGCATCCCGGACGAAATCCTCCCCGAATACTGCCCACTCCGAACGGGGGCTATCACTGTGGGCGCCACCCAGCCAAGGCAATACCTACCTGGCATAGCAGATATTGCCCGGGGTCCCAGTGCCTCGAACAGGCACTTCCCCCTCGGCATGCACAGGATTTATGCAGCTCCAGTATTCGGCCATGCAGGGACCTCCGTTGTAAGGCGGATACTACTGTAGGGTACATGGCGCACCCACCTGACGGGATGGGGCATACCGTCTAGGCTTTCTGGCCAGATGGCCAAGCTGGTGGCCCTTCCCTTAACAGCATGCATGTTTGTTTCTATTGGTCAAACCAGAGCTGGGACCAGAAAACCAAAATCGACCTTTATAAGGCCCCCTCTAAGTCGTCTTTTACGACAGGCAGGGGATACCGAGGATGAATTCTGCCCTCCCCATCCACAGGGGGTCTGAACAAATCAAAAACTGGCAAGTTATTCGGCCATGTCGGCCCTATTAGTCGCCTCCTACGACAGGCAGGGCATACCGTGGGTGTATTCTAACCCGCACCCACGCATTGAAATCACCAAGGAGAATTTTGATGTTTGATGAAGGGATGTTTATTAAAGTTTGATCCAAAAGATCCCAGAATTGTTGTACTTCTTCTCTGTCCTTAAAATAATGGTGTTGTATTTTGATAAGTAGGAGCATGTGCGTTAAAAATTGTATATGTTTTATTTGCCGATTTCAAAGTTAGGGTTGTAAGTCTGGAGGATTGAGATTTAAATTCGGTTATTGAGTCAATGATTCTGAGATCTATTAAGAATCCGTTACCAAATTGTGGACAATTTTTCATGACCCGTTTTCCTGAAATTCCTTTATATAGTCTGTATCCTTGTGATTCCAGATGATCTTGATCACTATTTCTAATTTCCTGAAGGGCCATAATTAGAATTTTTTGACTTCTCATGATATCCGTGATGATCTTCAATTTTCCAGTTTGAACCAGAGAGTTAACATTATGTGTAGAAAAGAAAAGAATGATACTTGTGTAGGTTTGATTTTCTGTAGTATTTGTTTGTATGCTAATTGATGAGTTTTCAGACGCTTCGATTCGTCATTATCTTCCGCATGACAGCTCACCGTATCTGAATGCTGTCTTTTCTGTAATCTATCATTACAGATGGTGGAATTATTCTTCAAATGACTTTTCATAGTCGACTATCTAAGGTTTCACCTCGAGGGGAGGATAAATCCTCGAATTACAATCCTGAATGTTATTCAGAAAGGTGAAAGAACTGAGAAAATAATTCTCAGTCCTCCCCTACATTAGTCTGTTCACTGACCCAGCTTCCCGCTGGGATTGATTACCCAACCTTCCACTGGGTTGCTCAGATTAGCAGGGGACACCACGTGCACGTCAGTGTTGGAGTTAGAGTGGAAAGGTTATGATGATGATGATGATGATGATAATTGTTGTTTTAAGGGGCCTAACATCAAGGTTATCGGCCCCTAATGAAATGAAATGGCGTGAAATGAAAGGATGTAGATAAAAACAGCTCACTGCCATGGATGAAACGAAAATGGTGTTTATAAAAAACAGACAGTGAGCCCCCAAAATTATGCCTTATTGGAATAAAAAGAATAAAAGGCGGATGGTAAAAAAGAATTAAACAAATAAGGCATAGTGAACAATAAAATAGATGAACACAATAAAAAACATAAAACAGATTTAACCTGAATTAAAAGTCGTAACTACACATTAAAACTTAAAAAAGTAACCACTCTCCCTCATGAACCGGATGACGAGGTCTACTGACGGCCCGTCATCACGGAGAATAAGGGAGAGGGTATTAGGCAGTTTAAGAGTCCTTCGCAGATCGGCCAGATCCACACACTCCAAGAGAATGTGTGTCACAGTTAGGTGGGCACCGCAAGTACACACAGGGGGATCTTCGCTCTTTAGCAAGTGGGAGTGGGTAGCAATCCCATGGCCGATCTGGAGTCGACAGAGTACCACAGCTTCCTTCCGGAGAGATCGGAAGGAAGATTTCCACACCTTCGTTGTCTCCTTGATGCCTCTGTTGGGTGGAGGCGTGGCACGCCATGCTTCCTCCCAATGCGACAGGATCGAATGCCGCAACTGAGAACGCACATCACTAGCAGGCACCTTATACGGTAGCAGTGCGACTGCCTCTCTCGCCGTCTGATCAGCAAGCTCGTTTCCCGCAATACCCATGTGGCTAGGAAGCCACACAAAGGTCACCCCGGTTCCAGCGTTACACGAACTGACGAGCAGGTCGTACATACGCTGGACCAACGGGTGCTTCGGGAAACACACATCGATCGCTTGCAGCGCACTCAGAGAGTCAGTACACACAAGAAAGTGCTGGTGATCATCTGATAACGTGTACCGCAGAGCGTCTAAGATGGCATAGAGCTCCGCTGTGTACACGCCACAGGCCTCGGGAAGTGAAAATAGAAACCGACGATCCTCAACCACAAATGCACAGCCTACTTTCTCGTTTACCCTCAAACCATCCGTGAATAGAAGCCCTGATCCGGGATACCGGCTCACCACGGACTGGAACAGCCTCCGATGGACGGAGGAGTCCATGTCCGACTTGGGGCAGGTGTGCAGATCCAGGATGATATCAGGGCGAGAGACCATCCACGGTGGGGCCTTGCTAGGTACTCGGACGATACAGGAGACAGAAGGAAATCATAACTGACGGTACAAGTCATCCAAGCGAATCCCCGCCGGCCGAGTGGCTTGGGCGAGTGCATCATACAGCCGGCGATTCGGATTGGAAAACAAACATGGATAGCTTGGATGAAGTGGCATCTGTCGAATAGTTGCAGCATAGGTCAGAAGTACTTGTTGGCACCCCAGGTGTAAAGGAGGTACGCCAGCCTCGGCGAGCAAGCTGACGACTGGGCTCGTCCGAAAGGCACCCGTCGCCAGCCTCACACCGCCGTGGTGGACACTGTCCAGTTTAACAAGCACTGACTTACGGGCCGAACCATATGCTACACTGCCATAATCTAACCTAGATAAAATCAGTGCCTTATAAATATGTAGGAGCACTGCGCGGTCCGCCCCCCACGATGTGCCGCTTAGAAACCACAACATGTTGAGTTTCTTAGCACAGGCAGTTTTCAAACACCGCACGTGTGGCTCCCACGTCAATTTATGATCGAAAAGGAGCCCAAGGAACCGGTACGTAGCAACAACAGGCAAAGCTACATTGCCCAGATAAAGCTCAGGATCAGGATGGAGAGTGCGCTTTCGGCAGAAATGGACAACCGAGGACTTAGCGGTTGAGAATCGAAAGCCATGCTCTAGTGTCCAGCGTTCCACTCTCCGAATAGCTTGTTGTAGCTGTCGTTCAGCGACCGCCATATTTTGCGCACTATAATGTAGAGCAAAGTCGTCTACATATAGCGACGGTACCACTGCTGGACCAGCAGCAGCGACTATACCATTTATGGCAAACGCAAATAATGTTACGCTAAGCACCGATCCCTGTGGGACTCCGTTTTCCTGTATATGATATTGCGAATATGTCCCCCCTATTCGGACACGGAATAGGCGAAGGGACAGAAAATTCGCAATAAAAACCGGCAAGTTACCTCGGAATTTCCATTGATGCAGGGTAGAGAGGATGCCGTAACGCCAAGTGGTGTCATAGGCCTTCTCGAGGTCAAAGAAAACAGCGACTAGGTGCTGTCTCCGGAGAAAAGCGTCCTGTATGGCGGTCTCCAGGCGTACCAGATGGTCGTTGGTACACCGAGACGCCCTGAATCCACACTGGTATCCAGACAGGAGTCCTCGCTTCTCCAGGACCCACACCAGGCGCCGATTGACCATCCTCTCAAAGAGCTTGCACAGACCGTTAGTGAGACAAACAGGTCTGTAACTCCCTGTCAAATTGGGATCCTTATCGGGCTTCAGGATAGGTATAATGATACCTTCCTGCCATTGCGCTGGAAACACACCTTGCAACCAGATACGATTAAACACCCAGAGCAAATAACGAATGCTCTCATCGTTAAGGTGTTTAAGCATCTGGTTGTGAATATTATCCGGGCCGGGAGACTTGTCCCTGCAGAGCGCCAGCGCTCCGTAAAGGGCACGTTGTACTCCTCCGAAGCGCGGGAAGCAAAACTGAGCTGGAAACGTTCTGTCTCGCGCTTCATGGCCACGAAGACAGGATCATAGTTATCGGAACCGGATATATCCGCAAAATAAGATGCGAGATGGTTTGCAACGCGGTACGGATCTGTAACCAATTCATTATCAATGGAAATTCCCGGTACAGTAGAAGATGTCTGAATACCCGAGATGCGTCGTAGTTCAGTCCACACTTGAGAGGAGGGGGTATGTGCCGTAATAGACGACACATAGCCTACTGTTCCCAGGATTGTTTCTTACTCTGGCGAATAAGAATCAGTGCCTTGGCACGAAATTTCTTAAACGACACCAAATTGGCCATGGTTGGACGCCGACGGTAGTGCTTATGAGCTCGACGACGGTCTCTTATTGCCGCTGAAATATCCTCTGTCCACCAGGGGACGAGTTTGCAACGAGGAGTCCCAGAAAAGGAGGGAATAGATTCCTCGGCGGCAGCAAGAAGCACGTCAGTGATGTGCTGTACCTCGTCATTGATGCTCCGGCATCCCAGATCATCAAATACTGCGCGTTCTGTAAATGATGGCCAATTGGCCCGTTTAAGTACCCAACGACTGGGGAACGACACAGGCTTCTGGTTCAGAAGTGTAAGAATGATCGGGAAATGGTCACTGTCACATAGGTCGTCGTGTACATACCAACCAAATAGGGGGACCAGCGCACGGCTACACACACTCAAGTCAATGTGTGAGTACGTGCTGTGCGCTAAGCTAAAATTTGTAGCTTCCCCTGTATTTAATAGAGATAAATCCAACCCCTGAATTGAGCCCTACACGTCCCTTCCTCTGGGGCAGGAAGATTGTGATCCCCATTGGGGGTGATGCGAGTTGATATCACCCACGATAAGGAAAGGGACTGGAAGTTGATCAACAAGATCAAAGACGTCATTAATATCAAGGGGCTGGTTCGGTGGAAGGTACACGTTACAAACAGTTGTCATAGCAGGCAAGGACACGCGAACTGCAATAGCTTCCAGAGGAGTGGCGAGTGGAAACTCTTCACTGTAGCAGTCAGAGTGAACGAAAGTACAAACGCCCCCGGAAGCCCGGGCGGCGTCTTGTCGCTCTTTAGAGTATAGTCTGAAACCTCTCAGAACAGTCTCGTGATCAGGTCTGAGGTTTGTTTCCTGTAGGCAGACTATACTTGCTGCGTATTGTGCAATGAGCTGACGGAGCTCTGTCAAATGCCTGTCATAACTGTTACAATTCCACTGTAACAGTGCCATAGTGTGAACTTATAAACGAGGGAATAAGTTGGAGCAGCAAGCTACCACTTATCCTCTGGAGGATCTTCACCCACTACATCGACTATAATCTCCATGTCCTCAGGCGAGGTCGTGGTGTGAATCGACTCAGCGGAAGATTTCCTGGACGCAGTTTGGCGGTGGGGGGATCTCCGTGGGGAGCGCCCAGATCTGGGGACCAAAACGTCCCCAGGAGCAGAAGCATCCGCAGGTGGTGGGGCGGATGGCTTCCCCTTCCTTGGAGGAGAAAGGGAACGCGTAGTGCGGGCTTCCTTCTTCCCCGCCTCTTTCAGATATTTAGACAGGTCAGGAGACGAATTCCTGACCATGGTCAATGATGCCGCCTCCGCCGGCTTTGGCGCGGCTTTCGCCGACCGTTTGGGTGGGGAGGAAGTCGAAACTTCGAGGAAGTCGAAACTTCCTCCCGAGTGGGGAGTAAGTCTTCAACTTCCTCCCCTGCTGTGTGGGTGGAGCAGCCTTCGCTCGCACAGCCTTCTTTGGGGCCGAAGGTGGGGTTGAAGTCACCTTCGGGCTCTCTTTCCGATTCTGGGGTGTAGATACAGGTGTAGATGGCGGTGGTACATGAGAAAGTTTCACAGCTGAGACAAAAGATGAGGTAGCCGGGACCAAATTGGGTATTATAGCTCTATAATCAATCTTTGGAGAAGGCGAAATTGTGGTATGGTACTTCTTGCGGGCCTCTTGGTAGGTGAGACCAACCAGGGTTTTGATCTCCTGGATTTTCTTCTCACTCAGGAAGACTGGGCAGTTCCTGTCCCGAGGAGAATGAAATCCAGGGCAATTAGTGCACTGATATGGTGTGGTGCACTCTTCCGCTTCGTGGGGTACCTTACCGCATGTGCCGCAGATTTGAGGGCTTGAGCATCGGGATAACATGAGCCCGAACTTCTGGCACTTATAACACCTCATTGGTGGAGGGATATAAGGCCGTACGTCACAACGGTAACTTGTAACCTTGACTTTCTCCGGGAGCACCGAAAGCTCAAAGGAAATAATGAAAGCACCAGTATCCACGATTTGACCATTGACCTTGCGCGTAATGCGCCGGACATCAGTCACGTAACGATTCTAATGGGTTGAGGGGGTCTCCGCCCAATCAATACCCCCTCAACCCATTAGAATCGTTATTGTACACGTCAATACGGACCTTGTGAAATGGATAATCCTCCAATTAATCATCAGTCACGTGACGGTGCTGCATATCCTCCCTGAGCTCCTCGTCAGTGTTCAGAATCAGGTCCCGGTGAAAAATAACTCCTAGGACCAGATTCAGAGACGTGTGCTTTTCCACTTTGACAGGGATATCGCCAAAGTGGTCACATTTCAGAAGTTGTTCAACCTGCTCACCAGTCCTAGTCTTGAGCAACAAGCTACCGTTTCTCATCTTTTGTACCTTCTCAAGCTCACCATAGACCCCTTCTATGTGGCGAGAAAACAAAATAGACTTTACCATCTTGAAATCACCCCCATCCGTTCTGGTTGCAACCAGAAACTTGGGAGTGTTAGCACCCAGATTCTCACAAGACTGTTCCCAGGGGGTTAATCCCCGTAGGGAATCAAAAGTTAAAGACTTGGGTGGCGGACCACCCTGTTGGGAGATATTCCTTTTCTGTCCCATGGCCATTTCATCCTCGCTGAATGCCACCGACTCCAATCACGGGCTGTCTCTGTAGGCGCTACCCAGCCAAGGCAAGGCCCGCCTAGCTTGGAAGGCATTGCCCGGGGGTCCGATGTTTGACATGCCATACAGGCATGTACCCCTTGGCATATACTAGAGAGTTTTCCAGCACAGGCATGCAGCTGTGCGGGGACCTGTGTTGTCAGGCGGATACTACTGCAGGGTACATGGCGCACCCACCTGTCGGTGTGGCCAGACCGAACAGGCTCTCGAGCGTAGTAGCACACTTAGGTGGCCCTTCCCCTGACAGCACGCACATATTTATTTATTTATTTATTTAATAATTATTAGATACAACCATGAAAAGGTCATTTTACACTAATATTTTAACAATTTCAAATAATATTAACAAAAACAACAACAACAATAACAGGTAACAATTGGCAGTGATGGCAGAAAGGATAAATCTCGGGAAGGACGCAGGGAGTGATTGGGGTAGTGAGTGATTAGGAGGGCGAGGGGTTAGGAAAAGAGGGTGAAAGGGATCTTCTAATGTTATGTTTGAATATTCGATAGGGAGAGAATATGTCAATGTTTGGAAGGGAGTTGCTAAGGGTAGGTAGACGGTGGAAAATAGAGCGCTTCTGTACTTCAAGACGTGGGCGAGGTACGTGGTGTAAATGGTTCTGGCGTGTTGAACGGGAGGGAACATGAAGTGGGAAGTAGCTTAAGAGCATGTTACATTTTGTGTAACCATTCATAATTTTATGTAAGAAACACAGGTCAGTAAATTGTAGGCGGCTTCTCAGGTCGAGTACATTGAGCTGGTTTAGAATATCGGATTTGGCGAAGTGCCTTAGTGAAGGATTGCGAGCTTTGACTACTGATATGAAGAAATTAAAGACACTGTTCAATTTAGAAATATTGGTTAAAGCCGAAGTAGACCAGATTGGAGAAGAGAAATCTAGGATAGGGAGAACATATGTGGTGAAGTATAATTTAAGTGCAGTGAGGTCTTTAATTTCTGTGAATCTGTATAGAATGCCGAGACTGCGCATTGCGCGAGATTTGATATGGTCAATGTGGGGAGAGAATGTCAGTTTATCATCGTGAATAATACCTAAATCTCTCACCTGAGAAACCGTATCCAATTTATTTCCACATATTTTATAGTTCGCCTGATTTCCAGATTTCAGTAGTGAGAAAGACACATTGAAGCACTTTTTCGGATTTGGGGATAACTTCCATTTGTTGAACCAATCAGTACATGTATTCACTGCTTCCTGGAGGTCAGCGTGGTCGTCAGAATCGGATATTTTTCTGAATATCTTGAGGTCATCAGCGTATAGAAGAAGGGAACACGGAGAATTTTGCACACATGTGTTTATATCGTCCATATACAGCACGAAGAGAAGGGGTCTCAGGATACTGCCCTGAGTTACTCCTGATAAGACTGGGAGCCAGGACGATACAGACCCTGGAAGCACTACCCGTTGTTGCCTATTGGACAGGAAGCTTTGTATTAGGGATAGGAAGGATCCATGTACGTTGTATCGTGAAGCAAGCTTGTGGAGGAGAAGGAAATGGTTCACGGAATCAAATGCTTTGGCCAGGTCGACGTAGATTACATCTAGCTGAGATTTTTGATCTATTGCAGAAATTATGTGATGGTTCAGAACAGTCAGATTTGTTAAACATGATTTTCCAGGGACGAAGCCATGTTGTTCTTCTGAGAGGTGTGGTTTGGTGAAAGTGAGGAGACGGCAATGTATTATTCTTTCGAAGACTGAAGAGAGTATAGGGACGATAGATATAGGTCTGTATGAGGAAATTTCATGCTTGCTGCCTGATTTAAAGACAGGTGTGACATCAGCTCTTTTCCATGAGTCAGGAAAAGTGCCGGAAGTCATGCACCAGTTGAGTATCATGGATAAGGGGATGCTGAGAGATGCAGAGGTGTTTTTCAGGAATATAGGGCTTATGTCTGATGGTCCGGTAGATCTGTTTGCGGGCAGACTTTTTAAAATATTTTGGATTTCATCGGGGGTCGTTGAAATTTGAGACAGTGAATCAGAACAGACGCTAGTAAGTTGAGGGGGACTGGGGATTGGCACGGGAACTGAAAAGGTTGAATGGAAATATTCATTGAAATGTGTGGACCTCAATTCAAATGGGATTTCTTCATTATGGAGGTTTAGGTTAAGTGGAATTCTGGGTGTCTTTCTACGGGATGATATAAGTGTCCAGAACTTCTTCGGGTTATTCTTGAGATTTCCTGTTATGGAAGAAATGTAGCGGTTGTAATCTTCTGTCATATGAACTCTTGAAATTTTCTGTAGGTGAATAAATACATTGCGTGTATGAGGATTAGGAACTGATTTCCACAGTGACCACACTCGAGTTTTATTTTGGAGAAGGAGTTTGGTGTTTTGACTTAGCCAGTGCGGGTATTTGTTGGATTTGGGTACGGAGAAAGGAACGTGTTGTTTAATGGCCGAGTAAAGTAAATCCTCAAACAAGGCCACTGCGCTGTTTACGTCTCTCTCAGCTGTTAGCAGGCACCAGGGTACAGATGATAAATCCTGATTGACAGCTTGCCAGTCGACCTTTCTCCAAAGAGGGAAAACTTTCTTATCGGTGGTGGGGCTATTTTTATGTCTGCTGGCTGGGACGGGGAGAGTGGCTTCTATTGAGCTATGGTCGGTGTTCAGGATATTTCTTCCAACGGTCACAGTGACATTGCGCAGGGTTGAAAATATGAGGTCCAGTGTTTCGGATTTCCTTGTTGGGTGTAGATTGAACTGTTTCAGATGTAGACCGTTTATAAAATTTGATAAAATGAAAGTATCTATTTGGGGAGAGTGTATGGCACCATTGTCTATTGATGTCCAGGATATATGTGAGTTAAAATCGCCTAGCAACACTATTTCATTTTCTTGATTGAGGGCAAGAACAGTAGAGTTGAAACATTCTTCTAAGGTGTCAATTTTGCTGGAAGGTGGGCGGTAGAAGCAACCTACGAGTAAATTCTTCCTTTTTGGGATAATAATCTCAACCCATATTATTTCGCAGGAAGTTTCTAAGTCAGGCCGATGTTTTGCCTTCAGTTTGTTATGAACTGCGATTGCAACACCACCACCCCTTGAGGATCTGTCGCGCCGAAACACATTGAACTCAGATGAAAACGGAAGTTCCCCACAAGATACGAAGTCTGACAACCATGTTTCTGAGAGGCAGAGGATATCAAATTGATTGATTTCGGTTATATTTGCTATACAGTCGGTTAGTTTATTTTTGATGCTCTGTGCGTTCTGGTAGTAGAGGTTAAGGGGTCCTGGGTTTAAATGAATGTCACCTGATAGTAGTAGTAGTAGTATCAAGTAAACAGTACTGGAGGAAGCACGGCAACGTTGTACAGGTCCACGAGGTGTGGTGGAAACATGGCGGAGCACTGGGAGGTTACAAGCTGCAGCTGTCGAGAAAGTAAAATGTCTCTCTGCGCAGTACCACAGAATTTTCTGATCACACGACTCATCACTGCGGTCGGAAATGTTTTCAGGCACAGTTGCACACCATATAGTACACTTGAACAGGTAAAATACCACTAAAACACTGTAATATGTCAGAGCTACTGAAACACGAGACCTGTCACTTGCCGCCATCTTTAACAACATTTCGGAGGGTGTATGTATGGACCACTTCCTTTGTAAGATTTGCTTGCTGAATTCTTTCTCGCCTTGTTGACAGGGAAGCTTTCCCGTTCCTGAATGATGCGTCTCGCGCAAACGTGCACTGTTTCAGTGTGTCCTCACTTGCTAAACATATAATTTTGAGTGCCAGACCTCAAAAACATGAACGGAAAAGGCGTGCGATATAACCTAATGAGAGTTATATCGCACAAAGTGGGGCGTTTAGAGCTGGCTGTCAAACCCGTAAAGGGGACCTGGGCCAAGAAACCCTTTTCGTCGCCTTCTACGACTGGCAGGGTATACCTGTGAGTGTATTCCATCCCTCCCACCCACGGGAGGTCCAATTCGCAAGACAAGCCGGAAACCTAAAAGAATAGCCAAGGTCGCCCCTTTTAGTCGCCTCATACGGCAGGCAGGGGATACCGTGGGTGTATTCTAAATCCCCCACCCACAGGGGGGTTGGAGAGGTTATGAGGATTCTCTTCTGCTGAATCCTTGTATTACTGATTTTGTTGGTTAGTATCATCACATCACACTCCCTTTGTCTACATAATTATAGACCTCCCCAGGTCGATTCCTTATGATTCTTTATGAAGAAATAAACCTACCCTATTTCTTGATTCCATTCCATTTCCTGACCAGTAAAGCTTGTAATCTAGTCAGAAATTTTTCATACCAGATTTTTTTCCATTTAGTTTCACTCCCAAAATGAGCAATTTGCGTCTTTTCATGAGTTCTACTAGTTCCTCAGTTTTACTGGTCTGAGTAAGTATGTTTAGCGTCCCAATTTTGCATATGTGTTTT
Source organism: Meconema thalassinum (assembly GCA_946902985.2). NCBI lineage: Eukaryota > Metazoa > Arthropoda > Insecta > Orthoptera > Tettigoniidae > Meconema > Meconema thalassinum. Next base: position 194,654,542 of record OX336394.1, on the reverse strand, counting down.
TTTCTGGTTGGTAGCTGGTCTATCATTAGGCTTCAAGCCATCATTCGCACCATGCTGATGACTTTTTTGTGAGAAATTTGATCCAAGGCTCTTATTTGTCTTGAAAGCAAACTGAAATTTTCCTACTGTTGGCTTGCTAAGCCTAACACAGAGGAAGATTTTCTGTTAGGGTTTACTCCCTTAGTCTTTGGTAGTCCCCTACCAATCTGCAAGGCAGCACTGCCATAGGTTAGCCTATGTGGGTGGAAACCACAAACACCCAAGATTACTAGGCACGATGAGGAGTAAGGTAGTTTGCCATTACTTTCCTCACTGAGTCAGAACAATAGCACTGACCCTAGAGTAGAATCGTTCTCAGCACACAGTCACTAGCTGTGCCCTGAATGTCATTAGTGTCATTACTAAGCACCACTCATACCTCATATACTTCCATATAATCACAGGCATGAATGAGACAGGCATCGGTGGAAAGTCACATTTTACTCTAGAATGTGCCAATAGACTAGTAGAAGATCAGTTTTACAAGTGTTTTCAATTTATATTATAAATTAGTTAGGACAAAGGCATTTTTGAAATGTAATTAACCAATTATAATTGACACACTTTATCATAGAATGGCATGAGATAAACCATGTTGGAAAATGGATCCGTATTAACTTATATTAAATTATTATAATTTTCTTTCAAAGGTCCACCCAGTTAATAGGCTACACAAAGTTTTTGGGTATTGACTGGGCAAACCATTAAAAAATGTATATAATTCTATATGTAGCCTATATACTTAATATTTTTAAGCACATTCCACAGTTATGGCCTGCCATACTGGACAAATTGTAATATACACTTATTACAAAAGAAATTGACAATACACAAAATTCAAAGAGCTGTCTGCTGTGTTATTCGACATGATGTATAAAGCTTGTAAGGGAAGATACTATTGATGGTGCAAGTGGTGTCTTAAGTATTGCTATTGATCCTTTAAGCACAGCAAGGACTACATTCTTCATGATACTGTTAGGTATATATGCAATCTCTGAATGATGCTTTTGATGTGAGATGTTTGCACCCACCATTAGACCAATAACTTTAATCCTCTTATGCTAGTTGGGTTGTATGCCCGCTTTTTTCTCTCCTCGTCTACTTCGGTGGGTTGACATCGGACTTGAACCTGATTGTTAGGTTGATAATGAATGCAGAACTGGCTGGCTGTGTCTTTGAACGCAATAATATCAATGCTGTGTATCAGATAGACCACGATTTTTTTAAATATTATCCTACTGCCCATGTTTTATTCAAGATATTTCTCATTTCAGAGGGAAGTTCATTAAATGAAGATGGAATTGTGTGATTCAATCTCTTGTATCTATAACGTGTATCTGCAACTAGGAATGCATATTCTTCTTCTGATTTAAATCTTGTATGTTGTGTGTGTGACAAGTCGAAGCATTTATCATGGAAGTATATTGTTAAGATTGGTATGTTAGTTAATACTCAAATATGGGTTGGACGTATTGTGTTTGAAAAATGTATTTTGAGCCCCCAAGAAGAAGAATACTAGAGCTCAAGTTCACATGACCCATTTCTATTTAGTTAAGGTACTGCTTGAGTCTAAGCTGCGTGAACCTGAGAGGAATGTGCATCGCGGACTATTAGTAGTGGTGTTGACGAGTGATGAGGTTTCTCGGTCCGTGCATAGTACAGAACCAAATACATTGGTCGCTGACTCACTCAGTCATTTCTAACACCACAGTGGTTTGAGCAACGGCCGAATGTTAGCAGTATTGGAATAGAAAGGAATACCAGATATCACGGTGGGCTGTTGACACATCCTTCTCTTCACGCCCGACCCTTGCCTGCTCTTTCTCCTCACCCCGCAAGTTCATAGAGCTTGGACTCGAGCAGTACATGCAACTTCTGTTACAAATCCAGCTATACATTGCAAGCTGGATAAAATGACACAATTATGTTGTTCAGTCCACAATAATCCTAGCCTAATGGGGGGCTATTATATTGGGGAATCAATGTTAATATAGATTATAATGAAAAAGCACTCAAAATTTAACAATTTATACCAGTATATCATATCGTTTTTCTTTTTTAATGTCACAGAACTATGCTGAAGTATTGAAATTTGGGCCACAGTGAATATGGCTTCAAAGCTGCAAACTGAGGAGGAGAGTGGGTCTTCTCTTTTTTACCAGTTGAGTGAGTGAGAACCTTGCAAGATCTATGCTTAATACAGTATATACAAAAGACAAGATAAATTGAGTCTTCGCATCACTGACAAGTCATAAAGTCAAAATATTTATGTTTGTTGTTGTTGTTGATGTTGTTTTTGTTATCCTGCTCTGCTGTGTGTTTTTCTATTGCCTTCTTACCCTGAGTCATTCTTCCTCTCTATTTTTCCCTTACTAACTTGTTAATAAGTAACTGAACACTGAAAAATAACTTCTAATACTTCAAAACTTGACAATGTTCTATTTTTTGTGTCTTTATCAAGATTTTTAAAATGGTTAACTTGTCTGGTGATTAGATTTATTATTAAATTTGCCTTACACCTTGATGAAAATAAAAAATTTATGATGACAAAACTGAATATGGTCAGCAATAATATTTTTTCTGTCCCAATGGTCTTCAGACACTGCCAACAGGAAGAGAGGGGTAAGAAGGGAAAGTCCTGGAATCCAACGTGAGTGGCATGAGAACAGTAGGTAGGTCCGACTGTGGGTAGGTCCAAAAATGACAGCCACAATAGGTGATGCCTCGGTGAGTATGGAACACGTGCTCATGATTTGGGTTTCAGCCCAACAGGAATACTGTACTCTCATATGCACCATAAAATAAGGTCAACCATCACTGATGCTTTGGGAGACAAAGGTATGTGGTTCATGAAGAGGTGCATGGAATTTCAGATAGTAGAAGTACCATAAGTTACTAAGTATGGTAGCCATCAATCCTGGATCAAGGACAGGAACGATCATCAATCCTACTGTCAGAATGAGCAGCCTTCTAATGTCCATACTGAGAAATGTTCCATCTATGATCTACCCATCCCATACTAAGCAACATCGGGTGTAGTTAGTACATGGAGGGGAGACTGCCTGGGAACACCACGAGCAGTCGAACGAGAACCGGTGTACTCAACATGGTATGGCCGTTGGCTATGATCTACCCATCCCATACTATAAAGTCCAATCCATGAAGTCAACATTAAGGAGATTGGTTTGATTTTTGGTGCAAGGGAAACAATCCTGTACTACTTTGCCAAATTCTGCAAGGATTTTCAACTAGTTATTCAATGTATTGCTGTTACAGCATTGCTGGGTTCTGGTTGCTTTACACACTTGGTCATCATCATCTTGCACAGTTTCCAGCCACTAGCCGGGTCTGTTCGGAACACAAGCCTCTCCAACGTCTTCTGTCTTCCCACCATCTCTCAGCCTCCACCATTGTCCAGTCTTCTCCTCTCTTCTTCACGCTTTCTTCCACCCCCTTCAGCCGCCTGTCTCTCGGTCTTCCTCTCGGTCTCTTTCCTTCCCACTTCGTCTCGTGTACTCTCCTGGGTATCCTCTTCTCCTCCATTCGTTTTACATGTCCATACCATCTAAGTCTAGATTTCTCTATACCATCCTGTAATGGTTCCTCCTTCATTAATTCTCTGGTCCTCTCATTTCTTATTCTGTCCATCTTTGTAGCTCCAATACTGCTTCTCAAGAACCTCATCTCACTGGTCTGTATTTTGCTCTTCTCCCTTCCTTTCATAACCCAGGTCTCCGAGGCATACGTCAGGATAGGGACATAGTACGTCCGATATATGATCTTTTTGCTGTTCTGAGGGACATCCTTGCTCCATAACATGCTTCTCACACTCCTTCGGAATGCTTCTGCCTGTCTCCCACGCTCATTTATTTCTCTATCGTTTCTTCCATTATCTTGTATCAGGCTTCCCAGATACTTGAAACTCTCCACTTTCTTCAGTTGTTCCGCACCAATTGTTATTTCCGTTGTGGTTCTTTCCTTCTTCCTTGTTGTGATCACCATCTCACTCTTATTTATGCTAAATTTCGACCCATATCCTTGTATTATTCCTTCCCACACGTCCAACTGTTCCTGTACCTCCTCCTCCTTGTTTCCCCAAATCATCAAATCATCTGCAAACACCATTGCTTTCATCTTTCCTTCCCCAATTACTTGTGCCACTCGGGTCATTATGTCATCCATCACCACAATGAAAAGTAACGGTGACAGTGCACTTCCTTGTTTCAGGCCGTTTCTCTGTTCCAACCAGTCTGATCTCTCTCCTCCCACTTTCACACAGCTCACGCTTCCCTTGTAAATCTCCTTTATCCTCTTTATAGTCCATTTCTCTACTCCTCTATCCTCCAGGGACTTCCATACTTTGTTTCTGCATACACTGTCATATACGCTTTCTCAGTGTCCAGGAAGGCCATCAGTAGATCTGTTCCATACTCATCGTGCTGTTCTTGTAACTGCCTTACAGCAAAAATCAAATCCACTGTGGACCTTCCTGCTCTGAAGCCATGTTGTTCTTCCCTCATCCCTCTCTTCCCTAATTCTCTTTTCCAAAACGTTCTCGAAGATCTTTGCACAATGACTCATCAGTGTTATTCCCCGATAGTTTCTGCAATCTGTTCTACTACCTTTCTTGAAGATCGGGACAATTATTCCTTTTTTCCAGTCCTCTGGGGTCTTCCTTTCCTTCCATGCTGCCCTCATCACTCGGTACAACCACTGTATCCCTACCTCTCCTGCTGCTCTCACCATCTCCACACTCAACTCATCCACACCCGGTGCCTTCCCTCCGTTCATCTTGTTCACTGCATCTTCCACTTCTTTCCATGTTAAGTCCTTTTCTGTTTGCAGTTCATCTTCCTCTTCCCCGATTCCTTCCTCCTCACCATCTTTTCCATTTGGGTTCAGAAGTTCTTCAAAATATTCTTTCCACATTTTCTTCAGTTCTTCCCTATTTTCTATCTCTTGTCCCCTTTGGTTCACCATTCTAACATAATCCGTAGGATCCCTCCGCCTCTTATTTTTTACCATCCCATACAGGACCTTTTTTGTACCTTCACTATCCTCCTTCATCATCTTTGTCCACTCTTCCATCCACTTTCTTCTCTCCTCAGCCACTACTCTCTTCGCCTCCTTCTTTCTTTCCTGGTACTCTTCCCTTGTCTCTACCGTCTTATTTTGATACCACCTCCTAAAGGCTCTATTCTTTTCCCTTACTATATCTTTTGTCTTCTCATTCCACCATGGTGTTTCCTTCCACCTCTTCTTACTACTTGTCCTCCCACATACTGCTTCTGCTGCACCAACTAGTGTCTTCTTAAATCTAGCCCATTTCTCTTCCACCCCTCTTTCTTCATCTGTTGGAAATCCTTCCTTTACCATTTTGAGGTACTCGACCCTTCTATCCCCTTCTTTCAGTTTCCATATCCTTATACGTCTTTCCTGGTTCTCAGTCCCTTTCTTCTCCTTACTCCCTCTCAGGTTCATTACCAGCAATCGATGGTCGCTATCCAGGTTCTCCGATGGTATAACCTTGATGTCCGTGATGTTCTTATTTAGTTCTTTCTCATACAGTATATAGTCAACCACCGACTTCCTGGTCAAGTCATCACTGTACCATGTGATTGTGTGGCTCTCTCTTTTCTTAAACCAGGAGTTCCCAACTAGCAGGCTGTTCCTCTGGCAGAAGTCCAACAGTCTCTTTCCTTCCTCATTTCTTCCGCCCCAACCCTCTGGTCCTAGAACACTCTCATAACCTTGTCTTTCTCTTCCTACAAGGGCATTGAGATCCCCCATAACAATCATATTTCTTCCTACCAGCTGCTTCTGCAATTCCTCTTCAAACTCCTCCTTCTCTTCAGAGGCACAGCCTACTTGTGAAGCATACACTTGCACTATTTCTACGGTCTCTCCCCTCAGTGCTTCTTTCACTTTCATCATCCTATCACTTATTCTCCTCACTTCTTCTTTTAAACCATCTCGTACTACTACTGCCACTCCATTCCTCTTTCCCTCTTCGTTCCCACTCCAGTACAGTCTATAGCCTTTTCTCAGTTCTCTCCTTCCTTCCCCTTTCCACTTTGTTTCTGCCAATCCCAATAAATCCAACTTCTTTCTTTCCATCATATCCACTATCTCCTCCACCTTCCCCGTCAGCGTTCTTAGGTTTAAAGTTCCAAATCTTAGTCCGTGTGTACAGCCGTGTCGTCGTCTATTAAATCCATCATGTCCGAGGCTCGTTCCATTTTTGAAAGCATTTGGTTTCATCCACTACTGGCTTGCTGGGCCTATCGTAGCTTCACCAGAGCCCCGTTAGCCGTCACTTTTCAGGGTTCCTGTAGGACCTTCACAGCTACTGTAACGGTTCCGGGGCACACGAAGTCCCCATTGTACTTCGCCCCTACAGGCGATCCCCTACTTTGTGCCGTTGCCCGTCTCCCACGACGTGGACGAGGGGTTGGACTTATGGGAGACGCTTTACACACTTGGTATAGCTGTAAATTTCTTTTTGCATACCTACTACTTACAACAATTTGTGAAGCATTCATCAATAGAAACACCTTGCTTGAATTAAAATAACTAGTATTTAAGAAATTAACAAACTTATCGCCACACACTTAATATTCAGAGGAACTGATGATAAAATTGGCACGCGGACAGAACTTACATTATTGTTTATAGGACTACAATTGTTCATCCAGTCAATAAAAATTAGAATTATGATATAAATATATTACCAAGATCCAATATAAAAGCTTCAATATCCATTTCTTAAATGTAACAAAATTGATGTGAAAATACCCTGGTTCACAGTGAGGTAGTCAACCACAAACTCTCCGTACATCTGCAATGGCACTTTGTTATTCCGTCGGAGAATTGCATGTCCTGTTTGGTATTCTTCATCCCATGCCCGACAGGTGGATGTGGCCCTAAATGAGACTTGCAGGCTGTTAAAAGTCTACTCTAGTTGACAAACTCTACTGTCTTGCAGGATTTGCTCTACCTTGTATTCGAAGGAAAATAGCTGCGGACAAAGATAGGCGTAGAGTGGAGCAACAAAGTGCTCATCCCTCACATGGCCATACACCTCCAGTTCAGAGACTAAAGTAAAGAAAGAGCTTCCTACGAGCATCTGAGGAACTAACTGGATCATCTAGTACAGCGAGAGTACGGCTTTGCAAAGCCAAGGTCCCCGTCATCCCAGGACAAATGACAGTTGCAGAATGTTTGCCACCTGGCTGTAATGAAGACTGGACTGTATGGAAGTCCTTGAACAGATTGAGGACAGGAGTGGGCAGATCCTAAGTCAACCAAGCAAGATGGGGCTATATCGATGCCAGCAACATTACATGTGACTGTGGTGAAGAACAAACAATGCAGCATATGCTCCAGTGTCCATTGTGCCCATCTTCCTGCACCGAAGATGATCTTTTTAATGCAACACAAAATACACTTGATGTTGCTAGGTTCTGGTTGAGATTGGTGTGAAGTACTTTGCAATTTATTTGTGTTATGTTGTTTACTATGCATAATTGAACTGTGTAACTTAAATGGTATTTCTGATATGATAATAATAATAATGTGAAAATACCATAATATAATCTAATTCATAAAGCCATTGATAAAGGCTTTGATAAAATAATATGTGAAAGTGATTGTGTTGGCCATACTAGAAGTTAGAAGGTTGCCTACCTGTTTTATTATAATGTAGCAGGAGTCGCCATCTTTGGAAGAAAATTGTTATTGCTAGTTTTTTGAATAGCAAAACACTTTCCGCTTAAGAGAGTGCAGGGGTTGCCCCTCTCCCCAGGTTCATAGCCACCCGCTTAGTTCACTCATTGCTAATGCAAGTCTGCAGCAAAGCATATCATGGCGAAACATTGTGTTTGTTGTAGGCTAGTAGACCTATCGACTGTGGCATTCAGCTGAAGTGAATTAAAGCACATAAATATTAATCTTATCATGGAATATTTATACTCAAAATATTGAATGCCAGTGTGATAATCATGAACATGAAAATCTCAAAGCTGTAATCAGGAGGAAAATTTTATTGCATTGAAAGCCATTTTTCAGTTTTGCCATTGTAAACGAAATTTGAAATGCTTTTCAGTTGGTCAACACGATTGCAACAGAAGCTTAATGTATGTTATACATGAAATTACATGAAATTAATTCGATTATCGAGCGATCATTATATTGTTTTAAAAGCCTGAGTGTAAAGGATTTCCAGGATGGCTGAGGTGGGAATCGAACCCGTCTCTTCAGAGTTTTTGCCTTATGAAATCAAATTTCTTGACAGAGCCGGGAATCGACTACCGCGGAGGTGACAGCCAACGCAACGAGGTGGACATCTCCCACATCCTGCTGATACCCATTCCAGTACTGGTAGCCTAATGTATTATGGTAGGGTACCATAACTGTAATATTGTTTTGTAAGTTCTGCAGTGATTTTTACACTGGTAACAACTAAGCTATCGTATCGACTTGAAATTTAAATGTTTACACCCGAAATTTAAATGTTTACACCCAAGATGTTATTGGTATTGGTCCACATGCTAGGCTATCCGGTAAAACTTCACAAGAGGATTTCAAAATGGTTTTGCGTAAACCAATATTTTCGTGCAGACCAATGGCGGATTGATAGCGCGGCCCGGGGCCGCGTTAACCAATTGATAACACCCCTGGTTTTTGTCACGCATCAATAATCTTTATCCAGGCCAATAGTTTTGCCTTTTATTTCATGTCGTGTGGTGAAAGGAAACCCTCTCGTAAATAATTAATGTGTATCCTACAGTTGAATTTGAGGATTAGTGTTTTTTGAGCAGGGATAAACTAGGCTACATGCAATTTTGGAGGTATTACCGGTACCGTACCTACACATATTCATATTCTGTTCTAGGATACAACAAATGTTTAAAATAAGATGATTTGTGATTGTTAATTAAGATACCAATGACTGGTAATTTAATAAAAGCTTCTTACGTACCTACCTTTCTACACTGCTCTGAAGCAACTTGTATTTACGGTTTACATCAGTTATTTTCAGTTTTTTCTCTGCATTATCCTTCAGAATCTTCACACCGTCACTTTCTAAAGTTTTCAACACGTTTTCTAAATCTGAAATGTGGCAATAAACATTCAATAAAAATTGCATTCATCGCCTCTTTATGATGAATTAGAATTCCTAAAGTGGTGTAAGTTAACTGCTTACTTTTACAGTATTCTTTCTCAGAGTGCACTTCTCTCCAGAGTTTCATTACTGATATACTCAGCGCATCTAGTTCAGAATTTCCTATACTATCCATCATTTTACAGGTTTATGCACTATCAATCTAACAATAGCTCGATTTTCCGAACTCAAAACTTCGCGCCTGTGTTACTGTATTGCGCAAGGATCATGCGGTTATTATGTAGGGCGAGTTCAGTTCAGCGGGGTCGGCAATTTGCTAACTTGTTGCTAGGCTAGCATAAATGTGAGCCCGCCCGAACGCATTGCTGCCAGCTAACGTGGGAATTTCAGAACACACAATTCCTATGTAGCATCTTTTGTCTTCTCTGAGGTTCTTCTTCTTCTTCGCGTTACGGATAGTGGGCATAGTAAACTCTTTACCCAATTGCTACTGTTCAGAAGTACGTATCTTGAGGTAAACATTGACTACCGAGAAAAGGCGTAAGACCAGTGAGGAACAGGTTATACCAAACAAAGGTATGACGTAACGTGGAGACAAAAGGGGCATGAAAACAGATGAAACTAGACTGGGACACAATTGGTATTTGACTCTTCACACCGAAGTGACCCACCTTGGTGACTTAACATATAGACGTAGGCTACATGACCGGGTCACGATTATGGACCAGTTAAAGGAATACCAGTTCAAGGTCTAAAATCAATGTTGTCAAAAAAGGATACTAGGCTACTGACCAGTGGAATGGTAGGATTAGAAACTAATGTGGCAACATTTAAAGGCAGTGTATACCCTAGGGCATATAAATCGCGCAACAGTATTGCACGGTGAAAGTCATATTGAGGACATTGAAATAAAATATGATTTATAGAGCCCTCCATTTGCAAACACGAACACAAGGCATCATTACGTTGTTTTATACGGAATAAATACACCGGCGTTAATGCATGATTAAAGCGGAGACGAATAATTGTAATAATATGTCGTCGTGTGTATTTACCACCATGGAACCAGGGCTTTCTTAAAATAGTCGGTTGTATCCCATAATAATGTTTGGCTTTCGTTTTTGCGTAGTTAGTCCACGTGACCTGCCAGTCATTCTGGATCTTCGAACGAATTATAGAACGCAAATCAGAAATGGGTATAGCGATATTATAAGCCTTACCTGTACCATTAGCCGCTTCTTTGGCGAGTTTATCAGCGATTTCATTACCTTCAATATGTGAATGGCCGGGGATCCACATGATACTGACATCAAAGCCCTCAGTATGTAAGGTATACAATTGATGCATTAACTGGCATAAAAACCAATTATCAGCCCCGAGAACATTTTGAAGTGATTGAACGACACTCATAGAGTCTGTACAAATGAGCGAATGGCGAATACCATGTTGTTTAATATAAAGACACGTCTGGCGAATTGCAAAAATTTCGGCTGTAAATATCGTGACGTCAGAGGGTAAAGTATACTTACATGAAATATGTAAATCGGGAGAGAAGAAGGCTGCTCCCACACGTGAGGGGTTAACCATTTTAGACCCATCTGTATAAAAAGGAATGCAAGATGCCAAATGGCTCGTTATTTCGTGAAACATACGAGGAATGATTACTGGGTTGTGTGGAAAAGTCTGATGTATTTGGGGTAAGGAATGCTGGATGATATTCGGTTGAAAATGAGCTACGGAATACGGAATATTATATAAAGGCAGGCGACTAACTTTTAATATATTATGGCGGTACTGTTTAAGAATGGAATATGCGGCCAGCAAGGCGGGAACAGAAGCTGTGGGTAATAATCGACGAGTATAATAGTCTTCCAATAATTGTAATTTAGGAACGATAGGTGATACCGCTATCATCATTTTACGCAACAGGTACATACATGCAAGGTGTTGACGCCGATAATGTAACGACATTTCTCCCGTTTCAACTAAAAGTGCTCCTGTGGGAGTAGATGTAAGCGCGCCTATTATGAGACGCAAAGCAGTAAACTGTATTCGATCTAAACGGAGGAGCCTAGTACTTGACATTATATCAAAATAAAAGGAATTGTAATCCAGCACAGAACGAATTATATTACGATATACTATTAATAATAGTTCCGGGTCTGCTCCCCAAGTACGCCGAGTAAGTGATTTTAGAACATTGATTTTGCTGGTAAGATGACTCTTAAGGTATTGTATATGTCTCTCTCCTTGCATTTTCCTGTCGATGTAAATTCCTAAGTATTTTACATTCGTCACCACCGGAATTTGGCCTTGACGATATAATATAGGAGAGCTGTCGTAACGTCGTTTGTTAGTAAATATCATCGCAGCGTTTTTTCCGGCAGAAATTTCAAATCCGTGTTGATGAAACCAGTCATGAGCATTAGATAAGGCGGTGTATATATCCCGACGACATGCGAATAAATCGTCCCTTGTACAATATATTAAAATATCGTCCGCGTATTGAAGGATGCGAGCGTGCGGTAATATGACTGTTTCTAGGGTACGAGTATAAATTAAATATAAAATCCCACTTAAAACATCTCCCTGCGGGACACCGTGAGAGGTGTATCGGGAATCAAATACACCGACTGGGGATTTTAAAATGATTTTACGATGACATAGCATGTTATATATTAAACACCGGAATGGAAGTGGGAATTGCATATCTCGAAGTATATTAATAAGAATAAATGGATCTACAGAATCATACGCATTTTTTAGGTCAAGGAAAATCGCTATAGTATGCATTTTCTGTCCTTTTGCGAGGAGTAAATCGGTGAAGAAAATGTTTAATGGATCAGACGTACCGAGATTTTTCCTGAATGCAAATTGCGTTTTAGGAAACAGGGTATAATATTCTAGACACCATTGCAGCCGTCGGAGAAGTACATTTTGAAAAATTTTGCGGAAACAGGAGCCAAGTTGGATACCTCGATAACTACTCGCTAAGCGGGCATCTTTTGTGGGTTTCAAAATAGGGAGAGTTTGAAAAACATTCCAATCTTCTGGAAATGTCCCTGTGCATAAGCTCGAATTATATAGTTTAAGGATGATGTCCTGAGCATTTACGGGGAATCTAGCGATCATGGTATAAGTCACTTCGTCAATTCCTGGGCTTGTTGATTTTTTGTGTCTGAATGTTTGTAAAAATTCGCTGCGCATAATAGGCTGCATTAAACTGGAAAAACGGTCCAGCGAACCAGAGGCACATGATGTAGGCATACGAATAACAATGTCGGGTGTCCAAGTATGATACAAGTCATGGTATCCTTGCGCCGAAAGTTGAGAGGGAGAGGGTCGAGGAGGGGTATTCGTAAAATGTTTAATCGCTGACCAAATACTATTTAGGGACGTATTACTACTTAATTGGGTAATTTATAATTTCCACGCTTCGCGTCGTTTATGATTAAAGACACGTTGGAGTTGAGCGGTGAGACTCTTGTATCTCAAATATGAGGTGGAAGTACCATAGTGCCGAAAAGCTTTTAAACTCGCTTTGCGACGTCGTACTAAGTGTTTACATTCTTGATCCCACCATGAGGGTAAGGCAGAACGATTATTTGGAGGACATGATTTTGTAATATAAGGGTGATATGTATTAAAATAATCACGGATATTATTTAGTAAAAAATTATAACCGTTATCAGACTTTTGTAATGGCCGCGAAAGCCTGTCCTCTAAAAAGTGTTTAAACAAATCATAATCAAATGCCGAAAATTCCTCTTAACTTGAAAGACGTTCTGCGAGATATGTCGATTACTCGAGACAACATATTCCATTATAATTGGATAATGATCACTTTGATACGTGTCCTTCACAGTCTGCCATGACAACTTATGGGCTATATCTACAGTAGTGATACTTAAATCCACCGCACTTTGTGGACTATTCGGTGGGGTAAGGCGGGTGGGTGACCCATCATTTAATAAATGTAGTTGTAATTCCTGAATAGCCGCAATGATGTGCCGTCCTTTCGGGTTAACTCGACCACTGCCCCACAAGGGGTGGTGGGCATTAAAATCCCCCAATGTAAGATGTTTAGAAAATGTCTTTATAAACTGAAAATATAAATACCATTGTCTACGTGAGCCTTGTATACTAGGCGGACAGTAAATATGGCTTATATGGAGATCTTGAACAAGGAACGTTTGATAATAAGTATGAGGCATGTAATAATTAGTAGAAAGGGGGGTGTACCGTAAAGTATTTTTGAATAACGTCATGATACCTCGATATCCGGGTCCATCCTGACGTTCCACCTGATAATTAGCAATCTGAAATTTATACGAGGACCGAAGCCATGTTTCTTGTAGGAATATGATGTCCGGATCTTATTCGTGAATTAACTGTAGCAATTCATGTTTTTTATTTAAGATACTTCTACAATTCCACTGGAGCAATAACATTCAGGGTAATAAAGGGAATTAATTCAACAAGGACGACTATGCACCGGGTTGTGATAATGATAATTTGAGGAAGAAGGATTGGGAAAAGATCGAACAATCTGATTCACGAATGTTTTCCACCGAAAAGCTCAGGTCAGTTCAGTTCTTCCGGCGTTGGACGAGCTAATATGGACCCCATCGTTATGGGAGTCACTGGAGGCGGTAATAACGGTAATACCTTGGCACGTAAGGCCTGTAACTTGGAACTCCACTGGGCATTGTTACCCAATAGCTGTATGAGGGCATGAAAGTCTTCACAGATTGAGGTATATTCATCATTCGCAGACATTGTTCTACTGCCTGAAGGGAAAGAAGTTGATGGCGCAACAGGGCTAGGCGGCGCACTGGGCGTTATCCGGCTGGCCGTGGGAGACGAAATGAGGGCATTATACGCCTGCCTATCATATCCCAATGGTTGATATGTTTTGGGCGAACGAACGATCATCTCCGTGAATTTACGTTTACGGGGTGGTTGTATGGGAGGTGGCAGAGGGAATTGAGTGAGTGGGGGGAACTGTTGTGGCAAATTTTGAGGTTGGAAAGGGGGGGGGTCTCATACTGTTAATCACTTCGTGATAGGATTTATTCTCCGTACACATTTGTTTCTTTATTGCTTCCTGTTTAAGCCGTTCCGGACAAGTCAATGATGTCGCAAGATGACTACTGTCACAATTGGCACATTTTAAGTCAACAGACTGACAGCCAGTCGTATCATGGGGACCTGCGCAGCGACCACATCTAGGGGTTCGCGCACGGCAATGTTGTTGGATGTGTCCAAAGCGAAGGCACTTCACACATTGAGTTGGAGAGAATATAAATAATTGCACTTCAAGCAGGACATTAAAGATGGAAACAAACCCGGGTAAACGTTGGGCTTCAAAGTGGATTTTAACTGTTCCAGTAGGGATACGATCCATGACGCCATTATTATCCTTTTTTCGGTAAAACCGTTGAATCCGAACGATCGGGACGGGGGATTGTAAGTATTGTAAAATTTCAGCTTCCGTTAGGGCAGTGTCCACGCCCCGTATAAGCCCCACACGCTGTATGTTAGCAGACGGAATAAATGCATCTAACTGTTTAGCCTGGAGAATGGGGTGTCGTAAAAAGGAGTTGGCATGCAAGCGTGTGTCAAATACCACCTGCACCCTGTTACGTCCTTTTCTTTGAATGGATTGAATGCCAGGAATTTTCTGTTCAAAAAAGATTCGTCCCCTAAATTTCCGAGTCTCTGTTCCCCTTGTCCTTGCACAAAGACACTGTATGGCCCCGTATGATGGGGATAGTATGACATGGGCTGGCGAGCAGTAACCTCAGTGTTCTGTGAAGTCTGAATATTGGTCGCTGTTGATGTCTCGGGCGGTACAATGCCGGTCGCAGGGACCAGTATCATGCCCTCCATTGATACTGGGGGGTCATATTCAATCAGTTGCACACGGTCCGGCGGGCGGCCAGAATCCGTCCCATCACTCGTAGAGCCCATCACACTTACCGTTCAATGCACTATACACTCAGTGAAAATGACACAAAATCAAATCACCTAAACCACACACACACGCACGACCGACTCGAAGACGAGTAAGCAGGACCTAAAGCTTGCCCAACTGTACGCTGCGCAAGCTGAGAACCGAATCCAATTCTCTGAGGTTGACAGTGACCCATGATTGCAAGGTTAAGTCAAGTAAATCTAGACGCTTTTTAGGTGCAGAGTAAGTGGACAACTACAGATTCTCCAAATGTACCCCCTGACCAATGTGGGCAATCACAAAAGCGAGACAGAAGAAATACATACCAATAGCCTAGAATGAATACCGGTACCTTGCATCTCATATTGGTTTGTAGGTCGTAAATGTCCCCTAATGGAAAGCCAGTTATGAAACATTTCCGCCTGATCAAAATTAGTTTGATAGATGCGTTTAAAAACATATTCCACTTTAATTCTTCATCTGGATACTTTCTCTCGTTGTTAGGAAACATTTGATTTCTATGGTATTTTTGTATTTTAGTGATTGGTATCATCAGAGTTCCGGCATGGAGGAAAGAAAGGAAGGAAATGCCTTCGCTGCGTTGCCTAGCGCAAGCTGTTGAAGCCAAACGGCTCGCCCACTTTGGTTGCAAGAAAATGGCTGTCCCTATGCTTAAAGCCGTAAACCACTGCAAATAGTAATGGATTTTAGTGACATAAAACTTCAATGAAAAGTCAAGATTTTTTCTTGGATAGGCAGAACACACTCTGTACTTCACGGTACTTGGCACAAATAAGCTGCGTTATCGTTTTAAAAGCCAATTTAAATATAAATATTAAACCTTTGCGAGGCTAGTTTTGTAAGGAAGACGCGGCAAAACGTAATAATACGCTGAAACAATGATTAAATTGAATCCAGGTGTCTGAAGATGCGAGTTATACCAAAGAAGGAACATCTTGGGAATTAATGATGGCGAACTAATTACGATATTTACACCAAATTGAGTTTTATGTTCTTATTGGTGTTGAGGCATTCATCAGATTTTAGGCCTAATTTCGAGCACAGCCACTTTCACTCATTGGTCGTACACATTTTGATATTCAAGAATACGAATCTCAAAATTAATAAACAGAACAATTAAAAAAGGACGCGTATTTGCACAAAAATACGGTATAGCCTATACGTTTCGGTACCGTACGGTATTTTCTTTGTGGGGGGGGGGGGGGGGGTAGAAACTTGACGATTAGCCTCGAATTGATTAATTACGTAGGCCTACCGTAATTATTGACCGACAGCCGTTTGATAATTTAGGATTTGCAGAGGTATGATTTTTATTTTTTTCGTGTATAGGGTAGGCCTACACAGTACACATGCTGAGATTAGAATTGAAGTTTTTTTAATAACTTATCACTACTGTTATTACGTTTCCAAAGTTGCATAACCGGAGCGCGATAAAAACCAGGGATCAAAAAAAGGTTTAGCTATGTTCAATGCCCCATGCAAGTCACAGAACACCGAATACGAGTTAAGGTTACGCCTACTTTGGTTGCAGCGCTTGGCTTCACTCAAACGAGCTCAGGGCATCTCCTCTTATTCTTTCCTCCATGAGTTCCAGCACAGCCTTTCTTTTTAGAACAAAAAAAGACATTGCATGTCGTGAGGCAATATTTTTTGTTGGAGTTGTTTAAAAAATATGTTGGAAAACGCTTACAAGCAGGGCCGTGGAGAGAAAGTGCGGGCCCTAGGGCTGGGACTTACAGGCCCCCTCCATATTGTTTCGTCCCCATGATATCGTGTAAATATAAAATTAGCTTTTTTATTTTTAAAGCCCATTTAAATACGTTGAATTTTTTAATTTACTTTTTTTTTGGAACGTACTAATTTTGTTTATTGTAAATTTTCAATGTCGTTTCTGTTGTATCTGACCGAAAATTGTACTCTCATCACAAGAAAAGGTTCAACGCCTTTCACAATCTTATGTACTAAAGTTCGAACTTTCGAAGGTTCATAAATGTAGCTTAGTGGCTATTAAATCAAGTTGAAATGTTAGCCTATTTAGAAACTTTCCTCCGTACAAACAGTGGAAACTCTACTATTTCTCTGGCCGGGAAGATATAAAGTTAATGATTATTTACATGTTCTGATTATAGTATTTTGTAGCATATTCAATTGATTCAGATACATTGAATATAATAAAATGTCAAATATGTTGGTAAATTGGGTAAATTTGTCTACTCCGTGGTTCTCCACTCTCGCGGGGCCCCCCAGCAAGACCGGGCCCCAGGGCTGCAGCCCCGTTTGCCCCTCCCTCTAATCGGGCCTGCTTACAAGAAATAATGTTTGGTTTTGGTTTTAACCCGAGCACGGAACATTTCTGGCGACCGTGCACAAGACATTCTTTAAGATGGAGGAACCAAATCATACCTCAATCTACTATCAAGCTATGGTTTCACACAAGGCAATACTCGGTATCCAACAAGAATATGTGGGTGAGTGGATAGCGTGTCGGTCTACTAACCCCAAGATTGCAGGTTCGCCCCTGACCGTGGTAAGTGATTTTTGAAAGGCGGCAAAAATACGATACGCATGTCATACGATGTTGGCATGTCAAAGAACCCATTTGAATTCAGTAGGCCGAGTTCATAATGGCAAAATTAATCTCTGGAGTTTCCGCCAGCACAAAGTTCCTCATTTCTCTACTAGAAAGCACTATTGTGTTCAAGGAGATTAGATATCTAACATCTAACCTCCTTGACTTTCATAGTCAAGGAACTACGAAATTCGACATGCAAGCTACCCTCGGGGTGTCAAATAGCAAAGCTTGCACCAGGCACCCGAGGCCATACGATATTATTATTATTAACAAGTACACTTCTTGATCAGGTAGCCACTAATAACTGTAAATATGCCTATAGAATAAGCAATATAAATAGTGATATTAGTGATCATAATATTCTTGTAACTGAGATTTTCTGGTCAAATTACTATCCAGGCAAAAGCCCAATCTCGAACATGACATTTAAACACCCCACGCCCCCCCCCCCCCCCCCCCACCAACAAGCAAAGGTGTAGATCAAAAAACGTAAATAAAAATTTTCGATATCGGTACGTGAACAAAAACATATTCTTCAATGATCTCAATCAAATAGACTGTTTAAATGATGTAAATGAAACTTACATCGCCATGAAACACATAATCTTGACACAGACACCCAACAAAGAAAACACTGACTCACATTTGAAGGAAATACACCAGAACCACAATAACCCATGGATAACAACAGAATTAATTCAGCTAATAAAACTAAGGGACCTACTACATGCTAAACTTAAAACTGACATTCACAGAAACAACAACCTCTTAAAGGAAGAGCACATAATATGTAGGAACAAAGTGACAGCTTTAAAACGGAAACTGAAATCCTCATACTATGAACATAAATTAACATTGAACGCCAAAAAATACTTGGAAAGTAATCAATGAAATAATCTACAACTGCACAACTGAAAACAAAGATGGTCCCAGTGAGATAATAATTGACGGTAAATCCTTCACAGGAAAAGAAAATATTTGCAATGCTCTAAACACTCACTTTATAAACATAGCACACAAGTTAGCCAAAAACATCCTCCCAGGGAAGAAAGTTAATGAAATTATCGTCAACACAGAGTCCATATTAATGACACCGACTAATGAGATAGAAATTCGCAATATTATATTAAGCCTTAAAATGAAAAGTAGCCAAGACAAAGATGGTATGTCAGTAAAATTGTTAAAAAACTCCATTGACATGCTAAGTAGCCCACTAACTACTTTAACAAAGTTATCGTTAGAGACTGGTTTGGTGCCTGATGATCTAAAAATAGCACGAGTCATACCAGTCTATAAAGGAGGTGACAAGAGCAATCCAGACAATTACAGACCCATTTCCATCCTCCCACCCATATCCAAGGTACTCGAAACAGTAGTAAAAAAACAAAATTGTTAATTTTTTAAATATGATTACTTCTACAAAGGGCAGTATGGATTCCGTGAAAACTGAAGTACAGATATAGCCACAATTGATACAATCTCTAACTTGCAGGATGTCATAGACAATAAGATGACAGCGAGTGGCCTTTTCATAGACTTGAGAAAGGCGTTTGATACTGTTGACCATGAAATTCTTTTAGGGATACTTGATAAAGCAGGTATCCGAGGAGTAGCTTGGACATGGTTTAAAAACGACCTATCTAATCGTAAGCAGTATGTTGAAATAAATGGCTACAGAAGTGAGGAAGTAAATATTACCCACGGTGTGCCCCAAGGATCAATACTGGGTCCTTCCCTATTCTTAGTATATATTAATGACATAGCAACACTCAGTTTTCATGGATATATAACGTTGTTTGCAGATGACTTAAGCATCGTTTACAATGCGTACACCACCAACACGCTGATTACACAAATGCAGGAGGACATGAATACAATACTTGGCTGGACCCAGTCAAATAAATTAACAATAAATGAACATAAAACAAATTATTTAGGTAGATAGATTTTTATTAATTCCATTTCATCAAATACATGCATTCAATACATTTTTGATATAGGACACGTCAGAATTTACATCTATAAAATAAAAGAACTAACAGGTATATATTACTAATATTATAACTATTTAACTTATTATAATAGCAAATCTTAATAGATATAATCTTATTGCACAACTATTTACACCTCACTCTATTATCATAATATGAAAACTTAATTCTATAAATACAACAACATACAGCTAGGTATTACAATTAAATTAAAAAAGTAAAATATAATTATAGATTTCATCGCTCCTATACGCTAAGATATTCAACTACTGAGTAAAAACAATGGCACTGCAGATAAGCTTTCAACATTCTATCAAAGGTTTTTATTTTTGGGGCCAGTTTTATATACTGGGGTAGTTTTTGTATAATTTAACTCCACTGTGAAAAGTTCCTTTTTGATATATGCTTGTGTGTGTGTGTGAAACATGAATGTTTTGATTTTGTCTTGTGTTATGCCTATGAACATCATTGTTTGTTTTAAGAAAAACAACTTTATTCATTAAATTCTTTTTAAAAAACATAATACTTTCAAAGATATTTAATAATATCTAAGCGTAGAACAAAGTTAGACATCACTCAGAATATAATGCTGAATGGAAAGGCAGTTAAAAGGGTCTCATCTGTCAAATACCTAAGCCTAATAATAGATGAAAATCCCTCCTGGCAAAAGCACATTGATGCATTAGTTTAAAAAATATCACCTGCTGCTGGGATGATTAAAAAATTGAGCTACTATATCCCAAAATATCTACTCAGGAAAGTGTATTTTTCCTTAATCCATAGCCACTTACAATATTTGAATACAATTTGGATAAAATGTTCAAATTACCTAAAAACGGAATTTGAGGTAATTCAGAATAGAGCCATAAGAAATATTTATAACTACCCTTTTTTTAACACCAACCCAACACCTTTATATTACGAGTAAAATTCAACCGGTAGCCCTAAATGCAGAAATCAAATCAAATGTCCTGATGTACCAAATCCTACACAAAGGTATCCACACAAATATAAACACGTCACTAAACAATCTGATTTACACGCTTACAAAACTAGACATGCAGATGACATATCACTTTTCCATATCAATTCCAAACAATATGGCAGTAATAGCATTAAGTATAGTGCCTTTGTAAAGTTCAATAGACTACTAGAAAATATAAAAATTGCACCTAGCCTACCAATCTTTAAAAGGAGGCTAAAGCAGTTTATGTGGAATGATTATAAAATGTTAGTTTGAAGAAATTCCAAAATCTGAGACGACAAAAGAAGACTACATTGTGTACAAAAACTTATGAAAGCTACAAAATGTTGTATATATTTTCATACTGAAAACTTTGTAAACTAAACATTGAATTGTAATTTGCCGCAAGCATGATAAAACTGTACGATTCCTTTGTATATGAGTCCTTGACTCGTTAAGGGATTAATAAAATGCATTATTATTATACTAAAACAGTATAGTAATAAGGAAAGAACGCAGATTAATTTAGAGAGCACATGGTGAATTTCAAACAAAAGTATCTGAAGCAGTCGAAGATGCGGAAGAAATGTTGACATCCTTCCGTATTTAGAAGAAAAGGCAATGCGAATGTTATCTTTTGATGAGAAAGTTCAAGCACTTTGGGTTGTTCGAGAAACAACAGAGGAAGAAGACGCTAAGGAATTCGGCACGGCAGAATCGTACCGGGAGAAGCGGCTACAAGCTAAGGTTATTTTGAAAATAATATTCAAATGAATTTATCTGTTGTGGCTAGTGATGCTGCTATGAGTGAGCGCCAGACGACCAAGAAAAGGAGCTTTATTTTACCCAAGCTGCAACTTAAACAGTTTGGTGGAGTTATAAAGAACTGAATTGGGTTTTGGGGACAGTTTAAAAAAATAAACGACGATAGTGATATCGACCCGGAGGATAAATTCCAATATCTATTACAGGCTACTGTTCCAGGTTCAGTAGCCAGGGAGCTGGTTGAGAGTTTCCCTCCATCCGGTACAAACTATCAAAATGCAATGGATCACCTAAGATCCAGGTATGCCCGGAAAGAATTACTTATATAAATATATGTCAGAGAACTTCTAAATCTGGTTCTGTTTCAAGCTACTGAAGGTGGTATGCTTAGTATTGGGAGCCTCTATGATAAATTAGAAACACAGCTGAGAGCTTTGGAATCTTTAGGGGTTACCAGTGACAAGTATGCAGCAATGCTATATCCTCTAGTCGTGTCTACATTGCCAGAGGAGGTTATGAAGGCATGGGAGAGAGTTCGTGTATCTCATATTGTTGAAGAGAATGAATATTTCTCGTAATTTCTAATCTCGCTCGCATGTAAATATCGTTTGTCTTTGGTCAAATGTATATTCCTTGACCTTATGTTCTTTGCCTTTCGTCTGTACTCTGTATTCTGTATCCTGTGTTCTTGTTCAATACAATCTAAGTCAACATGTGTTCGTGTATTTTAATCCGTTCATCCCGTGTTTAACTGATACAATAGAAACCCATGCATAGCTCAAGTAGTTTCAATAGGTTATGGGCCCAGACATAAAGGTGTTCTGTTATCATTTTCTTCAGTGAACTTTAAAGTGAGAAGGCAAAATGAGTGAACATGCTTCGAGTCCTTGTGCTTATGGGTTTCCGAAATTGAGTGGTCGGGAGGATTATTCGAACTGGTCTTTTGGGATGTCAAATTATCTCAAAAAGCATGGATTATGGGCCAGTGTCCGAGGCACAGATGTGTCGGAGGGACATGAACGGCGTGACGAGAGAGCGCTGGCGGATATATGACTCATGGTGGCTGTTCACAATTATCCCCATGTTCGAGGCTGTGCAAAAGCTAAGGATGCCTGGCATGCCCTTGAAAAGGCTTTTGAAGATAAAGGAAAGTGGAGGTATATCACGCTGATGCGAAATCTGTGCTCGCTCAAGTTATCAGATTTCGACTCCATGTACAAGTATATTGGTGAAGTTATGTCAGTTACACAGAAGATAGCAGCTGTTGATGAACCTGTCGCTGATAAGTTTGTTGCTGCTATGATACCTCGAGGTCTTCCTGATGAATACGATAACTTAGTTATGACCGTAACCTCAACATCGGAGAACTACAGTTGGACCTCATCAAGTCTATCTTGTTGGATGAAAGCTTTCGCCGAAGTCATGGTGAGAAGTCAGCTGATGGGGCAGCCCTGTACAGCAACACCAAGAAGGAAGTCAGGGGGTTCAAACACGGCCGAAGCCGTCGGATTTTTTAAGAGCGTTAAAAATCCCTCAGTATGCCTTCCTTCGGAGGGGAAGTAGAGCCGGCGGTCCCATGTCATATATTTATGGCATGTTAAAGAACCTTCCACTAATTGCACCAGTGTGAAGCTAAATTGGATAGGTTAAGAATGTAAACAACGCTCTTAGGTTTCTACCTTCGTTGCCAAGAGCCAGCTGTGGTGGCGTCTAGTAGCTAAGTTCTGAACTTGGTCTAGTAGTTGATGACGGTGGCGCTTGGCGGCAAAAGTAGGAACTATTTGAAAAATTCAAAGTTGCAATACTTAAATTAAAAAACAGATAACACACACTAATACAGTCATCACAATTAAGACCGGTTATCAGACAGATTCTTCACACACCCAAAGTACACGGGGCTACATGATCGCGTTGTCGCAGCGCCTGAACTTAAGAACCAACCAACCAACCAACCAACCAACCAACCAAGGAAGTCAGGTATGTCAAGAAACCAAACAGCTCTACCGGTAGTGAAAAATCGGTTGACAAAAGTCGTTGGAAGTGTTGTATTTGTGGTGAAAAGGGTCACGGAAGAGACACTTGTCCACAGAAGAAAAAGTTCCAAGTGCACCGAAGTGTCCAAAATCCAATAAAAGTCTGTTTTGTGCTTTAACTGCTCACGTACCAAAGAATTGTTTCTTGATTGATTCTGGTTGTAGTGCTCACATGTCTCCTAATATTAAACTTATGTCAAATTATAAATGCAATGATGATCCTGATATCAACATTGTAATTGGTAATAATGATAAGTTGTCTGTACAAGGAGTTGGTGACATTGCACTGAATGTAAGCGACAGTATTAATAATCTGTCAGACGTGATGCATGTTCCAGGACTGAGTGTTAACTTGCTGTCGGTAAGTCAGATGATTAAAAGGGGTGCTGTTGTTGTGTTCAACAAAAATGGATGTGAAATCTTGGATTCGGAGAATTGCTCAATGAATGGTAGCGTGCTAGCTACTGGTTCAGTTCTGAACGGTCTGTATTATCTGAATGTTATCTTTTGACTCTGAGAGTCGCACATTTTTTCCGTATTGACTGAATTATATTAAGAACAAAGTTCCAAATGGTTCCGCCTCGTCATGTAACGTGTTTTTCGAGGGGTTTTATGCCACTGGCATAAGTCAGTAGGATGCCATTCTATATTTATTTACGCGGCAAATTGTTCGGCCAAGAGAATTTTTCAAGTTAATTTATTATTATTATTAATTTATTATTATTATTAAGATATTTTTCGGAGCATTTTATAAAAATTATAAGCGTACAGATAGGTTTTCTATGTCTTAGAAAACGCTATCAAGCAAATTATTACGAACGACAATGTCATAGAAAATTATGTGATTACGGAATTTTACGGAGTTTCGTCAGTTAGAATATTATGAGAGACATGACTCACTGGAAATTCAGATACGGGCTGATTCTTGTCAAGAAGTATTACGCAAGCGGGGTTTCAGCGTCAAGAAAAGGCGAATAGTTGGAACGGAAATCGACTTCATCATCCGCGCGCCGTGTGTAATGAGCCAGAGAAGGGGAAGTAGCGGGGTGGCAGAGCCAATCAGTGGAGACCACGTAAGCTAGAAGTCGGGACTGGAGTGGGGATGCGACAGGAGCATATATCGTTCGGCGCGACGTGGAACGAGGAGAATCTGTGTAGAACTTAACGAGTACGGTTGCACGTGGGAGTCGCTCCGATGTTCCGTGGAGTGGAGGACTAACTTTTGTAAAACTTAACCAGTGTGGTTGTACGAGTGTTTGGGTCCGATATACGGACCATAGAATTATCTAATCTACCAGAATATCATCAAATATCGACAAAGATGACGACGTCCAGGAGACTGTGGGAAGCTCACAGCATCATCCAGTACGAGGGAAAGGCTTCGGCCATTTCCAGTGGTAAGCGCGAATGACGCAGAAATACGCAATCTCTCGTTTCTCTTTGTTTTATATTTCATATTTCAGTAACTTCATAGCTTGGGAATAAGAGTAAAATCAATAATTTATCAGACTCCGTTTTCACGTAATTTTCTATCGGTAATATTAAAATCGCAACGCTCCAATTTAAATTTTAAACTTATAATTATTATTAATTTTGCTATACGGTACTTGTTTTATGTAATAAATTCAATTCTTTTACAATGCAATCTTTGGTTTCAGTAGGTAGCATTAGATATAGACCAATTCCTTCTCCTGATACAATTGTTTGTTGGGTTAATGATCAAATCATACCACGATCTGAGTGAATAGATTCTTGAAGGTGTTCTACCAGAGCTAGACGTTGTTAAATACAAATTTAGATTTCAGCATTGCGTTGAGGTCTTGGCGCCCATTAAAACAACATAGCTTAGGCAAAGGTAAACAGTTACATTTATCACCCAACAGTTAGGGGCAGCCAAACCGTTACACTTGTTGCTACCAACAGGGGGCACTAATTAACATTACACTTGTCGCTCAACGTGTGGGCTAGCAAAACTGTTACATTTGTCGCTACCAACATGGGGCATTATTAACGTTACAGTCAATACTGTTTATTAAAATTTCGTGATACAATCACCTGTCTTTTAACACATGGTGAGAGTCACACATTTTTTCCGTATTGACTGAATTATATTAAGAACAATGTTCCAAAAGACAGGTGATTGTATCACGAAATTTTAATAAACAGTATTGACGAGGTGGAACCATTCGGAACTTTGTTCTTAATATAAATTATCTGAATGTTAACCAATATATGTCTGCCCTCGTTGCTGATGTGTCCGATTACAATTTGTGGCATCAACGGTAGGGCCACGTTGGACAACAGAAGTTACAGGTCTTAAGTTTTTTTTTCAGCGTATGGCTTTTTAGTGCCGGGAGTGTCCGAGGACATGTTCGACTCGCCAGTTTTGTAGCTGCTTCGAGACGGACACCCAATGGGTGAGCTACACGTACCTATGGGGAGGGAAGTTGGAAGGTAGCAGCTGTGGCCTATAGTTAGGGACCAACCCCGGCATTTGCCTGGAAGGAAGATGGGAAACCACAGAAGACCATCTTCAAGGTTGCCGGAGGGGGGATTCGAACCTCCTCGCCTCCCGGATGTGAGCGACTGCCAGCAGTCATGCCGTAACGACCACGGCTAACTCACCCGGTTTAAGTCAAATGTCTCATGTTGTTAAATTTAATGCCATACCAGAGGAATTGTGGACTGGTAAAGCTGTAAGTCATGAGAATATGAAAATATTCGGTTGCGATGCTTATGCCATGTTCCAAAACAGGTACGTACTGGCAAATTGGAACCCAGAAGCAAATGTTTTGTGTTTGTTGGGTATGATGGGGAAAAGAAAGGTTACCGTTTGTTTGATCCCAGTAAACCTAAAGCTATTTTTGTAGAGCACAGTGTTAAATTTATAGAAGATAAATTCACCAGGTGTGCTGAGAAAAATGTCGAAATGAGCGATGTAATGTATTGTCCGTTGCATGACATTGTAAATGATGATGAAAACAGAATTGGACAGGATAATAACCTGCCAATCGTTGAAGTTTCAGTTGCTGGTCAGGTTAGTGACAACATTGATGTTCCAGGTATTGCTCAGGTTAATGAAGACATTGTTGTAATTCATGATGATCAAAATGATGAGATTAACCAGGTTGGTGTTCCAGAAAATGCGGGTAGGAGGTACCCTTTAAGGGAGAGACTTCCAAAACATTTTCCTGATTATGAAGTCTATTTTGCTGAAAGTGGTGGGTATGTGGAACCAACCACTGTGTCTGAAGCACTTAGCGGTAAGGATGGCATGCAATGGCAAAAGGCGATGGAGGAAGAACTCAAGTCATTTCATGATAATGATGTATGGACATTAGTTGAGAAACCTGATGGAACAAATATTGCAAGATGCAAATGGGTGTTTAAAGTGAAACGTAATACTGAAGGTAATGTGTCTAAATTTAAAGCACGGTTAGTGGCTAAAGGTTGTTCTCAACGGTAAGCAGTTGATTATCTGGAAACTTTTGCACCTGTAGTGCGGTAAAGTACATTGAGGTTATTTTTTGCTCTTGCTGTAAATTGGGATCTGGAAGCTCATCACCTTGATGTTTCAACAGTTTCTTTGAATGGCATTCTTAAAAATGATATTTATATATACCCCCCAGAAGACTATGAGTGTGACAGTTCTAAAGTTTGTAAGCTTCGAAAAGCTGTTTATGGCTTGAAGCAAGCATCTCGCACTTGGTATGAGAGGGTTCATGAAATTCTTACTGAAATCGGTTATAAGAAGTCTCTGTATGAACCATGTGTATATTACTGTAAAGATTCATCATCTTTTGTTGTTATTGCCCTCTATGTTGATGATTTTTTTGCATTTTTTAATAATCATGTCCAAGTGGAGAAACTGAAGTCTGCGTTGCATTCTCATTTTAAGATCAAAGATTTGGGACAAGTCTTCGAATGTCTGGGGATGGGAGTTCAAAGAAGCAAAGATTGTATTAGATTGGATCAGAAGTGTTATCTGTTAGATGTGTTGGATAGGTTTAACATGTCAGATTGTACTCCTGTGAAAACTCCAATGGAAACAGGTTTGTTGTTGGAGAAATCCAAATCCTGTGACAAATCATATCCCTATCAACAGGCCATTGGTGCTTTGTAATACCTTTCCATTTGTACCAGGGTAGATACTGCATATGTAACTAATTATTTGAGTCAGTTCAATAATTGCTATGGTAAGGAACATTGGACATGTGTCCAGAGAGTGTTCAGATACTTGAAGGGTACGGTAGATGTTGGTATCATGTATAACAAATCAGAATGTGATGTCAAGGGTTTTGTTGATGCTTCTTTAGGAAATAATTTATCTGACAGGAAATCTGTGAGTGGTTATGTATTTAAATATGCAGAAGGCCCAATAAGTTGGGAAAGTAAGAAACAGCCAGTTGTGGCACTGTCTAGCACTGAAGCAGATTACATAGGTCTGACTTTAGCATGTTAGCTCTGTTCCTTAGAGGTTTCTTCTTTGAGTTGTGTAAGAGAGGAGGTTCAATTCAGTTGTGTAATGACAGTCAGAGTGCTCAGAGGGTGGCTGAGAATGAAGGTTTTCATCAGAGAACAAAACACATAGATGTGCGCTATCATTTAATTAGGGACATCTTAAAGAAATGCAAAGTAAAGTTGTCCTATATGCCTACTGCTGAAATGATTGCTGATGTATTGACAAAAGGTCTGCCAATTCATGGCCATGTGAAATGTGTTACTGGCATTGGGTTATCCTAAGTGCAGCATAATGCAGCATTGCTCGATTAAGGGAGAGTGTTGAAGAGAATGAATATTTCTCTTACTTGCTAATCTCGCTCACATGTAAATATCGTTTGTCTTTTGTCAAATGTATATTCCTTGACCTTATGTTCTTTGCCTTTCGTCTGTTCTCTGTATCCTGTGTTCTTGTTCAATACAATTTATGACAACATGTGTTCCTGTATTTTAATCCGTTCATCCCGCGTTTAACTGATACAATAGAAACCCATGCATAGATCAAGTAGTTTCAATACATATGCCAGACAAAGATCACGACCACCACCTAAGCAAATTGTTACTGTTTCTAAAACAGGAAGTTGAGAGCGAAGAACGCTTGTCTCTTGCCCGCTCGAGTTTTATTGTAAGAAGAGGGGGCTTGCCATTTAAGCCAGGTAAACAAGAGAGACTTCCCACAGCTGCTGCTATGTTTACAGGGAAGGTTCAGAAAACTCAAAAAGTTGGTATCTGGTGCGATAAAAGTTCCCATAGATCTTCTGATTGGTTTAAGGTGAGGAATTTCAAGAATGAAGAGAAGAAGGATATTTCGAAGAAAAGAGGTTCTGGCTTTCGTTGTTTAACGAAGGGACATAACTCGAGTAAGTGTAAAGCATTTGTGAAGTGTATGATTTGCTTGAAAAGGGATCATTGTACTATTTTATGTCCTGATTTAGTAACCAACTATGAAGAGAGAATTCAATGGGAATGGATAATCAAAACACTGAAACTTTAGCTGTCCATCAAAACGCAGAGACATTATTACAAACTCTTGTTGTGAAAGTTTCTGGTGGTGAAGGATCTACTAAGCTTGCCCGAATTTTGTTGATTCTGGGTCACAAATGTCTTACATAAACAAAGAAGGGGATATTGGGGGTGTAGAGACTAACAAAGAGACCCATAATGTTTATGATGTAACACTACAAGCGCTAAGAGGAGATTTCAAATGCACAATCTCGGTAAGCAGTGTGGTAACAGGGGTTCTGCTTCCAAAAGCAAGTTGTGAGCCCCTGCGACCTTGGAATGGAAGGAGTCATGCTAGGAGGGCGTGCTTGGATTCGTTTTTTTAGTCTCGTTGCACTCTTTACGGGAATGTAGGTGTCGAAAAGGTGAACATAGGGTTTTGGGTCAAAAAATGCGTTTATCACATTTTTGCTAATTTCTTGAAAACCGAAAACGTGATCATGACGTACGTGCTAATATTTTTTTCGTCTCATCGTCCTCGTTACGGGGATGTAGGTATGGAAAAGGTAAAAAGCTGGAAACATGTTCTTTTAGTCAAAATGGGTTTTTGTGATTTTCCCTAATATTGCAAAAACGGAAAACGTGAGGATGACGTGCGTGATAGTATTTTTTCACCTCATTGTCCTCTTTACGGAGATGTAGGTACGGAAAAGGTAAAAAGCTGGAAACATGGTTTTTTGATGGAAAATGGGTTTTTGTGATTTTCCCTAATATTGCGAAAACGGAAAACGCGATGATGACGTGCGTGATAGTATTTTTTCGTCTCATTGTCCTCTTTACGGGGATGTAGGTGTGGAAAAGGTAAAAAGCTGTAAACATGTTTTTTTATGGAAAATGTGTTTTTGTGATTTTCCCTAATATTGCGAAAACGGAAAACGTGAGGATGACGTGCGTGATAGATTTTTTTTCGTCTCATTGTCCTCTTTACGGAGATGTAGGTACGGAAAAGGTAAAAAGTTGGAAACATGGTTTTTGATGGAAAATGTGTATTTGTGATTTTCTCTAATATTGCGAAAACGGAAAACGTGATGATGACGTGCGTGATAGTAGTTTTTCGTCTCGTTGTCCTCTTTACGGGGATGTAGGTGTGGAAGAGATAAAAAGCTGGAAACATGGTTTTTTGATGGAAAATGGGTTTTTGTGATTTTCCGTAATATTGCGAAAACTGATAACGTGAGGATGACGTGCGTGATAGTATTTTTTCGTCTCGTTGTCCTCTTAACGGAGATGTAGGTATGGAAAAGGTAAAAAGCTGGAAACATGGTTTTTTGATGGAAAATGGGAATTTATGATTTTCCCTAATATTGCGAAAACGGAAAACGTGATAGTATTTTTTTCGTCTCTTTATTCTCTTTACGGGGATATAGGAATGGAATAGGTAAAAAGCTGGAAACATGGTTTTCCTATGGAAAAGGTGTTTTTGTTAATTTTCGAGTTATTTGGAAAACGAATCAGGCGATTTTTATGACGGGCGTGTTGATGTATTTGTGTCGTTGTTCTCTTTACGAAAATGTAGGTATGGAAAAGCTGAAATCATGGTTTCCGTCATTTTTTCGAGATCGTTGAGGAAAACGGGGAAAAAGTAAGAAACCAGATTTGAAGTCACGTTATGTTAAGCGCTATGATGTTGGTAAAACACCTATGCATTATTATTATTATTATTTGTCATGGCTTGACTGGGCTCACACGCAGAGAGAGGACTTGCTTGATGAAATGAGAAATGAAAGCATTGAGACTGACCCACGGCGAGCCAGACAATCAAGGGGTCTTATCATCGTACGTGCTTTGCAGCCAGAGAGAGATAACAGCCTGTTGTTCGCATGCAGGTGGCTGTTATCTGACCCAGACGTGTAACTCGATATTGCAATGAAGGACATACAGCTCTGTCGAAAAGCTGATCATTGCATTCCCACGCACACACACACACACACACTCATGCGGAGTTTGCAAAGCTTGTGAGAATCAGTCTGACTTTTGCACTCCACGACATCCAACGCGTAGGAGCAAAAAAAAAATGTGTTAACTTTTCATCTTGTTGAGGAGACATATATGTCAGAGAGTAAGAGAGAGTCATCATTCTTGTGATCATCTTTGAAGACGACGGATGCAAGTGTCTTAAGCTCTTTGTAAAAAATACGTGAACCGCGGCCATACTTGTACTAATTAGGTTCATTATTGTTAATTATGACATGATTGGTTTTATTGTTATTTTGTGTATGCGTGAAGAGTAAGTTAGTGACTGATTGTATTTTTTGGGGATATTGTTTGTTGCAGATTAAAAAAAAAGTCATTAAGTCTGGTAAAGCAGACAGAGAGACAGTGACAGTGACAGTGGCGGCAAAGAGCACATTTGCTGAAAGCATTATAATTCATTATATGGTGAGTACATGTTGTTCCATTACTTTTATTGTTGTTGTTGTTGTTGTTAAATGTATGCCATTTATTTCATGGAAATTTATAAACTTATGGCGTTTATTTATTATTGTTTCAGAATGAAGACGTGTATCGAGTCAACAGGTTTTAACTACCGTGACGCTTTCGATATTTAAAAAGGTGAGCTATGAATATAGATTAATTCTTTTCTTTGTAAATGACCTTGTTATTTTCGAGTGAGTGTCTTATCTATGTGTGCACACTTGAAACCTTTTTTTGTTCTTAGCAACTCTTATGAACGAATGAATGCATGAATGAATGAATGAATGCACATGTTTAATGTATATAACCATGACAAATAACAGATTGTATTGATTTGTTTTTAGATAAATCGTTGGAAACAAAAAACAACAAAAACCTTGTTGGTGACACAAAAACAACAGAAACCTTGTTGCTGACCATCTCCTGCTGGGGCCAATTGCTACGACCATTGTGTGCCTGTGGGCGTGATTGTGTGCCAGTCAGTGAAACCGATAAGTGTGGCCGTGTGGAATTGCTGGATTTGGATAAACCTATTCTAAGGTAAGGTTTGCACGTTTATTAGTCCATTTTATAATCATGTCTATATCAGAGAGTGAAGTGTTAGTGTGGCAGCCATTGGCCAAATGTTTCAAAACGCGAGTATGCTCCGGCCGAATTTACAATGCGAATCAATGTCTGTCGCCTAAAGATTTTGTGGAATTATGTTTTCCCATTTTTGAGTGAATGTGAACAAGGCTTAAGATTGCACCAGGCTTTAAAAATAAATTTTGAACTACTATGTGAATTTATGTTGATAAAAAATAATGTTGTAGAGAAACACACCTTTAACCATTGTACAAAAATGGAGAAAGTACTGATAGCCGATAATTTGGAAACGTCGTATCAGGAGAAAGCTATTCAAGCGCTTATCACAAAATTTGATAAGTTGCAACAGGGTCCCAGTGGCTTGGCCCTCAATAGCATTGCCTATTTGAAAATCAATATTTGTAAATACAATCCATTAAATGCACGAAGTAGCTATATTGCCACACCGAGCTTTATCGCTTCCAGAAAGGCAGTGATCAACATACGCAACAAAGACGATTACTGCTTTTTGTGGAATATAGTTAGCTGTCTGCAACCCTGTAAAGACAGAAATGGTCATAAAGCAGGGCAGTACAAAGAATTGTTTAACAACATGAAACAAACTCTCAATCTCGAGCGTGTTTCATTTCACATGTCTCTAGATAAAATTCATTTATTTGAGAAAGATAACCCAAATTTCTCTTTCATGGTGTATGGCATCGAGGGATCCAATATTGTGGGCCCCTTGTATGCCACCAAACAGGTAAAGCAACATCACATTCACTTGCTTTTCCTGTCTGATTGGGATAAAAGCCATTATTGTTGGATAAAGAATTTGAGTAGATTGGTAAGCAGCCAAATGTCCAATTATAAGTGTGCAAAACACATTTGTGAGCGCTGCCTTCAGTATTTTGGAACTGATGAACTATTGAAACGACATACGGAAGATTGTGAAGGGCAGACGGCAGTAAAGCTAGTGCTACGCGAAGTGAATGACGCAGTCTTAAAATTTAAGGCCACTAATAAACAAGACATGGTACCATTTACTGTTTACGCTGACTTTGAGGCCTTCGCCGTTCCCATTCAGGGATGTGAACCAAGCCCCCATACAAGCTCAACCTATCCAGTGAAGAAACATGAGCCTTTTGCTGTAGCCTATTATGTTGTCTGTCACTATGATAATTCACAATGTGAGTATGTAAGACACAAAGGTCAGGATTGTGCGCAGTGGTTTTTTGATCAAATGGCGGCTTTAGCGGGCAAAGTAGAAAACATTTTGGACAACCCTCTACCAATTCAAATGAATGATGTACAGCAAAGAGAATATGATCAAGCCACCACCTGCCACATATGTGAAAAGCCAATCTTAGGCGGAGAAAAAAAAGTAAGGGACCACTGTCACAGGACAGGGCATTTTAGAGGTGCTGCCCATAGCGAATGCAATTTGAAGTACTCTACACCTCGCTTCCTCCCTGTCTTCTTACACAATTTCTCTCGGTATGACCTTCACTTCATTGTAAAACAATTTGCTCATGTAGATAAGAGCAAATTCAGCATTTTGGCTAAGAACCATGAGAGCTTTACCTAACTTTCATGGAGAAAAGGAAGCATGAGCATTCGCTTTCTCGACTCATTCAAGTTTATGTCTAGTTCGCTGGATAGTCTCGTGAAAGGCTTAAGCGAAGATGAGTTGAAACATACCCATTCCCACTTTACAGATACAAATCAATTTAAATTGTGTGTTCGTAAAGGCCATTTTCCTTATGATTTTGTGGGAAGTTACGAGGCGCTTGAAGAAACGTCTTTGCCGCCAAGAGAAAAATTCTTTTCTCAGTTAACTCAAGGCACCATTAGTGAAGAAGACTATGCCCACGCACACCATGTTTGGCGAGTGTTTGGCATAGAAACCATGGGCCAGTATGCTATGCACTACTTAAAATTAGACGTGTTTTTATTGACGACGTGTTTGAAACGTTTCGTCAGCTATGTCACACGATCTATGGCCTTGACCCCGCCCACTACTATACCAGTCCAGCGTTAAGTTGGGACGCTGCCCTCAAATTTACCCACATTGAGCTTGATTTACTAACGGATCCCGATATGGTACTGATGATGGAAAAAGGGATTCGTGGGGGGTTCGTATCGCTCAATCAGCGACATGCCAAGGCAAATAATCATTACATGCCTGATTATTGTTCCGAAGAACCTGAATCCTACCTAATGTATTTCGACGTAAACAATTTATATGGTCACGCTATGAGTCGACCACTGCCATGCAGAAACTTTGTCTGGCTGTCTGAGGATGAAATTAAAGATTTTAATGTGCATAGCGCCAGCAAGTATAGGACGTAGGGTATGTTCTTGACGTTGACTTAGCTTATCCCCCCATCTCAGACAGCGACATGGTAATTTCCCCTTTTGCATAGAGAAAATGGTGCCGCGCGAGAAGTTGATGGGTACCTTGTATGATAAAAATCACTATGAGTTGCATATTGACATGCTGGTAGAATGCTTAGCCCAGGGCTTAACCCTGAAAAAAATCCATAGAGGTATTTCTTTTTGTCAGAAACCGTGGTTGAAACCATACATGGATTTAAATACCAGTCACAGACAAAGTGCCACTCAGCCATTTCAAATAAACTTTTTTAAACTGATAATTGTATCTATGGCAAGAGTTTGGAAAATGTACGGCAGTATAGGGACATTAAATTGGTCAACACATGGCATGGCAGATGGGGAGCTCAAAATATATTGCAAAACCAAATTTCAAATCTTTAAACATTATTGATCATGATCTACTGACTATTGAACTTGCCAAAGCCTATCTATTTAGGCCAAGTCATTTTAGACTTTTCAAAATTTCACATGTATAAATTCCATTATGGTTTTGCAATGCAGCGATTTGGTACTGCCCCGTAATTGAATTATGTTGAGACCACGGTGGCTATATTGAAAATTATAAAGAAAGTTAAGGCTGTCATAGTTATGACGTGGATGGTCATGACGTAAGCACGGATGACGCAGACGTTATACCAGCAGGCTATTTGAGTTGAGATTCTCAATGACGTCAGCATTTATTCGAGAAAGATCCGAGATTTACGACGCAGTCGCAAGAAACGTGGAATTGTGCTGAGGAAGAAATTAAGCTATTGGAGGGGAGGCTTGAACCAATGAACGGTTGTTTGAAGGAAGACGGAGATTGCTGAAACTATGGTATTTTTAATACTTTTTGGAATGCAGAATTGTGGAAATCCATTTGCAGTAGAGGCATTGTTCTGGAATTTTGGTGAAATTTATTTTCAGTTTTTGAATTTTGAAAATCCGTCACGTATTGACGAAGTTGGAACTTCGAGCGATGACGCAGTAACACGCTATGGAAGGGATGGATACGCCCCTTATGAAGTTTATAAAAGGCCTTGCGCAGAAGAGAGGAGTCTCAATCGTCAGATCTCATATCGCATATCTCAAATCGTCAGATCTTGAGTGATTATATAGTCGTTTTGGTGAAACGTCGAGTGACATTAGTAGAGAGAGTCGTCTTTATAACGCGTGGTGAAGCCACCGCATTAAACGTGATTCAAGCAGACAAGCAGTGCAAGTTAACTGTGAGTAAACTAGGTGAAGTTAAAACGCACATTATAACGCGTCTACAAGAGTGGCTAAGAACAGTTAGCGGTTGCCTATAAGCTAATCATATTGTGCAGTGCTACATTAAGCAGTGTAGTAAATTTGAACAATTTCGAGGAGGTATTTTAGAAGATATTAGCACTTTTAGACGACTGACAAAAGTGATTTTCTCGCCACCTGAGAAGCACGTTATAGCGTCAGATCCTACGCTACGGCTGACACTGCTAGTATAACAGGGAGACTTCTGATTGCTTTTGTGACACAACGCTACAGTATTATGGAGCAGTTTAATACGGCAGTTTGTTCTTCTATTACCATAACCGAAGAGAAGATGGAAGGCTAAAGGACTTTAATGCAATTGGGACATACATCGTTGGAGTAAGATAGCAACATGGAACTTCGCTAATTGCCATTCCATACAAGCGGACATGTGGTGAACAACCATCTACACCCATGTTTCGTGGCTCAACGCTGAATACTATCAAACAGCAATGAAAACGATTTCATACTCACTGAATATGAATATTTCAATGGAAATTACTACAAAAACTTCATGGCGATTTTCTACAAGATCTTCAGGGATTTTTCAAGAGAGGTCAGGGTTGTCCCGACTCACAAAGAAGAATTTTGCCGGAAGGATGTCTTTCGTCTTCATGGAGCAGTGCAATTTCCGGAGAAGGAAGCAGTTCGATTCTCTGAGGGTACTGTTTCCTGTTTCGAGGATGGAGCTCAGCTTTAACTTGGTGAAATGGATCCATCAGCAGTCTTCTTTGGGGAATTTTCCTCTGGAACGTCAATCGGCAGATAAGGTAGTCGTGAACGTTTATTGTATTTGAGTTTTGTAGCAATATTTGAGCAACCATTTTCCCATATTTTTTGTCCTCATGTATTTTGCCCTATATTCTTGTTTGAGATTCCTATTCTCAGTACACCTTTATGAGTTATGCCTTTTTCGACGATTTATTAAGACATGGTTATGTCATGGGCATAGTTAAATGATTTTGGATCAGTTGAGACTGATATTTAGATTTTTCAATAATTTGCTTAATTTTGGTAGTCACGATTTGACTATGAGTTAATGATTTTCATGGCAGATTTAATTTCAGACAGCGTGTCTCTTTATTAAAGTAATTTCTACCCCAGTTTAATTACTTTGACCAATTTTCTGTCATCATCAAGAAGGAAGAACATTTAAATGATTTTAGAGCGTTAAAATCTCTAACGTTGTCGACGATCTTGGAAATACTAGTCGTTATTTGAAATTGATTGCAACACAGACATTTATCGTCAGTTATGAACGACCATTGCATCATAGACAATTTTGTGAAAGATGAACTTTAATTATGAATTATTGAATGCATTAAAGTCGTGAACTTTTGTTAGGAGTTTTTTCTCAATTAGAGATTTGAATAATAATGTTTGCATTCCACAGTCTAATTGGATTCTATTCGACTATTTTGCAGTTTAGTCGCACTTTGTTTGATGATAGTATTTTTATACTACAATACTTTGAAGATGATAATCTTAAATTTTGATAGACCAGAGAGGCGTATATAAGCGTATTCACTATTAAATTTGTTTGTGATTGGCAAATTTTTACTTCATTTCGATTCATGAATGAAATCCACGAAGGTTAAATGACAACAGTTTTGAAACTATTAATGGTTATAAGAATTTTTGAAGTGGAGCTATGAATGTATAATCGCTAGTGCAGCGAACGTGTTGAAAGTCGCTGATGTATAATGCCCTTGAGTAAATGAAGGAGATTCCCACAGTAATTAATGATAAAGAATTTGTTAGTGGAGGTTTTTGTAAGATTCTGTGGAAGATTTGATGCCGTATATATTAATATATGATGAATTTTGGGCTTATTTTAATGCAGTTTTGTGCATTTTCTTTGTAAGCGACGTATTTACCGCAGGAGTGTATTGTATTTGTCCTTTGAAAATTAATCAAGTGAATTTACTGTTATAATTAACAAGAGTATTGAAAGAATTTGAGATAAGATTTTGAATGAAGATTACCGTCACAAATAATTATAATAATTATTAAACATTTATTAAACCAGATTGTGACATTAACATGTATAACTAACCTTCATTGGTCGATTATATTGACACGATTAAGAAATTACCAACCGGATGAACATGTGGTTAATGTATTTCTCAAACTAATAATTTGAATAATTTAAATGTTAATATTGTAAATAAATAATGTAAATATCTTTGACAATAATGTGGAACGGAAGTAATGTTAGAGGCGTGTTTAAAATTCTTTTTGTCTTTAACTATATTATAAACAATTTCTAATTGTTATAAACATTTATGAGTTTTGTTATAAACATTTAAGAGTTTGTTTTATACTCTAAACAATGCTTATTAAACATTTGGATGATAATTAAACAAGTTTAGGGATTGTCAGAATAATCCAGTGGTATGTGAGTAAAGCATTTGAAAGATTTGCGTAACAATATTTTGTGATGTCTTGCGGACATTTAAAACTTTTGCGAGAGTGCTGGATTCTTACGCAACGTGGCTTGACAAGGGAGCCCATTTGACAGGTGTACGTCAGGTTGAAGGGTAGATGGCAGCTGGCCAGACAACTGGTTATCAGCGGACGAGGTCGTCTGCATTGTGGCCTTGCGCCTATAAATACAAGTGTCATGTTTATTAAAAGAAAACAAATGCTCTATAAATGTGTCTCATCCTGACTTCCTTATCCAATCCAAATGTGTTCTAAATATTACGTTATTTTGAGCTCGTGGGAGCTAACATGTTGTATGCTAACTTTGCAAGTCCTATAGGAGGACATAGTCAGATTGACATGGGCTACTGATAGCCACATTTATTTTGTTGAGTTGTTAAAATCATACCCTTTATTTGAAATAAAGCTTTTGTACAGTTCAAAGTTCTTGCCGTCGTTCTGGTTCATTTTTAAATGTCATAGTGAAGGTTATTGTGGGAGCATACTTTAGAGATCCTGTTGTCAACCCAATCCCCGAGATATTTATAAGAGGTAAGTAGAGGTAAGTATGGACCCCCGTCTATTTTGGTGTGTTCCACAATATTTCCTTGTTAACTTCTGTGCTCAAATCTCGGTAGTATCTGTCAGTGCCATTTTCATTGGTGTAGCTGAGCCGGCGCGGTGGATTATTGGCAATCCGATTGAGGGGGCGGATATCTGACAGCCTACTATCCGGGTAAACGGGGACAGTACCATTTCCTTGTTATATACAGACACGGATAGTTTTATTTACCATATCCGTGACTGTGATCCGTATGTCGTTATCAAACAAAACCCAAAATGGTTTGACACGTCCTCGTTTAGTGAGAAGAACGTGTTCGATATCGCCCGTCTGAACAAAAAAGAAATTGGTTTAATGAAAGATGAGTGTTCAGACACCATGATGACCGAGTTTGTAGGTCTCGCTCCGAAAATGTATAGTTTTCGACAGGTGGATCTATGCGAATCTATGCGAGACAAAGGGATTAGCCAGCATGTGGTTAAACGACTCTGTGTGGATGATTATTTTCATGTCCTTCAGACCCGCACAGCCATGACACATAATCAGTTTAGGATTCTCTCGAAAAATCATGATTTATTTTTAACGAAACAGCGAAAACAAACACTCGCTTTGTTGGACGACAAGAGACAGTGGTGTCAGGATATGATGACAAGCGTCCCATTTGGTTACAACCAGTATTGGTTGTTTCTATTGTTGTTGTACAACACGGCAAGTGTTTGGTTTGGTTGCTATCAAATGCGTGATGCCATCTTGAGCCTCGGATTTAAAAAAAATAGTGTATCATATAATTTTTGTTTTTTAATCTGTGTGCATGAATGTATGCATGGATGTGTGAATGCCTGTAAATAGTTGTACATAAACTGTATGTCTTGTGCTATTTGCCTGTCAACACATAAAGAGAGTCATACATCAACGTTTGCATGGCTCAATGTGCACAGGCTAGATTAAAAACATGTTGGCATTTTAGGTTAGGTTAGGAAAAAACAAGTAGCCACCCTCACTATTGTTGTCGCTTAGTAGGCCTCATGTTTCAGCAAAGTGTGCACCCACCCTCAGTAGGCACAGCTTAATAGGCCACACTAGGTTGTGGCTTAGTAAGCCTCATGCAAGAACAAAAAACAAATATCTACTGCTTTTACTGTGGACAATCTCTCACTTTATGGCTAGAGTTATGAGTGGTGATATATTTGAAAACAACACCAGTCCAATATCTGAACAGAAATTGTTTTTTTTAACCTGTTGCATGTCATGCTTGAGGCCTACAGCTAAAAAAAGTCAACAGATAGATGGTTATTTATTTGTGTTTTGCTTATTTTTTATTTTCTTTTTGATATTGACTTAGGGGACAGACAGTGTATATAGTACATAGTATTTTTTTATTCACTTAGTAAACGTCAACGACTACTATTCAGATTCAATAATGAGCCATGATGAAGATTGTTTTATCGTCACAAAACACACCACTTTCAATGAATATGCCACGAAGGTGTCACATAATCCTCAACGTGTGGCCTATCCTTCAGAATATAGAAACACGAAAGTACGCATTGATACCACGTTTTATGACAGCATTATGGATGATGACATAGCTTATGATCCAGGCCATCACTATTGTAAATCCTGTATGCTAAATTTTGGTTTTCAAAATAATGTATCCACGCAATTGATTCATAAAGCAAGGTACGGTTTAACCATGAATCAAGTGATTGTTAAATTAGCTGACGAGGATTATTTTGCAGATTTTTGGTGTACATTATGTACAAAACCCCTGTTTAATGTTTATTTTCCAATAACCTCTCAAATGTTTTGTTTTCATTTTTATAAATTTCCTGCTAAGGAACGAATCACTTCGTATCGACAACAAGCAATTCGCCAACTTTGTCTTAGCTTACCTATCAATCAATATTCGCCTCATAGAATGAGATTTGTTAGAAACTAACAACATCATGTCATGATTATGGCTTTTTTTGTTTACATTCGGCTTTCAGGTGCATACTTGACATTTGGAATACATTTGGCTATTTTTTTTGTTTGTTTTAGTTTATCGTGTATTCACGTTGATGAACACATACACACTGGTTTACATTTGTAGTTTTTTATTTTGTTTCTTTCTTGGTTTCTTGGATGTAGACATGGTTATTAAATGCATAGCGTGTTAACTTTGCCTTTTATAGGTTACCAACAGCATTCAGATGTTTGCTCCTAGTATCTGTTGATACTATTTATTTAACAGAATTCAGTGTAAATTTGCACAACAACAGGGCAAACGAATACAAGTCATTCAACAAGGGGATGATATGCTAATTCCCATTGACAACAGAGACATACATTTACCTCCAAGAGATCTTGAAAATGATTCACACTTAATTTTGATAAAACATTTCCTATTAAATAATTTCCAGATGTATGTTTTGACTGAAAATGATACAAACATTATTATAGTTTTGTTAATTTATCCAATACTATCTGCAACTTTAGGCCATAAACGCTCAGGCTTTTAAAAAAACAACACACTTTGATGTACAGACAAAGTTATTGTTGTTGTTGCTGTAATATAAGGACGAGAGTGTTAGAAAGTAACACTCTTTTCGTTGGTTATAGACAACCATGGACGCCTTGAACGCCATTGGTCAAGATTGTGGCTTTGCACGCAAGAAAATGAGTGAATTGCCTACGCAAACACCCTTTCGCATACATAAAATTCAAAAACTAAAAACCAAATTTGGTGAACGAGCTCTTTGCATTTGTCAAGACTTTGAGACATTTCTTCCCACACGATTTAATAACCTACCTGATAATGTCATGGAAGATGTCAATTCCAGTATTCACCCTGTCTATTTAATCTATGTGGGTGAAAAAGTAATCGATGCATGGTTCGTTTTGTAAAAATAGAAAACGAATAATCATTGTACGCTAGCCGTGACGTTTTGTTTATTCATGCCCTACTCTTCAATAACTATAATAAAATAAAATTATTTTTTGGTGCTCAACAGTTTGACGTTTATTAATTGTTGCTCAACGTTTACAATGATAAATAATAATAAAAATAAATTTTCTAAACTTATGCTTAATGGTAGAATTTTTGTTTGTTTCTTGAACCTTAAGTCATGTCAATACAATGATGTCTATGATGAGAATAGGTGAATGCTAATTTTTGTAAGTTCTCTTAATTGGAGATTTTTTTAGCCTTAGGCTACGTGAATAGAATCATGCCTATGATGCATGTTTATAATTAGTTTACCTTTTTTACTTTTCATGTACATAAATAGTTTTTTGAATAAGTTGAAACGTTATGCACTTAAGGCTCACTTGTTCATTCAGCACTCCCTTATGCACCACAGCCACAAGTAAGAAATAAAAAATTAGAGAGAGACATATTTTTAACAAGAAATCTATTATACACTATTTATTAAATAAATAAATAATTTAAAGTTAACGTCACATTGCCTTTACTGCAGACATGGTTTTGCACTACACCTTTGTTTTTTTTTCAAATTCTAATAACATGTTATTTTATTCAATAATAAGCTTTTAACAAAAACCTAGTTCTAGAGTAGATAAAGATTTCATACGCCAGTATCACGTACTTTTAAAACATGATTTTGGTTTACCTGTGGTTGCAGTGCGTGAGGGGTTGTTAGATCAACAACAAGCGAGCCATAAGCACATGACGTTTCAACTTACTTTATGAATAATAATAATAATGGACTCTTGTCCTTTTTTTATTGTTTGTGATTTAAAATAGCATTTATTGCAATTTTTATAAAATTTTTGATTATTATTATTATTATAATGTTACTATTGATGAATAATGATGGACTTTTGTCCTTTTTTTGATTGTTTGTGATTTAAAAATAGGTTTAGTACAATTACCATGTATATAATTTTTTATACATTTTTTTATAATAATGATGAAACTATTAGTTAAAATGATGAACTTTTGTCCTTTTTTATTGTTTGTGATTTAAAAATAGATTTACTACAATTAGTAATTTATATTTTAATTGTTTATAATGATGCACTGCTGTCCCTTTTTATTGTTTGTCATTTATATTTAATTTTTTATAATGATGCACTGCTGTCCCTTTTTATTGTTTGTCATTTAAATCATTTTATTTAATTATATTGATGAAACTATGAGTGAATAATAATAATGGAAAAAAACACAACATGGACTCTTGTCTTTTTATTTATTTTTTGTCATGATAACAGTGATAGTATACATTTAAAAAAAATCATCATGTTAAAGTCCAACTCTAGATAAAAGTAATTTTCTCTTCA
Source organism: Meconema thalassinum (assembly GCA_946902985.2). Classification (NCBI taxonomy): domain Eukaryota; kingdom Metazoa; phylum Arthropoda; class Insecta; order Orthoptera; family Tettigoniidae; genus Meconema; species Meconema thalassinum. The sequence continues at coordinate 194,611,663 of OX336394.1, read as the reverse complement.
TAGCACCAATCACTATAAATGCTGCCATTTGTTCTGCTAGACTGGCATCTGAAGCTGTTAATCGTTGCTTGGCAATGCTTAACAAGACTTTGTCGGCAATGCGTCTTAGTGTGGGATCACTGTTTTCATAGACTTTATCGTGATTAAGGCATGCATGATCCAAAGCATTGATTCCCATATCCCCTCTCCTCAAACGATCTTGAAGACGAGTACCAGGGCCACAGAAGCTGTAAGCAGGTAAGTGAGCTTCGAATGGTAAGTTTTTAATGATGTTATCAATAATTCCACGGCCATTACACCTGGGACATAGAGGTTTCAATCGGTGAAAAACACTTTTTTGTTGTTCTTCTTGTTCTTTTTCTTCTTGTTCTTGCTGTTGTTGTTGTTGTTTGTCGGCGGTTGCTGACGAGCATGGTAGGCGGTGGTTGTTTTCCACATGACAGCCATGGAATGATGAAACAATGTCTTAACACTGAGTTTTATGACCATGATATAATTTCATTAATTGGCATGTGGCACACTGTCGAATGGAAGGTATTTTTGTCATGGTTAATTGCTTGTGATGTGGAAAATGACTGCATGGTTGTAGTTCACTCAATACAGGGTCGTTAGTCCACTCGGCAGGCGCCTTTTCCCAAATTTCTTTGACAGCGTTGGCAGCAACATAAAAAAGAAATGATTTAGGTAGTGCTAATAATTCATGTTGTGTAAAGCTAATCAGATTTTTCTTGCACACAAAGAACTTTCCAAAAGCCTTGTCGTTTGTAGTGGCGTCCATGTCTATAACGTTGATGTTATCACCTCACGTGTACACGTCTCACTGCTATCATTGGACGATACACTTTCAGTTTTAATTTTATTGAACAACTCCCAACATGCACTTGTGGTGAGCCAATGAAACAATTGCCATGCATGCTCTAAGGCTTTATTATGAATATTGTCGCAAGGACAAGTGCCCATGAGCGTTTGCAGGGATGGACAACCCAGATCTAAAAGGTCAATACATTGACAGTGAGAGGGTAAAAATGGTTGAAGCCACTGGCGTTTTTCACTCCCTTTAACAAATAAGACATTGGCCACGGAAAAATGGGCTTTCATGACGATGTCAAGATACTTGTAAGAAATATCACCCTTTTTCCATGCTAATTGCAAATGATTTTCAATCCATTGGCTCTGTTTTTTTATCTTTTTCACTAAGCAACTCGAAAGCATAGGGAGGTTTAAACACCAAATGAATAGGGTTAGACACCCAAAACGTACTACAATCGATAAAAGCTACTTCCTTAAATATAAATTTGTTGTCTGCAATTTTAAACCCCTGACAATCCACAATGAATGTACGCATCCTGCTTTTATTTTTACTTGTTACTTCGTTGATGTCTAATCAACAACTAACCCATGCCATGGTTTAACATGGCAAAGTCAAAGGACTTTAGGCAAAAAAAAGAAACAAATGAATTGAACAACAGCTAAATATTTTTTGCGGTTTTATTCATAACATAAAAAACACTTACACTTTTATTACAAAGTTTGTTGGCTTAATTTGAACAGCATCCTAATGAATAGTTTGCACATACGGTCCACAGGTATCTCCTAGTTTTGCAGGGTCTGGTACAATAACAGGGTAATTCAAACTCCATGGAATATTACCCACATCATAGCGATTGAGGTAAGGGTAGGATGAACTCCATCGCTGATGATCGCTAAAGGGTCGATCCTCTATTTCACAGTTTCCAATTTCAATGTTGCAAAAAATACACTTGACCACATCCCCACGTTTTAAGTAATAAAATCCGCTCGCAGCCAATTCTCCACAATCCATATAGGGAACTGTCCATGTTTCAAAAGTTTTGAGACGATTAAATTCACATTTTAAATTCCATGGTTTGTCTGTCATATTGTTGTTGTTGTTGTTGCTGCTGCTGCTGCTGTTGCTTATTGAGGGACACATGATGTTTGTTGTTGTCGTATATGTGCACAGTGCCAGAGCACAACATATAGTGTGCATGCAGACGCTTATCATCAATCCTATGAATGATGATCTTTTTTTTTTCACCCGACCACAGGTGGCTTACATGCTGGTGACATTATTGGACAAAGGATGATATTTCACTTGTCTAGCAAGAATAATCAAACAGTAGACACTGGTATGGTCTGGGACTTTTCTTGTGTTTCAAAATCTACCCTTAAATCAATGGTGGTGATTTTCATAGATTCTTCTAGATACGAACAGTCGAAAACAATCAGTGGTGCTTTTGCTTTAAACCTTTGTGGCGACAACATAGGACAATCCTGTTTTCCATAATAAGACAATTGAAATTTAGCGAACATGTCATAAAGGGGACCAAACGAATTTTTTGAAAAATTGAGTTCCAACCCCTCATAGGGAAAGCAAACATTATTTAAAAAATAGCCCTATATTTCTCAAGTGAATGTGTGATCAAACAAGGTGACATCTTTGCTTTGTTGGTATTTTCGATTGGTTTGAAAACCAATAATAACATAGAGGGGTCTCTCGGTAGAGCGAGCCGATTTGACACTCCAACTATGTGTGTCTGTGGTAGGTAGCAAGGGGTATTCATGTAGACACCAACTTCGAAATGTGATAGGCCAGTCTTTATCTTTTTGCACCAAATTTAACATGCTTAGCTTTTTACGATCCGATAGTGTCACATGGGGCACTTTCCATAGTAATCGAAGCAGTTGAATTTTTGAGTCTATCACTTGGTCAGAGGCTCCTTTCAGTGCATTATAATCACTGCGGTCTCTCACCAGATACAAACTTTGTCTTGCGTTTAAAATAATACGCTTGTGATCTTCGGCAAAGCCAAGGAGTAATTTTAAGGGTAGGAAGCCTGTAAAAGTGCCATCGGTATGAACTAGCCAGTCATTGGTACTGTTGGGACACCATCCTGCCATAGGAAGCGTTTTACTTTCCTCCTCGCTATAGGATGGATACAATTTTATAAGACTAGTCATGCCCACATTTCGAGTCATATCTATGACAATATCATTTATCACATAACGTACTTCAGAAAACAGAAAAGCCAAACCATGATTCGCCAACGCAGACGTTGTGGGTGTGCTGCCATCTGCTTTCATCAATTTACCCTCAATTTGAAGGACACTTTCGTGAGGTAGAGTAAACATATCTTGATTGTTAATGATGAATTGAATCTCGTCATTGTTATTCAGTCCTGTTGCTTGAGGTTGATAGGAATGCATATCAATGCGCACGACGCCATCTTCCACTTGTGTGGGATTTAACACTTGCAACAGCTCCTTGTTCATGATTGGGGTGTAACGTATAACCAATGCGTTGTAAGCGTTGTCGGTTTACTCGTGTCAACCGTTTCATACACGGCGGGCAACTAACCGACCTCGTAGACGTTGTTGTTGCTTTATAGACAAATTTCATAACGTCTTTAAAACCAACTTGTAAGTCACAGGGGTGTTGGCGTCCAAAGCAATCAGTTGTTGGTTTCTATTCACTAAGCGTAAGGCAATATTACTAATATCACTGACACACACAGGATAATATAGAACCACTGAAGGGTTTTCACGAATAATATAGCCACAAGGAGAGGTGACAATAAAATCACACAGGGAATGGCTTTGTTCTTGATTCGTAAATACGTCTCTAATAATATTGCAAGTCACAGAAATGTGATGGTCCTCGAGAATTTCACTGGATAATCTGAATCATGGGGTTGGTGAGCTGCCAACACTCTTGGTTTAAATCCTAGTAAAGGACCAATAGAATGAGCTCGTGTTTCAAAGTCAATGTTAAACGTAGAGAAAATACGACAGCGATGAGTAATAGTATTGGCTGTAAGTTCAAATTTGTGTGTCCCATCCGCAAATGGTTTGACACCAAATTGTTTTGTCATCGACACGCTAATGGCTTCATGCACATCGTCTATGGTATAATCTCCATGGGGTAGTCTCAACATATAATCATCATAATAAGATTTATCATTAATATCCAGTTGAATATTGTAAATTCTGTTGTAACTTTCCAAAGAAATTAATCCTAGCACATAGGATTGTTCGGAGTGCAATTCAATGGGGGGAAAAATCCAGGGACACTTCAGGCCCGCGACTGTGCACGGTAAAGGTCTTGGCGTTGACATTCATAATGATGAAACTGTTGGCTTAACGCAACCTCTTATATAAAAAATGTAAACTCAAACGGCCACACTCTTGACTGCCAAAGGTTTGTTGACGATTCACATTATAGAATATCTTTACCCGTTTCCCAAATAACGTAGCAACTCGATCGGGGGTGGTTAATTTCCATAACTGTCAAAGTACCATACTGTGGAACCTTGTTTCACATAGGCTACAGAATGGGTTCCTGGGCCTGCATCATCATCTAAATTCATCATGGCTCGTTCTTCTTTCCACGGTGTTTTGGGTAATTCATTTCGCATAAATACACCTCGAAAATGAGAAATCTTTAGTTGTTTGGCATAGCTTTCCACTTCTTCATGGGTCATGGCATGACGAGGCAGTTGCCTTAAGCGCTTATCGAAGATGGACATTTTTTTTTCTTAGACGGCAGGTCACTACCTTGTGGATAAAAGACTGGCTTTAAAGGATTGCCATTTCTAGCTCCCATCGCAATGGCTTCTAACGTTTTATTGTGTCGCTCGCTTTCTTTGAGTTGTTGCTTGCCTTGCTCTACGGCTTTTATGGTTTTCGCTACAGCGCTGGCACCACCCAAACGGGACCCCAAAGATGCCACCCCTGCAAATAAAGCCGGCAAAAAAAAAAAACACGCTTAGCAACAGGAATGACTCGCCCACGTTTTTTCTTTCTTTCTTTCTTTCTTTCTTTTCTTTTTTATCGATACATGATGGTGCGATTTTGGAGCTGTAGACAATCGCACCGCTTGTAAAGCTTTTTCGATAGCCACTCTTTTTAGATTTTTAGTTTTTTTAAGTTTTACCACTGGGTGCGAGGCAGATCGACTTGGTTTCCGACCTGGCTTTTTTTCTCTTTTTGAGATTTGTTTTTTTCATGTTCATGGCATATCTTTTTTTCACCATGCTGCTACTTGGTGAACCTTTCACAGCAAACATTCGATAACAACTAACGTAGAGAACCTTATTTCATAGCAGTATATTCCAATTCTATATAAAGCGGAAAATCATTCACCGTTTTCCCAACTTTCTTTTCCTCAAACGTAAGCGTAAGATGAAAGGATAATTCATCTCCAACATTTACTCTTTGATGGTTGTGGGCCAACACTCTATCACCGTTTAGTTGTATTTTTAAATGTTTCTCATCAGGCATGGCATATTTAATATGAATTACACCATCATAATGCAGTCGATAACGACTTAAACCGGAAGCAAGCATATAGGCAGGATCATCATTCACCAGTGGTGGTGGGGAATGGTTTCTGGCATTGTCCAGTTTTTGATTTGACAGGTACACTAAAAATACAGATGGGAAAAATTTATAAAGCCTTTTCATTTGATAAGTCACATAACGTTTAGTGCAGACATCATTTTCGTCTCGAGGCTCTTGCACATCAATAATACGATGAAGATTGGCTGAATAGCCCTCAGTGGTTAGTCTCGGGGCCATGCGATAGACACTTTGCACTTTGCGATCGACATAGCTTTTTGTAGCCACCTCTCGTGACTGTTTTGACAAAGAGGCGGCCGTGGCCATGGTTACACGAGCTCGCCCAAACACGTCCATGGTGATAGACGTTAACTAACCTATCCCACTCACCGCTTGCCTATATATATAAACCTTATACACACAAGAAAAAACTCAGTCGTCGACACAATGGAATTAATGAAACAACCCCATGCTTTGCCCGTCTCTGATTTGGTTTCAGAGCTATCACTGTCCGTGTGCGAACCTGAACGTCATGGCACCCTATTGCCATATACCGTTCGATGTATTATGGTAGGGCCTTCGGATTGTGGAAATACCAATGTTTTGCGGAACATTATTACCGCGCCTCATGGCCTATGATTTCAAAATATTTATATTTTTGCCAAATCCTTGTACCAGCCTCAGTACGTGTATCTGGAACAAATTATGTCTTCGTTAAATAAAGAAGCCATGGGCTATTTTACATTCACCTCACCTCAAGATGTCATTCAACCAGACCGCATTCAACCAGATTCCATTATATTTTTTATGATATTGCCACTCAACGACAGGCCATTATTCAAGGGTATTTTAGTATGGGACGTCATAAACAAGTGGATTGTTTTTATCTGGCTCAGACCTATTCCAAAATCCCCAAACAGTTGATTAGTGACAATGCCGATCTCATCGTTCTCTTCCACCAAGACTCTAGAAATCTCTATCATATTTTTCAAGAACATGTGAATCCAGATATGTCCTTTATAGCTTTCACGCAATTGTGTGCCTCGTGTTGGAACCATCGTCCCCATGCCTCTTTGGTCATAAATAAACAGAGTGAACGATGTGAGGGACGTTATCGCTTGGGTTTTGATCATTTTATTTCTGTTTAAAAAGACCCAGGGTTTGACATTTCCTGTTAGTGTGTCTTTACCTTCACCATGGCGAACGCCATAGGGTACAAGAAACATGTTCAAATCATGCAGCGTATTATTGAGGCACGAAATACGATTCGACATAAATTTCGTGAATTGCAACGTTTAAAAAACGTCAATCCTTTACCCATGATAAAACATGCTCCATCATCGATTGATCACATGAGGTTCAAACTAAATGCTTCTGCTGCTACTGCTGCTGCTACCTCTCAAACCAAACCCTTAACAAGTTCAAAATTTATTCAAACAGATTCCACACGACAGGTAAAATCCTCCTCCTCCTCCTCCTCTAATGTTAGTGAACTAGAACATCAAGAACAGGAAGAATAATAATAAGATGAACAACATGAACAAAGTGAAAGTGAAAGCGAAAGCGTATTTAGTCCTGAAATAAATCCTCACCCCTTCAACAGTTTCTAAAAACAAAACAAAAATCTTCCGTCATAGCGGCAACACCGTCTTCCTCCAAATCGTCTCCGTTTTCACAAGTCTTGGCAACCCCTCAAAATAAAGCTCAACTCAAAAACATTTTAATCAAACATTATGGGGCAACCCTGGAACCGTATCTGACCTTTCTATTTATTGGAAAGACAGATACCACGTATGGTGTTCGCTATGAGAATGATAGTTTTAAAATTGGGGATTCATCCATTAAATTTGCTCGTACGAAAGCTGTCATTAAAAAGATCAACTATAAATTAACACCAGGTCTGTTAAAGCTGCTATTTTCTCGCACCCCATCGCCACAAGATTTTACGTCCGAGGACCTTGCTAAATATAAATCCATTTTATTAGACACCAACGCTCACAAAAGAAACTATAAATCCTCTCAACAGCTCAATGCCAATATATCCCAAAAATATAAAACCATCATTGCAAACATCCATGGTAAGCAAAAACATCACTCTGCCTCTGGTGTAAGGTTTAAAAAATTAAAACCCTACCTAGATATAACCTTTTGGAATAATCCCAATCAGTTAGTAGAGCGCTTATACTTGCTTCATGCATCAAAACAAGCTGGTCACACTGGACATGAGGCAGAAATCGCCCACATTGAACAACAACTCCGAGATGCTAAAATTATCTTATAAGCCATCCCCCATCAAAGTGGGATTGCTCATGAATTGCATAAACCAGCCCGACGCATTTATGAACGTCGTCGTGTCATTTCCAAAGGAATCGATGAACTTTGGCAGGCAGACCTTGTTGAAATGATACCTTATTCTAACGTTAACGACGGTGTACGCTATATGTTGACCGTCATTGATGTCTATTCCAAAATGGCTTTTGTTCAACCAGTAAAAAATAAAACTGGTGTCATAGTCACAAAGGCCTTTCAACATATAATTGAACAATCAAAACGTCAACCTCACTTGTTACAAACCGACCAGGGGAAAGAATTTTTCAACAAGGATTTCTCCAGTTTTCTCAAATCTAAGGATATTCACCATTACACCACCTTTAGCAATCTCGAAGCTAGCGTAGTTCAACGCTTCAATCGAACATTAAAAAGTTATATGTGGAAAGAGTTTACAATACATGGTTCCTATCGATGGATAGACTGGTTACCTCAACTTGTGTCACACTACAACAACACTATTCATTCCACCATCGGCATGAAACCTCGCCTCGTCACCAAGAACCTAGCCAGACTCAATAGACTGTTTAACAATATAAAAAGGGTAGACCCAAGGCGACATCGCCTTAAAATTGGAGATTTTGTTCGCATCAGTAAACATAGAAGTATGTTTTCAAAATCGTATACTCCACAATGGTCGACAGAAATTTTTAAAATTCGCTAAGTCAAGCTTGGTCAACCAGTGACGTTTCTCTTAGAAGATCAGAGCGGTCAACCCATTCAAGGACGATTCTATTATGAAGAAGTGCAAAAAACATTATATCCCAACGATTATCTCATTGAACGAGTAATTAAAGTCAAAGGTGCAAAATATTTTGTAAAGTGCTTAGGGTTTCCTTCCACGTTTAATTCATGGGTCAATAAACATAATTTTTTGTAATAAAACCCTATTTATTTAGTTATTAAAAAAAAACCTTTCCAAAAAGATGTATCACATTACCTTTCATTAATCCCACCCTTTTGTTTTATACATGTCCAATAACTTCTTTGTTCAAGCCCATGCCAATCTTTTATCATGATGGTATACACCCACCCATCGTCTCAAACATTGCGCTGCATGAAAAGTCCATGATAAACCAAGGCTATGACATACTCAGTATAAAGCCGCACACTGTATAATGACACCTGCCTCTTATCTCTCTGGCTGCAAGTCACGTACAATGATAAGACCCCTTGTCTTGTCTGGCTCGCCGTGGGTCAGTCTCAATGCTTTCATTTCTCATTTCATCAAGCAAGTCCTCTCTCTGCGTGCGAGCCCAGTCAAGCCATGACAATTAATAATAATAATAATAATAATAATAATAATAATAATAATAATAATAATAATAATAATAATAATAATAATAATAATAATAATAATGCATAGGTGTTTTACCAACATCATAGCGCTTAACATAACGTGACTTCAAATCTGGTTTCTTACTTTTTCCCCGTTTTCCTCAACGATCTCGAAAAAATGACGGAAACCATGATTTCAGCTTTTTCATGCCTACATTCCCGTAAAGAAAACGACACAAATACATCAATATGCCCGTCATAAAAATCGCCTGATTCGTTTTCCAAATAACTCGAAAATGAACAAAAACACCTTTTCCATAAGAAAACCATGTTTCCAGCTTTTTACCTTTTCCATACCTATATCTATAAAGAGACGAAAATATACTATCACGCACGTCATCAAAACGTTTTCCGTTTTCGCAATATTAGGGAAAATCACAAAAACCCATTTTCCATAAAAACATGTTTCCAGCTTTATACCTTTTCCATACCTACATCTCCGTAAAGAGGACAACGAGACGAAAAAAACTATCACGCACGTCATCCTCACGTTTTCAGTTTTTCCAATATTAGGGAAAATCACAAAAACTCATTTATCATCAAAAAACCATGTTTCCAGATATTTACCTTTTCCGTACCCATCTCCGTAAAGAGGACAATGAGACGAAAAAATACTATCACGCACGTCACCATCACGTTTTCCGTTTTCGCAATATTAGGGAAAATCACAAAAACCCATTTTCCATCAAAAAACCATGTTTCCAGCTTTTTACCTTTTCCGTACCTACATCTCCGTAAAGAGGACAATGAGACAAAAAAATACTATCACGCACGTCATCATCACGTTTTCCGTTTTCGCAATATTAGGGAAAATCACAAAAACCCATTTTCCATCAAAAAACCATGTTTCCAGCTTTTTACCTTTTCCGTACCTACATCTCCGTAAAGAGGACAATGAGACAAAAATATACTATCACGTACGTCATCATCACGTTTTCAGTTTTCGCAATATTAGGGAAAATCACAAAAACCCATTTTCCATCAAAAAACCGTGTTTCCAGCTATTTTACCTTTTCGACACCTACATTCCCGTAAAGAGCGCAACGAGACGAAATAATACTATCACGCGCGTCATCATCACGTTTTCAGTTTTCGCAATATTAGGGAAAATCACAATAACCCATTTTTGACTAAAAACCATGTTTCCAGCTTTTTACCTTTTCCATACCTACATCCCCGTAAAGAGGACGACGAGACGAAAAAAATATTAGCACGCACGTCATGATCACGTTTTCGTTTTTCCAAAAATTAGCAAAAATGTGAAAAACGCATTTTTGACCCAAAACCCTATGTTCACCTTTTCGACACCTACATTCCTTAAAGAGCGCAACGAGACGAAAAAAACGAATCCAAGCACGCCCTCCTAGCATGACTCCTTCCATTCCAAGGTCACAGGGGCTCACAACTTGCTTTTGGAAGCAGAACCCCTGTTACCACACTACTTCGGTACTCGATAAGAATAAAATATGTGTTTATGTACCAAGGTTAGCGACTCAGCATGTTTATCCTGCCCTTGCAAATAGAAACATTCGTTTGACAGATGTTGGAGTCAATGTCCCAGAGGTACAATATTGTTGCTTGGAGCAGATGTTTTGGGGAAGCTGCTTACAGGAGTTCTGGTCAAGCTGGATGAAAATATGTATGCATTGGAAGCTCAATTAGGTTGGACTGTGATGGGTCAACGAGAGCTGTCTAAGGGCAGTCAGTCACTATTCAGTCTCACATGTGGTAAAATACTAGATATTTCAGTCTTGTGGAAGTTAGAAGCCATTGGCATAAAGGATCCTGCAGAGTCTCAGTCGAAGAAAGAGATGGAGGGGGAAGTCATAAAACACTTTAATGATACTGTAAGAGCGAATGAAGAAGGCAGATATGAAGTTCATCTGCCCTGGAAGGAAGGTCATTCAGAATTGTTGGATAAAAGAAAATTAGCTGAGAAGAGGTTGGAAGCAGTCACAAAAAGGTTAATAAACGTGGACAAGCTTAAAGATTACAATGTTGTGTGCTTCAAGAATGGATAGAATGTGGGATCGTGGAGACTATAATGGAGAATCACAAAACATCAGGCCACTATTCACCACACAATGCAGTAATTAAGGAATCAAGTATGACTACTAAAATTAGGCCTGTGTTCGATGCCTCAGCAAAAGACAGGCATGACAATTCACTAAATAAATGCTTAGAGAGGGGACCAGATTTTATCGAGTTGATTCCTAAACTTTTGTTACAGTTTCGAAAGCATGCCATAGGGGTCACAGCTGATATTAAAAACGCGTTCCTGCAAGCCCTACGGAGATTCATAGCTCACAGGGACAGGGTGTCTGTTATCTACTCAGACAATGGTACTAACTTTAGAGGGGCTTACCACGCTTTGAAATAGTTAAATTGGGAAGAAATAGTTTCAAGTTGTGCTGTACAACGAATAACTTGGAAATTCAATCCTCCCACTGCTACATGGTGGGGAGGGTGGTGGAAAAGGCTCATTGGAATGGTGAAAGAATTGCTTCGTCACAACTTGGGCAAAGCTTCGATCACTTACGAAGAGTTAAGCACGACCCTGTGTGACTGTGAAGCTATTATAAATTCACGACCATTTCCGATGAATTACAGGGGCTGAAACTATTGAAACCAGCTGATTTTCTTCATGAGATACCCAGTACTGATGTACCGGACTCGTATGCCATCGACAGAAAAGGAATGGAGTTGAAATGGCGTTATCTACAGAAGCTTCAGGACGATCTTCGACAGATATTCCGCAAAGAATACCTGGCTCTCCTCGTTCAAAAAGGATATAGAGCATTCAACAGCGTGAACATTGGAGACGTTGTGCTGATCGGATCTGATGACATCAAACGACTAGACTGGCTACTAGGTGTTGTCCAGGAGGTGTACCCTGGTGAGGATGGCTTCGTCAGGGTAGTCGAACTGAGAACTGCTGCAGGTGAGAGGGTGAGACCTGTGTAAAGACTCTACCCCTTAGAGATGACATCAATGGATGAACCTGTAGTAGTACAGAGCAATCGACCAGAATCTACCCTTGAGCTGCAGCCAAAGGGGATTTCCCTTGGACCATCTGACGCTGTAGCATATCCACAAATGAAATCTACTAGATTTGTTTTAAATCCATTTGATCAATTACATGTATACAATACATTTTATATAGGACACGTCAGTAATTACATCTATAAAATAAAAGAACTTACCGGTACAGGTATATATTACTAATACCATAGCGTTTAGAAGAGAAAGTGTGCCGACTCCCGAGTTTGCCGTATCTTTAGTATGGGTAGTTGCTGCGCCCGCCGGTAGACTGCGCAGCGGTTGGTTGTGGCTGGCTGGACACACTTTCTAAGCGCTCGCGAGTTTGAAAACATGGAAATGCTGCCGTGTTTAGTCCTTATGTCTTGGTGTTGAAAAGAGTATGCGATCAAGAAGTGATAGTGAAATAATACATACGTTATGACACTGGTGTGTTTAGTATTTGTAAGCCTTTACACTTATTTCTTTACGTTTGTGCTGTCGAGTGAATTACCTGGTAAGATTCGTCAAACAAAACTGTGTAAGTGAATATGCCGTGTTGTTTTGTTCCCGGGTGCCGATCTGGATACGACAAGTCATCTGCAACAGGTAGGCACTTTTTTAGACCTCCAAAAGCCGAAGATGATTTATTTAAATGGGCTAAGGCCATTCCGAGGAAAGACATTAAATTGTCTAGTAAGTCATATGCAGGCTATGTGACAAACATTGCTCCGATAATTTCCTTATAAAAACGGACACTTTCATTATAGAAGGAAAGACAGTCGAAATGACGAGAATGAGATGGAGTTTGAAGCCTGGTGCACTCCCACACTATCTAGCCGGGTATATTGTCAAGCAACTAAGGAAAGGGATCAGCTGTGTGAAGTGTGCAACAACCCTTCAAAGTGAAAAGGCCGTCGGACACAACAGCTGCAACTTTCACTAATATAAAGGACTTTGGCACAATAAATGCCCTTACTTACCTAACTCAACCGTCTGACAGTGTCTTCAACATTCTTTTACAGGTCGAAGTAGTCGTTGAAATGGAATTATCTTCCCTTTCAAATTTGTGGGTTGATATATTTTATGAGTGTTAGGACAGCATTGATGAGATTGTTTTAGGGCCGTGATTTTTTGATGGTGTATGGAACATAAACTGGACCTTATTGGAAAACTCGTTTTTCATTTCATGAAGTGCACTTTTTCTTTCGTACGAAAGAAAATAGGAAAGAGCAGTCAACTTCTAAGTCTGGAAAATCATCGCGTAAGCTGTCCAAAGCTTCGGACAACTGAGAGCTATAAGTTATATGGGTGAGTTTGTCATTATACTGTATTATATTATATTTACTTTATTTGTGCAGTAGTGAATGGTCTGTAGCTTTACGATTTTCACACATTCAGTTACATTTTGACCCCCGTCAGAATGTTTTATTTCCTTATTATATGAACCTATGACGCAATCTGGTGTTTCATAATTAACACAACGGACGTTAGCGTTGTATATACTCAGTGCGGAGAATTTTATATTTGAATCATCTTGTCTAATACAACGTAGTGTAAGCTGATAACATTTAGTTACTGAAAAGTAACATTCAACTGCTTGTATTGATACCGTCCTCACTCAGCGCTAGCCGACGCTAGAGCCACCTAGCGGCTGGACCATACAAACTCCACAAGTCGCGTCACTTTCTCTTCTATACGCTATGCTAATACAATAACCATTTATAACTTATTATTATAACAGATCTTAAGAGATACAATCTTATTGGACAACTATTTACACCTTACTCTATTATCACAATATGAAAACTTAATTCTATAAGTACAACAACTTACAGCTAGGTATTACAATTAAAATAGAAAAGTAAAATATAATTATAGATTTCATCGTTCCTATACACTAAGACAGGTGTGTCCAACCCGCGGCCCGGGGGCCGCTTGCGGCCCCCAGTGATATTTGTAAGTTATAATATTATTTACTAAATAAGTAATTCTATTTGGAATAAGATAAACTTGAAAGAGCAAGACGTTTTCCGTTCACAACACATGTGTTTGTGAAAGTTCATCTTACTCAAAACATGGAGATATACATCCGTTTTATGAAATACCCAGCCCAGTTTCTTATTCATGATCCTACCTACCACGCATCGCTTTGAAGTCTCCGTGCATTTTTGATCGCGCGGTAACGTTACTACTTTCAAAGGCGAGTGTGTGCCAGATGTTTTATTGTCCTTACATTGTAGAACTTTCAAGTTAGTTTACTGTTTGCAGTTACTCGCTCACATTGTATTGTCAGTGTAAGTGAGAGGTTTGAGGAATATAATTCTGTGTTTTTTTATAAGTGATAATATGACTTCGAAATGTAGCCGCAAGAAAAGAAAAGTTTCAGACGAAGGTAGATCATTTCAAATAAAGTGGGCAAATCAGTACTATTTTACTGAAGTAAGGAAGAAAACAATGTGTTTAATTTGCAGTAAAACAGTTTCAGTGTTTAAGGAGTATAACATAAAGCTTCATTACGACACCAAACATGCGTCTTCATATAATACATTTGAGGATCAATTTCGTAAAGAGAAGGTATCTGAACTTAATATTAAACTTTCGGGACAACAGTTATTCTTTAATAATGTGTCACTTCAAACTGAATCCCTGGTAAAAGCGAATCGCGCAGTAGCAGAAATTATTGCAAAATAAATCTAACCATTTTCAGATTGCGAGTTTGTTAAAGAATGCATTGCGAGTGTTACTGTATTATACATCCTGATAAAATAAGCGCTGTTTGCAAAATTAAGCTTGTCGCGACATACTGTAGCTCGCCGTATTGACGAATTAGCGTCCAATATAGAGTGAACTTTAGAATACTGAGCCACAAATTTTCAGTTCTATTGTCTGGCACTCGATGAGAGTAGTGATGCTAGCGATACTGCCCAATTAGCAATTTTCTTAAGGGGAGTTGATAAAGATTTCACTATTACAGAAAATTAACTGCTCTTGTCCCTCTTAAAGGCACCACTAAAGCCAATGATTTAATGGGGGGTGTAACTGAAACCTCTTACCGGCTTGGCTTGAAATATACAAATCTATCTGGCGTAACAACACTCGGAGCTCCTGCATTTGCAGGAAAACGAGAAGTGTTAGTTAAATTACTGCAAGCAGAGGCAGCTAAAGTAGGAAACATTACTATAATGCAATATCACTGCTTAATACACCAAGAGAACCTTTGTGCTAAATCCCTAAATTAACATAGTGTTTTGAAAGTCGTTGTAAAAGTAGTGAATTTCATTCGTTCACATGGCTTGCGACATAGAGAATTTCAAAATTTCTTACAAAATCTCGATTCAGAATTTGAAGATATTGTTTATTATACTGAAATAAGATGGCAAAATCTTGAAGCGAGTGTTTGAACAAAAACCGAAATACAAACATTTATGGAGAAGGGCAACCTTATTGTTGAATTTAAAAACTCATATGTATGTGTGAGTTTACCTTCCTGGTAGATATAACAACACAACTGAACGAAATTAATTCACGTCTCCAAGGTAAGGACCAATAATTGATCTATTATTGATCACTACTATGTTTGATCACGTGAAGGTCTTTGAAACAAAATTGCGACTTTGGGAATCACAAATAAAAAACAACAAATTTGTGCACTTCTCAGCCCCACAAAACTGTAATAATCAAAATTCTGAAAAGTACGCAGAAATCATATCAGAATTAAGAACCGAATTCCGCGTTAGATTTCAAGACTTCAAGGCGAATATTATATGTTTCAATATGTTTTCACCCCCTTTCTCTATTAAGGTTCCCGAGGATCTGCAAATGGAGTGCGTTGATTTTCAATGTGCATCAGACCTAAAGAATATGTTTAACAATGTCTTCTTACTACAATTCTATCGTGACTACTTTCCCAGAGAAAAATATCCGGGCATTAATAGACATGCACTTCGTTTTGCATCTCTTTTCGGTAGCACATACATATGCGAACTAGTGATCTCCAGGATGAAACATGTGAAATGCGCAACGAGAACGCATATCACCGACAGTCATCTGGAGAGTTCACTTCATCACACCATTAATCAAACCAGATATTGGATGCCTTGTTCGTGGGAAGTAGTACCAGGTGTTACATTGACAGGTAAAATATTAATTCTATTATTTTAATATAACAATTATATATATTTAATTTAATTTAATTTTAAAAAGAACTTAACTGATATATGATAAATATTTTAATAAAAATAACATATTAATATATTAACTATTTTTAAATTAATTGGTTTATCTTTGATTTTAGATCATATTTAATACGGTAGAAAAAAACGAATCATGTGGCCCGCAAACCAATTCACCTTAACGACAGTGGCCCTTTTCCAAAAAAAGGTTGGACATGCCTGCACTAAGATATTCAACTACATAGTAAAACCAATGGCACTGCAGATAAGCTATCAACATTCTTTCAAAGGTTTTTATTTTCGGGGCAAATTTTATATACTGGGGTAGTTTATTGTATAATTTAACTCCTGTGTGAAAAGTTACTTTTTGATATATGCTTGTGTGTGTGAAATATGAATGTTTTGATTTTGTCTTGTGTTATGCCTATGAATATCATTGTTTGTTTTAAGAAAAACGTATTTATTCATTAAATTCTTTAAAAAAACATAATACTTTCAAAGATATGAATGCAGGGTAGTGGGAGGATGTTTAAATCTTTAAACAGAAGTCTGCATGTTTCTCTAGAGTTTACATTTGCCATAATTCTAATCGCCATCTTTTGTATCCTAAACGTGCTTAGTACATCTGGTTACATACCCCAAAATATGACCCCATATCTTAAGTATGAATGGAAATAAGCAAAATAAGTATTTCTTAATGTGTGCATGCTTGTACAAGTTTTCAAAATTCGTAACGCAAAGCACATCGAGTTCAGTTTAGTATTCAGATATTGTATATGTTTATTCCATTTCAAGTCATGTTGTATCCATAGTCCTAAAATCTTTGTTTCTGATTTATTTCAATTTGATGACCATTTAATGTTATATTGGGCTTCGCAGGATTCCCATTCTGCATAGTGTGGAAATATAGAGATACTGTTTTTTTATAGTTTATTATGAAGCGATTATCTTGTGACTATTTGGTTAAATCTTCTGTAACGGAGTCAGCAGAATGCTGTTAGACCTGCTTAGTTTCACCTTTTATTACGAGTGTTGTATCGTCCGCAAACAAAATTTCCTAATGAGAACGAACGTTCTGTGTTATATCATTGATACATAGAAGAAAGAGTAGTGGGCCCAAAACCGATCCCTGGGGTACTCCAAATTTAATAATTCCCTCATTGGACAATGTTTCATTAAATAATTTGGTTCCATCATCCTTGTGTCCAGTGGCGGCTCGTGTCTTTCTGGACTGGGGGTTCAATAGAAAAGAGCATTCACTTCAAATGGCGGACCCTTAATCTACTACAAAGATAAACAGTATACATGTGGTACCTCAAACTTCGTACAGATAGTTATGAACATTACAAAGCGCGATTTCAAACACAGTGAGTTCGAACCATTCGCCTCAACCAGAACTTGAACCCTGGATCAGCATTATTAGTGAAGATTTCTGTTTTCTGTCTCGATGTCTCTCTCAAACACACGCACAAACACGCACATGTATGACAGGCTCCATCTGGTAATGAGCCTGGTTAAGAACATGCAACACTTCAAATCTTACAGCAATCGAGTATCAGATTGAAATGGCTCACAAAATGAAGATGAATATACTTATAAGAGGTTAAGGTAATTTAGAAGGAAAATACTCATAAAAGGAATTTAGATTGAAAAATACGCACAAAATGTAGTTTAGGTTCAAATTACTTACAAAATGCAATGTAGATTCGAAATACTCAACAAAATGCAATTGAAATTCAAAATATTTACAAAATGCAATTGAAATTGAAAATACGTACAAAATGCAAGTGAGGTTCAAAATATTTACAAAATGCAATTGAAATTGAAAATACGTACAAAATGCAAGTGAGATTGAAAAAGGCCGGTTCAGATTCAAAATACTCACAACGTGCAATTGAAATTCAAAATTCTTACTAATCGTAATTGAATTTGAAAATGCTTACAAAATGTATGCTAGATTCAAAATACTCACAAAAAAGTGGAAGCCCACGATTCAAAATACTGTACTTACAAAATGCAATTGAGATTGAAATTACCTACAAAATGGAGTTTAGGTTGAAAATATTTACAAAGTGCAATATAGATTGTAAAAACTTACAAAATGTGGTTGATTTAAAAAAGACTCACAAAATGTAATTTAGAGACACGGGGAGCCAATTCATAAAAACAGGTCAGGAATCTTAAAGAGAAAAGGAACTATAATGAAAAAGAAGGCTGATCCCACGAAGAATGAGGGATCAGGAAAAATGAGGGAAGGGCCAATGAAGGCGGGAAAGGAAAAAACTCCCGAGGCCTCGGATACCCTAATACCGTCCGGGTTGGAAGACAACAAGAGTTGACCAAGAGAGGTCGACAGGAAAGAAGACAGTGAGGAGCCCGGCACAAGTAAGTGGAAGCAATGCCGGACTCAGATGGGGTCCCATGGTCGCCAACCCACGTCCCACTAGATGTGAGCCCCTGGGGGACGCGGAAAAATAATCGAATTACACAGTCACTAATTTCACGCAGTTAATAGGCACAAGGAAATACTGAATGTGATTTACGTTCCAGCACTTGACAGTGTGACTAACTTAAACCTGAGAAAATAGTGGAACTACAGTAGTGAGTTGGATAACTCCGGAGAGTAACGGCTAACAAGACACCTTCTTCCGCTATTTTATTGGTATTATTTCAATCTAACTGAATCGTTTATTTAATTAGCCTTCAAATACAATAAATAGCTAGGTAGTTTACTTTATATAAATTCATGGATAAATTACGGGCGCATATAAAAAGTCTAATGTGGCAGCCATGAAGCACCGTTTCAAAAGCGCCCCGGTGAGCACTTTCGCTGTATGTTCACATTGGCCGCATTTATTTTACAAACACGTCAAGAGATGGCGGAGTGTATACCTTTTCTCCAGCCTTGAAGGCCTGTGTCGCTGGACTAATGAACGAATTCAGCAATCTTATTGCGCATGCGTGTACGATGGATACACGTTTGGCTTGTATCCACTGTTCCCTTCCCTTCTAACCCCCGCTACATGTACCCTGCCACCGCTCTACCTTACTCGCCTATTCTCTGCAGGAAAGATCGGCCAAGACCGGGGGTTCAAACCAGATCTTGCGCCGGCTTCACATCCTCGCGCTCGTTAACTGAAGTTGAACTCCGCGCTGTTTTCTGACAAATATTTATGTTACGTATAGGGACAAAATGCTAAATATATTGTCAAATTTAATGGAGGTTCATTGCGCCATTGCGCTATAGCAAGAACCGCCACTGCTTGTGTCTCAAGCTTACTATTTGTTTACGCCATGTTAAGTAAGACTCTATCCATTTATTAGCTAGACCTCTAATACCATATTGATTTAGTTTTGTAAGGAGGATTTTATGGTCAACAACATCAAATGCTTTCGATATATCCAAGAATAGGCCAGTTACATGTTCCTTATTGTCAATTAATTTCAGTATACTATTACTACATTCATAAATTTCTGTCTGTGTAGATCTTTCCGTTCTGAATCCATGTTGTGAGTTTGATAGTATTTCATTTTTTCTATAAAACTTATCAGTCTCTTATACATGATTTTTTCCACGATTTTTGCAATACCAGTTGGTGAGGTAATAGGACGATAGTTATCTAATTCATCTTTTGAACCGTTTTTGTGCACTGGAATTACTTTTGATAAGTTCAAAACTATCCGGGTAAGTTCCTGAGAGAATTGAACTGTTAATTAAGTGCGTAAGTGGATTTATTATATTTTCTGCACATTTATTTAAAATTGCATCAGGAATGCCATCAATGCCAGCACAGGATTTATTTTTTAGCTCTTTTGTAACTATTCTTACCTCTTCACTTGAGACATGATTTATAAATAAAGAATCACTGCATATATTTATTTTATTATTAGAATTTAGTGTATTTACCTGTGATTTATTTAATATTTATTGTGTAATTTCCAGAAAATAGACATTAAAATGTTTGCTAATTCCTCTAGATTATTAATCACTTTATTATTGCAGGTCAGTATAATGTTCCTTTGTATTTTAGCATATTTTCCAGTTTCTTTCTTTACCACGGACCACATAGCCCTGTTTTTATTAGATGATTGGGAAATAAAATTATCATTATGCATTTTCTTTGCTAGTCTTATTACCTTATTTAATATGCTAGTGTATTTTTTGTAGTATACATTGAATTCAGGTGTTGTTTGGTATTGTTTATATAATTTGTGTAGAAATTCCTTTCTTTGACATGAATTTCTAATCCCTGTCGTTATCCAATTGCTAGTTTTGTTATTTTGAATAGTTCTTCGTTTAAAGGGGAATGCTGTTTCAAAATGTAGTGTTTTAGGATACCGAACTGTTAAATGCATTAAATTTATCATTTACATTTTCTATTTTATAAATTTCTGATCATGTTTCCTTATTAAATAAGTCATTGAAATATGTAACATTTGTTTCAGTGAATGACCTGCACTTTGATTTTATTCCATTATTATTATTATTGATTGTTTCGGGTACTTCAAAACTCAGTATTTGTCCATGGTGGCCACTAAAACCCGGACAATAGACTTCTAGTGAATGGTGATATTTATCTGTATCTCCATTGCAAACAAGCGGATTGATCCAAAATCAAGAACAGGTAAGGTCAACGGATTCAACAACCGAAGAGCAATGGAGGCTGGTATCCTGGGGAAGGAAACGACGGCCGGCGCGGCAACAGGCTACTATGACCGGCACTGGATCAGGAGATGAAGATTTACAAGCTGTAGACAAAATGGCTTGGCTTATCGTAGGAAGAATAAGACTGGAAACCACAATTGAGGCAATAAAGAAATTCCTTGCCAAGAAGGAAATCGCAGGAAACGTTATTTGCGAGGAAATGTTATCGAGATATAACATGAATTTTTTCAATGTAGGAATACCTCTAAAGTACCTAGAAATAGTAAATGATACAAATTTCTGGCCACCAGGAATAACGATCAGCCGCTTTCGGTTCTTTCGGCGGGACTCAGGGGTATCGCTCGAATAAGACAGGTACGAGTCAGTCAGAGAAGAAGGAACACGAAGTACAGAGAGAAAGAAAGACGAAAAAGTATCAAGATAATGCTATGGGATATAGAAGGTTTAAAAAATGCAACGAGTATGGCACCAACAGACTGCCTGGAAGGATTCGACATAATAATACTAACGGAAACTTTCCTCGTGGATCAATGGCAGCATGCGAAATACTATAGTATACATCTGCATGCGAAGCAAGGAGGAAGAGGTAGACCGAAAGGAGGGATAACCGTTCTCCTCAAGCCGTGGCTCACCCCAGTAATCTTGACCATCAAGCAAGATCACACCATGCTAATTGAGGCGAAATATATTGCAATTACTTCGGCTTTCTTTCAACCGAACACAACTGCTATGGATATAATGGATGATTTAGGCCAACTAATCATAGAAAGTAGGCAGAAAAAACCTCTAATTATCGCAGGAGACCTAAATTGCAGGCTTGATATAGAAAACTACAAAACTAAACTAGTCATCGAACAGTTGCATGAAGAAGGCCTTGGGTAGGTTATTGGCTAAGGAATAACCTAACCACCAAGGGAAGATGATTAAGAAAAGGAGATGGGTTTCGGACTGGAGAAAAAGGATAGAGAAATGGGATGAGAGTCCCTCAAAAGTTATAAATTTAACTCTTAATACACTTAGAGGCGGTTGCCACTGAAAATTCGTTCTTTGATACCTAAAGTGGGTACGAGCTTGGTCGAAGCTGACGGGAACGGCAGCTAAGACTTGGGCGGTTTGCCAGAGAAAGGCTTTAGTGTATTTCCTCCCAAGCACGCATAAGACTACTATAGGGAAGGGTGATAGTCTGGCAATACAAATAATAGCAGATTTGCTCTGTATTAACGATGGCATGAACTTGGGAAGAGTCAGGGAAGACAGGATCTTGCTTAACCGTTGCGTTTTCGAAATTATGAATCCAAAAACAAATATTTAATTTATTTAACAAGGCAAAAGAAGTTGATAACTTTAACAAACATATATTCAATCTGGTTAACAAATTTGGGGTCACAGACCTCAGATAGCATTAAACATTTGCGCCAGGCAATTAACAATTTATGAGGTTTTAAACCTTATATATGTACTAAAATCTTTGTAAGATTTAAAAAAGACAAATGAAATGCTTAAGGTTTAAACATCAATTTGAGTACAAGGAGTGTACGTTAAGGAACATACAAGTAATTATTTTAGAAAAAAGTTACAACTTCGAAAATAACAAAAAAGGAAGCGAGTAAATGAAGAAGAAGTTCCTATTACTTCTTATGTTTATGCGGAGTTACTTCTATTACAATTATACAAAGGAGGGCAGGTCACTTACTGTGAAACCTGAAGAGAAAATCAACAAGGAAGGTTCTAGACTTCCTGTATTTAGATAGGAATCACTAGATAAATGGGGCAGGTTACCCTTTCGTGAGACCTAGAAACAACTCACTAATGAGTTAAAAGAATTGTATTCTCTCGTTATAAAAGAGAAACAATGTAAGCTTGAACCGTGTATAAAACACGTAATTACGCAAAAATTAAGTAATGATAAACAAACAAAATGGAAGGGCACTTCGAAGAGTGACACCTTATAGAGAAAGAAATAGAGTTACAAATTTTATTAATATAGTTTGTTAGTAGAAGGTTTAGGAAAGATCAATTGGGATTGAGGATAAATGTTCATGGCCTTATTTAAATGTAACCGGACGATCGCGACGCGGTAGAAAAGTTGAACAAGCACTGGTTTTCACTATAGTCTGTTACAAGATGAAAAGTTCACTGTAGAAACAAGAAAGTTTATGGGGAAGAGAATTATTGCAATGATGAACATAACTGGTTTCACTAGACAGGCGAGAGTCTATTTCTTGAGAAAGTTGTAAATTACAATTAAATGCGCCAAGAACATCCAACGGTGGAAGAAAATTCGCTATTGAGCTTTAATTCAGAAGTGAGATTCTTCAATTTTAAGTAGTATTCTCACAAATGAGTGAAAATTACATGACGGCAGGACGTGTAGATAAAATACAAGATCTGGAAGGTTCCAGAAAGATCTTAGTAGAAGAATGGGGCCAAAAATAATCCAACGGTGGAGCGAGCTTAGTATTTTACAGACAGCGGGTATTAGATAATATCCCACGTAGTGAGAAGATCTCTCAGTTGAATAGCTTAAGAAAAGATGCTTTCTATTAATGTTGTCTTAGACAGACAAGGCCTAACATGGCAAATCCCATGAAGAATGATTACCGCCCCACAAGTTATCTCACGCTGTCTATAAAATAATCAAAAAAAGCATGTAGATAAAATTGATGAAGATGAGGTTAACACCTTAAGTCTGTACTTATCTTGGTTGCATGTTGAAGGTGAAGTTCCCCTTAACAATATTTAATATGCCAACATGGCGTAGAAAGTAGAGTTTGCCTCTTGGTTTGAGGAGACTGGCTCGAGTTGAGCCTTAACTGAGTCGACGGCCGGCGCACAAGTGAGACCCACTCAGCAGAACGCGAACGGACCAGGAAAGGGAAAGGAGTGGGGGTAGGAGACAAAAGGAGAACATATAAACATAGCCAACATTACAACAAAAAACTGATCTTCTCTTGCTGAGCCGGTCTTCAAAGAGTTGATAACAGATGATACTAGCGCAGCATGGTGAGTAAAAAAGTAGACGTAGTTCTCTTGCTCACGGAGAAAATAGCTGGCGATGGTAACAAGATCTGGTGGCCAGATGGATAAGTAAATCCTCTTGCACCAGGAAGAATTGAGGAGCTTCAGAGATTCGCTGCGAGATGACGCTAGGTGGGTCATAGAAGATATATATCTAGAACAGACGCACAAAAGATATAAGAGACCTGATCAACAAAGAGAAAATAGAAGATCACTGTTGGTGTTTGATAAGAAAGGAAGAAATGGACATACAAAGTGCCTTAAAAAATTATATTCTCACGTACCGTGTATTCCAAGAATACACCAGGCCTCCGCCTATTAAACAATAGCACTGTACGAACATATATTTGCCACAAAGGCAAAAGCACATTAGATGTCGCATTGATAAGAGGCCAAATAAAAGGGGAAATAACCCCTCTTTGGACAGCACATCACACACCATTACGAAAACATATACCAATGGAAATAAAGCTTCAAGGAGAATGGAAAGAAATACAAATCGAAGTAAAACAACAACTCTCGAGGAAAATGGACGTCCGGAAAGTAGAAGAACGATCAGAACAGATGGAACAAATAGAATCATTAATAGAAGACTCAAGATTGGAGGAAGCGGTGCAAGCTATAGAAAAAACTTCCAACACAAGCCGCAAGCCCTAGGATGAAGAGAAAAGCAAAACAATGGTTCGACCAGGAATGCTATTTGTCAAGGAAAGAGGTACTGGACAGCCTACACCAGCAAAGATTGAACATTGCGAATCATACACTCACCCAAGAGTACAACAAGAAGAGAAGTTGTTACAAGCAGCTACTAAGAGAGAAGAAGAGGATTTATTGGGAAGAAGAAGGCAAACGAATAGTAGAAAAAGCTACAGGATATCCATATATTGCACTACGTCCAAGGAAGCAAGCGCAGACGCACTATGTAAACATGGAAGAATGGAAATCTCACTTCAGTAGCATTCTTAACAGAGAAGGAATAAAAGATACACCATAACCCACACAGGAGAACGGCCTGCAATTACCAACATAATGGGCCCCACTGACTGATAGTGAGATCCAATTCATCATCGAACGAACAAAGAACATAAAAGCTGCAGGACCAGACGGGCTATATAGTGAATATATAAAGGACACTTTCCATCTACTAGTACCTATTTGGACGAAACTATATAATAAATACGTAGAGACAGCATCAATACCAGATAGGTGGAGAGAATCAATAATCAAAATGCTGTATAAAGGAAAAGGAGATCCCAAAGACCCCAATAAATACAGAGGTATTGCGTTGGAGAATATCCCCTTTAAAATATTTACAAAAATAATAACTGAGACAACAAAAGAAAAAATCTACGAACATCTTCCAGAAAGCCAATTCGGTTTTAGAAAAGGACGATCGACACTAACTGTAATAGAACTGCTGTTAAATGACATCTGGGAAGCCCTTAATAGAAAGGAAAAAATTTACGCCATTTTCATACATTTCACTAAGGCTTTTGATTTGGTAAACAGGAATTTGATGATAAAGAAACTAGAAGAGACTCTAGGCAAGAACAATATATGGATGAGAAGTATAAGCTCCATACCCCAATGGATCAAAGTAAGAGTCTCGGAAAATCTTTCAGTCTCAGAGCCGATACTCCAAACAAACGGAGTACCGGTACTGCAGGGAGATCCACTAAGACCTCTACTATTCATTCTAGCAGCAGAAGATCTAATGCGAATAATCCAAAGAGAGGACATATTAGCATACTCGTACGCCGATGATATAGTGGTTGGATCAACAGACATTATTGAACTTCAGGACGCTATAAATGATATAGAAAAATGGTGCAACAAGCTTGAGTTCGAGATCAACATATATAAGACAGAAATGATGGTATTTAGACCAGGAGGAAAGGCTCCAGCGTTGGCGGAAAGATGCATCAAAAAGTCGACAATAAACATCGTAAAAGATTTTATATATCTAGGCATCACGCTGAAAACAAGCGCTAAATGTTTCACGAAACATATAACTGAGAAAGCAACGCAAGCAGCAAGTGCGATGCACGAGATCGGCTACATTAAATCCCTCAACTTAGAAACAGCAATGATGCTCTTCAGAGTTAAAATAATGCCCATACTAACGTATGGAAAGGAGTCATATGGTCGCATCTCACCGAAAAGAACCTATCCGTATTAGAACGGGTAAAAGCATTATACATCAAAAGAGCACTAGGAGTGTCAAAGACTACACGTTCCAGACTCGTCTACCTCCTCGCAAGAGAAACATTCCTTATCGAGGACCTAAGGACACTGTTGACTCTTCCCAGCACTCGAGCATCGGAAAATCTTTTATCAACATTTAAAGCAAAAAGGGAAGAAATACTCGCAGAGTTTTATGGAACGGGGGCCATGGTAGATCGGACATGAACCACATCCAGCTTTGAGATGAGGCACATGTTTACCAGAATGGTGGTACACGGATTTCATCATCTCATCTGTGTGAACACATCGTATCATGAGCCAGCTGAGACGTGTGAGTGCAACTTATGCGGACAAACATGTGGACGCTACCACATAGAATTGTGCAAAAAAGAGAACCCAATCAATTACAGAATATGCAAACCGAGGCACCAGAATGCAAAATTGAAATTACTTGAATAATTTGCATTGTAATTAAATTTTCCTTTTGTTTTTGTATGGCCATTTGGCTGCAATATTTTTTTTTTACGAGCAATCATTTTTATTCACTGACAGAAAACCTGTACATATACAGATGTTGTATCAAAAATACAGGGTGAATCCCACATAAGATAAACTTGAGTGTGGGCTTCATGAACACAATTTCTTAATTTATTTGCAACATGGTATTTGACTGATAATAATAAGAAAAGTTTATAGCAAAAGCATTAATTATAAGGATACTGAAAATAAAAGATGATACATTACTTGTTTCTGACCGAGTTGGTTTAAATATGTTGGTGAAAATTTATAAGTTCATTTACTCTATCAAAGTTACTAAGGAGCCATATAAAAAGCCTTTTCTTCAATATATTCAGGGTATTATTTGTCACATTTACTGGCAATATATTGTATATCCTAGTGCTAAGACAACTTAAATTCCTTTGGCCAAGTAGTGTGTTTCGACGAGGGATATTTATTCCAGTTCTGTCTTGAAGTCTAGTGCATATTTCAAGTTCTTGTCCATTAGAGAAGAGCTTCATGTTTTTATGTATAAATATGATTGATGACTGAACAAATAACTGTCGTATGTTAAGCAACATGCTTTGTTGATACAGTTCACATGTTGGAAAAGTTGGTGGCCTTTTGTACATAACTTTTAGAATGAAATTCTGGCAGGTATTTACCTGAGCCAAATGTGAATCAAGTATTCCACCCCAACCATTTATTCCATATTGTAGTTGTGACTGGACTAAGGCAAAATATACAGTTCTCAAGACTTTTGCTGAAAGGATATTTCTGATTCTGTAAAATATATAAATTAACTTTTGAAGTTTATTGGCCAACGTTGATGCATGCATATTCCATTTTAAATGACTATCTATAATAACCCCTAAATATGTAGCATTCATTGACTTCTGTAGGGTATAGCAGTTGCATCTTTCGCCATTGTTACAAATTGGTGTGGGGATCTTCAGTGTTAAATTGTCTGTGGGTTGTAATGTTTTGTTATGTGAGAAGCATAGGTATTGTGTTTTGGTTTCATTTAAGGTAAGGAGGTGGTTATTTAGCCATTTTTGGACTGTAGCAAGGGTTTCTTGAGTTCTATTAAAAGTGTCCTCCCAAGTTGTTCCTGTGACTGTGACGACAGTGTCACCAGCATATGAGGTAATCATCGCATTACAGTTCAGCTTACACAAATCGTTAATATATAACAGAAAAAGAATAGGACCTAAAACTGTTCCTTGGGGAATTCCAATTTTTACTTCAGCACTTCTACTTAGAGTACCTTTGATTCGTACCTTTTGTATTCTGTTAAAACGAAAGCTTTTTATTAGTTCTTGAGGAGTACCACGAATACCTTCCTTTTCAAGTTTTCTAATGAGTATATTGTGGTCTACGGTGTCAAAAGCCTTTCTTAAATCCAGGAACACAGAAATTGTTATTTTAGAACTATCAATGGCTTTATACAAATAATCAGTAAGGGAGAATATTGCATCTTGAGTACTAGTGTTTGGTCTAAAACCAAACTGATTTGGTGACAATATGTTGAACTTATTCAGATAGTTAAGTAATCTGGTTTTGATGCATTTCTCTAGTAGCTTAGAGAGGTGGGTTGTGAGGGAAATTGGTCTATAGTTATTTAACTCTCTTTTATCATCTGATTTATGGACTGGGATTATGATGGCAATTTTGAATGAGTCTGGAAATTGTCCTTTCGTTAGTGATAAATTAAAAATATGGTGCAGTGGTTGTAGAATTTCTGAACTAATTATCTTAATTGTTTTACTAGAGATATTATCATAGCCATTTGCTGAGTTATCTTCTAGAGCAGCTATGTGGTTTGTTATTTCTGATTTTGTTATGGGTATAAAAATATAGACTGAGGTTGAGATTTTGCAGTGCTATCACGTGCATTTGTGTTGTCAGGTTCCTTTCTTGTATTACTTATTTTTTCAGAAAGTTCTAAACCTATGTTACTAAAATAGTCGACAAATTTGTTTGCAATGGCAGCTGGTTGGGATGTTTCTTGTGAGTCTCTGATAAATATGCTGTCAACAGCTGAAGATTTATTTCCCTTCCTACATGTTAAATCATTAATATTTTTCCAAAGGACTTTAGAATTATTGGAGTTTGACATAATTTGTTTGGAATAGTACCTTTCTTTTGCTATTTTAACAAGCCTGTTTATCCAGTTTCTGTACAATTTATGTTTCTTAACAGTTTCTGGGACCTTATCACTGTTTGTAGACCTCTCCCTTTGTTTAACAATTTTCTGATGTAATTTATCTCTTATTCTAATAGAAGTTAAAATTCCGGTTGTGATCCATGGAGTAATTTTTTTAAATTTTGATCTTACGTTATTTATGGTAGTAGAGTGTTCAGAGATGTATTGAGTCAGTAACTTAATGAAACTATCAGCTGCTTTGTTAGCATCATGTTCAGTTATGATAGATTCCCAAGTTTCATAGTTAATGATTTTTTTAGAGTTTTATAATTTATTCTTACATTGTTCAAAGTATTTTCTCCTGTTTGTGGAGTGTATTTTTGAGATTTATTTTGTATGAGAAATGTAGGACTGTGATCTGTGATACTGGTATGAAGAACAAAAGGGTCAAAGTTGCTGTTTCTGTGGGACTTAACATGTATGTGATCGATACATGTTCTGGATTTTGGGGTTATTCTAGTTGGTGAGTTTATGTACGAAATGAATCCATTTGCATGTAATACATTTAAAATCTCATTTTTAATATTTTGGGCATATTGCCTTGTAGGATTTAAAATATCAATATTTATATCTCCTATTAATATACTGTGTGTAGCTGTAGGCAAGTGCTGGCGAGTATTTCCTAGTTCTTCTATGAATTTCTTTGGGCTTGTGGAGGGTGATCTGTATATAGCAAGTACCAAGTAACTTTCTTTATTATATCTGAAGTTGAGTAGGCTAGCATTTGAAGCTTTCAGTGTTTTTACCGTAGATATTGTAATATTTTGTATGAGGTTTTCATGCACATATATCTTTATGCTGTCATGGGTAGAATTTTGAGTTGGTATGAAGTATTCATTATATCCTAAAATAGCAAATGGTATATCCTCAATGAGCTGAGTTTCAGACAGTATAATGACATCTGGTTTATGATCAAGTTGATCGAGCATAACTAGCATACTTTCAAAATTTGTTATCATGCCACATATATTTAGGTGCATGATTTTAATTCCTGCGGTAAAGCTAATTAATTTGTTCAAGTCTTGAGTACTGTTTACAATCTTTGAAGTAATATCTTGAAAATTAAGGTCTACTTCATTATCTGATTTCATACCTTAGTTGTTTTATTTGAGGGTACTACCATAATTACTTTACACTCACTTTGAAACAAAATTTCCTAAAATATTGATTGATCACTTGGCTCAGGCAAACATACCTTCAGTTTCCTTGATTCCCATGAACTGTTGGTAGGTCATCTGCAGTCTTGATTTGTAGAATCGGGCTGTTTTCATTTTTCCTCATGAAGATCTTCCCGTTCCTGGTCCATGCGAATTTATAATTCATTGCCCGTTTAGAATTCCTGGCAAGCCAATATAAGTTTTGGTTGTCTTTCGTTAAATGTTCATTTACATACACTGTCGAGTCTCCCTTGATCTTGACATATGTGCAAAGAAGTTTCCCATGTTTCCGTTTTTTGCTCATGATCATGTCTTTAGTTTGGCGGGAATAAAATTTTGCTACTATGAGGGGCGTTTTCTTCTTGCCATCCTTATCCGTAAAGGCTGCAAGTCGGTGGCAATATTCAATGTCCCTATCAGTTTTGATTTCAACACCAACTGCACCTGCCACTTGAGCCACAATATTATACACATTCTCCTGTTCGGAGACTGGTATCCCAGCGATTTCAAGGTTGTAATTCTTAGAGTGTTGCTCCAAGTCATTAACTTGCCTTTTAAGTTGCCCATTTTGTTCTTTAAGCAAGCCATTCTCCACTTTAGTGTTGTTTACCTCTAGAGTGAGTTGGTCAATGCAAGATTTTAGTGCGGTATTTTGCTCCAAGAGTTCATCAAATTTTTTTGATTGATACTCCAGAGAGCTACAAACATCCTTTAGCACTTGTTGCATATTGTTAACCGCTTCACATAAGCTTGCGGTGTCCGGTTTGACCTTAGTCGGCTGAAAACTAGATGTAGCTGTTTTGACTGAATTAGGGTTATGTTTGCATTGTTTACAATGCCACAGAATTTCGCCCGGATTTGCAAGCATTGCTTTAAAAACGGCGTTCGTCACACGAGCACAGGTAAGATGAAACATTTCACCACACTTTCCGTCACATTGTACGAAATTTTCATTCTCCTTCAGCGAAACTTTACAGGAGGTACAAATAACATTACTATTCTTGGGCGCCAAGTATTATTATAAACATTTGATCAGGAGTGGTTTTACTAAATTTTGTTATTCTTGTTGGGGGTATTTACTGTGGGTTTCAGTCCATAGGAAATTAGTAACTGTGTTAATAATTCACAATTTCTATCACATTTTAAGAAATCCACATTTACATCCCCACAAATTATTATATCGAAATTTACTTAGCTCATGTTATTGAGTAACAATTCTAATTTGTCTATAAATAAACGAAAATTTCCTGACAGAGAACGGTATACGCATACAATTATTAACTTAAACTGCTGTGTTTTTACGGCAGAGAATTCAAAATCCTGTTCCATAATTAGATAATTATAAGCTGTTAACTGTTCATGATCTAAAATATTTCTTAAGAAGATACAAGTACCACCATGGCTAATATTAGATCTAGAGTATTTACTAGCTAGTATAAACCCTGGGAATTGAATTAATTCGAGTTGTTTCTCTTTCAGCCAATGTTCTGAAATACATAGTGCTGAGTTGTCTTTAAGTTCATTTCTAAGCATTAGATTTATGTAATCAATTTTATTACAGAGAGACTGAACATTCTGGTGGTAAATTTTAAATTTGTTACTTTTGCAAGCTTGTGTTGGTGATTTATTTACATTATTATTATCATAATTGTTATTATTATTGTTGCTAGACAAATCCGAAATACCATTGTTGCACTCAGTTAAATTTGACATAGAAAGATCTCAATGCCAAACCTCACGTTAGGCTTCTTTTACCAGCTTCCCTGCTTCCACTCTAAAGATATTACTGTTGAACTATTCTTACCATTTGAATTTACAATTTTGCAGATTTCATCATTAAGATACTCTTTTATTAACCTATTTAAGTGTAGGCCATGTTGAGTGTGGAACTTCGTGTCTAATTTACTTAGCCTACATCTATAATTTGGACATTTGGAAAACTCTTACAAATTTTATGAATTTTTCCTTTTGTAGCCTCTATTTCTACATTTACACATGATTTGGAAATTAAGTCATATCTCTGCGGAATGTTTACAATAATGACATTTGTGTTTTGCATGGATGGCAATGTACCCTTTAAATATTTGATTACCTTTTTACTTTCGTTTCTTTACACGTCGTTTGCTCCAGCGATGATAACAGAAAAATCATTTGAAGTTAGGGACGCACAATCTCCTACCATCCCGTCCGTGACCGCTGCAATAGGAGCTCCTGGTTTTACTGTCGAAGTGACCTCCATGTTAACGCTTCTCTCCAGAACGTTTGCTGCTATATCTCGCCCGTGACTATCCGCAAATATCCGCATCTTCCTGGATTTTCTCTTTATCACTTTACTCTTTTCTTCTTGAAGAAAGTCATCATTCTCTTCGACGAGCGCTCCAAATGAATTTGAGACGGGAATTTCATTTCCTCCATTTTTAGACCTAGGCTTATTCGATCTTACACTACCAGCAACCACTGTTGACCAAGTTTCCTTGCTTTCTTCTCTGTTTCCTTTTAATTTATTCATCTCTTCCATTAACTTAGAATTATCAATAAGAATTTCTAAATACTATCAATATTCCGTATTTCACAAGCGGTAGACTGGTCAATTCCCCAAAACGTTTGGACTTGTGAACAATACTGTATAATATCAGTGTCAAGTGCAGTAGCGCAGCGCGAAGAAAATAATTGGGTAGACACAAATAAAAAGAAAAACTGCAGTAACACATTTTAAAGAATATGTTGAAAGTTTTAACTTAAATCTTACATACTACATATTCTCTTGGCCCCATGTAAAAGAACTAGGTTTAATTGATGAGCGCAACAATGTACAAATAATGCCATGGGACAATGCTGTCTGATAATTGCTTGAAGACCATTGTTGCTACCCGACATGACAGTTGCTCCAGCATATGTCTAGTTAGTTAGTTATTAAGGTTTTAAGGGGCAGACTATTTTCTTATCTATTTTATATTCTTCCAGATCGAAAATTACGTGTGTATTTCCGAACCCTGTCCACTTTTATCTAATGATACATCGAAGAAATCTACAAATATTTCCTCAACTCTCGAGTTACAGACATATCGCACAATTACACTTAATTGAGCTTTGAAGGACACGTCAGTAGTCTTATCTGCCTGAATGGCCACAAATTCAGATGACGAAAGCTCTTCTGCAATCCTCTCCCTTACGGTACTGCATTAGTGACTGAATGGATTAAACCATTTTGGATGTCTGGAGACGTTCCTTCAAAAACAGAGCTGCCTCCAAGCTGCCTTCTTTCATAAATGATTCTTTTATTGCCAGCAAATCGAGGGTTTCTAAATAATTGCCCTTATTAAGAGAGTTGTGGTCTTCTCTGTGCCCTCTAAAGGCAAGTTCTTGCCACCCGAGATGACACACCATCTATTAGGTGACCCACTATTCGCTTATTTCGAGTTACATTTTCATTATGTTTCACAGCTGCCAATCGCGTTGTTTCCACTAAACAATGCTCAATTCTATATCTTGCTAGCATGTGAAACATCTCTGCATTATTAATGTGTCTTGGTCCCTGAATGTTTTAGAGTTTTGTCTGATTTCTTTTTATTGTTGTGATACCGTACGGGTCCATGGTACTTCGCCCCCAAACATCAAACAGTAATAACAATGAAGTGACTTTGTGTGCTTTCTTTTGTCGAGTGGCCTCCTGAGAGACCGAGTGCAGGTCTTTCTAGTCGACGCCCGTGAGCGACCTGCGTGCCGGGATGAGAGATAGAATGGATGAAGATGCATGAAACTGGGCAAGGATTTGGAAGGAAGAGGCCGTGGCCTGTCAGAAGGAAAATGGGGAAGCCATGGAAAACCATTTCAAGGACGGCCGACGGTGGTGATCGAACCCACGCATCTACCGAGTCATCAGAGAGCTTGGCATCATGACCTAACGCTGTGCTTTTGCGAGTGTAGCCACCGCTGTCGGTACTTTGTGTGCTGAGAACCACATAACCATCTATATTTCGAATGGCAACTACTTTGAAATTTTCTTGTACCTTTTTGGGACAAATCCAACTGAGTGCCATTTATTTTAGATTTTAGTTTCAACTTTTGTTCAAATGTTAATGATGATAGTGAATTAGACTACTATGAAGAAATCTTACAGAATCAAGGTTACACTGTTCATGTCAACTAATAGCTCATCACTTTCCATGGTTAATATAACTAGAAACAATGGCACAATAAGTACAGGATCACGAAACGTTCACCACATCGCCAAAGAAAGGACATGTCTATTATACAGGTGGAAGTCGAGCTCCCTGTGAATGTGTATTTCAATTGTGTAATACAGGAATTATCACAGTAAAAGTTGGCACAGGAACAACATACGATCGTTAGATTAATTTAAAGATAAGCAGCCGTGTAAAACAACGTGAAATTCCAGTTATTTGTGTTAGGGAGCATTCACTTCACTTTGCCGTCATGAGCTCGTGCGCGGTGTGCAAGAAGGAAGTGGGAAAAGCAGCAGTGAAAGTACAGTGTGGTACGTGTAAAAACTGGTTCCATGGAAAGTGCGTTCAGATAAATGGAAAAGCTGGTGAATGGCTATGTGAATTTTGTTTCATTAAAGACACATCTCCATCATTAGGAGAAGTGATGGTGTTATTGAACGAACTACGAGAGGAATTTCGTTCCATAAAAAGTGAGCAACTTCAGAGGGAGACAGATCTGGGTAAGTCACTGGACATGTGTCACAATAAATTAGATGATAATACGCTACTGCTAAAATCACAGCAGGCAGACATAGCTCAGTGCTTAGCACAAATAGAATCCTTGAAGCAGGAAAACTCTGATATACGCACTAAAGTGAAAGAATTGGAAAATCGTGTGTTAGAATCTGAACAGTATTCCAGGCGCAATACAATTGAGATACAAGGTGTGCCTGAAATAAAGAATGAGAACGTTCTTAACACTGTCAAACTGGTTGGACAAGCCTTGGACGTAAATGTGACTGATGAAATGGTGGACGCTTGCCATCGTCTACCAAAACAACCAAGCCAACAATGCAGTGGCATTCTCGTTAAATTTGTGAGGCTGTTCGACAAAGAAATCTTCATGGAACGGCGCCGTGTAAAGAGGAATTTATCTACTAGACATATGGGACCCACTGGGGACAGCATGGTGTATGTGAACGAGAGTCTCGCCCCGGAAAAGAGGAGACTACTGGCAGCGGCTCGTCAGAAGCGGAGAGAAAAGGAGTTTGCGTATCTATGGGTAAGAAACGGAGTCATAACAAGTAGTTCCGTGAAGAACTATACAGCCTATTTTCATATATCCTACTTATGTTAATTGCCTCTATCAACATACACAATTTCAGTTTGATTGCTGTAATAGATTCGTAGATATTGAGAACCGACTAAATATTTCGGATGGTCGCCATGTTGGATTTTATATATGTAGGTCCTATAGTTATGTACTGTTACATGCAGATTATTGTGAACGTGTAGTATTCAAACTTCAATCGCATAATTAGGACACAAGAAAAAACAAGGAGGTTTAAAAATTTTTCACAGCTGCCATCTTGAGGTTATGGAAACAATTGAAATAAATTAGATGCCAGTGGATTAACATTCGGATAAAGATTTACTGTACCAAGTTTCACTGCACGCGGATGGTTAAATTGCGAGAAACGTCCATGTGAATATTTATAATTCGCGTCACCGCCATGTTGGATTTGTGATCAGCAGGTTATTTAAAGTCCTATAGGTGAACTTAAGTTCATAGCCCCTATGAACATTAAAAAATTTAGTTTGATTGCTAAAATAGATTCGTAGATATTCAGTATCGTCTAAATATTTCGGATGTTCGCCATGTTGGATTGTTAAATGTATAGGCCATAGAGTCATGTACCATTAAAGGAAAATTATTGCGTAGGTTCATTATTCAAACTTTCACTTCGATCGCATGACTACATCACAAGAAATAAAAACTTAATTTTAAAATTCGCACTGCCGCCATCTTGAGGTTATGTAAACAATTGAACAAAATTAGATACCAGTGGATTACAAAGTGTATAAATATTTCCTGTACCAGGTTTCAGTGCGCTTGGAACATTAAATCGCGAGAAAGGTCTATTTAAAATGTTCAAATTCGCTTGGCCGCCATGTTCGTTTTGTAGTTAACCGGTTTTTGAAAATCTTATAGATGGACTTCCAGTAGTGCCCTTTATCTCCGTACAAAATTTTAGGGAGATACCGCTAATAGTTTCAGAGATATAGAATGCCGGTGAAATATTTCGCACATCCGCCATCTTGTGATTATGTAAACAATTGAACGAAGTTAGATGTCGGTACATTACAATGTATATAAACATATACTGTACCAAGTTTCATTGCGTTTGGTTGGACAAATCGCGAGAAACGTGTATTTAAAAGTCGCAAATTCGCTTGGCCGCCATGTTGGTTTTGTAGTTACCAGGTTTTCAAAAGTCACATAAGTGAACTTATAGTAGTTCTCTCTATCACCATAGAAAATGTCAGGGTAATATCGGTAATAGTTTCGGAGATATTGAATGCTGGTGAAATATTTCGCACAGCCGCCATGTTGGATTGGTGAGTCGTAACAAAATTTGAAGGGCACGGTCAAGGTCGCCGGGAATAGTGCTATGAACTTTCCGAGTTTCATTGAAATCGCTCCTGCCGTTTAGATTTTATTAGGGGGGGACACACACACGAATCACACACACACACACACACACACGCACACACACACGGACAAAAGGTGATCTCATAAGCCTATTTTTTCAAAATTGAAAATAGGCTAAAAATGAAGAAAAATGAGGGTTCCCGTATCATAGTAGTTAATAGTATGGACGATCTGAACGGAATTTAAAATAGATAAATTGTCAATTTACTATCAGAATGTACGAGGTATGAAATCTAAATTGTATGTGTTTAACGAAAACCTATTGTGTAATGATATAGATATATGTATTTTAACAGAAACTTGGTTAGACTCCATCGTTTACGACACTGAGGTCATTAACACTGGATACAGAGTATTGTTTTAGATCCCTTAGTTGGGGGTAGTTAGATCTAAAACGGATGTGTTATTGTGTTGATTTGGAGAGCGATTCCTAGAGGGGGGGCAGCTTCCCGTAGCTGGGTAAGCTGACCAGTGTAGAGTGTTGTTTAGTGTTAGGATGCTAGGGGATGCTCCTATAAAGACGTAAGTGTACCTCGGGGGATGAACCTCTGCGTACAGGTTAATGTACTAGCCTCTCAGCTGGTTGGAGAGAATTATATAACCGACGTGCGTGCGTCAGCTATGTGTGGGCGGCTCGCTTGTGAGAGACACAATAGAACTTGAGCCGGCGATTACAAGCTACTGTTGTCACGCTTACTCGTGGCGGGAATCAGGAAAGGCGTTAGGACGTAAAGGGGCGTGCAATTAGTAAGACAAGTGTAGTGTACTGACCGAGTATTTATTGGTCAGTGAATATGGAATTGTAAGCCCTTTTAGGGGAATGTAATAAATGTTATGAGTTTAAGTGTACAAGTTTGTGGAGTAGGTTACAAAATATAGGATCTCTGAACACTGCTGACTCACCTGATGATAACAGCTAGGGCCTCCGGCGGACACACTGTATGACTGATAATCGAGAGAGAGCTGTCCTCCTTAGGGCCTTCTTCTTATAGGCTTTGGTGTTGTGCTGTCAGCATTCCACTGGCATAGATGCCCCAGTTAGTTATGTGTAGCTGTTTATGGTGTGATGCAAGTGTTTGGCAAGCCTTCCAGGCTGGTTAGCTGCCCTTGCTGTGTGAAAGATATTGTTCTGGACTTATGAGATATGCCAGTTAGGGATGGTTTTAATAGATGATGGAGGGTGGCTTCCAGGGGGTGCAGCCCCCTGGGGGCCTGTACAAGCCTCTTCCTCTGTTTAGTTCGCGTCCCCGCGAACGGGAACGGAACGTGTAGTTGGGGTGTCGTCGTAGTAGGTCGTAGTGGAATCTTCCTGGTGTCTGATCTTCGTTTCTTCTGTTCCGTGTAGAGGTGGTGATGTCGTGTTGATGTAGGGATGTCGTGTAGATGTGAGATCAGCTCGTGTTCAGAGGGGTGGTTTTGGGATATACATATACATTTGACATTTTAAAACAGTGCATGAGAAAAAATTTGGTATTTGCAATATATAAAAAGTTCTACAAAAAATATACATTGATTTAAACATTATGTAATATATTGTTGTGCAGGGAGGAAAAAACCCGGGACTGGACGGTTGATTGTGCCGTCCGCCTCTGTCTTGGGGAAAAAATTGCTCCCTGCAATGTGAAAGATGGAAGAAGTAGAAAAAAATAGGTGTTCCAGGGTATAAGTTAAAGGAAATATTTAAAATATGTTTATTGTGTTGGGATAAAACGGAACACCTTTACAAGTTGGGGCGTTAGAAGAAAGAAAATGAAAGAAACAAATCATAATCATGGTGTACATGTGTTTTACAAGAATATGTGTGTTCATAATGTGTGGCATCATAATTTTGTGTGTAGTGGCTTTGAACAATATTGCCGTATTTTGTGTTACATTATATTACATTATATACTTAAATCTAACTATGTTAATTATTAATTATGATATATCTAGACGGCCGTGTCTATTATAACTTTGCGTGCACGCTACCTTTTGTATTTAAGTGCCGTCCCACGGCTAATCCTGTCCGGCCGTTTCCCGGTGTAGCTTAGTGGTCGTGCCGCTGATATGTACCCTTACTTTGTGAACCATTCTCTGTGGGCGAATGCTTTCACACTTGACAGTGAGAGTCGCCACCACAGATCGGTTGCGCCCTCATTGCCGTATTTTGCGTCGCATCTTTGACGCCTTGTGTTCTTTGTTTATGTTGATCTGTCAGCAAGCCTGATACCCCACAGGTATCAACCCTGCTGTTCAGATTTCTGGAGTGTAGCTGTAAAAAAAATGGAGGTGTATGTGTTGGGTTGTGTGTGAGGATGAATACGAATTGTAAATACAAATTAGTGCGCACAGGTGGAACAATAATATGATGGCACAAATAACATGTTGCTGCTGTATGGCAGTGAAATCATAGTCACCAGTGCCATATTCCTGGTGACGACGCCTGAAAAAAATGGAGAGGTTAAGAAAACATATGAATATTGCATATCAGCTACTGTGTCAGTGTGTTCACTGGCTGAAGCTCTTTTTCCCCTGAAAAAAAAATAGCATGATTAGTGTTAATTGATGTATGATCGGGCTTACCCTACACGGTGCCGTAATGTTTATTCTTACTCTCTAAGTGTTTATATTTAGTCCTAATTAACCCAGTTAATCTAACTTAATGTATTATCGGGCTTACCCTGATGACGGATTTGCGTCGCCATCAGGTGCCGAGATTTTATCTTAATCTAACTTATTCTAGTGTGTTATCGGGCTTACCCTGATGACGGATTTGCGTCGCCATCAGGTGCCGAGATCGTTACCTTAATTATGGTAAGTATATAAAAAATGGTTGCTATTAGTAAGCCGAATGGGTTGCCTTACTCTATTGCCGAAATATGCTGTGCTATTATTTAGCAACAGCGGTTAGTAAATTTGCTTAATCCTATGTTGCGTATCAAATGCAACTGTCTTACAGCTAAAATTTTGACCAGGGCGATCGCCTGGGGCAATTTACTTCCTCAGATCACCACCCGTACGTATTCTAGAAACACCGGTTGTCTCTAGAACCGCCGGATTCCGCCCCCTTAATACTAGTTGTCGACGCTTATGCTAATGATTACTAACTAGTATTAATATAGTCGCAGGCGGCTTACGGTGCCTCTAAGGAAACCGTCTCACCCGCTGTATTTATCTGCTCATTGCCGTTGTCTTTGCATATGTTGTCGTTGTTGGGTCTGCCCACTTTAACCCCTGTGAGTTGCTCGCGATGCCCCTCATTTAATGCCCTTGGCTGCCCGATGCGTCACCATTTATGTGGGCATTGGACATCGTCCAAAGGCA
Source organism: Meconema thalassinum (assembly GCA_946902985.2). Lineage (NCBI taxonomy): Eukaryota > Metazoa > Arthropoda > Insecta > Orthoptera > Tettigoniidae > Meconema > Meconema thalassinum. Next base: position 194,571,757 of record OX336394.1, on the reverse strand, counting down.
TAATATCATTTTCACCCTTATTGGCAGTAGTAGTATCCTTTTCGCCTTTATTCGCAGTAATAATACTCTCTTCGCCACTGTTGGCCGCAATAATAATCATCCGGGAATTGAGCGTCCGGGTCCTCTTCGCCAATGTTGGCAGCAATAATACTTCACTCCCGCGCATAGGAGTCTCGCTTCTCGCTGTAGAAGCCCTACTTACTTATATTTAACTAAAAGTCTAGTCCTAGTTTGGTCGTCCCTAGGGTCAACTCTTGAGTCCGGCGTGGAGCTGGCTATTTCTCCCACCATCCTCAGAAAGTCTCCCCTGCAGGTCTTGGCTTCGACGACCGTGGCACATAGTGGGTGTAACATCTCTTCGTCCCAGGGGCAGGCTAGGCACACCTAGGATTCCGAAGTTTGCCCGTGCTAGGCCATGAATGCCTCGACCTTACGTGGTTCGTCTGTTATTGGTCCGGTCGTTAAGTTAACTAGGGTAAGGCTCATCATCGCCTTACCCGCTCTGCTCCAGTGTGGTGCCTTTGGCCTTCTGCTTGTGTCGTTATCACCAATCAGCGTGTTATCAGATTCCTTTTTATGTTATATATATATATATATATATATATATATATATATATAAATATAGTGTAACCTGTAAATAATTTGCTGTGTATAAAATGTAAAATTTTTCAAGTGTTTTGAGGCTGTATAAACTTCTAAGTGCATAGACTACTTCAGGTCTACTGTTGCTATGTCGGATTTCCAGCTGTAATGCCTTGTTAATTTTCATGGAGGCGTTAGTAGGGTTTAAGGCGCTAGGTTCCCTGTTGTTAGGATCCGGGGGTATTATCCGTTGAATAGGCTTGAAGCAAGGTAGGAGAGGGTTGCGCATCTTTGGGCTTCATGTAAATGGTGGCCTAAAGCCGGTGATGCTACCAGGATGCTTCTACAATGAGTGGACGGGGGTAGGTATTTCCCGGGATTGCAAAAATATAAAAATTCCATGCAGGAGTAATACTAATGATAACCCAGGTGTTTGGGTGGGATGTTCCATGCATGTATCTGGATATGAGGCGTATCCACCCTCATCTAAGGATAGGTATTGGTCAGTGTAAAATAATATTATGTCCCCTTCATGCGGGATTATTTAATTTAAAAAAATGGTTAGTATATGATTTTGGCCTCATCTCTTACTTGGAGATGCGCATTACGCTTAATTGTCGTTTTCCGACACACCCCTAATATTCAGGTGTTAGCATTGAGATCCAGGGCGTAGGAAGCCCTCTCTTTAAACGCATGAAGTCTATCAACCCCGATGTATATTTTGTCATGTAGTGTAGCTGTTTTGATCGTGTCTGTATGTCTGTGTTGGTTAATGTTGTAATTGGGAAGGTTATGGAAGGGGAGTAGTGTAGTAAGATGTAGCCTGTGGGTTGTATATTGGTAATCCCGCTGGGATTGTCCACTTATGCCCCTGTCATCCTCCTTTGGTCCATGTCTGCTTTCTATCCGCTTCTTGGGATAGTAAAGTGTGGTGACGCTGTGACGTCACGGCCTAATCTGGTTTTCCATTTGTAGTGTTAAAGTATCAAGTGATCGTGGTGCGACTGGTCATGTCCTGACCGTCTATGATGGTGTTAGGATTTAAAAGTAAGAAGAGAAGTATTTATTGGGGAGGTCTGTTCCCTCAGAGTCCCTGTCTTTATTTGCCCCTGATTATTGAGCGCGTGTGTATGTGACTATGTTCCGTTACACCACGCGGGCGGGAGGCCTGTTATCGGCTAAGTCCTATCGTGTATCGCGTGTCTGAGTGTCAGATGGTGCGTGCAACTTGTCAACATCTTTGTAGATATGTCCCTGTGGCCTTAAGGTAAGTCCGGCTTATTATGTCTGTACGTTGCTAAATGTCACCACTGTTGTAACAGTGCTGAAAAATGTATGGCATTATAATTGGTCTGTGTTTGTGATTTCATGGTCACTGCCGATATAACAATAGTGTCTGTCGGCAGCAGTGTTGCAATGCGGTGGTCTCTGCAAGTCAGTATTTCGTCATGTTATGTTTACATTTGTTTGTGTGCATGAAGTCTCTGACATTGCGTAGGTCGGCTGTCGGAACGTGAATTTTTGCGAACGTCGGCATGTTGTTATTGCTTGAGATTCCGGGAGTGCCAGTGTGCTAATCTGTCCCGCTTTTGTTAATCGATGTTATGTGTACACTGCTTTCGCAAGACTTTGTTTTGTGTATCCATGTGTAATCCATGTCTGGGAAGTCTATTGTGATCCCCTTGGAGGTTACCGATAAAAAAAAACCTCCTGTGTCTATAGGCATGTGTCTGACCCAGTTATTTACTTATCTGTGGCCAACTTCAGTGTAATTGGGCGTCTGGATTTTTGTTTCCCATGGCGTCCAATTTTTTGCTGGGATTCGGACCCGTGATCATGTAATTCTCCGTGTTCTATGTCTGCGTTGTGTTTTTGGGATTTAGGTGACCCCAGTGTGTTTTTTTTGATTGTGTCTTTCGTACCAAAATACCATTGGTTAGTTAGTTTTTGGTACGAGTGTGGTGTGTGGTTATGAGTTCGGACCCGGCTTGCTGTAAGGACCTGGTATGACGATATCTATGCCGTATATGCCATGGCACATGTATCGTGTATTTGAAATGCGCAGATGAGAATACGCATTCCTGTGAAGAGTTTGTGTGTTTTTGAATTCTCCTCGTAGTGTAATTTGGGGAGTTATAAGGTTTTGGATCTGACGTGAATGATGGCGTTTGTTCCCGTTCAACCTGGAGTGGGCTTAGTCTGTCTGTATGTGTGAAGGTCGCTCAGTCATGAGTGTTTTATCGCTGAGTGCGACAGTATTGAATTACAATGGCGTGTGCACTCACTTGTTAGTTGTCTGGCTTCGTTCATGTTTCCGGCACGTGTATGTGTGTCTGGGCCTGAGTACTATCTCTGTAGTTGCGAGTAGGGCTTTCCGCAATGTAAAAGAACCTTCCGCTATGTACATTTGTGTTCCCAAGTTTTGTGTCAACTGTAAGCGTGGGTCGAGTATATCCCTCTTAATGGTACTAAATGTCGTTATGCACGAGTGTCTCCGGGCCGCTAGTCGCGTGTTTGGTGACTAGGTGTCTGAGGTGATTTTGTTGTTTCCCGCTTATGAATATCTATTAGTGGAACTGTCCCTTACTTTCCTATCCTGCCACTGGATAGCTACCCGACCTTACATTCCTGGTATTCAGAAGGTTATGGGTTCGAGACCGTCTTTAACCAGAGTAATTGTTTCTGGTGCCATTCTAGGCTGTGTCTCCGGGCCAGTTCTGTTAGCGTATTAACTTGTTATGTTGCAATGTGAATTGGCTGTGTGCCGTCCAAAAATATGTAGGCTTTCCCAAAGTCTGGGATCTTCACCCTATGGTGTTTGTGTTTTAGCTTGCGTGTTGTTATGGAGGTGAGAAAAAGTCATGTTATAGGCAGTGTAATGTGTCACGTATGCCTATGGATTAAATACATACAGTTCAACTTGGCGAACTTTCCTTTCCCGGGATTAATGAATGAGGCAGAAAAAATGAGTTATGCAACGCTCCGAATTAAGAGAGCACTTTGAAAAAAAATAGAGAAACTATATTGTATCTCGCCTGCACCCTGCTTTATGCTTATTAAAGCGGGTTGCCATGCGGCGATAGTCTGTAAAAATTGTGTCGTAAACAATATCAAAAATGTTTAAAAATGAGAAGTAGGACCTGAGTGTAGTATTCACCTATTTGGTGACGTTAGTACTACAGTAATCTAGTTACGTCTCAGGGGAATCTACCACTTTTGAAAAATAGTTTGCGATTCTTAATTCTTGCCACGATTAGGGCTCTCGCCCGTCACAAGAGAATCTATCAAACTGTGGGACCAGAACATAGAACATTTAGTCATTTCTACCTAGAAAGACCCGCCTAAGCTCTATGCAGTGGTTTATTGCTTAAGCTGTGTTCAGAATAGCTCTTTCCGGCCTTAAGCCGCGTGGCTCGCCTGATTGGCTTCCGCTTGGCTTTGCATATTAAAAACTTTACGTTATCCAAGTTATAATGTGGACCAACTATGATCAATAACCATTGATGGCCTGAGAGAAGAAAAAAATAATGCTAGGGGCCAAAAAAAACCAAGAAGAATTTTGAATTATACACTTTTGATTTAGCCATGTTGCACTGCATGTACATGAAAAAAATGTGCAGTTTATGTTTGTGAGTCTCTGTGTGTCTATTGTCGTATTTCTCACGTGTAAACGAGCTTACGTGTATCTATAATATTGGTGCAAGTGATATTGATTTATTTTGTACTCTTGGTGAAAGTCGTTATTCCCTTCCGAGCGTCCTTGGTCTGAAAGGTGAATACTTTCACCCTGTTACTAGGGCATAGGCCCCTGAAACCCATTGAGGCGCTCCTTTGCCATTTTCTGGCGGTTTTTCTAGCAAAGTAAGCCTGGGCCTACTTTCACCGTGGCGTCTGGCTGTTGGCCTGAATGTGGTTGTGTTCGAGGGACTACCTGCGCTCTGCGCTACCCTAGTAGAGTTTACGGGGGTGTGTGTATTTTTGACTGACCGGTCTCGTGGGGTAGGTAATAGGATCTTTCTTATACCCCGTGTACTGTGTGTTAGCGCCTGGTCAGAGTGTGCGGGTGTGTGTTGTGCACCCTGTGGGCCTGAAGGCAACACCCTCTTATGCATTCGCACCTGTGGTACAAATGCTGGTGCCCGCTTCCATTCTGGCAAAATTGCCCTCTGAACTAGCGGTAAAGGCCGTTTAATTGCCTGTCTCTGCCCTGGCAATGTATTTGAGTGTAGTCTGGCCGATTTCTGGCCTATGGCCACGGTAGACTCCTGCCCTTGAGTTTGCCTATTTGTGTAGGTGTGTGTAGGCTTAATGTGCTGTAGGGCGGGCTCTACGTCCTCAGCCCATGACGTGGTTACCTCCCGTTTTATCCCTGTTGTGTCATGTGTGACTGAGAGTCCTGGCGTCAACTCCCTCTCGTTCGTCCGTTCCGAGGGGGTTGGCGTAGGTTCTGCTCCTCGGTTTGGCAAAGTTGCCTTCCGAACCGGAGCTAAGGGATGTGTAATGGTGTAACTTTGTCCCCGCAGTGTATTGGAGTCTAACCTGGCCGTCTTCTGGACTGTGGCCACGGTGAACTCCTTCCCTGGTGTGGCAGTACATGGCGAGAGGGACATCCTCGCAAATTGCCGCGTTAGCGTATCTACGCTTATGTCCTCTCTCGGCTGGGCTGGTGGCCCTGCCATGAACTCGAAAATGGCCTTGTTATCCTGGAGCTCGCGGTACTCGTCCCAAATTTGGGTGTACTGCCTGTTGAGGCTCATGGCCTGCTCAGCGACTTTTGTGCCATTAGTCCCTATGCGTTGGTGTTCCCTGATGAGTGTCTCCCATTGCTGGAACATGAACTCGTGTCGGCAGTGTAATTGCCAGTGTGCCTTAATGATTTGTGTACGGAGGGTGGGGATTTTCGCCCGAATCTTGCGATTCTCAGCGCTGCGGAGTGACCGGACAAGTGCTCTTATGATCCGCATATACTGGGCGTGCAGGATCTGATGAAACCTTCTGAGGTAGTCCTGCCTAGTTTCAAAGACTTTGTGCCAGGCAATTAATTCCTGGTACTCCCCAATGCTCCTCAGCACAGCTAGGCGGTATAGGGGGCCCATGCTGAATGAAGTGTATGCGTCTTCTAATAAAAAAAACTGTGCGTGTTTGGCAGTGTATCTTGTGTCTCTCTGATTCTTTCTGGGGGCTGGGGGGTTGGTTTAACAAAAATTTCCCCTGTGTAGGTAGTGCGAAGCAAAAAAGCTGCTTTCTGTCTGAGATTTTTTTTCCCCAGTCTCGCTTGGCTGTGTGCGGTACGGTAGGGGTCGTTTCTACTACGAGGGCTCGTTGTGTGAGACCCACCCTTACTGTGCGTAGTAGAGGCCCCTCCACCAATCTGTTTTAGATCCCTTAGTTGGGTGTAGTTAGATCTAAAACGGATGTGTTATTGTGTTGATTTGGAGAGTGATTCCTAGAGGGGGGGGGGCAGCTTCCCGTAGCTGGGTAAACTGACCAGTGTAGAGTGTTGTTTAGTGTTAGGATGCTAGGGGATGCTCCTATAAAGACGTAAGTGTACCTCGGGGGATGAACCTCTGCGTACAGGTTAATGTACTAGCCTCTCAGCTGGTTGGAGAGAATTATATAACCGACGTGCGTGCGTCAGCTATGTGTGGGCGGCTCGCTTGTGAGAGACACAATAGAACTTGAGCCGGCGATTACAAGCTACTGTTGTCACGCTTACTCGTGGCGGGAATCAGGAAAGGCGTTAGGACGTAAAGAGGCGTGCAATTAGTAAGACAAGTGTAGTGTACTGACCAAGTATTTATTGGTCAGTGAATATGGAATTGTAAGTCCCTTTTAGGGGAATGTAATAAATGTTATGAGTTTAAGTGTACAAGTTTGTGGAGTAGGTTACAAAATATAGGATCTCTGAACACTGCTGACTCACCTGATGATAACAGCTAGGGCCTCCGGCGGACACACTGTATGACTGATAATCGAGAGAGAGCTGTCCTCCTTAGGGCCTTCCTCTTATAGGCTTTGGTGTTGTGCTGTCAGCATTCCACTGGCATAGATGCCCCAGTTAGTTATGTGTAGCTGTTTATGGTGTGATGCAAGTGTTTGGCAAGCCTTCCAGGCTGGTTAGCTGCCCTTGCTGTGTGAAAGATATTGTTCTGGACTTATGAGATATGCCAGTTAGGGATGGTTTTAATAGATGATGGAGGGTGGCTTCCAGGGGGTGCAGCCCCCTGGGGGCCTGTACAGTATACAGGCAAGAGAGAGGTTCAAGCAGGACTGGTGGTGGGGTGCTAATAGCGGTAAAAGAGGGGATTAACGTTCTCAAGGCTGAGGGAAGGACTCAGAACTCAGAAGTCTTGCTGTTAAAGTTGGAAACAAAATGAAGAGTCTGGTATGTCTGTTCCCTGTACATTCCTCCTAGCTCGGACCTTGAGTCTTACCGTGAAATGCTAGGGTGGGTAGAGAGGCATTATGAAATGTACAATAATAACATCATTATAGCGGGAGATTTTAACATTCCTACAATAACGTGTACAGAAATTAATGATGTAGATAAAAATAGCCATTCGCAGTTACTGTATAACTTCATGAACCCACTTCAACTTAAGACTTACAACATCATTCAGAATTCGAATGGAAGAACTCTTGACCTAATACTCACTTAACTACACAAACCTAAATCTTGTAAGACATAATACTCCTCTTTTACTCGAAGATGCCCATCATCCCGCACTGGAATTAACTGTACCTCTCAATGGAGCCAAAAACACCTTCAGAATTAAAGAGCCAATTAAATTTAATTTTAAAAGCTAAATTTGATGAACTGTACCTCGGTTTAAGAGACAAATTGGGACGATCTCTACAAAATTAACGAAATAAATTCAGCAGTTATTTTTTTTATGATAAAGTTTACGAAATGTTCCAAAATACCGTCCCAGTATTAATGCCTTTTAAACCCTGTAAATACCCTGTTTGGTTTACAAAACAAATAATAAATGATTTGAAAGATAAAGACTTCCACAGAAAAAGAAAAGACTATTCTGAATATAGTAAATTGAGATACAAACAATTAAGAAACAAGACCAAAACAGACATCAAACTAGCTCATAAAAGATATATAACAACAGTGGAAAATAACATTAATAGTGATTGTAAAAATTTTTGGACGTATGTGAAAAGCAGGAGAAGGGCCAATGGTACATGTACTATCATGCAATACAATGAGGAAGAGCTAAAAAGCGGGGAAGCGGTTGTTCATGGTTTTGCAAAATACTTCCAGTCGGTGTATTCACAACACCCTTCTTCCTACAGAATATCGCAAGATGAGGCAAATACGCCAGTAACCCTGCGCATAAGCGAAGTAACAATGGCGGAAATTGATAGAGCGTTTAAAAAACTGAGACCAAAAACATCAGCGGGCCCGGACCAAATACCCCCTTACGTAATTAAGGGTTGCTCACAGATTTTAAAAGATCCCCTTCATTTTCTTTATAACCTAGCAATTAGTACAAATACATTCCCAGATATTTGGAAAAAAAACTCGCGTCTGTCCTATTTTAAAATCAGGTAACCAAACATTAATACAGAACTATCGACCCGTGAGTATAGTACCAGCTGTTGCAAAGATATTTGAATTTATCTTACATGACAGAATTGTTACTCATGTAGCGCCAGCCATATCAGAACAACAACATGGATTCATGCAACGGAGATCTACAGTCACAAATCTGATGAATTTCTCCCACGATGTTTCATCCGAGTTGGATATCGGAGGACAGATGGATGCTATTTTCACGGATTTTGAAAAGGCATTCGATAGTATAGATCATGATATTCTTTTGACAAAATTAAACAATTTCGGTTTTTCACAGGCAAACTTACGATGTTTTAGCTCGTATCTGTCTGGTAGACAGCAATATGTATACTTTCTCGGAAATTCATCAATGGAATATACCGTAAATTCCGGAATTCCCCAGGGATCGAACCTTGGACCAATTATGTTTCTGATAGCAATCAATGACATTACTGAATGTATTAAGCACTCTAAATGTCTTCTATACGCTGATGATTTTAAGATATTCCGTCCTATATCCTCTGCTCATGACTGCTATCTTCTACAAAATGACTTGGACAACATCTTTGAATGGAGTAGGAAAAATAAACTTAATTTTAATCTAACGAAATGTGTCACAATGTCATTTACCCGAAGGAAGAATAAAGTTAGTTTCCAGTATAAGCTGGGGTTGAACACGCTGCGGGAGGTTGATGGTGTAAGTGACCTTGGTGTGGAACTGGATAAAGGTTTGACTTTCGCTTCTCACATCAACAAGGTAACAAGTGAGGCGTACCGAGCACTAGGCTTCGTCATTAGAAATGTAGGACCTTTTCGGGAGGTGAAAACGGCCATTACACTCTGTAATGCTTACGTAAGGGCGAAATTAGAATATGCAAGCGTAGTGTGGAATCCGTGGCGTAAATAATACATAAGATTACTAGAAGGAGTACAGAAGGGATTCGCCAGATTTATACATTATAAAATGAGCGGAAATTACCCATATATGGTCCCATATAAAATTTTATCGAATAATCTAAAAATTATTGCTTTGGAAGATCGTAAGAAAATAAATGATTCCAAGATCTTACACAAGATTGTAAATTCTACGGTAGATAACTCTTATTTTTTATCGTTGCTGAATTTCAATGTTCCACGTCTATCCTCAAGAACGTGGACAACTTTTAGGAATAAGAAAACATGCACCACGTCACACAAACATTCACCGCTTTATAGACTCTGCAGTAGTTACAATAAAGTTGTAGTGTGTAATAAAAGTCTGGACTTCGATCTTAGTCTCCAAAAATTTGTAAAGGTATTTATGACCACATTGCCACGAGTGTAATTAATTAATAAAAAGGTAGAATATGTAACAGCATTAAGGTTAAGCTATAAATAATATTTTTATGTAATTAATTTAGATGTTAATATTAGATTTGAGATTAGATTTAAGTTTTGAAAAAAAAAAAATAGAATTACTGTTTAAAATGTTGTAGGTTTACTGTTATTGGGGTTAAAGACCCTGTTGTAAACCAGCATAAATAAATAAATAAATAAATAAATAAATGTTCACGGCAGGCAGCGTGGAGGGTCTTGGAGGGGATGGCGGCGCACACACGATCTTGCACGCTTGAATAAGAAGGCAGGGGAGACATCCTCCAAGTGTCTATCTGCCTCGTTGTTGGCACACGCAGGATGCAAGTGTTGAAACTTTTAAATCATGAAAATTACTATTAAGGCTTAAGAACTTGGAAGAAAAACAACATTACAATAAATAATAATATAACCTGTCATTTGTTTCGTAAATTTGGATAGACAGTGTCTACCTTGTCTACCCTGACGCTACGCTACTGGTCAAGTGAAGGAGGTGTGAATGTCTCGTGGAAAGTTTAATGTTTGTAATAGATATAATACTTCACCAAGCTATCTTCTTTCATCCCCTACGTTGGGCGACAATGTAATATTTATATATAATCTTCTTTGTCAAAATCCAATAACAACAACAACATGCCCCACAGTTGGGCGATGTTGTAATATATATAAAACTTACCCCTGTTGGGTTACCATAACCACTAATCTCAGGTAGTGGGGCAATAAACTTGCTTTAAAAGAATCCTCAAACACACAAGACACCACTTCCTTTGAACATACACATTTTTAATAATAGTTACTATCCCCCTGTGCGCATTACATTCATTGCCTGAAGAAGAAGAAAAAATACACTAACTGGCATCCATCTTGCCACAAAATTACCTATCAACAACTCATCACCATGGCAACGTCCGCATGCCATCTTGACCTCCTAGATCAAGGAAGCTATCATATGTCAAGGCAACCTCATGCTACCAGCCATGGCCACCACTGAGAATTTCCATGGACAGAGACCACACAATATTCTCCCTGGTGGCCTACCAACGAGTGTCGATGGCTGGCAGCCCAACAAAATAAAACAAACTAAAATACCTAAAAGAAACTCTGTAACCTACTATTGTTAGGTTAGAAATTCACTCTCAACCCTCAAAACAAAAACATAAATGAAATACATGAAGCAAACACTAACAAAACAAAATCACGTACAGAAACAAATCACACATCATAGTCAGAAAAACCATTGGCACAATGACCGTAGAAACAACCGTTCTAGATTAACCAGAATCACCAGCACAAATATATTGTCCTCCAATATAGCAGCCGAAACCATCTCACCGAGTCTATCAGACATTCCTCCAACCTCGGAAAAATCCTACATCATCATAGTCAGAAGAAACGGCAGAATCGTCATCAGACCTGTCTGTGCCGTCATCATAATCATCTACGTCTTCATCAACATCATCATCATTAAGTCTTTCCCATTCTTCTTCTTTCCCTTATGTTTTCGGTCTTCCTCATCTGCTTCACTGTCTTCCGACTGTGTCTCGCCTGCTCCTTCATTCTTCTTGGCTGCCTCCTTCTTCTGTTCCAGTTTCTTCTGCGCCTCCCTTTCCTTCTTGTGTTCCATGCTGCCCTCTGACGGCAGGGGGACCTGGTCCGCAATCTCCACCTCCTGTTCTTCTTGCTGCTGCTTGGTCTTGTTGCGCCGTATCCTGGTGCCGGGTCGAGGAAACTTGCGGTCGTCCACCGCAGGCAGTTCCATGCCTTGGGCCATGCCATGCAAACCTGTAGCAGGGCCTGAGCACGCGCACGGTCTGTCTTCTGCTTGTGCGTCAGCCACTTGCCTTTCGCCTTCATTCTCTCCTTTCCCTTCTTTTTCTTCATCTGCCTTATCATGCGTAGCAATTCCTTTCTTCTCATCTTTTCTTTTCTCTTTGCCTTAATCCCTTTTATCTTCTCCTTTTTCTTCTTCTGATCCTTCAGTCTCTTATCTCGATCTGCCTGACACCTCTTCCTCTTCCTACTCCTTCTCTTTGCCTTCCATCTGGTCCATTTCTTCCTCCAACTTGTTCTCCTGCATATCCTCATCTTTCTCCTCCTAAGCTTCTTCACGTTATGTTCTATTTCATCTTTCTCCTTGTTTTCTGTTTTATTCCCCTCCTCCATTTGACATCCTCTTCTTTTACGTCGGCGGCGACCTCTGTATCTACCTCCTCAACTGCTCTATCTTCTTCGCTTGCTATTGTCTCTCCAATATATACCGCTACAACCTCGTCTTATCTTTTCCAGGTCTTGATTATTTTTCTTACGCCCCCTGTCATCAAGTACTTCATAGATCTTCTCCTCTTCCTCAACAGACACACTCACAGATTCTACTATTTCAACTTTCTCTTCTACAACACATATGACCTCGACTCTCTGTTCTTCCAACGTCCCTTTTTCTTCCTCCTTCAAAGTTACACACTCAGATTCTAGCCTCTCAACTTTCTCTTCTATGATACATAGGCTAGCCACGTGCTCTTTGACCTCATCAAGCTTCTCCGTCAACTTCTCTTTACAACTAGTCATCTGGCAGGTCATCTGGTAGGTAACCTGGGAGGTGATCCTCTCTTCCATCCCTTCGTACTTTTTATAGCGGAGCAGAAGCGTCTCCAACATGGCCATCATCTCAGCTTCAATATTTCTACTATTTTCAGCCATCCCCACTCCTGTCTTTGTGTGATTCATTTCATTCTTGCTCAAACGTTGGGCGCCATTGTAATAGATATAATACTTCACCAAGCTATCTTCTTTCATCCCCTGCGTTGGTCGACAATGTAATATTTATATATAATCTTCTTTGTCAAAATCCAATAACAACAACAACATACCCCACAGTTGGGCGATGTTGTAATACATATAAAACTTACCCCTGTTGGGTTACCATAACCACTTATCTCTGGTTGTGGGGCAATAAACTTGCTTTAAATGAATCCACAAACACACAAGACACCACTTCCTTTAAACATACACATTTTTTATAATAGTTACTATCCACCTGTGCGCATTACATTCATTGCCTGAAGAAGAAAAAAATACACTAACTGGTCTCCATCTTGCCACAAAATCACCTATCAACAACTCATCACCATGGCAACGTCCACATGCCAACTTGACCTCCTAGATCAAGGAAGCTATCATATGTCAAGGCCACCTCATGCTACCAGCCATGGCCACCACTGAGAATCTCTAAGGACAGAGACCACACAATATTCTCCCTGGCGGCCTACCTACGAGTGTCGACGGCTGGCAGCCCAACAAAATAAAACAAAATAAAATACCTAAAAGAAACTCTGTAACCTACTATTGTTAGGTTACAGTTTTTCAATGTGTTGCAATATTATTAGTGTAAAACAAAATTGCAAGGTGGGGAGGATGTTAGGATACATTTGAGTTCTATAGTATTTTTGTATTTTAGGGATTGGTATCATCAGAGTTCCGGCACAGCCTTTCTTAAAAAAAAAAAGACAATTGCATGTCGTGAGGTAATATTTGTTGTTGGAGTTGTTTAAAAATATGTTGGAAAACGCTCACAAGAAATAAAGTTTGGTTTTGGTTTTAACCCCTCTATAATTAATATTCCGAGTACGGAACACTCGTATTCTTTTTGAAAAATATGGATAAACACATGGACAGATTCCCAGGTAATAGCACGGTTCAATACAAATATACATCGCTCCTTATTTAGGGACAGCGACATAGTGGTCATATAACCCTGTCTGTGTAGTAATAACCTTTCTTATTCGGATGGTTGTACTAGTGTTTGTAAAAATTGAGGATACGACTGGGAAAGAGGCGAGCGTGGCGTTAAGTTAAGAACCATCCAGAGCCAGACTAATTCAGCGCGGGGCCTGTAGCAAATGTTATCAGGAGGCCCTGGGGTTTGTATGGTAATGAAACACAACTTAAACAAAAAGCTTCTCTCAATTTAATGTGAGTAAATTTAGAGATAATACTAGACAAATCAATTTCTGTAAGTGAATTACATTCAATGCTCATTAAGTTGAGGTGCCGCTTCCTGGTGAGGCTGATTGGAACAAGAGAGGGAGAGAGCGAGTGCTCTATCTGTGGATATATATTTGTGCCATTCTTTGTCTTTTGTATTATTGTTGTTCTTTGGTGAATGTTAATAAATAGTGTTGTATCCGTAGGGGGTTCACTCCCTCGCCCTGTAATTTATATTATCTGCCCAACACTGCTATACACTTTTCAATCCCTATTTCAACACACATTTGCACCTCGACGATCAGTTGAACTCTCATGACACCTATAACCTCGAGTAACCCTCCATGAACTCTCACGACCCCAGACCGGCAACTACCAACTTGGAATGCGCATGGTAATGCTCAGCTTGCATTTCAAACATCTATAAAATGGGCATGCCACTACACCTCATGGTCTGTGTGTAGTGAAACCCTTGCCGGGCGACGCCGTGCCAGCTGCCATATAGGTGAGTGTGATTAGCGAGACATCCTCTTTAAATCCACGTTCCTTAATCTGCCCCTTACACGTTGTATTTACTTTGTTAAAGAACCTATCAGGACTAGAGCTGTTTTGTGGAAGATTGTTATTAAGGCTCCACCAGAAGTAATAATTAAACCAATTGGTTCCCATTACACTGATAATCTTGTTTATTTAATTGCCTATAAGCCAATACCTGCCCCCTCTACAATCCCATTAGGATTCTGTAGTATTTTACTGTTTATTGTTTGAAGGTATTAGGTAAGCAGTTTACTCGTGAGCTCATATTACGAGCTTCGACTAGCATCACTGTTACACATTGTACCTGCTTGCGCGCCTGTCGCGAGCACTGAACAAACGATTACACATTAACAAGTTGTTACTCACCAACCAACCCCTCCATCACACCGCACCCCCTAGCTCTCCAGACACCTCGTACGGTTGGAAGCTAGCCCCTGAGTGCGTCTAAGCTTTATTAACGTTCCCCACTCAAACTCACCCCTTAAACACTCACATTCACAGCCACTATTCACATAACATCCCTAACTACCCCCAACCCACGACATTAGCCCTTTCGGGTCCAAACACCTGGTGGAGGCCCCGGATATTGCATTTTTAGGGGATTAAGACAAATAACACCGCAATAGGATCCAGAGGCACCCCTCTTAGCCAAGCAAGACGCCCACCCCAATGTTACAGATTTTTTTTTCAGAGTACATAGGTGCATAGTTGCAAAGTAGGCAAGCATATTCACTACTTAATTACCCACCCGCCCCACCCCAGATAGAAACAGGGCTTAACAAGCACCCTTAAAGAGGAATAGACCACTTACACCACCCCTACGGAGATATACACCCAGTTAATACATAAGAATACGGTGAGTAGACAATTGAATTACTTATAGAAACAAATTATACACATTTATGCTAACTGCCCAGAGTAAGACTAAACGCAAGGTTAAGGACGTAGCCTATTACCTTGTCGCCAATACCAAACCATTACGCCCTAAAATCCGTGTTGTCAACGCCGACCTCATAAACGAACAGAACGCATGTCGATTACTTGCCGAACTTGAGGCTGGTGCTTTAGAAATCAGATTAAAATACCCTGATGCAGGAACATCCGCACGTCCCCTCACTAGGGCGCAAGCACAGAACGCTCAACTATCCTCAGGTAGTCACGCTAGTGAGGACATAACCCCCACATTACCCCCATAACGTACTACAACAGATAGTCGATACACAGCAGGCGTATAATAGCTTGTTCACACTCATACAACAATTAGAAGAGACTGCACGTGACGCAGAAAGTACAGCGCTAATTACGGATATTAAGACCGCAACTCAAGCGCTAGGACAAAATATCAATCAAGCACTCTCCACAGTCCAAGCGGCGCAAATTGACCACAACCTATCCCTCGATGATGTTGGGGGAACTGAGCCCTTTGAACTACAATTCGCACTACAATCCACACCAAACGAACCAGGTACCTCTCAGGATAGGCGTACATATTTCACACGATCGGAAACCAACAATCTGCCACACACTTACGAAGGATCAAACACTTCATTACACCACCATAGTCAAAGTAGCCTAAAGGATCCCACCCCATTAAGTGACCATGAAATATCTCACATAGAAAACATGGCCATGCCAGCCAAATACCCCATGATCCAGCCTGCAAGGTATTCAGAGGATAAGCAAGACCCCGAGGAATATCTCAATGCGTTCAACAGAACGGACAAGATCAACAGGTGGTCATGTGACGATAAGAGACGCCCCTTACCGGCATACCTTTCCAAGTCTGCGCTAACATGGTTCGAACTGAACGAGCCTGCTTTGGCTAACGCCACTTGGGAAGAACTCTCCGCATCCCTCATACACGAGTTTCAACTCACCCCTGACGAGGATGATTTGTACGACCGTATCAGGATAAAAACCCAGGGTCCCGCAGAAAGTGCACAGGCATATATTATTGCCAAGCTCTTGATGTGTGACAAATACAATAGGGCAATGCCAGATAGGCAGAAAATTCGCCTCATTATGCAAGGCCTTAAGCCATCAATGGTAGATAAATTATGCATTAGGCGAAGCCAGACAGTGCTGGACCTCCAGGAAAATATTAAATTCATAGAGGCAGGTAATAAAATGACACAGAAAGCGGTCGATCAACACATCCGGACAGATAACAATGACCTGCATCAGCAAATACACTATCTCACACAGCAGGTGCAGGAAATGCAAATTACTGCTATTCACAATTACACAGGAGGAAGAGCACGGAGGGACGACCAAGATGATCGGTCGCGATCACCATATAATGACGGACAGGCAGGTTACAAGGAAAACCACAATCGAAAACAGCGTAGGCCAAGCAACCCTAATTGGCACAACTCACCCCCAGAGAGGCAGGCGCAATACCGGGAAGATATGCCTCGGCGAGATAATCCACCCCTGTTTAGGCAAACGTACCGTACCCCACAATATAGGGAGGACATCCATCCACGGGACAACCCACCCCAATGTCGGCCAGTAAACCGCCCCCCTCAATACAGGGCCGATATACCTCAGCGAAACAGCCCACCCCCACTGCGACAGGATTACGATTCTCCAAGGTATGGACGGAACGAATCCCACAATGGCTACTCACACCACTCATATACTCCCCCACATCGCAGGCAGAATGGCCCGCCACAGTATAACGGAAATGGCCCTAACTACAGAGGACCAACCCCGCCACGCACACAAAACGCTCCTGTCCAACGCAGGCAGGGACCGGAGGATTACCCGCTCCCCGATCACTATTCACGGGGATCCAGACGGTACTAACCCCAGCCAGATAGAAGGGGATTGCTACCCACACCTGCCTACAACCCTCAGACCAACAATTGGCGAAACAATGCGCCCAGGGAACAATCACGATTTGTAGAAAGGCGAGGAAATACATATCCAAAAAACTACTAGGGGGGAAGGGAAACCGACAGTAAAATCGGTTGAAACCCCTTCCCCACAGTTATCAAAATACGGCCAGCCACCCCAGAGAGAGACGACCCGTACTCAGACACAGGAGAGAAGCCCACACGATAATCCGCCCCCGGAAAAAGACACTCACACACGTCCCAGCAAATTGAAAACTTCCCCAACCCCCATCCGCAAGGACACACGGAAAGAAGTTCTATCCCGATCAGATCTTCAGGTGCACACGGTCCAAGGAGACGGAAACTGTTTATTTAGGGCAGTCAGCTTCCTGATACATCACAGTGAGGATAAGCACAAGGACCTTCGAACTAAAACAGTCATGCACATTATGACGAATACCAGTACTTTGTCGCGGACGGGAACGATACACTTTCCCTAATAAATACGCGTACGGGGACTTCATGTACAAAGAGGGAATATATGCGGGAGTCACCGAGGTCACCGCATTAGCAAAAATAATAAAACATAACATACATGTCAACACGATGGATAAGACGAGCCCCACCCTCTCCACGACAGGATTTCGTAAACACATTTTTTTTCTGTTTGTCTGTTAGGTAGTCAGCACGAAGGCTGGTTGGATCCCCAAAAAGCACCGCCGTTAGGTTATGTGGGTAGATACCCACAAAAACCCAAGGTAGCGCTATATTTATTTTTATTTACGGGAAATCCCAATTCGGAACATTACAGCCCTCTCACATCAAAAGCGACAAAGAATATCAAATCCGCAACCCCCCAGAAGGAGAAAGATCCTACTACTTCCAAACAGGAAACGGGGATCAAACACGCACCCCCTAGGGACATTGACATGCCTGCCACATTACTGACACGTGCAGGAATCAAACTCACACCGGCTCAGTCCGCGAGTACAAGCGCACCGTCCTCTAAACCAGCCGCGAGCAAGCCGATAACGTGCCGAGGCAATAAAGCGGCTAACAAGGGAAATGATGCGAACCCACACCCACCCGGACGAATAGAATCACTAGAACACCAAGCTAAGGCTAGGATTCGTACACACGCATTGTCGCACTATTAAGGAAGGTATTTCATTAGGGCAAGAGTTGAAAAGAAAGTACAGTGAACACCGGGCAGGAGTTGAGCAAGACGAGGAAGAGTCACGGGTTAAAGTCCTCCCTGACGCAGCCAAGCGTGTCCGGTACGGTAGACAAGAGGCCGCTCAAAGCCGCATCAGCGGAAATACTAGACCGACAACACACACAGCAGTTCAGTCAGAGGTACACATTGGCAAACACACTTTCCAGCCTCAAGGCTCAACAGTATCTACAATACCATATGCTCTCAATAATACCCATCTTACGCAAGCGGGAAACGCCATTGCGGCTCTAACAATATCCGCTAATATAAATAAACACAGAGTACACATATTGATTGATACCGGTGTGGCTATGTCATGCGTAAATAGTAAATACGTTTCCGACCAGAGAATATACAGGGTGAACAGTAATACTCGACTTGTGGCGGCCAACTCACAGAGCCTTAGTTACTTAGGGATAGCAGATATACGGATCCAGATGGGCCAATTTGAGGTCAGCCACCCTATGTTTGTTATAATCGATCTATCAGTTCCAGGAATAATCGGTACGGACTTCCTCGCAAAATTTGATGCCAACATTAGTTTCGTCACCAATGAAATACGCCTGGTAAACGGAGACCATAAAACTACACATCCAATAACACAAGCTAGAAACACATACAGTCCGCGAGCGCAGCGAGACACACGCGAGCACCAGATCAACACGTTGGTCACCATACATAAACAAACCGGCCTAGACGCCAACATAAAGGCAGACGCTAGTATGGCATCAGGCAACGACACTTCTACACAAGAATATGGATACAACATGACTTGAAATGGAATAAACATATACAATATCTGAATACTAAACTGAACTCGATGTGCTTTGATTTCGTATTTTGAAAACCAGCACTAGCATGCACATATTAAGAAATACTTATTTTGCTTATATCCATTAATACTTAAGATATGGGGTCATATTTTGGGGTATGTCGCCAGATGTACTAAGCACGTTTATGATACAAAAGAGGGCGATTAAAATTATGGCAAATGTAAACACTAGAGAATCATGTAGACCTCTGTTTAAAGATTTAAACATTTTCCCACTGCCCTGCATATGTATCTTTGAAAGTATTATGTTTTTTAAAAATAATTTTATGAATAAGGATGTTTTTCTTAAAACAAACAATGATGATCATAGGCATAACACAAGACAAAATCAAAACATTCATATTTCACACACACACACACACAAGCATATATCAAAAAGAAACTTTTCACACAGGAGTCAAATTATACAATAAACTACCCCAGTATATAAACTTGCCCCAAAAATAAAAACCTTTGATAGAATGTTGAGAGCTTATCTGCAGTGCCATTGTTTTTACTCTGTAGTTGAATATTGTTGCATCCGAGGGATGCATTCCCATCCCTTCCCTTTAACTATAAATTATATTAACTACAAACCTACAACTATAAATTATACATCTAATTTCACACGGATGCCTGCGGCATACGTCGCATAAGCTCATACCAAGGCCAGGCCTAGTGCATAGAAACGACCTCCGATGACCCAGGCCAAGCACCTCACTTCCTATAGAATCCGCAACTAATGCTAACTCGGCAAGCGGGTTCTATAAAACACCGAAGGAGAGGTGAGCCGGGGTCAGTCTTCCACAAGTGCTATCAGGTGCTGAGACGCTGCTTGTAGCTGCCAAATCCAGATAGGTGAGTGTCTAGTGAGCCTACACACACTATAACACCAACACGTACAACATCCCCCTATTATTGTAATAAGATCACGAGTATCTGCTCAGCATAAGTTCATTGTACTCCACTTCAGGAGAACGGTTTAAACAGTAGGATCCATAAGTTAACTGGTCTTTTAATTAATTTATTTAATTAGTTAATAAGAGCCTATCCCCTTAAATCACTTCCCTGTAGGATCCTAAATTAGTATTTAGTTAATTGTTTATTTGTTGCTGTAGTCAGCCACAGGCGTCACCTTGCATTGCCTGCTGCGAGATACCCATTAGGAGCACGGCCAGTCAGCTAACATCAGCAGGAATCCAAGCAGTCGCGTAGCTGCTCCTGCAAGCACATAGTTAATTACCCCTTGTAGCCATCCCTTAGAACTACCCCCGCAGCCTGTACAATTGGGTGTTCTCCCATCGAGCTGCATTCACGCCCGAACCTATACAACCTACATAATTTTACACCAGAGCCCCTGGCAGCCGTCAGCTACTCTCCTTTCATCCCCCTTTCCCTACACTTTGTAGAGGCTACCCTCACAGGTACCCTACAAATGGTGGATCCGATGAGTACCGTGACGTTGTCATAAGACAACGCTCTAAGGGGTACAGACAACGTACATCTGCGGAAAAGATCCCTAAATTTAACCTCTTACTAGCCAAGCGAACGCCACCCAAAATTGGGAATTTTTTTGAGGTACGGGTCCAGTAATATTTTTGTACCCACCCCAAGCTCGCCCCGATAACTAGTGCATTTTTAAAACGCCACCCTTACCTAGCCCTACGCAATTTACATCCCCACAGATACGCCCTTACAGTAGGACGAACAGTACAGATCCATGCTCTGATACCAAGATATTTGTAAGGTCAGACGTGCATTTAGGAATACAGCACACAACCTCGCCGTTACCACCAAACCACTACGCCCTAAAATCCTAGTTAAAAACACCGACTTAATATCAGAACACAACGCAGGCCAATTACTTGCCGAACTTGAGGACGCAGCTTTAGATCTTAGGCTCAAATGCCCAAACGTAATCCGACAGCAACGTCCCCTCACACGAGCACAGGCACAGAACGTTCAACAGTCGGCCTCAGGTAGCGTTACCAGTGAGGAATTAACCCCCACATTACCCTACACCATATTACAACAAATCAGTGACTCGCAACAGACCTACAATGGATTACAGACACTTTTACAGCAGTTAGAGGAAACTCCACAGAATTCATTGGCAGGAGGGTTAATCGCGGATATCCAAGCCGTCGCCTTGACTTTAGGAGATACTATTAACAAGGCACTTTCCACCATTCAAACCGCCCAGATTAACCACAATTTATCACTGGATAATATCCAGGGTACTGAGCAATTCAACTCTCAGGACGCTCCACACTCTACCCCCAACCACCCAGGTACTTCCCAAGGCGGAAACACCTATATCATACCAGTAGAGGTTCACCATCAACCCCTACACCACGAACTATCTATCGCTGTATTAACCGATGGCGCCCTAGATCACCCAGTCGAGGGCACCCCCCTTAACACCCCCGACACTTCCTACAGCGCGAACATGGCCATGCCTACAAAGTATCCAATGATACAACCTGCTAAATACCAAGGTGACAAGCAGGACCCCGAGAATATTTGAAAGCCTTCAATCGAACGGCTAAAATTAACGGCTGGTCGGCTGAGGACAAGAAACGCCTCCTACCGGCATACCTCACTAAATCGGCCCTAACGTGGTACGAGCTCCACGAAGCCACCTTGGCCGACGCCACGTGGGAGCAATTTTCAGCCTCCCTCATTAATACATTCCAACTCACCCCTGATGAGGATGACTTGTACGACCAAATCCGCGCCCGTACACAGGGTCCCACAGAAGGCACACAGGCATACATTAATGCCAAATTATTAATGTGTGAGAAATACAATAGGGAGATGCCAGACAGGCAGAAAGTGCGTCTCCTTATGCAGGGAATGCGCCCAACCTTGGTAGACAAGCTCTGCACCTCGCACAGCAACACCGTATTGGAGCTGCAGGCAAACATCAAATTTATCGAAGAGGGCAGAAAAATGACACAAAAGGCCGTGGACCAGCACATCCGCACGGATAAATGTGATCTGCATCAGCAAATCCGGGATCTGACAAAACAGATGCAGGAAATGCAGATCACGGCCATACACACTAGCAATAAAACGCGCCCTCGTAGGGACGTTCCACAAGATAAAGGGCGATCACCAAGGGCCGATCACCAGGATCAATATCGACCCACTCATCCCCCTTGGCGTAATTCACCCCCGATGAGAGAAGCGAACTTTTATTCGCAATACCGGGAGGAATTGCCACGCCGCAACGAATCAGATCCCTTCCGGCAAACACAGTATCGGGCAGATACACGCCCACGCGGTAACCCACCCCCAGATTATCCACCAAACCATCTTCCTCAATATAGGGACGATCACACATGACAGCGGAAACAGTACGCGAGATATACGCGCCCGGTCTATACCCCTCCACACCGTCACCCAAACACTCCCCCGCAACAGGAGCAATATGAGCCCCAGTACGGAAGACCTCCCCCAGGGTACCCTCAGTACGCCCCTGTCCTACGAGAAAGGGGACCGGAGGACTATCCACTGCCCGACCACCCTCCACGGGATTCACGAAGGCATTCACCCCCACGAGATAGACGGGTATTACTCCCCCAATATCAGCCCCAACCAAACAACTGGTGAAGCCCGGCGCCCAGAGGGCAGCCTCGCTACACAGACAACCGAGGTTATGCCCATCAATAAACTATTAGCTAGGGGAGGGCCAACACCCACTAAATCGGATAACCCTCTCCCGGTCATCAATAAACACTCAACTCAACCCCTGCAGGACAACTGCCCTGTCCGGCCCAGTAAGCTACAGATCCCCCCACCTTCCACCTGCCGGAACACAGCGCAGGACATCCCTCCACGATCGCAGCTCCATGCACATGCGGTCAAAGGGGATGGTAATTGCCTCTTTCGAGCAATCAGTTTCCTGCTCCATAAAGATGAGGATCGGCATAAAGACCTCCGAACACGGCTGGTCATATATGTCATGGCGCACTGGGACGAGTATAAGTATTTGCTCGCCGACGGGAATGATGCCTTATTCCCTAATAAATATGCATATGGGGATTACATGCATAAGAATGGCACATACGCCGGAGCGACAAAGGTTACCACTCTAGGCCATATCATAGAACACAATATCCATGTCTATACAATGGATAAGATGGCACCCACTTTTTCCACAGTAGGTTATACCGAACATCTATACCTTTTGTTCACGGGCAATCCGAATGCGGGCCATTACAGCCCTCTCACTATCAAATCGCCTCACACACCTCAACCCTCCGCCCCTCAGGATGACAAAGAGAACAATAAAGTCACATTAACAACAGGAGACAAGGTAACAGCCCCTAAGGACGTTAGCACGCCGAGCGCAGATAGACTACCCTAGCTAAGACCACCCATATTGACTCAGCCCGCGGACCCAAGCGGCCCAACCACTAAACCAGGCGCGGCGAAGCCGGTAACGTGCATCGCTAGTATCGCGAATGAGTTACCTCCACAGAAAGCCGGTTGCGAACCCACACCCACTCAGACACATCAGCCCTCTAGAATACCTCAGCCGAGACCATGGTTCACATCCCGTGACAGCAAACATCGTTCCAGGTATTTTTCCATTCACCGACAGCTCAAAAGAAAGCTTAGGACAATACACATGGCAGACGAGAATGACACAGCTGAATTGCGACTCCCAGTTTCACGGGACTCAGCAAAGCGTGTCAGGTTCAGTGATCAACCTGCAGATCCACGTTCGCTCAACACAAATACCACACCGGTAGAACACATATTCTCGCAATCCGCGATACAGGACGATAAACATCATTCCCCGTCCCAAAATTCCGCAGCAAAGGTAATCACGTATACCCTTAACAACATGTACATTGCACAAGACGGAAACAATATTACAGCCCTCTCCATCCCAGCCAAAGTTAACGGATATAAAATACAGATGTTATTAGACACTGGATCGGCTATTTGTTGTGTTAGCAGTAATTATATTACCAACGAGCGCATACATAGGATGACTAACAACACTCGCCTCGTGGCTGCTAACTCACAAACCATTTCCTGCCTAGGGACTACTGATATACATCTTCAAATAGGTTATTTTGAAACTAGCTATCCCATGTTTGTTATTAAGGATTTTTCCGTCCCAGGTATAATTGGCACGAACTTTCTTGCCAAGTTCGAGGCGAACATTAGCTTCGTCACTAATGAAATACGGTTAGTGAAGGGAGACCTTATCACTACACACTCGATATCACACGCCCGGAATACATACAATCCGCGAGCGCAGCGAGTACCGCGAGCGCACCAGGTCTCTCCGTTGGTTACAGTATCTCCTCAAACACCCACAAATGCTAACGCAGTCACGCCCGCCACCGGGGACACGCAATCACTAACCCAAGAACAGAATAGGAAGCTTACAGACCTCTTAGAGGAATATAAGGACATTTTTGCACACTCCCTTGCCGATTTAGTAGTGATCGACTTAATTCACCACCGTGTCGAATTAACCAGTGATGCTCCGGTTCACCAAGCGCCCTATAAGGTTAGCGCTAAAGAGAGACAGGCCATATAAACACAGATTCAGGAGATGTTACAGGCCGGGATTATCCAATCCATCGTCTCTAACTATAGTGCCCCAGTCATCCTCACCCGTAAGCCAGACGGTTCGCATGGATTTTGCACAGATTATCGACGCCTCAATAGATTAATTAAGAATGACAATTACCCGCTACCACGCAAAGACACTTATTTAGAGACCCTTAGCGGAGCTAAATATTTTTCAATAATGGATTGTTATTCGGGATTTTATTCGATCCCTGTCTATGAGCCTGATAGGCACAAGCTGGCATTTGTCACCGAAAACGGCCTATTCGGTTATAACGTGTTACCGATGGGTTTAAAAAATGCCAGTCAGATGTTTCAAAAATTGGTAGATAAGGCATTCGCGGGCCTCAAATACCGCTCGGTATTACGTTACATAGACGACATAACCGTCTTTTCACAAACATTCGAAGAACATATGGTACACTTGCAAGAAGCTTTTGACAGGATTCAGCACGCTAAATTAAAGCTAAAGCCATCCAAATGCCAGTTTGCAAAAACGAAGGTCCACATTCTAGGTCACATTGTTAGCCGCGACGGCATCACACCTGATCCTGCCAAAGTCGCCGCCATCACCGATATTCCCATGCCGGAAAACATTAAACAGCTACGTTCTTTTTTGGGCCTCGCAAGTTATTATCGTCGTTTTATTCACAGATTTGCACAGATAGCTAACCCCCTAACCGAGCTCACACACGAGAAAACGCCCTTTATCGTTACAGAAAGAGAGGCTTTCAACAAACTTAAACACTTACTCACTACACCGCCACTGCTCCAACATTTCCAGGAAGGTAGGCCCACCTTCGTACATGTGGATGCCAGTCAGTTCGGCATAGGTTCAGCCCTGTTACTGGAGGCCAAGGATGGCAAACAACACCCAATTACTTTTGCGAGCCGTAAACTTACACCGGTAGAAACCAGATATTACGCAACCGAAAGAGAGATGCTCGCCTTCTCTTGGGCCGTAAATTACTTCCGGACATATCTCTATGGTATCCACTTTACAGTAGTTACGGATCACGCCAGCCTTCTTTACTGGGGCAAATTCAAAAACCCCAATTCCCGGCTTAATAAGTTTGTATTTAAATTATATGATTACACCTTCGAAGTTAGGCACAAGAAAGGTAAGGCACACCTTGATGCAGACGGCCTATCGAGACTTCCTGTCCTCGACCCGCCCGACGAGGATGTCGATCATGCCTGGGATTCCTTACCCACATTTGCAGTCACTCACATTGATCTGAAACAGGAGCAATTAAACGATCCCCAGTTGGGACAGATTAGGATGGCCTTGCATAATCGCGACCAGGTAGATAGTAAAACTGCCCGCTTATCACGCAGATTTTTTCTTGATAAGGATGATCTCCTTAGGTACAAATCCACGACAATGCATGACGTCACACCCGTTGCCCTTCCCACTACACTCCGCAATCACATAATGACGGAATATCACTGCCTACCCCTTAATGGCGCACACTTTGGAATCCATAAGACTTATTTGCGTATTCGCACTAAATACTATTGGGAGAACATGAAAAATGACATCATAGAGTTCATTAAAACTTGTCACACATGCCTGAGGTATAAACACCGGCCTGGTAAACCCCATGGCTTACTCCACCCCATCCCCGTAGGTGAACTTTTCCACCGCATCGGCATTGACGTTAAGGGTCCCATTACCACCTCAGGCAAAGGTAACAAATACATACTGGTAGCAACCGAGTACCTTACCCGATACATTATCACCAAAGCGGTCCCAAAAGCCAGCGCGCACCAAATCGCATAGTTCCTCATGGAAATCATTACCAAGTATGGTATTTTCCACACGTTGCTGTCCGACAGAGGAACAGTTTTTACATCTAATGTTATTACACAGCTCCTTACATTGCTTCACATAAAGGCGTACACGACCACTAGTTTCAGCCCTCAGACGAATGGATTAACTGAAGCTATGAACAAGATCCTTGGCGGGGCTTTAGCTCGTTTCACTAACGATAAGGGCACCGACTGGGATAATTACCTCCCAGCAGTCACATTTAGTTACAATACATCCGCGTCGCAGGCGACCAAACACACCTCACACTTCCTTTTACACGGCTACCATCCGCCCAGTCGGATCGACAACATTTACATCCCACAGGATACACTCCCTAGTAACGCTGAAAGGTTGCAATATTTATGCACAGCCCGTGACACCGCGCGATGTAATATCCGAACTGCACAAGAGAGGCAGAAACTCACATATGATAGGACCCACAAACACCAGGAATATAAACCCGGACAGCTCATTATGATCTGGTCGCCCACGCGCATAAAAAACGTGTCAGAATTCCTCATCCCGAAATGGACAGGTCCGTTCAGAATCCAGAGGAAGATTTCGGACCTAAACTACCTCGTCAACATTCGGTATAACCATAAAATCATTAAAGACACATTCCACGTACGACGTATGAAACCCTACCATTCTCGGAAAACCGCCCCCACACATCGACCCTCCGTGGCTAAGAAACGTAAACGTTAGGTCACCCACATAAGGCATTGAAATATATTTATATCACACACATATCAAACCCCGGACCATAGAGTCGAACAAGCGCTCTACGCGCTATGACATCTGGTAGCCATGCTCACGGCTATAATGACAGTTCCCCACAGTGCCTAGACACAAGTCCTAGTTATAAGTGTGCATGTTTCGTTGTAACCAATATAATAATATGTACCATGTTATTTTTATTATGTCCTATGTCTTTATATGATAATGCAGTTTGATAGCAAACACTAGTTTCAGAAATGTCGGAACAATGTAACACATGTCTCCATAGCAGCTGACAACATGAGGTCAATCACACTCCACCGGACACTCTTTGCCGACACAGCACATTGCGTCAGCAAGTAACACGTCCATAGCGACAGACATGCCAGGCACGGCACGTGCCACCGTACATGCTTGCATAGCCAGGCGTGCTCCGCCACATTCACATGAAGGTCACGCGTAAGAACGCGGCAAGTCTTACTTATAGTCAGTGCCTATACACACCATACTAATCACATTTTAGTTAGACGAGGAGCATAGCCAACGAACATTTTTACACTAAACGGTGCACCCAGTCCCGGTCCTTTAATCGACCGACGATAGATTCAATCCCTTACTGTAGGATACATGGAGTACATATCCTTCCACACAATACCTCTATACTTATGAAATTACATGAATAAGAATACTCTATACACTCGTGAGTTGACCGATTGAAGATTACATAACCCTAGGATCGCGATTACTGACACACCACTGTATCACCACACGTATTTCTTATTTTATGGCGATAGGTGTACAATAGAGTTATTACAAGAGCGGATAGGATACATAGACATTCTATCCACACAAGCCCACGGGTTCACAAATTGCGACCGCCACATCCATCTTAGAAGAGATTGCGACTTTCTTTAACAGCACTTTCGCCCATTACCATAAGCTTTTGATAAGATATACAATACACTGGCTTTACATAAGTTCCCATACGCTGTTTACAATTCATTGCGTGGACACCACAATCGCACAGGTTAGCGACCTTCCACACAGACAGAGGCTTAATATCTAAACTAACACAGGTTAGTTGCATTCCGCTCATGCAAAGGCGTACCAATACAACTAACGCAATATAGCAACATGCAATACAATTCTGCACACGTTTTTACAATAGCACAGGTTACCTGCATCCACCACAGCCAGCCACGTGCTAATACTATTACGCAGGTTATCATACCATTCGAGAATCAGCCTCTACAGGTCAACTGAACCAAACAATTAGGAGACACTTGGAATAAGGATATACTTACGTAGATTACATTTTCCATACACTATAAATCCAGGCTACATTCTTTATTACATCTCAATGACTTCCAACACTCAGGACTGCACACTGGTTATAGACAGTGATGCGCGTTCCACACACACTGCCGGAAGCGAGGATTGCACATGAAGCATCTCGGCTTACGAGCAGCAGGGAAGCCAATACTGGCAAGCCACGTACGCCGCTATTCCAGTTCTCATACACTCCATTTTACATTTTTTTCTCTCCTCACAGGGGATCTTTAACTTTTATTGTAATTCAACAGGGGCATTGACCACCCAATACCGTCATAGGGCCAGACATGATAAACAGTTCTCCAACGAAGCGTCATCACACTTAGCCAACGTATTAGGGAATACATTCACGATTTAAATTCTATCATTCATCCTTAGTCTACGAGGCCAGGCCTTGCGGAAAAAATCCACTTGTGTGGGGCTATACCTCTATACTGGCCGCACAGGGCTCCATTTTTATCATCCCGATGCTGAATTATGAGCTGTTGGTCATAGTCTACCATGCGACGAAAATATAGTCAATAATCACTTAACAGCATAACTTAAGAAAGCCACAAGGCTACTATAGGACCACAAGTCCTTCTATAGATGCCCCTCAACACTTTACACCCCTTAGTCACACAAATTTGTAGCTACAATCATTAGTTGGCCAAATTTCAACTTCGCATTTCTCTATTAGGCGCTGATTCCAACCTATAAACATATCATTCTATGTATATATGCGTTGCATTTACGTTCTGGCTCATAAATATTTTACATCTTGTGGGGTTAAAGCATTGTAAATTTTTACATTAAAACAATCTTGCCCCCTAACGAGGTTTAGGATAAATATCCAGCCAGATATATATATTCAGGCAGCAACTGCGTCCATGGTCCATAAATATCCTATGTTTTGTGGAATAGTATCGTGTCACACGTTAAAGAGTCTTTTCCCAAACACAATATAGGATAACTATCCACCATGGGCGAAGGACACGCCCAGTTTTTAAACAGGAAACGGTAAATGAAGGCCCAATGATTTTATTACTTCAAAACACTCAGTATACACTTGGATACACGAACAACTTATACACATTAGGAATACATAATATGTACATCGACACATGGATTTACAGGCCTACATGTTACAGATCACACTTCCATAACGCAGGTTATCCAATAGCCTTAGCCCACTGTGTTACTATACAGACAGTAGGGAAGAAGCAACATACCGTACACGCCACGAAAGGACTTGTTCCCCAGCCAAATAACATTTATTCATTTTCCAGAAGTAAGTGGGATTAGACCACGGAAACACTTTTCCTACATACTACATACAACATGTCACCCGCGCATAGAGTCGCGACGGCCTTCAACACACAATCAAATACATTTTCAGTACGCTACCAATACAACACAGGCGATAGGCAGAATTTTCCATAGTATTTGCACCATTTGAACACGAGGTGATGACAGCATAGGCCTACTGATATTTCCCCCGAGAAGGAAATGATTTAATTTTTCATTATAATAACGCGTATTCATTCCCTCACACCCACGTGGTGTCATCAGCGGGCTATATCGCATGACACATTCACGTACGCATTCCATCAAGCGTGTCCTCAGACCACACGTGCGTTTTGACATTTCATTCACCGCATGTCAACAAACCCGCCATGTTTTACACACACTCACAGCGCTATTCTCCATTCGGCTTAGCGCGCGAGTCGCTGATCCCCAGAGTGCGCGGTCACCAATTATCGCAGCGTATTCAGTTGTTACACGCCCACCGATAAACGTTATCGCACACTCCGCACTCACGTCTTATCTCAGCCGTCACTCCTCCTCAGTGATACTCGACCCGACCAGCCATTATATTTTCATAGGCCATCCAGTCACATCCACGCGCGAGATTCAAATGCAATTCCGCCCAAGACACATGTTTAATTCCCCCGCACTGCCTAGAAGGGTGAAACCAACCCTTGTAATTGAACTCATCTCCTCACATAACCCCTACCTAACACAGTGAATGTCCTTGTCACGACAAAATGCCATTGTTTTCCATGCCACACACTGAGCACCTACGTCCGCTATTCCCCTTATATTTTTGGCCCTTTCGCATACAATAATTGATCTTCCCTACACCATTGTACAGGACACGCCTCCCGCTATAGGAAACCACGCGCGTTCCCATATCTACGTCCCTAGATGGTCATCCGCGCCAGCTGTTATTTTTCTTTCAAAGCATACCTAGTTTTATAATACCGATTTAGTACGGTCAGGATCGAGCAGAATCGGTCAATACAAGGATCCAGCCATATGCCCCGACACAATCCCCTTACCCCCCACCGATAATTGGGTCACACACTTACACTTTTGGGAATTTTTCTTTCCCATTGCAACAGGGGTCGCATTTACATTCACCCCCCACATTAAGGTGATCAAACATGCTTTTATTCCCTCCACACATCCACATAGCGACGGATAATAGTTTTAAACATTATCTCCCCCCTCCTCAATGAAGAATATAACCCACGGAGAGCGGTATTCAATCAAGCCCGCGAGGGTGGCATTTTGGGTACCTTATACATAGATGTTACGATTTGTTAAGACCAACCCGGCACCCAGAGGTGTAGCATACAATCCCCCATAACTGTCTTTCAACATACAATGACAATCGGCAGTGGCGATAACGATAGGGCATCCTCGAGCGCGAATGTTCACACTAAACGCACTATATTTTTGTCTCGGAATTGGTTACATATAGGTCCAGCCCGCCTTTATATTACTCATTGTTATAGTTTGAAAGGACGCTGACAGCAACATGCCACTAGCAGATTATATCGATCAATTCTTAATTCCCTGTACCATTCCCCGTTAGTAATAATAAGTGTTTATAGCATAGGAAATTACTTATTTATTAATAATAAACTGACCAGTTTTAGTGTGTAAATTTTAGTATATAAGTACAGGTGGTTTCTTATACGCCACCGACAGCAGAGTATAGACGTGGTCAAACGTTGACACCAGGTCAACGTCCAACCCCCTTTTTTTTAACACAGAGTACACACTGATACGTATTACACGTTTTCCCCATTACCCTGTTCATGCAAGGCACTTGGTATTAATGCAATACCAAAGGTGTGCAACATGCTAAATCGCTCTTAGCTAAGTGTTAAGATGGAACACTGCGGAAATAAGAAGCCAACAGTGGATTATAGAATACATTCCCCTGCTTACAATGGTAATATCAATATATTTATTTACATTTTTCACCCGCATGTGATATTTTTTTTCCTGCTTGAAGATAACTAATACCCCTCCAGTAAATTGTTCCTCACCATTTAACTACTTCCTACATCCTACTAGCACCACATGCACCCTCCGATTCTAGCCACCCTATTGCCCTGAAATAACTATTTATAACATGTCAACATACCTTATAACATGGGAGATACCTTCCTCATCCCTATCACACCTACTAACTGTGAACAAATATAAATAAAATGCACTGCATTGGTTGGGAGTCCGCTTGATAGGCGCAACGTTTGCGCACTGTGCCACATCCCCCCGAACCCTTGTAACAAAAGCACACATTCGTCCCCACACAAACATAGCTCGCTATACACTATACCCGTTTGGTTTAAGCACCTGGTCAAGGTTGTGAGAGAGTGACCACATATATTTTTTGTATTGCACATTGGTAGATGGTTAGAATTGCCATCGACGAAGGGACAGCATAGCCCTTGACATGAAATGACATGACAAGGACGACGAACGACGGAAGGTCGAACCAGCGATGTTAGACCTGCGGTTGGAGTCTTGATATTTCGATGAGGGGATTGACCAATTCCCCATCGGACAGGATAGATCCTCCATCCAGAGACGACCCACTTTACTTGACGTTAGTTAGTATGTAAGAACACGTAATAGCTTCATGGCGGAAGCAAGTCCTGTACACGAACACAGGTGGATAACGAATGAAGAATAAAGAAACACGAAGACATATGAAATAATGAATAAAGAATAAAGAAACACGAAGACATATGAAATAATGAATATATGATCTCCCGGGCCGAGGTATTGGCACCGATGTTATCCTCTGTCCATGCCCCCGTGGAAAATCCCCTGCGATTTGCGATTTACGACACTACTTAATATGTAAGAACACGGAATAGCTTCATTGCGGAAGCAAGTCCTGTACACGAACACAGGTGGATAACGCATGAAGAATAAATAAATACGAAGACATATGAAGTAATGAATAAAGAATATAGAAACACGAAGACATATGAAATAATGAATAAAGAATAAAGAAACACTAAGATATATGAAATAATTAATATATGATCTCCCGGGCCGAGGTATGGGCACCGATGTTCTCCTCTGGCCATGCCCCCGTGGAAGATCCCCTGCGATTTGCGATTTACGACACTACTTAGTATGTAAGAACACGTAATAGCTTCATTGCGGAAGCAAGTCCTCTGCACGAACACAGGTGGATAACGCATGAAGAATAAAGAAACACGAAGACATATGAAATAATGAATAAAGAATATAGAAACACGAAGACATATGAAATAATGAATAAAGAATAGAGAAACACGAAGACGTATGAAATAATGAATAAAGAATAAAGAAACACGAAGACATATGAAATAACGAATGAAGAATAAAGAAACACGAAGACATATGAAATAATGAATAAAGAATAAAGACCGTTGGTTACGCTGATCGTACCCCAGGGAGGAGAACACTTTGAGATTGCCTGAAAAGCGATAACGGAGGGTAACATAAACATTATCCGTTGGATATGTAAATAAGAGTGTACAACAGGGATATACATACGTATGCCCAGTTGACATAATAATAGATGCTTCTTTTGCAGCTACGAGATCCGACACGGGACACCCGATCCCAGTACAGGGTGCCCGATAGTTCTAGTAATTTATTTTATGTCTGCATAAAGGGTAGCGCCACTATGGGTGCTCTACAGGTTGTTGATATGCAAATATGATCCGTGTTTTCATGTGCTTATATAATGAATAATATTTTCTTATACCCTCCAGGTCTAGGTCCAGCACCAACAACCGCCCAGACGATGACAAGGGATAAACACCCTCTCCACACTTAAAAAAACAATGTTTTCTTTTCTTTACCCGCAGGTGGCGTCATTGTATATAGCCCTTTGTAAATATTTTGCCCACGCCAAAACACGTCTCCCTCTCCTAATCAAATACACAATTTCCCCTATACACACGATTGACTACATCTTATTTACAGCTGCTCAATCCGCACCACGGGGGAGATATGCCTGTGGGATATACCCCACCGCAGGTCGGATCTACATAATGGATTTTTACACCTATCCATGAGAGGTGCAATCTGGCGGAGAGGGTTGTACTCCACCAATGCAAGAGTCAACCTTCCCCGTCAAGATGGACCGTCTGCCCACAGGAGGCGATCCATGCATATATATAGGATTTATAATTTTGGCCATGATATAATATAGTTAGGTTTTAGAAATAATAGTGTAGTTAAATCTAGATTTAAGTATCAAATGCACGCATGAGTAGAGTCCGTTGTAAGGTATAAAGTTGATGATACGGCATAGATGCACAGCAGAGAGAGAGAGAGAGAGAGAGAGAGAGAGAGAGAGAGCAAGAGAGAGGGTTTATTTATGTTTTTTTGGATGTATTTATGAAGGCACAGTGTACTTTCCTTTCGGTCCATCTATATTACCAGTTGTACGGGTGCCTCCTTTCCCCCGCACAATAAAACAATTTTTTCTTACCCCCTTAACGAAAACACCGAGGCACTCATTTTTCTTTTCCCCTATTCTTTCTGTCCTTTTCATTTATTTGTTTCTATATGTTTTATCGCCACTCAAGGGCACTTTTTCAGCACATCTAGGTATATCGACCAAGGGTAAGCTAGGCCCTGCAGCTGTTTTTTTTCCTTGAGCTGGTCCATAATTATACTTGTGTTCATGCGTCTGCTAATGATTAATCATAATGTATGATGATAATGATGTTCTCCAGGCTTAATATTGTACAAAGGAATT
This sequence comes from Meconema thalassinum, assembly GCA_946902985.2. Classification (NCBI taxonomy): domain Eukaryota; kingdom Metazoa; phylum Arthropoda; class Insecta; order Orthoptera; family Tettigoniidae; genus Meconema; species Meconema thalassinum. The sequence continues at coordinate 194,537,373 of OX336394.1, read as the reverse complement.
ATACCGATATATGTATTTTTTGTTTTGTTTCAAACATTGTTAACTAATTTCTTGATGGTACAAATGACTACGTAAAAATATTGTTCCCCCTCCCCCTCACACATCAACACCTACACTTGCTCTCTAGGTACGAATCTGAAGCTGACGTCCCTACAAGTCACTATGCACTGGGCACTGCACGTTGGCATCCACATACTCCTATATCAGATAACACACGCTACTCCACTTCCAACATCTTCGTTTCTGTCACCCACCCCACACGGGGATCATCACATACCCCCAACAACGCCTCCACATTCCGGGCAACAGCATATGATACATCAAAAGAAGAGCAGAAGAGAAGCAAAGAAGAACCAAGATGTCAAGAAAGAAGAAGATGTCCCTATACCTCTCTATGCTACATAAACTACCCCTACGGTCTAGTCTCGTCCCGTCTGGGTAGTTTATTGGCTGAGGAATAACCCACCCACCAAGGGAAGATGATTAAGAGAAGGAAGTAGATTTTGGATTGGAAAAGAAGGATAGAAAAATAGGAGGAGAGTCCCACAAAATTTATAAGTTTAGCTTTCAATACACTTAGAAGCGGTTGCCACCGCAAATCCGTTCTCGGATACCTAAAGTGGGTACGAGCTTGGTCGAAGCTGATGGGAACCGCAGCTAAGACTTTGGCGGTTTGCCAGAGAAAGGCTTTAGTGTATTTCCTCCCAAGCATGTATAAAAGTACTATAGGGAAGGGTGATGGTCTGGCCAGACAGATAGTAAAAGCTTTATTGAGTATGAACGAGGGCATAAACCTAGGAAGAGCTAGGAAAGCCAGGATCTTGCCTAACTGTAGTATCAGAGAAATGATGAATCCAAAAACAAATATTTAATTTATTTAACAATTCAAAGAAGTTTGAGGAAATTAACAAGCGTGTAATATAATTTTGACAAACATAGTTCATTTGAACTTTTTAACAAATGGGGTCGCAGACCTCTCAACATTAAATGTTTGCTCCAGGCAATTGACAATTTACAAGGTTTCAAACCTTACATGTTTCTAAAATCTTTATGAGATTTAAACAAATAAACAATGAAGTAATTAAAGTTTGAACGTGAATTGGAGTACAAAGAGTGTACCTTAAGAAATTCTGGAGAGAATGTTCTAGAGAAAGTGACAACTTCGAAAATAATAATAAATACATGAAAAAATAAGATAGAAGTTCCTACAACTTCTTATATTTATACAGAATTACTATATGAGAATTATACAAAAGAGGGCAGGTCACTTACTGTGAAACCTGAAGAAAGTGAAAAGGAAGGTTCTAGACTTCCCAAGTTTGAGCAGGAATCACTAGCCAAATGGGACAGTTTCCATTTCGTGAAACCTGAACATGACTCGCTCAAGAGTTTAAGGAATTGTTTTCCCTGATTATAGGAAAGGAAAAATTTGAATTTGAAACTCGTATCACACAAGCAATAATGCAGAATTTAATTAATGTTAAACTAGCAAAGTTGGAAGGGCACCTCGTGAGTGACACCTTATAGAAAGTTACAATTTTATTAATATGGGTGGTTAGTAGAAGGTTGAGGAAAGATCATTGGGATATAGGATCAATGTTCATGGCCGTATTTAATGTAACCGGACGATCGCGACGCGGTAGAAACGTGGAGCAAGCACTGGTTATCACTGTAGTCTATGAAGATGGATGCAAAGTTCACTATAGAAACACTAAAGTTCATGAAAAAGAAAGTTGTTGCAATTATGGAAATAACTGATTGCACTATATAGGTGAGAGTCTATTTCTTGAAAAAGTTGTGATTTACAATTAAATGCGCCATAGAATGTTCCAACGGGGGAAGAAAGTTCGCTATTGCAGTAATTTAAGGAAGATTCCTCATTTTAACTAGTATTTTCACAAGTGAGTGAAAAATACCTGACGGCAAGCCTCGCAGATAGAGTACCAGATCTGGAAAGTTCCAGAACGATCTTTATAGAAGAATGGAGTCAAAGTTAATCCAGCGGAGGAACTAGCTTTATAATTTATAGACAGCGGGTATTAGATAATATCCCACGTAGTGAGAGGATTTCTCATTTGAATAGCTTAAGAAAAGCTCTTTTTTAGTAAGGTTGGCTTATACAAGCAAAAGCTCAACATGGCAAATCCCACGAAGAATGATTTTTGCCCCAAAGTAAATAATTTCACACTGTCTATAAAATATCATTAAAAGCACGTGGAAGTTAAAACCATGAAGATGAGGTTAAAACTTTTAAAATGGTACTTATCTTGATTTCATGTTGAAGGCGAAGTTTCCTTTGAAGATAACTACTTTGCCAACATGGCGTAGAAGAGTGTGTGCCTCTTGGTTTGAGGAGGCTAGCTCGAGTGGAGCTTTAACTGATCGAGTCAACTGCCGACTGAGAAGTGAGACCTGCTCAACGGAGCACGGAGGGACCAAGGAAGGGGAAAAGAGTGGGGGGTAGGAGACAAAAGGAGAACATATAAACATTGCCAACTTTAAAACAAAAAAATGATCTCTTGCTGAGCCGGTCTTCAAAGAGTTGACAACAGATGATACTAGCGCAGCATGGTGAGTAAAGAAGTAGACGTAGTCCTCTTGCTCAAGGAGAAAATAGCTGGCGATGGTAACAGGATCTGGTGGCCAAATGGAGAAGGAATTCCTCTTGCGCGAGGAAGAGTTGAAGAGCTTCAGAGATTCGCTGCTATATGACGCTAGGTGGGTCATAGAATATATATCTGGAACAGACTCATAAAAGATATAAGCGACCTGAACCCCTAAGAGAAAACAGAAGATCACTGTTGGTGTTTGACAAAGAGGAAGGAAAGAACATGCAAAAGCATTCAAAATTTTAATCTCTCGTACCGTGTATTCCAAGAATGCACCACCGTCATCGAGGTCGATGACTAGCTCCGTCGAAGGAGTTGTTGCATCCGAGGGATGCATTCCCATCCCTTCCCTATAACTATAAATTATATTAACTACAAACCTACAACTATAAATTATACATCTAATTTCACACGGATGCCTGCGGCATACGTCGCATAAGCTCATACCAAGGCCAGGCCTAGTGCATAGAAACGACCTCCGATGACCCAGGCCAAGCACCTCACTTCCTATAGAATCCGCAACTAATGCTAACTCGGCAAGCGGGTTCTATAAAACACCGAAGGAGAGGTGAGCCGGGGTCAGTCTTCCACAAGTGCTATCAGGTGCTGAGACGCTGCTTGTAGCTGCCACATCCAAATAGGTGAGTGTCTAGTGAGCCTACACACACTATAACACCAACACGTACAACATCCCCCCATTATTATAAAAGATCACGAGTATCTGCTCTGCATAAGTTCATTGTACTCCACTTCAGGAGTACGGATTAAACAGTAGGATCCATAAGTTAACTGGTCTTTTAATTCATTTATTTAATTAGTTAATAATGGCCTATCCCCTTAAATCACTTCCCTGTAGGATCCTAAATTAGTATTTAGTTAATTGTTTATTTGTTGCTGTAGTCAGCCACAGGCGTCACCTTGCATTGCCTGCTGCGCGATACCCATCAGGAGCACGGCCAGTCAGCTAACATCAGCAGGAATCCAAGCAGTCGCGTAGCTGCTCCTGCAAGCACATAGTATATTACCCCTTGTAGCCATCCCTTAGAACTACCCCACAGCCTGTACAATTGGGTGTTCTCCCATCGAGCTGCATTAACGCCCGAACCCATCCAACCTACGTCTTTTTACACCAGAGTCCCGGGCAGCCTTCAGCTACACTCCTTTCATCCCCCTTTCCCTACACTTTGTAGAGGCTACCCTCACAGGTACCCTACAATATCTTAGTGTATAGAAGCCATGAAATCTATAATTATATTATACATTTCTATTTTAATTGTAATACCTAGCTGTAAGTTGTTGTATTTATAGAATTAAGTTTTCATATTATGATAATAGAGTAAGGTGTAAATAGTTGTCCAATAAGATTGTATTTCTTGAGATCTGTTATTATAATTAGTTATAAATAGTTATAGTATTAGTAATATATACGTATTACTACTTTTATTTTATAGATGTAAATTCTGACGTGTCCTATATCAAAAATGTATTGTATGCATGTATTTGATCAAATGGAATTAATAAAATCTATTTAACTATCTATCTATCTATGATGTCGTCAAAATAATTTTCAGCTTTTGGAAGACCATGAAGGATCTGTGATAATATCCTGTTAAATTTTGAGGGGGCAGTTTTGATGCCAAAACTCAGTCGGTGCATCCTGAAGGTTCCTTTGTGAGTGGATATAGTTTGAATCTTACTACCTTTTTCATCACCCTTCAGATGTAGATATGTCTTGTATAAGTCTAACTTGCAGAAAAATTTAGAATTTCTAAGACTATGTAGAACATCATTAATTGGTCTTATGGGATGGTTTGCAGAAATCAACCTTGAATTCACTCCACATTTGTAGTCGACACAAAACCCAACTCCCCCATCCGGGTTTGGGATAAGAACAAGAGGCGATCCCCAATCACTTAAAGCTGTGGGAGAAATAACTCCTTCTGATTCCAATGAAGCGAGTTCCTATTCGACGCGTTCCCGAAGAGCAAAAGGGACATCACGTTCATGATTAAAGGCTGGTTTTACCCCCTCTCTGAGTTGCAGTTTTACTTCAATACTGGGAGGGCATCCAATTTTTTCTTCAAAGATTGTACTATACTGCACTGAGTTGAAAGATTCAGAGTGAAGTGATTGATTTGTGTCTTTATCAATTTCCTTCAGATCAAGGCCGAGGCCTCTGATCCAAACACAACCAAGCAATGCGGCATGGCCTTGCAGAACTCCAAAAATATCTGCAACAATTTCTGTTCCTTTGTAAGATACTGTGACAACAAGTTTTCCTCTGGGTTTGATAACATGATCAGAAAATGATCAAAAACAGACATGGTTGAACCCAAGTTTGAACATTAGTTCTCTGAGAAGAGTGAATATTTTGCTCCCGTGTCGACTTCAAATATTTGTGATTTATCGTTGAGTTTAACAGTGATAAAATATTTATCCGATTCTTGACCTACGTCAAAGAGATCTTCGATGCATTCAAGTTGTCCTATCCCGAAATTGATTTCAGGGTGGTCATGCAAGTTGTCGTCTATGTTCTCAGTTGCAAAGTTGTGTGTATTTGACTGTTGAAGTTGTGTAGTGATACAAAATTTTGCAACATGTCCCACTTTCCTACATGACCTACATTTAAGAGAGTTTCTGTTTGTGCTACAATCTCTTAACCTCTGGTTTGAATTTCCACAATGCAGGCATAATCCATCAATACCTAGTGCTCTATAATTGTCAGAACTACGGCGGCCCCTGGACTGTGAACGTGAGTGAGAGCTTGGAACAGGCTGTTGAACAAAACGTGACTGAGTATCACTGCTATATTGATTCATACTTCGGTCATTATATGAACTTGTGGCTTTTGTTACTTTGTTTGTGTCCTTTACAGTGTCTGACAGTGCATTGAGAAATTTTGACAGTTGATTACTCTCATACCGCGATGCTTCCAAGGCTATAGCCTTCTTCAGGAGATCATCAAATTTTGTGTCATTAGACTGCTCTCTGATCCAATTATCTCGCAAGCCACGTATAAATTGTGAACGAAGAAAAACATCCGCGATTGAAATTCTGGCGTCACATAAACACTGAATATAAAAGTCACAATCTAGTAAGTGGCTTCTAAGAGTGGCAACAAATCCTGCAATATTTTGACTTTCTTTTTGATTGCCGTTCAAAAAATAGTGTTGGAAAACTACGGTTGAGACTTGAGTTGACAGTATTTGCTTGAAATGTTTTACTAGGTCATTATAACCGAGATACTTGATTGGTTTATCAGGGCCTACAAATGCAGAGATGTTATAATGAATTGCCCCTATTGGGGTACACAAGAGTTGAGATTTCTTTGTTGGACGGCGGCATTGTTGAAGTTTGTGTAATTCTCAAATCGTTCTAAATACGACACAACTTTTTCTTTTTCAGCATCAGTTTTTTCAAAAGGTGTGATGTTAGTGGCTTGAGGGGTTGTGACGGACTGGTGAGCTTGATATCTTTCAAGTGACTTCTCTTCAGAATCAGTAAAAATGTTCAGTAATTGTTGAACTAATTTGCGTCCATCTTGACGGAACGTGGAAATAATTTTAAAAATCACATTTCAAATATAATAAAATGTTTCAAGATAACCGATCGATGATCGATCGATAACCGAATATTATCCTGGGCTTGAGAAGAAAAACAACTTTGCATAACCTCAAAGTTCAAACTGCGATAAATAATATTATTTTGAATATGTGGCATGCAGGTACACGCAGCTGAATATACGATGAGTTGCTTAGGATCGTTTACAAGTACTCTGTGTAAATTTCATTTCAGTTTACTGATTCTTGATTTTGCTTACGCGGATGTTGAAACAGACCTGACGTAAATACCGTACTTCCATGATATAGGCTATATCTGTACCGGTGAATCAAGTTCCAAGTCCTCGTCGCCAACTATTATGTTTTGAAAGAGCACATCATACTACTTTAATATGTACTATTATATTTTGATAAAGCACATCATAGTACTGTACTTATTTATTTATCGTATGATGTTAACACAACACAATCACCTACATAAATACAGATTCATATAACACAGCAATAATACTAACAAATTATATAAATTATAAAGCAGATAAAAAAAAATATTATAAATCAACGTCCAACTCGTTGATCCATTTGACAGCCTCAGTTGTAGCAGAATGCAGGTCCTCCAGACTTCCTGGAAAAACTCGGAGAGGACATTCCACTACTAAGCGCTCCATTGTCTGTGGAATGTACTTAAATATACAAACACATTTCAATCTATATCGTAACACATAGCCAAAAGCTACAATAACATCGTTACAGAGTAAAAGCGTCTAGACACACTGCCAAAGTTCCATAGAAGACATAAACTAGATACATAATAATAGCGTTCCTCTTCATTTGTCTTAACAGTATCCAGTCTCTCGCTTCACTATTCTTCCTTTCACCTGGATCTTGAATACCAAGTGCATCCAGCTCCCAAAGGTTTCTTACAGATTCGGTATGAACAAACATTGATAGTGCTGTCATAGAATTGGAAGATTTGGAACCCTTTATCTTTTCTGAGACAATCCATCCCAGATAAGTCTCAATTGCAACAATCCCACATTGTAAAATCTCCCTCTTGCCAGTGAGAAGTTTTCTATATATATCAGCTCCCACCAAAACTTCAACTGGCTTATCTTCATCGAAGAGCTGGATACCTTTTTCAGTGGTTTCAGTCAACCATGGTCCAGGCTCAATGACATGGATGCGAGAACAAATGTTGTCTTCATCCAGTGCTTCGAAATTACAAGCATGGGTCCCCGTGAGACTTTTTATCCTCACCTTGTAACAAAGATGTGGTTTTGGATTATTCACCTTACCCCCAAACAAACCATGGATCAGTATCTCTTCACCGATGGGCGCATATCCAATAAACTGAGCGGTGTCCTTTCTAATGTAGGAACGTTGCGAGCCTGGGTCCATGAGGACACGGACTTGTTTTTTCTGCTCTCCTCTAATGGTCACCATGAGCGTTTGTAAAAAAAACCCTGACTATAATTCACATTTGATAGGGAATTCTCAATCGTTCCCCCTTCATTTGGACTTTGCTGCCTGTGACCTTTGGGATACATACTGGGACATGCTTTCCCTCACAAATAATACATTTCAACAATGTTTTACATTTCCTACTAATGTGGACAATCTTAAGACAAGAAAAGCAACAGTTTCTTCTATTTAAAATGTTCCTCTTGCCTTCAAGCTCCATTTTCTGGGCCTTAAAACAAGCATCGCTTGAGTGATAACCTTCACAAAAAACACATACTTTTTTGTTTGTCTTAAAATTGATAAGACCAGCTGCTGTTGGAATATTAGTACTGGTATTATGACTGTTTGACTCTGCTCCTAATGTTTTCATGCTACCCTTGGAGTGGTTTCCTATCTTGAAGCCTTGGACTGCCATGCAGATACGCTCCTCATTTTCAACCTCGAATTTCAAGAAATGCATGAGGTTATTAAGTCTGGTTTTACCATCAGTTTGAGCCGAACTGGTGTTGTAACTACTCTGCCAAGCTCTCAAGACTTCTTCAGTGAGACACGACTCAACAAGTGGAAAGAGCATTGCACCATATTTATCTGTAGCTTCTCTAAAGTTTACAAAGCCCTTAACTGTGTCTCGATTTTTTTCATATAGGGAGGGAAGGCTGACTTGATTGCAGTGGGGGCCGGTAATAAGGTTGCTGTGTTGCACAACGACCAGACTTCTTTAAGAAAAACAATTAATACCGTAATAATTGAATACAGTTTTCTCGGATATAAAGCAGTCTTATACACCCGAACCCCCCAACCCCCCTCCCCTTCCCCCTTCCTTTAATAAAAATAGTGCAAACCCCAGAACAGTTATCTACCAACCGCCACTGCTTGATTGTGCTTCGAATTTATCGCTAGAGTCAGTTTGGGCAATTCCCTGACAGAATTCTTCCAAAATGTCTTCGCGACCAAACCTAGCTTTCAAGCATTCAATAGCCTTGCTATAGTTACTGCCTGTAGGGGGAAAACTTCTCACCACTTCTCTAGCTCTAGTGCTTGGCACCATAGCTTGTAACAAATATTAAAATTTGTCAGAATCATCTATGTCAGAGTCGCCATTTATTTTCTTACTGTAAATTGACCCCGATAGGTTAACCAGTCCTTAATTTCCCCTCCAAATTTATTTAACTCAAGAGCTGGTAGTTTAAATTTTCTCTTGGTTATGTTCGAAATAGACATACTATCATCAACAACATTTAGGCTCTGCAAGTAAAGACTTACTCTTTTGCACTTGCCTGAGTATTCATCAGCAGTCTGTTCCTCGGTATCCAAATCCTGTGATTTAGTAGCCGTATTTTGCGGTAGCAAATCCAAAATGTCTGCATCAGCGGCGGCTCGTGGGGTAAAAGCTCGGTGCGGCCCAACACACGCTCGTGTGCTGTAAACGCATACATTTTGAATAGGTGTGTTGGGTCATCTAGCTAGGAGGAAATCTGGTATCGGGGTGATGCATTGGGAAGACAATGGCATACAAATCAACCGCCGTATTATTGTCATGCACTTACTTTAAATAGCACAACATAAGTATAAAATTAACTAAAAGAGCAAATATTACTCACATTCAGTCACGTCTATTGCTTGTATCTTAAATCTATTCTTCGGTCCTTTGAAGCAGCGAACTTGTCTATGATATCATCGTAAAAGGGCATTGTATTCATCAAGTCGTTGAGCAGTGACTTCTCTAGGGATATGGTTGCCAGCGCAGTCAGCCTCTCCTGGGATGTTGAATTCCTTAAGTATGTTTTAATCCGCTTAAGGCATGAAAAGCTTCTTTCTACTGAGGAACTGGTAGACGGTATAGTAAGTATTAAACAAAATAATTTATACGCTTCTTTGAACACATCGTTAAGTTCATTCTTATTGAGCGACAAAATTATTTCCTCCAAACTGGTATTTTTGTAGGTAGAATCAGAATAGATGTACTGAAGTTCGTTTTTTAACTTGTGTGTGTCAAATATCGTGGGATAAGAGACTTTTAAGTTCTCTAGAGCATCAAGAGGGAGGATTTTAGAATATTCTTCAAACTTAGAGCTATCTCCTAAGCAAAGAAACTGGAGCTTCTGCATATCTTGAAATCTTGTATCAATTTCTACGGAGACTATATCCAATATCTCAAAATACATCACTCGATACTTATGGAAAATCTCGTTTTCTGTTTTTAAACCAGAATGTCTTTTAAGTTCAATTTTAGTTTTCTTCTCAGCCATTTGAAAATAGGTTTTAAACGTTTCTTCATTCCTTTTATCTAGTATCAGTTGCCGCGTAGTGTTTATTTTTGAGATGCAGAAGTAAATGTCCAGAGACTTCTTTTGGAGCACGTTAAATAATATATTAGCAAGCTCAAAAATGGCATTGAATACTATTGATAAAAATGTGAATTGGAAGCTATTAAAGTTATTAAACAACCCCTCTGATTGACGAATGGTCTTTTCGTCTGACTGAGGGTCGTGCATAAGTCTTTCAAAAGTATCTTTCAATCCCTCCCACTCCTCGACAACCACGTTTAAAAGTTTTCCATGTGACGACCAACGTGTATCCACACCAGATGGTATTCGTTTCGCAATTACTGAATCAGCGACGAAAGTTCTTTTGGCTGATGAATGAAAAAATGAGGGTATACCACCCAAACTCGCAAAAAAAAATACGGCACTCTGATATGTTGCTAATACTTTGCTTTACCACTAGATTTAATCGGTGTGCCAAACAATGTACAAATAATGCTTGAGGGGCATCTTCCTTGACCTTAGTTTGAAGACCGTTTAGATGGCCTGCCATGACACTAGCTCCGTCATAACACTGGGCAATCAATTTAGTTTTGTAAGAAAATTCACTCAAAACAGTCTGAAGCAAGTGGAAGAAAGTAATCGCTGTACGGTCCGAACTAACATCATAAAAGCCAAGAAACCGTTCAACTAGCGCACCTTTGTAAGTAATATACCGAAGTATCACCGAACACTGCGATTTCTTTGTGATGTCAGTTGTATCGTCGACCTGAACTGAAAAGAAAGGGGTTTCTAAAATTTCTTCTTTCACAGCATCCCTAATGAAGGTATAGATGCAGTCTATTAGCTCACACTGTATGGTTTTCGATTCTCCGCTAAAAACTTTCTTTATCGAAGAATAATGCTGTTGCATTTCTAATGAGCTGCTACAGACTAGAAGTTTCAACAGTTATTTGAAATTCCCTCTATTTAAGGAGGAGTCGCTCTCATCATGGCCTCTAAATGCCATTTCCTGTTTAGACAGAAATAAAACTGCATCGATTGGTAATCGCATGAAAAGTCTGTTAAGCCTCACATTCTCATTAAACTTTGTGATGTAAAGACGAGCATTTTCTCTTAAAGCGTCAGCAATTTGATTCTGATTCTTTTTAAGTTCTTTAAATCCCACGGCACTTTTTATATGCTCCGAGGAACCTTCGTGCTTTTGGAAAGACCTAGTAGCACAGGACATATTTTCAAATCCTGTGTGATTCCAGACTCCCTGTTTCACTCCTACAATAAGACAAGGCCAACAAAAGAGTTTCTGCAAATACTGACTACCGCATAACCACGGATAACTACTATACCAAGATACCTGGAAATTTCGCGTGTGCACCTTTCCGGAGGCAGAACCAGTTTTTTTGTGATATGTCAAAAGTGGTTGGGGTTGATTGTTTGATAAAATTTCTTTTTTATCCTCCTCCTTCCATTTAGAAAACGGTGTTTCTCTTAAAATACAAACTAAATCTACGGACGGTTCCATGTTAAAACACGCCTTGGAGGGAACACTATTATTTCACATTATAAGAAAAGATTTAAATACGACCTCTCACTCTACATAGGTACTCGTAGTTATATTTATAACATAACTGAATTTCAAACGCACTTCCTCTCCAAACATACACCAATAATTATGTTAAGCTTAGCACAGTACGGTAACTATAAAAATGCCACTGCTACTGTATGCTCTTCAAAAGCGCTCGTTCTATTTGCACTTCACTCACAATTAATGCGCCACACGGCCACGAATCACAATTTAACAGCACAATTTTTACTGTAAAAGAATACTTCGTACACCACACGTTGTTTCTTGTTACAACTGTTCCCGAACAGTCTACCAGCGGGGAGCCAGAGTTATATTCGGGTGCGTTCGGATAATATCGTTACAGCTCGTGTGAAGCAGCCCAATATCCCGCTTGCTCGAACGGCTGCACCAAGCCACACCACGCGGAATAGTTCCGCATACATAATGCAGGCGGTTTGGCGCGTTGTCATGGCAACCGTTCAGTTACACGTCACAAGTCAGCCTATACTGCTGTGAGCATTAGTAGGGCTGCACTCATCCCGCAAGGCGCAATCGTAAGGAAACCGACTGCGGGGCTTGCTTAATTTACTAGTAAGTAAGAGCGCTACGCCGGTTGTGTAATCACAACATATAAAGCGCACTATTCGTTCTTATTAACGAATACGGTAGGTTTTAAAGAGAAACTATAGGGATTCAGAAAATGATAAGACAATTGGTTTGAGAAATGTTAGTACAGCCGGGCTGTACCCGATGCACCCGAAAAGCCGCTACTGGTCTGCATCTAAACGCGCCATCTCCTCGAAGTTTTCACGTAGCAAGTTCAGATCCGCCATAACCGCCACATCAACTTGCGTTTCTGTATTCACTCTTGAGTTTAATCTTTATTTCAAGTTGTTATATACGCGAGTAAATGCCGCCCGCACTACCGTCCGTTTCTTTTTAATGCACCCATGACCACGTGTACACAACTGGATAAAACACTTCCCGATATATGTTGCGCTAATATGCAACCCACAATTTAAAACAATAGTCCTGTCATGGTCACTATATGTTGTTTCTAAGGGCTATCCGGCGTTCTCAGATTCTTTTTTTAAAATCATAATTAATAACAGTTTTAAGTGCAAGAATTTTACTATCGCCTACATGCTCCCAGTTTGGATTACAGAGAATACTGCACTTCCAAAGAATACATACAAAGATCATTAACACAAAAAAAAAGATAGTTGTTACATCAAGGAACATACTTACAAAAGGTCTTGCCCTCTCCCGATATCCAACAGTATATACATATAGAAAGTAATTGTGTAAAATAACTCAAATACTCCAAACCAGGAAGAAACATGCTACTAATTTGTACTGTAACATACTTTGACTTCAAAGCTAGGCTAAACATAATAGTGTATCTCATGACGATATGTCTATTCGCATACTGGTGATAAATTAAGTCACTCTGGATTGGTCATTATCCAGATTAGAGAAAACAGTATTAGGACCTTGCAGAACTGTATGCCGCAGGAACATATTTCTCGGAATATATATAAAAGAGTTGGTAATGGTTGGTAACATGGTTAGTGATATTGATGTTCTTTGGTGACTAGTGTTGAGAGGGGCTTTGGCAGAGACTGTCAGTTAGGACTCGAGGAAAAGGTGTAGCCTATTGGCGACTCAAACTATCACTTGGGGGGCTGCGGTCGGTCCAACATGGCGGGGATAGGTAGGAAAAATACGCAATATCAAAGGATTGCTATGGAACACTTTCGTAGTATCCTGTTATAATCAGAAAATGTGATCGAACTCTAGTATTCTTCTTCTTAGAGGCTCAAAATACATTTTTCAAACACAATATGTCCAACCTATATTTGAATATTAACTAACATCCCAATATTAACGATATACTTCCATGATTAATGCTTCACTTGTCACACACAGAACATACAAGCAATAAATCAGAAGAAGAATATGTTGTTAACTAATCTTCAAGTTTCAGTGGAAATAACGAGAGTTTGTTAACGAAATAGTAGATCGTATATTTACACGTCCATCACGCTACAAGGCACAAACAACACAAGGAATACTAAACTATAAAATCAATGCTGCCAACTTAAATTGTTAACTACCAACTCCAACACTTCCCCTGGTAGTTAACCTCAAACAATAACAATCCTTTAATTCAACAAAAATACCAAAAAATTCAGTTCCTGTTATAAACTAAACCAAATTGAGGATCTTTATGAAACTCTGGGTCTTTGGCCCATTCAATGACTTCGTAAACAAGTCTGCAACATTCTTGTTTGAATTCTTTCAATACCCTTTTAATGTAGTCAGTTTGATGAACAGACATTACTCCTTCCCTGTACTCCACATTCATAGAAAGAAAGTTGGTCATATTTCGTAACTTTTTAATCTCCAATCTAATGTCCAACTCTTCTTTGAACCATTAAACCCGTTCTCTTTTTCCCCAGCATGCCAAGTCATCAACATAAACACCAAGGAACAGATCCTTATCTTTGTTAACAAACACACATGGATCCTTCACCAGAGGTTTCAAACCTAATTCTGACAAATTCATATACAAGGTCGAATGCCATTCCATAGCACTTTGTTTAAGCCCATACAAGCTTTTGAGCAATTTACACACTTTATTTTTATCCACCTCAAAATATTTAGGTTGTTCCATGAAAACTTCCTAATTCAACTCACTGTGCAAATATGCTGTGAGCACATCAATATGTTCCTGAACCCACCCATTAATGACAGTTATGGCCATCATCAGTCGAATCGTTTTTCTTTTAATTACTGGAGCATAAGTTTCATTAAAGTCTACCCCTGGCACTTGGGAAAAACCTTGTGCTACCAATCTCGCCTTAAATCTATTAACAGTACCATCTGGATTTCTCTTAAGTTTCAAAACCCACTTACAACCCAACACATTTCTACCAGAAGGCCTGTCAACCAAAATAAATGTCCCTTTACGTTGGATACTGTTTAACTCGCTTTTCATTGCATCTCTCCATTCATCAGAGAACTCCCCATTCAATGCCTCACTCACACTCAATGGTTCTTCGATATAATCAGCAACATATACCGACAAATTACAGCAAGAACATTCTTTACGCTTCCTTAACCTTTCACTCCTTCTCAAATCGTTCTCATTATTTTCAGCCTCAATCACATTTTTATCATTCTCTTGGACATTGCTTTCAATCTCAATCTCTGACTCATCACTACAATAATTTCTTATCATAACATCAGTTTGAACATGCTTAATAGTAGGCCTAACCTGTTCTACCATGGGAAATATACTTTCATCAAATTTTACATGATATCCAATCACAAATGATTTAGTCTCAAGATTAAACAATTTATATCCTTTCACATTGTTTTCATAACCTATGAATACACATCTCACTGCTCGGGGCTGAAATTTACCTACTTTCTGAAATAACCAAGCTTTACAACCAAATGCACGTAACCTTGGATATTCTTTTTCAGCACTCTCTCCCTTCCACATTTCATATGTGATCTGATTCCCAATAGCCCTAGATGGACATAGTTTCCTAATAAGGCAGGCAGTGTTGGCTGCTTCAGCCCAAAACGAATCTGACAAACCTGACTGCACTAACAAACACCTTATCTTATCTTCTGCAATCCTATTAAACCTCTCAGCTATACCATTTTGTTCTGGAGTATAAGCTACCGCCTTTCTATCACCTATCCCATTCGCTTTCAAATAGGTCTCGAATTTATTACCACAATATTCGCCACCTCCATCTGTTTGAAAGCATTTAAGTTTCAAGTCATGCATTTTTTTCTACTTCAGCTTGATACTCCAAAAACTTTGAGAAAGCCTCACCTTTACTTTTCAAGAATTTAACAACTGTAAATCTGGAATAATCATCCACAAAACTCATCATGTATTTATGACCACCATTTGATTTAACAGGAGATGTTAACAAATCACTATGTACCAATTCCAGTGGTTTACTGCATTGGCGTTCACTCTTCTGCGGGAAACTACATCTAGTCATCTTCCCCAGAACACACACATCACAACTCTTATTCTCACTCTTTAAACCTGACAAATATGGAATTTTCTGCATAGCAGCTTAATGTGGATGCCCTAACCTTACATGCCACAAATCTGAACTCACTGCTCGCAAGGCTACAGCTTCAATTTCATCACTCATCTCATCTTCACTGACATCAGCATTCGATATACAAGCTACACTGTGATTAGGTTCCAACAAATACAACCCATTTGATTCTAGACTTGTAAACACGCACTCATCATTATACATACCTTTAGCACCTTCTTTGTTAAAGTGAACAAATACATCATTCTTGGCTAAGCGCCCAACTGAAATCAAATTGAATGCTAAATCTGGAACGTGCAAAACATTTCTCATCTCAAGCACATTACCACCACACTTATCAGATAATGCAAGTTTGACAATACCTTTTCCACTATCTGGGAGTTGCCCTTGTCCAATCTTAACATTGTCCTTACACTCTGAATAAGAGGAAAACAACTCTCTTATAGACGTCATATGTTCTGACGCTGCCGAGTCAAGGTACCAAACATCAGAACTGTTCATTGACACCATTGCGAACACACTGATACAGGCTGTAGTCTTCCCCGTTTTATTGGAATTTCCATTGTCGTCCGTTTTTCCATTATTTGATTTCATTTTGGTACAATCTGATGCCCAATGACCATACTTGTGACAGTTAAAACATTTAACATCTGGACAAAACTTGCTAATATGCCCTAACCTCTGACATTTGTAACATTTAACACTATTACTATCACCACTTTTTCCACTCTGCACACTATTCTTCTTACTGTTTTTGTACACTAACTTGTCATTCTTGCCTTTCTTGGAGATGAGTGCACTTGATGCGGAAGTCTCCTGCGCGGCTTCTACCTGGGTCCGGCGTCGCTCCTCGTCTAGAAGTCGTCCTTTAACCTTCCGTGTTGTAAGATCCGGCTCCCTCAGTAGAATTTGGACGAAGGTCTCGTACTCCTCCATCGGTAGCCCGACTAGCAGGAAGTTGGCCAACATCTCGTCGTCGAATATTATGCCACCCCTGGCAATTTTTTTGTTCAATCTCTGGATACTGGCCGCATACTCTTGCATCGACATATTTGGGGTCTTCGAAATATTTGTCATTTCTTTCAAGGACTGAAGTGCATTAAACTTGGTAGAAGAGACGTGAATTTCTTCCAGAATTTCCCAAGCATGCTTTGCTCTAATACAATCTTCCACATCTAACAAGAAATCATCCCCAACGGATTTGTATAACACCGACAAAGCTTTCCTATTTAAGCGTGCCTGATCCACATTCAACTCGTTCTCATCGAAGCCTGGTTCAATCGCCACCCAACAGTTCTTATCGATCATATGCGCCTTCACTCTCAGTTTCCAGGCGAAGTAGTTTCCATTTGCTAGCTTTGGAATGGAAACGAGGTCTTTGTCATCTCCGTCAGCCATCTTGGTACTGTCGCTGTAACGTTCGCCGGTTCAGTCACAAACACTCACAATCTGTTTTTAAATTTCAGATTTCATCTCAATCTCAACAATCCGTAATTCACGCTCTGATCTACGTACTTCGCACTGCTCTGGGCTCATAACCTGTTGTTAACTAATCTTCAAGTTTCAGTGGAAATAACGAGAGTTTGTTAACGAAATAGTAGATCGTATATTTACACGTCCATCACGCTACAAGGCACAAACAACACAAGGAATACTAAAATATAAAATCAATGCTGCCAACTTAAATTCTTAACTACCAACTCCAACAGAATATGCATTCCTAGTTGCAGATACACGTTGTAGATACAAGAGACTGAATCACACAGTTCCATCTTCATTTAATAAACTTCCCTCTGAAATAAGAAATATCTTGAATAAAACATGGGCAGAAGATGTTTAAAAAAATCCGTGGCCTATCTGATACACAGCATTGATATTATTGCGTTCAAAGACACAGCCAGCCAGTTCTGCATTCATTACCAACCCAACAATCTCCATATCATAGCATAGTAGCCTTCCTCTCAACTTCCGAATGTCCAACATAGTGAAAATATAATGAAAATAAGTAATATCAATGTAGACACTCACCGTCAATGTTTTCTAGTTCGCGTTTAAATTCAGGAATGCGTAAATCTGTCCTTCTTAGCGCAGCTCACTTGCCTATACGCGTGTATCGCTTCGACTGGACACAATACTTGCTATTCACGGAGATAATCACTTTATACGAACAGTCTTCTCACACTCAAATACCGCTTCACTGTTTGCAATTTCATTGATATATCGTCGAAGTGAATGTATACTATTGTATACCGATGTGTTGAAACAATTCTTTACATTTATATTGCACTGAGGCTAGATTTAAACACAGAAGCACATTCAGTCTCACTTCACCGAGCACGGCCTCAATATACATCGCCCATACGACCGCGTCTTCGCCCGCCAATATTTTCGCGTCCGCACTCCCGTGTTAATTTTAATCATGGCTAGCGTTCACGAACACACCTTTACACATCGGAGACTTGCAACGAAAGAGTAACGCTTAACCGCTCGACACCCCCTCCTTCGACTGCAAAATGGTGCGTCATTGGAAAGTGCGGTAAACCTCGACATTGCTCCATGTATTTGCTCCAATCTTGGTAGTTAGAATTCAATCTTCATTTCAAAAATTACAGAAATATTCTTTATCAGATCCTACGTATTTCCATGATTACAGGAGTCGAATAGCTCCATTATTAGTAATAATTCTGTGAAAACAAAATCTCATGAAGAGCTTTCTTCGTCGTCAATTTCCCAGTCTTACTTTCTTTTCCTCAATCTCCGTGGACCAATCACATCATTTCTTCCTGTTGCTATGGTGTTTCCCGCGATTAATACGGCACGAGACGAGGTCATCCTTGGCAAAATTATCCCTTGTTTTCAATCTGATACAATCAGAATTATTTATTCCATTGTCTTAAGGTACATGATGTTGCGCAATATCCATTATTTCCTCTTTCTGTACCAAAACGTGTCATGAGATTTAAAATAATACATAATATCTCGTTCATAGCAGTATTAAAATTCGGGTTTATATTCCTCGCAACGTCCAAATTAAAGCGTTTCAAATGCTTTCATTTCAACTAGACTCATGAATACTTTTTGAAACAGAATTTAATACAATATTAGACTATTTTCTCATAAAATAAGTTTAAATTTTTAGCATTAAATCTTCCCACCGACATATTACTATCAATATCAATAATGCCATAGCAGTTGTTCCCACAGGCAGTGCCTACTCTGAACAGACCAAAATTTAGGATAGAGAATTTTTTGTAGATCTTCATGGAAACATCAGCTTTTACTGTTTTTCTGATCAAAACCAAATCTCGCACGTTCAATGGTGCACTGAATCTTTTTCCTAGAATTCTTTTCAGTCATTCATTGGCCGCTTTCTTCAAGTTTGCCTTTGCCAACTCAATCGTCAGCTGTCACGGAAATTCCTGATCCTTAGGGATGAAGTTTAATAAATTATTCCAAGGTCTTTCCGACTTCTTTTCCAAATGAAGAATCAGCGGAATGTCAGCTGCGCTCTCGTGAATAGTGTAATTTATGCATTAGTCAATGATGGACACGTACGTTACCCAACTATGATGACCCTCAGGGCAGAATATACGGCAGAATTTTGCAAATTCCGACATAAGACACTCGCTTGGATTCGTCTCTAGACATCTCACACTTGCTTAATATCAAGCCTCTCCATTGCTTCCTAAAATTCCCACGACGTAAATTGCGTTCCATGGTCTGTTACAAGAAATTCTGGTTTCTGCCTCCGGAATTACTGCATGTTCTATCCTGTTTAAGACTTGCTTTGTAGTGGTTTTAAGGATAGGATCTATTGTTACAAATTTCGAAAAGATATCCACCGTTACCAAAACGTATTGATTACCTCTGTATCCTTTGGGGCAAGGACCAAATATGTCACAAGCAAGTACATAATTCTAATGGTTTCGAAGGAATAATTGCTCTGGGGTTCTCTTTTAAGCAATTCTGAAGCATACTTTCCCTTCTGACATTTGTCACATGCCTTATGTTTTCTGCAACCGACGTTCGTATATTCTTCCAAGTAAACATTTCCTGAAGTGTATTTACTGTCTTGTCAAGACCTCCATATCCTATACTTGTTGAGTCAACCAAACTAATGCAATGGGTTTATTAAGTTGGGTGGAACCACAACTCGGACCTTCGTCTTTTTCGCGTCAGCGTACTTGCAAATGCCATCACCTAATAATACATATCGATGAGCGCGCTTCTGAACTGCCTATAAATCAGGGTCAGGATTATCCATAAACCCTTTCAAGTATCGATACATAAGTCTTATTGGAGTGTGTCTCTTCTGTGACACATTCATCTTCTCGAGCTTTTTCAAATTCACTTGATCTTGATGCTCCAATTGTATCACATTTATCTGGATATTCTCAACGGGGTTTCTTGATATAGCATCAGCCAACAAGTTGTCTATCTCTGGCTGGTGGACTATCGTAGCATTGAATTGTTGAACGAACAGAGTCCATCTTGTCAGTCGATCGCTAGATATATCTGACTGCAACACGAATTGCAGAGCTTTATGGTCTGTCATTATTATGATCTGGTTGGTGTCCTATCAAAATCTTCTTCCACTGCTCCAATGCTGTTACAAATGCTAACGCCTCCAGTTCAGTAGTGAAGTAATTTTCTTCATGTTTCCTCAATTGTCTGCTACATAATCCTATATAATGCTTATTCCCCTCTCCATCCTTCTGGTACTATACTGCGCTGATTCCAATAAGAGATGCATCCGACTCTAGATAGAAAATGCGTTCAAATTCTGGATAACGCAAGTTTGATATTGTTTCTTAGTATTTCGTTGGCTTTTTCAAAGGCATCTTCTGTGGCAGTACCCCATTTCCAACAAGTCATACAAAGGTGCCATAATTTATGAGTATCGGCTACAATGATTACTTAGAAATTGACACATGCCAACAAATTCCCTCACTTGTTTCACCTTGATGGGTCTCGGAAATCTTACTATTGCTTCCACCTTCTTCTGATTGGGATGATAGCCAAACTGATCTATGGTGTGTCCCAAAGAGTTGATTCCTTCACGCATGAAGTGGCATTTATCAAAAATTACTTTAATATTTGCTTCTCTCAATATCACAAACAACTTCCTTAAGTGCTTTAGATGTTCCTCCACAGTTTCAGACGAAATAATCAAGTCATCTATATAGCATAGCACGTTTTCTTTCACTTCATCACTGAGCTCGCTAACCAAAGCTCAGATCAAAGCTGGTCCACTATTTATAATACCAAAAAGAACCCTTGAAATACATAACTGGTTTGATAAAACAAGAAGCCTGTATATTGTTTACTGTTCTCAGTAAGTTCTATCTGGTAAAATGATGCTGTGAAATCAACAACGCTGAAACATGACTTTACCTTAAATTTTCTGAGCAGATCACGAATTTTAGGTGGTCTGTCCACTTCCGGCAATATCAGAGAATTAATAATTCTTGCATCTAGACATAGACGTAATTGTCCATTTCTCTTTTTTACGACAGTGATCGGACTACTATAAGATAATGATTGTTTTCGGATAATACCATCCCTTTACATTTTCTTAATAATCCCTCGTACTTCCTCGTAATATTTCTCAGGTATAGGATAACTCTTTTTTTGGTAAGGGGCTTCATTGGTTTATCGAATTCGATATTGGAAATCCTTAATTAAACCAGGTTAATCGTCGAAAATGTCATTAAATTCCTCTATTAATTTTTCAAATTCCTCCTGAATTTCTTCAAATCCTTCAACTCTAAGTGCATACTGTTCTTTTTCTTCTTCTACTTCATTCACATTAACCAAAATATCTTCCCTAAAACTTTATCTAGATCTGTTTCAACTTCCTCTTCTTCTGGATCTTCTATTCCCATATCAATTTCATTAAATTTATTAACTCAATTTTTCACATAAATGACAGCTCCAACTTTAGATATGAAATCTACCCCCAGTATAGCATCAACATTCATCTTGCTTACTACGATGAAAACATGTTCATAAACTCTGCTATTTATTCTAAAATTCAGCAGTACCTGTCATTGGAAAAGTGCGGTAAACCTCGACAATGCTCCATGTATTTGCTCCAATCTTTGTAGTTCGAATTCAATCTTCATTTCAAAAATTACAGAACTATTCTTTATCAGATCCCACGTATTTCCATGTTTACAGAACATTAACAAATTCACAAAGAAATTTGATACAATGGTCCGGCTAGCTCAAAACAGTTGCCAGCGTTTCGCCCCAGTGTACCAATGAGCTCTTCAGTTGGTTATGGTACACCTCACCAAGACGCGTGGCTAGTACATACTGTGAAGGCCGCTGCTAGGCACAAATGTTGCCACGAGCAGCGCCAATGTACTATGGAAGTCAAAACTTCCTTTCAAAAATAATATTAGCTTACCTAGCTAATCCATATTGGAAATATCTGTTCCCGTAGCTCAATCGGACAATTTTACAGCCTGTTTCCTACGGGAACAGATATTTCCAATATGTTTACAGAAGTCGAATAGCTCCATTATTAGTAATAATTTTGTGAATACACAATCTCATGATGAGCTTTCTTAGTCGTCAATTTCCCAGTCTTTTGCATTATATGGTACCGAGTGTTGGCCAGCACCTAGAAGTCCTGAGCACTCACTTTAAGTCATGGAAATGCGAATGCTGTGAAGATCTTTAGACATTTCTCTGCTCGACCATATCCCCAATACAACGATTCGACATATAGCTGGCGTGGCTCCAATCAATGAGAAAATGCAGGAATGGAGACTCCGTTGGAATGGACACGTTGTCCGTGCACCACAAAGTTCAGTCATCGGTACGGCCTACCATCAAACGGTCGACGGCCAGAGGGAGCGTGGGAGACCAAAATTGCGGTGGCTGGACACTATTAACGCAGATTTACGAACAAGAAACTTGAAATCGCGGGAAGCATTAGATCGCAAGAAATGGCGTGCATTGATCCAAAAAGCGGACCCCGTTGCTACGGGATGACGCTAAGAAGAAGAAGAAGAAGAATTTCCCAGTCTTACTTCCTTTTCCTCAAACTCCGTGGACCATTCACATCATTTCTCCCGGTTGCGATGGTGTTTCCCGAGGTAAATTCGGCACGAGACAAGGTCATCCTATTCAAAAATATCCCTTGTTCTCAATCTGATGTAATCAAAATTATATATTCCATTGTTGCTCAATATCCATTATCCCCTCTTTCTGGACCAAAATTGGTCATGAGATTAAAAATAATAATATATCGTTCATAGCAGTATTAAAATTCGGGTTCAGTACCTACCGTCAGGCCACGTCCACCTCCTTTCCTCTTCCTTGTCCATCCCCCATTCTTCCCATACCGTCCCATCCCTCATGAGGTCCCCTGTTTGCTTTGAAGGTGAGGCCGCATTTGCGAGGCGCTAGTCCCGCCTCCCCAGTTGTATCCCCCATCCCGATGTCAAGCTCCAGGACACTGCCCGTAGAGGTGGTAAAGGTGGGATCCCTCGCTGAGACCGTGGGAAAAGCCTACCTGGAGGGTAAACTGACTACGAAAAAAAATGTTATAAATGATCTGCAAAGAGTAACAAGAGCAGGGCACTAAATGTTTGAGATTAGGTTTTTGATAGGCCTATGAGGTTGTTTAAATAACAATGTTATTGTTGTCGATAGCTACAAGTATTGGTAATGTGACCGATCCAGTCAGGGTCAATTACCGGCCCGGATGATAGGAGATCGAGAGGAGACCGGAGGGTCAGTATGACGCCATGGCACGACGCTGCGAGGTAACCGCTGGAGTAGGGGAATGCTCCAGAAGATTCCAACCCCTTCCATTTTTTCTCGAGAGGAGGACACAGTTCCGGAATGTTCAGTTAGTCAGCGTGGCATGGACGAGTATGTTATCCAGCGTAGCACGGACGAGTAGCCTATGTCATGTGGACTGAAATTTGCATCGGGAACTTGAACGGTTTACGTGAGTGGTCAGTGCTCGTGGCCATTTGATGCGAGGAGTATGTCGGGGTGGATGGAAATAATTTGTGAAGTGCGTTGGAACAGTGTTCAGTAAGGTGTCACTAGAACGATAATCGTGAATTTCAAGACGATATCGGACTCGCTAGTGTGTGAGGAAATAATCAGAACTGATAAACGAAGGTCCGTTAAATTCATGCACATGCTGCTATTGATATGTGAAGACGCGTGGAATATTATACAGCACTTCACCATTTTGATTACGAAGATTAATGCACGTGGTCTGGTTAAGTTAGCGGATAGTAAGGTGTTGAAGGCATGTACTGTGGTAATAGCAAGACAAAATTGTGCGCCTTTGAACGTCCGAGTGGAGGCCGTAATGAAAAACTGAATTATCATGCCGACAATTTATGTTAATTAAAGGTGAATACCAGGAGGTGTTTAACATTACGAGTATCGGGGAAAGAACAATAATAACGATAGTCAAGGCGAAGCATTATCACGAGGCCCTATATTGTGACAGACATTCATTCGAAAATATCATAGCAGGGCTGGCATCAAAGGGACACAGTGAGAATGTGACGGAAGACTACATCTGCTTTAAGATTGCGTGGAGGGACTGCAGGCTGCAGGCTACTTCATTTGTCGGTCAAGGCCAGGTCGAAATAGCTTCTCGTGGACGGAAGTGTGTCACTGGTTGAGGAAAGTGAGTACATATAATTCAAGTGAACCAGGAACTAGACGCTATAGTGCGTGGGCGTGAAAGTGCTCTGATATAGTGAAATGTAATATTGCTACACGGCAGCATGAACCTTATAACCATGGACTCAAATATTCTGGGAATCAACATGCATATTAATACGCAAATTATGCTGCACTGAACCTCTAAAGGGGCCATAATGGGGTGAACGGTCGCGACGAGATGGACGAGAGGACCATGGTTGGGACGTCAGGAGACACCGTCGCTGACGGTGACCGGGGGCAACCAGTGGGCGGACATGGGCGTCGCCAGGAGATCGAGAGGAGCCGGGGGCGAATACCTCTACCAGTACGCTGGGAGACCACATCGCGGAGACGCTGGAGGAACGACGCCTCCCAAATGCCGCAGACGACGCCGAGGGTTTCCGAGGACGCCGGATCTAAAGTAAGACGTTTCATTTCCATCCTTGTTCATCAGGAAGAAGAGAACTTCTACCTCGGATAGCCGTGCCATGAGATGACCTGAGTTCGTGTAACTTAACGCCATTCATAATCATTTATTCCAGATTGAACAAGAGCATCATTTTCTCATAGGGTTGTACAGATATTTTTCCCCCCTTTCTTTTCGGGTCGTTTTGACTTACATAAATTAACAGTATCAATGGTAGGAGTAAGACATACATTTATTCTCTGAGACCTAAAGTAAGACGTTTCATTTCCATCCTTGTTCATCAGGAAGAAGAGAACTTCTACCTCGGATAGTCGTGCCATGAGATGACCTGAGATCGTGCAACTTAACGCCATTCATAATCATTTATTCCAGATTGAACAAGAGCATCATTTTCTCATAGGGTTGTACA
This sequence comes from Meconema thalassinum, assembly GCA_946902985.2. Lineage (NCBI taxonomy): Eukaryota > Metazoa > Arthropoda > Insecta > Orthoptera > Tettigoniidae > Meconema > Meconema thalassinum. Next base: position 194,512,300 of record OX336394.1, on the reverse strand, counting down.
TATATATATTCTCCCGTTTCTTTTCGGGTCGTTTTGACTTACACAAATTAACAGTATCAATGGTAGGAGTAAGACATACATTTATTCTCTGAGACCTGATAATAATAATAATAATAATAATAATAATAATAATAATAATAAGTTGAAATTGGGTAACGATAATATGAGACGCCCATTTTGTTGGGAGATTCTAGCATTTCGATTTCCGAGGTCATTATATGAATTTAATTCTGAAAGGTTTGTCATGTATTGCATAGATTTTAATATCAAAAGGATAGCAAAATGAATATGGTTGGAGATTGTCGAGTAAGGTTCCTTGGATAGGATGCCATATTATCATATGACCTCGTGGTCCCGATCAAGTTGATACGCTCTGTTAAGTGTGGGTTCTTGAGACATGCTAATAATGCATGATTTTTGTAATGACGTTGTGTAAAGTTAATGTGATAATTAAATATGGTATTATTCCGTCATATGTGACGAGGTTATTCACGGGGCGACGTATGACCGTTGAATTGAATTTGTGAGGACAGGGTCCTTTACTCTCGACGAACGTGTTACGTATATCGATGAGTTGTATATTGAATAGCGCAGGGGTGTAATTGATAGTGCGCTCTACAGTCAGATTGTTCGGATCCTCACACAGAGTGTTCGACGGAAGGGTTGCGATTAAATGTTCGTTGTGAGAATGAAATACACTAGGGTGCCTTATTACGAGGTTCTTAACCTTTCCTAAACGTTAGACAATGCTATAATTTACCAGTAGGAAATTGCGACAGCCTGACCTTAATTACTTTGCCACGGAATTGGAGGCGCTGGCTATAATTTATGCTCTATAGATGTGGAAGAAGATTCTTTTAGGGCATAAGGTCGTGATTGTGACGGACCATCGCGCGTTACAGTTTATGTTAAAGTCTGACATCTCAAGCGAAAGAGTCACGCTCTGGACCCTTTTCCTGCAGCAATTCGATGCAGAAGTTATTCATAGGCCCGGAAAGCAAAACTTTCTAGCGGATGTTTTGAGCAGAAACCCACGTGATGAGGCTGGTTTGCACCAGGTAGAGCTAATACCGGATGATCAGGAAACGGTGGAGTGTTTGAAACGCCTGAGCCAGGCGCAACGGCGATATACTCCGTTAAGACGGATACACCGGTATTTGAAGAATCGCATGGGCGCAGATGACCCCGATTATGCTGGAACGGCAAAGATTGCTCACTTTTATCACATTGTTGGTGACGTGATTCACAAGTTTGTCGATAGAGACCACACAAGGCTACGTATTGTAATACCGCCGAAGTTGATTTCAGCAGTGGTTTGGTTGGCTCACCGATCTATTGGGCATGGAGGATGTGATAAAACCTTACATGCCATAAGAGAAACATTTACCTGGGAGTATATGGGAAAAACCATACGAGCGGTAATCAGGACATGCGACATCTGTCAGTGGTGCAAGTTCCCATCGGACGTATCTAAGGAGAAGCCGAGGGCTATTATACCGACCCGTCCGAATGAATTAATGGCTACGGACCTGAATGGCCCCCTTCCGAGGTCCACCAGGGGTAACCAATACATCTTGGTGACGATGGATGTGTTTACCAAATTAGTCATGTTGCACCCTATACAGAAGGCAACATCCCGGTACGTAATTCGCAGGATTGAAACCGGCGTGATTCCAACTACAGGGAAATCAGAGTTCCTCCTGAGCGATCACGGAACGCAGTTCACGAGCGCCGAATTTCAAGAGGCAATGGCACGACTCGGCATAAGGCATATCTTGAGCTCCATAAGATACCCAGAAGGAAATCCAGTTGAAAGGGTAAATGCAGAGATTGGAAAATACTGCCAGATTTATTGTCATAAACAGCATCATAGATGGATGGAAGTGGTACCCATAATTGAACGTTGCTTGAACTCTACAACACATGAAAGTACCAGACAAATTCCTTGTCGTCTGCACCATGGACGAAAACCAAGTAGACCTTGGCATGCTGTTATACAGACACCCCCAGAGATTGAGCCGTCGGTGCAAAGGAGAAACGAACTGGCTCGGGAGAGGATGCAGCTACAGGCGCAGAAACGGTAGAGAAGGAAGGCTGGCCACCGTTTTCGCGAGCCACTTCGAGTCAATGACCTGGTGCAGATTCGGAAACCTACGTCATCAAACTTACCACTCAGAGTGTATGGGAAATTTGAGCGCCCATTTTCGGGACCCCACAGGATTGCCAGAGTGATGGACAACAATTGCTATAGGGTGGTTGACAACGTCACGAATGCACTTGTTGGGAACTTCAATGCCGCGAATCTGCGGAAGTATCACAGGCAAGCCCGTTAGTCAACATTGAGGAGATGACTGAAAGGATCGTTCACATGCATCATTTGAGGAAAAATATAAGCTATGTTCCCACCGCTTATATTTTGAAGGCCGCGGGAGAAATGTGACCGATCCAGAAAGGGTCAATTACCGGCCCCGGATGATAGGAGATCGAGAGGAGACCGGAGGGTCAGTATGACGTCATGGCATGACGCGGCGAGGTAACCGCTGGAGTAGGGGAATGCTCCAGAAGATTCCAACCCCTTCCATTTTTTTTCTCGAGAGGAGGACACAGTTCCGGAATGTTCAGTTAGTCAGCGTGGCATGGACGAGTATGTTATCCAGCGTAGCACGGACGAGTAGCCTATGTCATGTGGACTGAAATTTGCATCGGGAACTTGAACGGTTTACGTGAGTGGTCAGTGCTCGTGGCCATTTGATACGAGGAGTATGTCGGGGTGGATGGAAATAATTTGTGAAGTGCGTTGGAACAGTGTTCAGTAAGGTGTCACTAGAACGATAATCGTGAATTTCAAGACGATATCGGACTCGCTAGTGTGCGAGGAAATAATCAGAACTGATAAACGAAGGTCCGTTAAATTCATGCACATGCTGCTATTGATATGTGAAGACGCGTGGAATATTATACAGCACTTCACCATTTTGATTACGAAGATTAATGCACGTGGTCCGGTTAAGTTAGCGGAGAGTAAGGTGTTGAAGGCATGTACTGTGGTAATAGCAAGACAAAATTGTGCGCCATTGAACGTCCGAGTGGAGGCCGTAATGAAAAACTGAATTATCATGCCGACAATTTATGTTAATTAAAGGTGAATACCGAGGTGTTTAACATTACGAGTATCGGGGAAAGAACAATAATAACGATAGTCGAGGCGAAGCATTATTACGAGGCCCTATATTGTGACAGACATTCATTCGAAAATATCATAGCAGGGCTGGCATCAAAGGGACACAGTGAGAATGTGACGGAAGACTACATCTGCTTTAAGATTGCGTGGAGGGACTGCAGGCTGCAGGCTACTTCATTTTGTCGGTCAAGGCCAGGTCGAAATAGCTTCTCGTGGAAGGAAGTGTGTCACTGGTTGAGGAAAGTGAGTACATATAATTCAAGTGAACCAGGAACTAGACGCTATAGTGCGTGGGCGTGAAAGTGCTCTGATATAGTGAAATGTAATATTGCTACACGGCAGCATGAACCTTATAACCATGGACTCAAATATTCTGGGAATCAACATGCGTATTAGTTAGTTAGTTAGTTATTGTTGTTTTAAGGGGCGGAACTACGAGGTCATCTGCCCCTCTTAACACAGATTAAAGAATACAAATTTTGAATTGAATTTAAAATTTTGAGGTGGACATCTAAATTTAAAAAGACCAAAAATTAATAAAACAAAAACAAACAATTAAATTTAAAAAAAATTATAAAAATAAACAAAAATTACGGAAAAAACAAAACATTATCATTCAAAAACGAACAAGTCGTTGAGTCAAAGTTCACTGGAAAATTTAGATTGCTGGCCCTAACCCACTCTCACTTATAAAGCGGATAACGCGATCAGCAGCCACCGCGTCATCGGCTAATATAAGTTTGAGTGTCGTCTGCAAACCAAGGTTTCTTCGTAAGTCAGCAAGATCCACACACTCGGTGAAAATGTGGGCCACGGTGAAAACGGCTCCACAGGTACAAAGTGGGGGGGCTTCCCTTCTCATTAGGTACGAGTGGGTGGATCTTGTATGACCTATCCTTAGCCTACACAAAATGACGGACTCTCTCCGGGCCCGGAAGGAGCTCCGCCAAACGCGAGTAGGCCGCAGGCAACTTGATATGTCGGTCAAGGCCAGCTCGAAATAGCTCCTCGTGGAAGGAAGTGTGTCACTGGGTTAAAGGAAAGTGAAAACATATAACTCAAGTGAACCAGGAACTAGACGCTATAGTGTGCGAGCGTGATTGTGCTCTGATATAGTGAGATGTAATATTGCCACACGGCAGCATGAACTTAATAACCATGGACTCAAATATTCTGGGAATCAACATGCGTATTAATACGCAATTTATGCTGCACTGAATCTCTAAAGGGGCCATAATGGGGTGAACGGTCGCGACGAGATGGACGAGTGGTCCATGGTTGGGACGTCAGGAGACGCCGTCGATGACGGTGACCGGGGGCAACCAGTGGGCGGACATGGGCGTCGCCAGGAGATCGAGAGGAGCCGGGGGCGAATGCCTCTACCAGTACGCTGGGAGACCACATCGCGGAGACGCTGGAGGAACGACGCCGTCCAAATGCCGTAGACAACGCATATAACGCCGACGCCAAGGGTTTCCGAGGACGCCGGATCTAAAGTAAGACGTTTCATTTCCATCCTTGTTCATCAGGAAGAAGAGAACTTCTACCTCGGATAGTCGTGCCATGAGATGACCTGAGATCGTGCAACTTAACGCCATTCATAATCATTTATTCCAGATTGAACAAGAGCATCATTTTCTCATAGGGTTGTACATATATATATTCTCCCGTTTCTTTTCGGGTCGTTTTGACTTACATAAATTAACAGTATCAATGGTAGGAGTAAGACATACATTTATTCTCTGAGACCTGATAATAATAATAATAATAATAATAATAATAATAATAAGTTGAAATTGGGTAACGATAATATGAGACGCCCATTTTGCTGGGAGATTCTAGCATTTCGATTTCCGAGGTCATTATATGAATTTAATTCTGAAAGGTTTGTCATGTATTGCATAGATTTTAATATCAAAAAGATAGCAAAATGAATATGGTTGGAGATTGTCGAGTAAGGTTCCTTGGATAGGATGCCATATTATCATATGACCTCGTGGTCCCGATCAAGTTGATACGCTCTGTTAAGTGTGGGTTCTTGAGACATGCTAATAATGCATGATTTTTGTAATGACGTTGTGTAAAGTTAATGTGATAATTAAATATGGTATTATTCCGTCATATGTGACGAGGTTATTCACGGGGCGACGTATGACCGTTGAATTGAATTTGTGAGGACAGGGTCCTTTACTCTCGACGAACGTGTTACGTATATCGATGAGTTGTATATTGAATAGCGCAGGGGTGTAATTGATAGTGCGCTCTACAGTCAGATTGTTCGGATCCTCACACAGAGTGTTCGACGGAAGGGTTGCGATTAAATGTTCGTTGTGAGAATGAAATACACTAGGGTGCCTTATTACGAGTTTCTTAACCTTTCCTAAACGTTAGACAATGCTATAATTTAATTACAATAACAAATATGACAGTGTGGATCAAGGATGTTGGAACGGCGAATATAAATCAGCTATAATAATAAGAATTAGTAGTGTAGATATGTGAGCACAATCTGGGTGTGTTAATTTATGATAAGTTATAATTATTTGTTGAAATGGCATAGTATGTGAAGCTGAGTTGATGTTTGAGTGTTATTTGATGTGATATGATGCTCTTTAGTTATTAATTTGCAGTTCGATAGAGGAGATCTGTCCATTGCTGTATAAGGGTAGACAGTTGTGATATACACAGATATTCGATATTTTCTTCGAGTTTTTGCCGCAGGTAAACTTTGTGATAAGTGGTCAGTTATGTTTACATGCGAGTGCACCGATAAATTAAGGGTTAATTTAGTTTTTGAAGGGCGATCTCCTTGTCGGAAGTTTAAGAGAGGACACCCACGAGTTTGAATAAGTATAATTTCTTTGTTTGTTTAGGGACTATGAACTTTATTTTTTTATTTTCGGATTTTGTCCCACCCTAACTCTATACTCGTGCGTGGTAGGCAGGTTGCATGTTTATTTATCCTTTGGCCAATAAAGGAGCAGATGTGATTTTACGAGGGCTTTTCTTTTCTTCTCTGTTTGTTGATTCAAGTTAGGGAGTTTGCTTTTGAATCCTGGTTCAGTTTATTTGCCATCCCAACCCGTAAACGACCCGAGACCCTTTGTCTCTGGCTCGCTGGAGCATTTCTTTTATTCTTGTCTGTATGAACCAAGATTCACGCCCTAATCTTTTTTCACCCACTCCCTTGGCCGTTTCTTCTGATGGGGCCGGGATGTTGGCCGGGTGACCGCCTGTCCCATTGGAGAAACGGGCACAGTAAGAAGAATTCAAAATAGTTGCCGTGAGAAGAAGGGGCCTGGTAAAGTACTGTGAGGAATACACTGCACAGTAGGTAAAACTCGGAGTGCCAATGAATCATTGCATAGTGTAATTTGGGCTGTGTCCGAAGGAAGTGTTTGTATCTAAAAAAAAAAACTGGAGATTGTTGTAACATCAACAATTGCTGAATTCTATGGGTTGTAAAGCAAGTGAGAATATAACAGTTAGTGCTAGGGGCGTTTAAAGTTAGCAGCTCAAGACAGAAAATAAGTGTAATGAGGAACAAGCGTAGATTTGACCACATTAGGGTGTCTGCTCAACATGGGTTCAAAACTTCCCAAAGAAAACTAAAACTCCCAAAAACTGCTAATCAACCCAGGAAGAGGGCAGCAGAGGGTCCAACATAAGATGCTGGGGAAATCTTACCTTAAAGGGCAATTGATTGAGCAAGCAAGGATTAAAGAATGGATCTCTTCAATTAGATGGATGAGCTATATGTTAGGCTTATGACATTTTGTTCATATTAAATAAATGACACGGTTTCTTTTTAACACAGAATACATCGTGGATCAACTACAACATACAGTACAGTTCGAATTATTACAAACCTTTAAAAATCAGGGTAGTTCAAAGTGAAAATTAATAGCAAAGAAAATTACAAGCCCAACATTTCATATCACCTGCCATCCCCGGTGGATCGTTATTTTTTTAAACCTTGTCTTTATACATTCTGTAGCAGGTTCTCACCTTATAGTATACCGCTTTGTTGTCAAAAACTCCAGGAAAAGTTATCTCTTCCTTTTCCCCTTACAACAATATCATCATCATCATCATCATCATCAACTAATATTACTAAATAGCAATCAAATAGCCTATACACAAAGACAACGGACTCAACTCTTTTATTTTTAGAGCTTACAACACGAAGCATTATAGCGTAGTCGATCGTATCTCCTGTAAAATTTCTTTGTGTCGCTTGGAACGTTTTTCTCCAAGTCCAGAAGGCCCTGCACTCAAACCATCCTCTTGCTCTTTTTTAAACTTTTTCAAGAAGAGCTCCATATTTAGATCGTAGAGGTCGGCATATTCCCTGCAAAATTAGTAAAACAAATCTTAAAGTAAGCTATAACACCGTTCATTGAAATTTCTGTGTACTCCACTATTTAGGGATGTATAGAACTAGCACCGATAGAGCGCACTGCTGTTGTACTGGGTAAGCGCAAGGCGCTCTTCATTTGTCTCCTATGTTCTCATGCCGCTAATATCCACGAATTTAAGTTGTTTAAATTGTTATTTTCGTAACTATGCCGAGCTATTGCAGTGTTCCTCTTTGTAAAAATCAGGGAAGCCCGTTTTCGTTTCACCAATTTCCACAAAATAAAGAAATGAGGAAGAAAAGGTCACATGCTTTTAGGAAACATTTCGGTGAGAAAAATCTGACCGAATATATTAAAGTGTGTTTCCATCATTTACAACCCGATGACTTCACGAAAACTGTGTTGGATAAGTGTGACTTACAATGGAAAATAATTCCTATTTTGTACCTATAAACTGATTAGACATTTCGATAACATCCACTGAATTTATGCGTTTGTAGGCCTATTTGAAGGTGAGAGAGCAAGATAAAAACCGGGCGCTGTTCTACCGCTTTTTCCGTGGACCACGAACACAACAAAAGTAATTATTTAGGAAGAGGCCATACACAAGAAAATTGCCGGATTATCACGATAAGCCTACAATATCGGAATCTGCAGAAATCATCTCCATTGAAGTACGGGAAGAAATCGTCAATATACACGAAGAAATGCAAGTAACATTTCTGACTCCCATTTTCAAAGACATCAATAGGCTACTCGGTCAAATACTTCAAGAATAAATGTCGCAACATTAACAGTCACAAACGTATTATGGTTGGTTTCTTGAAATCGGAATTAATCGTCAACTTCCATCTGCCTGACGGAGAATGTGGTAGCGACTGACTTCTACATTCTTGAGACATAGTCAGATGAACGAAAACAGTTCGTGGCCCTAAAGCAGGGATTTTCAAACTAAAAAAAAATGGTACCCTCAAGTCCTTTCCCAGGGGGTGAGGAACGATTCTTATTGCGAAATTGACAAAATTACATAAGAACCAAACGTTGCGATGCATTTTCGAGGTACACATTTAATTACCGGTATCAACTTTCTTTGATTATGTTTACCTTAAAACACGACAGTTTCATGTAAGCTATCAACCTAAAAAAATACACGAATCGAAGTCTGTAAGCAGGGGGAGCAAGTGAATATTTAAATCTCAATTTATGATTTAAGTCTTTTGGAGATATATTTATCAATATAGGCCTACAATACTCTAGTAATTGTAATCTTTAGGAGAAAGCATGCTGTCTCATATTCATTATTTGAATAATAAAGCGTGTTAGAATTTTGTTATTACTGCTGTAGGCTATTAATTCCTCCTTCCTCCCGTTGGTTTTAGTGCCTCTAGTCCGTAGCTCATTTTGCAGCTGTTGAACGCTTAAACGCTGAAAATCGTTTATCATATATTAGGAGATATACCTATAGAATTAATTAATATAGTCTTGGAGTAAAATTAGAGAAGATATAATTTACTTTAGCTTAGAAAACTCGGTCACAATTTACACTTTCGTCGCAGCTGACTGGGAGAAACATAAGACGATCGCCTTGCGCTTACCCAGTACTACACGAGCGCTATCTGGCGCGAACTTTCTCCCGCTACATCCCTAATAGGGCGTGGTACTTTACGTCGATACAGTTCTATAAAGCATAGAACATAATTAGAGCTTAATTCCAAAGTGTCTTAAATCTATGAAATGGCAAACTCCAGAAACCACATTTTTTATTTTTAGATAAAAGATTTAAAATAGAGTTACCATTTTACAGTGCAGTACAGTACAGTACAGTATGATTTACTACTCTATTGTCAACATTGATACTGACTTACAAAAACCCCTGGTCATTAGAAGTAATAGTAACGGAACCACATGAAGTGGTGTTAAGACACTTTGGAGGCAAAAATAAAAACATTTAAGGATATTTCTACAAAGGGAAAATGAAGTCAGAAACATATTAAAATATGATTTTTATTTTTTTCATTAATATTCATTAAGATACTAGGAATAGTAAAAACGTCATACTCTACTGTAGATTGACTTATGAACTAGCACAAGAATAAAATAGCATAGAATAACTGAGAGCGCAACCTTTGCTACCAGCCACAAAATCGGAACAAGAACTCCTCAAGATTCGGAAAGAGAAAGCAGAACACATAGAAAGCGATTTCTACGCCACATATACGATATGCAAGAGGAGAAATTTCCATGACCCGGATGACCAGTGTGTGTGTGTACCCTCTCAGAAAAAGAAAAGTGAACGGTACCACTTTGTGAAATACTAGAAGAGAACAAATTCGCTAAATGACTACAGTAAAGCATAGAGCATTCTGTGTTATATCACAACTTATGTATGCAATTTTACGGTATTTCGGCTGAATTGGTATTAATGTTGTTTGCATGATGACAATTCAGTATGACATTCAGACTTGTTCATTGTTTGCACTTGCTAACGATACAGTCTGCCTAAATGGCATTGCAAGATCCAATTTAATGTCTTTTATTTTTTCTTCTTTTACTGGTTTACTTTATAACCATTTTAACAGGCTGTACAAGTCGGTTAGGAAAACTTTCAAGTATGTGATGATAGAAGGATACATTAGCTATATTGTCATATCGTCGTCGGCCGATACTCGTATCCGAGCATCCGAGTTTACGCTTCTCGTCTGCAGTTCCATAATCTTTAGCCCAGGCGATGAAGATGGCGCTGATGGCTTATCAGGCCAATTCATGCATAGAACATGCGACCACGTATGTTGCATCCGATGGAGGGTGGAGGACGTGGTTGTGTTTGACGAATCTTCTTTCTCTGGCGAATTTCCTCTTCCTGTCTTCGACGTTCCTGCTCAAACTGTGCAACTGCAGCTGATATGGTATCACGCCAGCCAGGGCGATCCAGTGCAAGAGTATGCCAAGTACTTGGGTTTATCTCTACTTTTCTCATGGTCTGCTTGAGTTAGTCTTTATATCATTTCAAAGGAGCACCACATGGCCTCTTGCTAGTGTTGAGTTCTCTATACAGGATTTGCCGAGTTAGTCTGCTGTCACTCATACGATGGATATGGCCTGCCCATCCAAGCCGATGACCAACAATGGAAGCTTCAATACTGTTTATCATTGGAAATCAACCATTTTTAAGGCACCTTGGAGATAAACTCTTTAATTATTCTGGATTGATAATGACAGAATTAGCAAGTTCTCGAAAGGAATCAGTAGAGAGACGTACTTCAAACTTCAACTGTTCATAATACGGTAGGCCTACTCGCAATAGAGATCTAATGTAGGCCTACAGGGTGCGTGAAATATTATCAGGCAATTGATATTGCAACTTTTCAGTCGGGTTTTCTTGGATTGAAAAAATCCACAGCCTGCTTCCAGTCTCCGACCGGGTCAGGAATGGAATGAATGAAGCCCCCATCTAGCGGCGAAGATATGAACTGTGCCGGCTGCCGAGGCCTGGCGCACTCCTCTGGGGCAATGATTAAATGAATGACAGATGAAATGAAATGATTGTGGAGAGTGTTGCTGGAATGAAATTTTGACAAGGAAAACCGGAGTACCCGGAGAAAAATCTGTCTGCCTCCGTTTTGTCCAGCACAGATCTCACATGGAGTGACCGGGATTTGAACCACGGACCCAGCGGTGAGAGGCCGGCGTGCTGCCGCCTAAGCCACGGAGGCTTCGGTTTTCTTGGATTATATGGGTTAATTAAATAAATCGTTTCCCGTCCAATTGATTATCGTGATGTGCTGCTAACGTTTCATTAGCATTAGGCTATACTGTATTCGTTTCTTATTTTCTGGAGAAGTTGGGTTTCTCGATATGACTGCCGATGAGGCTCGGTCTTTTTTTATATTTGTTTGGTTCTAGTCATGGTGTATTGACTGTTCTTGAGATACTAGTTTAAATTATATTTAGTTGTGTACCTTGAGAATAAATTAATCCCTACATAGTATAAAACAAAGTCCCCGATTCTTTGATGTAACGAGTAATCTCGAGAACCATTGGATAGATTTTTGCGGGTTTCACCATTCTGTAAAAGATTTCTCGAGGAAGGTTTTTGTAGAAAAACATTCATTTAAGACCAAAGGAAGCTGGGCAGTAACGATTTCAGTGAATCGAGTCGAAGAAAATCCTGCCGTCCGTGCGCCCTTTAAGCGTAGGCTACACTGGATAAACCGTTAAAAATATCTATGTACTATGACTGTAAGAATTGTTCAACAAGAAAAGTTCTACAAAAAAGTCCAGGACGGCATATCTCTCTATCTTTAATACATTGTCCAAAAGAAGTGTTTTTATGTTTTCATTTCTTCCAACAATCTCCATTCAGTGGAAATTTAAATACCGGTATTTGTTTCAGGCCGAGTGAACGAGCTAGCGAGCCTATCACTCCAGCTTCGGCCAGCATCAAACTGTCGAGTCGTGTCAAGTTAAGATTTCAGAGAAGAGTATATGTGTTTGGAGTTTCGCTGTTCACCTCAGCTTTACTGAATTGCATCTGGTACCTGTCGTCCATGCGCCTTTTAATCTTACACAGGGTAAACCGTTATAGATACCGGGCGAAGCCTGGGCGGGTTGCTAGTTATAAATAAAAGGGGTCAGTTTGACGAGAAGCTAAAGGTATGGTGTAGGAAGGAATGAATACCAGACAAGCACAGGTAAGTGATTGCGACCCACACGTTGAAAAACACAGTACTAAAGCACTGTATTATCCGAGCATCTTTTATCCAAGGTACACTCTTACCGTTAACCTATTATGATGAATCATGATTATTCATGCACTGGAATGCAACAAATAATGTGTGCCTCTGATAATATTGCTTAAAATTACAATATCAATGAGAGTTATGTTAGTATGATATGCTTTAAGGCGAAGGGTCTCGGGTTTGATTCCCGGTCGGGCCGTGGAGATTTTAACCTCCAGTCGTTAATTCCCTTACCGGTCCCCGTGGTACAATCGTAGCGTACCTGCCTCTCACACAGAGGCTCCAGTTTGGATTCCCGGCGCCGCGCCGTCAGACACTTGAGAAACTGACGTGAGGACTGGAACAAAATGCACTCAGCCTCGTGAGGACAATTCATCAGAGTCGGCACCCTGGTCACGAAAGCCGAGATTAACGGCCGAGGTGGACTGTCGTGCTGAGTACGCGCCACCCCGCAATCTGTAGGCCACATGGTTGAGCAGCGGTCACTTGGTAGACCAAGGCCCTTGATGGGCCGTATTGCCAGGGGGGGGGGTTAATTCGTCTAACTCGGTGACTGGGTGTTTGCAATGTCTTCATCACTCATTTTATCCTCGAGCATCCTCATGACGCGCAGGTCAGCTTGAAAAACGTGCATCACAGGCTGTTATATTAATTCATGCAACATGTAAGTTTTATTATTCATTGGCAGCTTGGGTGGCATAGTTGGTAGCATGCTGAGCTTCTATGCCCAAGATCGAGGGTTCAAACCCGGTCGAAGTCGTCGGATTTTTTAAGAGCGTTAAAATACCTCAGTATGCCTTCATTTGGAGGAGAAGTAAAACCGGTGGGCCCATGTCGTAGATTTATGGCATCTAAAAAAACCTTCCACTAACTATAATTGTGTGAAGCTAAATTTGTAGGTTAGATTTTATTATCGCTCTATAAAAGTTCCAACGGTCACCGCCAGGCACAGGTTGCGGTGGCATCTAGTAGCCAAGTTTACAGCTAGGTGTCGTTGACGGTAGCATTTGGTAGCAAAAGTAGGAACTACTTAAAATTGATCGTCTGCAGTCCTTAGTTGAATTACAGATAACAGTTAACACCGGTTATCAGACAGATAACCGGTCTGATAACACCGGTTATCAGACAGATACCGGGTGAGTTAGCCGTGGTGGTTACGGCATGACTGATGGCAGTCGCTCACATCCGGGAGGCGAGGAGGTTCGCATCCCCCCCGCCGGCAACCTTGAAGATGGTCTTCTGTGGTTTCCCATCTTCCTTCCAGGCAAATGCCGGGGTTGGTCCCTAACTATAGGCCACAGCCGCTACCTTCCAACTCCTCGTCCTTACATTCCAACTTCCCTCCTTCCCTCCCCAACGGTACTTGTAGCTCACCCATTGGGTGTCCGTCTCGAAGCAGCTACAAAAACTGGCGAGCCGAACATGTCCTCGGACACTCCCGGCACTAAAAGCCATACGCTAAAAAAAAAAAAAAAAAAATCAGACAGATACTACACATACCCAAAGTACACGGGGCTACATGACCGCGTTGTCGCAGTCCCTAAACTGAAGAACTACAGAGCCAAAACTTGCTTTCATATAAAAATTTGAACTTTCGTTCCAAACTTTCTAGCAAAAAGTTCCTGGACACATTGAAAACACTACCTCTGTGAATATGGAGAATATGTTGTTTTGTTGAATGATTTAGGGACTTTCTGATATTGTGGTCATGTAGCTCCGTGTACTTTTTGTGTGGGTGTGTGAGGGGGGGGGGATTTTGTCCGATAACCTGTGTTATTGTGATGGCTATATAAGTGTGTGTATTTGCAATTAAGATGAGAATTGGGAAGGAGTCGGCCGTGGCCTTAAGTTAGGAACCATCTCGACATTTGCCTGGAGTATAAGTGGAAAAACCACTTCCAAGATGGCTGAGATGGGAATCGAACCCTCCTTGTACCAAATGGTTTTCGGTACAATGTCAGTGTCTGACCTTTCTTGGCCAAACCAACTTTCGAAAACTGGAAGTTGAAACTAACGAAATGAACGTGGTTTGAAATTGTGCCCTATGCCTTAAAGTGGCACACATTTGGAAAATAGGTGTGTTCAAAAGTATGTCACTGTATTGGGGCTTAATTAAATTCATCCGTTTCTATGTAACGGCGCAGCGTCAACCCTGCCAAAACCTATGGAAACAAGTTAGGCCTATAGCCACGTGCGAGCTATAGAAAATGGACTGGATGTTTTGCGTTTCATTATTGTCACCTTTTCCTGTTGAATTACGAACGTTATTCTTTTTCACGTTTAAAAATCTATTTGTCACTCCAACAACAAAGTTGAACTCTGAACATATAAATATCAAAATACCCCGCCAGTGTTTAGTGTGGCAGCCCTGCTAGCGTGAGTCGTGACGCAACAAGGAAAATTTTGGTGGCGTTGATAAAAAGAAGACGTGCTTTTGTGACTTCGAAAGTAATAGGTTGTAGAAACATTTTGTGTGCGATACCGGGGAAGGGGAAGTGCCTTATTTGGGCCTCCCCTGGTTTATTCTAAACATAGAAAGTGAGTGTTTGGCGTTGAACTCTAGCAAAGAAAAGTAAGGAGATTAAGTTAGGGGTTGAGGGAAATCGCAGTCCAAGTAAGCACGTGATCGAAGCGTCCATGTTTTTGAATTTTGAGGGGATTAATTTAGTTGATTAGGTTTTGGTAATGTTCTGAGGGTGGGAATTCGTTGGTTGGTTGGTTCTTAAGTTTAGGGGCTGCGACAACGCGGTCATGTAGTCCCGTGTACTTTGGGTGTGTGTAGAAACTAGAGATGGGCAGCAGTCGACTGAAAACAGTCGAATTAGTCGATAGTTAAAACAATCGACTTATTCGACTACTTAAAAAAAACAGTCGAATGAATTCAACGACTACTCACCGTATCATAAACAAGTCGTTTGCAAACGACTGATCCCAAAGCTATCGTTGGAAATCATTCGAATGAAACAAGTCGATGGCAAACGACTACTTCCAAGCGAATGGATTCATTCGAATAAAAGTAGTTGGAAATCATTCGAATGAAACAAGTCGTTGGCAAACGACTACTTCCAAGCGAATGGAATCATTCGAATAAAAGTAGTCGTTGTAAACGACTGATCCCAAAGCAATCGTTGGAAATCATTCGAATGAAACAAGTCGTTGGCAAACGACTAATTCCAAGCGAATGGAATCATTCGAATTTAAGTAGTCGTTCTAATCAAACGAGTTCTTCAGGATAACTTCATGCTACAATTCATTGTGCTGTATGTTTATTGTAGAGCTTTAATTAATAATTTAAGTATACCTGTAGGTGACTATAGTTTTATACAGTTCGTTGATTCTTTCAATGAAATAGCCTAAATCCAATTGTCCAAGTTATTGGACAATTCAATATTGTCATTCAATATTTAGGTTATGTTTTAACTCCAGATACCGGTTTTGTGGCACATCATCCCAGGCAAGCCGGTAAATACCTTTGCCTCCCAGTCAGATGGGTCATTTAGACGTAATTTTGAATTAGATTGAGGTTGTAGTATGCGTGGTCAGATTTAGACAATAGCCTACACCATGAAGGGGTCATGGCTACGCCTTCTATGTTTGTTTAATGAATAGAGTAACTGAAATGAGGGATGTATACTGATTTTAAGATTTGTGGAATGAGTTTATGATTTTTTTAATAGAATTTAATGAAGTCTTCAGTAAAGTTGAAGGAGACATGATCGTGTTTAGACAATAGCCTACTCCATGAAGGGGTCATGACTATGCCTTCTATGTCTGTTTAAGGTGTAGTTTGGCTGAAATGAGGGAGGTTTACTGATTTTGGTGTTTGTGGAGTAGTCTTTTCGTTTATAATTTAGGTTTTTGTGAAGCTTGTTGCGGAGTTGTTTTATGGATTTTATTGCTCTGCAAATGAAGTGTATTAGGGGTTTCTGGGTTTGGTTTAGCTGTAGTTTACATGGTTATGGCTGAGAGTTGTTGTAGCAGGCCTAACAACTGTGTCAGAGCAGAGGTGTGCTGTGTGGGAGGGTGGGAAGGGGTTAGTGGCAAAGGCATGAGGGCAGGGATGGAAGAGTTGTAGCGTTGTCTGTGGTTAAACTGCCGTTGCTTTATGGCTGATTTTATGTACTGACATCCATCATAAGATAGAGTGGTGATGTGAATCTCTACATCTATTGCAGCGGATACTGTGAGGACAGCTTGACCGTACGGACAAATTGATTCTGGTCGTCAATTGTTTGGAGATGGGCAGCACCGCAGCAGTCGACTGAAAAATGTTAAATCCATCGACTTGTTTGACTGCTTTTAAAAAACAGTCGAATGAATTCAACGACTACTCACCGTAACATAAACAAGTCGTTTGCAAACGACATATCCCAATTGTGTTTTAACTTTTAACATGTAGAACGCGCTCGGATAGTTTTACGTTCTGGTCGTCAATTGTTTCAGCACATGGATAGCGCGCGCATTAAAAAAAACTTAGTATTTACACTGTTGCCACCATCTCCACTGAAAGTTCGCCCTCATTGCTGTTCTAAAGTATTCTATTTTCGTGTGTATTTACTGTAGGCCGTAATTTTCTTGTTCAAGTCGTATTTCAGCTCTACGTTCTTAGTACTTCAGAGAGGATTAAATTAGTGAACACATAGCCTAACTTGTTTATGACTCTATGGACATATTTTACATTTACTATTTTTTGGCATTAAAATATGAAGTGTGATTATTTCAATATTGGCTATGGAATTGTTCCCGGTACTTAAGAACTCCCTCTCAGTAATAGTGATTTAATTTACTCTTAGGTTAATTAAGTATTGGTCTATTACTTCACTTATCCACAGTACATACAGGTAATGTGCCCTGTAACAATACCGGTATCGGGGAACATTTACTCACACATTTTGCATTAAATGAAATGTGCAACATTGCAAATAATGGCTGCACTCTACACGACGTAAACCACCATTTCGAAGCACAGTAAAAATAAATAAATAACTTTGACCAATTGCATGTTGCCGAGCGTCGAGTAGTCCAAACTAACATCTGCAAAAATAGGTGGGTAAAGGAGAAATTTGATTTTCATCTGTTGGTACGACTCAACTCAGCCGGTAACGGCTTGCAGTGCTTTATACGCTGCCTAGAAGCGACTACTTTCAGTCGTATACATGAAACAACACGCTTTTAGGAGCTATGCGAATTCAGGTAACCATTCGACTGAAAGTAGTCGACTATCTAGTCGATAGTTTCTTCCAATGAATGACTAGTCAGTCGATGGTTAAAAGTAGTCGATAGTCCCATCTCTAGTAGAAACTGTCTGATAACCGGTGTTTATTGTGATGACTGTATTAGTGTGTGTATCTGTTTTAATTCAAGTAAGGGCTGCAGACGATCAATTTTCAAGTAGTTCCTACTTTTGCCGCCAAAACGCCACCGTCAACGATTCCTAGTTCAGAATTTAACTACCAGACGTCACCGCAGTCGGCTCTTGGCAACGAACGCAGGAACCTAAGACCGTTGTTTACATTCTTAATTAGTTGGGTTGATTATGGATGTATTGGGGTTGTGTGTCTTAAGTTTTGTCGTATTTTGTGTATTACAGGGCTTGGCTGTGCTCGTAAGGGTGGGAGTAGGCCTAGTTGTTCTCAAGGGTCTTGATCACGAATGCAAATTATGAAGGCACCACTTTCTTTTTTCTTAGTTTTTTTTTTTAAATTTCGTTAGGGCCATCCATGGACCACGGTGCTTGTGTTTTAGCTGTTTCTTGATGTCATCGTCAGGCTTGCCACGATTGGTGTTCTTAGTGGTGGGTTTGGCAGCTGCTTTCATGTTGGTACCTCGAGCTTTCCTGATGGCCCAGTAGTCCTTCATTTTCCGGCTAAATTGAATCTTACGTTCCTCAGTCCATTTCCTAGTCTCGTCTTTTGGTCTGTGGGTAACTTCTGTGAGGGATGTTACGAAGGATTTAATTTTAAGAGCTGTATGATAGTTACTTCGGTCGGCTATGTCATTTTCATTTATATGGAGTTCCGAAAGATCCTTCTCCACTTGCTTCTTCCACAAGAATCCAGTAGCTTTGCCCTTGTTAGCAGCCTTGAAGATCCTATGGGATAACCTGTTTGAGTCCATTCTGAATATATGTCCGTAAAAAGCCAGTCGCCTTCTTCTGATGGCATCTATGAGATTTTCTTGGTGTTTATATAGCTCACGATTTGGTTGATACCATCGGCTTCCATCTGGTAGAATTCTTGGTCCTACTATCCGTCTCAGGAACTTTCTTTCTTGTACCTCGAGGGCTCTTAATGGGGTCTTCTTAGTTAGACATAGGCACTCTGCTGCATAGAGGAATGAAGGTCTGACTACTGCATTGTAGTGTCTTAGTTTGACATTAGTTATTTGTTTATTTATTATTTAAGATTTCGGTTTAGATGACTGGTCATGAGAAGAAAGAAAAGGTGGGGGAAATGTTTTTGTTAGGTTAACGTCTTGGTGATGGGCCATTTGGGGAGTCTGTTTTCTGATGGTGTCCAAATTATTATTATTATTATTATTATTATTGTTCTGGTTAATGGCGCCAGGGATTTAGTATTGGCTGCTATTGTTTTTTTGTTTTTATTCAAACATTTAAGTAAATAAATTATTTTCTACATAAATCATCCTTGAGATATCCTTTACAGAATGGTGAAAACCGCATTAAAATCCATCCAGTGGTTCTCGAGTTTGGTTGGTTGGTTCTTAAGTTTAGGGGCTGCGACAACGCGGTCATATAGCCCCGTGTACTTTGGGTGAGTGTAGAATCTGTCTGATAACCGGTGTTAATTGTGAAGACTGTATTAGTGTGCGTATCTGTTTTAATTCAAGAAAGCATTGCAGACGATCAATTTTCAAGTAGTTCTCGAGTTTACCCGTAACATCCAAGAATCAGGGACTTTATTTTATACTAAGCAGAG
Organism: Meconema thalassinum; assembly: GCA_946902985.2. Lineage (NCBI taxonomy): Eukaryota > Metazoa > Arthropoda > Insecta > Orthoptera > Tettigoniidae > Meconema > Meconema thalassinum. Next base: position 194,493,084 of record OX336394.1, on the reverse strand, counting down.
ATAGATAGGCACTATGTGGTGTTATACAGGGATAGTACTAGTGGTGCTACTCACAATGTGATGCAACATAAGGAAGTGCGGTGTAATACAGGGATAGTACTCAGTAGAATTAGTTAGTTAGTTATTGTTGTTTTAAGGAGAGAACTACGAGGTCATCTACCCCTCTTAACACAGATTAAAGAATACAAATTTGGAATTGAATTTAAAATTTTGAGGTGTACACCTAAATTTAAAAAGACCAAAAACGAATAAAACAAAAACAAAAAATTAAATAAAAACAAAAATTATAAAAAGAAACAAAATATACGGAAAAACAAAAAAATATCATTCAAAACCGAACAAGTCGTTGAGTCAATTCATACCTTCATATAGTGCAATAATAACGCTTTTGCATTGTAATGCCAGACAAACAGGGTGCACGTCTGAAGAAAAGCAGAGATTATTAGAATATCTTGAAAATCAAATGGATAAGGAATCCATCTCGATAATGGGGGACTTGAATGCCCAGCTAGGCTGTGATAGGGTTGGTGTAGAAACAGTGGTCGCTCCATTTGGGTACGGCGAAAGAAACATAGAGGGAGAAGAACTGATTAATCTATGTTGCCGTAATAACTTAAGGAAAGAGCCACAAAATCACTAGGTATAACTGGGATGGTAAATATAAAGCTATGATTGACTTTGTTATGTATGTAGCATGCTGAGATTCTATGCCCAAGATCGCGGGTTCAAACCCGGCCGAAGTCGTCGGATTTTTTAAGAGCGTTAAAATCCCTCAGTATGCCTTCAGTAGTTACTTAGTTATCGTTGTTTTAAGGGTTGGAACTACGAGGTCATCTTCCCCTCTTAACACAGATTAAAGAATACAAATTTGGAATTGAAATTAAAATTTTGAGGTGGACACGTAAATTTAAAGAGACCTAAATTAAAAAAACAAAAATTAAATAAAAATAAAAATTATAAAAATAAACAAAAATTACGGAAAAACAAAAACATCATCATTCACAAACGAACAAGTCGTTGATTCAATGTTCACTGGAAAATTCAGATTGCTGGCCCTAACCCACTCTCACTTATAAAGCGGATAACGCGATCAGCAGCCACCACGTCATCGGCTAATATAAGTTTGAGTGTCATCTGCAAACCAAGGTTTCTTCGTAAGTCAGCAAGATCCACACACTCGGTTAAAATGTGGGCCACGGTGAAAACGGCTCCACAGGTACAAAGTGGGGGGCCTTCCCTTCTCATTAGGTACGACTGGGTGGATCTTGTATGATCTATCCTTAGCCTACACAAAATGACGGACTTTCTCCGTGACCGGAAAGAGCTCCGCCACACGCGAGCAGTTTCCTTGATCGCTCTCAGTTTACTGGGCAGTGGGTCAGCTAGCCACTGACTCTCCCAAAAAGCCAGAACTTGTAGGCGTACCTGAGAGCGAATATCTCTAGCAGGTACCTCCATTGGTCGAGGTGGTAGTGATACCGCCTCTTTTGCAGTTTGATCCGCTAACTAATTTCCCGCAATTCCCACGTGGCTTGGAAACCACAGAAAGGTGATTCAAGTGTCAGCGTGGCACAGCCTGGCTAGTAGGTCGTGGATTCTCTGCACTAGGGGGTGTTGCGGGAAACATGTAGCAATCGATTGCAACGAACTCAAAGAGTCGGTACACACGAGAAAGTGGATTCGGGCATCCTGTAGTGCAAACTGCAGAGCTTCATAGATGGCAACGAGCTCCGCAGTAAACACACTACAGGCCTCAGGCAAATAGATCTCGTATTTGCACCATCAATACGTAAGCACAACCCACTTTCTCGTCCACCTTCGAACCAACCGTGTAGAGAATGCCAGCGTCCTGAAATTGGTGAACTATGCTGTGGAACTGCCTCCGGGAAACGGAGGCATCCGTGTTCACCTTAGGACCTCGGTGCGGATCTAACCGAATTTCCGGACGCGGAACTTGCCACGGAAACACCCCGCTACGTGTCCGGATCATGTAGGGACCTACAGCCACTCCTATTTCAGTACACGAGCTATCAAGTCTAATACCAACCGGCCGAGTGGCAAGAGACCGGTTGGAGTACCCCTGGTGGTTTTGGATACCGAAGAGAGCTTGATAGGTCGGGTGTTGCGGCATTTGACGCACATTGGCAGCATATGCTAAAAGCATATGTTGGGGTCTATAATTTAAAGGTGGAACACCCGATTCGGCGAGTAGGCTGGGTATCGGGCTGGTCCGGAAGGCACCGGTAGCCAGCCTAACGCCACTATGGTGGATACTGTCCAGCATTTTCAAGGTTGCCGTCCTTGCTGAACCGTATGCCGCAGAACCATAGTCTAGCCGGGACAGGACGAGGGCTTGGTAGAACCATAGCAGCACCGCACGGTCAGCCCCCCACGTAGTGCCACTAAGAAACTTGAGCATGTTCAGTTTCCTGAGACACGTCATTTTTAATTGCCGTATATGGGGCTGCCACGTTAATTTGCTATCAACATGGAGCCCCAGGAAGCGATAAGTGTCAACCAACGGCAACGCAGCATCCCTGAGATGTAGTGTGTAGGGTGTAAGTGTAGCCTCCGGAGCCGACAAAAATGGACGACGGAGGTTTTCGCTGCAGAAAAACGAAAACCCCGGTCGTGAGCCCACCTGTCGACCCGGTTGATAGCTAACTGCAATTGCCGTTCCACGACTGACATACTTCCAGAGCTGTAATGCAGAGCTAAATCGTCTACATACAGCGATGGAACTACCGCGGACCCGGCGGTGGCAACAATGCCATTTATGGCAATCGCGAACAAGGTGACACACAGCACTGAACCCTGAGGAACTCCATTTTCTTGAGTATAGTATTGCGATAATGTCCTACCGACCCTTACACGGAAGAGTCGGATGGACATGAAATTCGCAATGAAAGTCGGTAGATTACCACGGAGTCCTCACTTGTGAAGGGTGGAAAGGATCCCGTAGCGCCATGTGGTGTCGTAGGCTTTCTCGATATCAAAGAAAACCGTGACTAGGTGGTGCTTTCGGAAAAATGCCTCCTGTATGGCGTTCTGAAGTCGCACCAGATGGTCAGTGGTGGACCTATGAGAGCGAAATCCACACTGGTACTCAGACAGGAGACCCTTCTCCTCCAAGAACCACACCAGTCGACGGTTCACCATCTTTTCGAGCAGCTTACATAGGCCCTTTTTCAGACAAATGGGCCTATAGCTGCTTACAAACTTGGGATATTTTCCAGCCTTAGGAATCGGGATCACGAACCCTCTCGCCATTGAGATGGAAACTCCCCTTCAATCCATATACGATTGAAGAGGATCAACAGTTTTTTTTAATACTGGATTCGCACAGATGTTTTAACATTTGATTATGTATGTTATCCGCTCCAGGAGCCGTATCCCTGCACAGTGCAAGGGCACTGCGCAAGTTCCAATTCAGAGAATGGTACATTATGTACATTATAGGACTCTGAAGCAGCAGTGGCAAAGGACAAGGGGTGAGTCTCTGCTTCCCGCTTCAGAGTCAGAAATGTAGGATCGTAACTCCCAGAGCAGGATACATCGGAGAAGTGCGAGCCAATACTGTTGGCAATTGCGAGATGGTCCGTGATGATATCTCCATTGATGGATACTCCGGGTATCGACAGTGATGTCGGGAGTCCGGAGATCCGACGAAGCTTAGTACACACTTGAGATGAAGGAGTATGCGCCGTCATAGACGACACATACTTTTCCCAATTCGTTTTCTTACTCCCCAGAATCAGATATCGAGATGTAGTGTGTAGGGTGTAAGTGTAGCCTCCGGAGCCGACAAAAATGGACGACGGAGGTTTTCGCTGCAGAAAAACGAAAACCCCGGTCGTGAGCCCACCTGTCGACCCGGTTGATAGCTAGCTGCAATTGCCGTTCCACGACTGACATACTTCCAAAGCTGTAATGCAGAGCTAAATCGTCTACATACAGCGATGGAACTACCGCGGACCCGGCGGTGGCAACAATGCCATTTATGGCAATCGCGAACAAGGTGACACACAGCACTGAACCCTGAGGAACTCCATTTTCTTGAGTATAGTATTGCGATAATGTCCTACCGACCCTTACACGGAAGAGTCGGACGGACATGAAATTCGCAATGAAAGTCGGTAGATTACCACGGAGTCCTCACTTGTGAAGGGTGGAAAGGATCCCGTAGCGCCATGTGGTGTCGTAGGCTTTTTCGAGATCAAAGAAAACCGTGACTAGGTGGTGCTTTCGGAAAAATGCCTCCTGTATGGCGTTCTGAAGTCGCACCAGATGGTCAGTGGTGGACCTATGAGAGCGAAATCCACACTGGTACTCAGACAGGAGACCCTTCTCCTCCAAGAACCACACCAGTCGACGGTTCACCATCTTTTCGAGCAGCTTACATAGGCCCTTTTTCAGACAAATGGGCCTATAGCTGCTTACAAACTTGGGATCCTTTCCAGCCTTAGGAATCGGTATCACGAACCCTCTCGCCATTGAGATGGAAACTCCCCTTCAATCCATATACGATTGAAGAGGATCAACAGTTTTTTGAATACTGGATTCGCACAGATGTTTTAACATTTGATTATGTATGTTATCCGCTCCAGGAGCCGTATCCCTGCACAGTGCAAGGGCACTGCGCAGTTCCAATTCAGAGAATGGTACATTATGTACATTATAGGACTCTGAAGCAGCAGTGGCAAAGGACAAGTGGTGAGTCTCTGCTTCCCGCTTCAGAGTCAGAAATGTAGGATCGTAACTCCCAGAGCAGGATACATCGGAGAAGTGCGAGCCAATACTGTTGGCAATTGCGAGATGGTCCGTGATGATATCTCCATTGATGGATACTCCGGGTATCGACAGTGATGTCGGGAGTCCGGAGATCCGACGAAGCTTAGTACACACTTGAGATGAAGGAGTATGCGCCGTCATAGACGACACATACTTTTCCCAATTCGTTTTCTTACTCCCCAGAATCAGATATCGGGCAGTAGCATGCATCCTTCTGAAGGTGATAAGGTTGGCCATAGTGTTTTGCCTCCGATAGCATTTGAAAGCGTCGACGATCTTTAATGGCTGCTGCAATCTCGGCTGACCACCAAGGGACAAGCTTCCGGCGTGAGTTGCCGGATGAGGAATGTATTGGCCAACGCGGGAAGTCAACAACCCACCAAGAGTATTCTGGTAATAGTGGACAATGTATAAAAATTTGTTGGCCAAAGCATTAGATAATGATGTGATAATACAAAGAGTTGACTTTACAAAGGTCGCTTGACAATTTAGCAAACATGTGGAGGACCAGACAATATTATTGTCACTAAATAAGGAAGTCCAGGAAGGCATAAAGGACACGACACCACCACTAACTAATAATAAGATATATTATCAAATAGGTGGCACATAAAACATAATATCCAAAGGTGACACATAAACAAATATTCAAAGGTGGCACATAAACATATGAGAAACACTAGCACAAATTTACACAATTGAAGAAACACTCATTATGAATTAACACACGTTACGTCTTGAGCCTAAAACACACATATTGTCTTGAACGTAGCTGCAGATCAATACATCATAGAACGGCATGCAATACACGGCGGTTCCATAGAATGATATAATTTAAATATGCAACACAAGTGGAGTTGCAACAAATAATGAAAAAACAGGTCGCATGGAACGAGAATGTGTCGTCGAACCAGGACTGACTTACAGTGATGCGCCGATACTGTAAGCCCAAAATGAATTGTTAATAAAACAAATTATGTGTGAAACGCAGGAAGTCAAAGTAGTTGCTGTCATACAAACACCGGGATATGCCAATCGCGCGGTATTGTCACAATAGTAAAGTAGTTAAACCCAGCGTCAACTTCCATTCCAGTGATGTTGCAGGAAGTCAAAGTAGTTGCTATCATACAAATACCGGGATATGCCAATCGCACGGTATTGTCACAATAGTAAAGCAGTTAAGCCTAGCGTCAACTTCCATTCCAGTGATGTTGCAGGAAGTCAAAGTAGTTGCTATCATACAAGTACCGGGACATGCCAATCGCACGGTATTGTCACAGTAGTAAAGCAGTTTAGCCTAGCGTCAACCTCCATTAGTGATGATGCCTAGCCTCGTAACATGCTTCCAGACACGATGAATTACTTATCACACGAAGCATCATCATTATTCATACGCGTGAAGACAAATTGTTAGGCAGTAAATGAAGATAGAAGTAAACACATTATAACAAACTATCCGACGCCGCGGATTGAAGAATTCGTCGACATGACGCGTATCAACATCAAGCATGGTGATGATGAGATCGAAAATCACCGTAATGTCACTGCCCAAACAAAATATGAATCATGTGCATAGGACATGATTGCTAAGCACGGTTAATATGAAGATAGCACCAATTATAGAAATGATTAGCTGGATACTTGTTGATATATCACAACCAGCTTTGAAGCACAGCATTGTGTCATGGTTACACACTTAGAGAACAACGAAGAAGAAACACGTGATTGGTCGCTACAAGCAGCAAGAAGGCCTCTGATAGGCTGGAAGCAGCCAATCACAGTAGAGAGTTTAAAAACCAAATTAGAGGCCTCTGATAGGCCGAAAGCAGCCAATCACAGTAAAGAGTTCAAACAAGTTAAAGAAGAATCAATGTGGCCAACTTAGAAATACCAAAATTACCTTCTAAGCCAAAATATCCTACTGGAAACACGGCAGTGGGAATACTACATGCAATCAAAACAAATAAATCACGACAACCAATCAACATAAACAAAACCAACCTGACAATGAATAAATGCAATGAAGACAAATAATACAGATATGTACAACCACACAGAGTGGAAACAAATAGGGAAACACAAAAACTGGTTTGCCAAGACAGTGGCCGAACCATATTGCCCGCACAGAAACAACAGGCAGGTTGTTTATGAAAATACAAGAGTGTTTAGTTCTGCGGCAACAGGGGAGACACCTTGACGATGGGGCGTTTCAACAGTCCAGAGGTGGTATGTAGAGACCACACGAGCTAGGCCGTCCTTACCACAATGAACCTCAAGACTACGTCCAAGTCGCCAGTAAGTAGGAGAAACATTGTCGTCCATAATAAGCACAAGCGTGCCAACCTTGAGGTTAGGAGACATACGGTTCCACTTGCGACGTTGTTGAAGGGAGAGTAAATGATCTGTGGACCATTTACGCCACAATGAAGTCATAATCTGTTGAAGTAATTGCCATCTAGACAACCTATTGATGGGCACTTCAGAAGCGTCAGGAATGGGCAAGGCATTCAAAGGTCGTCCAACAAGAAAGTGACCTGGCGAGAGATAGCACAAGTCAGTAGGATCCTCAGTCATAGGCGAAATGGGTCTAGAATTTAGAATGGCTTCAATTTGCACCACGAGAGTGGTCAATTCTTCATACGTAAGTACTTGAGCCTTCATGATTCTTATTAAATGAGATTTCAAAGATTTGATGTTTGCCTCCCAAATTCCACCAAAGTGCGGAGAACTAGGAGGAATGAAGTGCCACTGAATTAGTAGCGATGACGTAGAATCTTGAACAACAGATTGAAAATCTGCAGAGGAGAGCAACGTACCAAGATCAGCAAGGTCAGACTGTGCGCCTTGAAAGTTGGTACCATTGTCGGAATACACTTGAGCGGGAACGCCCCTTCTACTGCAGAAGCGAGTAAAGGCTACAACGAAAGCATGACTGGAGAGGGAAGTGACGACGCCGTAGGTATCAATTGACAATAAATAGATACAAGCTCCATAGGCCTGCTGACTGCTGTCGCAAAAGCCATGAAGTTGCATAGATTTGATTTCTGAAGCAGGCTTAATGAAACATGGAGTAGAAATCTCAGAAATCGCAGGTAAATTGCTATAAACATTCAGCCAAGCTTGCGCGATTTCCATTGGAAGGGGGTCATCCCAACCGAGTTTGTGAATCCACAAATCTTGGAAGAGAATCTTACAAGCAACTACAATAGGTGACACTAAACCCAAGGGGTCAAAGATAGAGGCAACAATGGACAAAAATGAACGCTTAGTAAAGGTAATTGAAGTGTCACAGCTCACGATAGGTGACTGAATCCGCAACAAGTCATCGATAGGTTGCCAATAAAGTCCTAGCGTTCTGGCGACTGTTTCTTCACCATCGCCGAAACTACGGAGTTGTTGTTTCTCTTGATGATCAAGAGGAATGTTATCTAATAGAGTCATGGAGTTTGAACTCCACTTACACAGTTCAAAACCACCTAATCTCAAAAGAAGGGTCAATTCATCATACAGAATGAGTGCGTCATGCTCGGAATCACATCCCGAGATACAATCATCAACATAGAAGTCGTTTAAAACAATCTGAGTGGCAGCTGGAAAGGCTGTGCCATCAGTGAGGGCGAGCTCCTTTAGCACACGAGTGGCTAAGAAGGAAGCTGGGGCAGTACCATATGAAACGGTGTTTAATTGATATTCTACTATAGGGTCTGAAGGAGAGTCTCTCCAAAATATTCTCTGTAAGTCACGATCTTTGTGATCTACAAGAATCTGTCTGTACATTTTACTCAGATCAGCTGCAAACGCTATCAAGTGAGTACGGAACCGAAGCAAAATAGAGAACAAATCCTGCTGAATTACAGGGCCCACCAACAAAGTATCATTAAGGGAGCACCCAGACGTAGTAACCATCGAAGCATCAAATACCACTCTGAGCTTTGTAGAAGTACTGTGCGGCTTGAAAACAGGATGATGGGGAATGTAGTAAACTTCACCATCAGTCGGGTGGGGGGCGACTTGCATATGGTTTAAGGCTAGATATTCATGCATGAATTCAGTGTATTCTAACCTTAACTCAGGGTTACGAGCCAAACGTCTTTCGAGAGAGTGAAAACGATTTAGTGTAGCGTAGCGAGAGGCACCTAGAGGCTCCGAGTCTACCTTGCGAGGGAGTCTAACCACAAATCTACCATCGTCTTTGCGAGTGGTAGTAGCAACGAAGTGTTCTTCACATATGGATTCATCAACAGACAACACTGGGGTTTCAACTTCTTCAACGTTCCAAAACGCTTCCAGCTGTTGTTCTACATGAGGGCGTGAGAGTGTAAGTGCTGATACCACGTGCGATGGTTGCGAGGTGCTTGCACTGGGCAGCTTCCCAGAAAACACCCAACCCACAGAGGTATTTTGAATGATGGGCAAATCACCAACTGGTATGATTTTACCAGGACATAACAGGTCAAAGAAATATTCTGCACCAAGAACAAGATCAATAGATTTAGTGCAATTGAAATCAGGATCAGCTAAATCAATATGTGATGGAATGTTCCATTCAGAGGTATCGAAACCAGCAGCGGGTAGCTCAAGTGCAATATTGGGAACCACGAGACATTCAAGCTTAGCAGACCAATTAGTAGCACAGGCAAAAACGTTCACATCAGCAACAACAGTAGCAGTGCTTTGATTTTGACCAACACCGTGAATGTGTACCTTCATAGGTTTGGTGTGGAGTCTTAATTTCTTAGTTAAGTGTGACGAAATTAAGTTACAATCTGATGCAGAGTCAAGTAGTGCAGTGACAGGTACACGTAAGCCATTGCCAGCTAATATATTCAACTTGGCAGTGGGTAATAGCGTCCTTGAAAATTGATTGTCACGAGCGACGTTACTGCAACTAGTGTTTACCACGTTAGCATGAGCTTGAGAAGCATCATTACTAGTGCCACTGGAGGGCTCATAGTGAAGAAGAGTGTGGTGTTTTCGGGAACAAGTGTTACAAGAGTACTTCGAACATTGATGATTAGGCTCGAAATTACGCAAACAATTGTAACATAATTTACGAGACCTGACAAAATCCCATTTGGCTGTGGACGAAAGTTTGATAAAGGTACCACATTTCGACAATTGGTGATCAATGCTCCTACAATATGTACAACGAGATTTGGTAGTAGTTAACATGGGTTTCTGAGGCGAATGACCTTCAGCTTTAAGTTTGGTTACAGCAGTATGTAATGCAGGCCTGGACCCATTCTTTTCAGTTATTTCCAGTACCTTGCATTTTTTCTCTAAGAAGCTAACCAAGTCCTGGAGAGTGGGAATTCTCCCAGAATCAACATGATTCTCCCATTCACGGATGCTATCATTATCTAGTAGCTCCAATATAAAATGTGACAATAACAGGTCTTGAAGGGGAACCCCGTTAAAGTCCAAAGCTTCTAACGCATTGACATGAGAAACAAAGTGGTCGATGATGGCACGCAATGACACTGAATCATTACCGTATGCGGGGGGCTTGAAAAGCTTGGTGACATGATTATGCGCTATGAGCCTAATGTTATTGTATCGAGTTGTCAGCAAGTTCCATGCAACCATAAAGTTATCATCTGACACAGTAATGTTCTTTAAGAGGAGTTTGGCCTCACCACTAAGACTAGAATTAAGGTAGTAGAACTTAACAATATCAGACAGAGCATGGTTATCAATTACTATAGCCTTGAAGCTATCTCTGAAATTCAACCAGTCTGTGAAGTCGCCACTGAACTGCGGAATTTGAATTTCAGGCAACTTTATATGAGCTGCAGCTACGTTAGCAGTAGGAAATTGTGCACTCTGCAAATTATTCAAAGGGTTATCACTGTCTGTAGTGTTGGATTTTTTGAAATTGTCACAATGTAATTTAATTTTAACCAGCAACTCAAAATATTTATCTTCGAAGTCACAACGTTCGGCTATTTCTTCGTCGATATTGTCTGTAATATCCTCTAAAGCGACTTGCGCTTCGTTATATTGTTCATAAATTTCCTCGCATTTGTGTTTGCGTAACACTAACATTTGATATTGCTCTTCTGTAATGTCCTGAAAGTTGCTAATTACTTTTTCTTGTGAGGTAAGCATGCCCTTAGCGACTGCACGCTTCCTAACTAAAGGTCGTTTTTGGGCATCCTCCATAATGACTTTAGGATTGCCCGCCTAGATGTAATTACCAGAGTTGCACACCTAACTAACACAACCAACTTAACTAACACAAAAAATAAACACTGAGACAATGGTCTCGATTAAGTTGTAAACAAACATCTGAACATAGAATACTGTATTGTGTCCTTGGGAAGTTAATGGGAACGTATACAATTTAAATTTATGGCCTTCCTGGTGAAATAGCAAGAAACAAGGGCCCAACATGGCCAAAACAATGCTTAATGATTCAAAATAGTAAACAGCTCAATATCCGGCCCGGAGAGGACCAAATAATGTATTGGCCAACGCGGGAAGTCAACAACCCACCAAGAGTATTCTGGTAATAGTGGACAATGTATAAAAATTTGTTGGCCAAAGCATTAGATAATGATGTGATAATACAAAGAGTTGACTTTACAAAGGTCGCTTGACAATTTAGCAAACATGTGGAGGACCAGACAATATTATTGTCACTAAATAAGGAAGTCCAGGAAGGCATAAAGGACACGACACCACCACTAACTAATAATAAGATATATTATCAAATAGGTGGCACATAAAACATAATATCCAAAGGTGACACATAAACAAATATTCAAAGGTGGCACATAAACATATGAGAAACACTAGCACAAATTTACACAATTGAAGAAACACTCATTATGAATTAACACACGTTACGTCTTGAGCCTAAAACACACATATTGTCTTGAACGTAGCTGCAGATCAGTACATCATAGAACGGCATGCAATACACGGCGGTTCCATAGAATGATATAATTTAAATATGCAACACAAGTGGAGTTGCAACAAATAATGAAAAAACAGGTCGCATGGAACGAGAATGTGTCGTCGAACCAGGACTGACTTACAGTGATGCGCCGATACTGTAAGCCCAAAATGAATTGTTAATAAAACAAATTATGTGTGAAACGCAGGAAGTCAAAGTAGTTGCTGTCATACAAACACCGGGATATGCCAATCGCGCGGTATTGTCACAATAGTAAAGTAGTTAAACCCAGCGTCAACTTCCATTCCAGTGATGTTGCAGGAAGTCAAAGTAGTTGCTATCATACAAATACCGGGATATGCCAATCGCACGGTATTGTCACAATAGTAAAGCAGTTAAGCCTAGCGTCAACTTCCATTCCAGTGATGTTGCAGGAAGTCAAAGTAGTTGCTATCATACAAGTACCGGGACATGCCAATCGCACGGTATTGTCACAGTAGTAAAGCAGTTTAGCCTAGCGTCAACCTCCATTAGTGATGATGCCTAGCCTCGTAACATGCTTCCAGACACGATGAATTACTTATCACACGAAGCATCATCATTATTCATACGAGTGAAGACAAATTGTTAGGCAGTAAATGAAGATAGAAGTAAACACATTATAACAAACTATCCGACGCCGCGGATTGAAGAATTCGTCGACATGACGCGTATCAACATCAAGCATGGTGATGATGAGATCGAAAATCACCGTAATGTCACTGCCCAAACAAAATATGAATCATGTGCATAGGACATGATTGCTAAGCACGGTTAATATGAAGATAGCACCAATTATAGAAATGATTAGCTGGATACTTGTTGATATATCACAACCAGCTTTGAAGCACAGCATTGTGTCATGGTTACACACTTAGAGAACAACGAAGAAGAAACACGTGATTGGTCGCTACAAGCAGCAAGAAGGCCTCTGATAGGCTGGAAGCAGCCAATCACAGTAGAGAGTTTAAAAACCAAATTAGAGGCCTCTGATAGGCCGAAAGCAGCCAATCACAGTAAAGAGTTCAAACAAGTTAAAGAAGAATCAATGTGGCCAACTTAGAAATACCAAAATTACCTTCTAAGCCAAAATATCCTACTGGAAACACGGCAGTGGGAATACTACATGCAATCAAAACAAATAAATCACGACAACCAATCAACATAAACAAAACCAACCTGACAATGAATAAATGCAATGAAGACAAATAATACAGATATGTACAACCACACAGAGTGGAAACAAATAGGGAAACACAAAAACTGGTTTGCCAAGACAGTGGCCGAACCAAGGAAGGTATTGTTTCCTCAGAAGCAGCCAAAATACCATTCGTTATGTGAATGGTATGATCGTCGACACTCTCAAAGGTATCTTCGGCAAACACCGCACGTGCCGTGAAAGTTGGCCAATCAGCCCGACGGAGAAGCCATCGACTTGGTAACTCGATGGCTCTCTGGTTCGGAAGAGTAACGATAATTGGAAAATGGTCACTATTACAAAGGTCATCGTGTACACTCCACTGTAGCAGGGGAACCAGCGCACGACTGCACGAGGTAATATCGATACTTGAATAAGTACCGTGTGCAATGGAGAAGTGCGTAGGCTCCCCTGTGTTCAACAAACACAGGTCCAGCCACCTGATCAGCCTCTCAAAATCTCTCCCTTTACCGCTAGTGGTAGCGGAACCCCAGATGGTGTTGGTGGGCATTAACATCTCCCAGAAGGAGAAAAGGAGAGGGGAGCTGAGAGACTAGATCCACCAGCTGGTTGTAATCCGGTTAAGAATCAGGCGGGATGTACACGTTACATACTGTTGCCATTACTGGCAACGAAGTAGGAACTGCAACTGCCTCCAGCTGAGTACGCAACGACACCTCGTCACTAAAGAGGCTAGAGTGGACGAGAGTGCAGACGCCACCAGCGGCCACAGCTCCGTCCACCCGGTCTTTAGAGAAGAGTTTGAAGTGACGCATTGATGTCTCATGTCCAGGACAAAACCTGGATTCCTGAAGACAGACAATGGTTGCCGAAAACGAAGATATTAATTGGCGTAACTCAGCGAGATGAACAGAATAGCTATTACAGTTCCATTTTAATAGTGCCATGGTGTGGACTTAAGTAGAAGTGGGTCTTCTACTTATGCTTGACCGCTTGCCACCCTTCCCCATCTCTAGTTGGAGATGATGGGGCAGGAGAGCACACCTCAATCTCCACATCTCCGTCCGAAGACAAAGAAAATGGAGCGGGCGCTCTCTTGGGTTGTGCGCGGTCGTCGTCGGACCTCAACGAGTCTCGCTCTTGGGGAAGAGCGAGAGCGGTGTCGAGGGACTTTCTCCCGGTCCCAAGACTGGGTGTCTGTCCCCGACATGCCCCGAAGAGATTTCTTTCTGGATCGGCGTTGACGTGTGTTTGGGGAAGTAGATGGTCCCTTCCCCACAGACGCCGCGTCCTTATAAAACAAGGTCGCTCCTGCTGGCACCGCTCCACTGGTAGTGGTGGGAGCGGGATGGCCAGCAGATACGTGAGCAGCCCTGTCTTTAGGAGAGGAAGAGAAACGGCGCTGAAGCGATCCTCTCTCCTCCGCCGATCTTTTTTCTTTTCTATAGGGGAGTTCCTCCATACGGACGGGCTTGGCTTCAGCAGGCTTCGCTCCCTTCGTGGTCGTGGGAGCGGAAAGGCCAGCAGAGACAGTAGCCACCCCGTCAGCAGGAGGGCGAGAGAGACGGCGACGAACCGTCTCCCTCTTCTCCCCTATATTTTTCGTATTAGGTGGGCTGGAAGAAGGGAAGAAGGTTGTGGGACCTCCTTCGGGCTGACAGTGCTCGCTGGTACAACTAGGGGAGATTTTAAAATACTCGTATAGGTCGAACTTGAGGGTACTGCACTTGGAGAAGAAGCAGCAGGGGTGATGAAGGGCGTCGCTGCAGCTGCGAACGATACCCGAAATTCGGGGGCATTCATATCACGGTATCTCTTTCGAGCTTCGTGATACGAAAGCCTGTCCAGTGTTCTTATCTCCTGGATCTTTGTTTTTTTTTTCAAGAACTCAGGGCACTGCTTCGATCGTGGAGAGTGGCTTCCTTGGCAGTTGGGACACATCGGGGGAGGCGTACACCCACCCTCATGTGTCTCTTTACCACACTCTCTACACACGGCCTTGGCAGTGCACCTGGCAGAAACATGCCCGAATTTCTGGCATTGATAACAGCGCATAGGTGGAGGGATGTACGGTCGAACGTCACAATGATATGACGTGACCTTCACCTGTTTAGGAACCACATCACCCTCAAAATGGAGAATGAAAGCGCCGGTATCGACGCTTTTCTCTCCAATCTTTCGGGTGATGCGCCTAATTTTAGTGACGCCTCTCTTCCCCAGATCCCGCCCGCATTAGTTCAACGTCGCTATTAAGAATGAGGTCGCGGTGAAAAATAACTCCGCGGACCTCATTCAGCGTTTCGTGCTTAGTGACCTTAACAGGAATTTCGCCGAAATGCGTGCATTCCAGCAATGCTTCGGTTTGCTGCCGGCTAACGGTATGGAGTAAGAGCTGCCCGTTCCGGAGCTTGGAAATTCCGCTCAGGTCACCAAATTTCCCCTCAATTTGTTCGGAAAAGATATTAGATTTCTCGAGTTTAAAATCTTCCCCGTCTGTCCTGGTAGCTACCAGGTAACGAGGAGACTTGTAAACGGGGAATCTTTGATTAAAAGCCTCATCCCAAGGTGTTGGGATTCGGACGAAACTCCAGAGACGGCTTTTTGAGGGCGCCACCCTGTGCAGGTGTCCGTGATCGCTTTGATGGCATCCCGGACGAAATCCTTCCCGAATACTGCCCACTCCGAAAGGGGGCCATCACTGTGGGCGCCTCCCAGCTAATGCAATACCTACCTGGCATAGCAAGTACAAGCCGGACGTTTGTTTTAGACGAGTGAAAAATCTTAATGGAAGCCTGGAGGCGAGTTACTACAGTACCTGTGTTGTTAACAGCTGCCCCAAGCGGTCCGATGATTGACAAAGCTGTCTGACACTACTGCTGAAGTACAGTCATTGGCAAATATAATTACGTTTTGTTCGTAACTACGTAACGTGTACTTCCGTGTCACACAATACTTCGACGTGGACTGTACTGCTTGCTCAAGTCTGGAATTCCATTATATCAGATCGGTGGTGACAAGTGTGAAGCGATAGGGTGAGAGAGTGACTGTGTGTAGGCTCACCCGCAGGCTTCAAGATCAAGGACAATCGTCTAAAACAAACGTCCGGCCTGTATTACCCGGGGTCCCAGTGCCTCGAATAGGCACTTCCCCCTCGGCATGCACAGTGATTTATGCAGCTCCAGTATTCGGCCATGCAGGGACCTTCGTTGTAAGGCGGATACTACTGTAGGGTACATGGCGCACCCACCTGACGGGATAGGGCATACCGTCTAGGCTTTCTGGCCAGATGGCCAAGCTGGTGGCCCTTCCCCTAACAGCATGCATGTTTTTTCTATAGGTCAAACCAGATCTGGGACCAGAAAACCAAAATCGACCTTTATAAGGCCCCCTCTAAGTCGCATTTTACGACAGGCAGGGGATACCGTGGATGAATTCTGCCCTCCCCATCCACAGGGGGTCTGAACAAATCAAAAACTGGCAAGTTATTCGACCATGTCGGCCCTATTAGTCGCCTCCTACGACAGGCAGGGCATACCGTGGGTGTATTCTAACCCGCACCCTCACGGGGGAGTATGCCTTCCTTCGGAGGGGAAGTAAAGCCGGCGCGGCGGTCCCATGTCATAGATTTATGGCATGTTAAAGAACCTTCCACTAATTACACCTGTGTGAAGCTAAATTATATATAGGTTAAACATTCAACAAACACTCTTAGGTTCCGACGTTGGTCACCAGGAGCCGACTGCGGTGACATCTGGTAATCAGGTTCTGAACTAGTAGTCGTTAACGGTGGCGTTTGGTGGCAAAAATAGGAACTACTTGAAAAATTTCAATGTCTACAGTCCTCACTTGAATTGAAAACAGATAACACACACTAATACAGTCATCACAATTAACACCGGTTATCAGACAGATTCTACACACACCCAAAGTACACGGGGCTACATGACCGCGTTGTGGCAGCTCCTAAACTGAGGAACCAACCAACCAACCAACCAACCAACCAACCAACCGACCTTGTTGTAACAACTGAGGAGGTGGGGAAACGACTTTTGGGAGTCCAAGTTATTCCTAGTGAAAGTTAGGCAGTGCCCATTAGTCGTAGCTGTGGTATCAGGCATTATAGCTGTTGTATCATCATATATATTATTTCAGTAGTATAGATCCCTCCTGCGGCGCTCACAAGCGACCGATCGTGAAAATGAGCATTCAAATGAAAGAGAATATACATTAGCAGTGACGAATTGCACTCTAATTCCACAAATATCAATAATTTCTTTAAAAATGACTTTAAAACTGTACGAAGTGTGCGATTTGCAGTTACTGTTGCTGCAGGAAGATAGGCTCCATAATTGGTGTCCACTTCACATTTTGGCCGCTGTGACGCCTGTTTCATCTCATTTTAACATTCTGAGGTCTTTCCTTTATCATTTTGCATGGAATCAAAGGAATGTGTACTCAAATCGTTTAATTTCATAAATTAGCAGTGACGAATTGCATTCTAATTTCATAAATATAATTTTTTGTAAGAAGTGTGCGATTTGCAAATACCGATGCTCTAACATGCTGCAATTATGAGTTGTCGTCTAAACCCTTAAAACTATTAAACGTTAATAATTTTACAGGTTTTTCTTCTGCATTCTAATTTCATAAATATCGATCATTTCGAATGGTTTTCAGAAACAGTAAATCAATGGATTGAGTAGGCTACTCTAATCGTATAACCGGTGAGTGTTATGACGATCCAATTTTCAGTGATTGCCTTCTTAAGTTAGGGAACGTACAACTTGGAATTCTGACTGAAAGTTAATGTATCGAATACCGGGGAGTGTTACGGCTAAGCTGTCAATCAATGGACTCAGCACACAAATGGCATTAACAGTGACGAACTGCATTCTAATTTCATAAATATCCAAGAAAGAAACCAGCCACAGCACGCTCTCATGCTGACGCTCCACTCAAGAAAGCGAAAGCACCCCTGTAGGTAACGTGCAAAGGAGTTTAGCGCTGAGCGCTACACACAGAACCGGGAAAGCTGCCCTGCAGGTAGTGTTCTAAGGACTTTAACGCTGATCATTGCTCTTAGGAACAAGGAAGCCTCACTGTAAGCGGGGCGGGAATAAGTTTTCCAACGAGGGCTGTCCTGATAAGGGAGACAGAGGCTCCTCAGCCAACAAGATAAAGCAGGAAATCTTGACCAAGATGCTTTCTGCCCGGAGTGCACCCAGAAGCAACAGAAAGGAATTCTGCCCGTTATGTCAGAGTCAATGCACTATTGAGGACAGCACAATCGAACGCGATAGGTGCAGAGAAAAAACCCACGAGAACTGTACTGGCCTCATTGGTCAGGAAGTCAAAGACCTTGAAAGAAAGAACAGGTAAATGATATGGCTGTGTGAAATATGTAAACCTGAGGCACTGGACATGAATAAATCCTGTAGGGGGGGGGGGGGGGGGGGGTAATAGCCACCCTTGCCGAAAAGGTCGAGGACCTAACACAATACATCAAAACCCGACTTCAGGAAGACATGAAAAATGAGATCAAAGAAGCAGTATACAATGCTCACAGAAAGAAACCAGCCACAGCACGCTCTCATACTGACGCCCCACTCAAGAAAGCGAAAGCACCCCTGTAGGTAACGTGCAAAGGAGGTTAGCGCTGAGAGCTACACACAGAACCGGGGAAGCTACCCTGCAGGTAGTGTGCTAAGCAGTTAAACGCTGATCGCTGCACTTAGGAACAAGGAAGCCTCATTCTAAGCGGGGCGTGAAGAAGTTTTCCAACGAGGGCTGTCCTGATAAGGGAGAAAGAGGCTCCTCAACCAACAAGATAAAGCAGGAAATCTTGACCAAGATGCTTTCATAAATATCGAATAACTGGTGAGTGTTATGATGATCCAATTTTCAGTGATTGCCTTCTTAAGTTAGAGAACGTAGAGCTTGGAATTCTAACTGAAATGTAAATAGTGTTCTATAATCATTTGGTTGAAATAAAAACATAACAACCTTTCATAACAACAAGATTTCTCGCACGGGTCCGCTAGTCAGGCATTACATTGTTCGATACACACCGGTAGGTCGAGAAGCAATCCAAAATTAAGGTATGGAAACTGGAGACTCCTGAGGATCGGGATGAATATAAACAAAGAATCCGAGGAAAAGTTTCTAATAGTAAAATCATATGTGGTGACGATGAGTGGGAGGCATTCAAGATTGTTATTTTAAGAGAAGCGAGGGAAGCGTGACAAACAGTAAGGTCCAGGATAAGGAAACCGCATGGTAGAATGACGAAGTCAAGGCAGCTATCCAGCTGAGAGGAACAAGGCTAAGAGATTGTTGGACACGGAAAAGCAGGATAACCACAGAGGCGAGGACAAAATTAAATTACTGGCTCAAAAATGCCGAGACTTTAAACGTAAAATAGAGAATGAGAAGAACAAGATGTGGGATGGATTTATCCTGAAATTAGAACAAGATTCTAAAGGAAATAAAACGCTGTTATATAAAACTGTCAAAAATAGGAGAGCGCTTCACGAATCTGTGAAAACATTAGATGATAAACATGAAATGGTAATAAGAAACTTAGAAGGAATCAGATAAGAAATGGGACATAATTTCATCAATTTATTGTTAAAACGGCGATGCCAAGAATACATATGCTAGGATGTAGGATGTAAATGTGCATGCTGGAATAGAAGCCCCACAACATCTAGAGCCACCTCTAACATCGTCTGAAGTAGAAAATGCTTTGAAAGCTATGGCTAAATACTTGTTTAAAACAAGTGGACACGATGAGGTTAATGAACACATGATAAAAGCGGCCGGAGTGAATGGGAATTAGTGGTTGTACAGGGTGTTAATTGCTATTTGGAACGAAAATAAGATCCCACAGGATTGATCTAAGGGTATAATATTAGGCTATCCTTATTTAAAAAGGGCAACAGGAGGAAGTGAGAAATCTTTAGTTAGTTAGTTAGTTATTGTTGTTTTAAGGGGCGGAACTACGAGGTCATCTGCCCCTCTTAACACAGATTAAAGAATACAAATTTGGAATTGAATTTAAAATTTTGAGGTGGACGCCTAAATTTAAAAAGACCAAAAATTAATAAAACAAAAACAAAAAATTAAATAAAAATAAAAAATTATGAAAATAAACAAAAATTACGGAAAAGCAAAACATTATCATTCAAAAACGAACAAGTCGTTGAGTCAATTTATACTGGAAAATTTAGATTGCTGGCCCTAAGCCACTCTCACTTATAAAGCGGATAACGCCATCAGCAGCCACCGCGTTATCGGCTATTATAAGTTTGAGTGTCATCTGCAAACCAAGGCTTTTCGTAAGTCAGCAAGATCCACACACTCGGTGATAATGTGGGCCACGGTGAAAACGGATCCACGGGTACAAAGTGGGGGGTCTTCCCTTCTCATCAGATACGAGTGGTGGATCTTGTATGACCTATCCTTAGCCTACACAAAATGACGGACTCCCTCCGTGACCGGAAAGAGCTCCGCCACACTCGAGTAGTTCCCTTGATCGCTCTCAGTTTACTGGGTATTGGGTCAGCTAGCCACTGACGCTCCCCAAAAGCCAGAACTTGTAGGCGTAACTGAGAGCGAATATCTCTAGCAGGTACCTCCATTGGTCGAGGTGGTAGTGATACCGCCTCTTTTGCAGCTTGATCAGCTAACTCATTTCCCGCAATTCCCATGTGGCTTGGAAGCCACAGAAAGGTGATTCGAGTGTCAGCGTGGCACAGCCCGGCTAGTAGGTCGTGGATTCGCTGAACCAGGGGGTTGTTGCAGGAAACATACAGCAATTGACTGCAAGGAACTCAAAGAGTCGGTACATACGAGAAAGTGGATTCGTGCATCCTGTAGTGCAAACCGCAGAGCTTCATAGATGGCAACGAGCTCCGCAGTAAACACACTACAGGCCTCAGACAAAGAGATCTTGGTATATGCACCATCAATAACGTAAGCACAACCCACATTCTCGTCCACCTTCGAACCATTCGTGTAGAGAATGCAAGCGTCCGGAAATTGGTGAACTATGCTGTGGAACTGCCTCTGGTAAACGGAGGCATCCGTGTACACCTTAGGACCTCGGTGCAGATCTAACCGAATTTCCGGACGTAGGACTTGCCACGGAGACACCTCGCTAGATGTCCGGATCATACAGGGACCTACAGCCACTCCTATTTCAGTACACGAGCTATCAAGTCTAATACCAACCGGCCGAGTGGCACTAGGCCGGTTGGCGTACCCCTGGTGGTTTTGGGTACCGAAGAGAGCTTGATAGGTCGGGTGTTGTAGCATTTGACGCACATTGGCAGCATATGTTAAAAGCATATGTTGGCGTCTATAATTTAAAGGTGGAACACCCGATTCGGCGAGTAGGCTGGGTATCGGGCTGGTCCGGAAGGCACCGGTAGCAATCCTAACGCCACTATGGTGGATACTGTCCTGCATTTTCAAGGTTGCCGTCCTTGCTGAACCGTATGCCGCAGTACCATAGTCTAGCCGGGACAGGACGAGGGCTTGGTAGAACCGTAGCAGCACCGCACGGTCAAGCCCCCACGTAGTGCCACTAAGAAACTTGAGCATGTTCAGTTTCCTGAGACACGTCATTTTTAATTGACGTATATGGGGCTGCCACGTTAATTTGCTACCAACATGGAGCCCCAGGAAGCGATAAGTGTCAACCAATGGCAACGCAGCATCCTTGAGATGTAGTTCAGGGTGGAAAAGTAGCCTCCGGAGCCGACAAAAATGGACGACGGAGGTTTTCGCTGCAGAAAAACGAAAACCCCGGTCGTGAGCCCACCTGTCGACCCGGTTGATAGCTAGCTGCAATTGCCGTACCACGACCGCCATACTTCCAGAGCTGTAATGCAGAGCTAAATAATCTACATACAGCGATGGAACTACCGCGGACCCGGCGGCGGCAACAATGTCATTTATGGCAATCGCGAACAAGGTGACACTGAGCACTGAACCCTGAGGAACTCCATTTTCTTGAGTATAGTATTGCGATAATGTCCGACCGACCCTTACACGGAAGAGTCGGACGGACATGAAGTTCGCAGTGAAAGTCGGTTGATTACTACGGAGTCCCCACTTGTGAAGGGTGGAAAGGATTCCGTAGCGCCATGTGGTGTCGTAGGCTTTCTCGAGGTAAAAAAAAAAAACCGTGACTAGGTGGTGCTTTCGGAAAAATGCCTCCTGTATGGTGCTCTCAAGTCGCACCAGATGGTCCGTTGTGGACCTATGAGACCGAAATCAACACTGGTACTCAGACAGGAGACCTTTCTCCTCTAAGAACCACACCAGTCGACGGTTCACCATCTTTTCGAGCAGCTTACATAGGCCATTTGGCAGACAAATGGGCCTATTGCTGCTTACATACTAGGGGTCCTTTCCAGCCTTGGGAATCGGTATCACGATCCCCTCTCGCCATTGAGATGGAAAATCTCCTTCAATCCATATACGATTGAAGAGGATCAACAGTTGTTTTATACTGGCTTCGCACAGATGTTTTAACATTTGATTATGTATGTTATCCGCTCCAGGAGCCGTATCCCTGAGCAGTGCAAGGGCACTGCGCAGTTCCCATTCAGAGAATGGTACATTATAGGACTCCGAAGCAGCAGTGGTAAAGGACAAGGGGTGAGTCTCTGCCTCCCGCTTCAGAGTCAGAAATGTAGGAACGTAACTCCCGGAGCAGGATACATCGGAGAAGTGCGAGCCCATGCTGTTGGCAATGGCGAGATGGTCCGTGATGATGTCTCCATTGATGGACACTCCGGGTATCGACAGTGATGTCGGGAGTCCGGAGATCCGACGAAGCTTAGTCCACACTTGAGATGAAGGAGTATGCGCCGTCATAGACGACACATACTTTTCCTACGTCGTTTTCTTACCCTCCCGAATCAGATATCGGGCTCTGGCATGCATCCTTCTGAAGGTGATAAGGTTGGCCATAGTGTTTTGCCTCCGATAGCATTTGAAAGCACGTCGACGATCTTAAATGAATGCTGCAATCTCGGCTGTCCACCAAGGGACAAGCTTCCGGCGTGAGTTGCCGGATGAGGAAGGTATTGATTCCTCAGCAGCAGCCAAAATACCATTCGTTATGTGAATGGTATGATCGTCGACATTCGCAAAGGTATCTTCGGCAAACACCACACGTGCCGAAAGTTGGTAACTCGATGGCTCTCTGGTTAGGAAGAGTAACGATAATTGGAAAAGGGTCACTATTACAAAGGTCATCGTGTACACCCCACTGTATCAGGGGAACCAGCGCACGACTGCACAAGGTAATATCGATACTTGAATGAGTACCGTGTGCAATAGAGAAGTGCGTAGGTTCCCCTGTGTTCAACAAACACAGGTCCAGCCGCCTGATCAGCCTCCCAAAATCTCTCCCTTTACCGCTGGAGGTAGCGGAGCCCCAGATTGTGTTGTGGGCATTAACATCTCCCAGAAGGAGAAAAGGAGGGGGGAGCTGAGAGACTAGATCCACCAGCTGGTTGTAATCCGGTTGAGAATCAGGCGGCATGTACACGTTACATACTGTTGCCATTACTGGCAACGAAGTACGAACTGCAACTGCCTCTAGCTGAGTACGCAACGGCACCTCGTTACTAAAGAGGCTAGAGTGGACGAGAGTGCAGACGCCACCAGCGGCCACAGCTCCGTCCACCCGGTCTTTAGAGAAGAGTTTGAAGTGACGCATTGTTGTCTCATGTCCAGGACGAAACCTGGATTCCTGAAGACAGACAATGGTTGCCGAAAACGAAGATATTAATTGACGTAACTCAGCGAGATGAACAGAATAGCTATTACAGTTCCATTGTAATAGTGCCATGGTGTGGACTTAAGTAGAAGTGGGTCTTCTACTTATGCTTGACCGCTTGTCACCCTTCCCCTTCTCTAGTTGGAGATGATGGGAAGGGAGAGCACACCTCAATCTCCACATCTCCGTCCAAAAACGAAGAAAATGGAGCGGACGCTCTCTTGGGTTGCGCGCGGTCTTCGTCGGACCTCACGAGTCTCGCTCTTGGGGAAGAGCGAGAGCGGTGTCGAGGGACTTTCTCCCGGTCCGAAGACTGGGTGTCTGTCCCCGACACGCCCCGAACTGATTTCTTTTCGGATCGGCGCTGACGTGTGTTTGGGAAAGTAGATGGTCCCTTCCCCACAGACGCCGGGTCCTTATAAAACAAGGTCGCTCCTGCTGGCACCGCTCCACTGGTAGTGGTGGGAGCGGGATGGCCAGCAGATACGTGAGCAGCCCTGCCTTTAGGAGAGGAAGAGAAACGGCGCTGAACCGTTCCCCTCTCCTCCGTCAATCTATTTTCTTTTTGACCTCAACATTAAGAAAACAAAATATATGATAATATCGCGAAAACCAGCATTGTCACAAGTCCTTTTAGTCGATGGACATCAGATTGAGCGAGTCAAGAGTTTGGTTTATTTAGGACAGAATATTAGTGAGAATTGGGATCCTTCGGTTGAAATAAGATGCCGTATAGAGAAGGCTAGATCCATCTTTATGACAATGAAACAACTACTATGCTGTCGAGACCTCAGTATGACGCTTAAGAAAAGAATTGTGAAGTGTTATGTTGTCTCCACCCTTCTTTATGGTGTTGAAGCTTGGACCTTGTCCGTAGCTACAGAAAAGAAGATTCGAGCTTTTGAAATGTGGATATACCGGCGGATTCTTAAAATTTCGTGGACAGAACATGTGAGTAATGCCGAGGTTCTTCAGCGTGTGAGCAGCCAACCTGAGCTGTTAAACACAATTAAGAAGAGGAAATTGGAATACTTGGGACACATGATGAGGAATCCAAAATACCGTCTGCTCCAAGTTATACTTCAGGGTAAAATTGAAGGACGGCGTGGACCAGGAAGGAGACGAATAACTTGGATGGATAATTTAAAAACGTGGTTTGGGCTGTCTTCCACGGAACTCTTCAGGATTGCACAGGATAAGAAGGTGTTAGCCATGGTGGTAGCCAACGTCCGTATCGGATAAGGTAGAAGAAGAAGAAGATAGGAGAGTTCCTCCATACGGACGGGCTTGGCTTAAGCAGGCTTCGCTCCCTTGGTGGTCGTGGGAGTGGAAAGGCCAGCAGAGACAGTAGCCACCCCGTCAGCAGGAGGGCGAGAGAGACGGCGACGAACCGTCTCCCTCTTCTCCACTATCTTTGTCTTATCAGGTGGGCTGGATGACGTTCCAGCCCCGGTCGCAGAAGTCTTCTTTGCCTCGTTGGCAGGGGAAGACATCTTCTCCGACCGTTTCGGAGAGGAAGATGACTTCTTCTCCGATTCCGCCGGTTTAGTTTGTATAACCGGCGCCTTTTTCACAATGGCCGAAGAAGGTTTTGTGACCTTCTTCGGGCTGACAGGTCTCGTTTGGACAGCGAGGGGAGACTTTACGATCGCAGAGTAGTTCGTTGTCGAGGGTACAGCACGGGGAACTAAAGTGGCCGCGAAAGATACCGGAAATTCGGGTGCAGTCATATCACGGTATCTCTTTCGAGCGTCGTGATATGAAAGACGATCCATAGTTCTGATTTATTGGATCTTTGTTTCCTTGCAGAACTCAGGGCACTGCTTCGATCGCGGAGAGTGACTTCCTTGGCAGTTAGGACACGTCGGGGGAGGCGTACACCCCACACCGTCATGTGTCCCCTTGCCACACTCTCTACACACCGCCTTGGCAGTGCACCTGGTAGAAACATGGCCGAATTTCTGGCAATTGTAGCAGCGCATAGGTGGAGGGATGTACGGCCTAACGTCGCAATGGTACGACGTGACCTTCACCTGCCTAGGCACTACATCACCCTCAAAATGGAAAATGAAAGCGCCAGTATCGACGCTATCATTTCCAATTTTCCGGGTGATGCGCCTAATCCTGGTGACGCCTCGCTTCCCCCAGATCCCGCATCAATTCCGCGTCGCCGTTTAAAATGAGGTCGCGATGGAATATAACTCCACGGACCTCATTTAGCGTATCGTGCTTCTCAACCTTAACGGGAATTTCACCGAAATGCGTGCATTCCAGCAACGCTTCGGTTTGCTGCCGGTCAATGGTATGCAGCAGGAGCTGCCCGTTCCGGAGCTTGGAAATCCCGTTAAGGTCGCGATATTTCCCCTCGATTTCCTCTGTGGCCCTTCCCCTAACAGCATGCATGTTTATTTCTATAGGTCAAACCAGAACTGGGACCAGAAATCCGAAATCGATCTTTACAAGGCCCCCTCTAAGTCGCCTTTTACGACAGGCAGAGGATACCGTGGATGAATTCTGCCCTCCCCATCCACAGGGGGTCTGATCAAATCAATAACTGGCAAGTTATTCGGTCGTGTCGGCCCTATTAGTCGCCTCCTACGACATGCAGGGCATACCGTGGGTGTATTCTATCCCACACCCACACGGGGGAGTGTGAAATCTATCGTGGAATTACACTGCTGTCACATGGGCCCAAGAGTTTGGAAAAAGTAATCGAGAATAGGTTACGGATACACCTAGGAACTTTATTAGAAGAGGAATAACATGATTTCAGACCTGGAAGAATCACTAGAGATTTAATATGGTATTTAAAGTAAGAATGTTTATTGAAAAACATCGGAAACAGAGAACGGGATTCTTTATGGTCTTTCCAGATGCCAAGAAAGCCTATAAATGAATTTCATGGTCTAAAATATGGGAATGCCTGGAAAGACGGAATGTACCAGGATCATTAATCAGCAAGTGGTTCGCTACAAGAAGAGGAATACAACAGGACAGCTCTTTGTCACCCTTATTGTTCATTGCTGGAATGGATGGCATTTTGAAGAAACATTAAGAAGAAATACATGGAAAGACACAAAAGTCCTGGTCTTTGCGGATGATGTTATGATTTGAGGTGAAAGTGCAAAAGGGGTGCAGAAAAGCTGGGATTTGAAACAAGTTGTTTGTAGAGTACGGGGTACAAATTAGTCAGAATAAGACAGTGGCTATGGCAATAGGTACAGGGATTAATGCAAACATCTACCTGAACACCCAACAACTTCAAACTGTTGACCAATTCAAATATCTTGGCAGTATTCTGAGTGGCAATAGGTACAGGGATTAATGCAAACATCTACCTGAACACCCAACAACTTCAAACTATTGACCAATTCAAATATCTTGGCAGTATTCTGAGTAAGGACAACAACAGTAAATGTGAGATCACAAACAGAACCAGTAATGCAGTAGTCTTCAAGTCAGAACTGTACTGTGGGATGATAAAGTATCCAGAAAGTGTGAACATGTACTATTTAAAACCTACAACCTTTACGCACTAGAAACATGTATCCTTTTCAAAAGAGACAATAGTAGAATTCAAACATTTGAAATTAGGTTTGTGCGTACCAATGTCCAGAGGACAAGGAAAGATAAAGTAAGACATGAAATAAATCGTGTAGAAGCCGGTATAAACACCAGTGTGATAGAGTCCTTACAGAGTTCTCGCCTGAGGTGGTATGTACATCCAGAGAATTACGGAAGAAAGGAAAGCAAAGGCATACTTTAATTTGAACATCAAAGGAAAAGGATGTGTTGAATATCTAAAATTAAATGGATAGACCAAATCAAGGGTGATCTGGAAGACATCGAGCTGAATTGGGGGAGTACTCACGAAGACCAACTATTTATGGAGAGAAAGAAGTGGAGAGGACTCGTTAATTGCACCCGGGCGACTGGAGCTGATAAGACGATGATGATCATTAACGGCCATGGCAGATATCGCTGTTTGGAACCAAAGTGTGTACCTTTTCTTCCTTTAAAAAATATCTAATTGTCAAAAATATTTGTAATATAATTGTAAAGTCATTAACATGAAACCATCAGCCGATTGCAGGCACATAAGTACAAACAAGCACAAAATAGGTTTGGTAGACTTTGTATGACCACTACCGTGGTCTCGGGGTAGCGTTCTAGCTCCTCGCCCAGGCGGCTTGGGTTATAATCCCAGTACTGGCCAGGAGGTCTGGAACGGCGTTGACCCAGCGTCGGAATGACAATTGGGGAGCTACAGTGAGTAGCTGCACCGGTAAGGAAAACGAGAAAAGCGGCTGAGGGAAGCATTGTGCTGACCACAAGACCTCCCTTCCTCTGTAAGCTTTGAGCCGGGTAGCAGCCGTCTTCGACCCTTTGGGGCGTTAACGACCTGCCTACGCGGTGTAAGTAAGCAGTCTTTTTATAAAATACAAAACACATAGCCTATTATTACGATGATTACTGAGCCATGAATAGGCTCAAGTGAACGATTAAATTAAAATTCATATTGATTACTCGCATGTAATTGGGTGTGTTCGAAACGAGTACAATTATAAAAGAAGTAGTTCCGTGAAGAACTATACAGCCTATTTCATATATCCTATTTATGTTGAATGCCACTGTCAACATACAAAATTTCAGTTTGATTGCTGTAATGGATTCGTAGATATTGAGAGCCGACTAAATATTTCGGATTTTTATACATTTTTAAATTTCTATATTAAGTAGGTCTTAGAGCTATGTACTATTACATGAAGATTATTGTGTAGGTGTAGTATTCAAACTTTAATCGCATGATTAGGACACAAGAAGTCTTCTTCTTCTTCTTAGTCGTTTACCCTCCAGGTTGGTGGAACCCACGGACTCAGCGAGGGAACTCACCACTACCGCCTCTACGGGCAGTGTCCTAGAGCTGGGAACATCTAATCGGAGTGGATACAACTGGTGAGGTGTGATTGGCACCTCGCCCAGGTGGCCTCACCTGCAAAACGAACAGGGGCCTCATGAGGGAAGGTAATGGATGGTCAGGATGGATAGGCAAGGAAGATGGAAGAAGGCGGCCGTGGCCTTGAAGAAGGTACTGAGACCGTATTTTGTATTTAGTTGGATATAGGTTAAGTTGGCAATAACACTGATGGCAGCACTGCGAAATTCCTTTGGAATGCAGGTGCGCGGTAGTACTGTGGCGAGGTCAGGAGCTGTCAGCAACCCGCCGTACATGCCGACGACCACATGTTGGATATTTTAATACTTGTATTGAATACAAGATGGACACAGCACCACTGTCGTTATTTGGAACATCGTGGTAGAGCAATATACACAATGCAGTATGAAACAAAGAATGGGAAACGTATCCTGTGGATAAAGGAATATAACTGAGAACTTTTATATGAGTATAAATGCATACAGTATTATAACATGTGATTATTGAACTCGGCAATGATATATGTATCGATAGTGGCTGTCGATCAGAGAACAAGGTGCATTGTGGATCACCTGGGGACAGTATGATTTGCGAGAGCAAACGAAGAGTTGATTAGTGAATACAACTTCAGAGAGGATCGTCGTAGAGCTCTCTGGTCTAAGACTTGTTCGTGCGTTGCCGTGAAGACGTGTTGGTTCGGTAATCGTGGAGTTGAACCGATATATACGTGTTACAGTATAACGTGATAGGATTTTCGTCTGATCTTATTATAGTTTCAGACAGTGTTAACCTTCAATTCGAGCACAGCGAACTTGCAGTCACGTATGACAACTTCTTATTAAGCCAATGGTACAACACCGTGTTCTACATTGCAGTACAGAATAAACAGCTTTAGCCATGATTGTCATAGATGATATAAAGAGAGAGAGATATTGCTACGTTATGAAGATGCAGAATATGGGCTAAACACAGGCAAGAAATGTAACACATAGCAGCGTTGAATACTCAGGATGATTACTTGATTCCAATATGAGCAACTACAGTGTGAGACTTTATAAGAGAAGATTGAAGAGACTATGAAAGTCTGAATGACAATTTGTACTGCTACATAATGAAACTGGCTTGGCTTACTACATCAATGTTGTCGTGCTCTCTAGCAAGTGAAAGAACTATGAACTTTATCAAATGAACATCTGTTAGCTTCGTCTCGTTTCGCGAACGTTAATAGGGTCTACTTGATATCCAGTCGTTTCGTGATCGGTACAGCTGAGCAGATATGGTTCGATCCCAGGCAGGAGTATGTGTTATAACATTCTCACTTCATTCAACTAGAACTTCAACAAGGTTGCTGGAAGTTTTCTTTTAGTAGACAGTATGAATTTGTCATGATTTTGAATGTTCCTTTTCACCAATTTTGATTAGAGTAGTTAAGAATTACAGACGAGGGCTAGGGTGATTCTTTAATCATTTCTGTCCGAGTATGTAATTCACTTTGTAGTTCAATTTAGTAGTTATTGTAGTGTTACTTTGAACATTACCTTGCTTTCATTAAGATGTAATTTGGGAATAAGATAGAAGAATATAGTTTGTTGGGAAGACAGCATGAGAAAATTATAGGGAGAAGACGACGTTAAAATTATATAAGAATAATTCTAACTCAAGCAGATGTCCCATAATCCGTCGTATACGTGAATTCGACTTTGAACAAATTCTCTGGACTTTTTGAATTTGACTTCGAGTATATTTTTGAAAGCTCATGCAAGTTATTAGATAGACATTCAGGTCTATATTTTTGGCAGATTGAGCATAGACATGGAACATAGTGATTTCTAGTATGATTCTTTGCGATTGTGCGAATTTATTTCTGGTAATCCAGATTTTTGAAATTATTTTAATTTTGACTCCCTTTATGAGCTCGTTCAGTTTTTAAATTTTTGTGGATCCTTGTGGGAAACTTGGTTTAGCGTTCAAATCTAATGGTTAATTTGTACCTTCTCAAGATAGGCTCTTTCCCATGCTGTAGTTTTGACGTGTTTTCCTTTGAGGAGGATCTCCAGTGGAATTATTTTCAATTATGCGAAAACTGAATCGTTCTTTTCACAATGGTCGGTTGAGATATACGAAAGAAATACTTTGTTTGAGAAAATGTAATTAGTAATGATATGTAATGTAAAGAGAGAAATGTTTAAAATATATGTAAGTCATAATCGAGGTGACTGACTTCGAATTCTCACACAGTTATTTGGACTTGTGAATACAATATTTTATCATTGTTCTGATAAAGATTATTCTCGACACTTTAACTTTTGGCTAATTTGAAGCAACATATTTATCCATGATTGTATAAAAACTTGTGTAATATTCGTAATGTTTGGAATTTATTAAAAGCTGTTTAGCGATGATATGGTAATAATGGAATTTTGTATGCGTATTTGGATTGCAATTTAGGAGATATTTGACATATGTGGATAGTCAATATCAATTTTTCCAGCATTGAATTAGCTTTAGAGCTATTGCTGAGTGCACTACGGTGTATTATTTTGAACGTGAAATTGAGTCACGATTTTAGCTAGTGGAAAGCTAATATACAATTTTGAATCCAACATTTAAGAAACCAAGTATTGTAACAACATCGTTAATATTTGTTAAGATTTAGTAACAATTGTTTTTAGAATAGAGTTTAATTGGAAAGACTGTAATATTAATACTTTTATAAACTTGAGCTATTTATAACTAAAATATTGAGTGATAGAAAATCTAATATCTGTGAGAAAGTGAAATGAAATATAATCAATATAATTAACAATACAACGTCCGATTAGCTTAATTGCTTGTCATTTAGGACGGCTCGGACTTGAAAATTGAAACCAAATAAACTTATATGAATACATGAAATTAACGTGATGAATAATTCTAGGCGCAACTAAATCTCAGAAATAAAATGTAATTATGTAAAATATGTATATATTAATTGCTACGATTGAATAGAATATTTTTATAAATATATCAAAAAGGGTTTACGATAATATCAGAATATTTTGTGTGTAATTTTTTTTTTGAACTTCGTTCATGATGATGAGACGATAGGCAGTTTGTGTGGCCTAATTAAGGCGATTGTTTCTTAAACATTTTTCATGCTTCGGCAGAGGCATAAGGTTATAAACTTTTGTTCAGTGGAGTTTTCACTTCACGACACTGCGGTTTCAGTTAATAAACTTTTGTTAAATTTTAAAATCATACTAATGACTTAGTGATTTCTATTCGAATTAGAATGTGCTTCGAGAACCAGTGGGTCATTAGCTAGGATGCTTTTTAACGCGCCCGAGATTAGATTAATTTAATTATCTTTAAGAGTCTTGGTAGCTCACTTTGGGCTATTTTTCATTTTTTTATAGACCACTGGCATCTTCTTATCACATTCTTTTTAATTTTGTGGTATTCCTATCCATGGTCTATCCTTGGTGGTGGTGTCTTGGGGGTTATTTTCAGCCGGGGCTTCCAGATTCTACGATCCTGCTTTTTCTTTTGGATTTCATCAGGTAAGACCACGCGGACACGGGTGCAGTACCATCCCGGCATTTGTCCGAAGACGAAGTGGGAAACCACGGAAAACCACTTCGAGGAAGGCTGAGGTGGGAATCGAACCCCCTCTACTCATTTGGAACACCCGAGGCTGAGTAGACCTCGTTCCAGTCCTCATACCACTTTTCAAATTTCGTGGCAGCTAACCATGCTGACCGCTACGCTACGGAGGCGACATACACAAGAAGTAAAAGCGGGATTTTAAAATTCCGCACAGCTGCCATCTTATGATTATGAAATCAATTTAAATAAATTAGATGCCAGTGGATTTACATTTTTATAAGCATTTATCGTAAAAAGTTTCAATACACTCGGATGGTTAAATCGCGCGATACGTCCATTAAAATATTTATACTTCGCGTCGCCGCCATGTTGGATTTGTGCTCACCAGGATATTAGCTTGCCACGGTGGGTGAGTGGATAGCGTGTCGGTCTACTAACCCCAAGATTGCAGGTTCGCCCCTGGCTGTGGTAAGTGATTTTTGAAAGGCGTTAAAAATACGATACGCATGTCATACGATATTGGCATGTCAAAGAACCCATTTGAATTCAGTAGGCCGAGTTCATACTGGCAAAATTAATCTCGGGAGTTTCCGCCAACACAGTTCCTCATTTCTCTACTAGAAAGCGCTATAATGTTCAAGGAGCTTACATATCAATTATCTAACCTCCTTGACTTTCATAGTGATTCATGGAACAACGAAATTCGACATGCAAGCTACCCTCTGGGTGTCAAATTACAAAGCTTGCACCAGGCATCCGAGGCCATACGATATTATTAATATTATTATTACCAGGATATTGGAAGTCCTATAGGTGAACTTATGTTCATAGCCTCTATGAACATTAAAAAATTCAGTTTGATTGCTGTAAAAGAATCGTAGATATTGAGAACCGTCAAAATATTTCGGATGCTCGCCATTTTGGATTGTTATATGAGTATAGGCCATAGAGTTATGTACCATTAAAGGAAAATTATTGCATAGCTTCATTATTCAAACTTTCACTTCGATCGCATGATTACGACACAAGAAATAAAAAAAATATTTAAAATTTCTCACAGTCTCCATCTTGAGGTTATGTAAACAATTGAACTAAATTAGGCGCCAGTGCATTACAATGTGTATAAACATTTGCTGTACCAAATTTCATTGCGTTTGGATAATTAAATCGCGAGAAAAGTCTATTTAAAACTTACAACTTCGCTTGGCCGCAATGTTCGTTTTGTAGTTAACCGGTCTTTGAAAGTCTCATAGATGAACTTCCAGTAGTGCCCTTTATCTCTGTACAAAATTTCAGGGTGATACCGGTAATAGTTTCAGAGATATAAAATTCCAGTGAAATAATTCGCACAGCCGCCATCTTGAGACTATATAAAAATTGAACAAAATTAGATGTCGGTGCATTACTATGTGTATATACATATACTGTACCAAGTTTCATTGCATTTGGTTGGTTAAATCGCGAGAAACGTCTATTTAAAGTCACAACTTCGCTTGGCCGCCATGTTGGTTTTGTAGTTACCAGGTTTTCAAAAGTCACATAGGTGAACTTCTAGTAGTTCCCTTTATCACCGTACAAAATTCCAGTTTGATATCAGTAATATTATAGTTTCGGAGATATTGAATGCAGGTGAAATATTTCGCACAGCCGCCATGTTGGATTGGTGAGACGTAACAACATTTAAAGGGCACGGTCGGGGCCGTCCAGAATAGTGCTATGAACTTCCCGAGTGTCATTGAAATCACTCCAGCCGTTTAGAAGTTATTAGGGGGGACATACACACGAATCACACACACACGCACACACGGACAAAAGGTGATCTCATATGCCCATTTTTTTTTCATAAAATGAAAATAGGCTAAAAATTAGTGCAGTGGTACCACTGTGTGCCAACAGAGCGCACCGCTGGTGTTCTTAAAAAGATTCTGCCTTCGCTACTGAACTCGTTACTAGAGAGCAGTAAGGTAACTTTGCTGCACGAGACCTGAGAATCCATTTGATTACCCAATCGATACTTGCATGTAAACAAATAACACGTGAACTGACGAACCGAGTGTAATAAGAAAGTACCGTGTGCAAGAATACATATTTGTCATTAGCCTATTGCTAAATATTAGCGGAAAAACAAAGAGTGGTATCGCGTGCAGATATCATCACTCGCATTGTGACATCACACTCCAAGCCTGTTACAACCCGGTCTAAGTCGTCGGTTTTTTTAAAAGCGTTAAAAATCCATCAGTATGCCTTCCTTCGGAGGGGAAGTAAAGCCGGCGGACCCATGTCATAGATTTTTGGTAAGTTAAAGAATCTTCCACTAACTACAATTGTCTGAAGATAAATTTGTAGGTTAGATTTGATTAACGCTCTATTAGTTCCAACGTTCGTCGCCAGGTGCAGGTTGCGGTGGCATTTAGTAGTCAAGTTTACATCTAGGTGTCGTTGACGGTAGCATTTGGTAGCAAAAGTAGGAACTACCGTAAAGTGGGGTTACTTTGTGACAGTTTTGAGGGTTTTATTTAAATTAAAGCTTAACTATTTGTCATTGCACTCTTTCGGTGACACGCAATCGAAACTGGAACCTTTCTCTTTAATCAAGGAAAATATGGTTGAATTTTCTCGCATGCAACACGAAATATTTTCAAAATAAAATGTCACCAAGTTACCCCATGGGTCAGGGTAACTTTGTGACACTTCAATTTTTCAAGGAAAACAATGAGATACAGCCTCTCTGTCATAAAGTAAGACCTTACTGGACGAATAGATATTGCAGGTACTGAGATAATGTTTAAAAAAGTTATGAAAATATTATTATTATTACCGAATATTATCAAATTATATCAAAGATTTTATTTATCCAGTCCGGCCTAGGCAAATAATTCTTAAAACAAATCGATCCTTCGCCCTCTGCGGTCTAAATATGATTTCACCACACATCGCAAGTCATATGTTATGACGGGGAATACAAATGTGGCCATAGCGAGTGCAAATGCAGTTTTTAAATCATCACTAAAGATTTTTGGTTCCCCATGCGACATCTGATGTTTTTCTTTTAATTTCATCCACAGAGAGTTCCTGTGAATAATGGTATTTTTCTGCAGCACTACGCAGTCAAATATTCTTTTCCCTTATCTGATCTAAAACTTCCTCCAATGTTTCATCAGTGTAGTTCCTATAATTGCGGGCACCCAGGCCCGACGAGAGGGGGGGGGGGGGGGGGGGTGCTCAGGCAAGGCTGGTGCCCCGGGGCCCAACCCTCCCAGGGGGGCCCTGCGTCCTAGGAGGATGGACCCGATCGGGCATTGCTTTATTATTGCCTTTATGTGACTTGAATTTTCTACTGGCAGTCATTTAGGGAATGCAATGAACAAGGTTACAAGGATTGAGAAACTTATTCTGTCAAGTGGGCAATATTTTCCTTTACAAAGCGTTTGTGGGAAGAACAACTGTCTCTATGTGGACAACTTAGGCGACGGGGCTTCGCTATGTATTGTTCTCAGAATATACTTGAAGACAGAGAGAGCTTTCCATTAGTCTAAATTTGGCTTGTTCGGCTTATGCACCAATCCTTCAAATAACTTTCTCATCCCTTCACTTATTTAGCCAAGGCCACGAGAGCCTGGGCTGCCCTGATGTGTTTGGTCAGCTAGCTCAAGAGTTTCAGGTTTGGTGCGTCACATCGAGCTTAGATATTTAGAGATGTTAATGTCTGAAATGAATATATTGTGTAGCTAGACGTATCGTATGCCGTGCAGACAGGTTAGTAAAATAAATTTTAAAGTAGCGTCCACATAGTAATTCACTTTATAGTTATTGTTGATTTAAGGGGCGAAACAGCGATGTCATCTTCCCCTAGTAATTCACTTTCGCACTATGTGAAAAATTATCATCGCTGGCTAAATATCTTGCGAAAGGGTGGGATGATTCCGTTGTCAAACGTAAATAGAAGAAATGCATGCGAAATTGTTCATCTTCTCGTTTACTGAATTGAGAAAACAATGCTAATATTTGAATAATCTCCATGTTTAGGTGCAGTATAATTATAATTATAAATGGTTCATTCAATACGATCAACAATCCCAGAAACTTGGGTTCGTGCGCAAATTATTTATGATTAAGGGATTTATTGAAAACCTATATTACTATTGGTACTAGAGTTGGGAAATGTATCCAAAGACTGAAACTAAGGTAACATTCAAGTTTTTTTTCTGGACTTAGTGATAACCAGGAGAAAAATTACAATTAAGCTAGGGCACTGAGCCACTCAATTTTGTTTTCCAATTCCTCTCGTGGGACGTCAGTGGTAAGGACAGATGACCTACCGTAGCTGTTCCGCCCCCATAAAACAACAATAAATAACGAAAAGCAGGGTATACACTCAGCTGAGCTATTGCCTCTGTGACATGATCAATCGCATGCCGTATTCTTAGTTGCCGACCGGGAAAAGTGGGAATGCGTTGCTCGCCGCGACTATTGCTGTAATTATTAGGGTTAAGAGCAGGGTAGGTGTCCCTGGACTTGAAATAAGGTACTATACCGGCATTTGTCTGGAGGGAGTGTGAAAAACAATACTCAGGATAGCCGCTGTCAGCACCGGGATTTGAACATCTGATCTGCAGACTCTCTGTAGACCCCCATCACGGTCATTTGTGGGCTACACCGCGGTGTATTACTTGAAGGAGCGAGAGATTTTACTTCAATATCGGAGAGTCTTTTCATAGCCACTAATGTCAATGGTCACCAAATTTTTACTCCAAAATATCACAAAAATAATCACCCAAATGGCCTATAAGTCAATGATTTGGACCTGATTTTCGCAACATTTTCCGGAGCAGGACCCCCGGACCCCACTCTGAGCTTGATTATATTCCATACCCCCAGATCCCCGGTGTGTCCACTCTCCCATAATCTTGGCTTAAAACTGCCCCCGATGGTCACCAGTCATAGATAGGATTTGGGATTTTTAGGAGAACTTGGCTCTAGGTTTGCTTACTGCAAAGCAATATTAAATTATAAGAAGTCCACTGACTGCAAATTACAAAATATAGTTGAAATTCACATTTTCTTCTTTTGTGAAAACAATCACTGATCAGCTGCAATCTACTGATAGCACATAATAAATAACTTGACTTACGTATGGGTATACCTCTGGGTGATTATGAAAACATATTTTGCTTGTTTAATGTACAAGGATGTGTGATCGCCGTTCAACCTAAACAGTGTTTAGGCTTATACCCAGGGGCGTGGCTCTTGAAGGGCAGCAAGTTTTGAGAATTTCAACATAAAAACCCTATATGTAAAACGTATTTTAAAATACGTCATGACTTAGTGTAAAAATCATGTTTTCATTATGCAAAGAGATTACGTCATATGTCACCGAGGCCGTAGTACAGTATACCCTTTCCACCTGTTTTAACAAGCAGTTCAGTGAACTGAACTACCTGTTGATAAATATTTGGGTCTTAGGACGTCGTGGTCATCAGTCCTTTCTACTTACTGTGTGTGTAGATCTCTGTCCGACAATCTATATCTGAAGTTAATCATACTGTATATTTTGAATTAATTGTGGATTTAATTGAGGAGGAAATGAGTGTACGATGGTGCAACTACAGCCTTTGGCTATAGTCTAGGGTTAAAACAATGAATCCTGGAAAATAAGCTTAGAATCACCGACGGTGGAATTCGAACCCACCTGTTTCCGAGTTCATGGACAACAGCTTTTTCCAATGTGAATGTTCTCCCCAAGTTAAATACGGTACTGTAAAAGCGATGAAATTACGGTCCGATAAATGCTTTTTTTTTTCAAATTTGGGTATGACTAACGAGCATATTGCTTTTACGAGTATCACTGAAGTTCTAAGATTATTGATATCAAAGAGGATCTGCAGAACGTTAAATCTGAACACTGTGCATGCTTACAGTGTTACCTCATCGGGACAAATTCAGATCTGTCAAACGCCAAAAATAAACAATATAGTGAATTTAATGAAAATTATTACCCAGTTTTCGATGGCTTTACTCGTGATATTTATTTTTGTTAATTGAAAATAATGCGTTGGTACGCGCTTGTCAGGTATAAACATTGAGTTTGCAAATAATTCTGCATGCATTCCTCCAGTTTCACTGTTGTAAATTTTACATACTAGCATTAACTTATTTATATTGTTATTAATTCACGCTCTGCTTATGATAATAAATATGGCCTGGATCTACTGGAATATATAATTGAAATATTATTAATACAGTAGGCCTATATTATACAGTATTTTTGCAGCCAATGGCCATATCAGGATATATCAATTGAAAGCCCGTTGGCTCCTCAAAAAGTTCAAATTCAAGTAGTTCCAACTTTGGCTACCAGACGCCACAGTCAATGACACCCAAGCGGCAAACGTTGGAACTTGATAGAGTGTTTCTAACAAAATAACCTACAAATTTTGGCTACACACTACCAATTGTAATGGAAATTAATGTACGATGTGCAACAACAGCCTTTTGATGAGACAAAAATGTGTCCGGACTGTCGCAACAGCTGGCGTGATTTTTGTCGCGGGACTGTCGCGTCGGTCTCCTGTGTTATTGCATTTAAGTGCACACACTGAGGACAGAAGTGTCACTCACCACTCATATCCACAGCCTTCTAAACCACAGGCCCGCCGGCTTTACTTCCCCTCCGAAGTCCGAATAAAGGCATACTGAAGGATTTTTACGCTCTTAACAATCCGACGACTTCGGCCGGACTTAAACCCGCGAACTTGAGCATAGCAGCGCAGCATGCTACAATTATTATTATTATTATTATTATTATTATTGCTGTTTTTTATGTTCTTGTAATTTATTTCGTGATGAACATTTTGTGCAAAAGGAAATTGCGCAAAATCAGTTTGTGCAAATTTACGAGGATTATAAATTGATTTTACATAGTTTGGTTATAGAGTGGGGCCCGGGAGATTCCAGCCCCAGGGCCCGTCGCCGCTCTCCACGGCCCTGCGGGCACCCACTCGTTGGTCATACTTCCGCGGCATCTTCAGCCGTAAAGGGGGATCATTTACCATTGGTATTACAAATTTATCTGTGAAATATCTTTGGATTCGACTCTATGCATATTTACTGCTTTGTTTTATAAGTAACTTAATACTCTTTGAATTCTGTGCTATGAACTCATTGGGATCACTTTGAAACATTTTTCCGGCGTGTCATCAAGTTACCCCAGCAGGCGCCTGTTCCGAAAATACCTTTTGATTTCACTATTTACAAATTTCGCACGCGTTTCAAATTTACACATAAGAGAGCCAATTAGTAGTAAAACAAGTTATAATTACCAGTAATGCAATATATCAAACCAATAATCCTCTACAACACAAATTTTCACAACAAATAATAAACGCGGGAAATCAAGACTCACAGAGATTATATCTGTATTTAGAGATAAGCTTAGTACGAAGAATGGAAAGTCGCTAATAGGTGGCAGAATATACTGTGTTAGAGAAATCTTGGAGAAAATTGGCCCCAGGACATGATACCAACGTATGGAATTAAAATATATGTGTTGATGCCTCGCTGTCACAAAGTAATACTGCAGTCGCAAAATAACCCCGCTTTACGGTACTTGAAATTGATCGTCTGCAGCCCTTACCGGAATTACAGATAACACACACTAATACATCCATCACAATTAACACCGGTTATCAGACAGATTCTACACACACACAAAGTACACGAGGCCACACGACTGCGTTGTTACAGCCCCTGAACTGAGGAACCAACCAACCAACCAACCAACCAACCAACCAACCAACCAACCAAAGGGCGGTGAGCAATCTGAGCCGTGTGTAAATTGACTGTACTTTGTGTAGCCATGTTGATTTTTGGTAAGGACTTGCGATCTGGAGCCTAACCAAGGAGACGTGCCTTGGATGATGAAAACCTCCCGTGGGAGGAATTTTAGTTAGTTATTGTTATTTTAAGGGGCGGAACTACGAGGTCATCTGCCCCTAAGGAGAAATTTTCCTCACCAGTAGGAAGAATTATGGAAATAACAACATATTTGGTAGTTACAAGTGATTTGAAGTGTTTTAATGTGCTCGAAAAATGGATGGAATTTGTGGAAAAGGCAAAATATATATCGAAATTTTGAACTGCTAGCGTATGTCAGCCATTATGGAGTGTGCCGTTTAAGTTTAATTCAAAAATTATGTACTATTTATTTTATAAGGTTTTGATCGTATCAATTAATTTCCATATATCAAATATGTTCGAAATTTTTGGTTCCCATTGTATAGGATTAGTTAGTTGTTTGATTACATGTTGTGATTTTGACTCTGTGGTTAGTTAAGTATAATCTGGTGCGGTGTTTAAAAATAGATGACGTCGCCTTCCCTTTGCCACTGCGTGTGTATTGTGTTAGTTTTTCGTGTGCTACGTTTCCAATAACATTATCACAGGTTACTTGTGACGCCCCATGTATACTGTATATACCACCCGCTCGGCTTTACTGTTATGCGGTTTAGACGTGACAGTTCTGACAGGGGTTATCGTCTTGTTTATTTTTTCAAAAGCACTTTTTTACCAAAAATAAATATATTAATATATTAATATAGGAGCATCTCTCGAAAAACGACCTTGCTCAGATAGAAAGGCTAAAGGCCATATACATGAGAAATATTCTCTGTCTAGGACAAAATGCACCGTCAAGGACGACCTGTGAACTAACGAGACAACCATTTGTACATAGAAGAGTTACGTATAAGAATGTTACTGCCATCTACAAAGCAATATCAGTTA
This sequence comes from Meconema thalassinum, assembly GCA_946902985.2. Taxonomy (NCBI): domain Eukaryota; kingdom Metazoa; phylum Arthropoda; class Insecta; order Orthoptera; family Tettigoniidae; genus Meconema; species Meconema thalassinum. The sequence continues at coordinate 194,452,100 of OX336394.1, read as the reverse complement.
TTACTGCAACAACTTCAAGAGAAGAAGGCCAACATCTGGAGGGATTTCTACCAGACAGATGCCATGATGATCTCAGAGTGGAGGAATTCTATGTATGAACTTCGCCATTTCATGACACGTTTCGCTGTTCATGGTTTTCATCAATCTGTGCAGCAAGAAGGTATACCATAACCCAGACGAGAACTGTATGTGAGAATTGTATTAAAAGTCGTGTGAAGATAACACTCAAAAGTTTGTAGTAAGAAGACAGTGACATTAACAGAATTCTGTACATGACGTCATTGTCCGCAATTTTAATTATTATTGTATTTGACCATTGGTTGCAATAAATATCATTAAATATATTTCCGTTGACTTTTCACGAAATGCAAGATTTTTCCTGTACTATTGAGACGATTTGGAAGATTTTGGTACAAACCGCATTTTCTGACTCCCTCTGCTTTAAAAGTTTGGGTTTTGTGAAACATAAACCTTAGCCTTTTATAAAGGGTATTTCCGTAAGAGCGTGCACAAATTTAACAGGACATAGAGAATGCTCCACTGAACAATGTGAGATAGGGAACCTGGGGTTGGAGAAGCCAGGTTAAGAAGGTATGGAAGTAAACTTGTCTACCACTTTGTCTAGCATTACTGGTTTCCAGCTTATGTACAGCAAACATGCGTACAGGTTTACACGTACTATTGGTTGGTTGCAGGCCCCGGGCTAAGGTGATAGACGCCCTGGGCAAATGGTCTACTGGCGCCCTTTTTCTCATTTATGTGTTATAAAAATAGCATAATAGTTTTTTTTTCAAACAACTGCGTTACTAATATTGTATCACAGGAAATACTAAGAAAAGTAAGTAGTTCATACAATTTTGTAGCCATTTATTGATACATTAATCACACTAAAACCCAGATTACAAATACAAAAGTTAAATTTTAAAAGTACAATATACAGAAACATTTCAAATCAAAGTTTTTTTTTCTGGCTTTTAACTTTGCAAATTTATTTATGATGTCAGAAAAGCCTGTGCCAAGGGTTACGTCATTTCACAACACAATAACAATAGAGAATTTAGTTTGCTGTCTGAAAGAGTTATAATACTGTATTAAAATATAATCACGATTAAACATAAATACTACGAATGTATGTGATATTTAATATTACTTTAATTTTATATTTACGTAAATTATAGTTATTTTATCCTACTTTTTAAAGATTTCCATGTCATACCTATTTTTAAAGTTGGGATTGTTGGGTAAACCATTTTCTGCGTTCAGCGTCACCTAAATTTCGGCGCCCTGGGCAAATGCCCAATATGCCCGTTTATAGCCCGGGGCCTGGTTGGTTGGTTCCTTAGTTTAGGGGCTCCGACAACGCGGTCATGTAGCCCCGTGTACTTTGGATGCGTGTAGAATCTGTCTGATAACCAGTGTTAATTGTGATGACTGTATTAGTGTGTGTAATCTGTTTCTAATTCAAGTAAGGACTGCAGACATTGACTTTTTCAAGTAGTTCCTACTTTTGCCGCCAAACGCCACCGTCAACGACTACTAGTTCAGAACTTGGCTACTAGACACCACCGCAGTCAGCTCCTGGCGACGAGCATAGGAACCTAAGAGCATTGTTTAAACTTAACCTATAATTTAGCTTCACACAGGTGTAATTAGTGGAAGGTTCTTGTGCCGATTGCATCTGCACACTTTACCCCTGCCCGAACTCTCGTCAGCCCTACTTGTGGAAAATAAACTTTGGACCCAGTTCTAAACCCAGGGGTCACTTAAACCCTGGACCCAGCTCTAGACCCAGTGGTCACTGGAGTGATTCACGGACCCCAAGAAGAAATAAAACTTTCCCAAAAGGTCCCAATGTGAAATCTTCCTCAAAATGCATTGTCTCAATAATGTCTGTTGACGACAATAGAACTTCAAATTTACATTATTGACTTTGGAAGTAACTAATTATGAACATCTATGTACTGAATTCGCCGCAAATTAAAAGTCAAACCTGCGCAGTAGCCGTGTTACCAATCAGCACGAAGAACTTTCCCGCTCTTTCCGTACCAACATAAATTATGAATGAAGTGTTTTCAGACATTTAAGAAGCGCCTTTAAATGGGCAGTTAAGTTGGTGAACCTGCAGAAACATTTCAATGTCTTCGCTTGTTTGTTAGTTCCAAAACTGCCACTGTATAACTTCGGCAGCACCGCGTGAGTTGCGCGCATGCGCGAGGCCGCTCTTATGGACTAACTGTTTGTTGACAAGGTGACGCTTGATCATTGCTAAAATGTCGTGAGAAGTGAGTGGACGTTGGTGGCCGGGCCTCCGACCCTGGCCGAGTGAAGAGGTATGGAGATTTGAAAAACTTTCGGCATTAATTTATTAACTTCTAATATCATCAATTTTCGTATTCTGAACATTATTATTATTTTCATTATAATTTCAAATATTTAGTTTTGTGGAACCATTGTGTCGTTGGTGGTTCCGTTGCGCCACTTAGGGACAAAGACTTGAGCATTTTTCTGGTAGTGCAGGCAAGCTTTAATATTTTCTTGCTGTTATTTTAAATATAGTCTAATATTATTTGAATTCCTTACGGGCCTGAAATTGCGCAATTAATAGGTCCCGATTTGTCTTAATCATTTTTATTTTATTAAAATGCTTGCTACCAACTTTAGTAGTGGCGTCAACTTAATTTAGGCTTTCTAGCTTAAGGTTTATCATGCAATACCGTTTTCTTGAATTGTTCGAAGAATCTGTTTTTTTGGAGGGGATTATTAGCTTAATGTAACTGGTGACTGTCCCTTGTTTTGTCGCTAGTATTTTGTTTTCATTATTATTTAAAGAAGGTTGTTGGCAAAATGGCCGTGCCTACAGACGTACATGAAGTCGCTCTGTTTAATTTTGGTCAAATTATGGTCTGAAGGGACCTAACTACTAATATTTTTGGTGCTACGAGTTCCTTAATGTGTTTCTCTGTTGGGGAAAAATTGATTTGAATACGAAACTCAGTTTTCGTTAGTTTCTGATGGTTTAGTGGGGCATGCTTCTGCATGATCTTGGCGTCCTTCTGACGCCATCTTGAGCATTTTGGCTATTTTTAACTTCAAGTTAACTTATCTTTATTGTTTGGTGCCAAATTCTATCTATTTTTTTTATGCCAAATGATTGCGCGCGTTTTTTGTATGTGTGGAATTGTTTCGACCGAAATATTGGTGCTATTTCTAATTGGGAACTTGATCTTGCTATCTGCGTTAGTGGGATTTTCGTGGTTAGAAGCCACGTATTGTGACTTCGTGCGGTTTCCTGTTATATTTAGTGATATTTCATGGTCATTTTATTTAATTCTTAACCTAGTAATTTGTTAAGTTTTCCGCGTGTTCGTTGGCCTTGCCATTTTTCAGTGTAAGTGGGCTCTCCCCCCCTTTTTTTCAGGAGTGTGTTGTCTATTTGTTCAACTGCCAAAATATCCTGTATTTTCTTGTTATTTTGGTTTTCAATATATGTATTTTACTAGTTTGAACCAAGTTATTTGTTGGACGACCACAAGACTATTATTATTATTATTATTATTATTATTACTAGGTTTACGTGTGTGATTGTGTGTGTGTGTGGTTTATTAACCAGCCAGCGGTCCAGTTCTCCAGGAAATCCAGGTAAGATTTTTTTCTTTTGTCTCAGTTAAAGTATGTCCGTTAGTCAGGTAGCTACGGTGTTTTCCAATGACAACGACCTTAGCTCTAAGAATAGAACTCTCCTCACCCCTCTCCCCTCCTTAGACGCAAGCAGCTTATTGAAACACGAACTTTCACCATATCCTCACACCCTCCAGTGTTGTCACTTAAACAGCTTAAGTTTGCCCGCACACTTTGACGAAATTCAGGCTATATTTAGCAAAACTAGTGTCCATTTGAGAGGAAAGAGTGAAAGCTGGTTATCGCCTTCAGTTCCAAACAGCATGGTTCAACTTGATGGTTATAATCTCCATCGTCATGACCGCACTAATAAGAGGGGAGGAGGTATCGTTCTCTACTGTAGAGATGACCTGAAGAGCCGTGTCATTTGTACCTCATCGACCGGCGATTTGCCGAGGACGGAGTTCATGTTCGTTGAAGTAGTTGCTAGTGGACAGAAAATACTTATTGGAGTGGTTCACCAACCACCTAAAGTATCTTATATGGCCGAGTTTGAAACGTATCTACTTAGTTAGTTATTGTTGTTTTAAGGGGCGGAACTACGAGGTCAACTGCCCCTCTTAACACAGATTAAAGAACACAAATTTTGAATTGAATTTAAAATTTTGAAGTGGACATCTAAATTTAAAAAGACCAAAAATTAATAAAACAAAAACAAAAAATTAAATAAAAATAAAAATTATAAAAAACAAAATTTACGGACAAACAAAACATTATCATTCAAAAACGAACAAGTCGTTGAGTCAATGTTCACTGGAAATTTAGATTGCTGGCCCTAACCCACTCTCACTTATAAAGCGGATAACGCGATCAGCAGCCCCCGCGTCATCGGCTAATATAAGTTTGACTGTCATCTGCAAACCAAGGTTTCTTCGTAAGTCTGCAAGATCCACACACTCGGTTAAAATGTGGGCCACGGTGAAAACGGCTCCACAGGTACAAAGTTGGTGTCTTCCCTTCTCATTAGGTACGAGTGGGTGGATCTTGTATGACCTATCCTTAGCCTACACAAAATGACGGACTCTCTCCGGGCCCAGAAGGAGCTCCGCCAAACGCGAGTAGTTCCCTTGATCGCTCTCAGTTTACTGGGCAGTGGGTCAGCAAGCCACTGACTCTCCCAAAAAGCCAGAACTTGTAGGCGTAACTGAGAGCGAATATCTCTAACGGGTACCTCCATTGGTCGAGGTGGTAGTGATACCGCCTCTTTTGCAGCTTGATCAGCTAACTCATTTCCCGCAATTCCCATGTGGCTTGGAAGCCACAGAAAGGTGATTCGAGTGTCTGCTTGGCACAGCCCGGCTAGTAGGTCGTGGATTCTCTGCACTAGGGGGTGTTGCGGGAAACATGTAGCAATTGACTGCAACGAACTCAAAGAGTCGGTACACGCGAGAAAGTGGATTCGTGCATCCTGTAGTGCTACCAACGTATGAACATATCATTATATTAGGTGATTTCAACACTAATCTACCTACGAAGAATTACGATACTAAGAAACTAGAAGACATGTTTTCCTCATGTGACTTGACTATCCTTCCCTCAAATCCTACTAACCATGTACATACTATCAACAACATTTCCCACACCTTAATAGATCTCAAAGTGACTAACAACCCTCAGAAAGTGGTAACGGACAGATTTCAGTACCGGCCGTGTCCACCCACGATCGTATATTTCTCGCTTACTCACTACGCGTTCCAAAATATAAACCTAGGTATATAACGTGAAGGAATATGAAAGATATCGATATGTATGAATTAAGGTACGATGCCTACATTCTTCCGTGGAATGACATTTTAAATCTGAAAGACATTGATGCAAAAATAAATACATTTAATTCGTTAATACACAGTCTATACAACAAACATGCACCCAAAAGACAGATAAGAATATCACGCAAACCTAATCCATGGTTAACCTCTGATGTTAAACATATGATGTCTCAACGTGATACACTCTACCGACATTACAAACTATGAAAATTATAGAATAATGAGGAATAGAACTAAACATCCGTAATCTTAAGTTTAAATAAGTTCGTGAATCAACAAGGAATCTAAATACGGCTAGTGCTTGGAGGCATCTCCGAGCCATGGGCATAGGCAATACACGGGAACAGCTTCAGGTACCTGACATTCCACTTGACGATTTAAATGCGTATTTCACGGAAGAGAGAGTTCAGTCTAATCCGCTTAACAGACCTCATGTAAATAATGACCCATCATTTGTCCCACAAAATTGCCCATGGTTTGCTTTTCGTACTGTCAGCACTAATGAAGTTAAGAAAGTCTTGTATTCTATTAAATCGAAAGCTAGTGGTGTCGACGATATATCTAAAACTTTCATACATAATATCATTGGCGCTATTTTACCCATTCTCACCCATATTTTTAATTACTGTCTCAAAAACGGCACATTACCTGCAATTTGGAAGTACGCTAATGTAATCCCACTTCCAAAGAACCCAGGTTCTAAACTTCTATCCGATTACCGTCAAATTTCTATTCTCCCTGCTCTTTCCAAAGCGTTAGAACGGTTGGTGAATACTCAAATACTGGAATACCTGCACGCTCATTCTCTTCTGGATCCACTTCAATCTGGCTTCAAGAAGGGCCATAGCACAGCAACTGCCTTACTCAAAGTGACTGAGGATATCAGACAAGCAATGGATGAAAGACAAGTGACAATACTCACACTCCTTGACTTCAGTAGGGCTTTTGACACGATACATATCCAGACATTGTTGAAGAAACTTGCATGCTTTTTCGGTAATGAGGCTTTAAAATTTTTCACCGCATATCTTACAGATCGCATGCAACGTGTAATAACACAAGATACTGCTTCACAGTGGCGACTCAGGAAGGCAGGAACCCATCAGGGTTCCGTTCTTGGTCCTCTTTTGTTTGTCCTTTATATTAATGACATCTCCTCAGTAATAAAATATAATAGATATCTTTATGCGGATGACCTCCAAATTTACTGTCTCGTTGGTATCAAAGATATAGCGAACGCGATACGAAATGTAAACACCGACCTGCAACAACTCAGCGTGTATGCTAGTGATAACACTTTTTTTCTCAACCCCAAAAAGACCCAAGTTATTATAATCGGCTCGCAGGGATTATTGAATTCCATGTATAAAAACTATATTATCCCTCCTGTGATTTTAAATGCAACCGTAATCCCGTTTAGTAAAACAGTGAAAAACCTCGGTATGACTCTGACTGAAACTCTTGACTGGTCTGCACATGTAAGTAATACTTGCAGGAAGATGTACGCGACGCTACACCCACTCAAACGGCATAAGGACATTTTACCACAAGACGTGAGGATAAAACTTATTGAGACTCTGATACTACCAATACTTGACTATTGCGACGTGGTCCTTGTTGATGCAACTAGCGAATAAACTAAAAAACTGCAACGAGCATTGAACTCTAGTCCTCGGTTTGATTTCAACTTGAATTACGATTCTCACGTAACTCCTAGCTTGGCTGAAACCTGAAGGGCGTCGAAATTTTCATATAGGGTATATCGAACCCTAGACGAAAATCTCCCACTGTATATTTCTTCGAAATTTCATTTCCTGTCCTCATTTCATAATATTAATACTAGATCTGGCTCTTCCCTCGCTATTCCCGTTAACCAATCTTCCAAGTACAATAAATCCTTCGTTGTGACTGGGTCGCGACTTTGGAATGCACTCCCAGCTGACGTAAGGAAATGCAAGACCTATACAAAATGTAAGACTGCTTGCAGAGATTTCCTTTTGAACACCGCTGACTGTTTCGTGTGACTGGTGATGGATGATAGACAGCATGATTGAACCATTATGGTATATAAATAACTTTGTCGATTCAAAATTAAAATACCCAGTTATTTACTAGATCTAACACTATCACTTATTATTATTATTATTATTATTATTATTATTATTATTATTAGTATTATTATTATTATTGTTTCACGTAACTGTTTTATATGTTTCTTTGTTTGATGTGCTTTGCTATCTTTATTTTTATGTCCTGTATTATTCTAACTTAATTTCTAGTTTACGTATCTTATTCAATGGTAGTGCTTGTGTATTTTATTGTGACTATGTGGTTAAGTGTAAGAGAGGGCCAAGAGCCCTAACTTCGCCACTGCAAAAGGCATAAATAAAGAAATAAATAAGACTCGGCTCTGGAAGGTTGGCTCTCCCGCCACTCAACGAGCATTGTCTTGAAAATCCTTTAAGGGGTACAGCAGTTTGATAGCTATATAGCATGGTTGCGATTTTCTGTAACCGGCTGTCTGGCGTCTGGCTGTTGGTGCAGTTCTTTAACATGCCATAAATCTATGACATGGGACCGCCGGCTTTACTTCCCCTCCAAAGGAAGGCATACTTAGGGATTTTTAACATTCTTAAAAAATCCAACGACTTCAGCCGGGTTTGAACCAGTGATCTTGGGCATAGAAGCTCAGCATGCTACCAACTACGCCACCGAAGCCGCTTACACGTACTGTGCTGTTAATTTACATGTACATTCGTTATTTCCTGCAAGGAAGCAAGGCGGAGATTACGAGGAAGTCTTGATGCAGGTTGTGTTTACTTTACTTGTCCATAAGGTGGCTCTGTTGTATCGTACTTACATTGTCCCATGACAGAACGTACTATGAATCAATGAATGTACATGTAAATAAACAGCACAGGCTACGCGTAAACTTGTACTACCCTACCAGGGAATTGTTACCGCTAGACGTGGAGCGGGCCTTTAGTGTTTACATTACGTCATCTCGCCTCGTTATGGCTGCAGCGAGCGGTTGTGGGGCAAGAGGGAACTACATATACAGTCATACAATGAGACCACACCGCATAGCGCATGACTCAGCATGAATCATGCACACAAATGACATGCGAAGAGGTTTCGCTGGCGACGACTGCACGTCTATCGCAGGCGTGTGGCTGGGCGGAGCGCATTAGTTCCCATTTCCGCCACTGATAACAATTTGCTGGTAGTGTAGTAAAGGGTGACAAGTTAGACCTGGCCTGTCATGGCGGAGTCTCGTCTAGGAGGGCAAGTGGTGGGATCACTAGGCGCAAATGCGATTTCCCCTCTTTGGTGCAACAGCTGTTAGGGCTGCTCGCTGCTCGTCGTGGTTATATTATGCAAGCATAAAGTATCGAATAGGAGCATTTTCAGTGACATAGCATTGGTATTGGTGGTAATGAACTGAGAGCGCGCCCACTTCACACACTCCTGACAGCAAGCTTGTTGCCGTGCTTGTCAAAGAACAGAGCCGCTCAGTCTTGCTTCGCATGCCTTGACAGCATCTGTACCCTGGCAAGGTTCTGAGAATAATGACTACTTGGCAACATCTAACCAGCGCGTGACGAAGTATGCGCTCACTGGTTGACCAAGAATCCAGGCGGGGGAATGAAGTAATGCACCTGGACGCACATGCGCATCGGAAGTTTCTGGTCTAACTTGTTCTGTTATACGCATGTTTGTAGTACGTAAGTTGGAAAACAGTAATGCTAGACAAACTGGCATACAAGTTTACTTTTATACCTCCTTAACCTGGCTCCTCCGATCCCAGGTCCCCTATCTCACATTGTTCAGTGGAGCATTCTCTATGTCCTGTTGAACTAGTGCACGCTCTTACGGAAACATCCTGTATTCTGTAGGCTATATGTAATATTTCCTTCTGGTTCAAATTTGTACTATTTGGGCATAATCGTGTAGACTGACGAAAATCATTCTGTGGTAGATCGGCAACAGTGAAAAATGGCTTCTAATACCTCGATAATTACTCACCTCTCCCGTCTCTCCAGCTTGCTTATGTTTTTCTTCAGTGAGGTACATTCCAAGCGCTGCCTCTCCATTTTCATGTTCAAGTCCTGTATGGGCAGAGGAGCATTAGGTGGTTATCCAACACTGGTGGCGATTGTTACGAAAACACATAATTAAGCCTCCTTCTGTGGTCTCGGGGTACATATTGAGATTCCGGATCCAGGGACCATGGGTTCCATTCCTGTCTCTGTCAAGAAATTGAATTTTGATCTGACGGCTGAAACGGGGTACACTACACTCAGCCTCGTGAGGCTAAACTGAGTAGAGGAGAATTCGATTCCCACCTCAGCCATCCTGGAAGTGGTTCTTCGTGGTTTTCCACTTCTATCCCAGGTAAATGCTGAATGCTTCCTAACTTAAGACCACAGCCGCCTCCTTCCCAATCCTCACCTGAGTTACAAATACACACACTAGTACAGCCATCACAAAAACACAGGTTTTCACACAAATTCACACACACAATACAAGGGGGCTAGATGACCGCGATGTCGCAGCCCCGAAAATAAGCAACAATAACAGGTTTTAAGTCCCTTTTAACTACTGCAGCTTTAGAGACGCCGGGGTGCCAGTTAATCTACTGATACAGCTCACACCTTTAAATACCAACTGACTGCGCCAGGATTTGATCTTGCAAACTTGGGCCCCACAGGCGAGGACGTTACTGCTGCGCCACGCAGCCAGTCATAAAAGAAGAGGTCTGATCCCTCGAAGAATGAGGTTATCAGGAAATATGTGACAAGGGCCAATTGATGCCGTCAGGGTCAGAATGGAACAAGTGTTGACCAAGGGTGGTCGACAGGAAATATGACAGATAAGAGCCTGAAATTAATGGGAAACAATTATTGTTGGTCTATTATTATTACTAAAACATCAGGTCTTTGTGCAACACTCCAACTCCATATTACGTGAAAGCAATGCCAGACTCAGCTGGGATCCCATGGTCACCAACCCATGCCCCACTAGTTGTGAGTCCCTGGGGGTGTTAAGATGGAACCTACCGTATCAAACTTCCAAGAACTACGGAGAATTCAGTGCTTATAAGTGCAGTGTTACATGAATAAAATGTAAATTCTTAAACTGTTTGAATTTTAATTGGTGCCTAACCCAAAATTCTGAATGTAACGTGCGAAATATTAATGTATTCGGCTATTGGTACTTACAAGGGAAGGTCACGATATGTTGTCGCGCAAATTATATTCATACATAGCGCATTTAATAGAACAAGTTAATATACATACACCATACACATGTTTAGCTGCTATGGGCTATTAGAACAGGAGATATCAGTCGTCGAAGTTACGATGAGAATACTGTACATATGAATTATTTATTAAACAAATGGATTATATGAGACAAACAATCAATAATAATACATGACACACTTTATAACAGAGTTTACGTATTTGGCGGCACTATCGGAGGCAAAAAGTATGCAAGTCAGCAATAACAGCAGACAGATCTCGCTGTGTGCATATTTGATGAATGCAGGTTGGTCACAGTGCTCATACTGTAACGGCTACTAATTAATAAACAACATTGGTCCACTAACGGACGACATACACTTTGTATTGCCATGGGCGCCATCCACTATTTAGGTGGAAAGATGAACAATTTAACCTAGGCTTGCTCCTTCCTAATTAACACAACTCTTCTCTCAGGTGTGGGGTAATTAAACTTACTCGTGCCAACTTTCTGCAATAATTGTCGTGGAAAATGCAACACTGGGCCATATTGGCTTGATACATGCAGGGATAAAAGATGATCGGTAATTAATTCGTATAATATCCACAATTGAGACTTAGAACATTTACACTAGTATTGACTGCTAATCTTCCTAATGACGAGTACTTGTAGACAGTTGTAGGTTAATACCTGTTTCGATGATCGGCGTTGGTGTATGCATAACTCCTGTTATGTCTTGGAATCTGACTGGTTGGCTGACTTCGGCTCCCAGCGAAGTATTGAGAATGAGGGCTTCAATATTGGCGGCTCACTGACGCCCACTGAGGAACGATACTGGAATGGACCTGGACCATACGTGTAGAGACTGGCTGCACTGAGACTAGCTCGATTTGAGTGAAACTGGCTATAGACTGGATACCATGGTTTTCAAGTTCCATCTTATATAGGTGTCTGTTGTTGTTTACCAAATCTTCCTTTCTTGACACAATACACATTCATCAGGCCTTAATTGCTTCAACCAGATGACCTGTGACGGACTTTAGAAATGATGAAGGATTTATATATCCATTAAGATACAATGAGCCTCGTAAGCTCTATTCAATGTAGTGGCGAGTGTCATAAACTCCCTTGGAGCCCTTCTTACATTTGCAGTCTTCAAGATTTATGGTCAGGCACCAACCCTTGTACTCCAACTCGAAAACATATATTGTTCAAACAGGTGTAGGCGACGACCACCCCTGCCTTCAAATAAACGTGAAAAGGAAGGGTTTCTTCATTGTAATATTCTTGTCCCATCCCCGTCATTCTAACTATACACTCTAACTAAACAATATGCCCAAAGTCTCATAAATTACATTTCCTTAAGCTATAGATACAATTTGACAATAATGAAATGGTCATCATCCCTTCTCCAGACATGAATAAGTAAACAACATACATCAAGCTTTGACATAAACTTCACAATAAAGGAACTCTTATAATAAACGCCCCTCTAATTTCATAATGAATGCATGAATTATGAAATTACAACCATTTCCTGTAAACATATAAAAACAATAAATATCCTCAACATATATCCAATACACTACATAAATATATCAATTACATTTTACCCTTCACACATTGCATATTGACACTCTTCTTGCAATTATTCTGAGTTAATTGTTTTTTTTATTGTCCTGTGCCCTTAAATAACAGATTTCTGGGTTGCCCCTTGAATCATAACTCAACGCAACATTTTATACACTGAGAGATCATTCGCTCTCTGAGCTATGCCTTAGCTATCTTCAAAACATACACCTTAAGGTGTCGTACGCACTTTCACACGCAATTCTTGAAATATTCTCCTTGCAACAAAGTTCACTTCTTAGCAATGTACTTTCTCAAATTGTGGATATTATATGTCCCTAGTATATTCCCTTCCTCGTCTTTTAACGAATATGCGCTTTTCCTTACGCGTCTCTCAATCACATATGGCCCCTTAAACAAAAGAAATAGTTTGGACATGTGTCCTTCTGCAGTGCAAGATGGCAGTGGCGTTCGCAACAAAACTTTGCTACCTACGTCCAGTTCATCGAAAACTCTCAACACAACACTCACTGGTTCTAATAACCTTGCATATAAGTCAACAATATACCTAAAATAATTGCTCAAATGCCCTAACCAAAATAACTAACGATAAGCTTCTAATACTACCATTCAATCAATTAACTTCGAATAAAACATATTCCTTTAAATAATTTGTAAACATTATGTCAACCAATATTTAGGATTATTATTATTATTATTATTATTACTTTTAAACTTGTGTCGGACAATAACACACTGTACCATTAATTCCTTATCGCTCATCATCAATGACATTTAAAAGTGGTTCAACTATGTATTACGCTTTGTAATATTTTGGGCTGTGTACTAATACTTGGATCGTCTCTTATCTGTACTCACCTATTACTTTCTTTCTGTGAGTGCATACGTTCACTAATTTTATAGCTAAAAAAAAAAAAAACTCCCAACATCTATCAATACTTCACGTGTTCACTTAGACCCCACAAGACCTGTAACTGATGGCCTTGCTTACCATCCAGAGTACCCTCTGTCACTGCACTATGGATCTTACTTACCAATTCAGACTCCATTCCTACCTGACAACCTCTAAAACTTTGCTCTCACTAGCAACTCCGCGGACTTCCTCACACACTTCAGGAAACTCATCACTTAAAACAACACTACCCTCCTCTTTAAACACACCCATGCATACATACGCACATATTCATCCCCAAGTACTAGATGTCCTATTATGTGTTGGTTATCACACATGACTTACCATCACCCACTCTAAACCATTTTTAAATTTCTCCTGATGTAGTCACTGATGACTTCGCTGTCCTCACATGAAACTCCTTTACTGCATACCAATACTTACTTCTTCACCGCATTACTATTATTCATTACTGTATCTCATCATCGTAGATCAATTATCTATCTCTACCTTATTATTATTATCATTATTATTTCTTCTCCTTATTATTATTATTATCATTATTATTATTGGCATAATAGTTATTACTTTAATCAATTCTTCATCAATCAATGCGTATTTCTGTTTAACCATGAACTGAAATCTCCACTCCTTTAGTCTCTATGCATACTCTTTGCCTCATTATCGTACTATTCTTTAATAACTACGTCATAACTCCCTAATTTATTTACAGTAAATAACTACACTTTAATTACACGACTAAGTCTCCAACCTCTATTTACGCTACTCTATCCGATATCTCTATGGACCTGCGGACCGCCGCGCCCCTCAATCACTGGCCGTCTATCATTGTTTACATTCCGGTCTTGGTGACTCAGCCCAGCTCTGTCTCTGTCTTGGTATTGTGGCCTAATTATTATTTCTTCAAACAACTCAATTTTCTCCTCATTCGTTTTACTTCTGGGATTTCTATCTTTAGGCCTTCCCTTCATTTCTCCACTACCATTACTTAATACCCTCTTCTTATCTTCTCTAGTATCCCCCTCCACCATTTCTTCTAACATTGTGCTCTGATTCTGTTTTTTTCTTCCTTTTCTTCGAATTGCTCATCTCAGCGTTCTGCTTTTCTGGTTTAATAACCATGTCTTTCTGATTGTTACTTAACGCACGAATCTCCATCTCTTTTAATTTCCTATTAACTTCTTTTATACAGGCTCAAAATTCTTCCCTTGTCTGTCTATTTCCTTTATCCATGATTTCCTGCATTTTTATTTCTTGAGTGCTGAGTACTTTCTTTATTTTACCTTCAATCAACTCAATTTTCTCGACACATTTGCCAGTTTTATTTTTAACTTGATCTGAGATACTATTACATTTACGGTCTACTCCTTTCTTAATTTCTTTACTACGGATCTCTATTTTGTTTTCCAAATTACCTATCTTAGCAATATTATTATCGCACTTTACACTCATAATGTTAACTTCACCCCTAATTTTATTACATTCAACTTTAAGTTTCTCGTTAATCTTGCCAACTTGCTCCGATACTAGTTGTATTTTAACATCAACCTTTTGTGACCATGATTTATCCAACTCATCAATTTTTCTCTCCAATCTCCTTTGACAATCCTGACCTACTTCCTGAAGTTGTCTACTAAAACTCTTCGTAACGTCATTAAACATCTTAAATCGTTCATCTAATTTCTTATTATGTTCGGCCAATTTCGCGTTTTGTTCTGTTATGAGCATCGTTAGGTTTCGAAGCCAGGAAGGACTCTCCTCCTCATTACTCTGACTGTTGGTAGCACCGCTTTGTTTAGTTTCTGAATTCAACTGAATTTCGGTCACTAAATCCATCTTATCACTACTGGTACCCTGCTCGTCTACAGTAATAGAAACAATGTTATCCTCCTCTTCATTCAAAATTTTGTTTTTGTTCTCCATTTTCGCAGATCTAATAACACTACGGTTTCTCAAAACAATATACCCCAAGTTACTTCCTTTACTCATTACCCGCAAAAAACAACCAATAAACAACAAACCTAATTTACAACCGTAGTTCCCTAACTTGAAAAGCGCATCTTCATTAAAAGCTTGGAAAAAATGCAAAGAGCTGACATTTATCGTACTATAAACGAATTTAAATTTACTCTATACATTCACACCAATTCCTATAGTACGATAATGCGTGCCCCATGTTGGTGAAGCCATTTGTAACGGCTACTACTTAATAAACAACATTGGTCCACTAACGGACGACATACACTTTGTATTGCCATGTGGTGTATTCTTGGAATACACGGTACAAGAGAATATAAAGTTTAATGCTTTTGCATGTTCATTCCTTCTTCTTCATCAAACACCAACAGTGATCTTCTATTTTCTCTTTGATGATCATGTCGCTTATATCTTTTGTGAGTCTGTTCTAGATATATATCTTCCATGACCCACCTAGCGTCATCTAGCAGCGAATCTCTGAAGCTCTTCAACTCTTCCTGGTGCAAGAGGACTTCCTTTTCCATCTGGCCACCAGATCTTGTTACCATCGCCTGCTATCAACTCTTTGAAGACCATTCATCAAGAAGAACATTTATTTTTGATAAGTTGTCTATTCTGATATGTATTCCTTTTGTCTCCTACCCCCACTCTTTCCCTTCCTTGGACCCTCCGCGCTTCGCTGAGCAGGTCTCACTTCTAAGTCGGCAGTTGACTCGGTCAGTCAAGGCTCAACTCGAGCCAGTCTCCTCAAACCAAGAGACACTCTCTACGTCCTACGCCATGTTGGCACATTAAGTATCCGTCAAAGGGAACTTCACCTTCGCTATGCAACAAAGATAAGTACCTACTGCATGTTTTAACTTCATCTTCATCAGTTTTAACTTCTACATGCTTTTAACGATATTTTATAGACAGCGTGAGATTACTTATTTGGGGCAAAAATCATTCTTCGTGGGATTTGCCATGTTGAGCTTTTGTCTGTCTAAGCCAACCTTAATAGAAAGTAGCTTTTCTTAAGCTATTTAATTGGGAAATCTTCTCACTACGTGGGATATTATCTAATACCCGCTGTCTATAATTCACCAAGCTAGTTCCTCCGCTGGATTATCTTTGACCCCATTCTTCTATTAAGATAGTTCTGGAACCTTCCAGATCCTTTACTTTATCTACAAGTCTTGCCGTCATGTATTTTCTCCCACTTGTGGGAATACTATTTAAAATGAGGAATCTTCATTATAAATTACTGCAATAGCGAATTTTCTTCCACCGCTGGAATGTTCTATGGCGCATTTAATTGTAATTCACAAACTTCTCAAGAAATAGACTCTCGCCGACCTAGTGCAACCAGTTATTTTCATCATTGCCATAACTTTCTTTTCCATAAACTTTCGTGTTACTACAGTGAATTTTTCATCTATTCAAAAGACTATAGTGAGAAACAGTGCTTTCAGTATTTCTTCCGCGTCGCGATCGTCCGTTTACATTAAATAAGGCCATGAACATTTATCCTCCATCCCAATCGATCTTTCCTAAACCTTTTACTAACAAACCATATTAATAAAATTATAAATCTGGATCATTTCCAATAAGGTGTCACTCTAACGAAGTGCCCTTCCATTTTTGCTTGTTTATCATTAATTAATCTCTGTATAACTACGTGTTTTATACACGGTTCATGCTTATATTGTTTCTTCCCTATAATCAGGGAAAACAATTCTTTCAACTCTTGAGTGAGTTATTTTTAGGTCTCACGAAATGGAAACTGCCCCATTTGGCTTTTGATTCCTACTTAAACATAGGAGGTCGAGAACCTTCCTTTTGATTTTCTCTTCAGGGTTCACAGTAAGTGACCTGCCCTTATTTGTATAATAAACAACAGTAATTCTGTATAAATATAAGAAGTTATAGGAACTTCTCCTTTTTTCTACCCTCTTTCTTCTTTGTTATTTTCGAAGTTGTAACTTTTTCTAAAATAGTTACCTGGAAATTTCTTAAAGTACACTCCTTGTACTCAATTAAATGTTTAAACTTTAATTACTTCATTTGTCTTTTTTAAATCTTACAAAGATTTTAGTACATATATAAGGTTTGAAACCCAAAGAATTGTTAAGTGCCTGGAGCAAACGTTTAATGTTTTCTGAGGTCTGTGACCCCAAAATTGTTAACCAAATTGAAAAAATATATTTATTAAAGTTATCAACTTCTTTTGAATTGTTAAATAAATTAAGCGTTTCTTTTTGCCTTTTCAATTTTCTAGTACAACGGTTAGGCAAGACCCTGTCCTCCTTGGCTCTCCATACTCGATGCTATTAAATCTATTGATAGGGCTTTCACCACTCGTTGCATTTGAGCAAGAACTCTTAGTGGTAATCTCGTTAAAGTTTCTCTTAGCTTTAATAGCTAATTCTAACTGGCCAGTAAGGCAAGTAAACTCGCTACGCCAGCTACCTGCTTGTGGAGATCCTCTCCGAAAACTTATGGTCAGTTTTCCAAAAGATAAGTGTTTTTCTTTGCCTAAACTTTTAGCCGGCCTCTCGCTGAGTAAAAGCTTAGCCATTTCCAAATGCAACCATTGGTCCACTTCCCAAAATTACTCCCCAAGGTATAATTTTTTATCATTATCCTTCCTGGAAGCACTTGGTCGCTTTTTCAGGAACTCTATAACTTCGTAAACTGGAAATACCAAACCTGATTCAAATTATTGGCATCCTTCGAATTACTTTGCAAAAACGAATTTCTTTGAACAGACATACAACAAATCTGTTACTCTCAGTCTTGCCAGACCAACACCCTTCCCCATAGTAGTCTTGTGCCTGCTTGAGAGGGAATATACTAAGGCCACTCTCTTGCAAACCGTCCAAGTCCTAGCTGTATTTCCCGTCAGCTTAGACCAAGCTCTTACCCATTTTAGGTATCAGAACGGATTTTCAGTGGAAACCGCCTCTAAGTGCATTAAAGGTTAAATTTATAACTTTTGTGGAACTCTCATCCTATTTCTCTATCCTTTTTCTCCAGTCCGAAACCCACTTCCTTTTCTTAATCATCTTCCCTCGGTGGGTGGGTTATTCCTCAGCCAATAATCTACCCACCATGGGCGCCATCCACTATTTAGGTGGAAAGATGAACAATTTAACCTCGGCTTGCTCCTTCCTAATTAACACAACTCTTCTCTCAGGTGTGGGGTAATTAAACTTACTCATGCCAACTTTCTGCAATAATTGTCGTGGAAAATGCAACACTGGGCCATATTGGCTTGATACATGCAGGAATAAAAGATGATCGGTAATTAATTCGTATAATATCCACAATTGAGACTTGGAACATTTACACTAGTATTGACTGCTAATCTTCCTAATGACGAGTACTTGTAGACAGTTGTAGGTTAATACCTGTTTCGATGATCGGCGTTGGTGTATGCATAACTCCTGTTATGTCTTGGAAACTGGCTGGTTGGCTGACTTCGGCTCCCAGCGAAGTATTGAGAATGAGGGCTTCAATATTGGCGGCTCACTAACGCCCACTGAGGAACGATACTGGAATGGACCTGGACCATACGTGTAGAGACTGGCTGCACTGAGACTAGCTCGATTTGAGTGAAACTGGCTATAGACTGGATACCATGGTTTTCAAGTTCCATCTTATATAGGAGTCTGTTGTTGTTTACCAAATCTTCCTTTCTTGACACAATACACATTCATCAGGCCTTAATTGCTTCAACCAGATGACCTATGATGGACTTGAGACATGATGAAGGATTTATATCTCCATTAAGATACAATGAGCCTCGTAAGCTCTATTCAATGTAGTGGCGAGTGTCATAAACTCCCTTGGAGCCCTTCTTACATTTGCAGTCTTCAAGATTTATAGTCAGGCACCAACCCTTGTACTCCAACTCGAAAACATATATTGTTCAAACTGGTGTAGGCGACGACCACCCCTGCCTTCAAATAAACGTGAAAAGGAAGGGTTTCTTCATTGTAATATTCTTGTCCCATCCCCGTCATTCTAACTATACACTCTAACTAAACAATATGCCCAAAGTCTCATAAATTACATTTCCTTAAGCTATAGATACAATTTGACAATAATGAAATGGTCACCATCCCTTCTCCAGACACGAATAAGTAAACAACATACATCAAGCTTTGACATAAACTTCACAATAAAGGAACTCTTATAATAAACATATAATGCTTGATCCAGGTTATATTGTAATGGATCACATATCCAATACAATAAACACACTCTTCCGTTAAGGCTTCGAAGCAGTACTCCAAGGGTGTTTGAAATACACCAAGAAAGATTTTGGTGTAGCCGCAAATGCTCATTTAATTAAGTTGGAGAATCTTGCTGCCGAGAACTGGAAATACACGAACGATTGAAGGCGTAAGAAGTGATATCTTCTGTATGCCATATGTTAATGTCATTGCCAGAAGATACCATAAATTGTATCTGTGATAAATTTAACAAAATTTCTGTATGGACGGAAGAAGAAAACGTCGGTAGGTTGCACAATGCCTGTGCACGTTGCTGGAATCAGCTTCTTGATGAATTCAATGCCTTCAGGAACTGTAGAGTTGTATAGTTCGTCATCTCTATTGGCTGTCCAGGAGTCAATCGGAAGAAGGGCTTTAGTTTTGTCTTGAATATCGAGTCTCAATACTTGTTCTAGGAATACTTTTTGAATCCCTCTTCGTATGACCTATTCATCCCTCTCCCTTCAATATCGTTGCAGCATAGCAGCTAAAACTTGACAAAGAGTTTTTCGTTCTCGTCAGTAATAAAACACAAATAGTTTTATTCTATTATCCACGACAACTATCGTGACCTTTCCTTGTTAGTATTCTAGGGTTTAAGTCATTTCCTGATGCCAGATTGCAAGACATGTACCAGACCCTCAGAATACATGCCATTCATTTGGTCACAGAGGGGTGGCGATACCAGTTCACCAATATGTCACCTGAAAAGAAATATAAAATACTACATAACTCACCAGTGGAATAACATTTGGACCTCAACTTCGAAAGGATCTGTTACGAGAGAAATATTTTTTCCTGAGGTTCATCATGGACTTCAAAGTAAAATACTAGTTTCGAACTTGGTGCTCACTCAATTTTTATATGGACATGGGAAATTCACGTCATCCTTTGAGCGATTTCACATCACTATTTTAAATGACTATACATGCTTTTGTGGATCCTCTAAAACTGTAAATCACCTGGTTTTTGACTGCCCTGCTTTTGAAAGAGAAATACTTATTATAAAATGTCACCTGAGTTACTGCAATAATGAACTGACTAAACCTCGGCATCCTATACATAAAGATTAAGTTGTTATTCTCATATCCTTACTTTCATCGATCACATCCTCCATAAGTTATTATAATGTAATACAAGTATTGTTGTAAATATTCTGTAATTGTCGAACTATAGGCCTAACCCTATAACCCTAATATGGAAAATAGGTTTCCTTCTATGTTTTGGAAACTCAATCTCTATATATACAGTACAGTGTAAATCAATTGCCGTGCATTAGTCTCACAAAAAACTCGAAAACTACTGCTCCGATTTCGCTGAAAACTTACTAATTTGTTTAGAAAGTGGTTTGAACGAAATCGAATTGGTAGTTTTTTTTAACTTAATTTAATTTACAATGACACGCCAATATTGAATCTAACAACTTGACATACAGATGGCGACGTAGTGCATCCACTTAAAAATCTTCTATGAGCAAAGAAAACATCCCATACTATAATCCCTTTGATCAATACGTGCAATAAAATAATACGTAATGCAACAGTCATTCATATCTCAATATACTGTACTTACATATAATCCAATTACAGCGTATTAAAGTATGTTAACGTGCTAACTGCACTGATGACCAACAAGCGACGGATAATGAAAATAGTCGCATTGGTATGTCTGACGTTCGAGAGCGACTGAAAATGAACGACAAGCGATTAGATTCAGAATGCAACGATTTCGTGAACATCAAACACAACGCCAGCGAGCACGGCGCAATGAACATGACCGATTGCGCCGAGCGATGCTCCTGTGAACCTGGAACGTCAGTTGATCGTATCAAAGGAGAAGCTCATTCGAGTGCTTTTCCGAACGTAGCACAGAACTTAAACCATAATTGGCTGAATCAAAGGAGGAGCTCATTCGGCGTATTTTCCCGAACGTAGCGCAGAACTTCATAAACAAAATTGCCTGAGCGAACGAACCATATTGGCAGCGAAAAACAAAGATTTCAACGAGTCCTTTCAACATTTCATTCCGGGACAGTTGTTTTACTTCAAATCGTTTGACACTGTTATAAACCAGGATGAGGTAGTCAACTGTCCCACATAATTTTTGAATTCGCCGGAATTGCCTAGATTACTACCTCACAATTTGCAATTGAAAGTAGGTTCAGTCATCATCACGTTGCGTAACATCAATCAACCACGACTATGCAATGGAATGAGACTGGCTGTGGAAAAGCTTATAAACAACGTCATCGATGAGACGATTATCAAGAGAAAGTACAAAGGAGAGGATGTTTTGATTCCGCGCATCCCGATGATTCCAACGGACGAGCCATTCGATTTTAAACGGTTGCAATTCCCCGTTCGTCTGGCCTTCGCAATGACCATCAACAAATTACAAGGCCAGCCGTTGGAAGTTTGCGGAATTAACTTGGAGATTCCGTGTTTCGCGTATGGACAACTGTAAGTCACGTGTTCGCGTGTCGGAAAGCAGTCATCTTTGTTTATTTACGCGCCGGAAACAAAACTCAAAACGTTGTATACCAGAAAGCTTTACATTGAATGTTAACTGCATTTATCTTTCATGTGAATAAAAGACATTGAATTCATTTGAATTACAAACGAGTTTCATTTAATAGCCAAACAAAACTCAAATCGTACAAGTGGCAGCTAATATTATCGATCACAATTAATTGGAGTTGGAGGGTTGATTAGGATTAATAATCTCTTATGAAGAGATACAATCAAATCAATTTCAGGTGGTACCGAGTTCACCGGAACATCAGACGTGTTCATAAATACCACGTACCACCTCAATGCGATTGTTTTATTTCGTTCAACACTCACTACTCTCGAACTTCTCAACACATTGTTTGAAATATCTTGAAGAGATCTGCACATGTGCGTTCGGTGAAGCTCAAAATCAAGTACAACAGCGTGAGGGCTGTTCCATTCAACGTACGGCCACTACTGTCAGATGAATTACAAAATCACGTTGTATATTAATCATGTATTAATTGTGTATCACAAAAAGAGCGTCCAGCATGTGAAACCACTCATGATCAATAAGCTATTACATAAGACACGGGAAATACACAGGTTTTTAAAGACTTGTAAGTCATCAATTCTGGGGAAGTCCGCTAAATGTAAAAGCCCATAACAACCTGTAGTCCACTCATGGACGGACAAGAGGGATGCATGCTTACACTGAGAGCTTGTGTCTTGTTCTCCAAATCGTTTTGGCGTGTGTCACAGACGGCTCGGAGATTGTTCAGCTCATTGTTGAGCCGGATGAGCTGCACCCGTTGCAAACGTTCCCTCTCCGCCAGCTTACACCACATGGCCTCCCGCTGGTTTATCACCATCTTCAGAGACTCCATGTCCCTCTCTAGTCGACTTAGCTCGCTCCTGGACAGTAATCACATATTTCATTCATAAATATGATTGCAATTAGGACCAATTACTGTACTATAATGACAATTACAATGAATAACGAAATACAGTGTGTCCCACTCCCAGCGGGGCCGGCAGACGATATGTGCGCTCCGAGCGGTGTATTCATAACCGCATGCTGACTCATTGCGTAGCCACGAGGCGGTCAGCTGTTGACTCGAATTTGTTTGTCGTGTGAAGCCGTGCAGTGATACGTTTGTTGCAATTGAAGCCCTGAGTTTCACAACTGCACAAGTCCCATTTAGTAACTTCTGAGATAATAAAAAAAAAAAAAAAAAAATCATAACTTTTCGAAATGGGCGCTTAGCAATGTAATTTTTTACTGTAAAAAAACTGTGTCCAATTACGAATTACACACAATTGAATAAACTTAGCGATTATTTGTACTTTTTGTGTAATAAATTAATGAATATGGTGGACTTGTGTTGTTAAGAAACTCATCAATATATAAATTTTCGGTTCCAGTGATAAAAGTATTGGATTAAGTGGATAGTTGGTACATACAATAAGTAAAGTACACAATAAAAACAAAAGAGTACAATATGGCAATACGTTTTATTGAATAAAGTTGAACAGATTGGGCATCAGTCACACCTTACAGTGAAACACATCCACATTTTAATCTGAGTTCCAGACTTCACTTCCTGACTCTTCAACATTAACATTTTGAACTTTCCCATATTTATTCATAAAATTTTGGAAGTAAGGACGATGTTCAGGGTGAATAGAAGATATGTATTTACCGATATCTTTCGTTTTATGAACTTTGATCCGGAGTTCAGTCTCATATGCCTGTTTCAACTGCCCTATCTTAACACTGCCTTTCAAAAGAAAAGTTTCACTTAGAAAACCACTTGATGTTGTGCTGGTAGTTATGGAGTTTGATCTATATTCTGCTTGGTGTTGGTTCCCGCCATAATATCCAAGGTCTTTGCTTCCCGCCATATGGCAATTTCCGTGCAGTGCTACACTCTTGTGCTGTTATGATGCTCAATTACGCAGTAGGCTTGTATGGCCAGGTGACTTCCTTAACAACACAAGTCCTGCACTTGTGTAGTTTTGAAACTAACTAACATCATAACATAGGCTAAATGTTCGAAACTTGTGATGATTTGATCATCATTAGGTAGAGCTCAGTGAGACGAATTCAGTGATATATATATAACTCAGATAGTGTCAAAAAGAGGACTTGTGCAGTTTTGATATTCAGGGCTTAATTACATTATTACATCGTTAAAATGCCAGTGAAATTCACCCTTGAAGAAAGAGTTTCTATGTATGAGAATAATATGTAACGTAACAACCGAGTCATGTAGAGAGGTGTGTAGGCAATTTCAGGAGAGATTTCCTGTGGTTCCAGTTCTATATAGAGAAACATTTAGATGTCTCGAGAATAAATTAAGAACAACGGGACCAATACATGCTGTAATTCCAAAACAGAACCGAAGGGTTCTATCGGAAGGAAAAAACGCCGACATTAACACATCATTCGTACGATCTCCGACTAAAAATGTACGACGTGTTGCACAAGTCAGTACGGGTATCTCCAAATCCTCAGTACATAGGGGTACTAAAAAAATTGAAATTACACCTTACAGAGTGATTATCGTCCACCAATTACTACCCTGTGATGATGAAGCCACGGTACATTTCTGTAATTGGATGTTCCAAAATATTGCTGGCGGCATTGTTGACCCACATTTAATAATTTTCTCAGATGAGGCATGGTTTTATTTGAGTGGCCATGTTTCGTCACAAAACAATAGGTATTGGAGAACTGAAAATCCGCGATTAATTCATGAAGTTCCTTTTCAATTTAATTGGTATTCTGCCCGAAGGCAGGTTCGAGCCTCCAAAGAGGCTATTCCCAGCCAGAGTTTACTTACGTTGGGGTGGCCAGGGCCCTTCCGCTCCTCCGTATTGAATCCTTGCAAAGAAGCATATGAGACTCAATTTCGGGGGGTGTAACAGTCCATAACGTAAAGTTGTTGTTAAGCGCTTCTTATAACATGCAGGGTAACATATAACAAAATAACATGCAGGAAAAAGTGAATACCAGGATTAAAACATATGAATTTAATAAACAGATCAACAAATTTACACTAATTATAACAACAACAAAACAAGGTCTCCCAAATGACACCCACTTGAATTAAATAAAATTGCCAAACTAGGCCTGATCTCAGGAGAGATCGTAAACATCTGGACCAAATGTCCCAAATTACTGCAATGACATGTGCGTGTGCGGCTTTTCTACATGCGTTACGATGTGTACAAATTAATGCGAGATTCGTTACCATCCAGTCAACCTTCAGGGGACGAATCTGCATTGTCTTAGAGCTAGACAGACACGAGGAACCAACTAAACACTAATTAAACTAATCCGACACTTCCTACACTAAATAAGACAAAAATAATTTCCGCATGAAATTGGAATCAAAGGACTGCCGTAGCAAACAACATTAACGCCTAAAATTAGGACTTTTCAAATCAACACAAGTAAATCAACACGTGACCAATCAAGAAAAAATACACATATGGCCGCTTGCCATTTTTACAAGAAAATATAAAATACACCCAACGGTGTCAAAACAGACAAAAATCTAACAATGAAATGAGTCATAGAAATCACTAGGCTCAAAGCCAACATTTACATCATAAAACAAATATTTCATTTCATACGATATGCGGTAATTCGTAACGGACATGGCGAACTCCCAAATTAATTATGATCCAATGACCATTAAAAGAACAGGTTTGCTACAGATAGCTGACAGGGGTCAGTCGGTCAGATGGACTGCCTAAACGATGAATCACCAGACATAGACGGGCACAAAGTGGAATCTGCACATCTGTCAACCCACGTGTCAATTACCTCGAACTGCCATAGCAATGGCTCGAGTCTCGAAGAAGTGTGCTGCCAAAGCACATAATATACGTGTGTGTGTCAAAATAAAATATCTTAGCATTTCCCAAGGAAATCCAAGAATCAACACTGGACAAGGAACAGTAGCCTCGAAATCGCTCTGCCTTTCCATAAAAAATACAACCACAATATTTGAGGGCGATAGGCATATTCTACCATTCATCACGAAGAATCAATACACACACCTTGACACAATACACAGACCAGAATCACACGTAAGGGTTTGACAGAAACCTGAAATAAAGGACATAAATATTTTCCACCGACTTGCGTTCCCAAACTAGTCCGTGACTAAAGAACCTGAAAAGGACTCAAAAACTCAAAAATATAGAACTAAGGTGTTCTACAGTTACATCTTAACTTGTTGCGCTCGGCAACCCTAGTATGAATAAAAAAAACTGTTCGTAAAACATCAAACAACTTTTATTCCCTTTTCCTACTACAAAATGAATTTGAATAAAAGCACCATTTATCGACCACGACGAATTTCGCATTCGCATGAATAAAATCAAAATACACACGCCGTGCATACTAATAATGACTCATACGAAAAAAATATATAATCAAACAAACACTTTGGCCACGTGCCAACGTACATTTAAATATAACAGTGTCGGCGCACAACAATCTAAATACAAGAAAAACAATGAATACAATTATTTACAACGTTCCCGCGTCTAATCTAGCTACATATTGATAAATCAATGGTTTGTACATCACCGTGCAGCTTGTAGAGATCAACCTCCATCCCAATGCATTTCCCCACGGGAAATCTACTCGTTGATCGTCGACGTTCTGGTAGAAGCGTAGCACTTCATTCTACCAATCGACCTTCCTGGAGAAATCTTGGCGTGGCTTCTTGGAAAGAAATGTTCAAAGTTATTAGTCTACATAGCTAGAATCGCTATGAGCTACTGACTTTCACTCAAAATATAATGTCCTGGGCGATTACTCAACGTTGAACTGGCCCTATCTAAGCATTTGCTTACTTCACACGCACATATACATAACACAAAATTTACAGAAAACATTACACTCTTCGTTCACCACGCAACTGGCTTTCAACATGTCTCTGAAATTACGTCTACCGCGTAGCGCTTATCTCGACTAGAGATCTCCCTCCGCTAAGCGTGCACTCTGCTCCCAAGAGCACAAATAAAATGTTTGTCCAAACTGACGTGAAGTATGCTCACTAGAGCCTGATAAAATCGTGACTCAAACTGGCGTGAACGATGCTCCTCGGAGCCCGATAAAGTTGTGTCTCAAACTACTCATCACCGATCAATTTATTAGAAACTGACAGAAAGGGGTGGAGTGGGGGCAATCTGTGAAAATAATCTGTAGTTTTCAACTCACAGACTTGGGACTAGTATCAATCTTCTTATTTTCATCCAAACGTCTCAAAGGACTCATGCGGAATCCTATCGCATCAGCGGTTCTTCATACACGTGTTTTAGCGCTTTTTTTTAAGTACGCAACTTTCCGCATGGTTTAGGCGTCCTCTCTCCTGATTTGCTGATTCAATCGTGTATCGGTTGGGTCTTCACCTCTGGCACGCCCATAATGACGCCGACTTGGATGCGCGGTCACCCAAAATTTGTCCTTGAACTCGGCTTAACCGGTCATCGTCAGGAATAACTACCACGCTACTTCTGTTGTAATCGTTGCGACACACTACCTGTCTTCCCTTTGTCAACCTCCAACATGTACTGCCTGGATATCAGTAATAATAATAATAAAATCATGAAGACTTATTGATCGGCAAATAAATAAGGGTTCATTTATCCTCAGCAAGGTTTTGAAATTCGAAGCAAGTGATTGATTTGGATTTTAAAAACAATATCCACAGTAGTATAGATAACATCACTTAAGCACCTCACTCGTCTCTTGAGTGTGCATTCCATAGTCCCAATTAGTGTGCGCGCTTCTCGCTGCAATGTGCCCCTCTGAGATGTCATTCACACGTCTCGCTAGACCTTCCGTCTTGTTTACAAACAAAGCTCGCTCTCCCAGGTATCACGTGGCCACGTACATTTGAGTGTGGGTCCTCAAATTAATTTTTAGTTAGTTATTGTTGTTTTAAGGGGCGGAACTACGAGGTCATCTGCCCCTCTTAACACAGATTAAAGAATACAAATTTTGAGTTGAATTTAAAATTTTGAGGTGACATCTAAATTTAAAAAGACCAAAAATTAATAAAATAAAAACAAACAATTCAATAAAAAATAAAAATTATAAAAATAAACAAAAATTACGGAAAAAACAAAACATTATCATTCAAAAACGAACAAGTCGTTGAGTCAATGTTCACTGGAAAATTTAGATTGCTGGCCCTAACCCACTCTCACTTATAAAGCGGATAACGCGATCAGCAGCCACCGCGTCATCGGCTAATATAAGTTTGAGTGTCGTCTGCAAACCAAGGTTTCTTCGTAAGTCAGCAAGATCCACACACTGGGTGAAAATGTGGGCCACGGTGAATACGGCTCCACAGGTACAAAGTGGGGGTCTTCCCTTCTCATTAGGTACGAGTGGGTGGATCTTGTATGATCTATCCTTAGCCTACACAAAATGACGGACTCCCTCCGGGCCCGGAAGGAGCTCCGCCACACGCGAGTAGTTCCCTTGATCGCTCTCAGTTTACTGGGCAGTGGGTCAGCTAGCCACTGACTCTCCCAAAAAGCCAGAACTTGTAGGCGTAACTGAGAGCGAATATCTCTAGCGGGTACCTTCATTGGTCGAGGTGGTAGTGATACCGCCTCTTTTGCAGCTTGATCTGCTAACTCATTTCCCGCAATTCCCATGTGGCTTGGAAGCCACAGAAAGGTGATTCGAGTGTCAGCGTGGCACAGCCCGGCTAGTAGGTCGTGGATTCGCTGCACTAGGGGGTGTTGCGGGAAACATGTAGCAATTGACTGCAACGAACTCAAAGAGTCGGTACACACGAGAAAGTGGATTCGTGCATCCTGTAGTGCAAACTGCAGAGCTTCATAGATGGCAACGAGCTCCGCAGTAAACACACTACAGGTCTCAGGCAAAGAGATCTTGGTACTTGCACCATCAATAACGTAAGCACAACCCACTTTCTCGTCCACCTTCGAACCATCCGTGTATAGAATGCCAGCGTCCGGAAATTGGTGAACTATGCTGTGGAACTGCCTCCGGTAAACGGTCGCATCCGTGTCCACTTTAGGACCTTGTTGAAGGTCTAACCGAATTTCCGGACGCAGGGCTTGCCACGGAGGCACCTCGCTAGATGTCCGGATCATACAGGGACCTACAGCCACTCCTATTTCAGTACACGAGCTATCAAGTCTATTACCAACCGGCCGAGTGGCACGAGGCCGGTTGGCGTACCCCTGGTGGTTTTGGGTACCGAAGAGAGCTTGATAGGTTGGGTGTTGCGGCATTTGACGCACATTGGCAGCATATGTTAAAAGCATATGTTGGCGTCTATAATTTAAAGGTGGAACACCCGATTCGGCGAGTAGGCTGGGTATCGGGCTGGTCCGGAAGGCACCGGTAGCCAGCCTAACGCCACTATGGTGGATACTGTCCAGCATTTTCAAGGTTGCCGGCCTTGCTGAACCGTTTGCCGCCGAACCATAGTCTAGCCGGGACAGGACGAGGGCTTGGTAGAACCGTAGCAGCACCGCACGGTCAGCCCCCCACGTAGTGCCACTAAGAAACTTGAGCATGTTCAGTTTCCTGAGACATGTCATTTTCAATTGCCGTATATGGTGCTGCCACGTTAACTTGCTGTCAAAATGGAGCCCCAGGAAGCGATAAGTGTCAACCAACGGCAACGCAACATCCCTGAGATGTAGTTCAGGGTGTAAATGTAGCCTCCGTAGCCGACAAAAATGGACGACGGAGGTTTTCGCTGCTGAAAAACGAAAACCCCGGTCGTGAGCCCACCTGTCGACCAGGTTGATGGCTAGCTGCAATTGCCGTTCCACGACTGCCATACTTCCAGAGCTGTAATGCAGAGCTAAATCGTCCACATACAGCGATGGAACTACCGCGGACCCGGCGGCGGCAACAATGCCATTAATGGCAATCGCGAACAAGGTGACACTCAGCACTGAACCCTGAGGAACTCCATTTTCTTGGGTATAGTATTGCGATAATGTCCTACCGACCCTTACACGGAAGAGTCGGACGGACATGAAATTCGCAATGAAAGTCGGTAAGTTACCACGGAGTCCCCACTTGTAAAGGGTGGAAACGATCCCGTAGCGCCATGTGGTGTCGTAGGCTTTCTCGAGGTCAAAGAAAATCGTGACTAGGTACTGCTTTCGGAAAAAAGCCTCCTGTATGGCGCTCTCAAGTCGCACCAGATGGTCAGTGGTGGGCCTATGAGAGCGAAATCCACATTGGTACTCAGACAGGAGACCTTTATCCTCCAAGAACCACACCAGTCGACGGTTCACCATCTTTTCGAGCAGCTTACATAGGCCATTTGTCAAACAAATGGGCCTATAGCTGCTTACAAACTTGGGATCCTTTCCAGCCTTAGGAATCGGTATCACGATCCCCTCTCGCCATTGAGATGGAAACTCCCCTTCAATCCATATACGATTGAAGAGGATCAACAGTTGTTTTATACTGGCTTCGCACAGATG
Source organism: Meconema thalassinum (assembly GCA_946902985.2). Taxonomy (NCBI): domain Eukaryota; kingdom Metazoa; phylum Arthropoda; class Insecta; order Orthoptera; family Tettigoniidae; genus Meconema; species Meconema thalassinum. Next base: position 194,421,673 of record OX336394.1, on the reverse strand, counting down.
TTTTAACATTTGATTATGTATGTTATCCGGTCCAGGAGCCGTATCCCTGCACAGTGCAAGCGCACTGCGCAGTTCCCATTCAGAGAATGGTACATTATAGGACTCCGAAGCAGCAGTGGCAAAGGACAAGGGGTGAGTCTCTGCCTCCCGCTTCAGAGTCAGAAATGTAGGATCGTAACTCCCGGAGCAGGATACATCGGAGAAGAGCGAGCCAATGCTGTTGGCAATGGCGAGATGGTCCGTGATGTCTCCATTGTTGGACACTCCGGGTATCGACAGTGATGTCGGGAGTCCGGAGATCCGGCGAAGCTTAGTCCACACTTGAGATGAAGGAGTATGTGCCGTCATAGACGACACATACTTTTCCCACGTCGTTTTCTTACTCTCCCGAATCAGATATCGGGCTCTGGCACGCATCCTTCTAAAGGTGATAAGGTTGGCCATAGTGTTTTGCCTCCGATAGCATTTGAAAGCACGTCGACGATCTTTAATGGCTGCTGCAATCTCGGTTGTCCACCAAGGGACAAGCTTCCGGCGTGAATTTCCGGATGAGGAAGGTATTGTTTCCTCAGCAGCAGCCAAAATACCATTCGTTATGTGAATGGTATGATCGTCGACACTCTCAAAGGTATCTTCGGCAAACACCGCACGTGCCATGAAAGTTGGCCAATCAGCCCGACGGAGAAGCCATCGACTTGGTAACTCGATGGCTCTCTGGTTCGGAAGAGTAACGATAATTGGAAAATGGTCAATATTACAAAGGTCATCGTATACATCCCACTGTAGCAGGGGAACCAGCGCACGACTGCACAAGGTAATATCGACACTTGAATAAGTGCCGTGTGCAATAGAGAAGTGCGTAGGTTCCCCTGTGTTCAACAAACACAGGTCCAGCCGCCTGATCAGCCTCTCAAAATCTCTCCCTTTACCGCTAGTGGTAGCGGACCCCCAGATGGTGTTGTGGGCATTAACATCTCCCAGAAGGAGAAAAGGAGGGGGGAGCTGAGAGACTAGATCCTCCAGCTGTCCGTAATCCGGTTTAGAATCAGGCGGGATGTACACGTTACGTACTGTTGCCATTACTGGCAACGAAGTACGAACTGCAACTGCTTCTAGCTGAGTACGCAACGGCTCCTCTTCACTAAAGAGACTAGAGTGGACGAGAGTGCAGACGCCACCGGCGGCCACAGCTCCGTCCACCCGGTCTTTAGAGAAGAGTTTGAAGTGTCGCATTGTTGTCTCATGTCCAGGACGAAACCTGGATTCCTGAAGACAGACAATGTTTGCCGTAAACTGAGAAATCAATTGACGTACTTCAGCGAGATGTCGAAAATAGCTATTACAGTTCCATTGTAATAGTGCCATAGTGTGGACTTAAGTAGAAGATAGTCGTCTACTTATGCTTAACCGTTTGCCAACCATCCCTATCCTTAGGAGTAGGTGATAGGGTAGGAGAGCATTCCTCAATCTCCACATCTCCTTCGGAGGACGAAGAAAACGGAGCGAATGCTCTCTTGGTTGGCGAACGGTTATCGCCGGACTTTCCGGGTCTCGTCCTTGGTGAAGAGCGAGAGCGGTGACGAGGGACCTTCTCCCGGTCCGATGACTGGGAGTCCGTCCCCGGCACGTCCCGACTATTTTTCTTTTTGAACCGGCGTTGACGTCTATTTGGGGAAGTAGTTGGTCCCTTCCTCCCTGACGTCTCCGTCCTGCCAAACAATGCAGCACTTGCTAGCACTGCTCCTCCGGTGGTCGTGGAAGCAGAATTGCCAGCAGGTATTGGAGCTGCCTTTTCAGCAGGAGGGCAAGAGAGACGGCGATGAACAGTCTCTTTCTTACCCGCCGTTCCTGTTCCCTGTTTTGTTTGGCTGGATATGGGTCCAGCCGTGGCCGGCGAAGACTTCCTCCTCGAACGAGTCGGAGATTGCTTCTTCACTGGCCTTATCGGAGGAGTTGCCTTCTCCGATGGCGCCGGTTTAGTTGGAGGCACCTGCGCCTTTTGTTGGATGCCAGAAGAAGATTCCGTAACCTTCTTCTGGCTAACAGGGGTGATAATAGTGCTATTTGTAGCCCCTTTAACAGTGGTAACTCTTTTAGAACTTGTTTCCGTTGTCAAATTTGCCGCTTGATTACTAGATTCTTTTGATACCTTTTGAGCATATGATACTGAGAAAATAGGAGAGGCCATGGAGCGATATTTTCTGCGTGTTTCAGTGTAGGAGAGCTCGTCTAAGGTCTTTATTTCTTGAATTTTCTTCTCCTCTAGGAAGGCAGGACATTCCTTCCAGCGAGGAGAGTGCTCTCCCTTGCAATTTGGACATGCGGGAGGTGGTGTGCATTCCGCTCCCTCATGAGTGGCCTTGCCACAGGAAAGACAGATAGGCTTTCCCGAGCAACGAGATGAGGTATGTCCAAATCGCAATTTTTGCAATATGATTCTGCATCCCTTGTCCTGATTACTGATCAAATGGTTCCCTTCTTCTTCTGCTCCTATCTTCTTCTTCCGCTACCGTCCTCTTCTTCTGCTACCGTCTTCTTCTTCCGCTATCGTCTTCTTCTTCTGCTACCGTCTTCTTCTTTACCATATTTCCAGACCCTTGCCTGAAACCTCGTCCCGCGAATTTCTTCTACTATTTTTCCGCGCCTCCTCCTGTCTTGACACCTTTTTTGCATCCTGGTTACTCTGATTGTCGGGATTTCTTCTGTTTTTCATGGCTCGTCCCCACTTCACTTTCTCTGTTTCCTCTTCTGCATTTAATTCGTCCAAATATTTTTGCGACTCAGCGTAACGCTTGTTCCATTCATCACGGAAGTCTCCCTGGTTTTCTTGCCGATAATTCCTCTGATTATTCCATCTACCCTCCTCGTTCCTCTGATATGGTCTACCCTGCCTTTGGTTGCCTCTCCAGTTTGTGTTTTCTCGCTGGTACGTCCTCTGATTGTGATTGTTGTTCTGATTGTTGTAATTATCACGGCGATTTTGGAAGTTCCTATTGCTATTATTATTATATTGGTTTCGACCGTCGAACTCCTGCCGTCTGGGCGTAAATTGTGTGCTAGTGGACTGTGTCTTCGTCTGATTGCTCTGACTTTGACCGTTTTGATGCCCTTGAACTATTTCTGCACTGTTCACGCATTCCATATTCCGTCTCCCGGTCTGCGGACTAACCATACTCGTTTCGTCCAAGTGTCGGAGTATCTCCTCGGCCTTAACTGCGGTTTTGATATTTCCTGCCACTAAAAATTGCTGTATGTTCACCGGAAGCTGCTTGCCGATAGTTAATACCATGTTTTCTTCAGAAGGTGGCTCGTCAAAATCCCGGAATTTCACTAGCTGTTGACTAAAGAACTCAGAAAACCTTGTAGGGTGTGTGCTATGGTATTTTCTGGTATATAAGTCCATCCTCAACCCCTGCTGCAGTGAAGGACTCCAGAACTTCCTCAAAAATGCTCCTTTAAACTGGACCATGTCATTAAACGTATACTTGAAGCTTTGAAACCAGATTAATCTTGGGCCCTCTAAACATTTCTCCACCAGACGAAGCTGTTTTGCGGGGCTGACGTGTTGGTCATTAAAATAATCATCCAGCTGGCGCAAAATGCTTTTGGAGTAGATCCTGAATTTTCCCTGAATTTGTCTGGTTTAAAATCATTTCCCCTAATTACTTGTATGACTTGGGCAGGTGCCAAACCAGATTGTGGAGTTGACGTCTCCCCTCTGTAATTTTGGAATGTGTCTCAAGTTATCTTTGAACTCTGACCTCGACTCGTATCCTCAGCTAGCTTCGACCCCTCCGGACTTCCAATATTTCCGTGTTTCCCTACTGAATTTTCTGAAGAGAATAAAGTGGCATTCTCTAAAGATCTTATCTCATTCTTAACGATGAGGTCTGCGTGTTCTTGGAACTTGGACTTCATACTTTCCTCCAGAGCCTGTATTCTAGAGTTATTCTCGCCTAGCCTCTTTAATATAGTCAGCCTATCCCCTTTTGTCTCATTCACCTGCTGTTCCCAATATTTCCGGATCCTACTCTTCAAATTGTTAATTTTTTCTTCGTTGCTTTCCTGATTCTTCTCAAGCTGTTCCCCTATTTCTTGTATCTGCTTCTGAGTTTTATTTGATTGTTCTCCTATCTCTTCTCGTATTTTCTCTTGATTTTTACTTAACTGGTCTTCCAGGTTTTCGCGCCAGTGCATCCGTTCTTTCTCCGTTCTTATCTCCAGTTTGTCAAGTTCTTTTATCAATCCTAACACATTGTTGTCGACTGAATTAATCTGCTATTGTATGTTAATATTCTTCGCCTCTATTCTGTTAAATTGCCCCTGTAATTCATCCTGCGTGCTTTTAATCCCTGCCGTATTGTTCACGCATGTTGTCTCGATTTGCTTCAGTTTGGCGGCTACCATTCCATCTAACTGTACTAGTTTGTCGTCAAATTTGGATTCTAGTTTGTTAATTTCTCCTAACTGCCTCGAATTATTCTCTGCCACCTCTCCTGCCAGATTCTCTAGTTCTATTTTAGTATTATGATTTATTTCAAGGGTTATTCTATCTAATTGAACTGTTTGTAAGGTTGCCTGCTCCAATAACTTGTGGTTTATGTTATCTATTTTTTTATCATTATGCTCTCGCAACTCGTGTAATTGTTTATCATTCTGTTCACGTAACTCGTGTAATTGTTTGTCACTATCCAATTTCTGGATTTGCAATTGGACCGTAATGTTACTGTTCACATCCTGTAACTGTTTATCACTGTGTTCACGCAACTCGTGTGATTGTTTATCGCTATGTTCACGTAAAACGTGTAATTGTTTATCACTATGTTCACTCTGTTCACGTAATTGTGTAGTTATATTATTTAATTGTTTATCACTATGTTCACTCATGCTTTTTAACTGTTCCTCCGTCTTTGCAGACAATTGCACAGTAAACTGTGCGGACATCTGCTCCATCAACGCTTTAATCTCCTCGATGCTAGCCAACGCAAAACATACACATATATTCTGAGAAAATAGGGCCATGCAATGGGATTTCAGTCGTACAAACACACATGTCTTGATATTTTAAATATTACATTGATTCTAATTTAAATAAATTTTCAGTAATCAAAATCTTACTGAATAATGACTCTTATTTCCAAACAACAAAATAACTCTCCTGCGATCTGCTTTTAAATTCCTAACTAACAGAATTTACGAAAAACAACACTTTAATTAACCGAAGTTAATTAAATGTAAAGTAAGGCAACACCTTCCTGCTTTTGACTTAGTTCACTAAATATGCAAATTTTCTAATTTTAAGCCGGGCGCCAGAACAAGTTATCAACAAATACAATATCAACTTCTAACCTTGTTCAACATTTCTAACTTTAAGAACTCAGTGATTTTACTGATACACATGACGGTACAACTTCGCCTCAATTTACTGAATTTACTCTTGTCCTGCTGACCTGGCATTATTTCTCAGCGAAATAAGTATGAGGTCAACAAAGCAACAACAACAACAATCCCCACTTGGGCAGCCATTTTTGATATATGAACCCTTGCAAAGAAGCATATGAGACTCAATTTCGGGGGGTGTAACAGTCCATTTCGTAAAGTTGTTGTTAAGCGCTTCTTATAACATGCTTATATAACAAAATAACATACAGGAAAAAGTGAATACTAGGATTAAAACATATGAATTTAATAAACAGATCAACAAATTTACACTAATTATAACAACAACAAAACAAGGTCTCCCAAATGACACCCACTTGAATTAAATAAAATTGCCAAACTAGGCCTGATCTCAGGAGAGATCGTAAACATCTGGACCAAATGTCCCAAATTACTGCAATGACATGTGCGTGTGAGGCTTTTCTACATGCGTTACGATGTGTACAATTTAATTCGAGATTCGTTACCATCCAGTCAACCTTCAGGGGACGAATCTGCATTGTCTTAGAGCTAGACAGACACGAGGAACCAACTAAACACTAATTAAACTAATCCAACACTTCCTACACTAAATAAGACGAAAATAATTTCCGCATGAAATTGGAATCAAAGGACTGCCGTAGCAAACAACATTAACGCCTAAAATTAGGACTTTTCAAATCAACACAAGTAAATCAACACGTGACCAATCAAGAAACAAGATGTTCAGTAAATAACATATAGCCTACTTTCTCCTAAATGCATGGGTATTGTTATAACTCTTTGTCCTTTTCAAGGAGTTTAATTGAATGTTGGTTGTAGTAGCTTGTTGAAATACAACGTGCTATAGGGATATTAAACATGAATATGAGGTACCCTTTGCTAGTGCTACCTCTGTAAAAAAATTCATTCAATTCGGTTTCACCGTGTTTGAATTGATCTGGGGAATGGATTTGCACACATACATGGCCGCTATTTGCAAACTATTGGGCTGATGACCTTGTAGTCAGTCATAAGATGCTTTCCACAAAAAGGCATGTTGTTGCAAAATCCGGTAGAGATCAAATTATTAGGATGGTCGAAATTTGATTTAAGCTTTTAACATTTGGGTGGCCGTCATTCCGTTTCCGTCAAGATGGCGGCGATATAAAACATGACACTGAGGTGCATTTTGCTAGTGCTACCTCTGTACCAAATTTCGTTCAATTCGGTTTCACCGTGTTTGAATTGATAGGGGAATCGATTTTCACACATACTTGGCCACCATCTGCAAACTATTGGGCTGATGATCTAGCAGTTTGGTCAGAATATGCTTCCCACATAAAGATTTGTTGTTGCAAAATTTGGTAGAGACTAGATTATTAGGTTGGTCGTAATTACATTTTAGCCTTTAATATTTGGGTGGCCGCGATTATGTTTCCGTCAAGATGGCGGTGATATAAAACATGACACTGAGGTGGCCTTTTCTAGTGCTACCTCTGTACCAAATTTCGTTCCATTCGGCTTCACCGTGTTCGAATTGATAGGGGGAATCTATTTTCACACAAAGATGGCCGCCTTCCGCAAAGTATTAGCTAATGACCTATTAGTTTGGTCAAAGGATTCTCCCTCCATAATGGTATGTTGATGCAAAATTTGGTAGAGATCGGATGATTAGGTTAATCGTAATTTGATTTAAGCTTTGAATATTTGTGTGGCCGCCATTACGTTTCCGTCAAGATGGCGGCGATATAAAACATGACACTGAGTTGCCCTTTGCTAGTGCTACCTCTGTACCAAATTTCATTCCTTTCGGATTCACCGTGTTCGAATTAATAGGGGTAATCGATTTTGACACAAAGATGGCCGCCATCCGCAAACTATTAGGCTAATGACCTATTATATTTGTCAAAGGATGCTCCCTTCATAAAGGTATGTTGTTGCAAAATTAGGTAGAGATCGGATGATTAGGTTAGTCGTAATTTGATTTAAGCTTTGAACATTTGGGTGGCCGCCATTACGTTTCCGTCAAGATGGCGGCGATATAAAACATGACACTGGGGTGCCCTTTGCTAGTACTACCTATGTACCAAATTTCGTTCCATTCGGTTTCACCGTGTTCGAATTAATAGGGGCAATCGATTTTCAAACAAAGATGGCCACCATCCGCAAACTATTAGGCTGATGACCTATTAGTTTGGTCAAAGGATGCTGCCCCCACAAAGGTATGTTGTTGCAAAATTTGGTAGAGATCGGATGATTAGGTTAGTCGTAATTTGATTTAAGCTTTGAACATATGTGTGGCCGCCATTACGTTTCCGTCAAGATGGCGGCGATATAAAACATGACACTGAGGTGTCCTTTGCTAGTGCTACCTTTGTACCAAATTTCGTTCAATTTGCGCTCACCGTGTTCGAATTGATAGGGGGGGACAGACATTCAGAGTACACACACTCACACACACACAGACTCACACACATACACACACTTTTTTTTCGCCCTGTAGTGATCTCATGAGTCTACTTTCATTTTTTTGCAAAAATCGAAAGTAGGCTAAAAATACACTAATGGCCGCTTGCCATTTTTACAAGAAAATATAAAATACACCCAACGGTGTCACAACAGACAAAAATCTTACAATGAAATGAGTCATAGAAATCACTAGGCTCAAAGCCAACATTTACATCATAAAACAAATATTTCATTTCATACGATATGCGGTAATTCGTAACGGACATGGCGAACTCCCAAATTAATTATGATCCAATGACCATTAAAAGAACAGGTTTGCTACAGATAGCTTACAGGGGTCAGTCGGTCAGCTGGACTGCCTAAACGATGAATCACCAGACATAGACGGGCGCAAAGTGGAATTTGCACATCTGTCAACCCACGTGTCAATTACCTCGACCTGCCATAGCAATGGCTCGAGTCTCGAAGAAGTGTGCTCCCAAAGCACGTCATATACGTGTGTGTGTCAAAATAAAATATCTTAGCATTTCCCAAGGAAATCCAAGAATCAACACAGGACAAGGTACAGTAGCCTCGAAAGCGCTCTGCCTTTCCATAAAAAATACAACCACAATATTTGAGGGCGGTAGGCACATTCTACCCCTCATCACGAAGAATCAATACACACACCTTGACACAATACACAGACCAGAATCACACGTAAGGGTTTGACAGAAACCTGAAATAAAGGACATAAATATTTTCCACCGACTTGCGTTCCCAATCTAGTCCGTGACTAAAGAACCTGAAAAGGACTCAAAAACTCAAAAATATAGAACTAAGGTGTTCTACAGTGACATCTTAACTTGTTGTGCTCGGCAACCCTAGTATGAATAAAAAACTGTTCGTAAAAACATCAAACAACTTTTACCCCGTTTTCCTACTACAAAATGAATTTGAATAAAAGCACCATTTATCGACCACGACGAATTTCGCATTCGCATGAATAAAATCAAAATACACACGCCGTGCATACTAATAATGACTCATAAGAAAAAAATATACAATCAAACAAACACTTTGGCCACGTGCCAACGTACATTTAAATATAACAGTGTCAGCGCACTAAAATCTAAATACAAGAAAAACAATGAATACAATTATTTACAAGGTTCCCGCGTCTAATCTAGCTACGTATTGATAAATCAATGGTTTGTACATCACCGTGCAGCTTGTAGAGATCAACCTCCATCCCAATGCATTTCCCCACGGGAAATCTACTCGTTGATCGTCGACGTTCTGGTAGAAGCGTAACACTTCATTCCACCAATCGACCTTCCTGGAGACATCTTGGCATGGCTTCTGGGAAAGAAATGTTCAAAGTTATTAGTCTACATAGCTAGAATCGCTATGAGCTACTGACTTTCACTCAAAATATAATGTCCTGGGCGATTACTCAACGTTGAACTGGCCCTATCTAAGCATTTGCTTACTTCACACGCACATATACATAACACAAAATTTACAGAAAATATTACACTCTTCGTTCACCACGCAACTGGCTTTTAACAAGTCTCTCAAATTACGTCTACCGCGTAGCGCTTATCTCGACTAGAGATCTCCCTCCGCTAAGCGTGCACTCTGCTCCCAAGAGCACTAATAAAATGTTTGTCCAAACAGACGTGAAGTATGCTCACTAGAGCCTGATAAAATCGTGACTCAAACTGGCGTGAACGATGCTCCTCGGAGCCCGATAAAGTTGTGTCTCAAACTACTCATCACCGATCAATTTATTAGAAACTGACAGAAAGGGGTGGAGTGGGGGCAATCTGTGAAAATAATCTGTAGTTTTCAACTCACAGACTTGGGACTAGTATCAATCTTCTTCTTTTCATCCAAACGTCTCAATGGACTCATGCGGAATCCTATCGCATCGGCGGTTCTTCATACACGTGTTTTAGCGCCTTTTTTTAAGGTACGCAACTTTCCGCGTGGTTTAGGCGTCCTCTCTCCTGATTTGCTGATTCAATCGTGTATCGGTTGGAACTTCACCTCTGGCACGCCCTTAATGACGCCGACTTGGATGCGCGTTCACCCAAAAATTGCCCTTGAACTCGGCTTAACCGGTCATCGTCAGGAATAACTACCACGCTACTTCTGTTGTAATCGTTGCGACACACTACCTGTCTTCCCTTTGTCAACCTCCAACATGTACTGCCTGGATATCAGTAATAATAATAATAATAAAAATCAGGAAGACTTATTGATCGGCAAATCAATAAGGGTTCAGTATGTTGGCCAACAGCACGCAGTGCCTAGAACCGGCATACCATCCACGTTCCGACTGCGCCCAATGTTGCTTAACTGAGGAGTTCTCATGGGATCCGGTGTTTCAACACGGTTAGGCCGTTGGCCGGAAGTTCCTTTACATAACCAGAAAATTGGTGTAGGTTATAGTGTGCTGTAACTGCAGAACGGATATTAATACTCATGCTAAAGGTTATTGGGTGTAGAAATAGTACCAATAAATGTAAAAATAAAATAAAGTAATAATACCGTATATGTAAGAGAATACGCGGGAGGTTATGAATACACCACTCGGAACATGCACGCCGTCCGCCGCCGGTTGGTTGGTTGGTTGGGAGGTTCCTCAGTTTAGGGGCTGCGACAACGCGGTCATGCAACCCCGTGTACTTTGGGTGTGTTAGTTAGTTAGTTATTTTTGTTTTAAGGGGCGGAACTACGAGGTCATCTGCCCCTCTTAACACAGATTAAAGAATACAAATTTTGAATTGAATTTAAAATTTTGAGGTGGACATCTAAATTTAAAAAGACCAAAAATTAATAAAACAAAAACAAACAATTAAATAAAAAATAAAAATTATAAAAATCAACAAAAATTACGGAAAAAACAAAACATTATCATTCAAAAACGAACAAGTCGTTGAGTCAATGTTCACTGGAAAATTTAGATTGCTGGCCCTAACCCACTCTCACTTATAAAGCGGATAACGCGATCAGCAGCCACCGCGTCATCGGCTAATATAAGTTTGAGTGTCGTCTGCAAACCAAGGTTTCTTCGTAAGTCAGCAAGATCCACACACTCGGTAAAAATGTGGGCCACGGTGAATACGGCTCCACAGGTACAAAGTGGGGGGTCTTCCCTTCTCATTAGGTACGAGTGAGTGGATCTTGTATGACCTATCCTTAGCCTACACAAAATGATGGACTCTCTCCGGGCCCGGAAGGAGCTCCGCCACACGCGAGTTGTTCCCTTGATCGCTCTCAGTTTACTGGGCAGTGGGTCAGCTAGCCACTGACTCTCCCAAAAAGCCAGAACTTGTAGGCGTAACTGAGAGCGAATATCTCTAGCGGGTACCTCCATTGGTCGAGGTGGTAGTGATACCGCCTCTTTTGCAGCTTGATCTGCTAACTCATTTCCCACAATTCCCATGTGGCTTGGAAGCCACAGAAAGGTGATTCGAGTGTCAGCGTGGCACAGCCCGGCTAGTAGGTCGTGGATTCGCTGCACTAGGGGGTGTTGCGGGAAACATGTAGCAATTGACTGCAACGAACTCAAAGAGTCGGTACACAAGAGAAAGTGGATTCGTGCATCCTGTAGTGCTAACTGCAGAGCTTCATAGATGGCAACGAGCTCCGCAGTAAACACACTACAGGCCTCAGGCAAAGAGATCTTGGTATTTGCACCATCAATAACGTAAGCACAACCCACTCTCTCGTCCACCTTCGAACCATCCGTGTATAGAATGCCAGCGTCCGGAAATTGGTGAACTATGCTGTGGAACTGCCTCCGGTAAACGGAGGCATCCGTGTTCACCTTAGGACCTCGGTGCAGATCTATCCGAATTTCCGGACGCGGGACTTGCCACGGAGGCACCTCGCTAGATGTCCGGATCATACAGGGACCTACAGCCACTCCTATTTCAGTACACGAGCTATCAAGTCTAATACCAACCGGCCGAGTGGCACGAGGCCGGTTGGCGTAACCCTGGTGGTTTTGGGTACCGAAGAGAGCTTGATAGGTCGGGAGATGCGGCATTTGACGCACATTGGCAGCATATGCTAAAAGCATATGTTGGCGTCTATAATTTAAAGGTGGAACACCCGATTCGGCGAGTAGGCTGGGTATCGGGTTGGTCCGGAAGGCACCGGTAGCCAGCCTAACGCCACTATGGTGGATACTGTCCAGCATTTTCAAGGTTGCCGGCCTTGCTGAACCGTATGCCGCAGAACCATAGTCTAGCCGGGACAGGACGAGGGCTTGGTAGAACCGTAGCAGCACCGCACGGTCAGCCCCCCACGTAGTGCCACTAAGAAACCTGAGCATGTTCAGTTTCCTGAGACATGTCATTTTCAATTGCCGTATATGGTGCTGCCACGTTAACTTGCTGTCAAAATGGGGCCCCAGGAAGCGATAAGTGTCAACCAACGGCAACGCAGCATCCCTGAGATGTAGTTCAGGGTGTAAATGTAGCCTCCGGAGCCGACAAAAATGGACGACGGAGGTTTTCGCTGCTGAAAAACGAAAACCCCGGTCGTGAGCCCACCTGTCGACCCGGTTGATAGCTAGCTGCAATTGCCGTTCCACGACTGCCATACTTCCAGAGCTGTAATGCAGAGCTAAATCGTCTACATACAGCGATGGAACTACCGCGGACCCGGCGGCGGCAACAATGCCATTAATGGCAATCGCGAACAAGGTGACACTCAGCACTGAACCCTGAGGAACTCCATTTTCTTGGGTATAGTATTGCGATAATGTCCTACCGACCCTTACACGGAAGAGTCGGACGGACATGAAATTCGCAATGAAAGTCGGTAAGTTACCACGGAGTCCCCACTTGTGAAGGGTGGAAAGGATCCCGTAGCGCCATGTGGTGTCGTAGGCTTTCTCGAGGTCAAAGAAAACCGTGACTAGGTGCTGCTTTCGGAAAAAAGCCTCCTGTATGGCGCTCTCAAGTCGCACCAGATGGTCAGTGGTGGACCTATGAGAGCGAAATCCACATTGGTACTCAGACAGGAGACCTTTATCCTCCAAGAACCACACCAGTCGACGGTTCACCATCTTTTCGAGCAGCTTACATAGGCCATTTGTCAAACAAATGGGCCTATAGCTGCTTACAAACTTGGGATCCTTTCCAGCCTTAGGAATCGGTATCACGATCCCCTCTCGCCATTGAGATGGAAACTCCCCTTCAATCCATATACGATTAAAGAGGATCAACAGTTGTTTTATACTGGATTCGCACAGATGCTTTAACATTTGATTATGTATGTTATCCGGTCCAGGAGCCGTATCCCTGCACAGTGCAAGCGCACTGCGCAGTTCCCATTCAGAGAATGGTACATTATAGAACTGCGAAGCAGCAGTGGCAAAGGACAAGGGGTGTGTCTCTGCCTCCCGCTTCAGAGTCAGAAATGTAGGATCGTAACTCCCGGAGCAGGATACATCGGAGAAGTGCGAGCCAATGCTGTTGGCAATGGCGAGATGGTCCGTGATGATGTCTCCATTGATGGACACTCCGGGTATCGACAGTGATGTCGGGAGTCCGGAGATCCGGCGAAGCTTAGTCCACACTTGAGATGATGGAGTATGCGCCGTCATGGACGACACATACTTTTCCCACGTCGTTTTCTTACTCTCCCGAATCAGATAACGCGCTCTGGCACGCATCCTTCTGAAGGTGATAAGGTTGGCCATGGTGTTTTGCCTCCGATAGCATTTGAAAGCACGTCGACGATCTTTAATGGCTGCTGCAATCTCGGCTGTCCACCAAGGGACAAGCTTCCGGCGTGAGTTTCCGGATGAGGAAGGTATTGTTTCCTCAGCAGCAGCCAAAATACCATTCGTTATGTGAATGGTATGATCGTCGACACTCTCATAGGTATCTTCGGCAAACACCGCACGTGCCGTGAAAGTTGGCCAATCAGCCCGACGGAGAAGCCATCGACTTGGTAACTCGATGGCTCTCTGGTTCGGAAGAGTAACGATAATTGGAAAATGGTCACTATTACAAAGGTCGTCGTGTACACCCCACTGTAGCCGGGGAACCAGCGCACGACTGCACAAGGTAATATCGACACTTGAATAAGTGCCGTGTGCAATAGAGAAGTGCGTAGGTTCCCCTGTGTTCAACAAACACAGGTCCAGCCGCCTGATCAGCCTCTCAAAATCTCTCCCTTTACCGCTAGTGGTAGCGGAGCCCCAGATGGTGTTGTGGGCATTAACATCTCCCAGAAGGAGAAAAGGAGGGGGGAGCTGAGAGACTAGATCCTCCAGCTGTCCGTAATCCGGTTGAGAATCAGGCGGGATATACACGTTACATACTGTTGCCATTACTGGCAACGAAGTACGAACTGCAACTGCTTCTAGCTGAGTACGCAACGGCACCTCTTCACTAAAGAGACTAGAGTGGACGAGAGTGCAGACGCCACCGGCGGCCACAGCTCCGTCCACCCGGTCTTTAGAGAAGAGTTTGAAGTGTCGCATTGTTGTCTCATGTCCAGGACGAAACCTGGATTCCTGAAGACAGACAATGTTTGCCGTAAACTGAGAAATCAATTGGCGTACTTCAGCGAGATGTCGAAAATAGCTATTACAGTTCCATTGTAATAGTGCCATAGTGTGGACTTAAGTAGAAGATAGTCGTCTACTTATGCTTAACCGTTTGCCAACCATCCCTATCCTTAGGAGTGGGTGATAGGGTAGGAGAGCATTCCTCAATCTCCACATCTCCTTCGGAGGACGAAGAAAACGGAGCGAATGCTCTCTTGGTTGGCGAACGGTTATCGCCGGACTTTCCGGGTCTCGTCCTTTGTGAAGAGCGAGAGCGGTGACGAGGGACCTTCTCCCGGTCCGATGACTGGGAGTCCGTCCGCGGCACGTCCCGACTATTTTTCTTCTTGAACCGGCGTTGACGTCTATTTGGGGAAGTAGTTGGTCCCTTCCCCCCTGACGTCTCCGTCCTGCCAAACAATGCAGCACTTGCTAGGACTGCTCCTCCGGTGGTCGTGGAAGCAGAATTGCCAGCAGGTATTGGAGCTGCCTTTTCAGCAGGAGGGCAAGAGAGACGGCGATGAACAGTCTCTTTCTTACCCGCCGTTCCTGTTCCCTGTTTTGTTTGGCTGGATGTGGGTCCAGCCGTGGCCGGCGAAGACTTCCTCCTCGAACGAGTCGGAGATTGCTTCTTCACTGGCCTTATCGGAGGAGTTGCCTTCTCCGATGGCGCCGGTTTAGTTGGAGGCACCTGCGCCTTTTGTTGGATGCCAGAAGAAGATTCCGTAACATTCTTCTGGCTAACAGGGGTGATAATAGGGCTATTTGTAGCCCCTTTAACAGTGGTAACTCTTTTAGAACTTGCCGATGTCAAGTTTGCCGCTTGATTACTAGATTCGTTTGATACCTTTTGAGCATATGATACTGAGAAAATAGGAGAGGCCATGGGGCGATATTTTCTGCGTGCTTCAATGTAGGAGAGCTCGTCTAAGGTCTTTATTTCTTGAATTTTCTTCTCCTCTAGGAAGGCAGGACATTCCTTCCAGCGAGGAGAGTGCTCTCCCTTGCAATTTGGACATGCGGGAGGTGGTGCACATTCCGCTCCCTCATGAGTGGCCTTGCCACAGGAAAGACAGATAGGCTTTCCCGAGCAACGAGATGAGGTATGTCCAAATCGCTGACACTGAAAACACCGCAATGGAGATGGAATATACGGTCGCACATCGAGAGTGTACATTGACACTTTGATCCTCTTGGGCAGGCTATCCGACTCAAACGATAAGATGAACGCCCCGGTGTCAACTAGTACACCATTCATCTTACGTTTGATTCGTCTCACCTCGACAACGCCATGCTTTAAAGTTCTTTCCAGGATACGCTCGTCGGTAGTGTTCACCAGGTCCCTATGAAATACTAAACCTTTCTTCAGGTTTAGGGACTGGTGCTTCACTACCTCGACTGGAATACCACCGAAACTTGTCGTCCCAAGAAGACCATCTGTCTGTCTCTTTCCTTGAGTTTTTATCAAGAGTGCGCCGTTTCGCAGCTTTTTTACTGTGTCTACATCGCCCCATTTCCCCTCAATTGCATCATGTAAATCAAAAGGATCAACGTTTGTAAAATTTTGCCCATCGGTCCTTGTTACCATAAGGTACCGAGGGAAAAACGTTGAATCCTTTTCATCAAGCGGCGAAACTAGAGGCATAAACTTCCTCTTCTTAAATTTTAAAGACGGCTTTGTAAGGGAGCCACCCTGTGAAATAATGGACGCTATGTTTGGTCCCACGAGTAGCTAGGGAACTAAAAGTCAACCCCCGGCAGAGCCCCGCTTGCCCGGGGTAAGGCTAAGGTTCTCCAGAGGTCGCCAGGTATCTGGAGGTGGGTCGCTTGTGACTACTCACCCAGTAGCCATTCATCACCTCGCCACGACCACTCAGCTTGTGATTAGGGGAGGATTCCACCTCCTGTCACGCACACACACATTTACACCAAAGAAAGAAAAGATGAGACAAGGGCCAACTAAGGCGGGAAAGTGAAAGACTCCCTAGGCCTAGGATACCCTAATACCGTCGGGGTGTGTAGAATCTGTCTGATAACCGGTGTTATTTGTTATGACTGTATTAGTGTGTGTTTCTGTTTCTTAATTCAAGTAACGGCCGCATACTTTGAATTTCTCAAGTAGTTCCCACTTTTGCCGCCAAACGCCACCGTCGACAACTACTAGTTCAGAACTTGGCTACTAGACGCCACCGCAGTCTGCTCCTGGCGACGAACGTAGGAACCTCAGCGTTGTTTACATTTTTAACCTAATTTAGCTTCACACAGGTGTAATTAGTGGAAGGTTCTTTAACATGCTATAAATCTATGACATGGGACCACCGGCTTTACTTCCCCTCCGAAGGAAGGCATACTGAGGGATTTTTAACGCTCTTAAAATATCCGACGGCATCGGCCGGGTTTGATCCCACTATCTTGGGCATATAAGCTCAGCATGCTACCGACTACGCCACCGAAGCCGCCTACTCAGGAGTGGAATAAAGTCAGGATACCGAAGAGTAGAACCAACAGGACTGGTAAAAATCAGCAACAGAATATAGTACCAAACCGACTTCCAGAAGCAAGAGTTTCTATATCATGGAGGAAACTTTCCAAGGAGAAGACTACAGATATCCATTCCATGAGGAAATGGATGCCCTCTGTCGATGTAGAGTTCTACAAAGCAATTTTGAAATGAAGAACCTTATGACTCCAACATCTTATGCAAATTTTAGAGCCAAAAAGTTCTATCTGCATGCAAACTTTGGAATATGTCATTAAAATACCTATATTCTCTATGTAATTGTAATATTTGGTGTTCATTCATTAAAGTAGCAACTTGTATCATCATTTTGAAATACCTTGCAAAGACCTGGCTTCAAAACTACATACTTTATGCAATTCCAAACTTCAAACACCTCTCCTGAAAAATTAACTTAAAGTCAGATAGAACCCTCTGGTTCTCACCTCACGAACTGTTGAACTTAACTCAGTACCTAGAAGATGGTTTTGAAGCTCACAATGTAACTGGAGTGGCATTTGTGGATTTATCAGCAGCGTATGACACTGTCAATCATCAGATATTATTAACTAAGCTGTACAATCTGACTAAGGACCCTAGCCTAACCACCTTCATTTCCACTATCTTGCAGAATCGCAGGTTCTTTGTTGAGTTTCAAGGACAACGTAGCAAATGGAGACCACAGAAGAATGGTCTCCCACAAGGAAGTGTGTTGGCTCCAATATTATTTAACATTTATACAAATGATCCACCTATTGCACCAAACTGCAGGAGCTTTGTGTATGCTGATGATCTTGCTTTGGCTACACAGTGCAGAGACTTTGTATCAGTGGAGAGCAATCTCAATAATGCCCTTGAAATCCTCTCAAGATACCATACTACAAATCATCTCAAACCTATACCATCAAAAACACAAGTATGTGCTTTTCATCTGAGAAATAGGGAAGCCGAACGTAAGTTAAATGTTGTATGGTCAGCGGTTACATTGGAAAACTGTTACACTACAAAATACTTAGGAGTAACACTCGACAGGTCTCTCACATACAAGAAACATTGTATGAACACTAAGCAGAAAGTTTCCACAAGGAACAATCTCCTCAGAAGATTGGCCGGATCGCAGTGGGGCAGCCAACCAGCAACCATCAAATCTTCTGCAATGGCATTATGTTATTCCACCGCAGAGTACGCATGTCCTGTTTGGTATATCTAAGCTCATGCCAAACAGGTGGATGTGGCTCTCAATGATACGTGCAGAATAATAACTGGGTGTCTCAAATCCACTCCAATTGAATGGCTTTACCAGCTCGCCGGGATAGCACCACCTTCTGTTCGAAGAGAAATATCAGCGAACAAGGAAAGGAAGAAGGTGGAGCATGAAGGAACTCATCCGTTATATGGGTACGAATTACAAACACCAAGACTGAAATCTAGGAAGAGTTTCCTAAAAACATCAAAGGAACTCACAACCACCGAGAAAAATGCTAGACTACAATCTTGGAAAGCTAAAGGTCTTCTTCCTGGTGCATGTACAACACCCTCTGAAACTTTAGCACCGGGTCATAACGAGGCATGGATGACATGGAAATCGCTAAATAGGTTGAGATCAGGAGTCGGCAAATCAAGAGCTAATATGGTAAGATGGAACTACGCTAAAGACGGAAACATCAAGTGTGATTGCGGAGAAGATCAGACTGTCGACCACATGATTCAATGTCGTATGTGTCCAACCACTTGCACAACGGAGGATCTACACCTAGCCTCTGAGAATGCTCTACAAGTCGCCAAGTTCTGGTCTAATTGTATTTAGTGAAATGTTATGTATTGTGTAACATGTTTCTGATACGAGAATAAATAAATAAATAAATTACTTTTTTATATGTTTTAACGTAACTATTCATAAATATCTGTGGGATTCAGTTACTTCAGTTAGTGAACAGAGCGCACTGGCTTTGCTGACTGAACAGAGCGCATGTGTGGGTCAAAGCACTTCGAAAGCAGAGACCATTTACTTTGCTTGGCAATGCTATTGTTTACAGCCTGCATGATGACTAGTGCCGTCCAGCTCTAACATTCACTAATATTGTCGCCGAAGTCGTTTGAAAGCAATGCGCTGTGTAGAAATTGGAGTTGGGGATATTAAGGTACCGGTACAGAGCTATTTCTTGTCGCATATTTGCCAGTTTATTTACGCGAACATATGGACGGTGCACTTTTCATGTCGGTAATTTATATAGAAGGATGCTGTGTTTCTAACTTCTGACCGTAGATTCATAAATTTCTTGCATATTGTGCCCGTCAGAGGAGGTTATCTGGTCACCACCAACCGTGTGTGGCTTCCCAGATGTCCTCATCCTTAAGACACATAGCAGAAGAAGATCAGAATGCATTCCTTATGGGACTAGCCTGCACAAGACTCCACTTTCCTAAGGATCGGGTCCCCATCATAAGCAAATGTCAAAGACACCCAAAGAAATGCACTCCCAAAAATCAAACTATAAAGAATTAAGATCCAGACTTATGTAAAATTCGTTAGACAATTTATTTAAAAATGCAGACCCCTAGCCTAAGATTGGAGGGTCTAAAACGGCTAATCCGCAAAGAACTAAATAAATAAAAAAAAAAAGGAAAAAGCAATCCCTAACTTTAAGGAAATTGCCCCCTCGATCGGTCCTAATTACAATATAAAAATCAAAGCAAAGCTTGGGAAGTGGTGCTAAAAAGCCTAATTGCATTGCAAGCAAGGGTGATAATGTTTCCAGGAAGAAACATTATGAGAAAAACAGTCAAAACCTTGACAACTGATCTAAGTAAACTGGCACCACCCCGTATTTACAGTTACAATTAACTTAAGCTAAACAAATCCCATCTTAACAAAACATCGGCGCTAAGCGTCCGAGTACACAAAATCTTATTACCAGATTCATAACAGTCACTTCCATACATTGACAATCATACAAAGATTGCTGTGCAAACATAGTAACTACAAGAATAACAGTAGGGAACAATTGGGATTTATACACTCAATAAACGATAGTACACATAATAAAGCATATTATTCTCCTGCCTACGGCAAAATGGAGAACTGTTAGTTTCCATTTTTCATCTAACGTGTGAGAAATGGAAAGAATACACTGTCAGCACAGTGTTTCACCTGGGAGGTCACTCGGCCCCTAAGTTACGAACTTCTGGTTAGCCTATGATCTCATGTCAAAGTCAAAAAGTGTCTTTATCTAAACCCATCCCTTCTGGAATGAAAAACTGACTAGCACGATGCATCGGTCAACTCAAAAGTAACAAAGATCAAGTTTTAACTAGCTGTTAATAATTAACGGACGTTTTAGCATCGTCGGTTTACTTATAAATGAGCTTTCATGATTTAATATAATTTATTATTATTATCGTAGATTTAGGAGTGTTTATTTATGTCGAATGACCATCTGATGCATGCTTAACAAACTAATAATGATCGTAAGTCATCAGGAAATGCTTACGAGACGATCGGCATGGCAGCATCCAGGCCTTGGGCTCAAAAATTGCTCCAATAAGAAATATTAATCCACAACAACACTACGGACGTCGCTACGGCCCGTAAACCATACACAAGTAGTCTGTGTCCTCCTGGATCACATCAGAAACCTCGGCGAGTCAAGCGCTCAGCTTTGAAACGAGGCCGGCAATCACAAAACGGTAACCAACCCCATCGTGTCTATGCACGGAACAATATCAATCACTTTAGGCTGAGAATAGCATTACAAAGTCTGATACATTCAAATAAAAACTATACTAGCATCACATTAGTGATCAAAACATCTTTTATGCGTTTACAAACTTGTGAAAATATAATATAGGCTCGTGACTTGACAGTCACCCTATACTTGTGATCTGCTGTTCACTTGACCTACATACAATCTGAGAACAGCTCGGTCAGAAAATATCCCTTCATAAAATATCAATAGATTGCTATGTCATTCATTTGTCATTCTTTCTCGCATTGAGGATCAAGCAGGGCGTTGTGGGTAATCTAACGGAAACCTGGCCTTGAATAAGACACCTGTCATTTATGTCTGGCCTTGTAGAGTATTCCTCACACAGAGTGGGTCAATGCAGTTAGTGAACATTACTGCTTCTAGTCATAATCATGTTCCATGATGTGGAAGTTTACATAATTGGTGTTATTGCACCTGTGTGAAGACACACATGAGGTGACTAACTCTGAGCTGGGACTTGACACAGAGCGTGTCGCAGTCCTCGGAGATGAAAATTGCCAAGAGTGATATCTACAAGAGTGAAAACCCTGCCTAAAATGACTTATCGAGTTACGGTTGCTAAACTAATCCACCACTGACCCATTACCTTACAAGAGAACGGAATTTAAGACTCACGATGACCATGTTGCTCACCTCGTCCTCTAAAGAAACAGTCTGAGGGGTTCGTCCATTCTCTCAGGGCTTCGGTAAGGGTCCTCGTTCCCTTATTCATAATTCCAAGACATCCTCTCGTGCGCCTCCATGGTGTAACGATGTTAGGTGTTCGACATCCCTTTCCTAGAATGGCTTAATCCGTAGTTGACAGCATGGTGACTGAAGAAAAGATCATCACATGGTGTCGAAGTAGCTTCATGTTGGTGGGTTGCGGAGAATGGTGAACATTGGGACTATTCACAGATTCTAGCGTCATTGTAGTTGCAAAAACTGGCTTTACACTTTGTGCAGACTGATTATCAATATGCCCATGTGTCTGCCCACAGATTCTAATTTTTTCAGCACAGATTCTACACTCGATGAATCTGATAATCGCCAAAATATCAGAGTAATCTTTGGCAATAAAAAATCGGCCTTTGTACGGCACGATTTATACAGATTGTAGTGGCGTTATAAATTGATTTCACACTGTTACACACAGGTATTTATGCACTTTGAAGAATTTTCTCGCACATGCATTCAGCCATGTGGCGATGACATAGACCATGCGCTTTGGCACAACAATTGTAAATTCACTGTCGTCGTGAAAATAATTATCACTCGTTGATAAAAACTTGTAATTATTACCGCACAAGCACATTAGTGCAATAAACAATCTTGATGACTGATATTTGCGTAGATATTGGACTCGATGGTCCTTCGAAATAAGACTTACAACCCAGGTCTTCACGACCGGTAGACAAGTACGATGTTACATGTCAAACGCACTGAAGGGTGTGAGCTAGGCCAGGAACCTCATGTTGTGGCGTCGATAATTCCTCGAGTCGTGTAAGCAACTATTTAAATTCCACTAGCATTTCAGCGATGATATACCTTAACTAAACAAATATGAGGCCATAAACTATTGACAAACGAAGCAGAATTACTGCAGATTAGCAGTTCAAAGTTGCACAATAAGAATAAATCTTCAATCCTGTAGAAACATATTATATCCATCGGAACAGAGTCAAGAGTGCGTCTGAAGCGGTACATGCGTTCAGGACGCGTTCCATAATTCACAGAGATTGTAATTCCAGGTTTTTACAAAAGTCATGACCAGCATGAGCGTATACGGGCTCAATATGTCATAGTATGTTCTTGTTACCGTAAAGGTTCGTGCTGATTTTGTCTTTGTGTTTGGGATTGTAACTACAATGGTTGATCCGATATCCAATTTGAACTTTCCAATCATTTAATTCATGTCCAATATGTTGGATTTTGAGCGCATACGCGAAGGTATCCTTACCTAATTGGTCAATGAATGAACTCTGATTGGCTGGAGAAACTGTCTCGTAATGAAAAACAGTACTATAATGACCATCATTATGATACAGTTTTCTGACGTGTAATATTTACATTTCGACATCGTCGAACATAAACATATGTAATGTACAATATGTACGTCCTACATATTTAAAGAATACTGTGCGGTTTATACATTGTCAGAGCTCTTTAAAAAATCTGTTATTGATTTTTGAACTGCAGGAGTGGTTCGCTTTTTTGCGGCCAAGTATTGATTCGTTTTAGTAGAATGAGCTGGGTTGGCGTACTCTCCGTCTGTTTCTCAAGCAATGACATCAGAGTCTCTGCTGCCACAAAAGCTTCCGAATGTGTTGGTCCTGCCTCTTCAACTTAATCTTCACTTTTCCCATTTGAATCATTATTTTGACCCTTTAGACACCATGGAAACTATTTCTTGGTCGCTCAAAATCTGGTATGAATGTACTGTAAGTATGATTCCACCTCAACTTGTTTTTCCACCGGAATTGAATCCGGATTATTGACGGTCTGGATTTTGACGTCAGGATTATTGACGGTCCGGATTTTAGACGTCCGAATTATCGGCACTCTACTCTAAATATTTTTGAATTTTAATGAATTTTTATAAAATTGCATAATTTGTTACAGCACTTTCATGAAGATTTCCATCTGGCAAAATTAAGTTAGTTAGGCCTATTGTTGTCTTAAGGGGTGGAACTAAGAGCTCATCTGCCCCTCTTAACACAGATCAAAGTATACGAATTTAGAATGGAATTAATAATGTAGAGGTGGACACCTAAATATGAAAAGATCGAAAAATTAATAAAAAATAAATAAGTAAAATTAATAATTATAATAATAGACTAAACCAACATTACGGAAAAACAAAACAAAATCAGAATTAAACAAAAGAAAAGCTTTGAGTCAATGTACACTGGAAAATTTAGATTGCTGGCCCTAACCCACTTTCAATTATAAAGCGGATAACGCGATCAGTCATCGGCTAATATAAGTTGAGTGTCATCTGCAAACCAAGGTTTCTTCATAAGTCAGCAAGATCCACACACTCGGTTAAAATATGGGCCACGGTGAAAACGGCTCCACAGGTACAATTGGGGGGGGGGGGGGGGGGGGGTCCTTCCCTTCTCATTAGGTACGAGTGGGTGGATCTTGTAAGACCTATCCTTAGCCTACACAAAATGACTGACTCCCTCCGTGAGCGAAAAGAGCTCCGCCACACTCGAGTAGTTCCCTAGATCGCTCTCAGTTTACTGGGTATTGGGTCAGCTAGTCACTGACTCTCTCAAAATGCCAGTACTCGTCGGCGTAACTGAGAGCGAATATCTCTAGCGCAGGCTGTTCCAGCCGAGTAACTCGCCAGTGAGCAGCGGAGTACTCGCCGCCTTGCTTGAGTAAACTTGCAACATGCAATACAGCTTTGCTGTGGGGGCTGCCGTCACTGCGCGGTGGATACATTAAGACTGGCTGGAAGCGCATGGACTTGTGTTATACCTTCGCCCAGTGACATATTGGCCATCACCCCCAGTCCCTCTCCAACCGTGCTCCGAGCATCTCAGCTAAGTACTCGCGTGTACGCATACTCAAACTCGTGGATTTGGAACAGCCTGCGTCTAGCGGATATCTCCATTGGTCGAGGTGGTAGTGATACCGCCTCTTTTGCAGCTTGATCCGCTAACTCATTTCCAGCAATTCGCATGTGGCTTGGAAGCCACAGGAATATGATTCTAGTGTTAGCGTAGTAGGTCGTGGATTCGCTGCACTAGGGGGTGTTGCGGGAAACATGTAGCAATTGACTGCAACGAACTCAAAGAGTCGGTACACACGAGAAAGTGGTTATCAGACAGATTCTACACACTCCCAAAGTACATGGGGCTACATGACCGCGTTGTCGCAGTTCCTAAACTGAGGAACCAACCACCCAGTAAACATGACATGACTTACTTGTCGTGTTAATTGGCACGCATACTTAAAGAATTAATTAATATAAAAAAGACGAGTGTGTTTACAAGAGAACACTCGATAGAATAGCCTAATTCTTACTTTGTAAGACGCACTCCGGGACCATTCTTCCTATCTCGCTTGTTCTCTTCGCAGCGAGGACAGTCCACCCAAGCTTGAGTGCATTTATTCTTCGTCTTGGTAAGATTGGTGATCGAAGTGGTCTTGTCTGCTGTGGCTCTCCTTAACTTTTCATCCTGAAATACAACGTTACATATATACTAAATTTATATGAGAAGCTCCATTCAATTCTTTATATCAACTAAAAGGCACTATACTATCGCATTAAAGATTACAAGATATAGCCTATGTGCCCAAACACTTCAGAGAAACTTACAGGAACGTGAGGTGGATTGTAACCAAGGGGTGGTCGGAACACTGCCTTTAAAACTATTATAGATTGCTGCAATCTTAGAAATAGTTTTCAACTACAGTATGTATAGGTAGCGTGAAGTTTGTATAAAACTGGATTAATTCAAAAACACATCCTTAAATATTTGTTTGCCTCACGAATTCCTTCATTATCGTTCCGTAACCGTAACGCTGAAACTTTTAACAATAAGGAAGTTAGGAAAATGTTCGCTATCTTCCATACACTATGATGGTATTATGGCGTAGAGCAGAGGTATTCAAACTGTGGTATGGTATTCGTTCTTCAGGGCGTGTGTACGCGCGTGCCTTAAAATACATAGTATAATTAATATGCTAATGGTAAAGAAAATCTAGGGACAGTTTAGTGTTTATCAACGGACACCCTAAACGTAAAGATAGTATTCTTGGGGTTGACATGTCACCCTCTATGTAGTTCTAATCTGGGAGACCCTTTTGTGTCAATAGTTATGAGAGTAAATTAACGTCTACCCAAATACTGTTTCCAGAAGTTCAAACCTCGAATTTCACACCTCGTGCCATTTATGAGATCAACGTTTCTCCTTATTAACACCAATTCAAAATACTTTTGACCACCTTGTGGTGTAGCAGCTAGCGTTCTTGGCTGTCACCCCAGGAGGACCGGATGCAATTCCCGGCTCTGCCAAGAAATTCCAATTCTGGTGTAGGGCTGGAACGGGGTACACTCAGCCTTGTGAGACAAAAGAAAAAACATCAGCCATCCTGGAAGTGATTTTCCGTGGTTTCCCCACTTCAACTGCAGGAAAATACTGGGTTGGTTCTTAGCCTAAGACCACGGCCACATCCTTCCCAATCCTATCCCCAATTTACAAATACCCAAACTAGTATATCCATCACAATATCACAGATTATCACACAAATTCCTCACAAACGTAAATACACTGGGCTATATGACCATGATGTTCAGCCCCTAAAATAAGCAACAACAACAACTTAACTAACTTTAGCACGAAACGTCTCGTATACAGACGAAGATACGTAGGTACGACCCCAAATTTAAATGCTGATAACTCAGAAACAAGTCTATGCGATTCAATTGGAGTTCGCTACTTCAATATTTGATTCATATTTATATATATGCTATATATTTTACATAGTTAACTCCAACATTGGAGTACTTTAATCAGTCCATATACATTTAGGTCTAATAGACATCACACTAACTCTTGATTATGGTTCCTAGTCCTACTATGAAATGAAACGAGGTGCTCAAGGCAGAGAACAATGATTGCGGAGACAAGGCATTGCCATTGGAAGTTGATGATGAGTGTTAATTAGAGATTCGACTTTTCAGCTTCTTCTTTTGCTCCAAAAATTTCTTCATCCTGTCTGTAGCCCAGGGGACATGTAGTTTCAGATAGAAAAAGGTCGGAATTTAATGAAACTTTGGGATGTTGTTGAGGGGTGGCTAATTAACATTTTTTCAAGTTTTGGACCTCGAGGACCCTGTGCCAAAAGAGGAAGGAGGTAAAAACTGCAAAAGTTTCGACCTTCCTCCGGGTTGTCCTCAATACCTTTTTTCCCTTACGTCCTACGGCAAAAGCATTCTTATGCTGTTTTGTAGAGCATTACATTTTCTACAATTTTGTTTTTTCAAACATGTTTGTATGTCAATTCGTTACCGAGATATAGCGCTTCGAAAAGAATGTCATTTTTCAAAATTCGCTAAAAAATGCCCAAAAATTAAGAATTCCACCTTATTTCTTCTTTTATACCCGAATTATGACGAAATGTTGTTGTAATTATGGTTCCTGGTTACAATCACCAACTTTGCAAACCCCCACCCCCTACCCTGCTCCCCCATTTCCCCACTCAACTCCCAATTCACAAAAGTTAATTTTCTTGTCTGATGAAAGCCAACCATATTCACATCATGTTGTTATTGATACTAGTTATTTTTCGGATTGACCCCCCCCCCCCCCCCACGCACCCCGCCTTACCCCTCCTCCCACCACTATGTATTTTTTCCAGAACAGGTAAAAAAAGGACGTAGTCCTTTCGTGGAAAAAATAATGTAATTAATAATATTAAGGTATTCACAAAGCATACATTATATGGAATGGAGATATTATTGAAAAGTACTCATATATACATGTACATATAGCCATTGGTTCTGCTTCTAAGAGCTCGTCGACCTCCTGAGTGATCAGGCTATTAATGACGTCCTCGTCGTCGTCGTATTCGTCGACTATGTCTGGTGAGTCCTCCTCGTTCAAATCAGTTGCGGGGGCATTTTCGCAAGAGTGGTCTGTGCAGTGCTTGCACATTGCTGAGCACCTAAGCCTTGTTTTCTTGCAGCTGCAAGCAACGGTGCTACAGCCTTTGCTGCTCTTGCAGGAAACAATCTGGAGGATGTTATCCGGTGCAGCATTTCTGGTTGTGGGTATTGGTAGTACCCCTCGCGTGGTTAGGCTCCTGCCCCAAACTGATGAGAGAAGTTCATTGCCTAACCACACCTGTACTTGCTGGTAAGTGCGGAGGGAGTGGCACTTGGCAGCGTCCCTTGTTGGTGGTAGGCGGGCTAATTGAGCCTTCATCACTGATCGTGTGAATAATCTATACCGCAGGTCGCCGAGGTTGTCATTGTCAATGCCGCCTCCATAAACTGCTACCAGGAACTTTTCTCCAGCGTCGCTGATATGCTGAGGACTAGAGTTTGGTGTGAGAAACGGAGCCACTGCTGCAGAGATGGAGGTATTTTTCATGTAGGTGCTGCAAATTTTGTTCTTCCCCAATCCATGCGGTGCTGACATGGTATGACAACCACTCACTGCGCGGAGGAAAAGTATGTCCTTGGGGGGAGGGGGGGGGGGGGGGAAGGAGCAGGAACTTGGCGAGTAGAGGACACTGGGACCACTGCCTCTTCCACTTTTCTGAAGATAAATGTTCTATGTGGCCATACCTAATGCTGTCAACAGAATAAGTATATCCACAACTTCAGCAGTAATGATGACGCTGTCGAATTCGCTGGCCTTGGACCACGATCATCACGTCGGCGTCCTCATATGCCCGCTGCACTTCGATGCTAGCATCCGCCATTCGTGTCATCAACATCGAAATGAATGCGCTCTTATTGTGATCGTTTGCCAAGAACTTTTCTTGTGCTATGGTCACCTTGGTAGATGAGGAGAACATGACGGCGAGCTCGTTCTGCAGCTTCGGTGCTTTGATAGCCGGCGTTAGTGGGGTATCCATCAAACACATAAATCACATTGCTACCAAAGTGTCTCTACACGTAGTTGATGTACGTAGAGCACAGCATCTCAAATGTGGTTGTGGGAGTTTTGTTCCACTTTATGTAATAGGTATCCTCCACCAATCACGTTACATTTCCTATTGCCAAGGCTGACTTCCTCTATGTGAGTGAAGAGTGAGTACATTGCAGACTTCGTTCCCTTGCGCATTCCCTCTTCAGTGAAGAGTGACATAGAGAAAGGTGCGAGTTCAAACTTCAAGAGTTCTTTAAGATCTTCCTCAGATTTTTTGACAATGAAGACACGCTGGAAGAGAGTGAGGGGATTGAAAGTTAATTTTTACCAGCAATTTTCAACAAACAGGAAACGGAAGATAGAGTCACGACCATATCCTTCGGTTTAAGTTTCAATTCCTCAAAATCCCCACCACCACTTTCTTCGTGCATGATATGCCTATCTCTCGTGCTAAGTGACAGTTCACTTCACCATGACCAATGATTCCAGTGCTCAGAGAAACTATCTCCTGTTTGTGAAGGAATGGGGGGTGTTCAGTGAACCATGCGCGCAGTTTCCCAATGTCCATGTTGTCTCTCACTACTCGGGTTGGTCTCATGTCCACATGCTGTTCAGATGTCTCTCAACGAACATCAGCGAACAATTCTATTTGCTTTGAAGACACAGCATGCCCAATGTCCATCTAGCAAGCACAGAATCGCTTGCACCGCGTCCACGAGTGAGTCCTCCATAGGTCTTCATAGCCCGCATGAGGACCTGCTCAATACTCATGTCGGACCAGATGCCCGACCAAAATTTTTCAGATCGGCGAATGTTGAAGTAGACATCTGTGGTGAACCTCATAATTCGTGAGGATCCATCCTGTCCCATATCTTGGTAATAGAGATGAGCACTTTTGGCATAATTCAGGTGTCCAGCAGCGTGAAAGTAGGGTATCATTTCCTTGACGCACTCTAGATGGAGTTTCCAAATGCCCATTCTTTCAGCATTTATGAAGCTCTTCAGTAGCGTACACATTCGAAAATACTGGATCCATAGAGCAGACGTTGGCCCTCCTTTTTCAATAGTGGTCAGCGTCACTGAAAATCGCTCAGTCATAGCATGAAAGTCGGGATCATCTGCTACCCTCAAGATGATGGATCTATCCGGTAAATTGAGCACTTGGTCTAGCGCTGTCTAGTCTTGTTCAGTAAAATCAACGTAAAATCAAAAAAATTTGCCTACCAAAGCAGCATGTGTCAGGATGTGGGCGCCCTGACAAACGCATATCCTGTTAGGATATTTTCAGCACTGTTGGTAGCGTATAGTGTGCTGAATAGCCCATTCAACCCACTCCCATCCATGATTGTGCCCATCGCCCCGATAAAAGACATTAATATGTGAAATCCACCTAACCTGACAACCACATTCTTCAGCTATGGTTGAGTGTCGTTTGCCACTACATCACGTGCCTTCCAGTACAATGGCTGGTCAAAAGTCGCAATGCAAGTCTTCTGTTTAACCAATGTACACTGCCCAAGAGCAGATACAATAGATGCATATACTGTATTATATTCGTTTGGTGGAGCATTCATGAACGGGATGCAAACTATTTTCGAGCATTCGTTCTTTTTACCACAGGTTCCAAGCGCCATAAAACCATTCCATCCAGATACGGATGGTGAATATGCAGAGTTTCTTCCATACAGCCAAGCAATGTCATCGGGCGAGGGTACAACACCTTGGGAATAGTTGATGTCTATATCCGCTATTTTAATAGTTTTCAGACCTGCATTGGTGGGGGAAGGGGGAGCGGGGATGGGGTGGGGGTTTCCAAAGTTGGTGATTGTAACCAAAATCCATAATTACAACAACATTTCATCATAATTCGGGTATAACAGAAGAAATAAGGTGGAATTCTGCATTTTTGGGCATTTTTAGCGAATTTTGAAAAATTACATTTTTATCGAAGCGCCATATCTCGGTAACAAGTTGACATACATACATGTTTGAATAGTTAGAATTGTGGGAAATTTAACGATCTACAAAACAGCATAAGAATGCGTTTGCCGTAGGACGTAAGAGAAAAATGTTATTGAGGAAAACTCGGAGGAAGGTCGAAACTTTTGCAGTTTTTACCCCCGTCCTCTTTTCGCACAGGGTCCTCGAG
The DNA here is from genome assembly GCA_946902985.2 of Meconema thalassinum. Taxonomy (NCBI): domain Eukaryota; kingdom Metazoa; phylum Arthropoda; class Insecta; order Orthoptera; family Tettigoniidae; genus Meconema; species Meconema thalassinum. The sequence goes on along the minus strand of OX336394.1, from coordinate 194,391,243 downwards.
GTCCAAAACTTGAGAAAATGTTAATTAACCATCCCTGAACAACATACCAAGTTTCATTAAATTCCGACCTTTTACCATCTCACCCCACTTTTTCAAACCAGTCGACTGGACTACTGACATGTCTGCCCTTTGTTTGTCATATTTATATAATACATTTACGTCAATAATGTTATTTGGTATATCTTTAAATAGAAAAAAGACAACCATATAGGCCTATTTGCTATTTAAATATTATTTGTCCTGTTTTTAAAATGTGTACTAATTTATTTGTCCATCCTTTTTAGATTGTTAGTAGAAAATCTAGCTCTGCTGAAAGTCATCAGTCATCGCAAGATAATGAATGCAGATGACATAGTTCTGGCTGTTGTTTCTAAGGAAGCAATATTAAATGAATGAAATGGATTAAAATATAAAACGACAGAAGCAACGTAGTTTGTGAATAAACGTGAGCATCACCAGCAGAGGCGACGATGATTTGTTTTAAGAGGTAGATTTTTGAGGTCATCTGCCGCTTGTAACACAGCTGAAATACAAAGTTTAATCAGCCTATTTAAAATGTATGAGGTGTGGATGCCTAAATAAGAAAACAGCCTAATACAAGTAGAATATAATGTAACATACAATTATTAATTATAATAACAATCAAAAAGTTCTCTTTTTGGATAATCGCGTATCCTCCCAGCTCGGCTTCACCCACCGACTCTGTGAGAGATCATTCTTCTACCGTCGCAAGGGCAGTGTCTGGGAGCTGAACACACATTATAGACAGATACAACTGGGGATGGTGACTAGCCGATCACCCAGGTGACTGCTAACGTGGGTCTAATGAAGGAAGGGCCAGGGAAGGGGTTTGGGAAGGAAGTCTGTCGTGGACCTGTTGGAAAGAACCGTCTCGGCATTTGCCTGATGGTAAATATGGGAAACTATGGAAACTATCTTCAGGACGGTCGAGGAGGGATTCAAACCCGTGCTCTTCCGATGCCAGCGAGGAACGAGCTAGCGCGTTAGCCTCCGTGGCCAGTACAAACAAAAAGTACAAAATAAAAATATCCAAATTAAAAATCGAGCAAAAATATTTCAAAATAAAAAATAATGTGATATTTGAGTCACGTAATACTTGGACATTTAGATTGCAGGCCCTAACACTTTCTCTCCCACGATCAACAGCCATCGCGTCACCGGCTAAGATGAGATTGAGCATATCGTGCAGACCAAGTTCCTTCTAATCAGATACAAGTGAGTGGGCCTTGAATGACATACCCTCCTTCTGCATAAAATGACGGAATCCTACCGTGACCGGAAGGAGCTCCGCCACACAATATAGTTCCCTTGATCGCTCTCAATTTGCTGGGTCTTGGATCAGCTACCCACTGAATTTCCCAGAATGTCAGTAATTGGCGTTGTAACTGACAGCCAATGTCTCTAGCTAATATCTCTTTGAGTCGAGGTGGTAGTGATATCGTCCCATTTGCAGCTTGATCCACTTACCGCAATTCGCATGCGGCTTGGTAGCCACAGGAAGATTATTCTAGTGTTAGCGTTGTGCAAACCGGCTAGAAGATCGTGGTTCCGCTGCAATAACAGGTGTTGCGGGAAACATAAAGCAATAGGCTGCAACGAAATCAAAGAATGGCGTAGTGGTAAACATTCTTGGCTGTCACCGCGGAGGCGCGAGTTCGATTCCCGACTCTGTCAAGAAATTTCATTCTGATCTGAGGGCTGGAATGGAGTACACTGAATCTCAAGATGCAGAACTGGGAATAGGCGGATTTGATTCCAATCTTAGCCATCCTAGAAGTTATTTTCCGTGGTTTTTCAATTCTACACCAGGCAAATGCCAGGATGGTTCCTAAATGGGGGCCACGGTCGTCTCCTACCCAAATATTAGTCCCATTACAAATACACACACGAGTATAGCCATCGCAATAACACAGGTTATCAGACAGAATCTCCCTCTCCCCCCCCCCCCCCCCACACACACACAATATGCAGGGCTACATGACTTTGATGTCGCAAAGTCCCTAAAATAAACAACCCAAAGAATTGACACACACACGAAAGTGGATTCGTGCATCCTCCAGCGCATACTACAGAGCTGCAAAGATGGCGAGGAGCTCTGCAGTGAAGACACTACAGGTCTGTGGCAAAAATATCTCCTTCGTATTTAAACTGGGATCCTCAAACAAGCAGTTTTTTTTAACCTTGGAAGCGGCATTAGCACGGTGGAACAGAAGATGAGATAAGGGAAAGAATAAACAGTGCATGGCTTGGAGCAAAACGTATTCCTGGAATTTTATTTCAACACAAAATCAATATACTCCAAATCTCAAAGGAAAACTTAATACAGGTATGCCTACCTCATGTGTGAGGCCTCGCCTAATGTATGGTCTAGAAACGGTAGGTCTCACAAGAGCTGAAGAGAGGTAAGTTCAGGTGGCAGAACACATCTTGATAAACATTATCGTAGAAAGAAAAAGACAGACAGGGAGACAGGACTAGAATGATTGACATGAGGAACTGGCTTAGGATAGCTGAGCCATTAAGTGAAAAAATGAGATCATCTGATGGGCTGGTTCTTATAGTAATAATGGAAGACGAACTATTACAGAAAACAATATGGAGCGCTTGCTGACGGATAAAAGGAAGGGAGAGGTAGACCAAGAGCTCGGTGGAAGGATGTCTTGGAAAGAAGCCTGTGGATCGCAAAAATCCCGAAAGACGGATCCAAATGAGAAAGCATGGGGACGAAAGTGAAAAGACCAGCAATAGTATGACCTTATCAAAATAATGTGCGATAAGGTAGTGATGAAGATGAGGGTCACTAACTTACGGAAACCAACACACAACAACCGGTATCTACACGCAGACTCGCATCAGCATTACCATCCAGCGCAGAAAATATCGGTCTTAACAATCCCCCAAATATACATACTTTCCACGTATCCCACTAACAAGAGGTAGGTTATAAAAGTTGCGGGTTAAACCTTTACAGCTTTTCGATGATCATATTTTACTTACTCTTACAGCTTTGCACATCATTTTGTACTCTTCTTTAATTTTACTGAACTTCTGCGTGTTCTTCTGCATGGCCTTGAACCGCTCACGTATGGTGCTGCACTTTTCTTTTTCATCGTGTAATCTGAAACATAGGCAATACTGATAATAATAATAATAATAATAATTATGACAACCACTTGGAATATTTACGACAAGAAATCACTTTCCACTAAAGCCAAACTCCATCACTACCACAGTCATTCTCCCAGGCACTCTATGCGATTGAGACGTCATCGTTAACTATCAACATCAAAGACAGAGGCGATAGAACGGCAGGTACTGAGGAAAATATTTGGACCAAAGCTTCAGGACGGTATCCGAATGAGGAGAAGCTCAGAAGTACTGTATTCACTGACTGAACGAAAAGACACACGCAATTCTACGGACATATAGCTCGAATGGACAACTCCCGACTCAAGAAAATCTTCCTCATAGTCAATGGCACCCGACAAACCAAAGTACGCTAGCTAGCACACACCCAAAAGGACCTTAATAAAATCAACATTGCCCTAACGACACGGACTGCATAGAGACAGAAAGTAAATTCATATAAGTTTCCACACAAGTTCCCTGCGGAACGGAATTTGTAACTCAAAGCTGCATGGGCACAAGAAAGAAGACAGACTAGCGAAAGGATGAGGAAGTTTTGGGAAGATAAGAGGAACAAGAAGACCAATGCTAAATAATGGTTCTACGTGATCTTTAGAGGGCGAAACGCATTATACTATATAGATAATTATATAACAATGAGAGTACACTTAGCCGCGTGAGGGCAACTGAAAAGCGGAGTGCCGTTCGATTCCGCTCTTAACAATCGCAGTAGTGGGTTTCCGCGTGACTTCTCTCTTCTAGTGTAGACATATATACATTTGGAAGGTAGGTACCTAGATTAACTCCGGGGTGTCCTCCTCCGCGATCCCAGACGTGTGACAAAATCACTGAAGAATTTCATCAAGTGATATTAATTTACGAAAGTCATCTTCCATGTAACATGAATAATTACAAATTACTTACACATACCCGCATGAGGCCGTCCACATACGAGGGGTGATCGAAAAGTCTTTACCCCTATTTTTTAGCAAAAGGAAATACAAACAGGTAATTACAAATTTACGTACTGTTCTACGTATCTTGCACTATTTTTCCACATATTCTCCACATGTGTTCGGACATTTGACCCATCGCAGCAGTAAATTTGAAATGCCCCTGTGGTAGAATTCAGCCGGTTGACTGTGGAACCATCGTCGTTCTGCTGTCTTGGCGTCATCGTTGCATGCGAATCACAGTTCAGTGGACCATGACAGTGTGAGACCACATGTGGCAATCAGAACCGCCAACAAACTCCGGTCATTTCACTGGGAGACGCTGGATCACCCACCAACGGTCTGGACCTCACCCCTAGTGATTTCCACGTTTTTGGTCCGCTGATGGGTAACTGGTGTGTGGAGCGGCCGTGAGTATAATCCTACTAAATCGACTCTTCGTAACCCGACAACTTAACGAGCACTATTTTATTCTCTTAATCGCTAAATGATTTTCGTTGGTCAATCTTTTAAATAATGTGGTATATTAATAGTGCTTTCTACCAACAGGTACGGGGACTAGTATGGAGCAAGGATATACCAATTAAGGCTAAAGAAGTTATGTACAAAGCATATTATGTTCCTATAATGACATATGCAGCAGAAACTTGGACAATGACTAAGAGGGATGAGAGCAGAGTACAAGCAGCTGAGATGAGATTCCTGAGAACTATGGTCCAGAAAACGAGGAGGGACAGAGTGAGAAATGAAGATACACTATACGGAAAGAACTGGGAGTACAGAAACTAAATGACAAACTGGAGCAAAACAGATTGAGATGGTTTGGACATGTCAAACGGATGAATGAAGTAAGGCTACCAAGACGATCACTGGAACGACGTATGACAGGGAAGAGAGGACAAGGAAGACCAAGAATGCGTTGGGTGGACTCGGTGGAGAATAGTATTAGAAAACGGAACCTGGATTGGAACACTGTGTCGGAAGAGGAATGGTGGAACGACAGAACAAAGTGGAGAGGAACCATATTTGCCCCCACCCAGTGTCAACTGGAAAAGGGGAAATGATGATGATGATGATGATGATGATTAATAGTTAGTTATTGTTGTTTTAAGGGGCGGAACAACGAGGTTATCAGCCCCTAGGTCTATTAATAGATAGACTAATAATTTCTAATATCGCCCAAATTGTTCAATGGTATAACGGTACATTTTAACTACAGTACCGTACTGTACTCTTATTACTTTGTTCAAACTACAAGTGCAATACAGTATGAATATCCGCATGTTTTCGTGTTCTGTTCAGAGATTTGTTACAGTATTCAGTTTGTATCCGTTTCCCTTTGTGATACTAATTTACGGAACTGTCTAAGGAAGTTGATGACAGGTTCTGTTCTTTACGAGTAAACGGTAATTTATCGCATACCCCTTTTCAGAAGTTGATCAACACATTCCTTTCTATTCTTGTTAATCATCATTAACTGGCTTCACTGAAGACTGTTCCAAATTGTATGCTAAACATTGGTTCATTGTCGGTTGTCTGTGCAATTGAAAATGTCGAAGGAGAAGGAGAAGAAAAAGAAACCCAACAAATTTAAGTGACCTATGCCTTGTAATTTCCATCCGTCTTTCGGGATATGAGAAAGTAAATGAGACGTTTTATTTGTGGTTTAGGCAGCAAAGGAATAAAGGAATACCCATTTCAGGACCTATTTACGCAAGAGAAAGTCCTCAAATTCTATGAGGAATTTTAGGAATGGGAAACCTGGATGTGTCGGCTGTCTCGATAGGTGGAAGAAGTGTGTGGCATCCTACAATTTAACGTTTCTGACGAAAAACTATCTCCTGACTTGGAGAATTCCAGTGAACTCTTAGACTAATTGAAAACGAGGGTATGTCTGGGGATCAAATTTACAAATGTGATGAGTCTCGTCTGAAGTTTCGAATGCCGCCTTCCAAAAGGCTTGCATCTAGGTTAGAAGAAACGACCCCGGGGTATGAAAGAAGTAAGAAGAGAGTTACAATCTTGGCATGCAGCGATTCAACAGGGAGCCATAAGTTCAAACTAGCAATCATTGGCAAATCAAAGAATCCTCATTAACAAAGACCAGTAATAACTTCCCGGGCTGCCATCTTCTATGATCTGCTGTTTTTTTTTACAGGAATTAGTCAAATCCATGGATGAATGACCCTTTTAAGGACTGGTTTTATACGAAGTTTGTTCCTTCGGTAGAAAAGTTTCTAAAATCGAATTAACCTGCCAATGAAAGCACTTCTCATTCTCGACAATGCCTCGTCCCATCCTAATACGGGCAGTTACGTGACTTATTCCTTGTCATTTCTATCCGTCTTTTGGGATATGAGAAAGTAAATGAGACGCTTTATTTGTGGTTTAGGCTCAGGTCCCTTCTGACATGACTTCGGTGAGTTAACCAATGGACCAAGGCATTTTGGAAGCATTGAAAAAGAGATACAGACCGGCGGCTTCGGTGGCGTAGTTGGTAGCATGCTGAGCTTCTATGCCTAAGATCGCGGGTTCAAACCCGGCCGAAGTCGTCGGATTTTTTAAGAGCGTTAAAATCCCTCAGTATGCTTTCCTTCGGAGGGAAAGTAAAGCCGGCGGTCCCCTGGCATAGACTTATGGCATGTTAAAGAACCTTCCACTAATTACACCTGTGTGAAGCTAAAATACGTTCGTCTAGTCTAGTAGCCAAGTTCTGAACTAAGTTAGTAGTCGTTGACGGTGGCGTTTGGCGGCAGAAGTAGGAACTACTTGAAAAATTCAATGTCTGCAGTCCTTACTTCAATTAAAAACAGATAACACACACTAATACAGTCATCACAATTAACACCGGTTATCAGACAGATTCTACACACATCCAAAGGACACGGGGCTACATGACTGCGTTGTCGCAGCCCCTAAACTGAGATACAGACGAATACTTCTTTCTTCTCTTGTCTTAGCCACGGTGGAAGGCTGTGACGTGATTGATAAACTAAAGAAAATAGACATGTTGAACGCAGTGGAGTGGTTATCTGAATTTTGGAATGAAATCGAGCATATATGCCTCGTCATTCCTGAAGAAAATTGCTGGACCATTGAGAAAACGAGTTTCAGGAAAGCAGGGAGGAGAAAGACAATCGTGAAATAGTGGTCTTAATGAAGAAAGTTCCCGGCTGCGAAGATGTAACTGGTAGTGATATTCGAAAATGGATGAGGCAGCATGAAAACTGTCAACTTGCAGTTAGGGAAACAGGACGAAGATAAACGGTGAGATGAATCAGAAGACGAAGAAATGGAAGAAGAGGGAAGAGCTAAAAGATGATTCACTTTGAAGGACTACGTGCTGCTGAAGGAATACGCTGTTACATGGAGGAGCAAGAAGCATCTGAAATGGACATTTTTACCGTTAACTACGTGAAGAAACTGCACGAATACGAAATGAGTGCGCGAGACAACCAAGTATCACGACAGAGAATTAGTAATTACGGTAGTAATTTCTTTAGTTTTGCACGTAAGTTTCTTCTTAATTTTTAACAATTACTTTAGGGTAATTTGCACTTTTCTGAGTCCTGGGTGTCAACGTTGATATTTAAGGTATAGGCTATGCTTAACATAATTATCCATAAGATAACTGATTGTTTTTGGCAGTTGACCTCGCTGTTCCGCCCCTTAAAACAACAACTATAGTTCTCTTAATTGCTTAATTAACAACCGACTCGCGTTTAAAGCCTAGGTGGGTGGCTATGTCTACATTCCATGTCTGCTTCCCCAACTTGAGGCACAGTGTTGTCAACTCTCCACCGTAGCCACTGAGAGCAAGCAGCGAGACTGGACAGAACTGCGTGCCACTGAGCAACACTGGAGATCTGACAAGTGAGCAACTAGCGAGGACTGTACTCTGGACTCCAAGTGGAGTCACAGAGCAAGCATGTAAATAGTCAAGAACCATCAACTATTGGTCAGCAGCGAACAATGGTTACTGTCTGCACATGCTACTGCCTAACGTTTGAGTCGGCGGTCGTTAACCTGGAAAGCGAGAGAACTAAAACTGGTTGTTAATATCACCGGGGCCGAAAACCTAGATGTGACCCCCTCCCCGTTAAAACAACAATTATCATTTAATATCACCTTTGCATCCAGGGGGGTCATAGTAATCAGCTGTATAAAAATGTTCAAATCTGCTACTTACTTCTCTTGGAGTTCTTCATTTTCTGTTAACAAGTGTTTCTGACGGGTCTCCAGTACTCTTCTTGCATCTTCCGATTTCTGAATACAATTGGATAACTGTTCGAGAAAAAGACGCATATCATGTACGCGCCGCTGAAGATAAATTGGATCATCTCCGTGATTATGATCTTGGTCACCTTGTTTCAAAATGACATTTAATTTATCTAGAATGACAAAATCCTCGTCCGTTAATACAGACATGGCATTGGCAAATTGTACGCAGCTGATGGACAGTAAAACTGATAATTTGGAGTACCCTTATATTTTGGGTAAACTAGAAATTTATACTATCTTAGAAGAAAAGACTGTCGTCAACTGTTCATTGTTATTAATATTAGTTGTTTTAATTGCCAACATCTACAAAATTGTATTGCCCGCAACTTGCCTACCGATTACGATTTTGTTGCAAATCTTCTTAAGTAGGGATGTTGTAAATGGCTCGATTTCGGCAAATGAATGAGCCAACAACGTTTCAGCTACGTCAGTGAAGTTTAATTTTTCACCTGATCTGGAACGCTTCTAGAGTGTAAAAATCGTTGCCTATGGTTGCCTACGTTGGGAACGGTGTAAATGTCGACGAAATCCAAGGTATCTCTAATATTCCAAGTTGTCCGCTTGATCCTTTTTATGACGTTATTGTAGTTGGCCCTGGCCGCTGACCGTAAAAGTTGGTCTGAGAAAGACAGGCCATGGCACGCAAACCAAATCCTTCTCTGACGTAGGCAATGTAGTGCTCGTGGCCAACGAGAAATACTCACGGCCAACGAGAAATACTGGCCTTGGTGCGGTTTCGTGACGTCAGCAATGTAGTTCTGTTGCACCACTTCCTGTACGGTCAAGTAATTTCAGGAAGGTTATGAAAAGCTATGGATGACGCCGGACAATGTATGCATGTATAACTATTATAATTGAACGATATACATAAATGTATCAAACGTTTTGATAATAGAAAGATATTCACCATCATAACATTCTATGGTCTTCGTTTTACTGTCGGGAGGGAGGCTGGGTAGTCATCTTGCCTACATCATTGAACGTCGGTATTCATTTCACTTGTCTTCATAGAATTGATATGAGCCATAGTCGGTGGCGAGAGCATTCCGCAGATCTCTTCTATAAACGTACGTACTAATTTCTGTTTGCCCCTTTTCCTTAAAACAACAATAACTACTGTCGACCAAATTATTATGTGCACTCGAGTTTGAAGGTTGTTTGTGAAGTAACCAATAGACCTACATAAAATCCAATAACATCATCATTTTCATCGTTCTATTTTACGTTAGTTCATGTAGGTTTGGAATTTTTAATTTATATTTTAATATTTTTTATCGCAGTTGGAACACAAAAAGTGCCCGTTTTAAGCGTGTTTCAACCATGCGTCACATTTAAGAATTATTATCTCACAAACCCGTCATCAGATTGAATTCAAATTTTAACACAATGTACATTGGAATGTTGTATGACTGGTTTATTAATTTCAAAATTTAGCGTTTCCAAGAATTAAAGTTGTTATCATTTTTGTAAGGTAACTTTTTCTCGGCTCGGGGTGGTTGGAAAAAGTAGTTCTTGGTCGCATTATAACCCTTATACATCAAAAGGTTATGCTATATGACTGTGAAATAAGTAAATTAATTCACTTATTTTATATAGGTTTGTATTTGTACGGGGAAATAAGACAGGGTTCACCAGCTAGCCGCTCCGGGGAAAGCTGTACAGCGTTGCTGAGATGGAGCCCATCACTTCCGAGCGAGGCGCGCTATGACGCATGATGGGCTCTATCTCGGCAACGCTGTACAGCCTTCTCCGGAGCGGCTAACTAGTGAACCCTGTCTATTTCCCCGTACAAATACAAACCGATATAAAATAAGTGAATTAATTTACTTATTTCACAGTCATACAGCATAACTTTTTGATGTATAAGGATTACAACGCGACCAAGAACTACATTTTCCAACCACCCCGAGCCGAGAAAAAGTTACCTCACAAATATGATAACAACTTTGTTTCTTGGACAGACCAAATTTTGAAATAAATAAACCAGTTATACAACATTCCAATGTATATTGTGTTAAAATTTGGATTCGATCTGATGACGGGTTTTTGAGATAATAATTCTTAAATGTGACGCATGGTTGAAACACGCGTAAGAACGGGCACTTTTTGTGTTCCAACTGCGATAAAAATATTAAAATATAAATTAAAAATTCCAAACCTACATGAACTAACGTAAAATAGAACGACGAAAATGATGATGTTATTGGATTTTATGTAGGTCTATAGGTTACTTCACAAACAACCTTCAAACTCGAGTGCACATAATATTTTGGTCGACAGTAAGTAGGCTAATACTTTCACTGCCAGATTCTTTGATCTAATTATGCTCATGTCACTGCTCATGTGCACATGTTACAACGAAGGTCACAGGCTCTACAACTCAACTTACTGTAGTTGCAGCTATTAAAGTCACCAAAAACCCTTGCATCAGGGGCAGATGACCTCGTAGTTCCGCCCCTTAAAACAACAATAACTAACTAACCCTTGAATCCTAGTTTGCGTGGATTTTTGTAACGAGTAACTTCAGCAAGCTTGCGTAGTTTGTAAACCTATACAGTTATTTATCGTGTTTGAAAACACACGGAACATCTAAACGACGTCCATTTCAAGAAGATTGATAAAAAATATCGCATTTCTGCTGCTCATGAATATTGCTCTCGACTTAAACCTACAAGCACTACATTGCCTACGTCAAAGAAGGATTTGGTTTACGCGCCATGGACTGTCTTTCTCGTTGGCCGTGTGTAAACGGGAACATAAGCCGTATTGTCTACAAGAAGCTGAAAATCACAGAATTAGAACATCGTACTTAACCCATATCATATCAGAAAACAAGCTGTAAGAAGCATTAATAAGAATTTATTGCAGCCAAATTACCATAAAGGTACAGTATATAATAATAATTTTATTGCGCACAATGTGCAAGGAATAAAACATAAAATTGACTATCCACAACCCTGGTTGTTTGGTTGGTTCTTAAGTTTAGGGGCTGCGACAACGCGGTCATGTAGCCCCGTGTACTTTGGGTGTGAGTAGAATCTGTCTGATAACCGGTGTGAATTGTGATGACTGTATTAGTGTGTGTTATCTGTTATTTTAATTTAAGTAGTGCAACTTAGAATTTTTCAAATAGTTCCTACTTTTGCTGCCAAGCGCCACCGTCAACGACTACTAGGCCAAGTCCAGAACTTAACTACTAGACGCAATCGCAGTCGGCTCTTGGCAACGAACGTAGAAACCTAAGAGCGTTGTTTACATTCTTGAAAATGAAAATCCACAGCCTGCTTCCAGTCTCCGACCGGGTCAGGAATGGAATGAATGAAGCCCCCATCTAGCGGCGAGGATATGGACTGTGCCGGCTGCCGAGGCCTGACGCACTCCTCTGGGGCAATGATTAAATGAATGACAGATGAAATGATAGTGGAGAGTGTTGCTGGAATGAAATTTTGACAGGGAAAACCGGAGTACCCGGAGAAAAACCTGTCTGCCTCCGTTTTGTCCAGCACAGATCTCACATGGAGTGACCGGGATTTTACCACGGACCCAGCGGTGAGAGGCCGGCGTGCTGCCGCCTAAGCCACGGAGGTTTGTTTACATTCTTAACCTATCCAATTTAGCTTCACACAGGAGCAATTAGTGGAAGGTTCTTTAACATGCCATAAATCTATGACATGGGACCGCCGGCTTTACTATCCACAACTCCTGATCTACAGTTCTTGGTCCCTGCTCAAAATCTTAAGTGACAACCGTCGTTCACAACATAGTGCATGCATGCTATCATGCACAACGCTTTCCACACTTCTTACACTCTTCATATGGAGTGTGATAAGTTGGTCTCACGCACACTCTGAAGTGGAATCCTTGCACTGCGTAGCGTATCCAGGTGTGACGCAGTTCATAATCTGGTCCTTTCCATTCTGGGTTCAGCATCGCTTCAGTTCCGTAAAATTCCATCCGAATTGTCTCACGCTTTTCTTTAAGTTCGGCCATTAATTCCTGATAGGCTCCTGTATACGTTAGAAACATCTTCATCCAGAGCTGTTCTATTAGAAAAGGTCCGCTAGAAGTGAGCCTGGACGGTGTGTATCTAGATACACAAAGAATGTTCTTGAGAAAAGTCGATTTAACTTTCTCTATTTTCTTGAGGTTGTTTCTATTCATGAGATCCCAAAATAACTCAATTCCGTAGGTCACGATGGGTATTATCTTGCTAGAGAATACCTCCATGGCTGTTTCTATGGACATCCTTCTGAGAAACTTGACATCATTCATTGCTATTATTGCTGCCGAAGTTCGATTTTCAATGATTTTCGTAAATGTGTTCCCAGACGTCTGTAATGTAATTCCTAAATACTGTAGTTAAAATGATTAACTATTTTTAATGGGACTTCGTCATGATATATTTTGTCACAGGCTGCAACTCTACCACCCTTTCTAAAGATCATGTGGATTGTTTTGTCCTTATTTAAATAACTTCAGATTGAAAAGTACATGTGAACATGTTCCATTTGGTAACTTAATTTTGTGGAATGTAGCCTATGTTCCACTTTAATAATCAATTAGAATAACAGTTACGCGTATTAACAATACGGTACTCGTTAATTGACCTTGTTCTTTCTTTGCACGTACAGTAAGTGAGTGATAGCGATCACACACTCGTCGTTCACCTGATGTAATCGCTCAGTCGCACATATCTTGTAATGGCACATGCTTCCCAGAATTAAATTTTGAGGAGAACGTTTTTTAGCTCTAAAGTCACACACTTTTCGTTTCATTGTAGCCGTCGTAGGCAATCGCGGACCTATTTTGCGTAGCAGTTAACAAACTTTTGTCAACACAGTTAATTTTATGGCACAGGAACTGCCATGGATACATTTCTTCTACTGCAAGACTACACATTGTATCGCGCGCATGGTTTGCTGCAGAATTTGTAGATACAGGAATCATTGGGCTCATAGTAGCCTTTGGCAGAACACACCTTGTAATGAAAACTATTATTAGAACAAAATGCACACAAGTTGTGTAGAAGTTATGCCGTACGTTTCATACGTTTCGGTTGGTGTCTTTATACCCCGCATTTGTATATAGGCTATTGTTTATTGTGCACAAAAGTCTACCAGGGATTTCACTCGTTTTTTTACAGGTGGTCACGTGGTAACGTTACAGGACTGATCGCACAATTCACACAGTTATTCCCGGGATCGTGAAAATACTTCGTCCTACATACCTTGTGGTGGTATCCATACACAGCCACTGAAGTCACCAGATGTCGGAGATCCTGATTCGTGTCGGCCCAGGATCTATTTATCATGGCTTCTGTTGTATAAGAGTCCAGCCAAATCTACCTTCTTTTCTTTACTTTTCTTTTCTCTTTCAGGGAGCAGTTTATTCGAGCTGACTGTGAATGGGAGCCTCATACGTAGGTCTTCTATAAAGAAGGGTTCTCTGGCGAGCTCGTATACTAGTCTCGACTTTGTATGTTTCGAAACACCTAGCATTGCTTTCAATAATCGTGATTTGACTGCCACCCAAGTAATTAGATCTTTTAGACTCATCTTTTCCCATATGATATCTATTCCGTAGATTGCGATTGGAACTAATTTTGCGTTGAACAAGGCCATAGCAGTTTGCAATGATAATCGGGATATTTCTTTGATGTCGAAAATTGATTTTGTGGCAGATGCTGCTCGGGATTTTACGTGTATTCTGAATGATCTGGCAATGGTTAGCAGAGTCACTCCCAGGTATTTGAAGCTGTTAACTCTCATTAGAGGTTTCAGTCCTAGATATATCCTGTTCTCCACAGCTTCTCGACCTCCGTTGCGGAATGCCATCTGTACGTTTTTTTTTTCGGTGTTAATCTCCATTTTGTTTTCCTGCGCCCACTTCTCAAGTTGGTTTGTGGCTCTTTGTAGGTTATCGGTGGAGTTCGATCCAATGACCATATCGTCCGCATATATGTAGATTTTGACATTTTTCCTCTTGTCTAATCATCTGCACAACATCGTATGTGGTGACATTGAAGAGCAGGGGGCTTAATGGGTCCCCCTGTAGTATGTCGTTTGTTCGAGTTATTGTTTTCAATGTGGTTACGCCATCTGTGATCTGCATGAAATTGGGTGTCAACATGATATAGATCAGCCCTGCGAGTTTATCTTTTCCTGTTATTGATTCCAGCTTTGAGATTAGTATACGTCTATTTAGTGTATCGAAATCCCTTGGGGATGTCGTAATGCGTCCTCTATATCATCAATTAAATTGTTAATGGCATGCAGATTGCTCCTGCCTTTTCGGAAACCGAATTGTTCTTCCGGGATCTTGTGTTCTATTTCTATTTAATCTATTTTCCCAATACAGCTGGCTCCCAGCGGCGTAGCCATGCTCGTTAAATCGTGCACCACGCTCGGAGATCGCTGATAGCAGCTATCCTTAGAGTGGTTTTTCCCTCCAGGCAAAAATGCCGGGATAGCACCTTAGTTCAAGTCCCGGGGCACCGTCCTCATCCCTGTCCCTAATGAAGTTACACACACTACTACTGTCATCAAATCAAAACAGGTATCAGACAAGTTAACCACACACCCAACTACACAGGGATGATGACCAAGATTTCTCAAATTAAATGAATTAACAGCAACCAATACTGCTACACACACTACTGCAGTCATCACAGAAATATAAGTTACCAGATAAGTTCAAATCATAGTCAAGTACACCGGGATGATGAGCCGGAAGTCCCTAGCCACCAAAAATGAATTTACTAAATATGGAGGGGAAGAGGAATTACATTAGGATATTTTTTTAAGATTTATTGCTCTAGGAGATAAATATATTGGGAGTGGGGATAGCATTGTTTTTAGGTAGATTTCAATAGAAAGCTAACTATTGCAATGGGTCCCATGTTTCGACTTCCGGAAAATTTCGACATATCTTCGCGTTTCACATCCCCCAGACCCCAAAACCACCGACAGTTCAAAAGTTTATTTATAATTTATGTATGTATATATGTATATATATATATATATATATATATATAAGTTACATATGTTACAGGGAAAGTCGATTCTTAGTAAGAGTTGACTCTCCCTAGTCAGAGTCAACTCTTACTGAAAGTATCAGTAACAGTTGATTGAAAACACACAGATCAACTTTTCCTAGGGAGAGTTAACTATAGGCTACCTGCTGTGGTTTAGTAAAAGTTGATTCACAGATGCTGCTCTGAAAATGTAACCGCGCGCGCCAAACCTTTGTTATGTATGTTAAAATATTGCGATTCTTTGGACTCGTACTTCCATTATTGGACCGAATTAGATCAGAACAATTCTCTGTTTTATTTCCCCACCACACAACAGGCAGTTGCCATTCGTCATTACTCTGCTCTTTATTGTTGTGCAATAGTGACAAAAGATTCATTCAAGTTTAAATAATTAGTTTAAGTGTGTAATAATTATGTCAGACACCACGGCAGAACTGTTTCGTGAAAAACTGCAGCAGGAACGCTCGACTTCCAAGGTAAATTCACTGACATTGACCAAATTGAAATATGATAGCTGCATTCAAAAATTGAAAAATCTAAAAAATGCAATTAAATAAGAAAGTAACGATATCAGATTTTAAGACGATATGACATTATTGAAGTAAATGGTATTTCAAAACTAATAGACCCTGTCACAGACCAAGACAGCATAAGGTAATATGTTTTTGATGAAGAGTTGTTTGCAGTTCTTAATGAAGCGCACATATCCACTGGACACGGAGGAAGAGATCGTATGATTCAGTAATTGAAAGGGAAATTTCAAAATGTTATTACAAAGGACATTTTACTATTCTTAAGCTTGTGCGAACCTTGAGATAAAAAATTGAGACATAAGATGAAAGGACTGGTTGTAAGCCTTTGTTATTCAAGGAAATGAATTCACGAT
Organism: Meconema thalassinum; assembly: GCA_946902985.2. NCBI lineage: Eukaryota > Metazoa > Arthropoda > Insecta > Orthoptera > Tettigoniidae > Meconema > Meconema thalassinum. Next base: position 194,374,943 of record OX336394.1, on the reverse strand, counting down.
GTCAAGTGGACTTGATTGACTTTCAGTCGCAACCTGATGAAGACTTCAAATTTATAATGGTGTACCGGGACCATTTAACAAAGTTTGTTGTGCTAAGACCACTGAAATCAAAGACTGCAGACGAAATGTGTAATACTATCGTTGATATTTTTACTTTGTTAGGCGCTCTCTGTATTTTACAATCAGACAATGCGAGAGAATTTGTTAATAAAATTATTGACAGTCTGGTTAATACATGGCCGAACTTCAAAATGGTGCACGGCAAACCACGACATAGTGAGAGTCAAGGTAGAGTCGAAAGAGCCAACCAGGACATAGAAAATATGATAACCACCTGGATGCAAGACCACAAAACATCAAAATGGAGTGAAGGCTTAAAGTTTATTCAACTTATGAAAAAGAGTGCATTGCATAGTGGGATAAAACGATCCCCGTATGAGACAATGTTCGGTTGCCCCCCGAGACACGGCTTATCTAGTTCAAAACTACTTTTATCGAATTGGAACGAGAAATGGAATTCTAAAGCAGCTTTTCCCAAGGTAAGTTTTCAAAGCTAAAATAAAAGATATATATCTCTCTCTCTCCTCTCTCTCGCTGCCCATAATATTAAATTGTTCAGATGTCAATGATTACATTCTTTCAGGTCTCAATTCAGTAAATTTAATGTCCTACGAACATTGTGTCCTACTGGCAGATTTAGAAACAGAAGAGGATCTTCAATGCGCAATTGATCAAATTCAGCAACAACAAGAAAACGAAATTGGAAGTAACGGGAATGGAAATCCTGATGAAAATGAAACAAACCAAAATATATCAAGTGGTGAAAAGCTCTTAGTGATTATTATCTCATCACTGACCTGGACAAATCTACTGAGGACGTCAAGATACAGAGAAATGAAACTTTCTACTGTCTAGAACAACAAGCTAAACGCATGAAAAAAATATCAAATCACATTCATCCGCCAGTAGAAAAAGGAACAGCAGTTCGAATTCCTATCCCCGATGTTGACCGCGGTAGAGGAGATGCGCGATCTATCCTTGGCGTGGTACTGGAGGTTGTCGATGATGGCTTTTATCGAATTGGAACGAGAAATGGAATTCTAAATCAGCTTTTCCCAAGGTAAGTTTTCAAAGCTAAAATAAAAGATATATATATCTCTCTCTCTCCTCTCTCTCGCTGCCCATAATATTAAATTGTTCAGATGTCAATGATTACATTTTTTCAGGTCTCAATTCAGTAAATTTAATGTCCTACGAACATTATACAAGAAAATGAAGTTTCTATGGATAAAACAATAGCTGTGAGGACTGTTGCAACTTCACAATCACTTGGAAGTGGACAAGGTTTTTTCAAATGTCCTTGCAACACTAAATGCGAATCCATGAAGTGCATGTGCAAGAAGAAAAGTGTACTTTGCAACTCAAAGTGTCACAAATCTTTACCTTGCTCTAATAAATGATAAATATTTCTATCTCTTTATGTACAGTATTATAACGCTTTTTTATTTTTATTAGTTTCTCTTAAACATTTCTCTCTCTTAATGTATTGGTTTTGCCTCCCTATTCGTTTTTTATTAGCTAGTACCGTTTCCTTGCAAATAGTCAACTGTTACTATCTCAAGGCAGTGAGAGTATACTTTCCCTAGGTATAGTCAACTCTGACTAGTAAATGTTGATCGAAATTGAACACATACCGGTTTTAATCAACTTTTACTGAAAAGATCAGTAAGAGTCGACTTTACCTAGGGAGAGTCAACTCTTACTGGAGAATCGACTTTTCCTGTAACTTATATATATATGTAGATCAGTTTCTTGTGGACACGATAACTGCCGTAATTTTGCACCAATCACTTTGAATTTTTTACCGAATATGTATACCTATAACATCTCGGTCGAGTTCGTTACTGGGCTAAATCGGTCGAAGGGGGTGAAAATGGGGGGCTTTTTTCGAAAAAGTGAAATATTACTATAACTCTCTTAATATGTGAAATATCGAATCCGTTCAACGTTCATACTATGTGTCGGATAAAGCCCAAAAATTTATGTTTGAAGAGTTTTTTTATAGCACCAACCATTGACCAAAGGGGTGGGAAAAAGTGGGTTTTTCGGGAAACATTAATCATATCTCTCTTAATAGGCACAATATCAAAACCGTACAAAATGGACAATATTCCCTAATAATTACCAAAAACTTTTGTCTGAAAGAATTTTTGATATGACCCACCATTACGCCAAGGGACGAGAAAAATGATATCGGAATTATAAGAAAATGCCAAGAGCTATCAGTGGTTGCCATGGCAACACTACTAAATTGACGAGGCATGAGCCATCAGACGTTGCCATGACAACGCACTTGCACGAGATCAGATTCAGTATTTACATCTGACTAAGTGGTTGGTTGGTTCGTAAGTTTAGGGGCTGCGACAACGCGGTCATGTAGCCCCGTGTACTTTGGGTGTGTGTAGAATCTGTCTGATAACCGGTGTTAATTGTGATGACTGTATTAGTGTGTGTTATCTGTTTGTTAATTTAAGTACTGCAACTAATAATTTTTCAGATAGTTCCTACTTTTGCCGCCAAGCGCCACTGTCAACGACTACGAGGCCAAGTTCAGAACTGAGCTACTAGACGCCGCCGCAGTCGGCTCTTGGCAACGAACATAGAAACCTAAGAGCGTTGTATACATTCTTAACCTATCCAATTTAGCTTCACACAGGTGCAATTAGTGGAAGGATCTTTAACATGCCATAAATCTATGACATGGGACCGTCGGCTTTACTTCCCCTCCGAAGGAAGGCATAAGGAGGGATTTTTAACCCTCTTAAAAAATACGACGGCTTCGGCCGGGTTTGAACCCGTTATCTTGGGCATAGAAGCTCAGCATGCTACCGACTACGCCACCGAAGTCGCCTGACAAAGTGGGAAGCGGCTTCGGTGACGTAACTGGTAGCATGCTGAACTTCTATGCCCAATGTCGCGGTTTCAAAGCCGGCCGAAGCCGTCGGATTTTCTAAGAGCGATAGAATCCCTCAGTATGCTTTCCTTTGGAGGGGAAGTTCCAACGTTCGTTGCGAGTTGCTGGTTGGGGTGGCATCTAGTAGCCAAGTTCACAGATAGGTGTCGTTGACGGTAGTACCTGGTAGCAACATTAGGAACTACTGCTTGAAATTGACCGTCTGCAGTCCTTACCTGAATTAAGACTAATACAGCCATTACAATTCACACCGTGTATCAGACAGATTCTACACTCACCCAAAGTACACGGGGTTAGATGACCGCGTTGTCGCAGCCCCTAAACTGAGGAACCAACCAGAGGTAGATTTCATTAGAAAGCTAACTATTGCAATGGGTACCATGTTTCGACTTCCGGAAAATTTCGACATATCTTCGCGTTTCACATCCCCCAGACCCCAAAACCACCGTCAGTTCAAAAGTTATATATAATTTATGTATGTATATGTATATATATATATATATATATCAGTTTATTGTGGACACGATAACTGCCGTAATTTAGCACCAATCACTTTGAATTTTTTACCGAATATGTATACCTATAAAATCTCGGTCGAGTTCGTAACTGGGCTAAATCGGTCGAAGGGGGTGAAAATGGGGGGCTTTTTTTCGAAAAAGTGAAATATTGCTATAACTCTCTTAATATGTGAAATATCGAATCCCTTCAACGTTCATACTATGTGTCGGATAAAGCCCAAAAATTTATGTTTGAAGAGTTTTTTTATAGCACCAACCATTGACCAAAGGGGTGGGAAAAGTGGGTTTTTCGGGAATCATTAATCATATCTCTCTTAATAGGCACAATATCAAAACCGTACAAAATGGACAATATTCCCCTAATAATTACCTAAAACTTTTGTCTGAAAGAATTTTTGATATAACCCACCATTATGCCAAGGGATGAGAAAAATAATTTCGGAATTATAAGAAAATGCCAAGACCTATCAGTGGTTGCCATGGCAACACTACTAAATTGATGAGGGATGAGCCATCAGACGTTGCCAAGATAACGCACTTGCACGAGATCAGATTCAGATTTCCATCTAAGTGTGAAGCGGCTTCGGTGACGTAACTGGTAGCATGCTGAATGTCTATGCCCAAGGTCGCGAGTTCAAAGCCGGCCGAAGTCGTCGGATTTTCTAAGAGCGCTAAAAATACCTCAGTATGCTTTCCTTTGGAGGGGAAGTTCCAACGTTCGTTGCGAGTTGCTGGTTGCGGTGGCATCTAGTAGCCAAGTTCACAGCTAGGTGTCGTTGACGGTAGTACCTGGTAGCAACATTAGGAACTACTGCTTGAAATTGACCGTCTGCAGTCCTTACCTGAATTACAGACTAATACAGCCATCCCAAAGTACACAGGGTTACATGACGGCGTTGTCGCAGCCCCTAAACTGAGGAACCAACCAAAATCTCTGCGGGAGATATAATTTTGCGTGAAGAAGTAACAGACCGTTACATAGTTACACATCAGTGTCGAAACCTTACATAAGGATAGTGTGACCACAAGTATAACAATGGACCCCAAATGACAAGAAGGTTACCGTTCCCATAAGACAATAAAATGTTTAAAATAAGCATAAAATGACGAAAAACAAAGTTAATTAAGCTCCAATTATAAAATACATTCTCGCAATAAATGAGGTCTGATCCTTCTACGAAAATCTTCATATTCTGCCTATTTTCGCCTATCCCCAAGTTTGTCCGGTGAAATCTACCTCCGCCTTCCGGTGTGCCGAGAGGACTTTTTTTTTTAAAGATGCATTGCTGGATATCACTTCGTAGGCATTGGCTTCAACATTAAGCATGGACTAGCCGCAGTTGTTTGATGAGTTGTAGCCTATAAGTTACGGCTTCTTATCTTTCTTTATATTGTTATGGATATTTTGCTGTGTGCTCATTAGGCTTCATTAACACCTTTATTATAGTTTGATATAGTCTGACCATTTAGATATGTTAAACAATTTGTGACGAGTGTGTGATAGTGACTGATAATGTAAATGTTAGTCCCCTTAAAACAATCATCATGATCATTCATAACTGTATATAGCCTACATAGGCTAATGTATAAACTAAATGTACAGGCCTGTGCAATTTATAACTTAAGTGTAATGGTGGTTCTTTGGGCAGGCCACAAAGGTTATCAGCTGCATAAAATGTTGGTGTTTTCAAATTTTCATTAATCATAGTTATAACTAGCAGAAGTACCCATTATTCGAACGATCTTCGGTATTAATAACCAGACGTAATCAATTGAGCTACTGTTGCAATGGTTAGGGGCTTGGAACCTGGTTGGTTAGTTCTTAAGTTTGGGGGCTGCGACAACGCGGTCATGTAGCCCCGTGTACTTTGGGTGTGTGTAGAATCTGTCTGATAACCGGTGTTAATTGTGATGACTGTATTAGTGTGTTTTATCTGTTTTTCAATTTAAGTACATACTGCAACTTAGAAATTTTCAAATAGTTCCTACTTTTGCCACCAAGCGCCACCATCAACGACTACCAGGCCAAGTTCAGAACTTAGCTACTAGACGACACCGCAGTCGGCTCTTGGCAACGAACGTAGAAACCTAAGAGCGTTGTTTACATTCTTAACCTATTCAATTTAGTGTTCAGCTCAAGGGTCGGTACGACCCTAGGACCTGAAACGCCAACACACCCCTTCATCTTTCACCTATAAACTACCCCTTACAGGCTGTAAGCCTCATACACTTCCTTAACACAGGCAGGCGCAGTAGTCCAGCTGTAGCCAAGCTTACATCACTCATAAACAAACACACTATCGCCGGAATCTGGAACACCAACAGTGACGAAAGGCCAAGTCAGCAGCTCGGGAGACCTTAAAAGGTAGGCCCCAGGAAAGCCCAATGTCTAATCGCGGCTGGCGGCTCTGCATCTCGAGTTCCAGCTCCACCGCCAGCACGTCGCTACCAGGTGAGAATAGAATGTGCTCAGATCTCCTTGTAACTTTGTACTACATCACCCAAACCCACACTTGTACTTGTAACACATTGTTTTACACCTGTCTACTAGCAAAAGGGACATCAGATCACCATAACTGACCAAATAAATACTTGGTCAGCAAACACACACATTTGTACTCAATTCACTTGTCTTTACATCCTTACGCCCAACTTGCTCTTACTCCTAATTGCCCCTGACCGTGAACGCCAGGAATTGCACCGTCAGGAACTCTATTGTATTCGCGTAGCAGCCAGCCAGCTAGCGGCCAAGTGCCGACTTTGCACGTGAGCTCACTTTCGCTCGCTCACCATTAACTGCTAGTCTAAGTTAATAGCTCCTTCCATAATTGTACATCCCTTAACGAATAGACGCACCCCATAGGATCGTACCCCATAAGATTACATCCTCTCACCAACACTTACACTAGTAGTCTCCCCAATTACGGGAAACTACACCTTTTCGGAAACCACCCCCAAAATTATACATTCACACACCCCTGTTCATCCCATCCCCCAACACAGGGATAGAACATTAGCTTCACACAGGTGTAATTAGTGGAAGGTTTTTTAACATGCCATAAATCTATGACATGGGACCGCCGGCTTTACTTCCCCTCCGAAGGAAGTCATACTGAGGGATTTTTAACGCTCTTAAAAAATCGGACGGCTTCGGTCGGGTTTGAACCCGCTATCTTGGGCATAGACGCTCAGCATGCTACCGACTACGCCACCGAAGCTGCTCTTGGAACCTGTTTGTCGACAAAGAAAAATGATTAGTTGAAATATGCTCTGAAACTAAATTTACCTAACGTGTACTTCCTGACGTGAAAATAAAATTGAAAACCTCGTAGACGAAACGCAATACACGTCACATAAAAACTGACCCTCACTGTTATGTCAAGTCCGCATCCCTTTAATAAATTATAAAGGCTTGTGGTGCATGAAAATTCAGTTTTTTAGCCTCCAATGGCCCAAATTCCTAAAAGCAAAAAGAAAATGAAATAAAAAAGAAACTATTTCAATTCAGGAATTTTTGAAAATAATGTTGCTGTTTGAAGATACAATAGACCTTCTGTACGAAATATCGCACATTTAAGTCTGTGAAAAAATCTAGGTTACCCCTTGACCCCTTAAGCGCATTGATGAATTTTACAGTTTTTGTTGGTTCCGTGATAACCTTGTAGCCATTTGCTAACTTTCACAGAAATTTAATAAATGGAGTGGCATTACTTCTTGCAGAAATAGATGGAAAGTTGGATGAAACTTTTTGAGACACTGTTGTCATGGTTTCTGGTTTGCATTCCTACATTAGTTTATTAAATGAAATTAGTTTTCTGGGAATATCTCAGAAACTCTTGGCTTTAGAGCCTTAAAATGTAGTTTTCGCGGACACTTTACGGCTGTTAAGGGGCCCCGAGTTTTGTTTCTGACACCAAGGGGCTGAAAATAAGCTTTGTCTCGTCGTTGTAGGCCGTAGTATAATAATAATTATAATAATTATATAACAATATAGGGATATAATAGACCTTCCGTACCACACCAGCACGTGTAAATCGTGTGAAAAATTCTAGAGTACCCCTTGACCCCCTTAAGCGCATTATATGTATTGATGAATTTTACAGATTAATTTGGTTCCGTTATAACCTTATAGCCGTTTGCAAACTATCTCAGTAATGTAATAAATGGAATTGTATTGCGGCCTACAGGAATAGATGGACCTGTGAGTTTCTGTTGCCATTTTCTGGGAATATCTCAAAAACTGTTGGTTTTAGGGCCTTAAAATGTGGTTTTCTGGGGCCCTTTGGGGCCCCCGAGTTTCGTTTCTCACATTGAGGGGCTGAAAAAGAGCTTTGTCTTGCCCTTCTACGCCTATTTCAGCAAGTATTTTAAGGGGGTAGGCCCCCTTTTATGAGAGGTACAGAGAAGAGTTACATCAATGATTAGTGTCGTGCCTCTGATGGATATCTGTACCAATTTTTACGTTGATCCAACCAGCCGTTCTCGAGTTATAAGGGAACAAAATTGTCCACAGACAGACAAAAAAAAAAAAATCGCGCGCATCCGTCATAAAACAGTCTGAAACGCGTAAATAACGCACATTTCCGTAGAAATTCAGAAAAAACAGACAAACTTTCATTTATATTGCACCCTTCAATAAAGCATGGTTTTCTCAAGATTCATCTACGGGGTCGTGTTCAGTCCTGACTGCGTTACACAGCAAAGTTCGCTTAAAAACAACATGCTCTAATGAATAGAAAAGTCCATGACAGAGGCTATACTAGAAATAAAATGAATAACAAGTAGAATAAAAGAAATTTAATGACTGAAAATTATGTGCATAATAATAATAATAAATAAAAAGAAATCCTCCCTGACTTTCACCCCCTTAAGAAATAAATATATTACTGAGCGGTAAGACTCGCTCCACCAACAAACAATGTGAGTACAGCTTCACACAAAATGATTAATCAAAACATAAACTTTGAGCGGTAAGAACTCGCTTGTCACAACATATGGATACAAGTCCATTTTTCCTGGTCAAGAAGTTATATAATGCGTGGTGTACTGCTCGTTAATAAGAAAATGAGTACTGATGCGAGTCCGTTTACAACTGAAACAGTCATGTTGCTCACGGAGTTGCATCTTTTAAATCACACTACGGCTATGGGACCCACCCTTAATTAATACACTATAATTACTACTGACACATGCAAGATCTAGTAATATAAAAAAATGACGAATCTCCCTGAGATTCCAGCTGGTGCCAACGCACACAAAATAAAAAGAGCATGCCAAAACGCTCTCATCACAACTTGGGAACACAGCCTCGCGCACCCTAATGCCACACGGGGTCATTGAACGCGTAAAATAAACACACAAGAAATAAAGCAACAGCAACAAAATACAAGAGTAGTGGTTTTGTGGGGGTTCTATATCCTCCTCCTCACCCCCCTCACAAGATGGCGGCGGTGCGATATCTCTCGAACCCATGGTTGGATTTTAAAAAATGAGGTGTTGTTGAACTCGGGCTAACACCCCCTTTCCAATAGACAACATATTTCCACCCCAAAAATAAAACCCACCCTACTAGGGGTGAAAATTGTAATTTTTTAGAGAATCTCTCTTTCCAATTGCAACATGTGAGAGTTTGAATGCCGATATGGATTTAAACGTTGTTCCACATAAAGTGCATGTGTACGTTCGATAGCCACTATGAATTAACATGCTTGTTTTTGTTTTGTTTTTTACGCATGCCCACTCATGGCTTTTGTAAGAGGGTGGGGGAGTGGATCCATGTGGATGGGTTATTGTTGACAGGTCATTGTTGACAAGTCATTGATGACAGGTCCTTGTGGACGAGTCCTTGTGGACAAGTCCTTGTGGACGAGTCCCTGTGGACGAGTCCTTGTCCCTTTGGACTGATCCCTTTGGACGGGTCCCTTTGGACTGGTTCCCACGGACTAGCCCATGAATTTATTTAAATTATATCAAAGGGCCTAACTACATTTGTGTGTGTTAAACTGACGTTGTTCACCACAACTATAATGGGATAACGATATGAAAGGAAAGTGACGAAATACATGTGAACATACAAGGGATCTAACTTGGTGGATGGATGTGTTCTAACGAGTCATTTGTAGTTGAAAGAGAATAATACATGTTCTTAAGATGTTAAAACTGAGGAGATGGTACGTGCAGTAAACCGACTTGTTACTTCCTGTGTCATATTACAGACATGACAGAGAGCGCGCAGATCTGTTGCTATGACTAACGATGCAGTAATTTGAAACCGCAAGTGTTCATGAAGACAATGGATGATGATCATGCAAAGTTATCAGTTATTGGATATTACACAGGTGTTCCTTCCGGTGTCATGTTGCTGACATGGCAGGGAGCGCACACTGCTGTTGCTATGACTGACACTGCAGTAATTTGAAACCTCAGGTGTTGATTAAGACAATGGGTGATGATCATGCAAAGTCAGCAGTAATTGGATACCACGCAGGTGTTCCTAGTGTACTTTGGACTCTCAATTGTATTGGGAAAGGAATTGCAATGATCTGCAAAAAACTGCTGACACGAGCGATGAGAGTTTATATAAGAGAGGTGTCCTATATTTCCCTACTGTCAGTCTTTATTACTCGCTTTGAGTGAACAGTGCTCTATTACTGCTCAAGAGTTGTAAAAAAAACAACTTTTTTTGGGGTAGAAAATCATTAAATTATTTTGCAAGGTAAGTACTTATTATTAATTGATTGTAGTCTTTTATTACTAATTGATGTTGAAGTTATTGATTGGAATGTATTTATTGATTGATTGATTGATTGATTGATTGATTGATTTGTTTACAGATAATTGGGTACCTGTAGGTTACCAGATTCCTACAATCTGTTCATTCAGTGGCAGCAGTTGATAAATTATACACACATCAAAAAAAGTTTTGCATCACCTCGGTTCCCAGATCTCCGGCATATAGACGTTGACTGTGTATATTGTATCCAAGATACAGTCCCTTTGACTGTTCATAGATGTCACTAAAACTGCTCAAAGATGTAAACAACCATGCATGAGCAGGGCCTATTAGACGGAGGGGGTACGACAGCCGATCAGTTCCAGTCATTCCACCAGGACGAAGGTACGCTGCTCATGTTGTCTGTAGTTCTACCATGCCTAGAAGGTCAATACCGCAGTTCGATCGCGTCCGCATTGTTACTTTGTGTCAAGAAGGGCTCTCAACAAGGGAAGTTTCCAGGCGTCTCAGAGTGAACCAAAGCGATGTTGTTCGGACATGGAGGAGGTACAGAGATACAGGAACTGTCGATGACAGGCCTCGCTCAGGCCGCCCAAGGGCTACTACTGTAGTGGATGACCGCTACTTACGGATTGCCGCTCGGAGGAACCCTGACAGCAATGCCACCATGTTGAATAATGCGTTTCGTTCAGCCACAGGACGTCGTGTTTCAACTCAAACTGTGCGCAATAGGCTGCATGATGCGCAACTTCACTCCCGACGTCCATGGCGAGGTCCAGCTTTGCAACCCCGACACCATGCAGCGCGGTACAGATGGGCCCAACAACATGCTGAATGGACCCCACGGAATTGGCATCACGTTCTCTTCACCGATGAGTGTCGCATATGCCTTCAACCAGACAATCGTCGGAGACGTGTTTGGAGGCACCCTGGTCAGGCTGAACGTCTTAGACACACTGTCCAGCGAGTGCAGCAAGGTGGTGGTTCCCTGATGTTTTGGGGTGGCATTATGTGGGGCCGACGTACGCCACTGGTGGTCATGGAAGGCTCCGAAACGGCTTTACGATACCTGAATGACATCCTCCGACCCATAGTGCAACCATATCGGCAGAATATTGGAGAGGCATTTGTCTTCATGGACGACAATTCTCGACCTCATCGTGCACATCTTGTGAATGCGTTCCTTCAAGATAACGACATCGCTCGACTACAGTGGCCAGCATGTTCGCCAGACATGAACCCTATCGAACATGCCTGGGATATGTTGAAAAGGGCTGTTTATGGACGTCTTGACCCACCAACCACTCTGAGAGATTTACGCCGAATTGTCGTTGAGGAGTGGGACAATTTGGACCAACAGTGTCTTGATGAACTTGTGGATAGTATGCCACGGCGAATACAGGCATGCATCAATGCAAGAGGACGTGCTACTGGGTATTAGAGGTAGTGGTGTGTACTGCAATCTGGACCACAAATGCTGAAAGTCTAGCTGTACGATGGTACAACATGCAATGTGTGGGTCTCATGAGCAATAAAACGAGCTGAAATGTTGTTTGTGTTGATCTCTATTCCCTTTGTATTTAACGGTTCCGGAACTCTTGGAACCGAGGTGATGCAAAACTTTTTTTGATGTGTGTAAAAAGGTAAGTGCCCCTCTAATAACTTTTAAACAGTGGTTAGATTTTGATTACCAGTGTATTAAGTCTGAATGCTCATTGCTAGGTGTCAGTGACAGAGGGAATATTTAAAGACTTAACCTCAGTTCACCTAACATAACCTAACTTTACCTAACTTAACCTTGTCACGTGACATGTTTTACAAGTTTAGACTTGCTTTATGACTGACTATGACGTCACACTTAGCTCACTTAACTGGTGGCTGCTGGTTTCTATCACGTGAAATGTTCTACAAGTTTAGACTTGTTTTTAAGACTGGCTATGACGTCACACTTAGCTCACTTAACTGGCGATCGCTGGTTTCTATCACGTGACATGTTCTACAAGTTTAGACTTGCTTTAAGACTGGTTATAACGTCACACCTAGCTCACTTAACTGGCAACCACTGGTTTCTACCACTCTATCAAGTTCCAATGTTCACCGCTAGGTGTCAGTGACAGTGGTATATAGTAACCCCCAGTTAGAACTGCATGAAGTTAGACTTGCTAGGAGTTCACAGATGATCGATTTAAATACCCTGCTATAACCATTGACTGGAATGTAATTAAACTATTTATATAGTACTTTGTTTTATCATTTATTATCATTTATGATTTCTTTCTTTTATAGGTAATTTCGACAGTGATCATTATGTTCAAGTGTGGTGACTGTAAGAAACAGTTCTCAAGACCTGACAACCTTCAACGACATGCAAATGTTAAACATGACATTAAAATGTTTGTGTGCAGTCATTGTGCTACCACATTTAACAGACAAGATAATCTTGCACGTCATGTAAATTTAATGCATGTTAGTTCAGCACCTTTTTCATGTTCAGTTTGTGATCTTGGTTTTTCTGCTGTAAAGCGATATCAATCCCACATGGTTAAAGTGCATGGTGAACAACAAGAATTGAAATCTGTAAAGCCAACAACTAGCACGGAACCTTTAAACGAATGTGATGCTCAAAAGCGTAAACATTCTCAAGATTGTGAAAATAGTTGTGCAACAAAAAGAAAGAAGAATGGTGAACCTTCAATAACACATTGTGATGTATGTAATATTGATGTACCTTCTTCAATCATTCATGGACATTTACGCAGTATTCAACATAAAAATAACACTTGCCATGAAAGAAATTCTGGAAATATTGAACAAATTGGTAGTGCATTTAAAAGTCGAATTGCTAGTTATAGACTTTATAGTGAAGAAAAAACTCAAAGTATTGAATCATTTTTAGAAAATGTTCAACCTACTGTGTTTGGCTTGGTAGTGCCCCCGTAATTGAATTATATAGAGACCACGGTGGCTATTTTGGAAATTATAGCGAAAGTTATGGCTGTCATAGTTATGACGTGGGTAGTCATGACGTAAGCACGGATGACGCAGACGTTATGCAAGCAGGCTACTTGAGCTGAGATTCTCAGTGACGTCAGCATTTATTCGAGAAGGATCCGAGATCTACGACGCAGTCGCGAGAAACGTGGAATTCTGCTGAGGAAGAAATTATGCTATTGGAGGGGAGACTTAAACCAATGAACGATAGTTTAAAGGAAGACGGAGATTGCTGAAACTATGGTATTTTTATTACTTTTTGGAATGCAGAATTGTGGAAATTCATTTGCAGTAGAGGCATTGTTCTGGAATTTTGGTGAAATTTATTTTCAGTTTTTGAATTATGAAAATCCGTCAGGTATTGACGAAGTTGGAACTTCTAGCGATGACGCAGTAACACGCGATGGAAGGGATAGATACGCCCCTTAGGAAGTTCATAAAAGGCCTTGCGCAGAAGAGAGGAGTCTCATTCCTCATTCTCAGATTATAAATCAATCGTCAGATTTTCAAATAAGCATTTCAGTGAAACGTCGAGTGAATCAGTAGTGAAAAAGTCGTCTTTGTAACGCGTGGCGAAGCCACTAGTCGAACATACAAGCAGTGCAGGTTTACTGTGAAGTAAATCTAGGTGAAGTTGAAACGACACTTATAACGCTTCTACAAGATTAGCTGTGAACAGTTAGCGGTCGCTTATAAGCTAATTCTCTTGTGCATTGCTACAGTAAGGACTGTAGAAAAGCTGAACAATTTCGAAGAAGTATTTTGGAAGTTATTGACAAAATTAGACGACTGACAAAAGTGATTTTCTCGCCACAGAAGAAACACTTTTTGTATAGCCAGACTCAACGCTACGGCTGACAGGGCTAGTGAAATAGGGAGACTTCAGATTGCTATTGTGACACAACGCTACAATATAATGGAGCAATTTAATAAGGCAGTTTGTTCTTCTAATACTTCAACCGAAGAGCATATGGAAGGCTAAAGGACTTAATGCAATTGGGACATATTTCAACGGAGTAAAATAGCAGCATGGAACTTCGCTAATTGCTATTCCATACAAGCGAACATGTGGTAAATAACCATCTACACCCATGTTTCGTAATTAAAGGCTGAACACTATCAAACAGCAATAGAAATGATTTCATACTTTCTGAATATGAATATCTCTTCGGAAATTTATACAAAAACTTCAAGGCGATTTTCAACTGGAACTTCAGGGATTTTTCAAGAGAGGTCAGGGTTGTCCCGACTCACAAAGAAGATTATTGCCGGAAGGATGTCGTTCGTCTTCGTGAAGCAGTTCGATTCTTCGATGGTGCTGTTTCTGGTTTCGAGGATGGAGCTCAGCTTTAACTTGGTGAAATGGATCCATCAACAGTCTTCTTTGGGGAATTTTCCTCTGGAACGTCAATCGGCAGATAAGGTAGTCGTGAACGTTTATTGTATTTGAGTTTCTTAGCAATGTTTGAGCAACTATTTTTCCCATATTTTTGTCCTCATGTTTTGCCCGATATTCTTGTTTGAGATTCCTATTCTCAGTACACCTTGATGAGTTATACCTTTTTCGACGTTTTGTTAAGACATTGTTATGTCATGGGCATTGTTAAATGTTTTTGAATCAGTTGAGACTGATATTTAGATTTTTCAGTAATTTGCTTATTTTTGTAGTCACGATATGACTGTAAGTTAATGATTTTTATGGCAGATTTAAATTAAGACAGCGTGTCACTTTATTAAAGTAATTCTACCCCAGTTTAATTACTTTGACCAATTTTCTGTCATCATCAAGAAGGAAGAACATTTAAATGATTTTAGAGCGTTAAAATCCAGTACGTTGTCGACGATCTTGGAAATACTAGTCGTTATTTGAATTGATTACAACACAGACATTTATCGTCAGTCATGAACGACCATTGCATCTTAGGCAATTTTGTGAAAGATGAACATTAATTATGAATTATTGAATGCATTAAATTCGTGAAACTTGTGTTAGGTTTTTTCTCATATAGAGATTTATATAATGATGTTTGCATTCCCCAGTCTAATTGGATTCTATTCGACTATTATGCAGTTAGTCGCACTTTGTTTGATGATAGTATTTTTATACTACAATTCTTTTAAGATGTTAATCTTAAATTTTGATAGACCAGACAGGCGTATATAAGCGTATTCACTATTAAATTTGTTTGTGATTGGCAAATTTTTATTTCATTTCGATTCATGAATGAAATCCACGAAGTTTAAATGACAACAGTTTTGAAACAATTATTGATATAAAAATTTTTAAGTGGAACTATGAATGTATAATCGATAGTGCAGCGGACATGTTGAAAGTCGCTGACGTATAATGCCCTTAAATAAATGAAGGAGATTCCCACAGTAATTAATGATGATAAAGATTGTATTAGGGAGTTTTTTGTAAATGCTGTGGATGATTTTAATGCCATATAGATTAATATATGATGAATTTTGGGCTATTTTGAATGCAGTTTGTGCATTATTTTGTAAGCGAAGTATTTTCCGCTAGAGTGTATGGTCATAGTTCGTTGAAAATTAATCAAGTGAATTTACTGTTATGATTAACAAGAGTTTGAAAGAATTTGAGATAAGATTTTGAATGAAGATTGCCGTCACAAATAATTACATTTATTACAACCTTTATTAAACCAGATTGTGACATTTACATGTATAACTAACCTTCATTGGTCGATTATATTAAACACGATTATGAATTTACCAACCGAATAAAACATGTGGTTCAATGTATTTCTTAAATTATTAATTTAAATAATTTAAATGTTGATAGTGTAAATAATAAATGTAAATATCTTTGACAATAATGTGGAACGAAAGTAATGTTAAAGGCGTGTTTAAAATTTTTGTAATTATTTTCGACAATATTATAAACAATTTCCAATTGTTATAAATAATTTATGTGATTTTGTTATAAACATTTAAGAGTGTGTTTTATACTCTAAACTATGCTTTTTAAACATTTAGATGATAACTTAACAAGTTTAAGGATAGTTAAAATAATCCAGTGGGATGTAAGTTAAACATTTGAAAGATTTGCGTCAATATGTATGAGTTGTCTTGTAGACATTTAAAGCTTTAAAAGGAGCTGAATTCTTACGTAAGTGTGGCGTGAGGAGTGCGCCCCATTTGACAGGTGTGAGCCAGGTTAAAGAGTAGACCAGCCGGCCAGACATCTGGTTACAAGCAGGCGAGGTCGATACTCCGGCCTTGTGCCTATTTATACCAGTGCAATGTTTATTAAAAGAAACCAAATGCTCTATATATGTCGTACCCTGTCTTCCTCATCCAATCCAAATGTGTTATAAAATGTTACGTTATTTTGAGCTCAAGGGAGCTAGCATATTGTTTGATAAATTTGCAAGTCCTTTAGGAGGACGTAGTCAGATTGACATAGGCTACTGATAGCCACGTTTATTTTGTTGAGTTGTGAAAATCATACTCTTTATTTGAAAATAAAGCTCTTGTACAGTTCAAAGTTCTCGTCTTCGGTCTGGTTCATTTTTAAATGTCATGGTGAAGGTTATTGTGAGAGCATACTTTAAGGATCCTGTTGTCAACCCAATCCCCGAGATATTTATAAGAGGTAAGTAAAAGTAAGTATGTAACCCCGTCTATTTTGGTGTGGTCCACAATAATTTTTCTTGGTAACTTCTGTGTTCAAACCTCGGTAGTATCTGTCAGTGCCATTTTCATTGATGTAGCTGAGCTGGTGCGATTGATTGTTGGCAATCCGATTGAGGGGGCGGATATCTGACAGCCTAATATCCGGGTAAACGGGGACAGAAGGATTGGCGCACCTAAAACGTTGGGGCTCGATTCAACATAACTGGATCACCAGGTTGAACGCCAGTAGGATTGGCAAACCTAAAACGTGTGGTTCGATTAGACTCAAATAAAGAGGTTGATTCTTTGTTAGATGTCTAGGCCAATTGTAGAATTTAAGAGTGTGATTATATAGGAATTAAATGTTGCATTGTAGTAGGAAAATTACACTCAGAAAAGATCAGATCTTATGCAACTTGAGAAAGGTTAAATGGGCTGGAAACTTAGAAAAATCGCCTATGATCTGGAATCTTATTTTATTTGACCGGCTTATGACATTTTAGTCATATTAAAGATAAAATTAAATTATTTGGATTGTAAATGTAAATTATTTGTGATAAGATATTTTAAAATGAGCCAGGGAAATTTGAACATGTGCTTGAGTTTGTTTCAACATGAAGTGTCTTCGAAGGTTAATTATAAGGTAGTTATAAGTTAGATTTAAGACAGAAAATTGATCAAATTATATATGGTGAAAAGTGTTGCTCAAATGTTGTTATTTTGCTCTTTTGATGTATGTCCCTACAGCAGTCTAATTTTTGAATAATATTGTAATGGCAGATGAAAGTTTGAAGATGATGTTAGCGGAGATGTCTGCTAATATGAAGCAGATGAGTGAGAGTATGAAGGAGATGGAAGCTAGGAGTACTAGTCGAATGGAGGAGAATACTAGTCGAATGGAGGAGAATGCTAGTAATTTGTCTGCTAATTTGAAAGCAAGAATGGAGGAGAATGCTAGTAATTTGTCTGCTAACTTGAAAGCTAGCATGAATGAGAGTATGAAGGAGAATGCTAGTCGAATGGAGGAGAATATGAAAACTCTTCAGACCAGTTCTGCTAACTTAGAGGATAATATGTCGCGTTTACAGATTAATACCCAAGGAATTGAGAATACTGTAACTGACATCCGCTCAGACGTGTCCAATGTTAAAATAGATGTGTCTAATATGCATAAAAATGTTGCTGATGTTAAAATTGATGTTGCTAATGTGCATAAAGATCTCACAATGTTGAATTTAGATGTTGCTAATGTCCGTAGTGATATTTCTTGTGCTAGGGCTGAGGTAGTTGTTGTCAAAAATGATGTTGCGACTGTCGAAGACAAGGTTGAGGAAGTCCAAAGAGGAATCCAAAATGTTAGAACTGATGTGTCCAATGTTCAGGTTGATATTAATAACATTCATTCGGATGTAAACGAAATGCAAAGCGACATAAATAAAATTCAAGTAGAGGTCAACACAGTTTTCGTAGATGTTGCTAAAGTCCAAACTGATGTAAATAAAGTCAGGGAAGAGATAGAAAATTCAAAAACTCTTTGTACACGTAATATAAGTGCATTAACGACTAGGCTAGTTGATGAGTCAGTTAGAACGACAGCTTCTTTAGAAGGTTTAAAGTTTGATGTAGAGGTCATGAGAACCCAAGTATTAGACCATAATAAAGTATTGAAAGAGGATATTGAATTAGACATAGCAGAAATGTTAACGGCAAATGTAGAAATATGGAAAGAAGAGTGGATTAGGTCAAGTGGGGAACACGTAACCCAAATTCAGGATCGTATTGAAAGGAAACTTGCCAGTACTCAAATTGATATTAACAATGAAGTAGTACAGATTAGGAAAGATTTAAGCGTCAGGATGGATTCGCTATCCGAAAGACAAGTTGAAGATAGGACAAAATTAGATCAGGATGTGCAAACATTAAAATCTGCATTAGAGGAACAGATTCATAAAGTTGTCTCTGATGTGAACGAAACGACGAGTAAACTACAGAATTTGAAGTTAGGAGAGGTTAATTTAATGGAGACCTACAAGGAAGAGTTAATCAAGAAAGTATTAACGGAAATCACTGACAAGGATACAGTAGGCTTGGCTTGCGAAACTAGTAGGAATTATGCCAGAAGATATAACCTAGATCCAGAAGAGAGAGACGTGACTCCTGAAGAACGTATATCCAGATTCAGGGAGGAAGATGACGAGAGGAATATGGAACCTGAGTGGAACTATCGTGATAGTGGGAAAAACTACCCGGATTCATATCCGAGGAACGTAACGGTCATCAGGAATTTTGAAGATAAACCGCAAAAATTCAGTAACACGGATAGTTTGACACCTATCGAATATGTAAGAAACCTCAAAGATTATTTCATCGAAGCTCACATTCCCAGAGAGAGAGAGATGAAGATAGTGGAGAGATATTTGATTGGAGGACCCCTCGAATGGTTTTGCGCATTTAGATACACATTCAGTAACTTTGACGAGTTTGCAGAGGCATTAATCAAACGATTTTGGTCCATAGAAGCGCAGAATTCGTTAAGAGCGGAGGTGTATTCAAGAAAATATACCCCAAATTTGGAAATGTATTCATGGGGCCGTTTAGGATTACGAACGCCTATGGGAATAACTGCTATTAACTCTACGATGATGAGAATAATGTCATTTACGGCAAGTTCAATGCTGGAAATTTAAAAAGATACTATACTAGAGTAAGCCAGTAATAATTCAATTTCGTGTTCAAGAGAGTTGAGGCACTTGTAACACTGAGTTTAAAAACAATTTGCAACTGTTTTTAAAACGTGGTGAGAGGAGAATGCCCCCGTAATTGAATTATATAGAGACCACGGTGGCTATTTTGGAAATTATAGCGAAAGTTATGGCTGTCATAGTTATGACGTGGGTAGTCATGACGTAAGCACGGATGACGCAGACGTTATGCAAGCAGGCTACTTGAGCTGAGATTCTCAGTGACGTCAGCATTTATTCGAGAAGGATCCGAGATCTACGACGCAGTCGCGAGAAACGTGGAATTCTGCTGAGGAAGAAATTATGCTATTGGAGGGGAGACTTAAACCAATGAACGATAGTTTAAAGGAAGACGGAGATTGCTGAAACTATGGTATTTTTATTACTTTTTGGAATGCAGAATTGTGGAAATTCATTTGCAGTAGAGGCATTGTTCTGGAATTTTGGTGAAATTTATTTTCAGTTTTTGAATTATGAAAATCCGTCAGGTATTGACGAAGTTGGAACTTCTAGCGATGACGCAGTAACACGCCATGGAAGGGATAGATACGCCCCTTAGGAAGTTCATAAAAGGCCTTGCGCAGAAGAGAGGAGTCTCATTCCTCATTCTCAGATTATAAATCAATCGTCAGATTTTCAAATAAGCATTTCAGTGAAACGTCGAGTGAATCAGTAGTGAAAAAGTCGTCTTTGTAACGCGTGGCGAAGCCACTAGTCGAACATACAAGCAGTGCAGGTTTACTGTGAAGTAAATCTAGGTGAAGTTGAAACGACACTTATAACGCTTCTACAAGATTAGCTGTGAACAGTTAGCGGTCGCTTATAAGCTAATTCTCTTGTGCATTGCTACAGTAAGGACTGTAGAAAAGCTGAACAATTTCGAAGAAGTATTTTGGAAGTTATTGACAAAATTAGACGACTGACAAAAGTGATTTTCTCGCCACAGAAGAAACACTTTTTGTATAGCCAGACTCAACGCTACGGCTGACAGGGCTAGTGAAATAGGGAGACTTCAGATTGCTATTGTGACACAACGCTACAATATAATGGAGCAATTTAATAAGGCAGTTTGTTCTTCTAATACTTCAACCGAAGAGCATATGGAAGGCTAAAGGACTTAATGCAATTGGGACATATTTCAACGGAGTAAAATAGCAGCATGGAACTTCGCTAATTGCTATTCCATACAAGCGAACATGTGGTAAATAACCATCTACACCCATGTTTCGCAATTAAAGGCTGAACACTATCAAACAGCAATAGAAATGATTTCATACTTTCTGAATATGAATATCTCTTCGGAAATTTATACAAAAACTTCATGGCGATTTTCAACTGGAACTTCAGGGATTTTTCAAGAGAGGTCAGGGTTGTCCCGACTCACAAAGAAGATTATTGCCGGAAGGATGTCGTTCGTCTTCGTGAAGCAGTTCGATTCTTCGATGGTGCTGTTTCTGGTTTCGAGGATGGAGCTCAGCTTTAACTTGGTGAAATGGATCCATCAACAGTCTTCTTTGGGGAATTTTCCTCTGGAACGTCAATCGGCAGATAAGGTAGTCGTGAACGTTTATTGTATTTGAGTTTCTTAGCAATGTTTGAGCAACTATTTTCCCCATATTTTTGTCCTCATGTTTTGCCCGATATTCTTGTTTGAGATTCCTATTCTCAGTACACCTTGATGAGTTATACCTTTTTCGACGTTTTATTAAGACATTGTTATGTCATGGGCATTGTTAAATGTTTTTGAATCAGTTGAGACTGATATTTAGATTTTTCAGTAATTTGCTTATTTTTGTAGTCACGATATGACTGTAAGTTAATGATTTTTATGGCAGATTTAAATTAAGACAGCGTGTCACTTTATTAAAATAATTCTACCCCAGTTTAATTACTTTGACCAATTTTCTGTCATCATCAAGAAGGAAGAACATTTAAATGATTTTAGAGCGTTAAAATCCAGTACGTTGTCGACGATCTTGGAAATACTAGTCGTTATTTGAATTGATTACAACACAGACATTTATCGTCAGTCATGAACGACCATTGCATCTTAGGCAATTTTGTGAAAGATGAACATTAATTATGAATTATTGAATGCATTAAATTCGTGAAACTTGTGTTAGGTTTTTTCTCATATAGAGATTTATATAATGATGTTTGCATTCCCCAGTCTAATTGGATTCTATTCGACTATTATGCAGTTAGTCGCACTTTGTTTGATGGTAGTATTTTTATACTACAATTCTTTTAAGATGTTAATCTTAAATTTTGATAGACCAGACAGGCGTATATAAGCGTATTCACTATTAAATTTGTTTGTGATTGGCAAATTTTTATTTCATTTCGATTCATGAATGAAATCCACGAAGTTTAAATGACAACAGTTTTGAAACAATTATTGATATAAAAATTTTTAAGTGGAACTATGAATGTATAATCGATAGTGCAGCGGACATGTTGAAAGTCGCTGACGTATAATGCCCTTAAATAAATGAAGGAGATTCCCACAGTAATTAATGATGATAAAGATTGTATTAGGGAGTTTTTTGTAAATGCTGTGGATGATTTTAATGCCATATAGATTAATATATGATGAATTTTGGGCTATTTTGAATGCAGTTTGTGCATTATTTTGTAAGCGAAGTATTTTCCGCTAGAGTGTATGGTCATAGTTCGTTGAAAATTAATCAAGTGAATTTACTGTTATGATTAACAAGAGTTTGAAAGAATTTGAGATAAGATTTTGAATGAAGATTGCCGTCACAAATAATTAAATTTATTACAACCTTTATTAAACCAGATTGTGACATTTACATGTATAACTAACCTTCATTGGTCGATTATATTAAACACGATTATGAATTTACCAACCGAATAAAACATGTGGTTCAATGTATTTCTTAAATTATTAATTTAAATAATTTAAATGTTGATAGTGTAAATAATAAATGTAAATATCTTTGACAATAATGTGGAACGAAAGTAATGTTAAAGGCGTGTTTAAAATTTTTGTAATTATTTTCGACAATATTATAAACAATTTCCAATTGTTATAAATAATTTATGTGATTTTGTTATAAACATTTAAGAGTGTGTTTTATACTCTAAACTATGCTTTTTAAACATTTAGATGATAACTTAACAAGTTTAAGGATAGTTAAAATAATCCAGTGGGATGTAAGTTAAACATTTGAAAGATTTGCGTCAATATGTATGAGTTGTCTTGTAGACATTTAAAGCTTTAAAAGGAGCTGAATTCTTACGTAAGTGTGGCGTGAGGAGTGCGCCCCATTTGACAGGTGTGAGCCAGGTTAAAGAGTAGACCAGCCGGCCAGACATCTGGTTACAAGCAGGCGAGGTCGATACTCCGGCCTTGTGCCTATTTATACAAGTGCAATGTTTATTAAAAGAAACCAAATGCTCTATATATGTCGTACCCTGTCTTCCTCATCCAATCCAAATGTGTTATAAAATGTTACGTTATTTTGAGCTCAAGGGAGCTAGCATATTGTTTGATAAATTTGCAAGTCCTTTAGGAGGACGTAGTCAGATTGACATAGGCTACTGATAGCCACGTTTATTTTGTTGAGTTGTGAAAATCATACTCTTTATTTGAAAATAAAGCTCTTGTACAGTTCAAAGTTCTCGTCTTCGGTCTGGTTCATTTTTAAATGTCATGGTGAAGGTTATTGTGAGAGCATACTTTAAGGATCCTGTTGTCAACCCAATCCCCGAGATATTTATAAGAGGTAAGTAAAAGTAAGTATGTAACCCCGTCTATTTTGGTGTGTTCCACAATAATGTTTCTTGGTAACTTCTGTGTTCAAACCTCGGTAGTATCTGTCAGTGCCATTTTCATTGATGTAGCTGAGCTGGTGCGATTGATTGTTGGCAATCCGATTGAGGGGGCGGATATCTGACAGCCTACTATCCGGGAAAACGGGGACAGTAGGTAATGTTTTATTAGAGCATAAAACAATAAAAACTAATTTTGAACTTTTTGGACTCTATGTAAAAACTGGGAGCGAAGGTGAAATTACGGATATCAAATCCTTTAATACAAAAAACGTAATTGTTAGCGAATCAACTAATATTAGTGATATATACCAAAATATTTCAAGTGCCATCATTGTGAAGAGTGAAGAGTTCCAGGAAAGGGAGTCAGGCTGGGCGTTGGTTGAAGTACTTTATTTAGAAACCAACCTGAATAAATACAACCCCCTTCGAGCATCATCATACATTGATTTGCCAGGATGGATTAAACGAAAGAAAGCTGTTGTGAACGTTTTGAATAATGATGACGCATGTTTTGCGTGGGCTGTAACTTCAGCTCTCCATCCAGCAGTGGAGAATATGGATAGATCATCATCTTACTGGGGTGTAAGGGGTAGGCTTTCTACTCAAATGTCAACCTCACCTGCACGTGGTGCACCCTGCTTTAGACTAACGAGGCTCTGACGACCGAGTGACTCCCGGGATAAGGAGTCCCCCACTATCATGCCACCGGCTCCCCAGGGAGGCGAATGAGCTGGTAGTGTTTAGGGCACTCTCTTGCCCCTGGGACAGGAAACTTTCCCTAAAGGCGGATGAACCACCTGTGGTCAACGGCATAGAAAGTCCTCAACGGTGGACCAGGCATAAGGGCAATGAGTCCCTCCTTGGCTGGAATGGTGGATGAAGGCTGCAGTGACTAGGATTTATTCAATCGTCTTGCATTTGCTTGCCATTGAACATCTTTCCTAGGTCATCAAGGAATGTGCGTTTGTTGATGTGCAGCAACATTCTCACGTTAAAAGATTTCACGCACAGCAGTCTTCCAACAACATTTGACTTTCTTCAAAGTCCTGCGGCGATCAAGAAGTTGCGACGGGGGCAGGATTGTGATGTCTGGGAGCCTCTAGTGATAACTTGGCACGTAGGCGGTAGATGTGTGATCGGTCGTCTTGCTTAGGGTTGTGGCTGTAGAGCAATTCGGACGCTGCAACTACGACTGAGCAGTCCTATTTAGGGTCCACTCTGCTCACCCCACATGGGGAAGGGGCTAGAAAAGGTGCCCTAAACATAGTCAGCCACTTATACTACCGATTGGATAGCCGCGTCCAAAGGTGTCACCTCCATGCGGTCGAAAATGTATAAGTAACAAATTTTATTTTGCAACCTGGAATGTAAGAACACTCACTGATGACCCCGCAAATGAGAGACCTGAAAGGAGAACAGCTATTGTGGGTAGAGAGCTACGGAGATATGACATTGACATAGCAGCACTTCAGGAGACCCGTCTTGCTGAGGAAGGTCAGTTGAATGAGCAAGGTGCAGGGTACAGCTTCTTTTGGAAGGGTAAACGTGAGGACGAACACAGAATACATGGAGTTGGCTTTGCCATTAAGAGCAAGCTTCTCAAGGATCTGTCAGAGCTTCCAACTGGGTATAATGAACGCTTCATGACACTAAGACTTCGGTTATATAACAACCAGCATGCCACGGTGATCAGCGCATACGCCCCCACACTAGATGCTGATGATGACAATAAGGAAAGGTTCTATTCAGATCTGGATACCGTCCTATCAAACATCAACCGTGAAGATAGGATCATCTTACTCGGAGATTTTAACGCTAGAGTGGGCAGGGACTACAATGTTTGGAATGGTGTCATTGGTAAGCGAAAACTCCAATGGTATCAGACTGCTCTCCAAATGCACTGAACATGAATTGGTAATCACCAATACTATCTTTCGCCAAAAGAATCGCTTTAAAACATCATGGCAGCACCCTAGATCGAAGCACTGGCATCTTATTGACTATGTGATTGTATGCAAGAAAGATTTACGAGATGTTCTTATCACCAAAGCAATGACAGGAGCCAATGACTGTTGGACAGATCACCGGCTTATCAGATCAGTTATGCGTATACCATTATCCACACAGAAGAGGAAGCAACAGAAGAGCTGTAGGAATATTTTTGATACCGAGAAGTTTGGTAAGTCAGAGCATATCTCCCAATATAAAGAGTTGCTTAGCCAGACACTGCCACAGGAATACCATCCAGATGTAACACTGCACTGGGAGAGTCTGAAGACCGCTATTCAGAACGCTTGCAAGGAAACGCTGGGATATAAGACCAGGAAACATCAAGACTGGTTTGATGAAAATGATGAAGAAATTGAAGCATTAATCTCAGAAAAGAGAAAAGCCTTGCAAACTTGGAGAAAAGATATGAACTCCCGTACTAAGAAAGAAGCATTTTGTCTTGCGAAGGCAAATGTCCAAAGAGGAACTCGTGCGCTCAAAAATGCATGGTGGACATCCAAAGCTAAAGAGCTGCAATATCTAGCCGACAAAGATTCGCGACAGTTCTTCCAAGCCACAAAAGCGATTTATGGCCCCTCCACGTTTGGTAGAAATCCACTTTGGTCCAGTGACAAAAGTACGCTTCTAAAAGATCAATACTCCATCATGAATAGGTGGAAGGAGCATTTTGAAGACCTCTTGAACCAGGACTCAGTTATTGATGAGCAGGTGTATGATATATTACAACAAGCACCCATCAAGGAAGAACTCGGTACCCTGCCAACACTAGATGAGGTTCAGTGTGCTATTAATCAAGCAAAGTGACACAAAGCCACTGGATGCGATGGAATACCGGCGGAAGCTCTCAAAGAAGGAGGTGAGGAACTCATAAGCCACATACATGATCTTATCATTAAAATTTGGAGAACTGAAAAAAATGCCTGCTGATTTCAGAGATAGTCTGATAGTTCCCATATTTAAGAAAGGTGATCGTGCAGACTGCAACAACTATCGTGGTATATCTTTGTTATCATGCCTTAGAAAGGTTATTGCTCGTATTTTGGCGAATCGTATTCTATCCCTGGTGGAGAAAATACTCCCAGAGAGCCAATGTGGTTTCAGGCCTTCTAGAGGAACTGCAGATATGATATTCACTGTTCGTCAGCTTCAGGAGAAATGTAGAGAGCAAAATAGACCTCTTTATATTGCCTTTATAGACCTCAGTAAGGCATTTGACATGGTAAACCGTGAAGCCTTGTGGAAGATTTTAGCATTGTATGGTTTTCCACTGAAATTTATTACCATCTTAAGACTACTCCACACTGATATGAAGGCAAATGTCATTGCTAACGACTCTATTGGAGAACCATTTCATATAAATACCGGTGTTAAACAAGGCTGTGTGATTGCCCCTACATTTTTTTCTCTGTACGTTGCCACTGTCATGCAGTTAGTCAAAGATGATCTTCCTACAGGTATACAGATAACTTACAGGATGGATGGGAAGATCTTTAATTTGAGCCGTCTAAAGGCAAGGACTCGAACATCTCTTGCTGCATTGGTTGAGTTACAGTACGCTGATGATAATGCAGTAGTAGCTCAATCAGAGGACGAACTTAGGAAAATCCTGAATGCTTTTTCTTCAGCATACAAAAAGATTGGGCTGAAACTTAGCACCAGTAAAACCCAAGTCCTCTACCAACCAGCCCCTGGACAAGGACAAAGAAACATCAATGTCACCATCGACGGAGCGAAGCTTCAAGAAGTTAACACCTTTTCTTATCTTGGCAGCACCCTGTCATCAAGTGCAAATATAGATTCCGAAATCCAACACAGGATTAACCGTGCTGGGGCATCCTTTGCAAGATTGAGGTCTAGAGTTTTTGACAACCATGATATCAATGCTGCAACGAAGATCCTTGTGTACAATTCGGTTGTAGTTCTCACCTTACTTTACGGATCTGAATCCTGGACATGCTACAGACGTCATTTTAAAAAGCTGGAGCAATATCACCTGCGTTGTTTGAGGAGAATTCTTCGTGTGACATGGCAAGACAAACGCACAAACACCAGCATTCTCGAAGAAGCACAGACTACCAGTGTTGAAGGCATGCTTTTAAAACGTCAGCTGCGATGGATAGGACGCGTAATCCGCATGCCCAATAATCGCATTCCCAAGCAAGTGTTTTGCTCTGAACTAACTGAGGGCAAGCGCTGTGTGGGAGGTCCGAGGAAGCGATTCAAAGACGTACTAAAGGCTAATATGCAAATGTGCCATATTGATATCAACAACTGGGAGACCTTAGCTCTTGATCGCTCATCCTGGAGATCAATTGTTCATCGTGGTGCGATACTTTTTGAAGAAAACCGCCGACGTATGATAGAAGATCGGAGGCAGCGCAGAAAGAACAGAGTGTTCATTAGAAGACAGGGAATGAATGCGGATGTCTCACCTGGACCTGATACTACCTGTCATCACTGCGGGAAACTGTGTCTCTCCCACATTGGGCTTTTTAGTCACCTCCGGACTCATCGATGAAGAGTCATTCAGCATTGGAAGGCCAACCTACTCGAGACGAGTGTTTGCTATCATCATCATCATCCTCACTATTCTTCAGTGTTAGATTTAAAAGAAATAGAATTTCCTATGGCGATAAAAGACATTCAACGTTTTGAAGAGCTGAACAATGTAAGTATTAATGTTTATGGAATTGAAAATAAGAGTATAGTTGGTCCTCTATATTATACTCAGGAAAAATAGGATGCTCATATAAATTTACTATACATAACCGAAGGTGAAAATGCTCACTATTGATGGATAAAACATTTAAGTAGACTTGTTGGTAGTCAAGTATCAAAACATAAATCTAAGAAGTGGTTGTGTGATGGTTGTTTGCTACATTTCCAGAAAGAGGATCAACTAACTCAACATCAAAAATGGGGGTGTAATCATGTTTTGCGGTATTACCTACTCCTAAAAATAACATTCTAAAATTTAAGGATTATGAGAAACAGCTTCGAGTACCATTTGTTATATATGCTGACTTCGAGGCTTTGCTAAAACCTTTTAATACATGTTCATCGAATCCAGCCCAACCTTTCACCAACACTACTCACATTCATGAACCTTTTAGCTTTGCATATTATATTAAATGTAGTTATGATGACTCTTTAAATAAGTTTGAGCTCTATAGAGGACCTGATGCACCTAAAGTTTTTATGGAAAGACTTGAAAAAGATGCCATCCGTATATCCTCTATTTTAAATAGGATCATTCCAATGGAGCCACAAACTTCATCAGAGGAAATGAATTTTGAAACTGAAACTAATTGTTTTATATGTGGTGAATGTTTATATACAGACAGGGTTCGCGATCATGACCATTTAACAGGAAAATATCGTGGTGCTGCTCACCAAGAATGTAATTAAAATTATAGAGTAAGTAAATTCATTCCGGTCATTCTACATAACGGTAGCAAATACGATAACCATTTTATCGTTAAAGAATTTGGAGCTTCAGATGTGAAAATTGATGTGATTGCAAATAATAAGGAACAATACATATCGTTCACAAAATACATCAAAACTAGCAATAAAAAACCATTAAACTGCGATTTTTAGATTCATTCCGCTTTATGCCGAGTAGTCTTGATAAGCTGGCTAGTAATTTAAAATTAGATCAGTTTCATGAAATTCAACGTGTCTTTCCTAAAGAAGATGATTTTAATTTGATTCGTCAAAAGGGTATATTCTCGTATGAATATATTAACTGTGTGGAACGTCTTGAGGAGTGTTCTTTACCGTCGAAAGATGCATTTTACAGTTCCTTAAACACAAGTCATATCAGTGATCAGGAATATTTACATGCACAACGTGTATGGACACAGTTTGACACTCAAACTTTAGGAGAATTTTCGGACATATATTTGAAGACAGATGTATTATTATTAGCAGATGTTTTTGAAAATTCTCGGAATGTTTGTATGAAAACTTATGACCTTGATCCTTGTGAGTATTTCACTGCTCCTGGGTTAAGTTTCAGTTCAATGTTAAAAAAAACGAAAGTAAATTTAGAATTAATGACTGATATAGACATGATCAATTTTATAAAATCATCAATTCGAGGTGGATTAAGCCAATGTAGTGGACGGTACTCTAAAGCAAATAATAAATACATGCCTAGCTACAACCCTTGTGAAGAGTCAAAGTATATTGTCTACCTCGATGCAAATAACCAATATGGTTGGGCTATGAGTCAATATCTACCACTGAAAGATTTTCGCTGGCTGACACAACCTGAAATTGATGTCTTACATGTTGACACTCTTAATGATAACGATGATAAAGGATATATTTTAGAGGTAAATCTTGAGTACCCTAAAGAGTTACATGATGATCATAATGATTTACCATTTTGTCCTGAGAATATGAAATCTCCATACATCACATCACGAACAAAAATGTTAATTGCTAATGTAAATGATAAATGTAAATATGTAATACATTATCAAAACTTGAAACAGTGTCTACAGCATGGATTGAAATTAACTAAAATTCATCGCGTATTGCAATTTCATCAGTCAGCATGGCTCAAACCGTATACAGATCTAAACAATAATTTAAGAACACAGTCAACAAACGCGTTTGAAAAAGATTTTTATAAACTCATGAATAATAGTGTTTTTGGAAAGACTATGGAGAATGTTGATAAACGAGTTGATGTAAAGCTGATAAGAAAGTGGGAGAATGATGGTAAAAGGTATGGTGCGAGCAACTTAATAAGCAAGCCTAACTTTCATAGCTGTTCAATTATTCATGAGGATTTAGTTGTAATACAAATGAATCGTCTTAAAGTAACTTACAACAAACCCATATATGTGGGTTACACCATTCTGGAATTGTCAAAAACACTTATGTATGAATTTCACTATGATTATGTAAAGATAAACTATCTTGATAATGCTAAATTACTCTACACAGACACAGATTCTTTTATTTATGAGTTTAAAACTGATGATTTTTATGAGGATATCAAAACTGAGCTAAATAGGTTTGATACAAGTGACTATCCCGAGGATAATATTTACCATTTGCCTCTAGTAAACAGAAAGGTTCTTGGGAAATTTAAGGATGAATGTGCTGGTGTTATTATAGACACCTTTGTAGGTACAAGATCTAAATCATACAGCTATATGACAATTGATGATGTAGTAGTAAAGAAATTAAAAGGAGTGAAAAAGAATGTTGTTAGTAAAGAGTTAGATATAAGTGATTATAAAAACTGTATAGTTAGTAACCCACCTGTATTATATAAGAAAATGTGTGTATTTAGAAGTAAAAATCATCAACTACATACCAATTTGCTGAACAAAGTTGCTTTAAGTAATGAAGACAACAAACGATTCATTATACCCAATACGTTTGATACTCTTGCTTGGGGAAACAGTCGCATTGACGACTATTAATTTACTTGAGTCTAATGATCATTATATTGTAATATTTGTAGTGTGTTTTATATTGTAATATTTTTTTGTAAAAACTGTAAGTAGAATGTATAATGTTAGGCTACTGTAGATTAGTAAAAATAAGATAAATAATACATTTTAGTGTAAAATGTTTGCTTTTGTATATTACGAAAAAGATTTTAAAAAATGTACAGAATGTGTGAACTAAACAAGGGAATGTAAAAGATGTAAAGTGGAAATTGTAAATATCCATGTGTGAGAAAAGTGAAATGGCTATCACCATTTTAAAATTAAAAAGTCATTGTGATCTGGTAAACCTTGTTTTTATTTCACAACAACAAAAATGTACAGAATGTGTAAACTAAACAAGGAGAATGTAAAAAAATGAAAAGTGGAAATTGTAAATATTCATGTGTGAAAAAATGAAATGGCTATCACCATTTTTAAAAATTAAAAGACATTGTGATCTTGTAAACCTTGTTTTATTTCACAACAAATAGAGCTTTACAAAAATAGAATACAAAAGAAATACCAATTCCTCAATCCTTTTCAATGTTCATGTCCACTCATCATTAACTTTCCTTTTATAACACTAATCACAATGAGGGCTGCCAACCTCTCTCCCACTGAGACATCACAGGATGTCAAACGTTGTTTAGCTTTTCAACGATATTATCCACTACACGTCTTAATGCAGGATGACTGTGGTGATAAGAAAGGTACATGCTTGATCCAAAGGATTAATAGGTATATCACTACGCTGCAAAGGTTCTTCAAGACAAGTTCCAGGACTACACAAATAATAACCAGGTAGGTAGATTTCGAAAGTCAAGTATTGAATTACTTTGTTAATGACGCCATTGCCAGTACAGGTCTGGCATATCCTTTTCCATCGATGGTAAAAAGGTTTGATCTTCCTCCTCCTCTGTGGATGATGTTTATTGTTGCTGCTTTTTTTCTTCATTACTCCCGTGGAATGAGGAAACAAAGTCTTTACACTGACTTTTATGACCATGATACAGTTTGACTAGCTGGTAAGTAGCACACTGTCGCATAGAGGGTATTTTTGCCATAGCCACTTGCTTATGGTGATCATAATCCGTACATGGTTGCAATTCACTTAACACAGGGTCTTGAGTCCATGATTTTGGTACATGTTGCAAGATTTCTTTCACTGCATTTGCTGCCACATAATAAATGAATGATTTTGGAAGAGCCAATAATTCTTCTTTAGTAAAACTGTCTAGTTTCTTTTTACACACAAAGAACTTTCCAATCGCTTTATCAGTAGCATCCCCTTTCTCCATGGTATCACGTTGATGTTTACACGTCGCTTGTAGAAATCTCACTGGTGTCTTCCACAGGTAAACCTTTAGTTTTAATTTTATTTAACAACTCCCAGCAGGCATTGGTGGTTAGCCAATGAAACAATTGCCACACCTGTGCCAGGGCTTTATGGGTAATATTGTCACAGGGGCAGCGGTCCATGAGTGTTTGTAGCGAGGGACAGCCCATGTCCATTAAATCGATACATTGACAGTAAGACGCCAAAAATGGTTGTAGCCATTGACGTTTTTCACTACCTTTCACAAATACTACATGGGCAGAAGACAAGTGGGCTTTCATGACTATGTCCAGGTGCTTATATGAAATGGTTCCTTGCTTCCAGTATAGTTGCATATGAGTTTCAATCCACTGGGTTTGTTTACGGTCTTTATCACACAACAAATCAAACGCATAAGGTGGTTTAAACACCAAATGGGTAGCTTGTGATATCCAAAAAGTGGAACAATCGATGATGGCCACTTCTTTAAATATACATTTGTTATCTCCAATTTTAAACCCTTGACAGTCGACAATCAGTGTACGCAACATGTTCACTCTTGTCTGGATCAAGTCCAACTGACCACAGACTGACAATTGTTCAGTAAGGTGTACCCATGTCATTTACTTACATTCCATTCTAGTAAAAGAAAATAAAAACATCGAGTAGTCACTATAGAGGTTAGGATATGACAGGGGGGGGGGGCATAAGAAATAATAATATAACAACAACAACCAATTATAATTACATTATTTTATTAGCATAACAAGTTTTACATTCTTTTTTCATTCTAGGATAGAGGCGGTACCATTTCATACAACAAAAAAGTCTTTTGTGTTTATAGTGTCCATAACACCGATGATATTCTAATGTCTCTAAACTGGGTGTTTTTGACTGTGAGCTGCTCACTGAAGCACTGTTGACACCATAAAGCCCACACGTATCATAACTTTTTTCATCAGTCAGAGGCATGAGCGAGGGGTAACTTGAATGACAGGGTATATTACCCACTTCCATTCTGCACAGGTAGGGGCAGGCAGGTGACCAGCGCTGATGTTCCTGCATGGGTTCATCGCTCTCTTGCCATTGGTCTAAGATGATGGGACAAAACACACATTTCACTTCATCTCTTGTTTTTAAATAGTAGAATCCAGCGGCCGCTAAGGCTTGAGGGTTTATAAAAGGCACCGGCCACGTCGCAAAGGTCTTGATACGTTGTTCCTCAGATTTTAAATTCATGGATGTAACTTCTCTTGAGGCTTGAAAGCAAGACATGACTGAGCGGTTTGATGTGGGTTGACCTGCTATTTATACACTTGTCACTTGTCTTTGGACAGTGGATAATAGTTGACTTGTTTGTGATGAATAATCAGACAGTAGGCCGTGGTATTGGCTGGACCATTGTCATGCGTTTCAAAATCTAGTCGAATGTCAATATTGGATGGTTTGAAAGACTCTTCCTAGTAGGAACGGTCAAAGTCAATCAGTGGCGCCCCTGTCTTAAAAGCTTGGGGTGACAACATTGAACAATTCTCTTTTTGATAATACGACCATCTAATTTTAGAAAACAAGTCGTATAGGGGGCCAAACTTATTTTTTGAAAAATCTAAATCCAACCCTTCATAGGGAAACACAGCACCGTTGAGGAAAAGACGTGCATTTCTGAATTGCAGGTGATCAAATTGTGTGACATCTTTGGTTTGTTAATACTTGCGTTTCGTTTGAAAACCCACAATCATGTAGAGAGGTCTCTCTGTATAGCGGGCTGTTTTTATAGACCAACTGTGTGTGTTGGTGGTGGGCAATAAAGGATACTCATGGAGTGCCCAGCTTCTACATTCCATGGGTAGAGGTATATCTCTCTTTACCATTTTGAGTATGTCCAGTTTTTTGCTATCGTTAAGGGTCACATGAGGCACTTTCCATAGCAAGCGTTGTAGTTGAATTTTTGAATCAATGGGGGCATTGTTGGCTCCCTTGAGTGCATTATTATCACTCCTGTGTAGCGAGGGACAGCCCATGTCCATTAAATCGATACATTGACAGTAAGACGCCAAAAATGGTTGTAGCCATTGACGTTTTTCACTACCTTTCACAAATACTACATGGGCAGAAGACAAGTGGGCTTTCATGACTATGTCCAGGTGCTTATATGAAATGGTTCCTTGCTTCCAGTATAGTTGCATATGAGTTTCAATCCACTGGGTTTGTTTACGGTCTTTATCACACAACAAATCAAACGCATAAGGTGGTTTAAACACCAAATGGGTAGCTTGTGATATCCAAAAAGTGGAACAATCGATGATGGCCACTTCTTTAAATATAAATTTGTTATCTCCAATTTTAAACCCTTGACAGTCGACAATCAGTGTACGCAACATGTTCACTCTTGTCTGGATCAAGTCCAACTGACCACAGACTGACAATTGTTCAGTAAGGTGTACCCATGTCATTTACTTACATTCCATTCTAGTAAAAGAAAATAAAAACATCGAGTAGTCACTATAGAGGTTAGGATATGACAGGGGGGGGGGGGGCATAAGAAATAATAATATAACAACAACAACCAATTATAATTACATTATTTTATTAGCATAACAAGTTTTACATTCTTTTTTCATTCTAGGATAGAGGCGGTACCATTTCATACAACAAAAAAGTCTTTTGTGTTTATAGTGTCCATAACACCGATGATATTCTAATGTCTCTAAACTGGGTGTTTTTGACTGTGAGCTGCTCACTGAAGCACTGTTGACACCATAAAGCCCACACGTATCATAACTTTTTTCATCAGTCAGAGGCATGAGCGAGGGGTAACTTGAATGACAGGGTATATTACCCACTTCCATTCTGCACAGGTAGGGGCAGGCAGGTGACCAGCGCTGATGTTCCTGCATGGGTTCATCGCTCTCTTGCCATTGGTCTAAGATGATGGGACAAAACACACATTTCACTTCATCTCTTGTTTTTAAATAGTAGAATCCAGATAAAGCACCAGATAAAGCACTTGCCTTGTGTTGACCACAATGCGCTGGTGATCTTCAGCAAAGCCTAAAATCAGTTTAAGAGGTAAATATCCAGTAAAGGTGCCATCGGTGTGTACCATCCAGTCATTGATCGAGTCAGGGCACCAACCCGCCATGCAAAGTGTTTTAGCTTCTTCCTCACTATAAGAGGGATATAGTTTCATGACACTGGAAATACCCACATTTCGAGTGCTATCCACCACGATATCGTTAATCACATAACGCACTTCAGAAAACAGGAAGGCGAAAGCATGGTTGGCTAACTTGGATGTAGTGGGTGTAGAGCCATCGGCTTTGGTGAGCCGACCTTCAATCTGAATAACACTTTCATGCGGTAGAGTGTAAATATCTTGGTTGTTGATAACACATTGAATTTCATCATTGTTATTGAGTCCAGGTGTTTGAGCTTGATAAGAATGCAGATCAATTCTTACCACTCCTGGTTGCTCCTCGATGTGGTTCGCTACCTCTAGGATAGAATTCATCGCGGGGGTTAATGTGGTAACCCAAATGCTGTAAAATCTGCTTGTTCTGAGATGTTAACGTGTATTCACGTGGTAAACAACTAACACCATTCCTAGACGGTGCTGTTGCTTTATATACAAACTTCATAGTGGTTTTAGCACCAACTTGTAAGTCACTGGTGTGGTAGAATCTAGATCAATGAGCTGTTGCTCTATATTGATCAGTCTTAATGTTATATTACTAATACCATCGGCAGCCACAGAATGAAAAAGCACCACTGGAGGGTTTTCACGAATAATATAGCCATTGGGCGATGTTACAATAAAGTCATAGAGCGAATGCGACGGTTCTTGATTGGTGTACACTTGACTAATAATATTACACGTCACCGACACATGATAGTCCTCAATGAATTTCACTTCATGGTCTGATTCATGTTTTTTGTTGGGCTCCAACACGCGTGGTTTAAATCCTAGTAATGGACCAATGGAATCGGAGTGAGCTTTAAAGTCAATTTTGAATGTAGAAAAAATACTGCAGCGATGAGTGTTGGTATTTCCTACAAGTTCAAACTTGCGCGTTCCATCGAGAAATGACTTTAAACCATATTCATTGATCAACACCACATAAATGTGTTCATAAATGTCATCTATCGTGTATCCACCCGAGTTCAGGGTGAGCACAGAATCATCATAGTAAAACTTGTTGTTCACATTTTCACGTATGTTGTATATTCGATTGTACGTTTCAAGAGAAACAAGTCCTAAACCATAAGGTTTTTCACTCAATTCGATAGGTGGGTAAAAGTCTAGGCTCACTTCAGGTCCACGTCCATGCAGTGTAAAAGTCTTACTTTCCACCGACATACTGTTGACGTTTTTGCTTATGTTGCGTCTTATATAAAAAAATTAAACACAAACGTCCACACTGTTGGCTGTTAAACGTTTGCTCACGTTTCACATTATAATATATCTTGATCCTGTTTCCAAAATAGGCCACTAGTTCCATGGGCGGGGGCAAATTCCCAAAACTGTCAAAGTACCATACAGTAGATCCCTCTTTGACATAAGCTACATAATGTGTTCCAATTCCTCGGTAATCATCCAAATTGACAACAGCACATTCATGTTTCCAGGGTTGTGAGGGTAATTGGTTTCGCATAAACACACCTCGAAAATGAGAAAGCTTCAGTTGTTTAGCATATCTTTCCACTTGCTGATGCGTCAGGGCATGTCTTGCTATGGCTGAGGTTAAAGATGTTTTTATTTTATTTCGAAAATGTGAAATTCCAAATCCTTGTTGATAGAAGGCTGGCTTCAAATTGACATATCTAGCCCCCATAGCAATGGCCTCCATTGTTTCATTGTGTCGCTGACTTTCTTTGAGTTGTTGCTTGCCCTGTTGTGCGGCTTTAATAGTTTTTGCCACTGCACTGGCGCCGCCTAAAAGTGAGCCTAGAGCAGCCAGACCAGCGAATAATGCAGGTAAAAATCCCGCTCGTTTGGGGACGGGAATCACTCGCCCTTGTTTTGAACTCTGTCGTTGACGTTTTGGAATAACATGTCTTTGTGCTACTTGAAGAGCTTTCCTTATGGTCAACACATTATTTTTTCATTTTTTCTTTCACAAGGGCTTGTTCACGAATGTCTTAAGCCCAGGCTTTGCCAAGGAGAGGGTCATATTTTTAGTCTTTCTCACTACATATCTTTGTTTCACCATGATGATAATGACCAACAACCTTTCACAAGAAAGTTTAAGTCACAACTAACGTCAGATTGTTATTTCATGGCTGTATATTCCAATTCTACATGAAGTGGGAAATCATTTATGGTTTTTCCAGCTTGCTTTTCATCCCATGTCAACATGAGATGGAAGGATAATTCGTCTCCTGTATTGACCATTTCATGGTTATGGACCAACATCCTATGACCATTTATCTCTATTTCTAAATGGTTCTCATCAGGTATGGCGTATTTGATGTGAATGGTTCCATCATAGTGTAATCGATAGTGGCTTAAACCCGAAGCAAGCACATAGGTCAAGTGCTGGTCATGAACTAGCGGTACATGGTTTCTCTCATTCACAGGTTTTACATTTGTCAGATACACTAAAAATACAGATGGGATAAATTTATAAAGCCTTTTCATTTCATAGGTCACGTATCGCTTGGTACAGACATCATCATCTTCTTGTGGGTCTTCCACGTGAATAATGCGGTGATGATTAGCGCTATAGCCATCCACTGTAAGCTGAGGCACTTTATCATAAAACTCATACACCTTGTTATCCACATATTTTTTGTAGTAACGTCTGTAGACACTTGAGGATGTTTTACATGGGTTAACCGCTTTCCTTCAAAGTTATAATCTCCCTGTTTTGTGCTTGGCATTACAGACCTATCCACATAGTGTTTATTAGCAGGATCTGTTTCTTGTTTAGGATCATGTATGGGAACAGACCTAGCTTTGACCATCAACGCACGTCCAAAGACATCCATCGTCAACCTGTAGTACGAGTCTACTGTTTCTATGACAAGGCTCGGTGCGATGTATATAGACAGCCTGCTAGCCTCTCTAAGCCTTAGTTCAAATGAAGATAATTAAGCAGCAAGAGTCATTCCCCGTGAGGGACATGGTTTCCCATCTCTGCCCTACATCACGTGAACAACGCCATGGTTCACTGTTTCCATCTTCCATTCGCTGCATCATTGTGGGACCTTCCGGCTGTGGAAAGACCAATCTTTTGCTGACACTTATTACAGCGCCCAATGGTCTGTGTTTTCAAAATATTTATATTTTCGCAAAATCTCTCTACCAACCCCTCTACGTGTTTCTGGATCAAGTCATGTCTGGATTAAAAAATGAGAATATGGGGTATTTTACATTTTCCACGCAAGAAAATGTTATTTCACCGGATGAGGTAAAGCCTGATTCACCCATGATTTTCGATGATGTATCCACTGAACGACAAGGTATCATTCAAAGCTATTTCAGCATGGGTCGACACACACATATCGATTGCCTCTATCTTGGACAAACGTATTCTAAAATGTCCAAACAGTTGATTCGTGACAATGCCGATGTCATTGTTTTATTTCGCCAGGACGAGAGGAACAGTCGTTACATTTATAATGAACATGTGAATCCGGATATGACCTTTCAAATGTTTACAGAATTGTGTGGCAAGTGCTGGAACACACAACGTCATGCCTGTTTAGTGATTGACAAACAAAGTGAACTCAACCAAGGGCGGTATCGCTTAGGGTTTGATCATTTTATTGCTATTTAAGGCACTGTATCATTCCCTCTCAAGTCATTTGTCACGACATCATGGCGTTAGCAGAGAGTCAATTGAAAAAGCATATTATTAGAGCAAAAAATACTATTCCCCAAAAGTTTCGTCAATTGAAACGATCGCGTGCGGATCATGCTTTGTTTATTCAACAACATTTAGCACCTCCGCTAAAAGCCATGTTGAAACCCTCTTTCAAGCCATCTGAAACGCTACCTACCGTTTCACAAGCCACTCAGACGCACCACGAGGACCCTGAGGAAGAGGAAGAGGAACAGGAAGATTTAACTAGTGTTAGCGAAGTTGAGGATAATGAGGAACAAGTGTTTACGCCTCAAAAAGGCATCACCCCTTGCAGAGTTTTTATGAAAAAGGAAATCCTTGGCCACGGTCGAAACCCCTTGCCCTTCCAGATCGTCTCCATTTTCACAACTCTTGGCCACCCCTCAACATAAAGCTCAACTGAAAAACATTTCAATAAAATATTATGGATCAACACTGGAACCCTATTTCACCAATCTATTTGTTGGAAACACAGATACCACATATGGCGTTCGCTATGAGGATGATAGTTTTAAAATTGGTGATTCATCGATTAAATTTCGTCGTACTAAACCTGTCATTAAAAAGATCAACTATAAATTAACACCAGGACTGTTAAAGCTACTATTCTCTCGGACTCCCTCATCTCAAGATTATACGCCAGAGGACCTTAGTAAATATAAATCCATTTTATTGGACACCCATGCTCACAAAAGACAGTATGATCCCACTCAACAAGTGAATGCCAATATATCTCAAAAATATAAAACCATCATTGCAAAAATGTTCCCCACTAGTCAAAGTGGTCGTCGTAAAGTGTCCGCTTCAGGGGTAACATTTAAACCATTAAAACCCCTTGTGGATGTTACCTACTGGCACAATCCAAATAAACTCGTCCAGCGACTGCAGCTGTTGCATGCTTCACGTCAAGCCGGCCATACTGTTCTCGATTGGGAAATTCAAGAAATTGAGGAAGAACTCCGAAATGCTAAAATTATTGTTTAAGCCCTCACCCATTAAAATGGGTATTGCTCACGAGTTGCATCGTCCAGCTAGACGTCACTATCAGCGACTCAAGGTGATTTCACAGGGTGTGGATGAACTTTGGCAAGCAGACTTGGTTGAAATGATTCCCTATGCTAGCGTTAACGATGGTGTACGCTATATGTTGACGGTCATTGATGTTTATTCCAAAATGGCGTTTTTTGAACCTGTGCGTCGCAAGTCTAGTCCACTAGTCACCAAAGTCTTTCAACATATTATTCAACAATCTAAACGTCAACCTCAGCTGCTACAAATCGACCAGGGAAAAGAATTTTTCAACAAGGATTTCTCCAGTTTTCCTAAATCTAAGGATATTCACCATTACACCACGTACAGCAATCTCAAAGCCAGCGTGGTCGAGCCGTTCAACCGAACATTGAAAACCCATATGTGGAAAGCGCTTCCCGCTCAGGGCACTTATCGCTGGTTGGACTTGTTACCTGAGCTAGTGTCACGTTACAATGACACCAAACACAGAACCATTGGGACCAAGCCGCGCCTCGTGACCAAAAATATTTCACAACTGGATAAACTGTTTAACTCCATAAAAACAGCAGACCCCAAACGTCATCGCCTTAACATTGGGGGCCATGTTCGTGTGAGCAAATTCAAGTCCGTCTTCGACAAGGGCTACACACCAAATTGGGGAACTAACTATTTCGAATTCGTCAAGTCAACCTGAACAGTCCAGTCACCTATTTACCCGAGGACCTCAACCATCAACCCATAAAAGGCAGGTTTTATCTTCAAGAACTCCAAGAGACAGCGTTTCCTAAACATTACCTTGTGGAAAAAGTGTTGAAACAAAAAGGAAATTAACTATATGTAAAATGGTTGGGATTTAGCTCAGCCTTTAATTCTTGGATTAATAAATTACATGTTGTGTGAACCTGTGTGTCTTGTATTTATTTATTCACTCATGTTTTACTTAACCTACAGTCCTATGTACAGTCCTCAGCTATACATGTATTATGAGCAATACATATTTCTTTCTCTCTTCACCTGTGTTCTCTCTTAAACTAACCCCCCCCCCCCCTTCACCTCCCACCACTGTCAAAACAGGTTGTGACTTGTTAGCTCTTATCGTGCGCGTGTACAGGTGAACACCTGTGTGTTAGATCATATTACACATGAACTCGCATTTTCTCACGTATGAACCAAAACAGGATGTGACTTGTTTCACAAGGAGGACGGTAATAAGGTCATCTCACACGTGTTCACATGTATTTCGTCACTTTCCTTTCATATCGTTATCCCATTATAGTAGTGGTGACCAACGTCAGTTCAACACCCACAAATGTAGTTAGGCCCTTTGATATAATTTAAATAAATTCATGGGCTAGTCCGTAGGAACCAGGCCAAAGGGACCCGTCCAAAGGGATCAGTCCAAAGGGACAAGGACTCGTCCACAAGGACCTGTACACAAGGACTTGTCCACAAGGATTCGTCCACAAGGACCTGTCATCAATGACTTGTCAACAATGACCTGTCAACAATAACCCATCCACAGGGATCCACTCCCCCACCCTCTTACAAAAGCCATGAGTGGGCAAGCGTAAAAACAAACAAAAACAAGCATGTTAATTCATAGTGGCTATCGACCGTACACATGCACTTTATGTGGAACAACGTTTAAATCCATATCGGCATTCAAACTCCCACATGTTGCAATTGGAAAGAGAGATTCTCTAAAAAATTACAATTTTCACCCCCTAGTAGGGTAGGTTTTATTTTTGGGGTGGAAATATGTTGTCCATTGGAAAGGGGGTGTTAGCCCGAGTTCAACAACACCTCAGTTTTTAAAATCCAACCATGGGTTCGAGTGATATCGCACCGCCGCCATCTTGTGAGGAGGGTGAGGAGGAGGAGGATATAGAACCCCCACAAAACCACTACTTACAAGCCTACCAGCTGTAAACTATGTTTACAATTTTATAAAACGCCAGACAAACAGGAGTTTCGGAAGCTACTTTACAACTATGGACAACACCCATTTAATCAATCAAATACTCATTATAACCGATCAGGTTTTGTGAATTTTAAACAACGTCTTAAATTGAAGTACAGGATCCTGGCCTGTTACTAATGACAAGTCGCGTTATCTGATTTGAGCGCGCCCCTCTGGTATGAGTCATCGCTGCCTCAACTATCTCTCTCAGTCCTTCAAGCTAGGTGCAAGTTCCATCTGGAAACGCAAACATATCTCACTCATCCGCTTGGATGGCAATAAAACACAAAATAAACCACGAGTCCAGCCTCGCGAGGTTATGAACTGGGCTGATGTGGAGCAAGACAGAATAATCACAATGATATATTCTCGCTAACACATCATTAAATCACACTACGCACCATAAAAACTTGGACTGACTCACTCATAAACATACCAGCTGGGTCGGCTCAAATCAGATCAACCAATATTGCGTCCATAGACACATGAAAAATACACAACAAAAACTCGGGTGGAAAATGCCATCCCGTTCAGATCTGCTGGAAAAGCAACTAACAAAATAATCCTGATCCGTCATAAATTCTGCTCACAAATAATCTTTACCCCCCCAAATTCTATTTTTAATCTCAAAATTAATTCAGTTCCAATTTGTTATAAGGCATACCTCCGAATCATAATGCTTGACCGCGATTTACGAAAGCGAATGCGAGCACGAGCTGCGCGTCGCCCCGTATAGTTGAACCAAACACAAATCACAATATTTACAAATTACAAAGCGCTCGGCTTGTCCCATACTTAATGTGTCAGTAAACAAGAACCAAGAATCTACATTACCAAACAAGCAAACAAATATCTACAAAAATATATCCCATAATACCATAGCTGATTTAATAAATCCATAAATTCATTTGTACTCAATCCTTTAAAACAGCGTCAAGGAAAAATCTGCAGCCATCATTCCTTTAAGCTGCTTAGCTCGTCATCGACATCTTCTGGCAAATGTCCTGCTGGTTCCAAGATCCGGTCTCGTTCCTAGACGTCATCTCGTGCTGAATTAAATAAAGTTTTGTCAGATACACTCACGATATATTTCCTATTAAATTCTCCGATCAGGTACTAAATTCCTTGACGGTCTATTGGTGAATTATTTCGATGAACTGGTCCTATCTGGTAGAGCTGGGACTGCAAATAAATCACTGAAGTTAAACTTATAACTTAACGAAAATGTTCCCTGTTCAAATACACACATCAAAAAAAGTTTTGCATCACCTCGGTTCCCAGATCTCCGGCATATAGACGTTGACTGTGTATATTGTATCCAAGATACAGTCCCTTTGACTGTTCATAGATGTCACTAAAACTGCTCAAAGATGTAAACAACCATGCATGAGCAGGGCCTATTAGACGGAGGGGGTACGACAGCCGATCAGTTCCAGTCATTCCACCAGGACGAAGGTACGCTGCTCATGTTGTCTGTAGTTCTACCATGCCTAGAAGGTCAATACCGCAGTTCGATCGCGTCCGCATTGTTACTTTGTGTCAAGAAGGGCTCTCAACAAGGGAAGTTTCCAGGCGTCTCAGAGTGAACCAAAGCGATGTTGTTCGGACATGGAGGAGGTACAGAGATACAGGAACTGTCGATGACAGGCCTCGCTCAGGCCGCCCAAGGGCTACTACTGTAGTGGATGACCGCTACTTACGGATTGCCGCTCGGAGGAACCCTGACAGCAATGCCACCATGTTGAATAATGCGTTTCGTTCAGCCACAGGACGTCGTGTTTCAACTCAAACTGTGCGCAATAGGCTGCATGATGCGCAACTTCA
This sequence comes from Meconema thalassinum, assembly GCA_946902985.2. Classification (NCBI taxonomy): domain Eukaryota; kingdom Metazoa; phylum Arthropoda; class Insecta; order Orthoptera; family Tettigoniidae; genus Meconema; species Meconema thalassinum. The sequence continues at coordinate 194,331,131 of OX336394.1, read as the reverse complement.
CTCCCGACGTCCATGGCGAGGTCCAGCTTTGCAACCCCGACACCATGCAGCGCGGTACAGATGGGCCCAACAACATGCTGAATGGACCCCACGGAATTGGCATCACGTTCTCTTCACCGATGAGTGTCGCATATGCCTTCAACCAGACAATCGTCGGAGACGTGTTTGGAGGCACCCTGGTCAGGCTGAACGTCTTAGACACACTGTCCAGCGAGTGCAGCAAGGTGGTGGTTCCCTGATGTTTTGGGGTGGCATTATGTGGGGCCGACGTACGCCACTGGTGGTCATGGAAGGCTCCGAAACGGCTTTACGATACCTGAATGACATCCTCCGACCCATAGTGCAACCATATCGGCAGAATATTGGAGAGGCATTTGTCTTCATGGACGACAATTCTCGACCTCATCGTGCACATCTTGTGAATGCGTTCCTTCAAGATAACGACATCGCTCGACTACAGTGGCCAGCATGTTCGCCAGACATGAACCCTATCGAACATGCCTGGGATATGTTGAAAAGGGCTGTTTATGGACGTCTTGACCCACCAACCACTCTGAGAGATTTACGCCGAATTGTCGTTGAGGAGTGGGACAATTTGGACCAACAGTGTCTTGATGAACTTGTGGATAGTATGCCACGGCGAATACAGGCATGCATCAATGCAAGAGGACGTGCTACTGGGTATTAGAGGTAGTGGTGTGTACTGCAATCTGGACCACAAATGCTGAAAGTCTAGCTGTTTGATGGTACAACATGCAATGTGTGGGTCTCATGAGCAATAAAACGAGCTGAAATGTTGTTTGTGTTGATCTCTATTCCCTTTGTATTTAACGGTTCCGGAACTCTTGGAACCGAGGTGATGCAAAACTTTTTTTGATGTGTGTACATGAAAATATGCAGAGTATGCATCGTGTCCTCGGACACCTTACGTCCTCAAATGCTCAAATAAAAATCAACGTTACGTCCTCAGACGCACAAATGAAATTCATCTCTCGAAGCTTCCTGGATCATTATAAATGAAACTGGTTAGGGTAGGTGTGGAAGGGGATTTATGAAAAAATATTCCATAATAATTATCAGACTAGCATGCGATCGGTATCATTGAGTTCGTAGCAGTGTGGAGGTTACGATTATGCTGTAGCTGGCTCGAATCGATCGTGGAATTAATCCGTAGGTAACTCCCGCGTTAATTTACCAGGGTGCGTTACCAAGCCGAGTTGCCGCTAAAACAGGGCGTCTTGATATTATTGGTTCAGACTCTTGTAGATCTTTGCACGCTTTTACTTGTATTTCTGCCACAGGGAGTGGTTAACATGAAGATTGACCATTTACATCGTAGCATTTGATTTTCTTCTTGGCACCAACACTCATAGCAACAGGCCATATTGTGCGTACCCAAGCCGTCTCCGCGCTAAAAGTTACACCTGTCCTATGTGTCAAGAATATGTATGCTACTTCCTAAAATACCACAGGAGCTTAAACCATTGTGTCCTCTCGGCCACTGATTTCTCAATATTTCCCAACACCGTCTGGCTCTCATATCTGCTGTCTGTAGAAATGTATCAAAAGATGATGAATAATTTATTAGAATCCTTTATACAGCCTGTGGATAAAGGGTTCAATATATAGAGAGAGAGATTAGGTTAATGGATCCGATCGGATGATTATCGGCCAACTTTCTTGATTTATAAAGCATACCCAGCATAATAGAGGCATACATGTTACTAGTATGCTTTGTCGAGTTTATTATTTTATTTTAGATATGTAAAAACGTTACAAATATAACCAAGTCAGACAATTATTACGGTTCAAAATTATACGTAAAATATTTCATTCATCGTCTTCTAATTTCCTAATCTTGTACACACGTCATCGTATGCATTCCAACACAATAGCCTATGTCAACACACCAAAATATCGCATATAGCGATGATACTTCACACTTTTAATACAAAAAAGAACAGCAATATTCAGAAGGAATTGTAGCTATCGCCACCTTCAAGAGAAATAGTTGGTTAATCACAAGGAATACGCTTGAATCAGGATTTAAAGTCACTTCATAATGTTATTCTTATGGGAGACATCTTTATTAAAAAATAACTAAATAAGTGTACATATTGTAAATATTTTCACCCGTTTTTTCAAACACAGATTTTATAGCCTAAGTGTAATGGATCTGATGATGATCGCTTGACGATCGAAACTGGTCATCCTAGTGTATTTATTAATATCATGTAATTTTCTTTCAGGATTAGGGTATAACCCAACTCTTTTGGGTGCATTCGTGTTGACCGACTGAAAAGCACCAAACTTTTGTTTTTGGAGACATCTTTGTTTTGCCCAACTTCAGTTGATCTTATTTTGGCCCCACGGTCGGCCGGTAGAAGCATAGCGGGCGCCCTCTCTATTCTATTGTATGCTCGAAGTTGTATTCCATAATAACATCCCCTTGCACTACAGCCCATGAAGGGCCTAGACCTACCAAGCGACCGCTGCCCAGCCATTTGGCCTGCAGTTATTGGGGGGTGATGCGAGGTCAGCGCGTCGGGTCCCCTCGGCCGTTAATTTTGGTTTTCGTGACCGGGGCGCGGCCTCACTGGCAGACAGCTACTCAATTGTCCTCACGAGGCTGAGTGCATCCCGTTTCAGCCCTCACGTCAGTTTCTAAAATCCCTGACGGAGCCGGGAATCGAACCCGGGACCTCCGGGTGAGAGGCAGGCGCGCAACCCCAACACCACGGGGCCGGCGTTGAATACCATAGAAGACTGTTTTTTTTTCAGTGTCATGGCAGCCGATTCAATGTCATTTTTCTCTATGTGGTTCTCGAATTCTTTCTATTCTTCTGTCTTCTGTCTTAGTACGTAGTTTCTCAGATGCCGCGAGGCTTTAATGTCTGTGGTTTTAATTCTGCTCACCGCGTTAGGAATGTAAACGTTGGCCACAACTAAGCAATGCTTCTTTAGGGGAGTCTCATCTGCCGAGTGACATAATTTATAATTATTTAATGTAATGCTGGGTCCTTTGTAGAATATTAAATATATAGTACTACATCCTGAGTATGCGAAGTAGGTTCGTTCTTCCGACTGGTTGACCAGAATGAAGCCTTCCTCTATCCTATCTAACAGCTCGTCTGTTTAGATTAGATTCAATTTTTATTTATCCATTTGATCAATTACATGTATACAATACAATTTTGATATAGGACACGTCAGAATTTACATCTATAAAATAACTTACAGGTATATATTACTAATACAATAACTATTTATAACTATTTATAACTTATTATAATAACAGATATTAAGGGATACAATCTTATTGACCAACTATTTACACCTTACTCTATTATCACAATATGAAAACCTAATTCTATAAATACAACAACTTACGGCTATGTATTACAATTAAAATAGAAAAGTAAAATATAATTATAGACGCTAAGATATTCAACTACAGAGTAAAAACAATGGCACTGCAGATAAGCTTTCAACATTCGTTCAAAGGTTTTTATTTTTGGGGCAAATTTTATATACTGGGGTAGTTTATTGTATAATTTAACTCCTGTGTGAAAAGTTACTTTTTGATATATGCTTGTGAGTGTGTGTGAAATATGAATGTTTTGATTTTGTCTTGTGTTAGGTCTATGAACACCATTGTTTGTTTTAAGAAAAACGTCTTTATTCATTAAAAAACATAATACTTTCAAAGATATGAATGCAGGGAAGTGGGAGAAAGTTTAAATCTTTAAACAGAGGTCTACATGATTCTCTAGTGTTTACATTTGCCATTATTCTAATCGCCCTCTTTTGTATCCTAAACGTGCTTAGTACATCTGGTTGTATATCCCAAAGTATGACCCCATATCTTAAGTATGAATGGAAATAAGCAAAATAAGCATTTCTTAATGTGTGTATGCTTGTGTGAGTTTTCAAAATACGTAACGCAAAGCACATCGAGTTCAGTTTAGTATTCAGATATTGTATATGTTTATTCCATTTTAAGTCATGTTGTATCCTTAGTCCTAAAAACTTTGTTTCTGATTTATTTTCTATTTGATGACCATTTAATGTTATATTGGGACTAGCAGGATTCCTATTCTGTATAATGTCGAAATTTAGGTATACGGTTTTTTTTATAGTTTAATATGAGGCGATTATCTTGTGACCATTTGGTTAACTCTTCTGTAACAGATTCATTAGACTGCTGTAAGACCTGTTTAGTTTTACCTTTTATTACGAGTGTTGTATCGTCCGCAAACAAAATTTCCCTACGAGAATCAACGTTCTGTGTCATATCACTGATATATAGAAGAAAGAGTAGTGGACCCAAAACCGATCCCTGGGGTACTCCAAATTTAATAATACCCTCAGTGGACAATGTTTCATTAAGTAATCTGGTTCCATCACCCTTGTGTCTCAAGCTTACTATTTGTTTACGCCTTGTTAAGTAAGAATCTAACCATTTATTAGCTAGACCTCGAATACCATATTGATGTAGTTTTGTAAGGAGGATTTTATGGTCAACAACATCAAATGCTTTCGATATATTCAAGAATAGGCCAGTTACATGTTCCTTATTGTCAATTAATTTCAGTATACTATTACTACATTCATAAATTACTGTCTGTGTAGATTTTTCCGTTCTGAATCCATAATGTGAGTTTGATAGTATTTTATTTTTTACTATAAAACCTATCGGCTCTTATACAGGATTTTTTCCACAATTTTTGCAATACCAGTTGTTCTGTGGCTAGTGACATCCAATCTGCAGTTTAGGACTCCGGCTTTAATAATGTTTCGTCCAGGGGTCGTATGTCTTAAGGTGATCATAATGGTCGTGATTATATCTTCTATTGATGTTAATGGCTCAACTTATATGGCTATTATAGAAAGGTTCTCGAAATTAATCATTAGTGTGTCTTGATCCTGATGGGTGCTTAGCACCTTTCCCATTTTCTGTTTGAAAAAGCAGGAGATTCCTTGTTTTGGCCGTCCTCTTGGTCCTTGCGTTGCTGGTATATTGTGCCCGTTAGAGGTGGTGATCTGGTCCACCACCGATCGTGTGTAGCTTTCCAGATAACCACATCCTTGAACACATGTGGCCTAAGAGGATTGGAGTACACTCCTTGTGGGCTATTCCGGCACAAGACTCCTCGTCATCATAGGGGTCAGGTTCCCATCATAGCATAGTCATAGACCCCGCAAGGAAATGCACCCCCTTAAAAACTATTAAATTAAAATCCAGGCTTAAGTAAATTTCACAAAATGATTTATTAAAATCATGAGCCCCTATCCTACAATCGGGGGTATCAGTCGGCTAATCCGTTAACTAAACACAGGTAAAGAAATAAAAATAAGCTATCACTTTCTATGTAAAAATCACCCCTCGATTGGTCCTAAATACAATTAGAAAAAATAGCAAAGCTAGGGAAATGGTTCAAAAGATTTTAAATTGTAATTATAATTAACAAGACATGACGTTTCCAAGCGAAACGACATGATGGCAAAATGTCATACATGACAGGAAAAACAACAAAGTAAGCTGTGACCATCCCGTATTTACATTTAATTTTTAATTAATCTAAACTCATCCTAAGTTAAACTAATCTACGGTGAGAAGCATCCGTAGTAAAAACAACTAAACAAAAATCTAAAGTGATTTACAGTCATCCTTTACAACACTAATCAAGTTTACAATCAACTGTACAACAAAATATCTACAAGTAACAGAAGAAAGATGGGAATATGGGTTTACATAACGATTAATAAATAAATATCACACACAAGAGTATTCTTATTAATCCCTCCTACCACATGATGGTTACTGTTTGTTTCCATCGGTCATCTATCATGTGTAAGCTAGGAAATCAATAGTACTGTTCGTTAACAGTAGAACAATAAGTTACATGGTTCACGACCCACGAGTTGAAAACTCTGGGGTAGACCAAATCCCTGTCAGTCGCATGTGTCAGCTGTCTAAAGCTTAAACTAACGAAGAAATAAAACGACAGCTCAGTGCAATGGTCAGCGAGTTATAAACCATGATCAAAGTTAAACAGGCGTTTAGTGATTAACGATAATTATTGCTTTCTTTTAAATTCATTACATAATTTTTATTTAATGAGTGATTATTAGTTGTCTTTGTTTTAATATTTGTTAATTATACGGATTGACCATCTGCACGGCTTCCTAACTGGTGGATAAAACCACAGGTGTACACCCAAGTACACGCGAACAAACATACTCCGAGCTATCAAAAAGCTCAAAAACCATCCTAAAGTAACAGAGTGTCCCGCTGGATCACTTCTTCAACCTCGGTCTGTCAAGCGCATGAGCTTTGAAACAAGGCCGGCAACCTCAAAAACTATGGGAAACCACCCCTTCATCGTGCATAAACACACGGCATAAACCTTCACAACATGTGAGAAAAATACCATAGCCTCAAATAAGTCAATCAGTCTCACAAGACATTTCTAAAATCTTAAACAATAATGGTTGTCCAAATGGGCTTCGCTCACAACATATGCGAAGATCGTAAACATTTTAGGTGACCTCCTGTCACAATATCATTGCATTCTTAATGACGCTGTTAACTTGACCTAGTTTTAAAAAGATTAATAAACACTGGCTTCTGTAGATCACATCATTTAGAAAAGCATTTGCATTAAATCTGTCAGAAGTCTAGTCTCACCTGGGATTATGGGTTGGCACTAATGCGCGTAACCTTGGAAACACTTGTCTCCCAAAGTGACTTACATTTTGTTCATTCCCAAACTGTTACGAGTTGCATGGGCTAACGGTAAAGTTTCAAGTGTTCGTTTCTTTAGCATATCGGATCCATAAAACTGTTCAGATTGTGATCCTACACTTGCAGTTCATAAGATAATATTCGTTGTACTGTTCGTGATACATTAATAATAGACAAAAAATGATTAACAATGATGTGTCTGCATGGGCAAAGCAAAACATACAAAACGCGAAATATTCCACTCGCACTAACGTGTTTGGAAGATATAACGCTCCCAGCAAGTTTGTTACAAATCAAACATGTGCACTCATAGGCACTTCCAATGCATGAAATAAACATTCACACCATATAAAACAGTGGCGTTAATTTTAAATGATACATTACTAGTGTGAACAAGACTTAAGAGTACAAACAGAAAGATATAACACTCCTTCAAACTGTTAATCGATCCCTCTCGAATCCAGTGGTAGACCTTCCACTCAAATAAAAATGTATACCCAAAAATAGGTAAGAAAATAACCTCTCCCATTGGAGGATACGCCTGCTCAGTGGCGTGCTTTACATATCACAAAATAGGGTTTCAAAATACTGACTTCAGTAACAGCTGATTTAAGTTACTTAATTACAGCCCCGTTTAAACTACACATACAATTGGTTCGTTCATAAGTGAACATAAAAATGACATTAATTGCACCGTGTGATAAAAACACACACATATTTATCCAGGTGACTAACTCACGATTAGGAAATGCATTGGAGACGTACGCTGCGATGTGCATTGAAACATGAAAGATTACCATAGTCGGTAAGCTAAAAGAAAAACCTACTAAAACAGAACCTAACTAGATGACTGTGAATCGAAGTACGATCGTTAGAACTACTCCACCAAAGACCATCACCTTACAAGAGACATTCATTAGACATACGAAGAACATTGTAGCTCACCTCATTCCTACAGGAATAATTGAGGGGTATTTCCTTCCATTTCTATCGTGGGCCATACTTCCAACGCTCGGATAGGCACATTGTAATCCGTTCTTCAGCCTCCATTTGATTATGCTGTTGTGGTGCTAGGTATCTCTCTCATGATGTGTCTACGGCATGATCACCCACATGGTGAACGATGGTAAAGCTCTTCTTTTCTGGTGGATCTCGTACATCGTGGTAACGTTGATAAGTTACACAAAAAATTCACTGCTTCTAGTGTGATTTGCTAGCAAACACAGCATCTACACTTGGTAATTTTGCAGACTCTATTCAACAAATGGCCATGTCTGCTCCACAGATTCTACTCAACACAATCACGTGTTAGCTCACTTTTTCCACTATCACACATGGTGAAAAATTTTATCTGATGAAATCTGCGACATCGGTCGTTCGAGAAAATTACGGTTTCACACAACGTGGATTATTTTATGCAATTCTCACTGGTGTGAAATATGACACTGGCACTTTCGAAATCACAGTTACTCACACTTCTAAATGGCACACACATCGGCCATGCTTTCAGTTAAATCACCGTAATATTTCACTGATTTCGAATGCTTACAAAGCAACACTTTCACGGAGTTTTCCGCTGCACACATCTCGTGCGTTATCATATAAACTGGCTTACGTTTCCAACGGATTTATTCCTTCACTTACTGACGTCTCATCGGCCACTTGACCGGACTATTATAACTGCGTGTCACACACATGCGGTGCTGAACTTAGACAATCAACGAGTGCTTTCCTCCCGGAAGCGGGTTGTACTGGCTTTGAGACTAGTCGAGTCGTTGAACGTCTCTAGACATTATTCCTGCATTTCCGCAGTGTCATTCCTTAGTCTCACGTACTAAATAGATAATGTTAGGCCACTTCTCCTTGGCAAATTATACAGAAATACTTGATGTGGTAAATTCAAAGGTGCACATTAAAGAATACCTTCTCTAATCATGGTAAAATAAAGATTGACAGTCTTCCAACGAAGTCAAAAGTACAACTGCATCTCTCTGGATGCATTCAGAGATTCTTTCTCTCGTGTTACCAACTTTGGCATATAAAAATACTCACCAGCATGAGCAGATACGGGCTCAATATGTTGTGAGTAGAATCCGTTTATTACCAAGGCTTTAGTTGCTCGAGTTTCTACGAGAATTAATATGGCATGTGTATGCAAAAGATCGTCGTTTGTTAGCGCTAGTATGTATTTTAGTCCTTCCACATTCCATAGAAGTAGACTTAAGCTGGGAGTCTGGCTCCTGCTCCTTGCGATCGAAGAAGCAGGTAGCTTCGTACGACGACTCTTTCTGGCCACAATTCTGCTATGTCGACCTTTGTTAATTCTTGCAGTGGGATCACCACTTTAAAGACCTTAAGTAAGCGTGCCTTATGTTTGGAGTTCTTCGCATTCTAGTACAGTATGCTGGTAACATGTAAGTCGGAGAGGTGCTTTTTAACCGCTTTTTCGGTTGTATTACGATGTAATTTCCCTATATAACCAAGCTCTACGGTCTGCGGCTTGTAGTTGTTCTGTTGGACATTTTCGGACTTTCTTGTGCCCACGATTGTTGGGGGTCATCATTCTCGCGTTGTTATCCCTGTGTTTCGATGTGGAGGGTTTGGCAGCTATAGATGGCCATTGTTCATTGTTTCTCCTTGTATTTTCTTGGCGTGTTGGTTCTAAGACTGTTTGTTGCTCTGCCACTGGCTCTGCCACGGATTTTGGTTTTGTTACGGTTATAATTTCTTCTTTGATTATATGTCTTACATTATGCGAGAAGCTTTCCATCATAGTTTGTAACATTGTAACTTCTGCGTTAAGTTGTGTGTAATCTTGTCTTCCATCTCAGTATCAGTACATACGGTACATTTTGTGTTTGTTCGATAGATGTCGTCTGAATGTCATGTTTGCATTGCTGTCCGATATACGTCGGTAGTGGCTGCTTATCACTAACTTCCTGCGCTGGACTAGTAAATGTCGCCACCTGTTCTGTAGGGCGACTCTCTTCTCCCTCTGTATTCAATGATTTGTCTATTCAAACCTCACTCTGATGATTCTTATTCACATGTCACTTATCATCTAGGGTGAATTGCAGATCTGCAAATAAGGATTTATAATATCACTTATGGCTTTATGCATGGTTTCCTTAGCCCCCTTCTTCAGATAACCGCTTTCTTCAGCGATATTCACTAATAAGCATTTTAGAGAGCACTTTCTAAACATGTTCTAGTCTCATCCGCCATTGTTGACCCAACAATCCATGGCATGGCATGGCTCCTGGCAAAACATACATGGTAATTACAACTCAAGTCTTACACTGATCAAACTTTTGAAGTCCCAATACTGCGCCACAATTTACTTATTTATTCATTACTCTATGTACAACCAGCAGATTGCTTATCATTGTAGTTGATCACAAGATAATATTTTTATATTCGATACATAACGAATTGTATCTTTCCTGGCGGTTGCTTGTTAATTATGTGGAATTACTTGACGGTACAGGAACGTTATGAAAAGCTATGAATGACGCCGGACAATGTATGCATGTACAAATCTAAATGAACGGTATACTGTACATAATTGTATCAAACGTTTTGATAGTAGAAATATATTCACGAACATAACATTCTATGGTCTTCGTTTTACTGTCGGGAGGGAGGCGTGGTCGTCATCTTGTATACATTATTGAACCTGTATGAACGTTGGTATTCATTCAGTAGCGTAGCCAGGATCCACCAATTTGGGGGGTGGGGGTTATAGTTACTCAATCCAAATTCTACAAGCATCTCGTCCCGCGGCGTACCGTAGCCGCGCTCGTCAAACGTGCACCATGGTCGCGAGGGCAGCTGCGGTACGTACGGATATCATAGGTTTGAATCCCAGTTCTGACAGCGGTTATCCTGAGTGTGGGTTTTCCCTGGGTTTTGCCATATTCCCTTCAGGAAATTGCCTTACTTCAAGTCCCGGAGCGTTTACCCAATCCCTGCCCCATATACATTTACACACACAACTACAATCATCACAGCAATGCAGGTTGCCAGACAGCTTCAACACACTCCCAACTACACGGGGATGATGACCCAAATGTCTCATGCCCCTCAAAAGAATTAACAACAACTCTACAAATATTTCCATTTTTCAATGAGATATTATTACTCAACAAAAGTTTTATGTATTTTGATCCCGAAGTTTTCGAGTAATACAATATGAGAAAACAGTTCTTTAAAAAGTTAAGTTAATTTTTGACTGAAGTGTCTCACTTCAATGGTAGTCTATATCTAGAACATCCCTGTTCCCCTGACAGGAACAAAATAAACTCAAATCTGTGCTATCAACATGAAGACTGCGTATATCTCAACAAGAGAAAATTAGCCTACAGAGGTCTCAGCAATAGAGGGCATGTCCACTCACGATGTATCATGTTGATTTATGAGTTATTCAATACTCATTTTTATGTTTATTCAGTTTTTCTAACAAGATCTTGTGCTTTATATTCACATGGGTACAATATTGTAATTAGCCCTGAATGCCTACAATATCAATTTCGAAGATTTTTGTCACCTACCAAGGTCCTTCTTACCTTACAAATGCTACATGCAACCGGAAAAATATTTAGTTGCTTACACTACACATGCGACAAATTTCACTCATTCGTAACTGGAAGATTCGGGGAATCGCTGGACATATGTTTACTTAATATGAAGCGATTCGGCTGACGGTTCTCATGCTCAAGAACGATCCCAAAATTAGTAGCCTATTAATGTACCCATAGCATTTTGTAAGTCCTTACTAAAACGCGTTATTTTTAATAAAAACTTAGATTAATTTACATATAACTTCTCTCCCGCCAAGAAAAGAAAAAAAAGCTAATATTGTCCCGCTATGTAGGATTCAAAACTATTTGGTGCTGGCCTCAGTTTGAGATAAGCTATATTTCGCGGGGGAAAGCTAGATTGGAAACCCTGGGAGGACGGAGTTGTATTACCACAGTCTAAAATACACAGTCGCGAAGCTCGCTGCGTTACCCTTATCTAGGCCATAGTCATCCCTATGAATATTGGCATCGCCGTCTACAATTATTCTCAAGCAGTGTCATAAGGTTTGGCAACATGGGCGCCCGCAGGATTTTGTCCGGAGGGGGGCCAAATTATAATTTTCATTTCATTAACCCCCCTGTCCCCTAGAAGTCCAACCCCTCGTCCACGTCGTGGGGAACGGGCAACATTATGAAGTAGGGGATAGCCTGTAAGGGTGAAGTACAGTGGGGACCTTGTGCCCCCATGCCCGTTTCGATAGCTGTGAAGGCCTTACAGGAACCCTGAAAAGTAATGGCTAACGGGGCTCTGGTGAAGTCTTTAACGGCAACGGAGGCGGAGAAGGAGACCTTTGGTACGGCGAAGTTGGTGGAGGAGGCAACTCTCCCTCTTGGGGTAAACACTGCCTTCTGTTGAAGAGGGATCTTCAAAGGCTAAGGGAGAAAACCCCAACAGAAAACCGCAAGCTTGGAGGCGCAGGTGGCAGCCCCACCACCAAGATCGGGTGCTGTGGGCTAATAACTCGCACACCTTAAAACAACTTATTAAAGAAACATCAATGAAGAGAAACCGGACGGATCCTAAGACGACGACTTTTGGCTTGAAAAGGTTAACGAAAATTAGATTTTGGAATGTGCGAACTCTGCGGGTAAGCGGAAGACTGCGGCAAGCAGTGGCATCCCGGGACTGAGTGAAGAAAGATGGAGATATTTTGAGGAACTGGCCACCCACGATGGAGCTACATTTATATACTCTGGAAGACCCGAAGGTGATGGAGCAAGTTGTGAAGGTGTAGGTATAATGATGGATAAGGAGGCCAAAAGGAGCCATATCGAGTGGTATCCGGTTTCGGGAAGGATAATTGTGGCACGTTTTAAGTCCAATATTAGGAACATTGTGATGATTGTTTGCTATGCACCCACAGAGGCAGTGCAGGAAGAAGATAAGCAGGCGTTTTATGGAAATCTTAATAGTACAATTAAGAAATAGAAGAGGAAGGATATCATTATAGTTGGAGGAGACTTGAATGCAAAAGTGGGCCAGAAAAATGAAGGACTTGAGCATATTATGGGAAGACATGGTTTAGGAGATCGAAATGAAAATGGACAACTCTTTGTGGACTTCAGTGCCAACCATTATTTGATTATTGATGGTACTGTATTTCCGCATAAAGATTGCCATAAAGTGACCTGGGCATCACCAGATCATAGGACAGAACACTAGATAGATCATGTAGCGATTGAAAGGAGATGGAGACGTTCTTTGTTGGATGTGAGAAATAAGAGAGGTGCGAAGATCGACAGTGATCACCTCCATGTTGTGGCTACCTTCAGAATGAAGATTTAGGCACAGAAAAGGAGGATGGACCAGAAAAGGAACCGGTATGACATAAAGTTGGAGGCCTTTAGGATAGAGTTAAAGAATCGATTCTAAGCACTTGCTCAGGTGGAGGATGAAACTGTTGAGGAAAATTGGGTGAAGATTAGATCTGTCTTTGCCAAAGCAAGTGAAAACATCCTGGGTTTCAAAGATAGGCGGAAAAAAGATTGAATGACTGGACAGACATGGGATATCATCAGAGAAAGGAAACAGATAAAGGAGGAAATGAACGCTTGTAGGACACGAGCAAATAAGGCAGAATTACAAGCAAAATATGCTGCAAAGGACAAGGAAGTTAAGAGAAGTGCAAGAAGAGATCAAAGTAATTGGATATATGACCTATCTAAACAGGCAGAAGAGGCAGCCAAGAAGAGAAATCTAAAAGAACTATATACAATCACCCAAGTACTGGCACGAAAGCAGATGCAGAGAAACCGGCCAGTCAGGAACAACAAACCCTGAGGATCAACTGAAGCGATGGCAGGAACATTTCTGTGCAGTTTTAAACCGCTCCCTGGAAGATCAACTAGAAGAGGGAGAAGGAGGAGACGAAGAAGAGATCCAGCATGACCCAAGGATTAAAACCTGCATACCCACAGGGGAGGAAATCAAGCGAGAATTGAGAGAGTTGCATATTGGTAAGGCAGCAGGAGTAGACAATATTCCAGCAGAAGTCATGAAGGTTGATATGGACACCACAGCAAATATGTTGCAGACGTTATTTGAGAAGGTATGGACAAATGTAGAAATGCCGGCGGACTGGAGATGTGGGTTGCTGGTGAAGATGCCAAAGAAGGAGATACGTCAAACTGCAATAACTGGAGTGGCATTACACTTCTCTCAATCCCTAGCAAAGTCTTTACGAGGTTTCTGCTAAACAGAATTAAAGAATATGTTGACCGAAGGCTCCGACGAGAACAGGAAGGTTTTCGTCAAAATAGTTCGTGTGTCGACCAAATAAACACTTTGAGGATAATTCTGGAGCAGTGTGTGGAATGGTCATCTCGCCTCTATGCAGTGTTTGTTGACTTTGAGAAAGCTTTTGATTCGATCAATAGAGAAGCCATGTGGAAGGAAGTCAATCGCTATGGAGTGCCGTCACAGATTATTAGTCTCATTTAAGAAACATATCGGGAGTACACATGCAGAGTCATTCATGAGGGCCGTGTATCCGAGCCTATATCTGTATGTTCAGGAGTACGCCAAGGTTGTATCCTGTCGCCAACCATGTTCTTGATTGATGCTGTGATGCGGAATGTGACTAGAAATGCGAAACGTGGTATCCAATGGGGATTCACCAATAGACCGGAAGATCTGGATTTTGCTGACGATTTGTGTCTCCTGTCTGAGGCACATGGTGAAATGCAAGCAAAGATTGAAGACCTGGTTGTAGAAGGGAAAAGGTGAGACTAACGATAAACTCAAAAAGGACCAAAGCCCTAAAAACAAACACCAACAAAATTTACCCATTTTTCTTCGAGGATGAACCTATAGAGGATGTGGATAGCTTTACCTACCTATGCAGTGTGGTGACCAAAGATGGAGGAGCGGCAAAGGATGTCTCCCAACGTATCCAAAAAGCAACCGGCGTCTTTGTGCGGCTATTTGTGGAAGAACAGCAAAATATCCATGAAGACCGAACTTCGTATCTTCCGGAGTAATGTCAGGTCCGTTTTGATATATGGGTCTGAGACTTGGAAGGTAACTAAAGAAATCACCTCCAGGCTGCAGACCTTTTGTCAACCGCTGCTTAAGAAGGATCCTAAACATCTACTGGCCAGAAGTAATCTCCGACCTAGAACTGGAGAAGGACGGGTGAAACTGAGATGGCCATACAAATAAAGCGACGGAAATGGAAATGGATCGGACATACCCTGAGGAAAGGAAATGAAGTCGTTGAGAGAGAGGCACGGGATTGGAACCCACAGGGTACGAGGGGGAGAGGGAGACCCAAACAAACGTGGCGCAGATCTGTCCACTTGGAGGATATAAAGGAGGGTAAGACCTGGAGCGAGGTGAAAAGGTTGTCAGCAAATAGGACCAGATGGAGATGCTTCATTGATGCTCTATGTTCCACGAGGGACAACAGGAACTAAGTCAAGTAAGTCAACCCCCCCCCCTAATTTTCGTTTCATTTCTTACTTGCTTCGTGAAATTCATTATCTGACTGGTCTGAAACCGTTGGCTGCTTTATGGCAAGATTGGGAGGAATGTTTTCTTTATAGTTCACAGTTTTTGTCCATGGAAGTTCGCGTTTCTTCTTTTGTGATTCATTGTCATAATGTTCAGTTCTTAAAAACAGGTAGAAAATAGCGATATCACCATGTATCGACAATAATAAAAAATCAAGCAGTTCATTAAAATGCTAGTAATGTAAATCCAGTTCACCTATTTTCTAAATACAGTAACTGGAGGACATATTTTCAGATATTTTCAAACTACTTAGTAGAATTAAACTGTGGAAATATACCTACATATGAATCAGCCTAATAATTCAAATAGCACTGTTTCCAAATATCTAGTAGTGGCCGTTACAGCGGATCCATCACGCTTTTCCTCCTCTTAACAAGCTATCAGGAATACTTCGCATTGCTCTTCTTAGCATAATGATTTTTTTACGATGTGGTAAATTCGTATTGTAAGTTACTCGTACCTGTGACGCACATGGTTTTAGCAAATTTTCGTTGTAGAAAGAAAATATTTCATTTGATTATTGCTGACCATTAAGTAAAATATATAAAACTCACTAAATCATGTACTTCTTATTTAGTCGATTTGATAACGACAAACATCGCAGGATCATTTAACTATTATACATTCGTACTTAAGAATGTCCCATAAATGTTTCTTGAGTTAAGAGCCTGCCAATGTCTGATCTGAAATTTTCTTCTTTCAGAAGCACATCATTATCAATCCCCCCTTCAACTTTGACTTTATCACCTAATTATCTATATTGAATTGTAACTTTCAGTCGGTCAATATGACTATGAGCCCAATTAAATTAGGATTATATTAGCTTCTCCGCTCATATAAGTAGGCTACATGTTGCGCTTAGAAAATTGCCTTGCAAGACGATTCCATTGGAATCATATAGCCTACAACATTACGATGTCGATCAGTAATGAATTCACCATTTTGTCTCAACTGATCTACCGTCTACATTCGATTGAGAGTGCGAATCTCAGTCGCTATGATAACGGAACAAAAACACCGCAGGACTACTTAACTACTAGCCTGTAAATTGCTTCGATAGTAGAATATTTAACCCTACAGGTTAAGAATCTACAACAATGGAAGATTGCTGTTTATTTGTAGCAATAAATGCTCTGTTCTCAAGAAATGGACCACAGTACTATGGCACACCTTGAATAAAATTATACGGCATTTCGCAGCACGAATAACGATCACAGTAAGGAAGAACGACGCAAAATTAGACGTGTGTACAATACAGTTAGGCCCGTATTTAGGGCTCCTGAAGCCCCAGGGAGAATAAAAAATAAAAAATCTTTGCTACCCCCGACTTAAATTATGTCGATTTATTAAAGTTTCCTTAACATATAGGGCTGTTTCTTCACTGAGCGTGTATTGAACCATGAGTGGAAACACTATAAATATGTGTTTACTAAAATTACAAATTGAGAAAAAAAAACTTAATACAAAGAATTTACATTTAAATTTTATAAGATATCATACACAACCAATGGCAAAGAAACGGGTGAGTTAGCAATGGTCGTTACGGCGTGGCTGCAGGCAGTCGCTCACATCCGGGAAGCGAGGAAGTTTGAATCTCCTCCGGCAAACTTGAAGTTGGTCATCTGTGGTTTCCCATCTTCCTTCCAGGCAAATGCTAGGGTTGGTCCATAACTATAGGCCACAGCCGCTACCTTCCAATTCCTCGTCCTTACATTCACACTTTCCTCCCCAGACAACACTCCACACGCGACGGTACTTGTAGCTCACCCCATGTGTGTCCGCATAGAAGCAGCTACAAACTCTGGCGAGCCGAACATGTCCTCAGACACCCCCGGCATAAAAGCCATACGCAAAAAAAAAAAAAAAAAAAAAAACACCAATTATTTAAATAACAACGGGGTTCCTTCCTGCATAGTCATTTGCAAACAAGATTAGGATTTCATTAGTCCAATTTCACTCCCGTTTTGTGTGTCCTTAAATAATCAACATTGCAAATGTGCGACAATGAATAATTCTCTTGTGCGTGTGCGTGTGTGTGTGTGTAGGGGGTTAACTTAATCATTTTGCGTTTAATGCCCAAGTGGTTTTGTACAGTTTTCCAGATTTTCTTCCGCCCCTAAAACCTGCCACCTAGGGCAGCTGCCCGTAATTACGGGCCTGAATACAGTAAATGACCCTATATTGTAAGCGCGACCTTAAGGGACCAGTGTTTTACTAGTCAGCAAAGAAAACCTTGTTTTAGGGGCTGAAATACGCTATCGGTGTTGCAATGTATAAACATATCTCCAGAACGCGCTTTCATATCGGCACAGCCAAAGTGAAGTGGCGAAAGTAGTAGCCAGCCGAACCACTTTTGATAATGTTGGGGAAACATACGGTATTTACACTAGGCATATTGAAAAAAATCCTCTCGGCACGCCGGAAGGCGGAGGTAGATTTCACCGGGCAAACTAGGGGATTGGCTATAATAGGCAAAATATGCAGGTTTTCTTAGGAGGATCAGACCTCATTGATTGCAAGAAAGTATTTTACATTTAGAGGTTAAAAATCAACTTTCTTTCGTTTTTGTATGCATATTTTTATCATTTTATTGTCTTATGGGGATGGTAACCTTCTTGTCATTCGGGGTTCATTTTTAGCCTATTTTCAATTTTGAAAAAATAGGCTTATGAGATCACCGTTTGTCCGTGTGTGTGAGGTGTGTGTGTGTGTGTCCCCCTAATAAATTCTAAACGGCTGGAGTGATTTCAATGAAACTCGGTAAGTTCATAGCACTATTCCGGGCGACCCCGACCGGGCCCCTGAAATTTTGTTACGTCTCATCAATCCAACATGGCGGCTGTGCGAAATATTTCACCAGCATTCAATATCTCCCAAACTATTACCGATATCACCCTGGATGTTTTTACGGTGATAAAGGGATCTACAAGAAATTCACCAATGTGACTTTTGAAAAACTGGTAACTACAAAACCAACATGGCGGCCACGCGAATTCGCGACTTTTAAATAGACGTTTCTCGCGATTTAACCAACCAAACGCAATAAAACTTGGTACAGTATATGTTTATACACATTCTAATGCACCGACATCTAACTTCGTTCAATTGTTTACATAACCACAAGATGGCGGCTGTGCGAAATATTTCTCCGGCATTCTATATCTCTGAAACTATTAGCGGTATCACCCTGAAATTTTGTATGGAGATGAAGGGCACTACTGGAAGTTCATCTATAAGACTTTAAAAAACCGGTTAACTACAAAACGAACATGGCGGCCAAGCGAATTTGAAAATTTTAAATAGACCTTACTCGCGATTTAATGTTCCAAACAGAATGAAATCGGGTACAGGAAATGTTTATACACATTGTAATGCACTGGTATCTAATTTAGTTCAATTGTTTACATAACCTCAAGATGGCGGCTGTGCGAATTTTAAAATTAAGTTTTTATTTCTTGTGTCGTAGTCATGCGATCGAAGTGAAAGTTTGAATAATGAACCTACGCAATAATTTTCCTTTAATGGTACATGACTCTATGGCCTATACATTTAACAATGCAACATGGCGACCATCCGAAATATTTAGACGGCTGTGAATATCTACGAATCTATTATAGCAATCAAACTGATTTTTAAGTTCATAGGGGCGATGAACTTAAGTTCACCTGTAGGACTTTAAATAACCTGGTGATCACAAATCCAACATGGCGGCGACGCGAAGTATAAACATTCACATGGACGTTTCTCGCAATTAAACCATCTGAGTGCAGTGAAATTTGGTACAGTAAATCCTTATACGAATGTTAATCCACTGGCATCTAATTTATTTCAATTGTTTCCATAACCACAAGATGGCAGCTGAGCGAAATTTTAAAATCTCCTTGTTACATCTTGTGTCCTAATCATGCGATTGAAGTTTGAATGCTACACGTACACAATAATCTTCATGTAACAGTACATAACTCTAGGACCTACATATATAAAATCCAACATAGTGACCATCCGCAATATTTAGTCGGTTCTCAATATCTACGAATCTATTACAGCAATCAAACTGAAATTTGGTATGTAGATAGAGGCAATTAACATAATTAAGATATATGAAAATAGGCTGTATAGTTCTTCGAGGAACTACTTGTTATACTTGTGATCACACTGTCCTTATGCAAGGTTTGGAACTGATGTGTAACTATCTGACAGTCTGTTACTTCTTCTCGCAAAATTTTATCTCCCGCAGAGATTTTTGTTGGTTCCTCAGTTTAGGCGCTGCGACAACGTGGTCATGTAACCCCGTGTACATTAGGTGTGTGTAGAATCTGTTAAATGGTGTTAATTGTGATGACTGTATTAGTCTGTAATTCAGGTAAGGTCTGCAGACGGTCAATTTTAAGTAGTAGTTCCTAATTTTGTACCATATACTAACGTGAACGACACCTAGCTGTGAACTTGGCTACTAGATGCCACCGCAACCAGCAACTTGCAACGAACGTTGGAACTTCTCCTCCAAAGGAAAGCATGCTGAGGGACTTTTAGCGCTCTTAGAAAATCCGACGAGTTTGGCCGGCTTTCAACCAGCGACCTTGGGCATATAAGTTCAGCATGCTACCAGTTAGCCGCTTCCCACAGTCAGATGGAAAAATAAATGTGATCTCGTGCAATGGCGTTGTCTTGGCAACCTCTGATAGCTCATCCCTCATCAATTTAGAAGCGTTGTCACGGTAACCTCTGATGGCACTTGGCATGTTCTTTAATTCCGAAATCATTTTTCTCATCCCTTGGCGTAATGGTAGGTCAGATCAAAAATTCTTTCAGACAAAGTTTTAGGTAATTATTAGGGGAATATTTTCCATTATGTACGGGTTTGATATTGTGCCTATTAAGAGAGATATGATTAATGTTTCCCGAAAAAAACACTTTTTTCTACCCCTTTGGTCAATGGTTGGTGCTATCAAAAAACCTATTTGACATAAATTTTTGGCACTTATCCGACAAATATTATGAACTTTGAATTGATTCGATATTTCACGTATTAAGAGAGTTATAGCGACATTTCACTTTTTCGAAAAAAAAAGCCCCCCCCCCCATTTTCACCCCCTTTAACCGATTTTGCCCATTAACGAAATCGATCGATTTTTTAAGGGGTTACATATTATGTAAAACATTAAAGTGATTGGTGCAAAATTACGGCAGTTATCGTGTCCACAAGAAACTGATATATATGCATATATATACACACACATATATATAAACTTTTGAACTGACGGTGGTTTGGGGTCTGGGGGATGTGAAACGCGAAGATATGCCGAAATTTTCCGGAAGTCGAAACATGGCACCCATTGCAATAGTTAGCTTTCTGATGAAATCTACCTAAAATAGGCTACATAATTTAAAATACTACCATCAACGACACCTAGCTGTGAACTTGGCTACTAGATGCCACCGGAACCATCAACTCGCAACGAACGTTGGAACTTCCCCTCCGAAGGAAAGCATACTCAGGGTTTTTTGGCGCTCTTAGTAAATCCGACGACTTCAGCCGGGTTTGAACCCGCGACCTTGGGCATAGAAGTTCAGCATGCTACCAGTTCCGATACCGAAGTCGCTTCCCACAGACATATGAAAACAGAATGTGATCTCGTGCAGTGGCGTTGTCATAGCAACTGCTAATGGCTCATCCCTTATCAATTAAAAGTAAAGTTGTCATGGCAACCACTCTTGGCACTTGGAATTTTCTTATAATTTAAATCATTTTGCTCACTCCGTGGCGTAATGGTGGGTCATATCGAAAATTCTTTCAGACAAAAGTTTTAGGTAATTATTGGAGGAATATTGTCCATTTTGTACGGTTTTGATATTGTGCCTATTAAGAGAGATATGATTAATGTTTCCCGAAAAACCCACTTTTTTCCACCCCTTTGGTCAATGGTTGGTGCTATCAAAAAACTTATTTGACATAAATTTTTGGCACTTATCCGACACATATTATGAACTTTGAATGGATTCGATATTTCACGTGTTAAGAGAGTTATAGCGAAATTTCACTTTTTCGAAAAAAAGCCCCCCATTTTCACCCCCTTCGACCGATTTTGCCCATTAACGAACTCGACCGAGATTTTATAGGGATACATGTTATGTAAAAAATTCAAAGTGATTGGTGCAAAATTACGGCAGTTATCGTGTCCACAAGAAACTGATATATATATATATATATATATATATATATATATATATATATATATATATATAGATAGATAGATAGATAGATATATACATAAATTATGTATAAACGTTTGAACTGACGGTGGTTTTGGGGTCTGGGGGATGTGAAACGCGAAGATATGTCGAAATTTTCCGGAAGTCGAAACATGGTACCCATTGCAATAGTTAGCTTTCTAATGAAATCTACCTAAATGGAGCTAATCTGCTCAAAAAAAAAAAAAAAAAAATCACCACTATTTTAATAGGCCACCAAAGTTTGAAAAGTAGACCGCACAAGCTCGAAATCTCAGTATGACGTTTTTCCTGACACCTACCAAGCATATGCTTCAGAACAACTCCCCAACTTGAGTCGTTTCGGGGTAGCGCCCCCAAAACCAGCCCATTTTCGAAAACCGCTAATTGAAGTTTGCGAAAAACGCTGTAGGACTTGTCGCAGGTTGTCAAAGCAGTCAAAAATGAATGAGTCTTGCTCTTAAAGATTCCACAAACAAGTTGAAATCGTTACATTTGACGTTTGAGTATTTTCAACCCCCTTCATCATCCCCTAAACATGGACTACCATTGGGGCGTCTGAGAAGGTACCGGGTGTGTTTAACCACCTGGAAACCTGCACACCGTCCTCAGTTGCTGATTGCAGTAAGTTCTTAAGGCCTCCGGCAATGTTCAACCCCCCTAACACCCTCAACAGGCATGGGACCAAACCACCCCCTCTCGATTCACTCCTAAGGAAGGGTTTAATCGAGATGTTCATCAGTGCTGTGAATGGGGGAGTCTTCCGCTAACGTTTCAAAACAGGAGCTGTGCCTGTGTCACCACCCCTTCCCTTGCTACCCCCGTTTGTATGATTTTTCGAATCAGGCCCTTTTTAAGGGCTGAAACGAGGTCTTATTCGCTGAAAGGGCTGTAAAGGTCCTTAGAAGAAGTGGTGATACGAAATCAACCCCTTCCGATCGTTGATTGACATTCCGTCCCCCAAACTTGAAATTTTTGCACCCCCAACCCTCCCTGTCTGGACGCGTAACGCGTCATGGCAGAGTTTTCAGAGTTGGATGAAAATTAAGCTTATGGCCAGCAATCGAGCACAAAACAGCAGGTTGGATGGAAATTCATCGGTAGGGTGGGAAACGGGACCAAAACATTTTCAAAAAAGCATACAGCCTCTAGTAAGTACACCCATGCATAGGCAACCCACATCACGTCCTTGCGTGCGGGTTGCCTGTGATCGGCAATATTTTACAAAGGTTGGAAATGGGAGAAAAATGACGTGATGTGGGTTGCCTATGCATGGGTGTACTTACTAGAGGCTGTATACTTTTTTGAAAATGTTTTGGTCCCGTTTCCCACCCTACCGATGAAATTCCATCCAACCTGCTGTTTTGGACTCGATTGCAGGCCATAAGCTTCATTTTCATCCTACTCTGAAAACTCTGCCATGCCGCGTTACGCGTCCAGACAGGGAGGTTTGGGGGTGAAAAAATTTCAAGTTTGGGGGACGGAATGTCAATCAATGATCGGAAGGGGTTGATTTCGTGTCACCACTTCTTCTAAGGACCTTTACAGCCCTTTCAGCGAATAAAACCTCGTTTCAGCCCTTAAAAAGGGCCTGATTCGAAAAATCATACAAACGGGGGTAGCAGGGGAAGGGGTGGTGACACAGGCACAGCTCTTTTTTGAAACGTTAGGGAAAGACCCCCCCCCCCCATTCACAGCACTGATGATCATCTCAATTAAAACCTTCCTTAGGGGTGAATCGAGAGGGGGTGGTTTGGTCCCATGCCAGTTGAAGGTGTTAGGGGGGGGGGGGGTGAACATTGCCGGAGGTCTTAAGAACTTACTGCAATCAGCAACTGAGGACGGTGTGCAGGTTTTCAGGTGGTTAAACAGACCCGGTACCTTCTCAGACGCCCCAATGGTAGTCCATGTTTAGGGGATGATAAGGGGGTTGAAAATACTCAAACGTCAAATGTAACGATTTCAACGTGTTTATGGAACCTTTAAGAGCAAGACTCATTCATTTTTGACTGCTTTGGCAACCTGCGAGAAGTCCTACAGCGTTTTTCGCAAACTTCAATTTGCGGTTTTCGAAAATGAGCTGGTTTTCGGGGTGCTACCCCGAAACTACTCAAGTTGGGGAGTTGTGCTGAAGCATATGCTTGGTAGGCGTCAGGACAAACGTCATACTGAGATTTCCAGCTTGTGCAGTCAACTTTTCAAAATCGGTGGCCTTTGAAAAAAGTGGTGCTTTAATTTTTTTGAGCAGCATATATTTCCATTGATGGTCTAGTGCACGAGATCAGTAGAGCCTCATATTTTTGAATATAAATTCATATTATGACAACAACATTAAAGAAGTTTTCTATTGTGACATTTGTCAGTTGATTATAAGAAACTTCAATTTATGAAATAAACTGGAGACAATGACCAATCGAATATCACCATTCTCGGAATTTCTGGGGGGAGGGGCACGGCCCCACATTGCCCCTCCCTGTGGGCACCCATGTTTGACAACACCTCCCATCTGTCAACTGGCAGGCCTAGCGCAAGCACATGGCAATTGCTAACACTGCTTAAACACATAGATTTTGACGCTAAATGTTTCCGAAAATACAAGAGGAGATAACGTCCGCTAAATCTACACACAAATATCACAAATAAACATATTATCATGCTATGTATTGTCGATCCCGATAAAGTAATAATAAAAGGCTGTATTGTACCTCAATGTCCCAAAGTCTGAAGTTTCCTTTTATTGCTGCTAAGCTCGCTGCCGTCATTGACACGCTCAGAAAAAATATTTAAGACTATTCTTACGAACTTAGAGACTGCTTTTGATAATAAATTCTTCACTTTTTGTCCACACATGCACCCATCATAGTCACAATAGTCCTCAAAGCTTAATGCTGACAGTCTAGCAATAATGCTCCACTGGTCGCTTAATTTAAAAATAGGAAGCTTTCTAATTAAATCTACCTAAAGGCACTTGCCAACTGAGTACAGTTCATAAAGTACTGGAATATAGAGGCCACATGAATATATATACCAAAACTAAATTACTAGGCACTGAAAGTCCACCTCGCTGTAGTGATCAAAACGCAGTGATATAACCAGTTATTTTAATAGTGCTGCCATAATTTGACTTTCAGTCAGGTACACAACATTCCTAGGCATCTGAAATAGTTGAATGAAATATTAGTGAAGAATTTGTTGGTTAAATTCATTAGTAGGTATTGGCTACACATGCAACTTAATACGGGAAATACTCACTTCTACAACTTTCAGCAGGTCTGATTTATCACGAGGAATTTCACGGGTGTTGAAATAGTTAGTATAAACTGCTTTTAGATGCTGTCATATCAAAATAAACTATATTTATGAATAAAACTTTGCATGTGGTCTTACGTGTCTATACCACGGCCGACTGAATGCGCTCATACCGGCCTAGACAATGAGACCTCTTTCATGAAATCTTGTTAGTTACTCAGCTGCTCACACAGCGCTGTTCACCAAGCACTGCACGACTAAGCCTTATCTCTACTTAGTGTAAAACAAAGTCCCCGATTATTGGATATCACGGGTAATCTCGAGAACCACTGGATGGATTTTGATGCGGCTTTCACCATTCTGTACAGGTAATATCGAGGAAGATTTCTGTAGAAAATAATTTATTTATGATCAAAGGGAGCCAAGCAGTAACGATTTTAGATTTCAGTGAATAGGTCGAAGAAAGAACTTGACGTCCGTGCGCTTTTTAAGCTTACGCTGGACAAACCGTTAAAAATATCAATATACTATGAGTGTAAGAATTGTTCAGCATGAAAAATTGTACAAAAAAGTCCGCGTGAGCATATCTCTATCTTCGATACATCGCCCACTATAAGTGTTTTTAGTTTGGACGGGAGGGGGATTTGGCTTGCACCTCGCCATTCTTAAATTTCGTCTGACAGGAATTCCTTGCACATTCATAACTGTTCCCGGGCAAAGCCGGGGCGGGTTGCCAGTGACACTATTATATTATCATTATAATTCCCACAATATCAAAATGCAAATTATATCACAAAATAAAATAGCGTGCTAATAAATCTAAGAGAAATTAGACATACCTTGCACCTCGTTACAGTTGAATTCGATCAGAATCACTCGGTTTTCATTCAAGTTTATGCATTTATCTGCTGATCGGTTTGGAAGTTCGGCAACAGGAAACTAGGACTGTTATTTACTTAAAATATTCATTTTTGTATTTTTGTACTATTTGTGTTCATGATTTCATTACATTGTCAGAATTACCGACAGTAGTGGCTACGCTGGCTAAAGCGCAGCGTTAGGCCATAGGGCCAAGCTCTCTGCTGACTCGGTAGACGCGTGTGTTCGAGCCCCACCGTCGGCCGTCCTTGAAATGATTTTCCGTGGTTTCCCATTTTTCAACACCAGGCAAATGCTGGGACGGTACCTTCTAACAGGCCACGGCAGCTTTTTTCCACATCCTTGCCCAGTTTCATTCATCTTCATCCATTCCATCTCTCATCCTGACGCGCAGGTCGCCCACGGGCGTCGACTAGAAAGACCTGCACTCAGCCTCTTAGGAGGCCACACGAAAAAAGAAAATGTCAGAATTAATGCTTTAATTAGTAGGGTATACTATTCAGTGTACCTATTATAAATAAAAACCGTGAGGTTTCTCACCTCCCCATATTACGAAACCCGGTTGCCTAATACGGGGAAAGTGCACTTTTAAAGTTAACAATAATATCAGAGGGTATTACAACATCAAACGTGCCCATATTTGTAATATACATAGTATATCGTCTGAGGTTTACATTGGTGAGAAAACCAAAATTATTCCGTTCCTTCTTATGTCTAATGTGAGCCCTATAAAAAAACTCCCCATATTTGGCGACTTTCCTCTACCCATTTTTAGAAGATACCTTATGCACTGGACAGCTGAATCCGTGATTAATTGTATAGGTAGCTTCGTAAGTCTCAGAACTCAGGAAGTCCTTTCTAGCAGCGTTACTAGCAGCTTTCAAAGTTTCAAGGTAAGAAAGAAAATATTCCTCTAGCCAGTTTAGGCGACTGACATTTAATGAGAAAAAATGCCCTTTATCTGGATTTCTAGACTGAATATGATGATATGTGATGCTTACGTCATGCATAGCGAACCATTTATTAACGTTTTTCAAAAAAAATGGTTGCTTCTGCGTCCATGAATGTGTACGCTTCCGGGTGCATGCCTATATTTTCTTTCAGTGTACTAATGGCACCAATAACTTCTGACGAGAACACTTCCTTGGCACGCCGAACATTCATTTTTTCAAATTTAGTGGGTTCGATGTGTTTTTTAGTGAGGTGTCTGACTGGTTTGACGATCTCACCCTTTTGCATTGTGTATAGTAATGACAAGTATTTCCCTGAAATTATTCCAGTACCATCAGTCATCTCTCGTTACAGAAACTGCGTTCTAATGTTTTTTTTTTTTTAGAATGTGACAATGATCAAAACTAGGGAATACATTCCTAGACTCGTCGTATGGGTGATTGACCATTGGTTGCAAATTCCCTCCCCCTAAATGCCTCATCATTGTAGTGTTAGTTTTGTGATTATCAGAGACAGTTATTATAATTATGAAACCGCATTGTTCAACCTCGAGAATAACGTCCAGCAAGAGTTTATGTAAGTCCCGACCTGACAGCTGCTTCGTGAAAAAGAAGGCACACGGTATCTGATAATTTGTCGAAAGATCTCTTAGCACAAAACACAACACACGATTAGCTGCTACTTGTTCCCGGCTGTAATTTTGATCCTCTCTTTCCTTTTAATGAGACGGTGCTGGAGTAGTGGCCTTGTACCCGAAGAAGGTGCAAGGTATGCCTAATTTCTCTTAGATTTATTAGCACGCTATTTTATTTTGTGATATAATTTTAATTTTGATAATGCGGAAATTATAATGATAATAATTATATAGTGTCACTAGCAACCCGCCCCGGCTTCGCCCGGGAACAGTTATGAATGTGCAAGGAATTCCTGTCAGACGTAATTTAAGAATGGCGAGGTGCAAGCCAAATGCCCCTCCCGTCTAAACTAAAAACACTTATAGTGGGCGATGTATCGAAGATAGAGATATGCTCTCGCGGACTTTTTTGTAGAATTTCTCACGCTGAACAATTCTTACACTCATAATATAGTGATATTTTTAACGGTTCGCCCAGCGTAAGCTTAAAAAGCGCACGGACGCCAGGCTATTTTTTCGACCTTTTCACTGAAATCGTTACTGCTTGGCTCCCTTTGGTCATAAATAAATTATTTTCTACACATATCTTCCTCGAGATCACCTTTACAGAATGGTGAAACCAGCATCAAAATCCATCCAGTGGTTCTTGAGATTACACATTTAATATACGTACTGTACAGCAGATTCCTTATCGCGCCTATAATGGGAGGGGAGTGCGCTCTACCGGCAACGAGTAGAAACTTTCCAATTACATGTTATACATGGGTTCTGACTGGGAATGTCAAGGCCGGATTTCACGGGTGTTGAAATAGTTAGTATAAACTGCTTTTAGATGCTGTCATATCAAAATAAACTATATTTATGAATAAAACTTTGCA
This sequence comes from Meconema thalassinum, assembly GCA_946902985.2. Taxonomy (NCBI): domain Eukaryota; kingdom Metazoa; phylum Arthropoda; class Insecta; order Orthoptera; family Tettigoniidae; genus Meconema; species Meconema thalassinum. The sequence continues at coordinate 194,302,969 of OX336394.1, read as the reverse complement.
TGTGGTCTTACGTGTCTATACTGTAGAACTTACGGACTCGACCACTGCCATCGTAATGTACAGACACTGCCAGCTGGATCGCATCCCTCCTGGCTGCTTTAGACTGCCTGCCCATTCAACACTCCGAGGCGTAAAAGATATACATTAATTAATTCACAGCTGGGTTGCAGCACCAATCTACTGTGATCACCGCGGCTTTTTAAAGGGGTAGATACCTGAAACGAAGGATTGTTAAGTTTGGAGGCTTAAATCGAGATTGACGGACGTGAAAACCTGACTCTAAGTTAGTTCTTTAGTTATTCAATCATCATAAAGTATATAATATTAATTCAGACGCATACTTACGGGCATATTTTCAATATAAAGGAAAGCGAAAAATACATGGTGGTGGAGGTGATTGTTTTTAAGGGGCGAAATGTCTAGCTCATTTGCCCGTAGTTATACGGATAATAATAAAAATAAAACTACTTCCAACTGCCTTAAACCTAACTTACATACTGTACTGGAAGAGATGAAAAGAAAATAATAAAGGCAATAAAATACGGGAAAGAAATGCCTCCGGCCCCCAAAGAATGGGATATTGATTAATTTAGGAGCTTTGCGACAGCGTGGTCATATAGCTCCGTGTACTTGGCTGTGAGTTGAATTTGTTAACCCGTCTTATTGTGTATTTATAAGTCAAGTGAGGATTTGGAAGGGGATGGTTGGTTGGTTCTTAAGTTTAGGGGCTGCGACAACGTGGTCATGTAGCCCCGTGTACTTTGGGTGTGTGTAGAATCTGTCTGATAACCGGTGTTAATTGTGATGACTGTATTAGTGTGTGTTATCTGTTTTTTTAATTTAAGTACAGGCTGCAACTTAGAATTTTTCAAATAGTTCCTACTTTTGCCGCCAAGCGCCACCGTCAACGGCTACTACTGCCGACCAAAATATTATGTGCACTCGAGTTTGAAGGTTGTGTGTGAAGTAACCAACAGATCTACATAAAATCCAATAACAACATCATTTTCATCGTTCTATTTTACGTTAGTTCATGTAGGTTTGGAATTTTTAATTTATATTTTAATTATTTTTTTTATCGCAGTTGAAAAACAAAAAGTGCCCGTTTTTAAGCTTGTTTCAACCATGTGTCACATTTAAGAATTATTATCTCAAAAACTCGTCATCAGATCGAATATACATTGGCATGTTGTATAACTGGTTTATTAATTTCAAAATTTTGTGTGTTCAAGAACAAAAGTTGTTATTTTGTAAGATAACTTTTCTCTGACCACGTTCGTTGGAAAATGTAGTTCTTGGTTGCGTTGTAATCCTTATACATCAAAAGGTTATGCTGCATGACTCTGCAATACGCCAATTAATTCCACTTATTTTATATCGGTTTGTATTTGTACGGGGAATTAAGACATAGTTCACCAGCTAGCCGCTCCGGGAAATTCTGTACAGCGTTGCTGATATGGAGCCCATCACTTCCGAGCGAGGCGCGCCATGGCGTGATGGAGCCCATCTTCGCAACGTTGTACAGCCAAGCATCCTAGCCGCTACACAACGAGGAAAGAATTGAGGAACTTGAAAGGAAGTAGAGCTAATAAAGGCAGATAGGAAAAGGGAGGGGCGAAGGGGAGGGGTTTGCCCCATTAGGGGCTCCGATTCCCAAGCTCACTAGCCATGAGAGCCCTTGAGGGTGTATCACCATCAGCAGGGACTTGGAGACCAGGCCTTTGCACTGAATTGAAAATAAGCAAGATGGCGGATACCGAAGGCAGAAGTTTGTAATCATACCTTTGTTGTTGTTTTTGTGCGATTTATTCAGTTTTTTGCTGTAAAATATGGTTTACAAGTGTTGTGTGCCGAAGTGCAGGGGGAATTATGATCATGAGAATAAAGTTCGAGTGTTTAAGTTCCCCGAAGAAGAGAATTTGAAGAAACTTTGGATATCAGCTATTAAACGAGAAAACTTCGTACCAACGAAACATTCTGTGGTAAGTAGACTACCAATACGGTACACGTTTTTTAATTATCTAAGCAGTGTTAGCCTACCGTACCACATAAATAGCCGATATACCGGTAATCTTAATAATGTAAAGAATCACCTAGGCTGCTATAAATAATTCTAAGAACTATTTCATTGCCTTGCAAGCAACACGTAGGTGACCAAGCCTAGTCATTTTAAGGTTAGAGTTGGAGCAATACTTTGCATTTAGGCTAAGTTTCAAATAATAATAATGAACGGTGTTTCCTCATTAAATAATTAATAAACGAATCTTCCAACATGCGAGGCAAGTTTGTTGTGCATGGAAGAATTAAACATGTTGTGATCAAATACCGTACTGAAAATGTTTTAGTGTGATAATTATAGATTTATTTTTAATGCATGCATATTGAGAATCGGTGTTCAAAGCTAATGATTTATATAATTGAGTCTGGCCTCACTGGAAAGTCATTTAATATGCACCACAAATTGCTCAGATTCCTGAGTAAGTAGGTACCTAACCCCTTTATTGCTCCCAGCGGAGATGTTTTAATAGGAAATTCCCCAGTGAAGGTAACTGTTTAAAAGCAAGATATAAAATATAAGTAGACCTGTAGCTCAATAGTTTGTTCTAAAACTAATCTTCTGATACCGGTACCATATAGTACTCGAGACGAAAGAGTAGGCCTAGAAAAAATGCTAGCCTATGGTACTCAATGATTTACAGTACCGGTACCGTATTTATACCTTGGTTGGCAATTGATATTTTTAAATATAGGCTAAGTTACTCTATACATGCCAGAAATCACTACTATTTCCCTAAATATACCCAGGTGTGTAGGCTACTTCGATGATAAGCTGTATTCTTTGCATATTCATAACAATTTCTTGTCCAATATACAACTTTTTATGGAATTATCTGCTGAATTTTAAGAAATTTGGTCAGTTATCATGAACCATATCACTAAGATATTTCTCAATACATTGAGTAATAATAAATACATTCCTAGATCACTTGGAAAGTGCAGCAGTTATCTCACTAGGACCCAAAGAGCCCACTGTGGCGATGTAGCTCAGAATGTAAGATTAATTATCGGTAGGCCTATACACTTTACTTCAATGAATGTTACTCAGTATGATTCTTTTGCAAATTGCAGGTTTGTGAACTGCATTTTAATGCTCAAGACATTCGACAGAATACTGTATTCAATTGTGAAGATGGCCAAGAGATTACACTCCCATTAAAAGTGCCAAGACTTAAACCTGGTGCTGTTCCATCTCGTCTACCAAATTGCCCAGAGTATTTAAGTACCCCAAAGTCCTACAGAGACAGCCCTCAGGAGAAGAGAGCTAGGAGAGAAAATAGGAACCTGCAGACTGCAATTGAAGAAAGTGAGGCAGAGTTTAATCTGCAAAATGAGGCATTGTCATTTTCCAGCTTCGAGGAACTGAATGATAAAATAGGACTTCTCAATACACCAGAGTCATGGAGTGTAATTTCTAAGGACAACAACATTTTAATTCTTTTCATCACCTTCTGTCCTATGCCTAAGGTTATTTGTAGTGTAGTGATTGCAGCATCATTACAGATAGAAGTGTACTACAAGGAAGTTAAGTTAGACAGGATAGGTGATTTCCTGTTCCCAAATATTGTAATGAACATTTCTGACATTAGAAACATCCTTGAACGTTTGGATACACTCAATTTTAATGGGGACGAGAAAAAAAATAGTTCCTCTGAAATCTTGGCGTTAGCTTCGAACATTTTGGAATCTGTAAGCTTATCAAACCCAGACTTAGTAGAACATATTGAGAGTTTTACAGAGCAAATTAGACTTTGGTCTGGGCAAAAGAGAGTTTATAGCCCTTCCTTTCTGATTTTGTGTTCAATGCTACAATCAATCTCGCCCCACAGCTATGCGTACTTGAGACATTTAAATGTAATAGTGTTGCCCCATCCATGCACGATCAGGAGGCTATGTTCTACATTCAGGTTAGATCCTCGAGTGGAGCAGCATGAGGAGAATTTTTTGAACTATATAAAGAACAAATTTTCTGGCAATGAATGTGATAAATTTGTTGTACTCATGATGGATGAAGTGTATGTGAAACCAATGATGGATTACAAAGGTGGTAATATTGTTGGAAAAGCTTTCAACAGCGAGAAACTGGCAACAAGTGCCTATTGCTTCATGATATCTAGTCTACTGTCAGATGTTAAGGAAATGGTACATGTACTGCCAGTGAAATCCATGTCTGGGGAACAGTTGCACTGTATACTGAAGAAAATTATTATTGGCTTGGAAGAAATAGGATTTCATGTGGTTTGTGTAGTAAGTGACAACAGCTCTGTAAATAGGAAATGTATGCAGCAGTTTTCACCGCAGAAAGAACTGAAGTGTGTTTACCCTCATCCTGTCGATGAAACAAGGCCTCTTTTCTTTGTGTTTGACTCTGTCCACTTGCTTAAGTGTGTCAGAAACAACTGGTTGAACCAAAAAGATGAAGATATGTGCATGAACTATCCTGATTTTGACCCAGTTAGCAATGATGTACACAAAGCCTCATTTTGCTCTGTGAAGAAATTGCAAAATATAGAGCATGATAAGTTGGTGAAGTATGGCTATGGTCTCTCTGTAAAGGCCTTATGCCCTACTTCACTTGAACGGCAAAATGTAAAACTTGTTCTTCAGGTTTTTAATGAAAATGTCATTGAAGGGTTGAAAGTTATGGGGGAAAAGTGTGACTTATTGCATTATAAACAAACTGCCTGGTATATTGAACTAATGTTAAATTGGTGGAATATAGTAAATGTAAGAACTCCCGGTAAAGGAGCAAGACTCAACAATATCCTCATGTGCCCAGTGTCATCAGATTCTATTGAAATTGTTAATTATTTACATAAATTCTTGCAGTGGCTAAATAAGTGGAAAAAACTAAATGTAAAAGGGTCATTGTCCTCTACTGACAACAGAAGGCTTGTTAAAGTTGAAAGATTATTGCTTGTCAACTCTAAATTTCTCTTATGTTCTGTTTGGGAAGTTTCAGACTGATGTATTAGAGGGAAGGTTTGGCAAATACAGGCAGTTGGCAGGTGGCCAGTACAATATTTCAATAAGGCAGGTGTATGAAGTAGAACACAAGCTAAGGATTCAATCATCCATGTCCCTAAAGATCAAATCCAACTTATTTGGTGAGTTTCCCACTGATGAGCAAAAATTCATTGACCGTATATATATAGATGACAGAGATTTTGATGGTTGTAAGGATGATATCCCTATTCTAGTGTACTTGGCAGGGTTATAGTGTTGTTATAGTGTGACTAAACGATTACAATGTAGTCATTGCAAGGAAATTCTTTGTACCAGTGAATTTATTGACCTTGATGATGAGGCATACCATTTGATCAGGGATAAGGACAGAGGTAGGCTCTTAGTCCCAGAAATGTATGTTGTAAATGTTGTTGTTCACAATTACTTAATAGTTTTAAAGTTGTGTGGTGACCTAGAATCTGATTTTCTTAAAGTTGAGAACCACAGGGAGCTTGTGAGTAACATTACAATGCAATTTGTTCGTTCCATGGAACTTTTGTGGGAGCCTGATATTTGCATGAAAGGACACACTGTAAAAAATGTTTGTAAGAAAGTGGTATGGGTATCCACCAACATCCTACTGAACAATTATTGTAAGAAAAGAAATTCTTTACCAAAGTCGACATTCTCAAAGAAATCTACAATTTTCTATAAGCGTTGAGACATTCCTTCGAGGATAAATACAATAGAGTGCACATTGTCACACTGCGCCTGTACTGTGACGTGAGAGCAACACCTGGTCATGCCCTATACGTGTACTAAAATGGTTCGAATCAGTGACCCATGCATCGTATCCTCCCCTTGTTAGTAATGAATAGAACTCACTTTAAATAGCCCAATTCTATCATCACGTGTAGTATTTCAGTGTTCCAAACCACCGCAGTTCCCTGCAGTCAGCTGATCGAGATGTTGCTGTCAACAATGTGATGTCATCAGCCATCTATTGGCTGTAAGATCGAAAAGACATTCAAATAAAATGCAACGACCTCGTAATTCTGCCCCTTAAAACAACAATATCTACCGTACCTAAAATTCAATCTTCTCCTGTGATATTTGTAAATATTTTCTAGTATAATACCTATTTCATCCAGAGTTTTTCAGTTGTCATGTTTGAACTGAGGAGTGAAGAATTCATGCCTGCCTAGTAGCCTAATTATAAAATATGTTATATTATATTTAATGACAAAAGGTGCATCCTGTCACTGTTATAATTACAAATCACATTTTTTACAAAAGTTAGCCTAATTTTATAATATGCATTGTCAACAAGAATCAGTACCCCACTTCAGTCCCTCTGTTGTGTTCAAAATCATTTTCAATATTCCTCTACTCCAGTATTTTAAATGCGATCATTGCAGTTGGCCTTTAAATGAATCCAATATAGCACATTGTGGTTCCCCAGCTACCATATCTGTCTTCCAAGGTACTTTGTTTTTCACTTTTTGTTACTGTGCCTGAAATTAACAATCGCCCAATAAAACTGGAGCGCCTGTTTTTCCAAAATCACCGTACCAAAAATAGATAGACACTCCAGCTACATAACTGTGATCCACCCGCTAGGCTTTTAGAATATTTCTATATGCCACATTGTTTCTGGTAGTAATACAAAACCCAACTTGAAAATGGCTTTTGAATACCAGCCATTTATGTGTCAAATCTGATTTTATGGCAGATGTACATTTTGATCTCTCTGTTAATAGTCAGCCCAAAGGCTGGTTGGATCCTCAACAAGCACCACTGTAAGTTATGCTAATAGAAACCCACAAAGCAGCACTACAATGAGACATACTAGGCAAGGTTCCTCTGTACAACTTGAGTACAGTTAGTGTCAGTACTGATGTACTGACTCAGTACATGGCACCAGCCATACCTTGGTAGCTTCCACATAATCGCAATCATGAATGAGATGAGACATTAGTGAAAAGCCACATTTTGCTCCAGCCTGTGCGACAGACACAAAAACACTACAATCATCAAGAGATGGCACAAGTAAATATTTGGATCATGTTTGTCAAATTTCAGGTTGTCATACTTATTTCCGATGAGAAGATGCAACTGTTTAATTATGTACTCTTATTAGATTCAGCTACTCCTCTATTCACACCATAAATATATCCATTCAGCAAGTATGTCAACAGACAATCTTGACAGCTTATGAAATTTGAAATCAATTTTATTGTTTTTTAGTCTAATAAGTGAATTTATTTTCAGTCGGTCTTCATGTTAAGGGACACTGGGACTGAGTTTTCATATTTCTGTAATTATCAATGGATATTGTTCTAATTTTACACACATCACTCAAATACTAATATACACTATACTACTGATTTACACTTTTCGATCTCTAACCGTTTAGGAGATATGATTATTTTTATATAGAAATTATGCAAATTTTGAAAATGGTCCTTGCGTTAAACAGATAGAGGTAGCTCATTTATCATGACTTTCCCATATAGATATTTAGTATGAAAGCAATCCTTGTGATTGGTTTTGAGTTCATGTGAATATGTGTTGAGATATAAATTAACTCATTTCACAATTTTTTTTATTCCATTAATTGCCTATTATTTAAAATTAGAATATTTTTAATGGCAAACCTAAGAATACTACAGTAAAACTAATCACTGAACTTATGGATGCATTAATATAGAATATGAATACAAATTTGCAATATTATAGCAGCAAATCTAATGCGCAAGGACCAGATGTTGTATCAAAAAATGGGAAGCCGCGATAAATGGACTTTTATAAAAACATGCATATTTTTTGGTTAGCAGCTTTCAATTTTAGGTAATTATCAATGAATATTGTTATAATGTTACACACAGCACTCTAATAGTAATATACACTAGACTTCTGATTTACACTTTTCTATCTCTAACCGTTTAGGAGATACGATTATTTTAATATGAAAATATGCAAATTTTGAAAATGATCCTTGCGTTAAACGGATAGAGGTAGGTCATTTATCATGACTTTCCCATATAGATATTTAGTATGGAAGCAATCCTAGTGATTGGTTTTAAGTTCATATGAATATTTGTTGAGATATAAATTAACATACAGTATTTCACAATTTATTTATCCCATTAATTGAAAATTAAAATATTTTTAATGGCAAAACTATGAATACTACAGTAAAACTAATCACTGTGCTTATGGATGCATTAATATAGAATATGTATAAAAATTTGCTACATTATAGCCACAAGTCTGATGCATATGGGGTGAATTTTGTTCCAAAAAATGGGAAGCTCAGATAAATGCACTTTTATAAACCCATGCATATTTTTTTTAGTTATCAGCTTGCCTTGTCAGCTAAAACTGCCCAGCACCATATGTTAACACCCTCTTTCTTGCTTTTCTGAGCTCCTTATTAGGAAAATAAGTACAGAAATACTCGCCTCAATGAAAGTCCATGAATAGGAGGCGTTCAAATACCACGCACTAGACATTTCAAGAATTCGCTGGGCCTTTCAATATGGCGGAATTTGGAAAAGACTATCACTAAATTGTCCGCTGGAGTCAGGGGCATAATTATATCAAAGAATAAAAAAAATCAATATTTTTGCAATTTCTGACAATACCTCAGTCCCAGTGTCCCTCTGTACCCAATTAAATTGGGCGAGGAGTAAAACTTTTCAATTCACACTTGCGTACAGGACCTCTAAAAATACTTGGATTAATTAAGCACTTAAGTGTATAATTAATCCAAATAATTTTTCCACATTGACAGAAAGTTGTGAGTCGATAGTCCTACGTTTTACTCCCCGACCAATTTAATTGGGCCAATTAACATGAGGAGCAACTAAAATGCAATTAATTCATTAGATTATGAATGCAACATTGAAAAATGACTTCGAAAAGTTCAAGTTGTATGGACACCATTTTTGTGGCACCAAATATTAGAATGTTATCCTGAAAGTCTTGAAATAGCCTATTATGAACAGTCTCTCCTCCTCTCACCCTGTCTGTCGCATTTCTCCGCCCTTTGTAGCCTTACAGCCTCAATATATTCAAAAGCCATCCACTGTGTTAAAGTTTCATTGTCTCTATAACTTATACAGGATTGTCGGCCTCTCCCCCCATGTGTCCAATGACATTTCAAATATCTTCAAGCTCAAATGAGTGCCTTTTGTTATGGTTTAGAAAGTCATACCTCACATATAAAAATATTTGGTTTAGTAATGTAGTCATTGTGCTTCAACAGCTATTGGATCAAAATTTAATGCTTTTCAGTCGGTCAACATGATTGTATCCAATTGTAATGGGTGTTTCTCTACTCTTGAAAAAAATTTACATGAGAGTAATAAATGCACTTAGATGACTAGTTTTGACATGGATTAATAGCCTGAGTGAAAAGGATCTGATGTGACATTGTGTGTTTATGTGAATAGCCTACTATATATTTTAAACTAGCAGAGACATTGCTGTGTTAAGGGTATTTTATGCTCAACTTTGCATCCACTCACAGTGTATGTAAATATTTAGGATGCTCTGGATATAAATGATAATAATAAAATATACACCTCATATTTGTAGGTGACAGGTATGATGTGCAATAAATTACTAGAAAAAAGCCAATCAAATTAAGAAACTGTTGCTTTGGTAAGAGCATAAAATAATTGTAAATTCGGTTGTACCCTAATCTTAACTTATTGGCTAAGTTATAAACAATATTAAGATTGAAATTAGATTAACTCGTGGTGTAGTGGCTAGCATTCTTGGCTGCCGCCCCCGATGTCCAAATTCGATTCCCGGCTCCCCAAAGAAATTTTAATTCTAGTCTGAGGGCTGGAACGGGGTACACTCAGACTTGTGAGGCAAAACTGTGAATTCCACAGTACGGTACATTTGAGAAATAAATTATCAACTTGTTAAAAAAAAAAAAAAAAACTGTTTACCTTTCTGCTTAGTAAATTGACAAATATTTAGATATTTGCTATTCATACTCCATAGATCATAATGGAAAATTCATTAAGTATAAAATTTTATTTGTGTGTTGTGTTGTATTTTACTTTTTTTGTATTGCCAGTAATTGTAGGCTATATAAACTTTGAATCTTATCTAAAATAATTACACAACGTTATATGCTCTAAGTTATTGGTTGATATTTCTGGGATTTTGCGGTGACAATCCCCTGAAAATACTCACCATTTTCCAGGATAGCCAGCCCCCCCCCCCCCCCCCCAAATAAAATTGTATATACGCCCCTGACTGTGGCTGATGGCATTATCATATTAGTAAATCTATAATTTAAATGATGAAATGTGTACCCGGAAGTTTTCGTGAAGAAGACACAGTTGTTTACATGTCAAGTCTAGATATCTAGCTAAAAACCTGATCTTATGCAAATATTGAACATAACTGTATCAAATGCGTATATTTTACTGCTGTTAATTTAGCGCTATGTTTTGTGGCCAGTGAACTGTTGACATAAAATTGATCCAGAAACAGTAAAATAGTGTATGTTTCATTTTTTCCTACGGTACGGTACCTAGTTTCCCGTGAGGTTTCATTTTCAGGTGAAGGATGAGAAGAAGCTTATTCAGTAGGCCTAGTATATTTGTTTGTTACGTAAGTAAAGGTAAGAAGGATGAAGTCATCATAATAGCCTAAAAATGCTGCCGACTACTATGTACCAGTTGGAAGGAACCCGTCATATGGGCCATGGCCTGCGGCGAGCTCCAGCAGCTCTGCCTACAGTGCCCGCCATCTTGTTTGAATGCAAAGGCCTGTTATCTAGGTGGTGTTGACTGGACCCCAGCTGAGTCTGTTATTATTTCCCCTTACTTGTGCCAGTTTCCTCTCTGTCATCTACCTGTTGACCTCCCTTTGTCAACTCTTGTTCTCTTACAACCCCGACTGTATTAGGGCATCCGAAATCTAGGGAGTCTCATCTTTCTGCCATAACTGGCCCTCATCTATCCTGATACCCTCATTCTTTGAAGGAGCCCTATTCCTTTAGTTTCACAAAGCCCTAAAGGGGGCAGGGTGTGTGTAGCTCCACCACACATGGTGCACTCTGGATTGGGCTAAACCTTCAAGTGCTCAGGTTTTGAGCTTGAGAGTTGGCGACCATGAAGGGTTCCAGAGCTTGATCCATTTTCCCCTTTTTGCATCGACTTTGGGGTGGACTCTCTCCTCTTTCCCTTTTTTTTTATCTGCCTTTCATGGCTCTAGTAGTTTCCAAGAACCTCAATACTCATTCTTCGAAGATTGATTCTTGTTTTAAGGGTTGAACTGCAAGGTCATCTGTCCTTCGAAGATAGAGGGCATTCCTTTTCCATCATTTATTTCCTGTATTTGTTTCTTTCTTTTATTTTTGTCATTTTCTTCTTCTAGTACTTAAGTTAGTTGTAAGTCGGTAATTAGTTTAGTTAGTTATTGTTGTTTTATGGGACGGAACAGTAATTAGTTTTAATAACCTAGTTGTAGATTTCTGATTTACAAAAGGGCACGCAGCAGTACACCATTATAAAATCCAAAACAAAACTTCGCCATTAACATCAATACAAAGCAAATGTCTGCAACAGTGACTTGAAAAAGCGGCGATCACAGTGGGTTGATACTGCTCTTAGCGTCTATATTTGGAAACGAGTTTGTACGCATAAACCAATGCCGTAATCGTTGAATGGGCAGGCAGTCTAACCGTGTACAGGCCATCATGCAGCCTTAACGATTGATCAGCTGATCGGTAGGGGGTAGAGATGGCGACCATTTTGCTTGTGCTGTGTTGTTTGTATCTTTTAGGAATGAGTATCCGCGTGAAAAGTGATACTTGAGAACGCTTCTACTTACGTCATCTAGAATGAGGATGATTGATTTTCTGAAACAAATGTTCATTTTGTAGGTAGGTTATTGTATCTACGCAAATTTTGCCTTGCATGTCTGCCATCACCCAGAAGGTTATGTTTTAGCTAGGACCTCTATATCACTTATTATTTCGACTCATACAAGGTTTTTTGGGTGGTAATAAAATGTTGTTAGATCAGAAAACCTCCTTCCCAGGTCGCAGGTATGTCAAAAGTTTGTTTATAGCAACTACCGGTATTGTGAAAGAAATGATAATGTGGCTTGCTTCTCCTTCCCCACCACAACAATTTAAGAAAGCTACGCATACACAACATTCCTAGAAATTATTTGTACATTACGCGGAATACAAGAGTGTGTTTTAACATTCCCCTTTATTAAGTAAGATAACGTTATTCGGGAGAGAAGAGCTAATCGCCTTGATGGTAGGTTGTTAGTTAATATGGTTTCAATTATTGTAAGAAGTTCCCAAACTTCAGCCTATGCCAGGACTGGAAACATTTCTAATATGATAATGCTGAGGTTAAGTTACTTACCGTATGTAAATCAGAGAAGCGATATCCAGTATTCAGTATCTACTGAAGTCAGTCCAAGTTACATTATTTGTGAGAATGGTCTCTCGATCAAGCTCAAGTGAATATGGTAATGTTTTCGTGGCAGCATTTGTGTAGGCTACTGTATTTACATTAATGGGATTGTTAGCACCTGGTGTATGTACTGTAGGTTATTGATACCTGATTTCAAAATTACAACCCATTGTAAATTCCTGATGCAAGAAACAAGTTAGATTGAGTCATATAAAATAAGTGCTGTTAGGATAGGCCCTGTTTAAGTCACCTTGAGGGTGGCCTGTGCATTGATTACAGTTAGAGATAGGATACATTGTGCTTTGTCATCCACGAGCAGTTTAGGACGTGATCTGTTGAATAGCCAAGAGTATGTGGGTTTTTCTCAGGCGTCTACCATAAACCTTTTCAAAGCGGTGAACAACGAGAAAATGGCCAAGAATAGATCTTATTATCGACGTCAAAATACAGCAATTTAGCCCTGTTTGTGTGTTTCAGCGTCCTAGTAAATGTACCGGCAATGTACCATTTTGTTCACTCTCAAAATACCAGCTACATCGGCCGGATTCGAACAAGCGGAGCGATAATTAGGCGTATGTAATGGTAACGGATGGAAGTGCCAATCAGCCCTAAATAGCATTGCTATTTTTCTACGTCTTGAAGCGGGAGCGTATTTTATATTAGGTTTGAAGAGACTGCGTGTGAAGGGAGCTATCTGACTTGCTGCTGCGGCTAAAACGACCCTAGGCGTGACGTCACAGTAGGAGCCTTACGGCCTGTACATTACGATGGCAGTGACTCTACTAAACGTTGCCAATTCTACCAACAGCACGGCTTGAGAATTATGGACGGCGATGATGTTGGACATCCACGGGGTGTGTGAGTAGGGACTGGTGCTCCATCCTCTTGGTAGGTGAAGAGGCACTAGCGCTCGCGGCGGCCAGCAAACTGGCAACTGGCAACTGCCTGGAGCACGTTATTCGCGGACAGATGATTTTCACTTTTGCAGGGGTTTTATGAATTTTAACTCATCCGAGTTGATTATTTCCATTGTAAACATAAGTCATGTTAAATCACTAACAACTACAGAATAGAAAAGCCACAATGTTGATATACTGTACACTTTTGATTCATAAGAACATTAAAAAATGCTCTGTTTTTATTAGTTCAGTCTTCTACAAGTATTCCTAGGTACAGTTGTATGACGTATTTAATGAGTCATGCGTAGAATTACAGTAATAGCCCATACTAGTTATAAATTCATGTATTTGTTTCAATGATAGTTGCAGGCATCTCCACAGAGTATAAAACATCGCGGGCATCTCGACAGAGTATAGTCCGGCTCTGTGGCTAAATGGTTAGCGCGCTAGGCTTTGGCCCAAAGTGCCCCGGGTTCGATTCCAGGCTGAGCCATCAGGGATTTTAATCTCCTGGGGTTAATTCCCGTGGCTCGGGGACTGGGTATATGTGCCGTCTTCATCATCATTTCATCCTCATTACGACGTGTAGGTCGCCCTCGGACGTCAACTAGAAAGAACTGCACTCGGCCTCTCCGGAGGCCACAAGATCATCATCATCATACAGAGTATAAAACAAAAGTCCCCGATTCTTGGATGTAACGGGTAATCTCGAAATCCACTGAATGGATTTTGATGCGGTGTTCACCATTCAGTAAAGGATTTCTCGATGGAGGTTTCTGTAGGAAAACATTCATTTATGAGATTATGACCAAAGGAAGTCGAGCAGTAACGATTTCAGCGATTCGAATCGAAGAAAAATCTCCCCTCCGTGCGCCTTTTAAGCTTACGCTGGGTAAACCATTAAACGTATCTATATACTATGAGTAAGAATTGGTCAGCATGAAAAGTTCTACAAAAAAGTCCGCGACAGCATCTCTCTACCTAATATATCGCCAACTATAAGTTATTTATTTATTCGTGTCAGAAGTACAAAGTATGTGTTAAACAGACGACTTCAAACAGTTTCTGCCCAGAACTTAGCCACTTCGATAGCACTTGAATTACCTTCAGTCAAGTCATTCATTGTGCAGCTGTACGGGCACAATGGACAGGAGAAGAGGTGTTGTGTTGTCTGGGTTGCGCCACAATCACACAGGACTGTCTTGGTCGGAAAATGCCACTTATATAAGTTGTCCCTGGATCTTGCAACTTCCACCCTCAGTCTGTTCAGGGACTTCCAGATTGGCCAGTTCTCTGTGTGACCAGGAGGTAGAGATTCCTTTGATTCCATCCATTCAGACAGATTGCTGGTCCTCTCCTTCCACACGGCCACTCGAGCTGTTGCTGCTGTTCCTTGTAATGGTTGAGTAGTTGTTAGGAAGCTCTTTCTCGATTTTAATCTCCTCTCAGCAGGTTGATATCCGAAGAGTGGGTGAGAGGTCATAACAAGATGATTTACTTCTTTCGTTGTTTGCAGCCACTTCTCTTCTGATGTCAGGTGGAGCAATCCCTGCAAGATAGTGCACTTTACTGATGAGAGTTTGCCTCAAGCAACCTGTAATAATCCTACAGCTCTCATTTAAGGCTACATCTACCTGCTTTGCATGGGCTGACTTGTACCACACAGGACTGGCATATTCTCCTGCTGAATAGCATAAGGCCATTGCTGTTGTCCTTAACGTTTGGGGATGGGTGCCCCAGTTAGTCCCTGCCAGTCTACGGAGGAGGCTGTTCCTCGAAGAGATCTTCTGTTTTAGCTTAAAGCACTGCACCTTGAATGTGAGTGTACGGTCCAAGGTGACACCTAGATATTTGGGATGGAAACAATGATCCAATAACATACCATTCCAGAATACTTCAAGTTTCCGACTAGATTGTTTATGTTTCAGGTGGAAGGCTCATACTTGAGTCTTATTAGGATTGGGCATGAGTTGGTTCCTTTCATAGTAAGTACCCAGCTATTTGAGAGCACGAGTGAGTGTATGCTCTACAACTTCAAACTGTTCTGATTGTGCAGAAAGAGCAAGATCATCAGCGTAAATGAAGCTTTTACACCCTTGAGGATGTGGTTGATCATTGGTGTACACATTAAATAAAATAGGAGACAATACACTTCCCTGGAGCAATCCATTCTTCTGAGTTCTCCAACGGCTGCGATGTCCTTGGAAGTCAACGAAGAACCGGTGATCCTGAAGAAGTGTAGCTATCATGTTAGTGAATCCATAGTTGTTCGTTAGGTTATAGAGTTTATGTAACAGTATTATGTGGTTTACGGTGTCATATGCAGCAGAGAGATCAACAAAAGCTACACCTGTGATCTTTTTCCTTTCAAAACCATCTTCTATGAACTGAGTAAGGTGTAGGACTAGAGAAGTGCAATTTTTGCCTGGTCTGAACCCAGCTTGTTGAGGGATTAGAAGAGGATCAACTACAAGAGTTAAACGATTCAGGATCATTCTCTCTAGGATCTTATAAAGATGACAAAGAAGAGAGATTGGTCTGAAACTTTTAGGATCATTTGGCAATTTACCAGGCTTTAAAATAGCTATTACACGAGCCTTGCGCCATAATTTTGGGATCTTGAAAAATGCAATGCAGTGATTATAAAGATTTAGAAGCCAAATTTTCGTGACATTGCCAAAATGTTTAATTTGTTCAACACAAATATCATCCAGTCCTGCTGCCTTGCCATTCCGACATGTACGGACGGCAGCTTCTAGTTCATGGAGATCAAATGGTCTTGTGAGTTCACTGTTCTGATTGTGTACCTTATCCTGAAGTTTGAAATCTGATTTTCTAAATGACGATCTTGGTGTGCTATTATTTATGAGCAGTGATGCGATGTTATTGGCAGTGATGTTTGCATGTGTGGAACTCTTAGTTGGATCGTTATTTAATTTCTTTAGCAGCCTCCAAGCCTTCTGACTATTAACAGAGAAGTCAGTTTCCTCCATAAGTTTCAGCCATCTTTCTCTCTTGTTCAATGCTATGGTGGATATTAGCTCTTTTCCTGCTGAAATGGTTTCGTCACTAAATGGGTTATCTTCGAAGAGTGAAAGATAATTACTCATCAGATCGGCTGTTTTAGGTGTTAAGCCATGGAAGTATTGTGTCCTGCACCCTCGAGGCATCGACAACCGTGAAGCCTTCTTCACAGCATTCACAAATGTATCGTATTCATCTGGTGTTAACTATAAGTGATTTTACTTTTTCATTTCTTCCAACAATCTCCATTCAGTTGAAATTTGAATTACTAGCTTCGGAGCGAGTTTACAACCTAACAAGCGAGCCTATCACCCAAGCTTTGGCAAGCATCAACTGTCGAGTCGTGTTAAGTTACAGAGAATAGTAGACTATATGTGTTTGGAGTTTCGCTGTTCACCTCGGCTTTTTTGAATCATTTTGGCTACACACTACTAATTGTAGTTGTAGGTTCTTTTACATGCCATAAATCTATGACATTGGCCCGACGACCTCGACTGGGCTTGAACTCGCGATCTTGGGCATAGCATTTCAGCATGCTACCGACTACGCCACCGAAGACATGCATAGATATCCTACCGAGAGATGCTTCTGAATTACTGTATAACAGACTGGCTGCGTGGCTCAGCAGTAACGTTCTCGCCTGCTGTGTCCTAGGTTGTAGGATCTAATTCTGGCGCAGTCAGCTGGTATTTAAGGGTGCGTAAATGCGAGGGAACCGTGTCTAGATATATTGGCACGTTAAAGATCCCTTTTAGGGCAAAATTCTGGCACCCCGGCGTCTCTATAATCCACAGTAGTTAATAGGGACCTAAAACCAATAACATTATTACTGATTTATAACCAGTTAAAGACCTAGTTCCGTTGTTTGAAAAGCTTTATAATACTTTCTACTGCTTATCCCAATTAACTGGGGTCGCCGGAGCCAACCAGGCTCATTTTGGTTTTGGCCGGGGATTTAAGGCCGGATGCCCTTCCTTACCCCCACGCAATTTTTCATGTTAAAATTCCTCCCCGCTGTCACTGGGATTAGAACTCCGGCCGTCCAGGTGATTGACGAGCAGCTATGCCACTGCGCCATCACGCCCTCCTTGAAAAGCTTTATAATACTAGCCTACGCTCCATAGCTCAAATCTTACCTTTTAGGTTCCTTTGGAAACTCGGGCGTCTTCAAGTGTATAAACAATTCATGTATTTTTCATGTATTTTTAATTCAGGCCCTAGGAGATGAATTATATCTCCCCGCCTAATCTAATTGGGTACCGTACACTCGTGTTGACCGACTGAAAAGCGATCATTACTGTCTTAGCAACACTGAAATATGGCTTCTAATATTTGATCTGTTCATTGAACTGAACATCTCCTCTTGTAAAACACAAAAGTTAAATTAAAGATATCACGGTTACACAATGCTCACATCCAACACAGCGCAGTCGGCACATGCTTGCTGGCTGCACGAGAGCATTATTGTCACGCGGTAGTAAAATATGAGCCAAGTTTCGCGATCTGTAGGTAACTGTGGTTATACGTTGTCAAGAAGACTTGTGTGGCTTCAAATGGGGACCCGGGCCGTAGAAGTCACCCAATAGAAGCCACCCTCCCTGTCCCAGCCAGCAGACATAAAAACAGCCCAACTGCCGAGAAGAAAACTTTCCCTCTTAGGAGGAAGGTCAACTAGCAAGCTGCCAATCAGGATTTATCATCTCTTCCCTGGTGCCTGCTAACAGCTGAGAGAGACGTAAATAGCGCAGTGGCCTTGTTCGAGGATTTCCTTTACTCGGCCAATAAACAACACGTGCCTTTCTCCGTACCCAAATCCAACAAATACCCGCACTGGCTGAGCCGAAACACCAAACTCCTTCTCCAAAACAAAACTCGAGCATGGCCACTGTGGAAATCAGTTCCTAATCTTCATACACGCAATGTATTTATTCACCTACGGAACATTTCAAGAGTTCATATGGCAGAAGATTACAAGTCCTACATTTCTTCCATGACAGAAAATCTCAAGAATAACCTGAAGAAGTTCTGGACACTTATATCATCCCGTGGAAAGACTCCTAGAATTCCACTAAACCGAAACCTTCATAGTGTAGAAATCCCATTTGAATTAGGGTCCATACATTTCAATGAATATTTTCACTCACCCTTTTCAGTTCCCGTACCAATCCCAGCCCCCCCCCCCCCTCAAATTACTAGCGTCTGTTCTGATTCACTGTCTCAAATTTCAACGACCCCCGATGAAATCCAAAATATTTTTTAAAGTCTGCCCGCAAACCGATCCACCGGACCATTAGGCATAAGAGTCGTCTAGTATCAAAACCGGCCAAGTCACAAAATTTACGAAAATGAGTTAAGGTTATCAATTTGAAGTAGACGTATAGCACTATCAGGCGAAACAAGAATATGCTTCAAAATCGTCCATGTCTTCATGTTATAGAGCACTGAATTCTTGGTCGTGCAACAAAATGGGCCAAGTCATGCAGGCAGTGCTTTCATAACCGGCCATGTCAAAGAACGAGTAGCGATCTTCATGTCGCAGCATTATTGTTTGGAATCTTGCGTTGTTAGATTATGCAAGAATGTGATAATATGAGTAGGCAACATTGTTCCTTACAATGCATACTCTTTGAAGTCATAATAATTTGTATTTTGTTCGTTTGCAACACTGACTTCCGTATTCGCGGGCTTCTTACCGCATTGGCGCGAAAGCAATCGTATATCCAGTGTGCTCGTATCTTGTCATTGTTGTGTAGTGTAACGTGTATATTGTCCCTATTTTAATAAGTGACTCATTTTCTTTTACTGTGTTCAAGATCTAAGAGAACTACTAACTTTTAATGATATAATACCTATTTTGTATTCTCCTCAGCTTCCTGATGTTCATCTTCATATATTACTATCCAATTTAAGCAGAATGCTTTCGTTTTTATTGCAATAAAGACAGGTAATTACAATGTCAATTTATTTTAATTTAATTGCCTTTTTTACTGGAGTTTGGAATTTAAAAAGAAAAGTTTTACCAAAAAAAGACTAAAATTATACCAAATTGCAACAAAAACGGCCAAGTCAAAATTAATATTAGCAAAAAAGATGGGTTCATTATGAACCAGATTTCTCAAAATAGCAGAACTTATATATTAAACCATTACGGATATAACTATGCAATAAAATCTTTTGTGACCACCATTGCTTTGTCTCTAGAGGTTTTTCATCCATACTGAAAAATATGCCTTCAGTGACTTGGCCGGTTTTGATACTAGACGACTCTTAAGCCCTCTATTTCTGAAAAACACCTCCGCGTCTCTCAGCATCCCCTTGTCCATAATACTCAACTGGTGCATGACTTCCAACACTTTTCCTGACTCATGGACAAGAGCTGATTGCACACCTGTCTTTGAATCAGGCAGCAAGCACGACATTTCCTCATATAGACCTATATCTATCGTCCCTATACTCTCTTCAGTCTTCGAAAGAATAATACATAGCCGTCTCCTCACTTTCACCAAACCACGCCTCTTAGAAGAACAACATGGCTTCGTCCCTGGAAAATCATGTTGAACTAATCTGACTGTTCTGAACCACACAATTTCTTCAATAGATCAAAAATCTCAGCAAGATGTAATCTACGTTGACATGGCCAAAGCATTTGATTAATTGATTCTGTGAACCATTTCCTTCTCCTCCACAAGCTTGCTTCAAGATACAACGTACATGGATCCTTCCTGTCCCTAATACAAAGCTTCCTGTCCAATAGGCAACAACGGGTAGTGCTTCCAGGGTCTGTATCGTCCTGGCTCCCAGTCTTATCAAAAGTAACTCAGGCCAGTATCCTGAAACCCCTTCTCTTCGTGCTGTATATGGACGATATAAACACATGTGTGCAAAATTCTCCGTGTTCCCTTCTTCTGTACGCTGATGACCTCAAGACATTCAGAAACATTTCCAGTTTTGACGACCGCGCTTTGCTCCAGGAAGCAGTGAATACATGTACGGATTGGTTCAATAAATGGAGGTTATGTCCAAATCCCAAAAAGTGCTTCTAAGTGTGCTTTTCACTGTCTGTTAGGTAGTCAGCCCGAAGGCTGGTTGGATCCTCAAAAAGTACCGCCGTTACGATATGTGAGTAGATACCCACAAAAACCCAAGGCAGCGCTATTTTGAGGCGTTCTAGGCAAGAAGAGGAGTGAGGTAGTTTGCCATTGCTTTCCTCATGCTTTTCACTACCGGTACTGAAATCTGGAAATCAGGCGGACTATAAAATATGTGGAAATAAATTGGATACGACTTCTCAGGTAAGAGATTTAGATATTATTCACGATGACAAACTGACATTCTCTCCCCACATTGGCCATACCAAATCTCGCGCATGCGCCGTCTCGGCATTGTATACAGATTCATAGAAATTGAAGACCTCACTGCACTTAAATTATACTTCACCACATAGGTATAATCTCCCTATCCTAGATTTCTCTTCGGCTATAACCAAGATTTCTAAATTGAACAGTGTCTTCAATTTCTTCATATCAATAGTCAAAGCTCGCAATCCTTCACTAAGACACTTTGCCAAATCCGACATTCTAAATCAGCTCAATGTACTCGACCTGAGAAGCCATCTACAATTTACTGACCTGTGTTTCCTACATAAACTTATGAATGGTTACACAAAATGTAACATGCTACTAAGCTACTTCCCACTCCACGTTCCCTCCCGTTCAACACGTCAGCACCATTTACACCGCATACGTCGCCCACGTCTTGAAGTACAGAAGCGCTCCATTTTCCACCGTCTACCTACCCTTAGCAACTCCCTTCCAAATATTGACATATTCTCTCCCTATAGAACATTCTAATATACCATTAGAAGATACCTTTCATCCTCAATACCTACCCCCTCACCTTCCTGATCACCCAATAGCTACCCCAATCATTCCCTGCATCTTTCCCGAGATTTATCCCTTGCTGCCATCACTGCCATTTGCTACCTGTTATTGTTGTTTTTGTTAATATTATTTGAAATTGTTAAAATATTGGTGTCAAATGACTTTTTCATGGCTGTATCTAATAATTATTAAATACATTAAAAAACAGTACATCACCAAGTAGCCGGCGTGGTGGTGAAACAGATAAATCACAACCTGCCGATTTTCCCTTGGCTACACCACTGTATTCATTTCACTCGTCTTCATAGAAGGTATTGATATGAGCCGTTAGTCGGTGGCGAGAGTATTCCGCAGATCTCTTCGATAAACTTATTAATTTCGGTTCCGACCCTTAAAACAACAACTAAGTATACTTTCACTGCAAGATTTTTTGATCGCATTGTACCCGTATCACTGCTCATGTGCACAAGTTACGCTCAAC
Source organism: Meconema thalassinum (assembly GCA_946902985.2). Lineage (NCBI taxonomy): Eukaryota > Metazoa > Arthropoda > Insecta > Orthoptera > Tettigoniidae > Meconema > Meconema thalassinum. The sequence continues at coordinate 194,281,221 of OX336394.1, read as the reverse complement.
GAAGGCCATAGGCTCCACAACTCAACTTACTCTACTCGTTGCAGCTATTAGACACAACACACCCCTGAATCCTATTTCGCGTGCATTTTTGTAACAAGCGGCTTCGGTGGCGTAGTTTGTAGCATGTTGAGCTTCTATGCCCGAGATCGCGGGTTCAAACCCAGCCGAAGTCATCGGATTTTTAAGAGCGTGAAAAAAATATCCCTCAGTATGCTTTCCTTCGGAGGAGAAGTAAATCCGGCGGTCCCATGTCATTGATTTATGGCATGATAAAGAACCTTGCACTAATTACACCTGTGTGAAGCTAAATTAGGTTAAAAAGTAAACAATGCTCAGGTTCCTACGTTCGTCACCTGGAGCCGACTGCGGTGGCGTCTAGTAGCCAAATTCTGAACTAGTAGTTGTAGACTGGCGTTTAGCGGTAAAAGTAGGAACTACTTGAAAAATTCAAAGTCCGCAGTCCTTACTTGAATTAAGAAACAGAAAAAACACACTAATACAGTCATCACAATTAACACCGGTTATCAGACAGATTCTACACACACCCAAAGTACACGGGGCTACATGACCACGTTGTCGCAGCCCCTAAACTGAGGAACCAACCAGCCATTTCTGTAACGAGAAACTAGTAACTAGTAACTAGAACATGTAAATGGGCTATCTATAGCTGGCGTGGTTTTGTAAACCTATACAGTATAATATCGTGCTTGAAAACACACGGAACATCTAAACTGCGTCCATTTCAAGATTATTGATGTAAAATATCTGCTGCTCATGACGCACTCGACTTAAACGTACAAAGAACGTACAAGCACTACATTGCCTACGTCACGGAAGGATTAGGTTTACGTGCCATGGCCTGTCTTTCTCGTTGGCCGTAAGTTGGCCGTGAGTCAGACTATAAGACCAACTATGCTCAGATCGTAATGTAGAAAATACATGGCGGCGATAAATGCCCACCAATAGCTAAGATCATGCCCTCGGGCTTGTCACAGTTCGTGTAAATTATTATTTTAACTCATCTAAGAGCATAAAAGATATCACAAGACGAAACTAGGTTCCGAAGAAATAAGCATCAATAATTAAGACTTACCTGAATTAATTTATATATTGCTTGCCTCGAATTATAGGTTTCTTCGTCTTCACCCAAGGGGCAGCTACAATAGTCTCGCTGTTTTGTGGTTGAATAAGCAGCTTTATGGCGAGTTATCACGGTTTGTATTTAAGTTCATTAATTATGTTTCGGAGGATTCATTACAGACTTGAGGTAAGAAAGACCTGCCTATCTCGCCCATGTTAAACCTTCAAATTTTGGTACACTTACTCAAAATCTGTTTGGGTTAGCCAATTGAAATTTCAGTGATTACTGTTTGGATCATTATCTGCAATAATAAGGAGAGTCTGTCAGCACGAATAGTCCTACACCCAATTAGATTGGGCGAGGAGTAACAATTTATTTCCCTGTGTAATTCATAATACAATTCATACACCCCCCCCCCCCCACATACACACACTTTATGTGAGAAGTGTTTTATTAAGTGTATAAACAATTCAGTACTATTATTTCAAGCACTAGGGAGATAAATTGCCACTCCCAGCCCAATCTAATTGGGTACCGTACACTAATGTTGACAGACTGAAAAGCGAGCATACAGGTTACTTAGGAACACTGAAATATTGTTTCTAATATTTGATCTGTTTATTGAACTGCACATCTCTTGTAAAGCACATGATTAACGATATAACGGTTACACAATGCAGTAAATCTAGCAACAATAACATACACCAACACGGCACAGTCGGCACCATAGAGGAAAGAAAGAGAGGAGCTCGTTTCAGTGAGGCCAAGCGCCGAGTCCAAAGTGGGCGTAACCTGGCGTAACTTGTAGCCTATTTTGTGTTCTGTGACTTGTATGCGGCAGAGCATTGTGCATGGTTGTTTCGGAGTTAGTTTCGAATAATATCGTCTAGTGCTTATGATGGGACGAATCGACAAAACAGAACATACCAGGAAGCATAAAAACATAGTAGGCCTATACTAGAGCCATTCTTACTTCCGACTTTAAGTTTCAGTGCTACGTCACAGCTACACTCTAACCAGACAAATTACAGGCAGCCATTCGAATTGATATATCGAGATAAATCGAGTTTCGCTGACGATGTTGCCAGCTAACATCTTGCGGTCACACATGCTGTTGTCAGCTGTTTGCATTGTGCTCGGTTAGTTTCATTCTCCGTCTTTGTGTATTCTCGTATTTCTCGTATATTTTTCTTTTTGATGTATTCTAGTCTGTTATTTAATAGCTTAGTATTTGTTTGTCGTCTGGCATAGTGTAGTAAAATTACGTGTAGTTGTAGCTTTAGGTCCGTGAGTGTTTGTGTTATTTCTGCCGTGCGTGTGTGTGATAGTGTCATACCGGGGTGTAGCACGAAGTGGCAAGCGCCAAGAGAGGAAATGGTTTGAAGAAATATTGCTGAACAACTTGCCTGAGAAGAGCACAATATTGTTATGGACAATGCCTCATATCATAGTGTCATTCACGACAAAGCTCCAACAATGGCAGCAAGAAAGAATGTGCACATTGAGTGGCTGACGAGCCACAACATTTCTTTACGTGACGACATGACTCCGAAATGAGTGGTGTGTTCCCCTTATAGGTTTTATAATACATTTTCTCGAACTCGGATTATCTTCGACCCCGGACATGGGGCGATAATGGTGAGTAATTTATTTGTTACAATTTTTTTCTGCTTCATTAAAAGAAATATATCTGTTAACCGCAGTATATGTGTAATTTCTGCTACTACAGTATATACTTATTCACGAGTATGATGATGTGTGTAAACATGTCTGTTCACATTACGCGAGTTTTGTTAACTTTACGGCTATAATCATGTACGTCAGCTGATTCGCGTTGGTGGACTGGCAACACCGTATCGCCAGCCGGTGAACTGTCAAGTCGGAAGTAACGATGGCGGCACTATAGGCCTACTACCTGTAGTTACAATATCCCTTGCAAGTTTCATCCATGCAATTCTGTTACAGGTTGAGATTGTTGAGATTATTGTCTATTTTAACATCGCCGGTCTGTTATTTTTATGTACTTAATATTTACCATACATTTTATTGCAATTACTAAACTAAATATATTGCATCACAATTTGAGGTTATGCATTGCCGTTATAATCGAATGTATTTCTACTGTGAACACGAGTGTTTTGAAATTACTGGTATTTTATCTCCCTTTGGCTTCCTGAAAAGGACAAAGTGGATAAGAGCAGTCAGAAGGTAAAATTGGACAACCATTAACAATTCCAGAATACGTTCTCCCCACCAGATATGCTGATCAGACACCCCTGTAGACCGCAAGATATCTCGCCTCAATTATTTAAAAAAAAAAAAAAACACACTCTTCTGCAAATCCAAAATTATCAAAAACACCAATCGGTAAATAATAATTACGGTACGGTGTGTAATTAAGCAATACCGGTACGAGGCTGATTGCCAAGTTTGTAGCCCACAAACAAAATACCGCAACGTATGGTACCGGAAAGTGGGCTACGGTATAGACAATGCCGTATATTTTGTGCAAATATAGGCCTACGTATTTTCCATTGTTCTAATTATTCATTTTGAGATACCGCACTTTTGAATATTGAAATCTGTACGAACAATGAGTGAAAATGTATTAAATGTCTGTGCTCGAAATTAGGCCTAAAAACTGATAAATGCGTGAAAAATAAGAACTAAAAAACAAAATTGGTGTAAATACCGTACAGGCCGGACGTTTGTTTTAGACGAGTGAAAAATCTTAATGGAAGCCTGGAGGCGAGTTACTGCAGTACCTGTGTTGTTATCAGCTGCCCCAAGCGGTCCGATGATTGACAAAGCTGTCTAACACTACTTCTGAAGTATAGTCATTGGCAAATATAATGGCGTTCTGTTCGTAACTACGTGACGTGTGCTTCCGTGTCACACAATACTTAGACTTGGACTGTACTGTCAGCGGGGCGGTGTCACCACGTGCTCAAGTCTGAAATTCCATTACATCAGATCGGTGGTGACAAGTTTGAAGCGATAGGGTGAGAGAGCGACTGTGTGCAGGCTCACCCGCAGGCTTCAAGGTCAAGGGCAATCGTCTAAAACAAACGTCTGGCCTGTAATTAGTTCGGCATCATTAGCTGCCAAGTCACGTAAAGAAATGTTGTGGCTCGTCAGCCACTCAATGTGCACATTCTTTCTTGCTGCCATTGTTGGAGCTTTGTCGTGAATTAAGTTTTGCGGCGTCTTTCTTAAAAAAAAAAAAGCCTTGCGTAGGTGCTCTATTATATTGGCGTTTATAAAGATTAACACAGCTGATTTGTGCCATGTAACAGTGTATTCCGTCATTCCAAGAAAAAATCTTGTATTGGCATTGCTGTTTTATGTCACTAAAATCCAATACTATAGTGCCGCCATCGTTTACTTCCGACTTGACAGTTCACCGGCTGGCGATACGGTGTTGCCAGTCCACCAACGCCAATCAGCTGACGTACATGATATAGCCGTAAAGTTAACAAAACTCGCGTAATGTGAACAGACATGTTTACACACAACATCATACTCGTGAATAAGTATATACTGTAGTAGCAGAAATTACACATATACTGCGGTTAACAGATATATTTCTTTTAATGAAGCAGAAAAAAATTGTAACAAATAAATTACTCACCATTATCGCCCCATGTCCGGGGTCGAAGATAATCCGAGTTCGAGAAAATGTATTATAAAACCTATAAGGGGAACACACCACTCATTTCGGAGTCATGTCGTCACGTAAAGAAATGTTGTGGCTCGTCAGCCACTCAATGTGCACATTCTTTCTTGCTGCCATTGTTGGAGCTTTGTCGTGAATGACACTATGATATGAGGCATTGTCCATAACAATATTGTGCTCTTCTCAGGCAAGTTGTTCAGCAATATTTCTTCAAACCATTTCCTCTCTTGGCGCTTGCCACTTCGTGCTACACCCCGGTATGACACTATCACACACACGCACGGCAGAAATAACACAAACACTCACGGACCTAAAGCTACAACTACACGTAATTTTACTACACTATGTCAGACGACAAACAAATACTAAGCTATTAAATAACAGACTAGAATACATCAAAAAGAAAAATATACGAGAAATACGAGAATACACAAAGACGGAGAATGAAACTAACCGAGCACAATGCAAACAGCTGACAACAGCATGTGTGACCGCAAGATGTTAGCTGGCAACATCGTCAGCGAAACTCGATTTATCTCGATATATCAATTCGAATGGCTGCCTGTAATTGGCTGGTTAGAGTGTAGCTGTGACGTAGCACTGAAACTTCAAGTCGGAAGTAAGAATGGCTCTAGTATAGTTTGAGTGGTTTACGGCTTTAAGCATAGGAACAGCCATTTTCTTGCTGTAGTGCTGTTTGTCTTCAGCAGCTTGCACTAGCCAGCGCAGCGAAGCGAAGGCATCTCCTTCCAATTCTTTCCTCCATGGTCGGCACATGCTTGCTGGCTGCGTGAAAGCATTGTTGTCGCGCGCCGCGCGGTGGTAGGAAAAAAAAAAAAAAAAAAAAAACAACGAGCCAAGCTTCGCGACTGTGTAGATAAACTGTGGTATTACGTTGTCATGAAGAAGTGTGTTGCCTCAAATGTGGAACCGGGCCGAAAAGCGGCAACTGAACTGCGCCCGAATTTATTTAAGGTCAATACCAAAGATCCGGACGGGATATGAACTGGGGCCCAGGAAAAATAAAAGAACGAATTAAAATCTTTTATTCCTCAAAATTTGTGAGATATGGAAAACCTGAGTTGAAATAGAGAAATACTATGCATTATTTATAATTAAACAATTACGGAAGGCAAGAAGGAACGATTTAAATATGGTTGTATATTTATTATCTGAATGTAGGGAGGCCTACATTGTAAGAGTGCGTCACGCCACGAGGAGTGAGAGAAACGTCATGCAGGGGGAGAAGGGATCAAGGTTGATGACACACTGAGTGAGGCGATGTTTATGGAGCTACGTCACACCGCGAGAGGGGAGGCAGAGCGAGGAACTTGCCGTACACAGATGGCAAGAGCGAGGAGTTCTTTCCAAATTCAGATCGCGACGAGACAAGACCGCGAGTGGAGAAACAAGTAGTTTTCAGAATAGTGCTACGCATTATGAAGGTGGGAAAGACGAGTGTTAAGTACAGAAGGCTGTGACTTGCAGAGCAAGGAACATTCTAACGCAGACCAGCACAGCATATAGACCAGTGATTTTGAAACACAGCTTGATATTACAGTATTTCAAAAAACGAAGCTATTATACATCGCATGCAGACAGATGCAAACGTTTCACTTCTACAGAAGAGCTTCATTATTTCTACAATTTAGCTCATACTTGGAAATTATACAGAATGCAGTTCGTGAATTGGCAACGGGGAAGTTGTACCAGTGTAATCATTAAAATGAGTATGACTACGTGCTAAGGTGCACATCATAGGGAAGTAGAAGCTACAAAAATGAAGAATTGAGTCCAGAATCCCACAACATGGACGGCGCAGCGGAACATCTACGCGATGCACAGAAATGCAGAACAAATCTCTACTTCTTAACACGAATTCATATATATCCAGTATACTCTAAAAGACTTTTATAAAACAAACGAATTTCAACCTTGAGAAGCAATGTCGGCGCAGTGAAGGGGTATCGTAAGAAGATCCAGACAACGTGCGGGAGACGAGCGAGGGAGTGCGGAAGAGACATGCTGTTTCACGGCGAGGTCGCTAACCCGGCTATGTCACCGACCTTGTTCCACTGGGAGAGATGTCCAGCAGGCCCCGTCACAACCGGTCTGCATAGCTGTGGGTGGTGCGCTCACACACACATTTGGCTTGCCAGACGAGACATGGTACATCTGAGACAGTCTTCAACTCAAGGTAGAGAAGAGATTGATTTATATTTGGTAGAATTGTAGTCATGTTCTGTGTTTATCCCAACTGACCAACCGTATAATTTTGTCATTGTATTTAAAATGGTGTAGATTTTGATCTAGTATTTTTTCGTATTTTCTTAGGAGTTACTTTTCATTGAAAATTTCCGTCATTTGGACGAAATTTTATTTGCGTATCGCAGTTGTTAACGTTAAAATCATTTCAATATAAAATCGTTTAGAATTATAGATACTTGCGTTAAATTAAATAAATCTGTTTTATGCGCAGCGATGGAACGTATATTGAACAATTTAAGTACCGTATATTCAAAAAGCTATGCCACGAAGTGTCAAATATTTCGACAACTCATGATGTTGATTCGAGTGTCAGAAATTTATTTTAAACCAATTGTGAACCAAATTTGAATTGTTACACGACACAAAATCTGATAAGAGATGGTCCAAATACTTGATAGATAATTAAACCAATGAATACCAAATTCACTGTAATGAAACAGATATGTAGAACTATGCTGTAACGTGATAAACCATATTTTCTAGTAACAAAGGTATTTCAAGAACCTTTATATATATATGTCCAATAAAACATTTACTGTAGAGCATTGAAAAGCCTAGATAAATTTGTTAAACAAATATTCCACGAAGATAGTTAAGGCTTAAATATTTTCACGAAAGGAAGACACACTTATATCATTTGTTAAATATGAATTCTTGCTGATAATTCTTTGAAAGTTGCAATAATGTAAAACTGAATTTAAATACGTGAAAAGGAGTTAGGAATGTTAAATCACAGGGTGATATAAAAGTAACTGTACAGAAGTAATTACAGAAGTGAAGTTATAGGCACGATGAAATTTTGTATAAGGATAGAGGAGATTGTTAAAGTTTGTTTCTTGAACAATATTCACAATGGACGTGGATATTTAATAAAGTTACTAATTTTCTTTGCATTGAGTAAGAAAATGCATTGAAATGGGAGTTTAGATTTGGAATACCGTGCAAGAAAGGAATAGTAGACGTAAATGAGTTACGTATTTTCACGAAAGGAGACTGAGGAGTCTCGTTTTTCTAGTTTGGATCACAGCGAATGTGACATTGTTTAAGTGTATTCAAGGAAAGTTCTGTACAGGGTGTTTAAGAAATAATGTGATTGTTGTATAATTTTGGAAGAGAAGTGTGTAATGAAGGTCAAATGCCATGCACTTCGAGTATTCACGTTTATCAAAGAAAATGTAAACCAAGCAAAGAATTTCAGGAATTTTTCGAGATTTAATGATCAAATGGGAGAAGACAAAGTAAGAACAGTGCTGAACTTAAATGTTTGTCACCTATGTTCTATTGATTCCGACTAGTATTTATACTTTCAACCGATAGAGTTACGGTGTTTGTTACGGAAGTTGAGTGGTAAAGACTCATTTGTATTATAGGTAATTTAATCACTTCAACACAATTAAGTGTATATTTGTGCGAACCACGAATTATTGTATATATGAATATATTTAATACTGAGTAAATTTTTATTTTACATATTTAGATGTGGAACTACGGTTCAAATTTGAAACGGAATGTATAATATAGGGTACTGTTTGAAACCACGCCGTTTCATAATTTTTCTTATATTTAAATGGAGTACCGAATTCTCCAATCTTCAATTTCAGGACATGTTATATTAGTGCCACGTTTTAGTTTATTTTGAGTTTATTTATTGCAGTGTCAGGTAGACACTATTGATAGACAGGCAGTCAGTATATGTCTGTATTTTTTTTCTTAGCACAATAAACGGCTGGCGCTCTTTAGCGACTTAGCCAATTTTTATCTTAGCTGACATCGTTTTCATTTTGTCATCGCCGAAAATAGTACTGCTAGGTAAGATACAGGCGCTCACTATAGACAGACCTTATCACCCCTCGAGATTGGAGTTTCTCGATTTGCTCAAACGTAAATGATAGTAGAAATTTGTACCTACGCTGGTAGTACTATTTTCTTTTATAGATCTACCCTGTGTGTTCCTGGAATTCCCAATTTTTATTTAGCAGACAATGGCGAGTTTGTGAGCTGGGTAGTTACGTGTCTGCAATCCTTTACAGTGCAGCGGATATAAGTACTGATTGGTGAATTCGGGCGCAGTACATCATCAAACAGGCACAAATCACAACCATGCCGATTTTCCAATGGGGGAATGGTTCTAACCCCCAGTAACCCCCCCCCCTCCCTCCTCCCCCCTGGCTACACCACTGAGAAGGATTATTGACAAAAACTAAATACTTTTGCCAATATGATTTTTTTAAAGGTACGATGTTTTAATCCAAAATAATGTCGAAACATATTTATGTTTCGTTTTGTATATCATTTAAAGGGATATCCCTTCTAATTACTCTTCATTAGGATGATGTTCATATATAGAAAAAATGGACCTATCTTTATTAGTTTTCTTACAAATGGTACCAAAGTAGTGAAAAATGTTCAACTGAGAAAATTGAGGTTGAAGGTTCTAATTACATTTTGTTACCTCTGACAATTTAGAACATTCCTACCCCATAACTTGCATCATTTCGTCAATCACTTAGTTATTTTGCTTCCTAAGTCTCCTACTTCCATTTGGTAGCAAACGTAGGAACTACTTGAAGTTGATAAGTCTGCAGTCCTTACCTGAATTACAGATGCACACTAATACAGCCATCACAATAACACCGGTTATCAGACAAATTCTACACACATCCCAAGTACACAGGGCTACATGACCGCGTTGTCGCAGCCCCTAAACTAAGGAACCAATCAACTCATACTTCCTTTAGCTTTTAAATAAATAAACAAATAAATAAATAAGTAAATAAAAACAATAAGTAAATGCGTATTTTAACTTATATTTTTGCAAATAATTGGACTTGTTTCCCTCTTCAAATCACCGATTCAATTATTAATAATTGGGGCAGATGACCTCGCTGTTCCACCCCTTAAAACAACAATATTTCTTTGATAGGTCAGTGAAAAATCACAGTGATAATTATTATGACGATGATCAGTAACCATTCGTGACAAACAATGCCGGAAGTTGTCATTGTTACCAACACAAAGTCTGCGCTCAACAGAGCAGATCAGAAGTGAGTTCAGAAATCTATATAGGCCTATTAACAGTTCAGAAGTTATACGCACAAACATAAATCTCTGTCAAAGTGAGCGTTGTCTTTCATGGTGCAGCATAGTAATTTATATCATAAAATGAAAATTTTTCACATTGTTCGACTTTTTTGACAAATTCGACTACAAACGCTAAAAAAAAAAAAAAAAAAAAAAAAAAAAAAAAAAAAAAAATCGTCCCTAGAAGGGGATTTCTTACCTTATGGAACATAAAATTTGTGATATTGAATAATTATACCGGTGTTCTTTGTCAAAGCTGCATAATGCTACTCGACATATCATGCAACCAAAGGTTTGATATACTACAGAGCTTACTATTGCCCCCATGGCTTATGATCTCGAGTTTAATGGTCACGCAAAACTACAATCTTCCTTTTTTACTATTGCCTCCGAACGAATTCATGCGCCCTGGGCTGTCAACGTTTTTCCAACTTTGGAGTTAGTTATAGAAGTAATATATATTCTACGAGGAACGCTGAAAATGCCTTTCATAATTATTTTATCCAATATTTACGTATACATTGTGTACACTAAATTGATTTATAAGAAATACAGAACTATTTATGAAAGTGAAAACTCATTTTAAGAAATAATTTTCCTCGTCTATCTACAAGCTATATCAATAAATTACTCTCACAAATACATAATATTGCTTCATTAATAACTAATAAAAGCTTATTTTATTGAGATAAAAGATTTGAGAAGCGCTTTACATGCACAAGGCTCATGGACTAGACTAGACAATATCAATATACTATCTGAACATTTAATACTTGAATCTAAATTATGACATCACTTTACATACATAACTCAGGAAACATTTTGTTTGGTCACAAACTTAAGCCCCTGATACATAAACTTTACTGCCGAGAAGATATGCACAAGTTTGTACTCTCAATATGATCATTTTAAAGAATTTCTTGTTACATGGTGCTTTCCTACGAGTGAAGAGTATGGTTACACACTGCAACGAAATTTATCACATAACACAACATTCAGTTCTATTTTAAAGTTGTAATCAATTTAGTCAAATTTCTGAAGGTTCAGTCAAAACACAAATTCCATTTACAATAGGAAAATGGATTTATTCGTTGAATGGTAAGCTCCGGGTCAGATGAAGTGGAAATCATTTAAGTCCCGTAACAAGCTTTAGCTATACTCTTATCGTAATGGTATTTTCATTTGAAAGTTAAACTAACCCCCTTTTTTTTCGAAATATATATTTGTCAGTTTTTCATTCACTGCCAAATGGCTGTTTCATTTAACGTAAACAAATAAAGTAACATTTCTTCGCAAGGAAGCAGTTATGGTCATTCTACATTTATCTGATAACTGTACCAAAAAGATGATCACCGGTAAATTAATTTAGTTGCAAAAATGCAATACTTCACTGGACTGAAAACTGTTGATCATTATGCAAGTCATTTTTTCTGTGATTTGAAATCATTCCTATTTAGTATAAATACTTATTACCTCAGTAATAACTGGCAGTAATATGTTATTATGGGGAGAATTCTAGAAGCATATTGCATGCTTAAGGCTCATATGGATTGAAGTGGAGTAAATGGTTGAAGAGATTTACAGTAATAGCACAAAATCCTGATATACTGAATTTACAGTATCTATATATTGGGAGGTGTTTGAAACTAGTTTTAAGTAACATTTTAATAGGGGTTCGTAAGCTTTTATTTCTGAAATTCATACCTTCCTGCTCGAATTATTTATGGACACTACGATTATTTAGATACGATTATTTAGATACAAACTCCAACTCATGCATTAAATACTTTTTCCGGTTGTCCAATCACATTTCATACAAAGCCGTAACTTTTCATCCCAGTGAATATCAATCTATTGTGTGTTTCATTTCTGCAGAAACTTAACAATCCAGACAAGAAACAAACTAATTTCTGTTTGTGACCGAAATGTAGCTTAACCTTTCCCAGTTATGAACTAGTTTCGTCTTACAACTTTGGCATTTGCTTAACATGGTAAAATAGATTAAAAATTTAAAAGATCAGTATCCAGACTGAATGATTCAGGATGAAGTGTGATGCTCGGTATTAAGATCTAATTATACTATTTACATAAATAATATGATCATGAGATGAAGTGATGGGATTCACATGCGGACGACACGCCCTGCTGGAGGTTTCTCATCGTCCACAGAGAGAGCCAAGTTAGGGATGCCCGCCGCGAAGACTTCACCATTGATGTGCTTCTCCTTTCTTGCCTGTTGGTGGAAACAAAAACAGTGAGAGTACAGAGAGAATATTCTAGTGTAAATCTGCGTTGTGTCTTCAGCCTACATTTCCAAACTCATTCATCACCGAAAAATAGATTGCTAGCTTAGAAACCATATTTGTCTGGCTAGCATTTTGTTTAGGATTGCTCTTTGATCTGTCAACACATTCCTCATATCCAGTGAATATTTGATGATTTATTGATATTGTAATTTTTAATCGGCCAACATCAATTGTCAATAAGGCAACACTGAAAATTGCTTCAAAGTTATCTTTAATGATTAATTACATTTTTTTTCTTTACGCGAGAGTTTTGCTGGAGCACGGCTGCTGATATTAAAGCCAGCTCGAGGCACTGCTTCTGCCTTGTTTACGATTGCACAAGCAGCGGCCCTAACTGCAACAATCGTGCTCCTGGCTAGCCGGCAGCCACTGGAGACTCTCTCCAGCAAGAAACTCATGTTTAAGTGCAACCATTTAAAAAAAATATAGAGTGCTTTTTCATAAACTGCATTTATGATTCATAGTTCTCTTTTATATGCCGAGTTATGCTGAGTGTGTTGCAGCGCTGAACAATTTCACTCCCTGGAAGGGTCAACTACATTTGTAGAGGGAAAGAGGTCCCTCAGTAGAGGAAATGATTCTTACAATCCTCTAATGAGCACCATCTATACTCCAGGGGAGCAGCTACAAAAGGCGTATCCTAGTTAGGAGCGATCTAAAATCTTTCTACTGGCAGCGCATTAAAATGCTTGATGAAAGGTTATGAGTAGGGACCGAACATTTAGGTTAAAAAAATATGTCATTTTAGGTTTTCAAAAATATAAAATTGTTTCTTAAGTTTTTAATAGGTAGAGAAGGTTTTAAATAGGTTTTTATGTTTAAAGTTGGTATAAACTGCGCAAAGCGTAAAATTAATACCTAATTGTTAGTAGAAAATCTGCAACGAGAGTAAATATTTTACATAATGTTAAGTCTTATCAAATTATCAACGAGAACTCACACTCTAAAAGGAATATTGGCTCTCCTTATGTTAATTATTCAAATTCAATAAAACCAAGGACCCCCAGGGACTCACAACTTGTGGGACGTGGGTCGGTGACCACGGGACCCCAGCTGAGTCTGGCATTGCTTCCACTTACTTGTGCCGGGCTCTTTCAGTCATCTTTCCTGTCGGTCTCCCTTGGTCAACACTTGTTCTCTTCCGATACCGACGGTAGTAAGGTATCCGAGGCCTAGGGAGTCTCAATTTCCCGCCTTAATTGGCCCTTTTCTACCTTTGGGTGTGGCGAACCCATCGCACAAATAGCCTAAATATGATAGTGTGTGAGAGTCGATGCCTCGGATGGAGTCTTAGATTCACGCCCCGACCCAGATCACTGGAACCGGGAAATGAAAAAGAAGAGAATAAAACCAAATATGCCAGAGATGATTTTCAAATTCTAGCCCGTTTAATTAACTTGGTTTATTTAGAATATGGGGAACCTGGAAACAATAAGAGATACATCCTCACTTCCCTGACAGTAAATAACCAAACAGTAAGATATAAGCTAGTAAGTGCTGAAAGTATTTGAATTTTCTGGCAGATAGGATTTCTCTCAATCAACTAGAGCTAGGAATAAACACTATCTTCAGGTTTAATGTTACAAATTAAGGGCTAAAAATTCAAATAATCTACAATAAATGAAACAAAACTTCAATTAGGTATTTTTAGGTACTCTCATATCATTTAGGTTTCTTTAGTAGGCCTACTACAGAATTCATGAATAAGGCTCTTGAGTGTGATTCGGGAAAGTGTAGTAATAATTAGTTCACAGATATCGAGCCCAAGTTAGGAGGTTTATACAGTTAATCAGCTCTAGTTTATTCTAATTAGTTATTAATTTTAACGTTTATGTTTATTTTATAGTGAGAATCTTAATTAAAGAGATACCTGATGCATGCAGTTAGGATATGAAGTACACACGTGCCTGAGGTCGGACTCAAACCGGCAGTAGACGCCTTAACCCTTTATGGGATTGTGGTCTCTATATTAACCACCTGTCATAAGGACAGTTAATGCTTTCAAAGATGCTGATAGTTGAATCTTTAAGCCAAATTTCGGAGAATTTACATGCCGAAGTGTTAGTATTTCTAAAAATCAAAATATACCTACACATCTACTTGAAGTTATGTGTTGGATAAAATTTAAAAAAAAACTAAAAATACTAACAATTAACGTGTAAGAATTAAATATAAATATAGAAATAAAAATGATAAAAAATTACAATAATAAAATATAAATATTAAAATAATGAACGTAACTATAAAAATTGTGAAAATAATTGTAAAAATCAATTCAAAATAACTTAATTCAATAAAATATCAAAATTAAATCTAATAAGACCATACATTGAAAATTAAAATTAAGTATACACACATTAAAATTAGAGACGAAAATAACATTATTAATATTATAATAATTAAAATAAATTAAAATGTAAAAGCACATAAAAATAAATAATAGTTTTGCCCTATAAAGGGTTAATAGCTGGCCTAAAGCTATGCCTGCTGCCTTATTGTACACTCACCTTGAGAGGTAGGTTGAGGCTATCGCGCACGTTCTGCGGCAGAGCATTCAGCAAACTCCAGATGGGTGGAGACACGAGGATAGGGTCGAGATCTCGAGGATCCTGAGGACCAGTTACCAGACTGGTCGTGAGCCCCACAACCACCGTCACCACACAGCCCAGCATGGAGTACCACAGGTAGGACAGTCGATACAGGGACCACACCTCATTGCTGTACAAAGTCAATCATAGAACAATAATTAGAAGATATTCCATCAGTCTTGCCTCGTTTAGAGTCCTTCATCGTTTGTAAGTGACCACCCTTATCTTGGGTAGGTAATGTTAATATACTCGAATCAAATACCTGAAATAAAAGACACACCTGCAAATTGTACACCTCACTACATAGGCCTAAGTTCCATGAAGAACTAAGTAGCTTATTTTCATATATTCTACTAGTCTTTTCAGTTTGAAAACTCTCCCACATATTGAATGGATCTTCCATGTGATGGACTGCAGTAAATAGATTTTGGTACATAACATACATTGTGATGAAGTAGAGAGCAACAATTTCAAAGTCAAAACTCAATATCCAAATGTTGTACACGGGGCTACATGGTCACGATATCGCCAAGCCCCTAAATAATCAACAACAACAACAACAGCAAACATGCGAGTTTTAATTGAAGTCTGATCTTAGATTTCGAATTAATATCTTAAGTCCTCTCATGACTTAGTTTTGGCCTCCAAAGTTAATTGCTGTACTCTGTTACGTATCTATCCATGAGACTTTACTTTGCTCCGATCTTTAATAATAATGGTAATAATAACAATGATAATAATAAACAGTGTTGCTTCTTACCACTTAGCAGACGGTCACGATTTTGCAGACTGTCCCCATTTTTACCGAAGATTTCATTGCCCGTCGAGAGGTTCCTAAATCTATTATACCCTGTATTTCGAAAGAACAAATCTGAAGGAGAGCGGGAGCGATATAAAATGGCCACCGGCTGGCACCTATTGGCTGAGTTTGACAGCTAGCATGACACGTTGTCAATGCGTGTTCATTCATTCAGTCGTTCATTAGCCATCGTTTCCCATCATATTGTTAAAACATCCAATACGAGTACAACTCGACAATGCAAAAACACGGCAACAATATCGCTACTGCTTGCTTGAGAATTCAGTGCTAAATATTATTTTACCTTAACATGTGTATTATTATAACTTCTTTCATATTGAGGGATAGATAATCATCAATAATACCTACTTATTGCATAGTGAGTGTTACTTTGTATTAGCCTAGCTGTAGAATGTTTGCACTGGTTTTCGTATTTATTGAATTGAATATACGAATCTCACGCTTTGAACGGTGTCTCGTTTCAATTTTGTTAGTATCACCATAGCGTATACTCTATGGTGAAAGTATTAATTTATTAGTCTTGAATGGTCGTTTGAGCCTCCTGCCTACGATAGCTTCATGGATATGAGGATAGCAATACTTGTTACAGAAAATTAAATATAAATTTTTCAATCAGAGTCAGCGCCCCCCTTTATAACTCACTACCGCCCCCCCCCCCTCCATTTTGAGGACCTCGGATATAGAATGTAACCAGTAGGCTATGGAGTGTTTATAAGCAAGCAAGGAGAGGCTAAGTTGTAGAAATTCCTCAATTTGAGGTGTTGTGCTCACCTCGAGTCAGCTCCTTGTGATTCGGTGGTGTTTGCGACTAGCGAGCTGGAGTTATTCCCACAGAGGCAGCCCTCAATGGATGTACTCTTGGGCTGTTCGACCATGTTGCCGCTAGCAATTGCCATCTGCGCTCCTCCGCCAATCCAAAGGACTAGTGTAATGGCCGTGAGGCCTCCCACCAAAACTCCCTGTCAACAAGAAATACATGTTATGGTATTTGAAGCCATTTTTCAGTGTTGCCTTTGTAAACGAAGTTTGATGTTTTTCAGTCGGTCAACACGATTAAATTTCTTTTTTCAGGATTAGGCGATAAACCATCAAAATTGGGTACAATCTTGTTGACCGACTGAATAACATCAAGAAATTTATATTCAAGTATTATAAGTCTTTTTCAGTGTTGCCTAGTTCTAATACAGCAACACCGTTTAAAAAAAGGAATTTCGTATGTATTGACTAGGTCGAATTATATGTTCCGGTGCTAATTTTGAACATTTATTTTAGAAAATTAGAAATAAAATTATTACATGTTTATACACTGCTCAAAACAATTAGAGGGACAGGAATTTGATCGCGTGTACCATGTAGGTAGTCCTTGATTACGATATATACTGTTGCCCGTATTCTTCCTACATGTTTCAAGAATGCGAGGACACCTCCACATTTCTTTCGAAAGCCACGGCTTAGTGGCAGTAGACACATGTATAGTGAGTGATATGCCGCAGAGTGAAATGGACGAGCAATGTCGCACTCTGTCCTCGAGTGCGTGTAAGTGAAGAGTACGTTACTATCCACTTGGTGTACGTTGCATTAGTCGAAGTGAGGCATCTGGATGAGACAGAACGTGTTCAGGCAGTGAAAATACTGCAGTAAGGTTGGACTATTCGCGGTATGTCTACAGAGCTTAATGTGGCTTCATCTGTTGTTGGGAGGATATGGAAACGATTTTGTGAACTGCTTCATATACACGGAAGCCAGGGCAAGGGAGAGAACGAAAAACAACGGCCAGAGACGACCGATATATGGTGAATTATTCTCTCCGCCGGCGTTCGTCGACCGCCCGGGACCACCAAAATGATCTAAGAGCAGCAACTGGTAGCAGTGTCAGTGACCAAACAATGCGCAACAGACTCCGAGAGGCAGGTTTAAGACCAAGACGACCTCATCAGGTCCCACGATTAACTGCTCGGCACAGGAGAGAGCGACTTCGATTTGCTGAGGACCATAGGAACTGGCAGCTGCGTCACTGGCACAATGTATTGTTTACGGACGCGTCCCGCTTTCGTATAACACGGTGCGACGGGCATAGGCGTGTATCGTCGTCGTGGTGAACGTTATTATGAAGCAGCAGTCCAGGAAAGAGACAGCTTTGGCCGCGGCTCTGTCATGGTCTGGCGTGGCATCACATTGATGGCCGATTGGAACTTCAGATAATCAGAGGCTGACTTAATGTTCAGAGGTACATCAACGAGATTGTAGTATAAATGCCCATTGCAAATGTAATGGATCCCCAGTTTATCCTGAAACTTGACAATGCGAGAACTCCTTCAGCAGCAGCCACCACGGAAACTCTACAGGACATAGCGATTCCAACATTCGACTGGCCAGCGTTGAGTCCTGACCTCAGTCCCATACAGCATTTATGAGATATGGTGGACAGACAACTTCGGGGCCGTTCTGTAGCCTCAGACTCTGGAACAACTTGCAGAGGCCCTTATGGAGGAGTGGGACAAAATTCCACAAGAAACTGTTCGCAGATTTGTCAGGAGCATATCGCGAAGATGTGAGAAAGTTATACGGGCACATGGAGGGTTTAGCAGATATTGAACAGTTTCGTTTTGTGCACTCTGTGCATTCATGGAAGGACTCTCCACTTTGGTTGACGACATTGTGTTGCATTTCTGGTCATAGCACCAACATGTGGGCTACTACATGCACGGGATATGTACATTTCCGTTCAATAAAGTCTTCATTTCCCAGCTGTTTCACTCCACCCATTCCTGGTAAAATAATTCCAAATGTTGTCCCTCTAATTTTTTTGAGCAGTGCATTTCAAATCTTGGGACGCTTGCGCCATTTTCAGACTGAATATTACAGTTACTCACTGTACTACAGTTAATGTAACAACAACTTTTCAGACAAATGGCTCCTAATACGACTGCAACAACAACTTTCCAGACAAATGGCCCCTAATACGACTGATGACCACAATGTTACAAGCCACTAAATTAAACAACAACAACAACAACGTTTCGAAAGCAAGTAGGAAATATTAACAACGTACCATAGAATTGTGGATATGATCTTATTCGTCTATTTGCAAGATCCAGGGACAACTTATATAAGTGGCATTTTCCGGCCAAGACAGTCCTGTGTGATTGTGGCGCAACCCAGACAACACAACACCTCTTCTCCTGTCCATTGTGCCCGTACAGCTGTACAATGAATGACATGACTGAAGCTAATTCAAGTGCTATCGAAGTGGCTAAGTTCTGGACAGAAACCGTTTGAAGTCGTATGTTCAACACATCTTCTGACACGAATAAATAATAAATCGTACATATCGCCATCAACTTATTTATGGTGATCGCTCACGCGTTGACTTGTGAGAACCAATAAAAAAATCACAAAAAAAGGAAAAAAGAATTAAAATACTTATAAAGATAAACACGCTCTCACTTGTGGCCATGGCAACAGAGTTTGAAAGTGTTGCAGGTGGAATGATTATTGTCAATACAAGTTCTCAGGAGACTCACCTTGGGCGGCTTCGGTGGCGTAGTTGGTAGCATGCTGAGCTTCTATGCCCAAGATAGCGGGTTCAAACCCGGCCGAAGCCGTCGGATATTTTAAGAGCGTTAAAAATCCCTCAGTATGCCTTCCTTCGGAGGGAAAGTAAAGCCGGCGGAATGTTAAAGAACTTTCCACGAATTACACCTGTGTGAAACTAAATTGTATAGGCTAAGAATGTAAAAACAACGCTCTTAGGTTGCTACGTTCGTTGCCAAGAGCCGACTGCGGTGGCGTCTAGTAGCTTTCTGAACTAGTCCTAGTAGTCGTTGACAGTGGCGTTTGGCGGCAAAAGTAGGAACTACTTGAAAATAAAAGTCTGCAGTCCTCACTTGAATTGAAAACAGATAACACACACTAATACAGTAATCACAATTAACACCGGTTATCAGACAGATTGTACACAAACCCAAAGTGCACGGGGCTATATGACCGCGTTGTCGCAGCCCCTAAACTAAGGAACCAACCAACCAGACTCACCTTGGAATTTGCCCAAGGGAAGAACATTCCTAGAGAGAACATCCCCAGGGTAACTCCGCCAACCATGCCGTTAAAACTGAGCGCCACCTGCAAAGAACAGAACATTAGACACTGGTTAAGAGTTACCGTACTTATCTACAAGTTCGGTGAACCACCTCGGTGACATCAATATGACACCACATTGTAAATGGGAGAGAAGATCGAAAACGGCAAACGGCCATTTAATTTGACCAAACATAATTTTTATCTACTATATAAAGCTCAAATACCACTGACTGACTGATTGACTGACTGACTGACTGACTCATTCATCACGAAATCTCAGAAACCACCGAACTGATGGGAATGAAATTTGGTATGCAGCTTCCTCAAGGGCCGCAAACGCCCACTAAGAAAGGATTTTTGGATATTCAGGTTCTAAAGGGGTGTTAAGGGGGTAGACCTGCATTTCATTGAATAGCAATATCTCCCGATTGGTTTCCTTGGGGGATGTGATACTCGGCATATAAACTAACCATTAAAAATAAGAAGACACATGTCTGAGTTTTTTTTCGATGTGGTGTATATTATGAGGTGAAAGGGGTGAAGAGAGGAGGTTGAAGGATTCCTAACGGAGCGTGTATCTCTTAAACGACATAGGCGAGGAGTTTGGAACTCAGCGGGAAAAAATCAGCATAAAAAATAAGTAAATAAGTGTTTGACATTTTTTTCATAGATCCAATTTAAGGGGCCCATTGGGAGGGGTAAAATTATTGGGGGAAAACACGTGATATGTCTGATTGTAAAATTATACATGGCTTATGTTGTAGACAATAACACATTACATCATTTTTGTCTCTTGCTATTTCATCATACGACGAATACTTAGGGAATTATTAATGATTTTGTACTTTTTGGCCGGAATTTTCTAAGTCCCAGGAATGACATAAAAATTGATTCGAATGAAATTTCAAAAAATAGCTTTTTAAATACTTTTATTATATTTTTCACGTCTTTTAGGGTCCGAAACCAACATGATATTTTGATGTTTTTTCATCCCATGCATTTTTGGTTTCAGGTGATAGAATTATTTTCTACTAGGACCGATGCTGATCGATCTATACAGGGTGTTACAAAAAGGTACGGCCAAACTTTCAGGAAACATTCCTCACACACAAAGAAATAAAATATGTTATATGGACATGTGTCCGGAAACGCCTAATTTCCATGTTAGAGCTCATTTTAGTTTCGTTAGTATATACTGTACTTCCTCGATTCACCGCCAGTTGGCCCATTTGAAGGAAGGTAATGTTGACGTAATGTTAGAGTTCATTTTAGTTTCGTTAGTATGTACTGTACTTCCTCGATTCACCGCCAGTTGGCCCATTTGAAGGAAGGTAATGTTGACGTAATGTTAGAGCTAATTTTAGTTTCGTTAGTATGTACTGTACTTCCTCGATTCACCGCCAGTTGGCTCATTTGAAGGAAGGTAGTGTTGACGTAATGTTAGAGCTCATTTTAGTTTCGTTAGTATGTACTGTACTTCCTCGATTCACCGCCAGTTGGCCCATTTGAAGGAAGGTAATGTTGACGTAATGTTAGAGCTCATTTTAGTTTCGTTAGTATGTACTGTACTTCCTCGATTCACCGCCAGTTGGCCCATTTCAAGGAAGGTAATGTTGACGTCAGTGCTTGTGTTGACATGCGACTCATTGCTCTACAGTACGAGCATCAAGCACAAAAGTACGTAGCATCAACTGATTAGTGTTCATCACGAACGTGGTTTTGCAGTCAGTGCAATGTTTACAAATGCGGAGTTGGCAGATGCCCATTTGATGTATGGATTAGCACGAGGCAATAGCCGTGGCGCGGTACGTTTGTATCGAGACAGATTTCCAGAACGAAGGTGTCCCGACAGGAAGACGTTCGAAGCAATTGATCGGCGTCTTAGGGAGCACGGAACATTCCAGCCTATGACTCGCGACTGGGGAAGACCTAGAACGACGAGGACACCTGCAATGGACGAGGCAATTCTTCGTGCAGTTGACGATAACCCTCATGTCAGCGTCAGAGAAGTTGCTGCTGTACAAGGTAACGTTGACCACGTCACTGTATGGAGAGTGCTACGGGAGAACCTGTTGTTCCCGTACCATGTACAGCGTGTGCAGGCACTATCAGCAGCTGATTGGCCTCCACGGGTACACTTCTGCGAATGGTTCATCCAACAATGTGTCAATCCTCATTTCAGTGCAAATGTTCTCTTTATGGATGAGGCGTCATTCCAACGTGATCAAATTGTAAATTTTCACAATCAACATGTGTGGGCTGACGAGAATCCGCACGCAATTGTGCAATCACGTCATCAACACAGATTTTCTGTGAACGTTTGGGCAGGAATTGTTGGTGATGTCTTGATTGGGCCCCATGTTCTTCCACCTACGCTCAATGGAGCACGTTATCATGATTTCATACGGGATACTCTACCTGTGCTGCTAGAACATGTGCCTTTACAAGTACGACACAACATGTGGTTCATGCACGATGGAGCTCCTGCACATTTCAGTCGAAGTGTTCGTACGCTTCTCAACAACAGATTCGGTGACCGATGGATTGGTAGAGGCGGACCAATTCCATGGCCTCCACGCTCTCCTGACCTCAACCCTCTTGACTTTCATTTATGGGGGCATTTGAAAGCTCTTGTCTACGCAACCCCGGTACCAAATGTAGAGACTCTTCGTGCTCGTATTGTGGACGGCTGTGATACAATACGCCATTCTCCAGGGCTGCATCAGCGCATCAGGGATTCTATGCGACGGAGGGTGGATGCATGTATCCTCGCTAACGGAGGACATTTTGAACATTTCCTGTAACAAAGTGTTTGAAGTCACGCTGGTACGTTCTGTTGCTGTGTGTTTCCATTCCATGATTAATGTGATTTGAAGAGAAGTAATAAAATGAGCTCTAACATGGAAATTAAGCGTTTCCGGACACATGTCCACATATCATATTTTCTTTCTTTGTGTGAGGAATGTTTCCTGAAACTTTGGCCGTACCTTTTTGTAACACCCTGTATAACTAATGTTATAACGGGATTCCAAATGTTATTGCGCGGGTAACAGTTAGTAACTTTTTCCAAAGCCCGAAAATTAAACATTAACTCTTCAAAAACAAACTAAAATCATCTTAAATCTGTTATTTTCTCAATTGAGGCGGTGATAGTTAAAAGGGCACATACTACAAAATGACATTCTGAGAAAGCAAGACTTAAGATTTAGTTTTCTGTAGAATTCTTAAAGATCGCAGTTTTAATAAACACAGGGTAAAAGTTCGTTTCTATTGGTCATGTTTTCGATATAACTAGGCAACACTGAAGGAAGTTCTAATACTTCAATAAATCATTTTAAGCATAACTACGTTCTAAGAGATTAAGAGATATGGAAATATTAAATCAACATTAGTTTCAAAATTTATCGATGAAAGTTTCCCAAATTACAATTCAAAAACAGTAGAACTGAACGGAACGTTAGGCTTTTAAATATAGATTGAAATGCTATTCAAGTATGTATGAGGCGTTCCGTCAGAGAAGGGCGAGCCCGCCGTGAGTAGTTTTAGGTAGATTTCGTTAGAAAGCTAACTATTGCAATGGGTACCATGTTTCGACTTCCGGAAAATGTCGACATATCTTCGCGTTTCACTTCCCCCAGACCCCAAAACCACAGTGAGTTCAAAAGTTTATATACATATATATATATATCAGTTTCTTGTGGCCACGATAACTGCCGTAATTTTGCACCTATCACTTTGAATTTTTTACATAACCTGTATACCTTTTAACTCTCGGTCGAGTTCGTTAATGGGAAAAAACGGTCGAAGGGGGTATAATGGGGGGGGGGCTTTTTTTTTCGAAAAAGTGAAATATCACTATAACTCTCTTAATATGTGAAATATCGAATCCCTTCAAAGTTGATATTATGTGTCGGATAAGTGCCAAAAATTTATGTTTAAAAAGTTTTTGATAGCACCAACCATTGACCAATGTGGTGAAAAAAGTGGGTTTTTCTGGAAACCTTAATCATATCTCTCTTAATAGGCACAATATCAAAACCGTACAAAATGGACGATATTCCCCTAATAATTACTTAATACGTTTGTCTGACAGAATTTTTGATACAACACACCATTACGCCAAGGGATGAGAAAAATGATTTCGGAATTAGAAGAAACTGCCAAGAGCCATCAGAGGTTACCATGACAACGCTTCTAAATTGACGAGGGATGAGCTATCAGAGGTTGCCATGACAACGAGATCACATTCAGTTTTCCATCTGACTATGTGTGAAGCGGCTTCGGTGACGTAGCCTAGCTGGTAGCATGCTGAACTTCTATGCCCAAGGTCGCGGGTTCAAAGCCGGCCAAAGTCGTCGGATTTTCAAAGATCGCTGAAAATCCCTCAGTATGCTTTCCTTCAGAGGGGAAGTTCAACATTCGTTGCAAGTTACTGGTTGCGGTGGCATCTAGTAGCCAAGTACAGCTAGGTGTCGTTGATGGTATATTTGGTACCAACATTAGGAACTACTAATTGAAATTGACCGTCTGCAGTCCTTACCTGAATTACAGACTAATACAGCCATCACAATTAACATCGTTTATCAGACAGATTCTACACACACCCAAAGTACACGGGGTTACATGACCGCGTTGTCGCAGCCCTAAACTGAGGAATCAACCAAACATCTCTGCGGGAGATAAAATTTGATGTGAAGAAGTAACCGACTGTTAGATAGTTACACATCAGTTCCAAACCTTGCATATGGACGGTGTGATCACAAGTATAAAAATGAACCCCAAATGACATGAAGGTTACCGTCCCCCTAAGACAGTAAAATGTTAGAAATATGCATAGTAAGACGAAAGAAATGTTAATTGAGCTCCAATTACATTGTAAAATACTTTCTCGCAATAAATGAGGTCTGATCCTTCTACGAAAACCTGCATATTTTGCCTACTGTATTATATCATATCCCCCTGTTTGCCCGGTGAAATCTGCCCGGTGAAATCTACCTCCGCCTTCCGGCGTACCAAGAGGATTTTTTTTTAAATTTACTTATCAGGAGCTGCCTTTATGCTCTATAATGCAAGGGTGTCCAATGCTGGCGAGCTCGCCCTTATCGTCCGGAAAGTGAACATTAGATTGAAGCCTGCAGCGACAAGGTGGCGGCCGAGGTGTCGTTCAGTGAAATGCACCCGCAGAGAACAGCGAACGCGCCACGGCCCGTCACAGCCTCAGTCGCGGTCGGTGTGATCGCTGCGGTGAGTGGATGTAGTAAGTTTGTATAGACGTTTTAGTAGTGTTGCGTTATCCTAACCGTTATTTATCGTCACGTGTAGTGTATTGCAATGTCTATTACGTAACAATACTATCATTCACTGTACGTAGTGCCTTATCTCCATAAATGAACCTATATTTTGCTCGATTCATTCACAACGAGTAACATCAGTAACAAATACTTTTACTTTGTTTCATAGTCGTAGTATTGCAATACAGCGTGCATTTGAAACTGCTCGCAGAGTTAATATGGTGGCCTCGCCCTTATCGAATGCACACTGATTATCTCCAAATGCACATGTGGTGGGCTCGTCCTTCTCTTACCGAACGCCTCATATGTCTCTTTTAGGTAGACTGTCAAGGGGATTTCATGTAGTCACTAAAATTCCCCAGGCGCATACGACCACAACCGACCCAGTTATAGGAGACTTGTACCTGGAGCACGCTGCCCAGCTGCTCTACCAGGAACACCAAGGCGAAGCTCAGCAGGCCGAATACCAATGACACCCATTTGCCGAGCTGGGCTCCTCGTTGTGGGGGCAGTTCGATGTTGAGGGCACTCTGGATGAAGTCCTTCATAGTGACGGCAGCCAGCGAGTTCAGGGCTGCGGCTACAGTCCTGCAGGGAGAACAGTTGTTTCAAAATAAGAAACTCTGGAATTAAATTAAACAATTGAAATCGATGGCCAGTTTGTGTCCTCGAGATGGAAATCTATTAGTCCGCTTCACCTTCCTTACCACTTATCGTCATCATTACAAACATGGTCATTTATGGCATTTTTGTTGTTGACTGAATCAGGGATGCATTCACCTTTGTTTCGAAGTAACTACTGCGATTGCAGACACCAACTTGGTCAATCATCACTATTGTTACGTGCAATGCCCGTACCAACGTTTTTAAATATGTATCACCCCTATATTCATGTGTCCCCGACCTTTAAAACGACCGCCTGATGGCTTGGTTCCGCTTAGGAACTAGAGATGGCAGCATCTATTGGCCTCTAGCCGAGCTTGTATCTTCCACCGTTAGGTGTTCTTCTGTTGGGGCATGTCATCTGGCGGTGATTTTGCTGTTGAAGCGATGCGGACCTCTCAGAAAAGGTAAGTAGGCCCATCCACCCTGGCCATTCCCGGTGTCAACTATCAATGTTAAAAATCCCTCAGTATGCCTTCCTTCGGAGGGGAAGTAAAGCCGGCGGACCCATGTCATAGATTTATGGCAAGTAAAAGAATTGTCTTATGCAGCACAAACAGGGAATAGCTTGAATATAAACTGGAATGCTGGAGAAGAGCCATAGAGGACAGAGGCCTTAAAATAAGTAGGAATAAGACCGAATACCTGTGCCTTGGAGGAACTGGAAATGTAACTATTCAGATGGATGGTAGCCAGCTACAGGCAAGGGACAGTTTCATGTATTTGGAATCCACTGTATCTGACGATGGCAATCTGGATCTGGAAATTCCCCACCGAATTCAGGCTGCCTGGTTAAACTGGAAGAGGTTATATTGTATTATATGTGACAGAAGACTGAATATCCAAGTAAATGGTAAAGCCTCTGAATGTGCAGTGAGACCTGCAATGCTATACGGAGCAGAAACTTGGCCAACAGTGCAGTCACAGTGCAAGAGACTTGAAGTAGCTGAAATGAAGATGATAAGATGGATGTGTGGTGTTACAAGAAACGATCACATCAAAAACATCTTCATACGAGGCAGCGTAAAAGTGACAAATATAAATAAAAGTGCAAGAAAGACGCTTGCTCTAGTATGATCACATTAAGCGCAGGGAGGAGAGTTATGTAGGAAGGCGAGTGCTTGATCTGGAGGTGGAAGGCAAAAGGGAAAGAGGCAGGACTAGAAGAAGATGGATGGACTGCATGCAGGATGATCTCCGGGAGAAGCAGTTAACAGAAAACACCATTTGGGACCGAGGAAAATGGAATCGACTTGTCAGAAACGTCGACCCCGCATGAACGGGAAAAGACTAAGAAGAAGAAAATAATCTTCCACTAACTACAATTGTGTGAAGCTAAAATTTGTTGGTTGGATTTGTTAACGCTTATTAGTTCCAACGTTCCCTGCCAGGTACAGGCTGCGATGGAATCTAGTGGCCAAGTTCGCGGCTAAGTGTCGTGGACGGTAGCATTTGGTGGCAAAAGTAGGAACTACTAAAAGTTGATCATCTGCAGTCCTTACATTGCATCCTTCCTTCACAAACATGTTATCTTCAACACATTTTGTAGATTATTATTTATCAAATACTTCCTAGAAGGACTAAGGAAATGGCCCTGTACATTTCCTCATATGATTATTCAATCTGTTATTTCAGATGTATTGACAGCAACAGCTGTGAGTGATCAAATTCACAGAACTGTTATCAAAGACATGAGTCCATATCCTGTAAAATATATATTTCCACAAACATGTTATCGAGTGCGCCCCTCTACTGTGACTCACATTGTTATGAAGGGATTTTGTATAAAAGACCTGGGCTCAGAAGCAAAGGCCTCTTCCAGTTACAGCAGCAACTAAACAGGTTGACTGTCTGGTGTTAACTTATATATATTGGATTGTCAAAGTTAATAAATACATCTACAAACTAACCAACGAGTTCTCATTCATAGAAATCAGATACTACTCCTCATCAGAAGTAAGAACCACGATACCTACTGACTTAACAGCAGTAGCAACAACTTCTTAGTACATCACTAAAGAAGACTTAAGCGACAAACTTAACTGGGGTCCCGTCCGTGATAGGTAACAATTATCCTTGCCAGATAATCTACGAGTAAGTTGGTCCAGTGTTCTGACAAACCTCACAAGGAGGCCTTTCGTCACTATACTAGAGACACCAAGGTACCTATCTTCAGCACCAGATGCAGTCATCGATTCTATGAACTAGCCAGCAAGCCAGGAGTGGTACTGACAACCTCACACGGAGGCATTTCGTCCACAAACGACTTCGCTAGCTTGAAGGAATCAAGTTAGAAGTGGAACTGACAACGTACCAAGAGACGTCTTTCGTCCACAACCAACTTTGCTAACTTAACGGAAGGAAGGAAGTTCGCCGACTAACGTTCAAAGAAGCCCACGCTCCAAGTAACGCCTTCCGCAACAACCGACCGCCATCGCCGTACGTGCCGACAACGCTCCAGAAGCGCTTTCCGACCACACGACGACAAGAGAACCAACCGACTCCGCAGTTCCAAGAGGATGCAGCCAGCACTGATCATCTTTTCTTGTCTGAAAGTCAAACTCCAAATAATACCTTATTTGTGAACTAAAGTATTATTAGTAAAGCAGGGTTCAATATTTCAAGTAGACAAATTGGGAGAGCAACAACAATAATAATAATAATAAAACCTAAATAATACATTCTTTCCATTTCAAACGGAAACAAATTACAGTAAACTTTAACTAGTAGAGTTTGCCTTGTCATTTCGATTTGAATTGAAATTAATAAACTTAAAACAAATAATAAATACATAATAATAAATATTTATACTTTTAAGAGGAAATAATTTAGTGGGCTCTAATTAGCAGACCTTACACTCTTTATTTACTTTTGAATTAATATTGTAACTAAACAAATTTAAACAAAAAATAATAATAAAGTTATATCATTTCCTAACAAAAGTGAGTTAGTGCAGCCCATACTGGTCTTTCGCTTGTCACTATTAGAGAAATTAATCAAATAATTAAATATTTATTATAAACAAACAAAAAACATCATCATAAATCAACATTCTCATTTCAGAAGACATCATTAATTTTATCATTTTACTAGTTCATATTGTGGAGAATCTAAACGGGATATCCACATATCATTAATTTTTAAAGTAATAATAATAATAATAATAATAATAAGTTTTTTCCTTTATTGTGAAAACCTAACCGGGGCTCTTTCACATATATTTTGATCATTAATAATAAGTTAGTTCCTTTATTGTGAAAACCTAACTGGGGCTCTTTCACATATATTTTGATTAATATTAACACTTATAAATAAGTAATTCACTTTTAAAAATAATCCATTTAAATTTATTTAATTTTCATTAACTTTTAATTAATTTTATTTCATAAACAATTTTGAAAACCGTCGTTATAAATTCAACCACAATGCCTGAAACCGAGTTACTTTCAAAATTCGAATATGCTCAGATACAGCTTTTGCCTGAATTTAACGGCACTAATTCTTGCAGTCTTGACTATTTCTTAGCAAGAACAGAATCGTTTCTAAACACACATAAGAGAATAGCGTCAGCTACAAACTCAGTATTAATAAATGACTTTCTATTTAACGTCATAAAGTCAAAACTAAAAGGTGAAGTATGTAGTATTCTTGACTTAGAAGCCAACAGTACTTATGAAAAATTTAAAGATAAACTCATAAGAAAATACGGTAACGTCAAAGACGAGAGACTTCTCATCCAGAAGATCTCTAATTGTTTCCAGAAAAGAAACGAATCATACAATGACTACGATGATAAATTGGAAGGATTGACTTTGCAATGCAAAAGCTTATGCAAACTCAATTACCAAAACCAAATTTTGGAATTGAAATTAAGAGAACTTTAAGAGTTAAGCCTAAATATATTTAAAGCAGGAGTTTTGGAACCCTACCGTTCATACTTAAGATATGCACAGATTACAGACCTGAATCATTGCCTCAGGTTATGCAGGTCTTAGGATAACGATCGCGCCCATGAAGATTACATGGACCAACTAAGAGGACAACTACCTCCTAGCAAGTTTCCAACAGCTCGACCACTAGGCCACTCAGCACACAATCCATTCTCGAATTTTAACCCAGCTCCACCAAGGAACCCATTTAACCAACCTTTCATGCAAAATCAGACCCACAGACTCTTCTTTAAAGATAAACCACAACCAATTTTCGGACACACTCAAGCTCCGAACACTCACCTTTCAAGCCACCAAACTCCATGAATCGTCCTTACCCAACTCCAAAGAATATTGGCCGACGTTTCACACCCACTAACCAGCAAATATTTCCACAGCCGATGTCAGGTGTTTCAACCATTAGAGATAATCTGAATGCTCACTTAGAACCTTCAGAAGAAAACATCGAACACGAAGCTTTAGGTCCCATATAACAATCACTAGAGTATGTAGATGAGTACAACATACAAAACTACCCGCAAGAGTACGACACTCAGTACTATGAATACGAGTGCGATACAGAGGAACAGTCTCAGGATTTTCGCTTGACCCAGCCATCAAAATCGAAGACTTAAATAATGTAGGTAGCGCAGATTTCTCTCAATTAGACGCAAAGATTGACTACGCCTCGAACCTAGTCACTCTCAACAGCACAGACATACCGTTTCACTTTCATTCTTCACATAAGCAAGTGAATCATTTTCAACCCACAGTAGATACAGCTAACACTGCGATTCCCGTCAACATGGAAAAGGAAGATGAGTATGTTCTGAATTTTAAATATGGTGAAATGTATCTCTTAGATGCCAAAACCCACCAAGCCATACAGCCCACAGGGACAACTAAAACAGGAGTTTAAGGAACCAATTTTAGTTGAGCCACTGGAAATAAATTCCATTACATACGGTAATATTCAAGAATATCCCCACACAAAACTAGGAGAGTCTGATTACGTCAAAGACAAAACTAACTATGTCACAGACGCACTCTCTAGAGTAGAAATTAACATGGCTGATGAAACATCTTCAATTGTTGCCATCCCCGGAGAAGACACCTACCAAGATGATATGGATAATGAAACTATCCATTCAAATCAGGCAGACCCCATATTCACATTGAAAATATCTGAACGGAACTTAAACCAAAACCGCAATCAGATTATTGTAAAATATGGTAATTATCCCAAGGTACTTAAACAAAACCTGTTTAAAAAATGTACCAGACACATAATGATTGTCACAAAGAAGAATCTTCAGGAAGATTTAGCAAATCACCTCCTCAAAATAATAGTAACCTCAAATAAGTACGCTACTTATTTTGACGATATCACTCGAGATCCCATTCATCAGGGCTTGCCAGAAGCTATTTACTTCTGAACTCATCATTATCAGGTCATCCAAATTCTTGGAAGACATTGAAAGCCCCGAAACTCAGAGACAGCTGATTTCACACTATCATTCTGAAAACCACAATGGTATAGTAGAAACTTACGAACATCTTAAGACCAAATACTACTGGCCCCATTTAAGAGAACAAACTAGGACAATCATCAATCAATGTAACCTCTGTCAGAGAAACAAATACGAGAGACACCCTAACGAGGTATCGAACCAAGGTCCCATCACCGCCGATCACCCTTTCTCTCAAATTCACATCGACACGTTTCACGAAAGAAGCCTCCCAGAAGAATGCACTAATTACATGCATTCGGGCGTCCCCTGGGCAACGGTAAAACACACTGTAAAATTTACCGGCTGATTCTTTCAATACAAAGGTGCTGCTACACAGCAACAAGTATGTAACAGAACTTACCAATGATAAGTCCTCTTCAGGACCAACCATGCACAGAACACTCATCAATTCCTATTGGTAACAGCTTACGAAAATGTCACTTGAACATTGAATCGATTTCATCTGCTAAGAGTCAATACCTCTCACGTCTGATGCTGCAGAATGAAGTAGATGTTATTGCAATACAGGAGACTCACACCAAGGATGATGCTGATCTTTACAGAAGAGGTAGAATTTACGGATACGTTTTGATTGGGGCCGTAAATGATGAACAGTATGGCATTGCAACATGTGTCAGATCCCATCTCACTGACTACAAACTAACTTACCAAGACAGAAAGACAGATATTTTTGTTTTGGCTATAGAAGTTGCCGGTACCACGGTTGCAAATATTTACAAACCACCGCAAGTTAGCTGGCCAAATCCACCTGTAAGATCCTTCAGTCATCCAGTTGTGTATGTAGCAGTTGTGTATGTAGGTGATTTCAACAGCCACAGTCATGTCTGGGGATATCAGAATGAAGACCAAAATGGAGCTATTCTAAATGAATGGATGGATATGCACGATCTCCAGCTTGTGTACAATGCTAAAGATCCAGGAACGTTCCGATCTGGCAGATGGTTAAAAGATTATTCTCCTGATTTGTGCATCACATCTAGATCTGGAAATAACGAAATGACACAACGAAGTCATCAAGTCTTTCCCACACAGCCAGCATAGGCCAGTCATAATTCATTTTGGTACTGAAATTCCGTTAGTCACCTCCATACCTCAACCTCGATGGAATTTTCAACTTGCAAACTGGGAACTATTTCAGAAAGGTCTAGATAATACCGTTCAATGGATTCCTCCAGTCCCATCCAATTATGAACGATTTGTGGGCGCGATTAAAACAAATGCCAGAAAATATATCCCACGTAGTTTTCGGAAGGAGTACATTCCTGGATGGTCCCAAGAATGCGATGAGTTATACGCCAAATATCAAGTATCTCACGACAAGGTAACAGCTGATGACCTATTGAGAGCTCTGAACAAGAACAGAAGAGAAAAATGGCATAAAACAACGGCAGGACTCAACTTCACAAATTCTAGTCGGAAAGCCTGGAATCTTATTAGAAAACTTGGTACAGATCCCAGGTTGTCAAGTACAGTTACACATGTGAATGCTAATGCTGTTGCATCCAGACTGATGAATATTTCAAAAACTAAAATAGACAAAGAACAGACACGAACTGTGAATAATGAACTGTACATAAAGACGTCCCAACTAAAACCACACCCAGACTACTCACGTGATTTCTGAATTGAGGAACTTGATAAAGCCTTGAGTATGCTAAAGGTAAACAAAGCCGCTGGCTTTGATGGCATATATCCAGAGTTTCTTAAAACCATCGGACCAAAAACTAAGTTGTGGCTTATTGAATTTTTCAATGAGATTCTGAAAACTGGAAAATTACCAAACCTGTTCAAACAGGCTAAGATAATTGCTATCCTGAAACCGGGAAAAGACGGATCTGATGCTTCTCACTATCGACCGATATCTCTACTCATCATGACCTATAAGCTACTAGAAAGGCTTATTCTAAATCGCATTCAAAAGGCCGTTGATCAAATCATCCCCATCGAACAAGGTGGCTTTAGGAAACAACGGAGTTGCTGCGACCAGGTCCTAACATTGACAACTATAGTAGAAGCTGGATTTCAACGAGGTCTAAAATCAGCTGCGGTTTTTGTGGATCTCACAGCAGCTTACGACACTGTGTGGAGGCAAGGCTTGATGTCCAAGTTTATTGAAATTACCCAATGTCAAAAGTTGGCACTTTTAATGAACAACATGCTCTCGGATAGGCGTTTTAGGGTGTTCCTGAATGGGCAAACTAGCAGGTGGAGGACATTAAACAATGGCCTACCTCAAGGATCAGTTTTGGCCCCCATTTTGTTTAATCTATTGAGACCTTATGGCTAGGGGTGTTAGAAAGTGTTGTTATTTTTTTGAAGATTTGTTGATTTAAAATTCAAAAGGTGGTGTTTTGTGTTTTTATTATTTTTTCGGGGGATGACATGTTAAAATTTGGAAAGCGATAAGGTTTGTACAATAAGTGCATTTAAATATATAAACAATTAATAAAACAAAGTAAAAAACAAAACAGCAGGGTAAAACGTTAAACATGGCTATGGAAGAATAAGATAATACTTATATGGAAGTCACATTTTTATTTTACATTCACCATCTCGAAACACATTTCAGTGAATACCTTTTTCAGTTTTATCCAAATACTGCGGTGAAATCACTGGAAGTAGATCATGGTTAAAGTCTCAGAATTTTCGCCTCCTATCACTTACTATGAGACTGTATTTCGAAAATGATCTTTCAGAATCCACATTTGAACAAGGATACCATACACACTTTAATGCAGCTGTTGCATAGTCTCGGTGAGCAGGCCTTAATCCCACGAGGATCTCTGGAACATTCACATTATCTTCATGACGCAGTTGGTTCTTGATTGCAGTCAGGTAAATGCTGTGAGCCTCTAAAAACTGTTGAGTCTCCATCTTCGTAAGAAATGGGGCATTCTTCTTAAATTGGAGCAGTTCTGTGGGAGATACGTTCTTAGGTGCATGCCGAGGATCAAACAATGACCCGATGGCTTCTACAGTCTTCCTGGCTGGATCCGTGGTCCTTTTAAAGTCCTGACTTTCACTAGAGCTGACTGGGCAACACACGTAAGATTGGACTTAACCTTTATCTGCATCTTTTGAGGAAGCTGTTCCAAGTTCTGGAGGATCGTATGATTGAACATTCCACCTTCGCCTAATAGCTTGAGCTTTACCTCAAGGTCATCTAGCTTCCCAGCCAGTAAGTGAATTGTTGGGTACTTAGATTCCTCCAAGAAATTAAGCAAGTCCATAAGAGAGGCACCAACAACAGAAACATACAATGCTTGTAATTGTATAAATTGTATTGTTGAAGTCTATGCTTGTTGGAAAAATTTGACCCCAGAATTTGAATCTTCCAATGTTTTGAAAAATTCTACCAGATCTTCCACATGCGGGGCCATATACATTGCAGCCTTAAACCATGAATTCCATCTTTTACATACAGGCATTGGGAAAGCTAGAATTTCATTCTCTTTTTCTGTGTTTTCATATTTCTCCCTTAGAAATGCAACGTAATTGCTTTTTCTTTTTCGTGTATTTAAAAAGGCATCCTTTGTCTTTACTATAGACATGTTCAATTCGTCCAGCTCGTTTTCAAATACGCAGCCGATAAGATTGACTTGATGAGCCCAGCACTGGACATGACTTAATTCTTCAATCAATCCTTGAAGAGTAGTTACACATTTTGTCATGTAGCGTGCTGAGTCCGTAACTACTGCCACTACACGCTCCCGTTCAATTTCATAGGAATTCAAGGTGTCTAATATCGCATTGGAGCAATTTACGCTATTGGCAGAATCTAGAACAACAGAGGCAGACAGATGGGTGTTCATTTCAGTTGATGGTACTGATGGACGAAAAAGAATGTTGAAAACACACCTACCATTCTTGTCAGTTGTTTCGTCACATAGCAGAAACACGTCTTTGTTTTTTAAATCTTCCTTAATTTCTTCCCTCCTTCTTTCGCCAATCATGGGGATGTATTTCTGACGAATCTGATTTGCTGATGGTAAATCTCCACTTCCGCGAACGTACTTATTAATCAAAGTACGGATAGCAGGATTGTCTAGTTTCTCTACTGGTATATTAGCTTTCACAAACGCAGTAGTAGTGTCCAAAATAAACTCTTCTTTCATATCCTTCACACGACTAGCATTTGATAAGGTTTCTTTCAAGGTGGCCACTCTAGGAACACTAACTTCAAGACGCGAATTTTATCGGCGTTTTGAATGCTTCTCCGATTTGCAATGTTTGTCTAATCCATCTTTCCTGCGATAATCTAACCGACAATCACAATATTTGCACATAAGAATGCCACAAGAAATTATAAATCCTTCATTCTTATATTCTTTAAGTCTGTCTGTGGCAGAAACAGCTACCTTCGGCATTTTTAAACTCAACTGAGCGATGTCCAGTAACAAACACTTATCACCCGGTTGACTGTAGTCACAGGCCAGTATAAATTCGTAACCACACGCAAAATTTATTTCTGAATTCGTGTCATAATATTTAAATTACGTCGCGTCTCATCTTCCTGTACTGCTAAGTTCGGAACTAATACGACGAACACGTGGTCGCCAACTGATTCACGCAAATAACACACTAGCTTCGATGATAACGCACAATTTGCGCACTTTTTTTAAATTAAATTATATAGAATTCTCTACTATAATTTACACTCGCTACCGATGTAACAGGAGCGAGACAAAACAACTATCACATAACCTTTTGGAGGTAGTCGGCCAAACTATTCACGCCGCGATATAACAGCTGTTTACCACAGCGCTAAAATCCAACGAGTAACGAGAATATCGACAGTATATCGTAATATGACGTATATCGTAGTATTACCCCTCGCGAAACTATACAATCGATCATACTCTCGAATTGAACACCAACCAAATTCGATTATCGGCTTGTGGACAAAAATGTTCGGATTGGTGTGGGGAAAAAATATGAAAATTAGTTTTTATTTCGCAGATTGCGGTATTTGTGGTGTTATTCACAAAATTCGCGTTATTTCGCGATTTAATTTCACTCCTGGGCGGCACGAAACATGTAAATACGTGAAAATAAAACATCCTAACCTCTAAATATGACTTCGTTTTATCGCGAATTAACAAAAACTAACACCTCTACTTATGGCATATTGCATATCCATCTAGTCTCAAGTTTGTGTTTCCAACATTAATTCTATACGCAGACCGGCACAGCAGATGCAGAGTACAGAGGCGGCAAATACTTTTATTGGAGATGTGCAGAAACGTGTACGAAGAATAGCAGGAGGGATGAGTGGTCATAAATGCACTTAGCAGGTTTCCAGGAAGTGCCGAGGGTGTACATGTACCGTGAGAAGACGAGCTAGGGTAGGACAGGCAGGTCGTTGAACGCAGGAATTTGTGTGGGAAAATTGCAGTTTGGCAAGGTCACAGCTTCAAGTTTTGGTACCGCCCAAATGTGACCTACTTAAGAATTAATGACCGGAGAGCAATGAGAGTTGCATGTATGGAAGCGGG
This sequence comes from Meconema thalassinum, assembly GCA_946902985.2. NCBI lineage: Eukaryota > Metazoa > Arthropoda > Insecta > Orthoptera > Tettigoniidae > Meconema > Meconema thalassinum. The sequence goes on along the minus strand of OX336394.1, from coordinate 194,244,411 downwards.
AGATTCTCAACCTCCCAGAAATGTAATTTGGTGCAATTTGGATGTAAGGCTGATTTAATTCAGTATAAAATGCCTGATGTGGGGGCGTTTCAGCGTCAGCCAATGAGAGGATAAGCGTCACCAAGCCGTGTTTGGCGCGTAAATTGGCAGACAATGAGGGATGATTACTGAGTTCATTTGATAAGGAGCCCACGATCGATTCTTGGAAAGGACATCACCAATGAGACATTGAGATTACGACGAGTTCAGTGATATAAGTCAATTCGGGACAGAGCTATTATTTTGGAAATAAATCTCATATTTCCCCCTCCTACGACCAGTTATGCCTCAAAAACTTAAATAGCTCCATCTGGGAGAGTGAAGTCAGTCGATTTTGTGGTTCTGTCACGGACGCTCCACGTCAGTCGAGTTCGTGATTTGGACTCTGTTAATTTTCATGTCCAATGGTAAAAATTGAGACAGTGTGGCGCTATTATTGAGATCATGTCTAGATACTATAGCATACGAGTGCGAGTTCTTGTAAGTGGCGAGATAAGACATTGATATGCGCGTTAGTTCGCGAGTGCAAGTTCGGCTTAGAAATAGGATAGCCATTGCGCTAGGTAAACATATAAATTGTGTCGATAGGAGCTACGGCGGACAATCTGGATGAATTGAGTAGTTCAGATGGTAGCTATTTAGGAGAATGATAGGATTATCGGCTCGGAACAGTGAGTGCGAGTTACTTTCTTGTATGCCGCATTAAAAAAATTGTGTATTTCTGTGTTCTTCGTTACCGCGAGGTACCCGAAGCAAGAGGAAGCTGATGCTGAGATTGGAACAATGGGAGGATCTTCAAATGTGGAATTCGTCATGTGTGGAATGATGGCGTAAACCCAAAACCGTAGGGCACGCTGCAATGATGGAGAAGATCTGGGACCCAGGAATAGTGATAAGTACAGCAAATTATCTTGCATAATTTAGTTGGGGGTGTACGGATCAACATGAGTGCAATGGCTGTGTACATATTCAATTTCTTAATGTTAGTTGTGTTTTTGTTGTTGTGTTTGTTGATACAACGTGCATGTAAATATGAATCGTGTGGTCATGGTTTTCAATGTAGTTTGGGGAGATTATCATTCAGGGGAAAACTGGCCATCAGCTACTGTCACTGTAGATACATTTTCAGTTGAGAAGGTGGGGGAGATTTTGTACAGTGGTCGTAAGCAAACCAGAGCATATTGAATATTTTGTGGTTAATCAGGTTCGTGGATCGCCTGTGGTAAGTTCTACCAGGTAATGGTTTTTGTTGCAATCTTCGATTGGTGACGGACAAGGCAGGCAAACCCGGCGATTTGAGGTATTTAAATTGGAGTATGGCTGGATGTACTGATGCATATTGGTAAGTCGTGGATGTTGTGCCCACGTGTATTTGGTTGAGTTGGTGGAGGTTGGTACCCACCCATATTGGTAAGTTGTGGATGTTCAGAATCACGTAAGTATTTTGGTAATTCCATGGCCGAGGTAATTCCCACGAGGTAAAAATCACGGCCGTGATGCTGGGGTCGGTCTGCGCCCGTAGGCAGCGTGCTAAGTGATGATTCTGCGAGGCTCGTTGAATTGAGCTATAGTGAGCTCGTGCTTCGGTCAGTACACGTCAGCTGTGGTGGGAGTGAAAGCAGGTAGCCACTCCTCGCCGCGGGGTGCTTTGCTTGGCCTTGAGTCTGTCCGAGGTTAATTGGTCAAAGTTAAAATGGCTGGTTTGTTTACATATTTTGTTGTTGATTCTGGGATTTCGGTCTGTTGTGTTTTGATTTTATTTGTGAACCCACGTTACTAGTGTATCAGATTTTGTACCCTCTGGGTGGCCGCTAGACGGATATAATTGATGTCTTGATAAATGTTTCACACGGGAACTGTTGTATGTGAATGAGGTAGGCACGTTGTATCTTAATGTAGTGTTTGTGTGGCCGCACTGCATGCTGACAGTACAAGACTCTAACGGAGGTCGTGAAGGGAGGTCTGTTTGCCAAACTGAACGGTCTCGTCTGTACGATTCACTTTTCCAAATAGAGAGCGTTAAAATAAGATTCCAGCTTGTAAAATTCAGTTGATTTGATGCTCCGTTGGAGTGTATAGTGTTCTGATCTGATTAACGTAATGATTCATTTCTTGTGGCATTAATTTAGTCTTTTGTTTGTTCCATTTTGAACTCACCTGGGGTGAGAGTGCGCCACTTTGATTTTTATTTTATTTTATTTGGATTTGTTTTATTTGGAGTTCCATGATCCTGCAGTGTTTGATCAGGGGAAGCTGAGGCTTTGCCCGAACTAATTAGATTAAGGTACCCTGGTTGTACCATCTCTGTGGACTTTATGGCAGAGAAGGATAGTGATGACGCAGTTTATTTTGTTGTGGTTCTACGTTGTTTATTAAGGGATTGTTTTTATTGTTTTGTAGTTCTTCTAAGAATACATTTTGTTTCCTGGTTCCCCTGGCATATGATTTATAGTTTTAAGTTCCCATGATCAAATTTCGAAATTCCTAGGATGTAAAGTGTTAATTAGCCACCGAACGAGCCGTGCCCGAGATACGATTCAGCATCCTAGTAGGCCTTGGGAATGGTATACTATATATTCATGACATGCCTCACACAGATTCCTTGAAAATCCAGTATGCAGACGACCTAGCATTAATTATCCAAAATAAAGACCTTATGAACTGTGAGAATACCCTAACTAGTGATCTGACAAAACTGAGTGATTACTTCCATAAATGGAGACTTCAAGCCAACCCAAACAAGACTGAGGTTACTGCATTCCATCTAAATAATAAAGAAGACCAAAGGAAGCTGCATGTTACTTTTGACGGAATCGAAGTACCCCATAACTACAATCCAATATATCTTGGAATCACTCTGGATCGGTCCTTGGCATTCAAACAACAGTGCATCAAGTTATCGAAGAAACTTGGCTCGAGAGTGAATCTACTTCGCAAGATTGCCGGAAGCAACTGGGGGTGCAGACGCTAATACTCTACGTTCTGCTACACTCGCTCTCGTGTATTCTGATGGTGAATACTGTGCTCCTGTATGGGAAAACAGTGCTCATACCACCAAGATTGATGTGCAACTCAATGAGGCCATGAGAGTCATCACTGGTACTGTTAGATCTACTCCCACACAATGGCTACCAGTCCTAGTTAATATCGCTCCGCAAGATCTAAGGAGGAAAGCAGCTAAGGTAAGCTTGCTCAAGAAGACCACTTCTGATAAGAACTCTCTGTTGTATGTTGCCCTGCAAGATCCACCAACAACACGTCTGAAATCACGCAAGCCACCCTGTGTTGATTTAGAAGGTATCAATTCTTTCAACATGACCTCCTAGTGGCAACAACGTTGGAACGAGCATCCACCCAACAATGCTCACCTGGTTAAAGATCCTACAAAGAAGGTTGAGGGATTCCAACTTCCACGCCAAACCTGGTCGAAGCTGAACCGCATTAGAACAGGTCAAGGAAGGTGTGGTCACACTTTGAAGAAATGGGGTTTCCGTACATCTGCTGCCTGTGACTGTGGAGTGGAAGACCAAACTATAAAACACATTGTTCAGGAGTGCCCACTCCGTGCATTTGATGGTGGTCTGAAGACTCTACACCAAGTGACACCATGTGCTCTGGAATGGTTGTCAAATTTGGACATTTCAATTTAAATAATTGTAAACTTTTGTGTACTTGTACAACCATACGATATATATATATATATATACACACACACTTCGAGCAAAGTCGCATATTAACTATAATTGACATTTTCTCAAAGTATGGACAAGCCTACATTTTACCAAATGGTACAGGTCTGGCCACACTAAGCCAATTACAAGTTTACTTTTCCCACCATGGATTCCCAAGGAAAATCACACATGACCAAGGAGGAGAGTTCGAAAACAATGTCATAAAAGAATATTGTAAAGCCACGAACATCGATTATCACGCTGCTACCCCTTTGAATTTTTCATCTAATTCTCCAGTAGAGAGACTGAATTCGACCCTTCTAGAGAAACTTCGTATCTCCAGAGATCACGATAAGTTCACTCTGCTCTCAGGGCTCGTGACCACCATAATCACGAATTACAATTCCTCAATCCATTCCACTGCTAAACAACCTCCTTTCAACGTTCTATATGGACCATACTATAAGGCTTTAGACCACGTCTTCTCGCCATGTCCCAAAATCAATGAATACATTGAAAGACAAAGAAATCAGTTGAAAATTGTAAAAGAGAGTCATACTAAACCTAACACCGACACTTTCAATCATAATTACAAAATTAATGAAACTGTCTACGTATTAGATCCCCTCACCAGAAACAAGAAATTAAAAAACCTGTACAACGAAGGTATCATTACCAAAATTGAAGAAAACAGAGTATACTGTAAAATGAGAAACGGTAAAACTCATGTAAGAAATTTTCGGGACATTAAACCAAAAAGAAAAAATTCTTACTCCAGATTCCTCCCTGAATATGGCACCATCATCACACAGCCCATCCAGACAAGGATTCTATGCCGACTCATTAGGACCAGCCTTAATAATTAACGATTATCACCGGTTCATGTTCCATTTCAATTTAACGAGTTTAAAAGAATCTTATAATATTCAAGACACTATCTCAAGTCTCGTATCACGAAGCAATAATACTTTTCCTTATCTAATATCAGAATTAAGAGAATCAATTAAAGAAACAAAAAAGGAATTAAATAAGTTGCTACCTGCTACACCTAGACGTAAGAGAGTTCTTATAAATGGTTTAGGTAGTATAATTAAATTCATATCAGGTTATCTAGACCAAGATGATCTAGACAACCTACAAGAACAATTAGAAGCATTAAAACAAAGTAACGCCAAAGAAATGAAACATATTAATAAATTAGTATCATTCAGTAACTCCATTGCTCAAAAGTTCTATAATGAAATGAACCATGTAAACTATAATATGAAGGTAATTAAAGGTATTTTACAAGAAGAAGACTTCAAGATTAACCTTCTGGAACATCAACAATATGTGCTCTTGTGTACGAACAAATTAGATAAAATCATACAAGTGATGCAAGATACTATTAGCTTGTCATTTAATGAAATGACAAATATCAAGATGTTCTCCCAAAAGGATTTAACAAATGTTGTAAAACATTTACAACTAATCTACCCAACAAAAACTATAATTCACACTGACCAGTATCATCAATTTGAGAACCTTAAACTGTCAAAAACGCAGGTTCTCATGATGAACGAAGAAATGGTTGTAATATTATATATGCCAATCACTGATGCTAAAACTTATACATTGTATAAAATTTCTCCTTTACCTAGCAATAATCTAATATTAATCCCTCCGGAAAAATATTACGTGCAAGGACCTACCTTAAGATGGTCTAACGCACCTTGTATAAAATTACTCAATATTACGCATGTGAATGAATGAAAATCCACAGCCTGCTTCCAGTCTCCGACAGGGTCAGGAATGGAATGAATGAAGCCCCTATCTAGCGGCGAGGATATGAACTGTGCCGGCTGCCAAGGCCTGACGCACTCCTCTGGGGCAATGATTAAATGAATGACAGATGAAATGAAATGATAGTGGAGAGTGTTGTTGGAATGAAATATTGACAGGGAAAACCGGAGTACCCGGAGAAAAACCTGTCTGCCTCCGTTTTGTCCAGCTCAGATCTCACATGGAGTGACCGTGATTTGAACCACGGACCCAGTGGTGAGAGGCCGGCGTGCTGCCGCCTAAGCCACGGAGGCTTGTATACTCTTTAATACTAGAATAACTTCATGTAATTTAACGGAAACTACCAGATGTCAATTTGCCACTGTCAAAAACGAGGTACAACTATTTCAACCACTGAATAAGAAGCATAGCCTTTTCTCTAGTAAAAATCCTCAAATAATCTTGCAAACCTGCCCAGAATCTCAGAGAACTATAAAATTAGCAGGATCATATGTTATCTACTCAAATTAGTCTTGCCCTATTACAAGTATGGGCATAACTTTGCAACAGCTACCTATAAAATTATGTGCACCTGTTTCCACTCCTGTCAACTCCAAATGATCCATACGTTAAAACCGAAATAAATTTCCATTCATCCCACCTCGACGTGAAAGGAATGAAGTTAGATTTAAAACCCATTCCAGAATACAATACTAAAATGAAAACTTTTGTGTCTGTGAACACAAGTATTATAATACTTATTTTCTGTGTTATGTTAATATTTAGAACAAGAATATATCAAGGTATTAAATCTGCAAAGAATAGATTTAAGAAAATTGTTATCTAGGACGATAACGAGCAACAAAGGGTGGAGGAGTTATGTATCCCGTCCAGGGTCGAACCCCAGACTCCATTCTAAACTAGGGTTATGTTCATTCATCCTATAGAAGGAACACCATTGCCCAATGTATTCCTCAATATGCTATTATCAAAGTGTTTGCTGGAACAATGCTCATTCTTGGAACCAAGGAAATTACATTGCATCCTTCCTTCACAAACATGTTATCTTCAACACATTTTGTAGATTATTATTTATCAAATACTTCCTAGAAGGACTAAGGAAATGGCCCTGCACATTTCCTCATATGATTATTCAATCTGTTATTTCAGATGTATTGACAGCAACAGCTGTGAGTGATCAAATTCACAGAACTGTTATCAAAGACATGAGTCCATATCCTGTAAGATATATATTTCCACATACATGTTATCGAGTGCGCCCCTCTACTATGACGCACATTGTTATGAAGGGATTTTGTATAAAAGACCTGGGAACAGAAGCCAAGGCCTCTTCCAGTTACAGCAGCAACTAAACAGGTTGACTGTCTGGTGTTAACTTATATATATTGGATTGTCAAAGTTAATAAATACATCTACAAACTAACCAACGAGTTCTCATTCATAGAAATCAGATACTACTCCTCATCAGAAGTAAGAACCACGAGACCTACTGACTTAACAGCAGTAGCAACAACTTCTTAGTACATCACTAAAGAAGACTTAAGCGACAAACTTAACTGGGGTCCCGTCCGTGATAGGTAACAATTATCCTTGCCAGATAATCTACGAGTAAGTTGGTCCAGTGTTCTGACAAACCTCACAAGGAGGCCTTTCGTCACTATACTAGAGACACCAAGGTACCTATCTTCAGCACCAGATGCAGTCATCGATTCTATGAACTAGCCAGCAAGCCAGGAGTGGTACTGACAACCTCACACGGAGGCATTTCGTCCACAAACGACTTCGCTAGCTTGAAGGAATCAAGTTAGAAGTGGAACTGACAACGTACCAAGAGACGTCTTTCGTCCACAACCAACTTTGCTAACTTAACGGAAGGAAGGAAGTTCGCCGACTAACGTTCAAAAAAGCCCACGCTCCAAGTAACGCCTTCCGCAACAACCGACCGCCATCGCCGTACGTGCCGACAACGCTCCAGAAGCGCTTTCCGACCACACGACGACAAGAGAACCAACCGACTCCGCAGTTCCAAGAGGATGCAGCCAGCACTGATCATCTTTTCTTGTCTGAAAGTCAAACTCCAAATAATACCTTATTTGTGAACTAAAGTATTATTAGTAAAGCAGGGTTCAATATTTCAAGTAGACAAATTGGGAGAGCAACAACAATAATAATAATAATAAAACCTAAATAATACATTCTTTCAATTTCAAACGGAAACAAATTACAGTAAACTTTAACTAGTAGAGTTTGCCTTGTCATTTCGATTTGAATTGAAATTAATAAACTTAAAACAAATAATAAATACATAATAATAAATACTTCTTAGTACATCACTAAAGAAGACCGTTAAGCGACAAACTTAACTCACACACCCTGCCTCCTTTCGGGCCTTGAGCAGAAGGCAGGAGGTATGAAATTAGAAAACAAAAATAGGTCTGACCCCTCGAAGGAGGAGGGCTCAGGAAAGATGAGTTAAGTGCCAATTAAGGTGGGTGCTCAGGATCTGGGAATAGGATGCTAAAGGGATAACCATTGGCAGACTTACGCAGAAAGACCACCTGGTGACGCAGTGGCTAGCTTTTATTGACTGTCACTCGTGAGGTCCGGGTTGATTTCCAGCTCTGCCAAGAAACTTAATTCCGATCCGAGGGCTGAAACGTCGTAGACTCGGCCTCATGATGCAAAACTGAGAACAGGTGGGTTCAAATCCCACCTAAGCCGTACAGTTTTCCGTGTTTTCCCCATCTTCTACTCCAGAAAACTCCAGGGATGGTACTCTACCTAAATTAAGGCCACAGGCGTCTCCTTTTCCAATGCCAGTCTCACACACTAATACAGTCATCACAATGACCCAGGATATCAGGCAAATTCCACATACACTAGATGTACATGGGGCTACCTAACGACAGGGGCAGATTATTTCGCTGTTCTGCCCCCTTAAAACAACAGTAACTAATAACGAGATAACCAGGGCGAAGTGAATCAACAACAACAACAACACAAACTACGTGAAAACAAAATTCATTTACGATGTTGGCCTTCGCAGATGACCTGGCAACGTTGTCCAACATGCAGGGAGCTATAATTAAATACACTGACAAACTCGATGAAATTTCAGCCAAAACCGGACTCCAAATCTCTTACCAAAAACTCGCAGTTCATGGATGGATCTCGTCGCTATTGTATTATATAGAGAACCTTTACTAAACTTGGTTCGGTAAAGTAACTTAAGTGTATAAATTCAAATACCTAGGAGATATTATCCAACCTTCAGGCTTCAATCGTGACGTAAACAAGGAGAGGACATCTAAATTGCAAGAGCCTACAGTATCACATGGAACAGTTAACAAGAAACCCTATCTCGTGAAGGAAAATTCAAGACATTGGTTGGTTGGCTGGTTCCTAAGTTTAGGGGCTGCGACAACGCGGTCATCTAGCCCCGTGTACTTTGGGTGTGTGTAGCATCTGTCTGATAACCGGTGTTAATTGTGATGACTGTATTAGTGTGTGTTATCTGTTTTTTAATCCAAGTAAGGACTGCAGACTTATGAATTTTTCAAATAGTTCCTACCTTTGCCGCCAAACGCCACCGTCAACGACTACTAGTTCAGAACTTAGCTACCAGACACCACCGCAGTCGGTTCTTGGCAACGAGCGTAGGAACCTAAGAGCTTTATTTTCATTTCTTAACATACACAATTTAGCTTCACACAGGTGTAATTAGCGGAAGGTTCTTTAACATGCCATAAATCTATGACATGGGACCGTCGGCTTTACTTCCCCTCCGAAGGAAGGCATACTGAGGGATTTTTAACGCTCTTAAAAATCCGACGACTTCGGCCAGATTTGAACCCGCGATCTTGGGCATAGAAGCTCAGCATGCTACCAACTACGCCACCGAAGCCGCCAAAATTAAGACATTACAAAACGGTAAAACCCGAAGCAGTAGGCTATATGCATCCGAAACACTGATCATTGGGGGCAGATCATTAATTTAAAATATTCAAATTTTATGGGCATATCCTCAAAATGAGCGATCTCAGACTGACTAAGAATTTTGACCTTACCCTCTCAATGAAAACTAAGAACAACTGGCTGCTTAAGCAGAAAAAGTCCTTCAGAAAATAGGCATTTCAAGTGATCAGGTACTGGACAGATCTAGAATGATAAAATCCTGACCACCCAAACATTACAACCAACAGAACCTGGAAAGGGAAACTCAGAGAGCGCCATAGAGAGAAGATGGGATTTTGGGAGGCCAAGAAAGTAAGATCAGCTGGATAGATTCAATCACTCCGATGGGTATAACGATATAAAAAATAATTACTATAACAAAATAATGGAGTCCTTCGTTGATTTACTCACCCGAGAGAGGCACTGAAGATTCCGGCCACGAAGAAGCCAGGGACACCCTTGAAGTGTCCAAGAGAAGTCATCACGTAGTATGGCAGTAGCTGGTCACTGGCGGACACCAACTACGAGAACAAACAAGTTACTTTTAACGTACATCCGAGGAATCAACTGTTTATCTCTACTAATGCACGAAGGACACTTTTTCCGGCAATGACTAAAGCCAGTGATGGACGAAATTCCACAATATATCACTGGTGCATTTTGCAAGCAAAGTGTGCATGTGGTTCAGTCACGCTGCACTTCCTCCGAACATATCCTTAGACATCTTTCAAAACATCACATGTCCCGTCCTTGCAGACGATTTTCTGACCTTTCGAACGTCCCGATTAAGAAATAAATAAATCGTGGGTTATCCATAAGCAGATTTAATAAACAATCATGTTTTTCTTAACCTTAAATTTAAAACTGAGCAAAAAAGATTATCACGTAACCTGAAAAGAACACAAACAATATTTCTACTAACCAGTCTTTTAGTATTAGGCGATGTGTTGTTACAGTTAGATACTGTTTTTGTTGTTTTTGTTGTTGTTGTTGTTGTTGTTGTTGTTGTGAGTCCATTTCCAGGATAAGCTTATTTTCATATTATAAGATCAACTCGGAACAGTCCTTATTCATATCTCAAAGCTGTCACCAATATAAATTTCAAAACTTGATAAAGTACCTGAAAATCCTTAAAATTATGAAATTACGATGAACATTACTAACATTAATTTAAAAATCGCAAATCTATTATTTCATACCAACGTGTTGAATTAATGAAAATATTTCCTTAAACATAGATCTCTCATTTGCATTCTTCAGAACAATGTGCTGGTGAATTTGAACGAGAAAAAAGCAACAAAATAAAATTTAAAAAATCATTACGTATCGAATTTTTCAACTCACTGATCCTATGAACAAAACAATTTTGACTAGTTTGGTTTAAATTGGGTGAAGTTTTGAAATAGTGGTTAATTTACACCTAATGGTAATGTTCGAGACAGTAGCCTACTGTAAAACCTGATTAAACAAAAAACAAATCTAATGAAAAATTTCACAATATTTTGAAATATACTTCGTATTTTAGTCTCCTAGGAAATATGTGGCACATACAATGACCAGTTTATTTCGAAAAACTGTATGCCAGGAATTCGTCAATCGAAAGGAAAGTGTGCCCTTTCGTGTTTATATTCATTCAATTCTTTCCCTATAATACGAGACATGACGTGCCTACTTCTAAATTCTACCCGCCGAAATGCCATTTTAAAAACTGCCGGCGGATTGCTCGGTGTGCTTATAACTCGTCACCGCTGCTTCAAGTCAGTGGGAGTTTTGTCCAATGGGTAGAGTGCAGCGCCGATCGTGAAACCAAGTCACGACTTTTCTCCGTAATCGACCGGGAACTTGTAATATTTGCCACTCCGTTAGGACTGTAGAAATATTGTCAAACTGACAGAAAGGCGCCAACCACGTAAATCCTGTTTTTCCGTACATGACCGCGAGTGCAGCGGGAGATTTTCATCAAATGAGCCTGAAAGTGGCGCTGATCGCGTCAACACTTTTTCTTTCGGCCGCGAACTCTAAACTGTAGGGACAAAAGGAGTTCCGTCAAACAGGTTGAGAGCGGCGCCGATCGTGTATCATGATACATACTCACTTCGTGATATTTTTTTCAGTGCCCAATCATAAGAACATGTGATCGCTAGGACAGTTCGTCTTCTTGTTTGATGATGATGATGATGATGATGATAATTGTTGTTTTAAGGGGCCTAACATCTAGGTTATCGGCCCCTAATGATCTGGGTGATAGCGAAAATGATAATGAAACGGAAACCAGAACGAAAATTAAGTGAGACGGAAAATACTTACAAAAAGGAACTCGGATTGAAACGACTCACAAAATGTTCTTACAAAAGGGAATTTAGAACGAAAAGATTCACAAAAGGAATAGATTGAAAAATACCCACAAAATGAAGGCTAGGTTCAAAATACGTACAAAATGCAACGTAGCGTCGAAATACTTACAAAATGCAACTGAAATTCAAAATACTTACAAAATGCAATTGAAATTGAAAATGCTTACAAAATGTACGGTGATTCTAACGACTCATGTGGATTGACAATACTTACAAAAAGCAATTTAGATTGAAAATACTTGACAAAATGTAATTTAGATTAAAAATACCCACAAAATGCAATTGAGAATCAAAAGATGTGCAAAATGCCCACCAAACAAAATGCAATTTAGATTCAAAATTCGTGCGAAATGCGGTTTTGGTTGAAAATACTTACAAAATGCAATTGAAATTCAAAATACTCACTAAAAGGCCCCGCAACCTGCATTGAAAGACTTCCTAAAAAGCAATTTAGATTGTCAATCTTTACAAAATGCAATTGAGGTTGAAAACAATCGCGAGATGTAATTTAGATCGAAAAAACTTACAAAATGCAACATAGATCAAAAATGCCTTAAAAATCGCTAAAAGGGAATTTAGATACACGGTGATTCGAGTAACAAAAACAGTGCAGGAATCTTAAAGAGAAAAGGAAATAGAAGGAAAAGAGGAGAGGAGAGAAGAGGGGAGAGAGGAGAAGGTCCGCCCCAAAGGGAAGGGACAAAAGGGGGAAACGGACCCAGCTCAGGACCCCTCGGGGTCGCGAACGCCCGAACTCACCAGCCGTGAGCCCCTGAGGGTGTAGCATTATCGACGGTGCACCAGAAGTGGTGGGGCTACATACACCCTGCCTCCTTAAGGGCCTTGTGCACAAGGCAGGAGGTAAAAGGAAAAGAACAAGAAGGCTGACCCCTCACAGAAGGAGGGTATCAGGAAAGATGAGACAAGGGCCAATTAAGGCGGGAAAGGAAGAGACTCCCTAGGCCTCGGATACCCTAATACCGTCGGGGTCGGAAGAGAACAAGAGTTGACCAAGGAAGGTCGACAGGAAAGAAGAAAAAGAGGAGCCCAGCACAAGTAAGTGGAAGCAATGCCGGACTCAGCTGGGGCCCCGTGGTCGCCAACCCACAACCCACTAGATGTGAGCCCCTGGGGGATCTTCTTGTTTAACTGGCTGAGAGGGGCACTGATGAGAACATTGCCATATTTTTCAGTTCCCGGTCGCATATTCTAAATCGCAAGAACAGTGGACAGTGATAATAGCACCTAACGGATCTGGGAAAGCTGCAATCTGTGGATGCTACCGCACAATTTGCGCAAATACAACCCGCAGATGATTGTTTCCAGAGGCAGGCGAGATGATTCTCGCTACCAAAACAGCCGCTTGCGTATTATGCCTACAGTACATTTCTTCTTGCGATGAGTAAGAATGTCTTGGTGTCCGAGGTGTTCGCTGCGAGTAACTCGTCTCATTCCATGCATTCTATACAAACTGTAGGTATCCATGGGATAAACAACATTAAAAAATCCGCAAATATGCTAACAGAATACAGGAGTCCGTTTCAATATCCAAAACTCCGTTAAAACGGTAGCGCTGTCTCAGTTAAATTTGTGTATACCACCAACCCTAAATAAACATTAAATGCATTTCACTGCGTAACTGAAGATAAGGAGTTAAAATGCAACGCTACAGTTGTCTTCCCATAACATGGAATCTTTTTTTTTAATACAAAGAAATTCTGTTCTTTTGTGATTCCACGTATAAGGTTCACTATAGCATGATTTACAGAGAAAGATGTGAGTTTCCTCTTAAAGTGAAGTGCGTGGTGAATTCTACCTGAATTGTATTCCCCTTCTCACACTTATTTCTCGTCATCTGTAGGTCTGTTACTGCTACTACTAAGCTATCTGATGTACCCTTTCAAGTTGGATCCATTTCGAGTGGTTAACAAATGGGAAGCTCAGTTACTACACAATCCGTAGCTCCAATTGTTTACAGCACTGCAGTTTCTAGTTTGGGATTGGATAGCTCTTGGTTAACATCTCAAGTACAAACAGCTTGCCTTTTGAGAATGACTAGGTGATCTACTGCTAAGTTTCGATATACCGCATGCACCGTTACCTTTCGGCAAACAGGAACTCTACTCACGACCTATAGCTAAAATTTAATTGTTATTGCCGAATGTGATGCGAGATATCCTTCACGAGCCGACATCATACGAATGTGAGTGCCGTGGATTTTCCCGCTGTTCTTAAGTGCGACTCTCGACAGAGAATCGAATCCACGACCTTGGGATCAGGAGGCGGACACACTTACCGATGATCCACCGAGGAAACTGTTACAGAGAAGAATATTACTTACGTTGGAGCCAAGTGGATCACAGTTGTGGTAAGCGGCATACATTATCATCCCGGTGTAGAAGTTGACTGTGAAGATGAGGATGAGACTGAAGGCACTGACCCACAATGCACTGAAACACACATACATGGTATGTAAAAATACCTCAAAATTAAAGCAGAGTCAAAACCTATAAGAGGAAGTCTTACCCCTATGCTACCAATGCTAAATTTCCAGAAAGATGTCATATTGACTTTCACGGCCAAGGAATTAAAAGTCAGGAATTTTTCTAGTTTTATGAGGTGTCTTGTGCGGGGGTTTTCCTAGGAACACCAAGATAGGCTCATCAGCGGGCTCTGTGTCACGTTCGGGCATGGACACCAGGAGCCCGCTGATGAACCTATCTTTGTGTTCCAAGGTGGAACCCCACACAAGACACGGCATAAACCTAGAACAAATGCCGAGTTTTAAATTTCCAGGTTTTGTGACCCATTTTCCCAATAGCTGTCATCCCCACACATAGATTGGGTGTGCCATTATGGTGATACCTTGCGCATAAACTGACGTTTTGTAACAGGTGCTATTAAAAGTGAAATGAAATTTATCTTTTGTGTGTGCTAATGCATAATTTGTATTCTATTTTTCATCAAACATTTGTCAGTAAGAAGGGAGTTAGGAGTTATTCAGTAGATTAGTGTGAATATGTACTCTAGAAAAACCACTGGCCTCACGGGTCATTTAAAAATAAAATTTATGTACGGTAGCCTACTACTAAAAATAATATTTTAAAATTTAATTTTTAGTAACTGTATGAAAACTCATCTGCATGGTATCACCATAAAAACATACCAAATCTGGTGTATGTGGAGATAAGAGCTCCTGGGTCACAAACTAGGCTATGGGAGTTTAACACCGGTAGTATAGAGGCTTGGTAGTAAGCCTATAGAGGCTAACACCATAGAGAAAGCGCGGCATGTGAATGTGCGATGTAAGACTTGGATGAGGGGGGGGGGGGGGTTGGCAAATTTAGTTACCGTGAGGGAGAATAAGATGATAAAGCTGCAGTTAACTCCGAAGGTTTTGAAAAAATATATAACTAACGCAAATATTAGTATAAATGAATCTGTAATTTGTGGCCGATCGTATGCGCGTTAGAATTTTAAATACAGTCTACATAATAAAACGTGACTTGCCCTTGACAGTCCCAGCACCTCGTCCGTGATTATTATTCTTGGTGTTCACACGTTTCTTTGCTTTGCGCACGGTCCTCGCGCTGCGTGGAATACTGAGACCAGACTCAATAAACACAAGGAGACTACACACTTCATTTGCACAGGTAATGAAAGTAGGAAGGCTCACTGTGCGTGATTACACCAATGTAGCGGTCAATAAGGGCAGGCCCATTTAGAACACAGGTGTAGTAGCACGCTCGCATTCTCCGCTCCGACAGGCAAGTCAGTATTAGTGGACTCTTGCCCTAGTTGTTACGAGTATCACAGAAGATAATGAAGTTAGGTCATTTTAAAGAATGGTATTCTGGGCATAAAACGTTCGCAGTGCAAAAAAAACAACAAAGGACTACCACATTCCGTGAAATGCAAATGTTTGGAAAAGTATCATTTTGGTATTCGAGATAATGGCAGTGCCTTTCAATAGGCGGCGAATTTTGCTACCGAGCTCCTTGCCATCAGGTTCACGGTCTTATGTGTTAGTGATTGATCCCAAGTATTTAAAACGGCTGACAACGTTGTGTCCAGCCATTCTCAGCCAGTGGTCTTCGTTCACTTAGTTTAATCCACTGTAGATGAGTGAAGTATTATGAGAGCTGGATGTGACACAGCTCTGGCAGGGGCGATTGTTGCTGTTTGTTTAAACGCACTTTTTAAACGAATACATATATTTCCGGTGACATTTCAAGAAATGCAAGATTTTTCCTGTGCAGTGCTATAGAGATGATATGGAAGATTTGGTACAAAACGCACCTTCTAACTCCCTCTGGTTTCAGAGCTTGAGTTTTGTGAAACACACATCTTAGCGTTTTATGTAACAAGGCAGGCCTTTTTAGTTTTTCTGAAATTTAATGTTCAGTGTGTGTGAAAAATACTAACTATTGAACAGTAGTCCAAGACAGGATATACTAGACACTTCTCTGAGTGTGGTAATTGTCATGTACAAAAGACAGAGTGGTGGAGTGAGACGTAGAGGTAGATAGAGAGATATACACTCACGTTCGCGCCTGGCTGATGGTCTCTACCGACAGGTACTTCTGGATGGACGCCTGGTTAGAACAGAACATGGTGGCCCAGTAGAAAGAACCTCCAATCACCACGGACCAGAAGCTGTGACGCACAGTGGGATTGGGATCCGTGCTGTGGAACAACACATTTCAGATTATAACAGAACTGTAGCAGTTTATAATAGTAAGTTGTTGTTTGAGTCTTCAGTCTTTCGACTGGTTTGATGCAGCTCTCCATGCCTCCCTGTCCTGAGCTAATCGTTTCATCTCTACATAGCTACCACACCCTACATCCGAGGCAATCTGTTTAACATATTCTAACCTTGGTCTACCCCTACAGTTCTTGTCCTCGACCCTTCCTTCCATAACTAAGCTTGCTATTCCTGGGTGTCTTAGTATGTGTCCTACCAACCTATCTCTTCTCTTCATTAGCAGTCGCCAGAAACATCTCTCCTCTCCCACTCGTCTTAATACCTCTTTGTTTGTAACCCTATCTACCCATCTGATCTTCATCATTCTCCTGTAACACCACATTTCAAATGCTTCAATTCTCCTCTTTTCTGCTGCACCAATAGTCCAAGTTTCACTTCCATAGAGCGCCACGCTCCAGACAAAGGCTTTCAAAAATGACTTCCTAATACCTAAATCTATATTCGATGTCAGCAGATTCCTTTTTTGTAGAAATGCTTTTCTTGCCTGAGCCAACCTACTTTTTATATCCTCTTTGCTTCGTCCATCACTGGTTATTCTGCTTCCTAAGTAACAGAAGTCTCCTACTTCCTTCAGCTTTTCACCTGCCAATTTGATCTCCATAGAGGTTTCTGATTTATTTCGGCTGCATTCCAGTATTTTTGTTTTACATTTATTAATTTTCATCATGAAATCTTTCCGTAAGACAGAGTCCATACCATTCAAAAACTCATTCAAATCCTCAGGCTTGTCGGCCAAGATGACGATGTCATCAGCAAATCTCAGAGTTGAAATTATTTCTCCTTGAATCTTCACTCCCACTTTAAATTTTTCTCTAATTTCCTTCATTGCTTGTTCAATGTAAAGATTGAAAAGTATGGGTGATAAGTTGCAGCCTTGCCTTACACCTTTCTGAATACCAGCTTCTCTCTCATGTCCTTCAACTCGAATGACTGCTGTCTGGTTTCTGTATAGATTGTATATCACCCTCCTATCCCTGTACTTTATTCCAATCGATTTCAAAATGTCAAACAATTTAGTCCAATCAACGTTATCAAAAGCTTTTTCTAAGTCTACAAAAGCCATGAACGTTATCTTATCTTTCCTTATTCTACCTTCCAAAATCAGCCTAAGACTTAGTACAGCTTCCCTTGTTCCTACATTTCTCCTGAAACCAAACTGGTCTTCACCCAACTCCGTTTCTATCTGGCTTTCAATCCTCTTGTAAATTATTCTAGACAGGATCTTTGAAGCATGAGTAATCAAGCTGATTGTACGGTAATCTTCACATCTGTCAGCTCCCACTTTCTTTGGTATAGGGATGATTACATTCTTCTTGAAATCAGGGGGTACCTCACCTGTCTCATAAATCCTACACACCAAGTGAAATAACCTGATCAGACCTTCATCTCCTATGCAGCGTAGCAACTCAATCGGTATATCATCTATGCCTGGTGCTTTGTTCCTGCTTAAGTCTTCCAAAGCTCTATCAAATTCTGATCTCAATATTAAATCTCCTTTCGCATCCTCATCAATTTCCTCCTCCCTTTCCATTACATGATTCTCAATCTCCTTTCCCTTATACAAACAATAATATTTACGAAGTAAGGAAAGGAAACTAGTCTAGTCCACTGTCCTGGTGCAAGTCTTCAAAATTGACACCACTCTAGTGTCTTGCATGTCAACGATACCGTTCCAGTTTCTCAAACCGAACATACATTTCATGGCAGAGCTGGGAATAGAACCTGGGTGGTAGCGAACAATGCCAACTACTACACTACAAGGCTCAATTGACATCCATGTTCATCCATTCATTTCTATTGCAGAACGATGTACCTTTCAGGCGAGTCGGAATGGTGGCTGCAATTAGAGATTCTTTCACAGAGGCTTGCAAACTTCCATAATAAAAGAGCCTCGTGAACGTAAATAATCAGATATTGCTGAAACTTGGCACATAGTTGATAAGACCACAAGGAAGACATAAGCATTGTCTGAAAACCAACAGACCAATTGAGGAGCACCGGAACAAAGATCGATAAATTCAGTAAAGCATTTATTAGAGAATGCAATTTTTATTTTATATTTTATTTTATTTTATTTTATATGCTTCTTCGACTTACAAAACTGCTTATTCTGATAACTTGATGCTACCTCAAACTATTTTTAAGGTACGGTAGATTGTTATAGAAGACTAGCTGTACCGGCATGCGTTGCAATGCCATTCAAAGAAAGTGTTGGCGTTGTAATTTTGTTTGTGGTTTTGTTTTTGGATATCCAACATTTTTCCCCTCCAAACCAGACATGGGCAAACTTATCAGGGGCAGGGCCAGTTGCAATACAAAATAATCTAGGCGGGCCGAAAATAAAGACGGAAAAATAGATTATAAACTTTCTTATTTTTGAATTTTAAATCATGATGAAGATGATGATGATTGTTGTTTTAAGGAGCCTAACATCGAGGTTATCGGCCCTTAATGATCTGGGTGATAGCGAAAATTAGAATGAAATGGAAACCAGAACGAAAATTATGTGAGACGGAAAATACGTACAAAGAGAAACTCAGATGGAAACAACTCACAATATGGTCTTACAAAAGGGAATTTAGAACGAAAAGATTCACAAAAATAATAGATTGAAAAAGACCCACAAAACGTAGGCTAGATTAAAAATACGTACAAAATGCAATGTAGCGTCGAAATACTTACAAAATGCAACTGAAATTCAAAATACTTACAAAATGCAATTGAAATTGAAAATACACAATGCAATTTCGATTGAAAAAGGCCGGTTCAGATTCAAAATACTCACAAAGAGCAATTGAAATTCAAAATACTTACAAAATGCAATTGAAATTGAAAATGCTTACAAAATGTACGGTAGATTCAAACGACTCCTGTGGATTGACAATTCTTACAAAATGCAATTTAGATTGAAAATACTTGACAAAATGTAATTTAGATTCAAAATGCAATTGAGAATCAAAATATGTGCAAAATGCCCACCAAACAAAATGCAATTGAGATTCAAAATTCGTGCGAAATGCGGTTTTGGTTGAAAATACTTACAAAATGCAATTGAAATTCAAAATACTCACTAAAAGGCCCGTCTACCTGCATTGAAACTTACTAAAAAGCAATTTAGATTGTCAATCTTTACAAAATGCAATTGAGGTTGAAAACAATCGCGAGATGTAATTTAGATCGTAAAAAACTTACAAAATGCAACGTAGATCAAAAATGCCTTAAAAATCGCTAAAAGGGAATTTAGATACACGGTGTACCAAGTAACAAAA
Source organism: Meconema thalassinum (assembly GCA_946902985.2). Classification (NCBI taxonomy): domain Eukaryota; kingdom Metazoa; phylum Arthropoda; class Insecta; order Orthoptera; family Tettigoniidae; genus Meconema; species Meconema thalassinum. Next base: position 194,224,577 of record OX336394.1, on the reverse strand, counting down.
ACAGTGCGGGAATCTTAAAGAGAAAAGGAAATATAAGGAAAAGAGGAGAGGAGAGGAGAGAGGAGAGGGTCTGCCCCAAAGGTAAGGGACAAAAGTGGAAAACGGACCCAGCTCAGGAATACATCGGGGTCGCCAACTCCCGAACTCACCAGCCGTGAGCCCCTGAGAGTGTAGCATTATCTAGGGTGCACCAGAAGTGGTGGGGCTACATACACCCTGCCTCCTTAAGGGCCTTGAGCACAAGGCAGAAGGTAAAAGGAAAAGAAAAAGAAAAAGAAGGCTGACCCCTCACAGAAGGAGGGTATCAGAAAAGATGAGACAAGGGCCAATTAAGGCGGGAAAGTGAAAGACTCCCTAGGCCTCGGATAACCTAATACCGTCGGGGTCGGAAGAGAACGAATTTTAAATCAAACAAAACTCATAGCCTACAATGGAATAAAACTTAGGAAAAGGAACACACCATTATTAATTTTGTTACAAGAGGAAGGAGAATGTGACAAATGTAACCAACTGTGCTTCTAAAGGTTTCTCATAACCTGGTTGAAACTGGGTTGAGCTGATTCTTAGAAGCGCAGCTAAATGGTGGTCTGTCAATCTATAGTATTTATGACCGTAACTTTCATTTTATGATAACATATCAGTCTTAATGTACAAATTACTTCAAATCAAGGCTGATATAAAATGAATGATTAAAATGAACATACATACAAGTAGATACAACTTTGAATACCCTTCTAAAATGATACGCTATGAAATATTTTACATTGATTATAAAGTTGGCAATTTAACTAAATAACGCTTAAATTTAGGCTATTACACTACGTGTAATTGAAGGTAGTATTATTCGAAACCAAGTCTCAGGCCAGATTAGAATAGCTCAAGGGCCGTACTTTGCCTATGACTGCTCTAAACTATTGTACCTATAAAATGGATTTACTAATTCAGAAACATTCGTGGGAGAATGCACAACAACTCACCAAAGATATCGTAATCGGATGAATGGTATATGAACACATCAAGGGCACATACATTCAAACTATCACGTATATATATTCTCGGGCAGTAATTTGCAAAGCAATGGGAGCAGAGTCTGGTGCCTCTTAACAGCGAGACTCCTTTCACTCTAGTTCCTTCGAATAGAAAGTTTAGTTATAAGGGAAGATGGGAGGTGAAATATAAAAATATTTAAGTATTTAGGCTTACTGTAAAGATGGTACAGTAAGCGCTAAATTTATTTAGTTTGATGATATATACTAGTAGTAGTTGGAAAATTAGTTATTTAGTTGAAAAAGTTACAGTAGGGGCGTGGGAGGGGTGAGAATATATATCGTTCTGCCAGTTGGGCAGTTCGGAATTTGGTTATTACATTGTGTCTAGTGAATACTAGAACCGTCATGCCTATTCCGGGTAGTCGCAGTGTGTAGCCATGGCCGAAAGCATCAGTAACAGCTTCACGTAACATTCATTTTTATACATAGACATGTAGCATAGTTCACCCAATACCACAAAATCCCGAATACGGCAAGAGTGGGTTTATCGAATGTTATGTAAAGTTTTGAGGCATTTTTAGCCTATTTTCATTTTATGAAAAAATAAAAATAAAATAGGCGTATGAGATCACCTTTTGTCCGTGTGAGTATGTGTGTGCGTAGCCCTTTGATTGTGTGTGTCCCCCACCTAATAACTTCTGAACGGCTGCAGCGATTTCAATGAAACTTGATAAGGTAATAGTACTATTTCGGCCGATCCCGACCGTGCCCTTCAAATTTTATTTTGGCTCACCAATCCAATATGGCGGCTGTGCGAAATATTTCATCGGCATCCTATATCTCCAAAACTATTACGGATATCACCCTGACATTTTGTACAGTGATATAGGGCACTACTAGAAGTTCACCTACGAGACTTCTATAAACCTGTAAAATACAAAACGAACATGGCGGCCAAGCGAAGATGAAACATTTTAATAGACTTTTCTCGCGATTTAACCATCTGAGCACAGTGAAATATGGTACAGTAAATGTTTATACACATTGTAATGCACTGGCATCTAATTTAGTTAAATTGTTCACATAACCTCAAGATGGTGGCTGTGCGCAATTTTAAAATTAAGTTTTAACTTTTTGTGTATTAATCGTGCGATCGAAGTGAACGTTTGAATAATGAATCTACGCAAAAATAGTCATCTAATAGTACATAACTTAACTCTATGGCCTACATATTTAAAAATCCAAAATGGTGACCAAGCGAAATAGGCTACTTATACGGTTCTCGATTTCTATTAATCTATGATGGCAATCTAAGTTGTGTGTGTTAATTGAAGCTATGAAGATAAGTTCACCTATTGGGGCTTTCAACAGCCTGGCAATCACAAATCCAACATGGCGGCAACGCGAAATAAATAAAAAATTGACATTTCTCGCAATTCAACCATCCGAGAGCAGTAAAACTTTGTACTGTAATTGCTTATACAAATTTTAATCCACTGGCATCTAACTTATTTCAATTGTTTTCAGAACCACAAGATGGCAGCTGTGCGAAATTTTAACATCTGATTTTCATTTCTTGTGTCCTAATCATTCGATTGAAGTTTGAATACTACACCTTCATGTAATAGTACATCCAGTAGCTCTAAGACCAACAAATTAAAAAATCCAACATGGCGTTCATCCGAAATATTTTAACGGTGAATCTATTACAGCAATCAAACTGAAATTTTGTATGTTGATAGAGGCAATTAACATAAGTAGGATATATGAAATAGGCTGTATAGTTCTTCGCGGAACTATCAATTCATCGAGTTTGTTTTAAAATTATGTACATTTTCTTAACGCATGTGAATACCGTAAGCCAAATACGTTGAAGTACTGAATATGGAATTTTTATGTGTATTACTGTGTTTAGGTCTAGGACTGTGGTAGATGCCCCTGAACTATTTGAAGTACGGCACGTAGAATATCAAAAACTCGAGAGGAAATCACATTCAGGTTGGCTGTTGTCAGTACCGGGATTTGAACGCTCATGGTTCCAGTCTGGCCGAGGAGCTACATAACTATTTGCCATGAAACCATAACTGCTTGAATCCTTTATAGGATACACCAACCACCCAGGACAATTTACACAGTCTTAACAAAATTACTGATCGTTGAACCTTTCAGCTCTGTTCCAATGGATTTTCTTATAGAAGTGTTAATATTTTTGAAGACCAAGTGCAATATTATTTCTGCATCCTTTCGACCTACGATACTGGATAACATTGTTGTTGTTGTTGTTTGAGTCTTCAGTCTTTTGACTGGTTTGCTCTCCATGCCTCCCTGTCCTGAGCTAATCGTTTCATCTCTACATAGCTCCGACACCCTACATCCGAGGCAATCTGTTTAACATATTCTAACCTTGGTCTACCCCTACAGTTTTTGTCCTCGACCCTTCCTTCCATAACTAAGCTTGCTATTCCTGGGTGTCTTAGTATGTGTCCTACCAACCTATCTCTTCTCTTCATTAGCAGTCGCCAGAAACATCTCTCCTCTCCCACTCGTCTTAATACCTCTTTGTTTGTAACCCTATCTACCCATCTGATCATCATTCTCCTGTAACACCACATTTCAAATGCTTCAATTCTCCTCTTTTCTGCTGCACCAATAGTCCAAGTTTCACTTCCATAGAGCGCCACGCTCCAGACAAAGGCTTTCAAAAATGACTTCCTAATACCTAAATCTATATTCGATGTCAGCAGATTCCTTTTTTGTAGAAATGCTTTCTTTGCCTGAGCCAACCTACTTTTAATATCCTCTTTGCTTCGTCCATCAATGGTTATTCTGCTTCCTAAGTAACAGAAGTCTCCTACTTCCTTCAGCTTTTCACCTGCAAATTTGATCTCCATAGAGGTTCTGATTTATTTCGGCTGCATTCCAGTATTTTTGTTTTACATTTATTTATTTATTTTCATCATGAATTCTTTCCGTAAGACGGAGTCCATACCATTCAAAAACTCATTCAAATCCTCAGGCTTGTCGGCCAAGATGACGATGTCATCAGCAAATCTCAGAGTTGAAATGATTTCTCCTTGAATCTTCACTCCCACTTTAAATTTTTCTCTAATTTCCTTCAATGCTTGTTCAATGTAAAGATTGAAAAGTATGGGTGATAAGTTGCAGCCTTGCCTTACACCTTTCTGAATACCAGCTTCTCTCTCATGTCCTTCAACTCGAATGACTGCTGTCTGGTTTCTGTACAGATTGTATATCACCCTCCTATCCCTGTACTTTATTCCAATCGATTTCAAAATGTCAAACAATTTAGTCCAATTAACGTTATCAAAAGCCTTTTGTAAGTCTACAAAAGCCATGAACGTTCTCTTATCTTTCCTTATTCTACCTTCCAAAATCAGCCTAAGACTTAGTACAGCTTCCCTTGTTCCTACATTTCTCCTGAAACCAAACTGGTCTTCACCCAACTCCGTTTCTATCTGGCTTTCAATCCTCTTGTAAATTATTCTAGACAGGATCTTTGAAGCATGAGTAATCAAGCTGATTGTACGGTAATCTTCACATCTGTCAGCTCCCACTTTCTTTGGTATAGGGATGATTACATTCTTCTTGAAATCAGGGGGTACCTCACCTGTCTCATAAATCCTACACACCAAGTGAAATAACCTGATCAGACCTTCATCTCCTATGCAGCGTAGCAACTCAATCGGTATATCATCTATGCCTGGTGCTTTGTTCCTGCTTAAGTCTTCCAAGCTCTATCAAATTCTGATCTCAATATTAAATCTCCTTTCGCATCCTCATCAATTTCCTCCTCCCTTTCCATTACATGATTCTCAATCTCCTTTCCCTTATACAAACTCTCTATGTAAGCTTTCCATCTCTCAACCTTTTCTTCCCTATCTGTTAGAGGCTTTTCATTTGTGTCCTTAATATTACAGCACTTAGTCTTCTTTTCCCCAAAAGTATTCTTAATCCTTCGATAAGCTGTGTCTACTTTTCCTAATTTCAGACAATTTTCTATACCTGCACATTTCTCTTTCAACCATTCTTCTTTCGCTTCCTTGCACTTCTTGTTAACCTCATTTCTCAGACGTCTGTATTCTGCTTTCCCCTTTTCATCTCTTAGATTCTTGTGTTTCCGCCTTTCATCCATCAATTCTAGTATATCCTGAGTGATCCACGGTTTTCTACCTATTCTTTCTTTCCTACCAATGTTCTCTTCTGCGGATAAAAATAAATAAAAATAATAAAAATAATACGTTATTGAGTTACGTTCCGTTTAACCACTGAGGCTTTTAGCGACGCCAAGGTGCCGGAATATTGCCCCCGAATGAGTCTTTCAACGTGCCAGAAAATCTACCGACACTGCTCCCTCGCAATTCCGCACCCTCAATAGCCAAGTTTCAGTTTGTTATAGCTACTTTTACATTACCGTAAAACGTTGTCTATAACTTACAACCTGTCCGAGGCTTTGCAGAATAAGGATCTCGATTTGTCTTCAGCTATGCAGAAGATATCTCATGTTACCGAACTACACTTCAGAGGCATATAATGTATGACGGTATTGGCAGGAACCATTCATGTGGTAATAAAAGTTCCTCGATTCTGAAAATTACAAAATAAAAGTTTTAATGTACCTTATTCTATCCCAAAAGAGTATTAGATTCTATATATGACAGTTAGGAATAATCTACTACAATTTAGTGTTTAATCTGCTATCAAACTAATGCGGAGTTTTAAAATGCTCCTCTTTTCATTACGCAATGGTAATTAAAAGTAAAAACTTGCAGAATTGCTTTATTATGACAGGAAACTATCATAATGGGGGTCATTAAAGTACTACTTTTCAATTTGATACAGATTCCCCAACCAATCAGAGCTCATTCATTGACCAATTAGGTACTTGATAGCTTCGCACATGCGCTCAAAATCCAACATGTCTGACATGAATTACACGATTTGAAAGTTGGCAATGTACAGTGAAACCTCTCTAAAAGACCACCTCTATTGAAAGACCACCCTCTTAAAGACAGATTTTTCCTGGAACAGACTTGAAACCTCGTAAGGTCAATGCACTGTATTTGTTACCTCTATTAAGGACCACCCCTCTCCCAGACCAAAGACCAGGCATTTCCTCAGTCTGACCTCTTTTAAAAGACCACTTCTCGTCTGCCTTCCCATTGGAGATGGTGATGAGGGTGATGTAAACAATGGTTCTGTTGGCACATAACTGGATCAGCATACAATGCCATTAGAAAAAGTGTTATGTAACGTATAAAAAATACAAAAAACGGCTCTCCTAGAGGATTGTTCGAACCCAGAACAAATTAATGGAATTTCGAATTCACTCAGAGTTATTCTAGAAAGTGAAATTGTTAAAAGAAAAGATGTGCTAATCTGAAACATACTGTAGATCAATTCGTGACTTTTTCTTAATGACAGAGCTCAGAAAATAACGAATTGTAATTAATTTGTACTAAATGTGAACCAATGCAGATAAATTGTAATCAAGTATGTGTTCCAACTGTACTTTATTAATAATGCAGTATACAATTATTTTTAATGCCTGCCCCTATTAACAGACCACCCCTCTAAAAGACCAGTTTTCCATGGAACCGTCACTAGTCTCTTAATAGAGGTTCCACTGTATCTATATTGGATCAACCATTGTAGTCACAATCCCAAACACGAAGACAAAATCAGCACGAACCTTTACGGCAACAAGAAATTACTATGAAATATGCATGAAATATGCATGAAATTTAGGAATCTACGTCTAGAAGTTTGCAACACACCATCCTTCGACCCTAGCCTATATACCGACATGGAAAGGGTTCACCGTCCGTAATGTTTGCATAAACAAACTGCAGAATATGCAAAATAAATAGCACTGTACCTTAATATCTGCATCTCCAATTTCTACACAGAGCATTGCATTCGTACGATTTCGCCGACAATTTTAGTGAATGCTCTTGTTCACAAACACACCAGTACGTCATGGAGGAAGCAGGCTTATTAACATTAGATCCACCAAAATTATAATCCTGCTCTGTTCAGTAAAGGGATTTCTTACGCGAAACTTTTCCACCAGATGTCATGATTGTTCTATTTGGGACTCCATTTTTTGCCTTCCGTTGACATTCTATACCAGGCTGTTCCAAATCCACGAGTTTGAGTATGCGTGCACGCGAGTTCTCAGCAGTAATGTTCGGAGCACGGTTGGAGAGGGACGGGAGGTTATAGCCAATACGTCACTGGGCGAAGGTAATAGTACAAGTCCATGCGCTTCCTGCCAGTCTTGGCGTATCCACCACTTAGTAACGGCAGCCCCTACAGCAGAGCTGTATTACATATTGCAGGTTTACTCATACAAGGCGGCGAGTACTCAGCTGCTCACAGGCGAGCAGCTCGGCTGGAACAGCCTGTTCTATACGCATCGAATTTGAAGAATAACTTATTTGATAATACGATACATTTTAATTTTAAAGCATTTGTAACAGCCTATTTTGTGTTATTTGACCAAAATAGCAAAATGATCCTACATAGTACCTGTGCGCTATCTGTTGGTGCTAGTTCAGGATAAAAATGTTTCAAAGCTTTCGAATTTGTTATTTGATAGAGAGCAAATGCTGAGCCCACACAATTCCCAAGAAAAAGAAGAACAAAGCTTTCGAAGGACTTCGATCCTTAGTGAGAATCCAGCGCATGCGCTCTTCACTTAAGTAAGCTGACAGAATCTTGACAGATATTTATGAATATTATGGCGTTTGAAGCCATTTTTCAGGGTTGCCTTATTAGTGAATAACCCATCTCATTTAGGTAAAATCGTGATGACCTACTGAAACTTTTGTTTTCATTTATGAATATTTGTGTTAGAACATATAATAAAGTTATAATTAACGTCGAACCTAATAGTACAATATGCAACAAGCCTATAATGGCAATAATTAAGACACTAGTACCTATGTTTATAAATCGAGCGTAGCGAGTTTTATAATTTCCATACGAGTGTCTTAATTACCATTATAGGCGAGTTGCGTACGAGTGTTTATGTTCGACGATAATTATAACTTTATTATATTATATGTTTTACCATAAATATTCATAAATATCTGTTGAGATTCAGTCACTAGAATTTTGTGATCAGAGTGCAAGCGCTGGGTAGGATATCTCTGTTTTCCAAGTGCTCTGACCGACCGACGCATGCACTCTGTGTGCTTGGCAATGTTTACAGCCTGCCGATGTGCATCTGCATTCAGTCAAACTGTCACTGAAGTCGTTTGAAAACAATGTGCTGTGTTGAAATTGGAGTTGGGGATATTAAGGTATATACAGTGCTATTTCTAGTCTCATATTCGCCAGTTTATTTACGCGAACATATGCACGGTGCACTTTGGGTAATTTATATAGACATGTTGGATTTTGAGCGCATGCGCGAAGGTATCCTTACCTAATTGGTCAAACAACTGTTTCTTGAGCTCTGATTGGTGGGAGAAACTGTTTCATAATGAAAAATAGTGTTATTACGACCATCGTTATGATACAGTTATACGACATATAATAGTCAGGGTCGAACATAAACAGTCTTATGCAACTCGCCTATAATGGTAATTGCCATTATAGGCTCGTTGAATAATGTACTAATTGTCCATGACATACGATTTGTATGTTATTTGTATGTTTTTTATATTAATTATGACTGTGCATCAGATCCTTTTCACAGAATGGCATTCTCTTTCTGGAATAGCTATCAGTGGATAGTAATAATTCTAAGTATTTCAAGAGGGGCCCAAGCAAAAAAAAAATTGCTTAGGGGCCCTTAAATCCTCTCTGCGGCCCTGCTGTGTCATGTACTGTGAGCGTTCGTGTCAACAAGGTGAAGGGCGCAGAGTGCATCTTTGGTATGAGAACTGCCTTAGTTCGTCCATAGACACACACAGTCGAAACACAGCAATGCAGAACAGTATGTACAGTAATGCAGTAAAAGTTTCAAAACATCTCTTTCTGTAAAGTATGAAAGAATAATGCTTACGCACATGAAGAATTCTAGTCGTTGTGTATCTTCGCTTGGAGCCCAGATCTTGCTCGGAGCGCCTTCGTTGGCGTGACCAAGGGCTAATACTGCTATGATGGAGCCAATAAGAACAGCCGCCTGGAACGTGTCGGTCATCATGACAGCTTTCATACCTCCCTGAAAGAAAACATGACACTGTCATCTCAACATATTTTTCTGTACCCCAGTGCCTCATGTCACGATCCATGTTGATTTTTGATTCAATTAGGTACCGTACTTTGCGACATTGTGATAATGCAGCTCTATGTTTTTTGGTGTGTGTGAAATCTGTAGAAATGCACTGAAGATATATTAAAGTAACTTAATCTATAAATTAACAATTGCCACTATTTCTACTCCGCAATTTCACAATTCTTATTTAAATAATGTTTTAACAAGATCACTTAATGCTATAGTGGGCCTAATATACCACCAACAATGCTTTGCGTTCTGTGGTATAGTTCACATGTATTCTTCCCTTGCTCTGCTGAATTTGATATTCATCACATGGATTTAAGAATGTACATTTTTAGACTAATACGTTTCCTTAGATATTAAAAAGAAAGAGACTTAACTTACTATTGTGCCCGACAATCGGGTACACTATATGATGAATGTACATATTTAATACAACGGGACTTCCGGCGATCAAGTAAACATTTTTTTTATTCCTGTCAGAAGTACAAAAAATCATGAAAGAAACTATAAATTAACACAAGATCATGCAACTTCAAACAGTTCTTGCCCAATACTTAGCTACTTCGAGCGCATTTGAATTTGCTTTAGTCAAATCACATCTAGATGGGCACAACGAACAACATAAGAGATAGATAATAAAAATCCTTTGTACACCTGTTAATACTAATGTGTTTACTTTATAGTAGAAACATGTTTTCGGCTCATCAATGGGGCCTTCTTCAGCTACATGAAACTAACTTAATACTACATTAGGTGTATATGAAACAGAATTACAATATAAATTAACATACATGTTGAAATTGAGATACAAAATTTTTATATTCAAAAATACTTCTATTTTTCTTTGGGGTTTGAAGGTACATGGATATTTGTATTAATTTAAAATTATGAGTACGTCCATTTCAAAACTGATGTTGATTTATATTGTAACTAGCAACCCACCCCGGCTTCGCCCGGGAACAGTTATGAATGCATTACGTGATAGGTGCGTTTATTTTCGATGTCAATGAACTACGACCTATATCCGTTTTACGTCTCAGCATGATGGGTTAAAATCACTGAATGGACTTAATTATATCATCATGGAGATGCATGTGCAATGAATTCTTGTCAGACGTAATTTAAGAATGGCGAGGTGCATGAAACTCAAATACCCCTTCCGTCCAATCTATTGAGAGATATGCTCACACGGCATTTTTTGTAGAACTTTTCGTGCTTAACAATTCTTACACTCATTGTATATTGATATTTTTAACGGTTTGCTCAGCATAAGCTTACAAGCGCTCGGACGCCAGTTTTTTTTCCGACTTTTCCACTGAAATCGTTACTGCTCGGCTTCCTTTGATCATAAATAAATTACTTTCTACCGAAATTATCCTCGAGATATCCTTTACAGAATGGTGAAAACCCACATCAAAATCCATCCAGTGGATTTACCCGTAACATCCAAGAACTTTGTTTTATACTAAGTAGAGATTCTGTTTCACATACAGTTAATGTAGTATTAAGTTTAGTTTAATGTAGCTTAAGGAGGCCCCATTGATGAGCCGAAAACATGTTTCTACTAAAAATAAGTAACCATATTAGTATTAACAGGTGTAAAAAAGATTTTTAATATTTATTGAAGTTAATACGTTAATATTAAGCATTTCCCGGTATGGTTAATACTTTTGCCTCATATAACAGAAGAGGAGATGTGTTAGAAATTCGTCACAATCGCGTAGAACCGTCTTCGTCAGAAAATGCCTCATAACTTGTCCCTTGATCTTGCAACTTCAGCTCGCAATCTGTTCAGAGATATCCAGATTAGCCAGTTCTCTGTGTGACCAGGAGGTAGAGATTCTCTCGGTTCCATCCAACCAGACAAATTGCTGGTTCTCTCCCTCCACATTCCTTGTAATGGTTGAGTAGTTGGTAGAAAACTCTTTATCGATTTTAATCTCCTATCAGCAGGTTGATATCCAAAGAGTGGATGTGATGTCATAGTAGATTTACTCCTTCCGTTGTCTGTAGCCACTTCTCGTCTGTCATCAGGAGGAGCAACCCCAGCCAGGTAGTTCACTTTATTACACCAACTTGTATCATTGTGATGGCTGTGTTAAAAAAATAAAATGTTATTGGTTTTACGTCCCTTTTAACTATTGGGGATTTTAGAGACGCTGGGGTGCCGGAATTTTGCCCCGAAGGGGATCTTTAACGTGCCAGTAAATCTACGAAATGGCTCTCTTGCATTTTTGCAACCATAAATGTCAGCTGACTCCATCAGGATTCGATCCTGCAACCTTGGGCACAGGAACTGAGAACGCTACCGCTGAGCCACACAGCCAGCCGATGGTCGTATTAGTGTGTGCATTAGTAATTAAAGAAACATGTAATATTGTACAGTGTAGTGTCGAGGACCATGTCTATAAATCATACCCTAAGTGCTTGAATAATGTACGGGAATGTCCTAATACTTAAATCTATGTATTTACTATTTTCTTGTATTACTGGATGTAATATTGCTTATTTTGATAATAATAATACTAGTAACAACAACGTGTATCATTGTGATGGCTGCATTAGTGTGTGCATTTGTAATTAAGGTTTCACAAGAGTGAAATAGACCAATAACTTCTGGGGTCAGATTGTTCTTTCCCAGGCTTCAAGGATATTACTACTACTTTGGGTTTTCTCCACATTCCAGGGATTTGGTTCTGTCGCAAACATTTTTTGAGCAATTCAAGACTGTATTTTACGGTTGATCGGTCAAATAGTTTTATTTACTCAATACTTAAGATCATCCAGGCCAGCTGCTTTATTGCTTTTGCATTGTCGTATGGCTTATTGCATTTCTTCCTCATTACACTGATGAGAGCTCGTTAGTTTATAGCTCAACTTTTCTCTGTATCTTAGGTCCCTTACCGGGTTTATCTGCTTTCCACTTTGCAGAAGTTAGATTGTTGTTCACACAGATAAGGGTTTCTATTCCATCTGACTGCATACACAAAGGAGCTGAAATGAGGACATCCTGTAACTTTTTACTTGCGATACCTACGATATTTATCGTTCAATGGAGGATGTCTTCAAATATTTGAAGCGTTTGCGGTTACAAACATCTATGTTATATCTTGTGTAATTTGAGACATTCATGGAACAAACATCTAAGATGTTTTCTGAATACGCATTTGCAAATAGTTCCGGGAATATCTCAAAAGATGGCTTTAATATTCCCGAAATTGTGAAGCGAAATGCACTTTAAAAATAACGAACAAAAGTCTTTATGTCTACATCGCTTCCCGCTCGAACTGTAGTGTGTTGGTTTAAGGAACAAAAGTACGTTACATCTTACCGCGTAGCCCTGTACCACGGACAACAGTCACCTTTATTGCTGTTTTTCTCAATGAGTAAGAAATGTAACAGACGTCTGTTCCCGCATACGCTTCATTCCAGGACAACTTTCAGTTTTCCACATCTGGTTACTTAAGTACACTACACAGCCGTCTTCTCCCTTCTCGGTATCTCTCACTTAATTCTCGAGTTGTATTCTTAAGGCAGTTTTAATACCGCAGAATACAACTCAAAATTTATCATGTACTTTCAGAAACCTAGAGCTGACTTAATTTCGACTTTTTAGACAGCCTATTCCTACGAATCTTAAACCGAGGTAGCAAAAGCTTTGTTATACATCTTCTATAAAAGTGAACGAAGCATTTTTGAATAGATGCAACCATTTTTTCAAGTATTCTAAGTTTATCCAAGAATTTCTTTTTCCACAACTTTTTTTTTTGGTATTTTACTGGCTACTTACCTGAGAGGCGTACAGGATGCACACTCCATATACACACGTCACGGCGATATAGGTGTTCAGTCCAGTCACTGCAGAAACAGAAATGACCGCTATTAGTAACAGACTCGTAGGAATGACTAGGTGATACTTCTCCTTGCAGCGGTCATATTTATTCTGAGAGTACATAGGTCTTCCATAAAAACTCACCAATCAATAGAATTTTATCTTAGTATAATAAGTTCACCATATTCATTTACTGTAGATATAATATTTAGCGTATCAGAAAACCAGTTTGCAAGAGTCTTGTGATAAACTGCAAGACGTCTGGTAATATATGTATTATACCTAAAGGAGAAGCAGTTAGGGGACGACGATGTGAGGGACAGAATAAAATGGAAAATTCTTGCCAGAAACATCGACCCCACTTGAAGTGGGATAAGATGAAGAGGAAGAAAAAGGCTATTGGAATTCAGCCGAATATTCTCTGCTCATACCGTAAGCCACCTTATTTTCCTCGTGTATCTCTGTTCATCATGTTATTTTAACCATAGCCTAAATGATGTTTGTTTTTATCGTAATTATTGTATTTTATCTATATAGCAGTGAGCATTCTAATTGGGGCTTCATGAAACAAATACATAAATAAATAAAGAATTATTTATTTATTGAAATGATTAAATTAATGAATAAACAATGATTATATGTTCAATACTCATATGAATGACCAAATATTTTATTATAATACTTGCTGAATAATTTTCTATTGGGAATCCCTGAATCTTCATTCCTTCTTCGGTTATTAGGAGAAATACTGTCGTAATTCAACGATTTTCAAAGAAATTTTTATATGGTTTTGCTACGTTGTAAAACCATAAGGAAAGTACTTAGAAAACGCAATATAACGTTGAGTCGACGAAACGTTATTCGCAATAGGTTATAACTTACTGCATTTCACATATTATATTGGTCTATATCCGCTCTTTCATCTTCGATTTGCAAGTTTTGCAAGTTACTGCATTTGTTTTATTACAAGAAGGCGAGGCTATCATAACTTTGTTCCACTTTAGTTATCTTCAGTGTCCTTGTGTTTGTTCACCTCAAGACATTTTTTGATTTTTTTACTGTATTATTGTAACATTTATTGCACTGTCCAGTTTCTTCACAATTATTTTATTGCCGTTTTTATTACTCAAGTGTTAGGAATAGGACTGTTTTCCTACCAAAAAGTGCCTCCTTTTCACGCACAAAGTATTGTAAGTAGATACCTAAAACGTGCTACTTTTATTTAATTTTCAAGTCCTTTTAGCCTAATCAAGCTGAAACGCATGGAATTGCGTTTACATAGTGAACGCGCAGTGGGTATTGCATGCGAATCACTTATTAGTTACTGTGTTATTGATGTGTAACATCTTTCCGCTCGGTTGCTGGATATTTTCAATGTGTAACATCATTCCACTCTGTGGCTGTATATTTTTGTGTGGGGGTGATTTTGTAAAAAGGGACGGAAGAGGGACGGAAGTGGGACGGAAATGCAACGGAAACAATGAGCGCGCGCGGTGGCGGAGATTGGTACAACGTCATACTGTCGGCCATGTGGCTATGTGGAATGTAAATCGCATACAATTATGATTTGTTTTTGCTTTATTTGTTTGTTTGTTTGTTTGTTTGTTTGTTTGTTTGTTTGCTTTTGCTGTGTTCTTATTTAATGTAAGCACTCGAGGTACTGTCGGGCAAAATACAGCACTATTATATCATATTTGCTAAAAGGATTTGTCACTGGAGTTTTACAAGTAGTTATTGCAGAAATAATAGTAATGAGATCTTACCGATGGTAATAACACGAAGGAATCCTTCACGTTTGCTGGCACAAGGTAGCACTATGAGTTCATTCTTAAAAAAATGCGAGTAAGTAATATGGAATTATTCGAACAACATGTCAGATGTTACACATCATATCCGACTACTGTAAGGCTCGTAATGGAGAAATATACGGATAACGGATATGACGAAGTTCACCCTCATAAGTAAATGATCACTCATATTGCTTCGTTCCCGGAAATGCATCTTTTTAATAACTATCTGTAAACTAAGCATTACAATAATCCAAGCTCACCGTATTATTTGCATTGTATGCGAGTAGATAGAGGCTTTGGGGGAGCGTGGTAAATGCTTCAACTTGCAGCGTGCTTGATAGCTGACTCTTTGGCTCAATCTGCTGGTCACACGGTCTGGAACAGTCACTGTATGCCTCAAAGGTAGTGTGTGCCATCTTTAACACACACCTAGCCGGTAAGAGGAGCAGCAGATCAACCTTCCCGTACCGACAGCGGTGCCTACGCTCGCTAAAGCGTAGCGTTAGGTTATGGGGCCAAGATCTCGGCTGGCTCAGTAGATGCGTGGGTTCAAGCCGCACCGTCGGCCATCCTTGAAATGGTTTTCCGTGGTTTCCCCATTTGCAACACGAGGCAAATGCCGAGACAGGCCACGGCCGCTTCCTTCCGCATCCTTGGCCATTTTCATTCATTCATCTTCATCAATTCCATCTCTCAACCCGGGGCGTAGGTCGCCCATGGGCGTCGACTAGAAAAAAAACATTGCACTCGGCCTCTCAGGAGGCCACACGAAAAAATACACTTACCGTGGCTGAGGGCCAATGCAGGAGCGTACACTGCCACTGAGGTGTAGAGCGCCATCTGTAGGACGTACATGGCGGCGGCTGCGTACCGTGCTTTTGAGTTGAAGCGCTTCTCCAGGTACTGGAATAGAACATATTTCTTATTTATACAGCATGTGCAATAGATGCGTGTACACCAAAACCAATACTGGCCAAACTTGAGATAAAAATCATGGACATTATGTAAGGCCTTTGTATTTTTGTGAAGCTTGTGATCTTAAATTATGCAGGACGAGTGAAATATCAAGAAATGGCAGTAGCCAGAGGTAGGGGCCGAGCTTCCCCGCTGTCTCTAGGTTTCGCCATCACGTTACGTCTATCTCAAAGAATGACGGTATCAAGAAAAATGAGACAAATTGAAAGGCTGCCTAGACCTCGAATACGCTAATACTGTCTGTGCCGGAAGAGAATAAGAGTTGACAGGAAAGATGATAGGAGGAGGTCGGCTCAAGTGGAAGCAATGCCGGTCTCAGCTGGGGTTCCGTGGTCGCCAACCCATGCCCTACTAGTCTTGAGCCTCTGGGGCAGTGTGTGTTATCTGTAATTCAAGTAAGGACTTCAGACGATCAATATCAAGTAGTTCCTACTTTTGCTACCAAATGCTACCGTTTGGGCACATGAACGTGTTGAACGACTGAAGAGCTTTGTTTTTATCAGGCAGGACATCCAACCATAAAAATCTCGTACGCCGGAGAAATTCAATGCATCTCTGCCCTAGCCTGTTGAAACGGGAAATAATAACGGCGAGGCAGATCGTAATCTTTGGGGGAGTACAGTATGCAACGAGCCTATAATGGCAATAATTAAGACAAGAGTATGTTTATAAAACGAGCGAAGCGAGTTTTATAATTTCCATACGAGTGACTTAATTACCATTATAGGCGAGTTGCAGACGACTGTTTATGTTCGACGATAATTATAACTTTATTATGTGTTTTAACATAAATATTCATAAACATATGTGGGATTCAGTAACTTCAATTAGTGAACAGACCGCGCTAGGTGGTTTGCTGACTGAACAGAGCGCATGCGTGGGTCAAAGAATTTCGAAATCAGAGACCATTTACTTTGCTTGGCAATGCTATTGTTGACAGCCTGCATGATGTCTAGTGCCGATCAGAACTAGCATTCACTAATATTATCACCGAAGTTGATTGAAGGCAATGCGCTGTGTAGAAATTGGAGTTGGGGATATTAAGGTACAGTGCTATTTCTCGTCTCATATTCGCCAGTTTATTTATGCGAACATATGGGACGGTGCACTTTCCATTTCGGTAATTTATATAGAAGGCTGCTGTGTTAACTTCTGGACGTAGATTCATAAATTTCTTGCATATGTCATAGTATTTCCTTGTTACCGTAAAGGTTCGTGCTGATTTTGTATTTGTGTTTGAGATTGTTACTACAATGGTTGATCCGATATCCAATTTGAACTTTCAAATCGTGTAATTCATGTCCGACATGTTGGATTTTGAGCACATGCGCGAAGCTATCGTTACCTAATTGGTCAATGAATGAGCTCTGATTGGCTGGAGAAACTGTTTCATGAAGAATATTACTATAATGACCCTCATTATGATACAATTTTCTGACATATAATATTGTTGTTGTTTGAGTCTTCAGTCTTTTGACTGGTTTGATGCAGCTCTCCATGCCTCCCTGTCCTGAGCTAATCGTTTCATCTCTACATAGCTACCACACCCTACATCCGAGGCAATCTGTTTAACATATTCTAACCTTGGTCTACCCCTACAGTTCTTGTCCTCGACCCTTCCTTCCATAACTAAGCTTGCTATTCCTGGGTGTCTTAGTATGTGTCCTACCAACCTCTCTCTTCTCTTCATTAGCAGTCGCCAGAAACATCTCTCCTCTCCCACTCGTCTTAATAACTCTTCATTCGTAACTGCATCTACCCATCTGATCATCATTCTCCTGTAACACCACATTTCAAATGCTTCTATTCTCCTCTTTTCTGCTGCACCAATAGTCCAAGTTTCACTTCCATAGAGCGCCACGCTCCAGACAAAGGCTTTGAAAATGACTTCCTAATACCTAAAACTATATTCGATGCCAACAAATTCCTTTTCTATAGAAATGCATTCCTTGCCTGTGCTAACCTACTTTTTATATCCTCTTTGCTTCGTCCATCACTGGTTATTCTGCTTCTTAAGTAACAGAAGTCTCCTACTTCCTTCAGCTTTTCACCTGCCAATTTGATCTCCATAGAGGTTTCTGATTTATTTCGGCTGCATTCCAGTATTTTGTTTTACATTTATTAATTTTCATCATGAATTCTTTCCGTAAGACGGAGTCCATACCATTCAAAAACTCCTTGAATCTTCACTCCCACTTTACATTTTTCTCTCATTTCCTTCATTGCTTGTTCAATGTAAAGATTGAAAAGTATGGGTGATAAGTTGCAGCCTTGCCTTTCACCTTTCTGAATACCAGCTTCTCTCTCATGTCCTTCAACTCGAATGACTGCTGTCTGGTTTCTGTATAGATTGTATATCACCCTCCTATCCCTGTACTTTATTCCAATCGATTTCTTAATGTCAAACACATTAGTCCAATCAACGTTATCAAAAGCCTCTTCTAAGTCTACAAAAGCCATGAACGTTCTCTTATCTTTCCATATTCCGCCTTCCAAAATCAGCCTAAGACTTAGTACAGCTTCCCTTGTTCCTACATTTCTCCTGAAACCAAACTGGTCTTCACCCAACTCCGTTTCTATCTGGCTTTCAATCCTCTTGTAAATTATTCTTGACAGGATCTTTGAAGCATGAGTAATCAAGCTGATTGTACGGTAATCTTCACATCTGTCAGCTCCCACTTTCTTTGGTATAGGGATGATTACATTCTTCTTGAAATCAGGGGGTACCTCACCTGTCTCATAAATCCTACACACCAAGTGAAATAACCTGATCAGACCTTCATCTCCTATGCAGCGTAGCAACTCAATCGGTATATCATCTATGCCTGGTGCTTTGTTCCTGCTTAAGTCTTCCAAAGCTCTATCAAATTCTGATCTCAATATTAAATCTCCTTTCGCATCCTCATCAATTTCCTCCTCCCTTTCCATTACATGATTCTCAATCTCCTTTCCCTTATACAAACTCTCTATGTAAGCTTTCCATCTCTCAACCTTTTCTTCCCTATCTGTTAGAGGCTTTCCATTTGTGTCCTTAATATTACAGCACTTAGTCTTCTTTTCCCCAAAAGTATTCTTAATCCTTCGATAAGCTGTGTCTACTTTTCCTAATTTCAGACAATTTTCTATACCTGCACATTTCTCTTTCAACCATTCTTCTTTCGCTTCCTTGCACTTCTTGTTAACCTCATTTCTCAGACGTCTGTATTCTGCTTTCCCCTTTTCATCTCTTACATTCTTGTGTTTCCGCCTTTCATCCATCAATTCTAGTATTTCCTGAGTGATCCACGGTTTTCTACCTATTCTTTCTTTCCTACCAATGTTTTCTTCTGCGGATTTTGTTATTTCATTCTTCAAAAGTGCCCATTCGTCTGCAATTGAAGTTTGTTTAGGGTTTTTCATTAGTCCTTCCTTTATACTCTTCTTGAATCTTTCGTTTACATCCTTCTCTTTCAGTCTGTCTATTGCCCACCTTTTTGGCTTTTGACTTTTCTTCAGTTTCTTCAACTTTAATCTGCATTTCATTACAACCAGATTGTGGTCAGAGTTTATGTCAGCACCAGGATATGTTTTACAATCCAAAATCTGGTTTCGAAACCTCTGCTTGACCATAATGAAGTCGATTTGATAACGCCCTGTATCCCCTGGTCTCATCCATGTGTATATTCTTCTATTGTGGTTATTGAATAAGGTGTTAGCTATGACCAACTCATGCTCGGTGTAGAATTCTACCAGCCTGCTTCCTCGATCATTCCTTTCACCTAATCCGAAATCTCCTACTATCTTCCCTTCTCTCCCTTTTCCTACCAAAGCATTCCAATCTCCCATTACTATAACATTTTCATCACCCTTGATATACCTCAGAATTTCGTCTATTTCATCGTAGACCTTTTCAACATCCTCATTTACATTTCGACATCGACGAACAAATACCGTTTCACTCTGAAACGTTTTCTTTTGCCCTCACTGTTGGGTGACAAGTGTAACGCTTTTACTAGCCCTGCCTTCCACTTTGAAATACAAATGTAATGTTTACTCTGACTAAGATATGTTGTATTAATGGGCGCCAAGACCTCAACGCTATGTTGAAATCTAAATTTATATTTAACAACACCTAGCTCTGGTAGAACACCTTTAAGATTCTTTACACTCAGATCGTGGTATGATTTGATCATTAACCCAACTAACAATTGTATCAGGAGAAGGAATTTGGTCTATATCTAATGCTACCTACTGAAAGCAAAGATTGCATGGTTATAAGAAATGAATTTATTATATAAAACAACAAGTATGGCAAAATTAATAATAATAATAAGTTTTAAATTGGAGCGTTACGATTTGAATATTACCGCTAGAGAATAACGTGAAAACGGAGTCGGATGAATTACTGATTTTACTATTATTCCCAAGCTACGAAGTTACTGAAATACTGAATATTAAACAAAGAAACGAGAGATTATGTAGTTCTGAGTCATTCGCGCTTACCATTGGAAATTGCCGTAGCATTTCCCCCGTACTGGATGCTGAAGAGAGCTTCCCACAGCCTTCTGGACGTCGTCATCTTCTTCGTCAGTTGAAGAGATACTTGTAGATATGTTAACTTATGGTCCGATCACATCGGAACCAACCACACGTGCAACCACAACGGTCAAGTTTTACAAAGATAATCGCCCTGCCTCCTCGGCGCGCAAACCATATATGCACTCGTCGCCTCCCCTCTCTGGACCCCGTCTTCTCCTCGCCCGCTCTTCCTTGATTGGCTGAGCCACCACGCGATACTCCCCACCTCAGGGTCAATACACTCGGCGCGACGATGTTGTCGATTACCGGTCCAGGCCATTTCGCCTTTTCTTGATGCAGCAACCCCGGTTGCATCATGCTTCTCGACAAGAATAAGCCTGTAGCCGAATTCCCAGTGACTCATCTCTCTCACAATACCCTAACTGACAAAAATCCGTAAAATTCCGTAATCATATAATTTTCCGCGATAATGTTGTTCGTAATAAATCGCTTGATAGTGTTTTCTATAACATCGAAAACCTATCTGTATGCTTATAATTTTATAAAAAACGCTCCAAGAAATACCTTAATAATAATAACTTACATGAAAACTTCTCTTGGCTGAATAATTTGCCACGTAGATAAATATTGAATGGCTTCCTACTGACTTATGTCAGTGGCGTAAAATACCCTCGAAAAACACGTTACAACTCCTTCAATCTACACCTTAGCTTGGGAAGGAAGTTATCTCTGGCAAAGATACAAAATATGCTTTCAATGTAGGGATGGAATTCACTGAAGAGGGGGTAGGGTGGGGATCCCTCTCATTTCCCCTGTTTCGCACTCTGTAGATACCCAACACATACATATTTTAACACTTATTTCACAGATTATTATAAAGTGATAGAGGAGGATTTACCTCGTAGGCTGAGGTGACATTGATGGCCCCATAGACGGGCAGGTACAGGTACGATGTGACTGGCACCACCACGATGAAGGCAATGCATGTCATCCAGAACTGAGTGCCGTGCATATACATCTCGGCGGGGTTGCCCAGCAACTCTATCGCCGTGATGAAGCTGTAACATTCATATTCAGTTAGTTATTGTTTTAAGGGGCGGAACTACGAGGTCATCTGCCCCTAGACATTCACCTTCAGCTCAATACTTAATTCACTCTGGGATTCATTTCAAATGGTTAAACAAGTAGTTGAGGTAAATGTATTAGCAGAAGCTTACTACGCCCTGCTTTTCAGTACATATCTACGGCCACTCTGCGCGGTTATGGAACACACTGCCAGGGGATGCCAAGATCTTGCCTCTTCGGAAATTCAGTCCAGACATAAAAAAGGTACATTGTATAGATAAACTTCTGTATGAGTGATTGATTGTCTCGCCGAATGAATGAATGAATGAATGCAGTGATTAAGGATGAAAGTGCGTGCGTGAGAGAGTTGAGTGAACTATATCTCTTGGGAGATATTCTGTCTGGATCACGGCCTACAGTACAAGCCCGAAAACTTGTACTTAATTATGAACGCCGGCCGTGAAAGCCTAAGCTGTTATACAGGGACTTTGTTTTATATGTGACTGGGATTTTCCCTCGATAGCTCGCCCACGTTGCGAGCCTGTCTCCCGTCGAGCACTTTGCCGTAATGCGGCGATTGCCCGGCACTGAGTCATTGAGTATAGGAGTTTGGATATTACGTAATGAAAATCGCATTGGAACAGCACACTGAGCACTAAACACTTGAACAATTGACTGAACTGAACCTCACGCTGTTAAAGCTCTCAACAAACTGCAAAGGAGGGAAACTTGTGGCGCCAAGAAGCGCGTAAGGCAAAGTGCTTGGCGGGAGACCGGCTCGCAGCGCAGGCGAGCGGACGAGTGAAAATCCCTGCCACATATAAAACAAGGTTCCTGTATGAGTGAACTTATGTTAATATTTTAAATAGAGTATGTAAATAATGCAAATATCTTTGTGAAACTTTTAAATATTGCAAAACCAAATGTAGATGTAAATTGTGCCCGTGAAACATCTAATATATATGTGGGGCTTGCCCCTTTTCACTAGGCATTTCTGTTTGATTTATGGTATAATAAATAATAAATACTAACCAGCACTCTGAGAACATCTCAAGACACATGTGGGAAAATACCGATTGAATTTTGACGGGCATATCCTCAGGATGTGCAATTAGTGGATAATCACCGCTTTGCAGACCATCCCAGTACTATCACCAACAAAACCTGGTCAGAAGATCGCAAGAGAAGCCACAGGGAGAAGACTAAGCAAAATTTGGGGGAAGAGAAAGGCAATGCCATCAGCTAAATAAGTTCAATCGCGCTCCTTAGTCGGACATGACGAAGAAAGAAAGAAAGAAAGAAAGAAAGAAAGAAAGAAAGGAAGAATAAGTGCTAACAAATTTATACCGGCCACGGTGGCCGAGAGCGCAAACGCGCTAGCTCGTACCTCGCACCTCGCTGGCATCGGAAGACCGTGGATTCAAATCTCACCTCAGCCAACCTAAAAGTGGTTTTCGTGGATTCCCATTTTCACCACGAAGCAAATTCCGGGACGGTTCCTTTCTACTGATAAACGGCCGACTTCCTTCCAAAAATTTCTAACCTGACCCATTCTTAATTAGACCAAAGTTAGCGGGCGCCTGGACGATCGGCCCGTCGCCATCGCCAGTTGTTTCTGGTGACGAGGAGTGTTCAGTTCCCAGACACTGTCGTAGCGATGGAAGAGGAATGACCCCTCACAAGCTGGGAGGATAAGCGACCCAAAAAAAAAGGAATAACAATTTTAATCCAATTTCATTGTAAAAATCATACTGGCAAATGGCAATCGGTGTCTGCAAGCTAGTTCGATATGGCTCGACTTTGAGCCGCTCTCAAATATTGCCGAAGTCTCTACCAATTAAACAAATGTTAAACTGTGAATGACTCAGTTTTTTCTTAATACAAAATGAGGAAATCTGAAGGTTCCAGGTTCGAGTTCTCTGGTTAACACCTTGATGGCTTGTACTTCATTCACACATGACCTAACAGTTGAAAATCCATATTTGATATTACAGTGATCGTGAAAAATACTTCTCGATGTTTCGTAATTGGTAATTGAGCACGAAGAAAGAATCCAATGTCTCCGGAGTTGGGCTGGTTTGTGTTGATTGAGATACTTATCATTATATCCTGGGGCTTACTTCCCACAATCGTATGGAGTTTTGTTGACATTTAGTTACACATCAAAATCAGTACCACTCTACTCTTAGCCAATGTGCTGAACAGAGGCTTGCTGGGTGCATCGGGAGTTAATTGACTGATTGTTGTGGTTGTATGGGGCGGAAAAGTGAGGTCATCTGCATCGCGAGTGATGCTGCAGTTGTGTTTGTAACCAAGTACAACGTACTATCCATGGCAGGGCCATCCAGTCATTGCACTCGGGGAGGGCTGTGTGGATGGTTCTGATCTATGGATTGTTAATAGGACGATTTACGTGAACAGCATGTTTACATCAAATTATGTTGTCGTCGTTGCTTATTTTAGGGGCTGTGACATCGTGGTCATCTTGTGTGTATGTAGGGTTGCCAGATTTCAAGAATGGAAACACGGATCGCAAGTCCCAAAATATTTTTTAAATCACGGTTGTTAAATGTTGTAATAAATAACACACATGTGTATAAAATTAACATATAATCAAAAAAATGGTATATTGGCTTTCACGGCCAGTGAATTATAACTCAGCAATTCTTCTAGGTTTGTGTAGTGTCTTGTGTGGGATTTCGCCTAGGACACCAAGCTGGCTCATCAGCGGGCTCTTAGTTTCCCCGCCCGGACCACCACAGGAGTAGTGAACTGCGTGCTACCTCACTTTTTATGGTGCGCACCTGAGCCTCTTTTACTGCGAGAACTAAAAGCTCAAGCGGGCGGGGACAAGATTCTAGTATGTTCGCTAACATTTGAGTGGTCTTCCAGCTGATTTGCGTCCTGGTCAGTCAGTCAGGTTCCTCTTCAACAGAACAAAGTGCGGCATATTGGCCATCGTCGACCCATTGATGAATTCAGTACACTAGTGTGTATCAGACAAGGAACCTGCGTCAAAATCGCAAGAGAAAAATTCCATATCCACCGTTGCATCAAAGCACGTGCCCAAATTCTTGAGCAATAAACAAGGAAGACTTGGCATTTGCAAATCATCAATGACTCCACTTTCTGTATAATGTCCGTAATCTGGAAACCAAATGGCAATGGAAAATGTCTGTGGTCACCTCGACCGAAGAAAGTGAGGCAAGTGAAGAGCAACACAAAGTGCAAATTAATTATACTTTTTTTTTATCAGAAAAATCACAAGGAGTTCCACTCAAACCCACAGGCAATGCTGTTTTCTACGTTGAACTTCTGGAACATCTATACTGTAGGAGCATGTGTGATCGCTGATGAAACAAGCCTGTCTCTTCCTCCACCTGCCGGTGCTGCTCTCCTGACTTGTTGGTGTTCGACCAAAAACAACACGATTTTGGCGCTACGCCACATCTTTCCTATTCACCCAATCTTGCATCCAGTGACTTCATACCATACCTGAAAGTTAAACTGCAGCTAAAGGGGCGAAGATTTCAATGGTGGAAGAAATTCGAACTAAAACGTAGATCCTTTTGAACAAGCTGTGAGAAATTGACATTCAGAAATGCGTCCGATGATAGCAGCGCCAATGCGATCGATTTCTAGCCGCAAGACTGTTTTACTTTAAAAATGATGGGGTCTATAACGCCTAAGATACACCATGCGTTATTTATGAGACCGGTCCGGGAATTTCTTGACTGGAGTAGTAATATTCCACATCCCCGAATTAGTACTTGTTCACTTATTTCTGCCTTGAGTTCTAGTAAATCAAACACACACACCGGCTGAACTGTCAATGATGATGATAATTGTTGTTTTAAGGGGCCTAACATCTAGGTTATCGGCCCCTAATGATCTGGGTGATAGCGAAAATGATAATGAAACGGAAACCAGAACGAAAATTAAGCGAGACGGAAAATACTTACAAAAAGGAACTCAGATTGAAACAACTCACGAAATGTTCTTACAAAAGGGAATTTAGAACGAAAAGATTCACAAAAGGAATAGATTGAAAAATACCCACAAAATGAAGGCTAGGTTCAAAATACGTACAAAATGCAATGTAGCGTCGAAATACCTACAAAATGCAATTGAAATTCAAAATACTTACAAAATGCAAATGAGATAGAAATTACGTACAAAATGCAATTGAGGTTTTTATTTATCGTAGACTGGATCGGGGGGAGATGCCCATTGGGGGGAGATGCCTATAGCTTTGTAGTTCCTTCGGCTACCAACAGATCACGGCACAGACCGAACGCGCTTGCTCGCATCAGGCGGCCGAGAATTCCAATGCGTATGAAACTGTGATGAACTATTTCTCTGCTTCAGGATCAACATATACAAGGTAAGAACAAAAATTAGCGTCTTGTTAATAAATCACAATTGTTTTCAAGTGTCCATTAGCTTGTGAAAAAAGTAGAACAGACAAATATTATTGTATGTGGAGCATGCTGAATACTTCGCAGTGTAGGTTGCTACCGGCAATTGTTCCGCAGCTGCCATGTTGCACGTGTCACGGAAAGTGGCATCTTACCCCGACCCACGGGAGAGATGCCACTTTTTGTGCGGGGTAAGATGCCGAATTTGAATCCTCACGCATACAATTTTCTTTTAATAGGAACATGCCTAGAACGTATATTAGGACATCAAACAGGGGTCTGTGGTCTGAAGAAAGTCTACAAATTGCCATGGAACACTTAAGGGCTGGTGGGATGAATTGTTTTCCAGCTTCCAAAAATTATGGCATCCCATACCGTACTCTGAAACGACGTCTGTCGAAGAATGATGACAAGAAGCATGCCATGGGCCCACAAAGTAAGTAATTTCTTATTAATATTAGTGTTTTCTTTGATTGTGGAGCAAAATGAGACTGGTTGTTAACCGTAACATTTTAAATAAAAAATAATTATTCACATACAAATTTATCCACGTTAAGTATGCATACACGTACTGCAGTTTATATTATTATTATTATCATCATTATTATAATTATTTTAGGCTTATTATTATTATTATTGTTACTATATTTTATTCATTTACAGGCTTCCTTGGTGAAGAGAACGAGAACCAGTTGGTCACCTACATAATACAGATTTCTCTGATGCAAGAGCCGCACTTACGGCTGATTTTATGCGATTGTAATGTACTTTTTAAACTTTTATTGTATTAAAACATAATAAATTTGCTTTGTGAATTAAGTTTAGCTCATTTGTACCATGGATACACAAAACTAGCACTTGAATCTCCTTCCAGAGTAATTGCCATCTCACCCCGATGCTCGGGGTGAGATGCCTAAATTCAAATTTTCATAAAAAAGTAGAAAAATATAAAATTACCAGTGGTATATTAATGATAACTAGCCGTTATATAGAAAACACTTGACAGAGAATACTAGTTCAGTATCAAACCTAAATTCTATTTTTTCACTTGCATTCTGATCCTCAAAACACTAAGTTAGGCATCATCCCCCGATCCACTCCTGGATCGGGGGGAGATGCCCATTGGGGGGAGATGCCTATAGCTTTGTAGTTCCTTCGGCTACCAACAGATCACGGCACAGACCGAACGCGCTTGCTCGCATCAGGCGGCCGAGAATTCCAATGCGTATGAAACTGTGATGAACTATTTCTCTGCTTCAGGATCAACATATACAAGGTAAGAACAAAAATTAGCGTCTTGTTAATAAATCACAATTGTTTTCAATGTCCATTAGCTTGTGAAAAAAGTAGAACAGACAAATATTATTGTATGTGGAGCATGCTGAATACTTCGCAGTGTAGGTTGCTACCGGCAATTGTTCCGCAGCTGCCATGTTGCACGTGTCACGGAAAGTGGCATCTTACCCCGACCCACGGGAGAGATGCCACTTTTTGTGCGGGGTAAGATGCCGAATTTGAATCCTCACGCATACAATTTTCTTTTAATAGGAACATGCCTAGAACGTATATTAGGACATCAAACAGGGGTCTGTGGTCTGAAGAAAGTCTACAAATTGCCATGGAACACTTAAGGGCTGGTGGGATGAATTGTTTTCCAGCTTCCAAAAATTATGGCATCCCATACCGTACTCTGAAACGACGTCTGTCGAAGAATGATGACAAGAAGCATGCCATGGGCCCACAAAGTAAGTAATTTCTTATTAATATTAGTGTTTTCTTTGATTGTGGAGCAAAATGAGACTGGTTGTTAACCGTAACATTTTAAATAAAAAATAATTATTCACATACAAATTTATCCACGTTAAGTATGCATACACGTACTGCAGTTTATATTATTATTATTATCATCATTATTATAATTATTTTAGGCTTATTATTATTATTATTGTTACTATATTTTATTCATTTACAGGCTTCCTTGGTGAAGAGAACGAGAACCAGTTGGTCACCTACATAATACAGATTTCTCTGATGCAAGAGCCGCACTTACGGCTGATTTTATGCGATTGTAATGTACTTTTTAAACTTTTATTGTATTAAAACATAATAAATTTGCTTTGTGAATTAAGTTTAGCTCATTTGTACCATGGATACACAAAACTAGCACTTGAATCTCCTTCCAGAGTAATTGCCATCTCACCCCGATGCTCGGGGTGAGATGCCTAAATTCAAATTTTCATAAAAAAGTAGAAAAATATAAAATTACCAGTGGTATATTAATGATAACTAGCCGTTATATAGAAAACACTTGACAGAGAATACTAGTTCAGTATCAAACCTAAATTCTATTTTTTCACTTGCATTCTGATCCTCAAAACACTAAGTTAGGCATCATCCCCCGATCCACTCTATGGCTTTTAGTGCCGGGAGTGTCCGAGGACATGTTCGGCTCGCCTGAGACTGTAGCTGCTTTCAGCGGATACCCTAAAGGGTGAGCCACAAGTTCCGTTCAATTTCAAGTAGTTCCAACTTTCGCCACCAGATATCAATGATACCTAGTGGTGAACGTTGGAACTTTGATAGAGCGTTCTGACGAAATCTAACCTAACAAATTTTGCTTTACACAAGTTTAGTCTGTGAAAGGATTTTTTACATGCCATAAATATATGACATGGGACCGCCGGCTTTACTTCCCCTCCGAAGGAAGGCATACTGAAGGATTTTTAACGCTCTTAAAAAATCCGACGACTTCGGCCGGGTTTGAACCCGCTAACTTGGGCATAGCAGTTCAGCATGCTACCGACTACGCCACCGAAGCCGCTGCAATTGAGGTTCAAAATACTTACAAATTGCAATTGAAATTGAAAATACACGATGCAATTCAGATTGAAATATCCCAGTTCCAATCCAAATTATTCACAAAGTGCAATTGAAATTCAAAATACTTACAAAATGCAATTGAAGTTGAAAATGCCTACAAAATGTACGTTAGATTCAAACGACTCATGTGGATTGACAATACTTACAAAATGCAATTTAGATTGAAAATACTTGACAAAATGTAATTTAGATTCAAAATACCCACAAAATGCAATTAAGAATCAGAATATGTGCAAAATGCCCACCAAACAAAATGCAATTTAGATTCAAAATTCGTGCGAAATGTGGTTTTGGTTGAAAATACTTACAAAATGCAATTGAAATTCAAAATTCTCACTAAAAGGCCCGGCTACCTGCATTGAAAGACTTACCAAAAAGCAATTTAGATTGTCGATCTTTACAAAATGCAATTGAAGTTGAAAACAATCGCGAGATGTAATTTAGATCGAAAAAACTTACAAAATGCAACGTAGATTAAAAATACCTTAAAAAATCGCTAAAAGGGAATTTAGATACACGGTGAACCAAGTAACAAAAACAGTGCGGGAATCTTAAAAGAAAGGAAATATAATGAAAAGAGGATAGGAGAGGAGAGGAGAGGAGAGGGGAGAGTGGAGAGGGTCCGCCCCAAAGGTAAGGGACAAAAGAGGAAAACGGACCCAGCTCAGGAATACATCGGGGTCGCCAACTCCCGAACTCACCAGCCGTGAGCCCTTGAGGTTGTAGCATTATATAGGGTGCACCAGAAGGGGTGGGGCTACATACACCCGGCCTCCTTAAGGGCCTTGAGCACAAGGCAGGAGGTAAAAGGAAAAGAAAAAGAAGGCTGACCCCTCACAGAAGGAGGGTATCAGGAATGAGGAGAGGAGGGCCAAAGAAGGCGGGAAAGTGAAAGACTCCCTAGGCCTCTGATACCCTAATACCGTCGGGGTCGGAAGAGAACAAGAGTTGACCAAGTGAGGTAGACAGGAAAGAAGACGGAGAGGAGCCCGGCACAAGTAAGTGGAAGCAATGCCGGACTCAGCTTGAGTCCCGTGGTCGCCAACCCACGCCCACTAGATGTGAGCCCCTGGGGGCTGAACTGTCAAGTATTGTTGAAATACAACTACTAGAATATAGGTGGCCAAATTGAAAAGAAATGGACTGCAAAGAAGCCGAACAAGTTTCTACCAAAGCTCCGGATTACTGTTCTATGATTGGGAAAATTAGTTGGAAGGGGAATAGACAGAAATCCTCGGAGATAGACTGCTTGGCACAGAACAGTAACACTAGTCTGCTTGGCATAGAACAGTAACACTCAACTCCGTCCAAGCAATCTGCGAAGTGCCAGTGTGAAAACACGCAGTCTGCGCACAGGAGTGACTCGACTGACTGGCCAATGAGGCGCGATGCCACTGAATAACAAACGCAGGGGGGAGGAGCGACCTTGGCTTCAACCAACTCTCGCAACGGCTGGGCAGCCAAGCTCCACCCATCGCATTCTCTTCTCACTTCCTCTGTGTGACGTCATGCGCAAACCTACTTCAGATTCCGTGGATTAGGTATAGTTGTAAAACCAAGAGAATTACCTGGCGGCCAAAGAGAGAGACATGGGGCCTGTCCCCATAGAGCTACCTCCTAGCAGGAAGTCCTCGGAGGTAGTCTGCTTGGGGCCCGTGCAGCTATAGAACAGTCCAATGGCTGTGGAGATCACCAACATGGCAGCAAGTACCGCGTAGTCCTCCCAGCCGAAGTGGGCGTGATGTTCACACAGTTGTCCCACCTCCACCATGGTGCTTGTCAGGAGATTGTTTTGGCCTCCTAGAAACATAAGAATGTGTTTTACAAACTGGCAATGGGGTACAATGTTGTCATTGAGCTCTCCTTGACGTTGGCTGGACATAGGATACAGCAGGGAGGGAAGAAGAATGGTCGTGCAGCAGGCGTCAGAAGGGAAGTAACAGCGTATCCCCATTTATGCAGATGAAGAAGGGGCAAGACCCACATTCACAACAGTGTACACAACTAAGTTTCTTAAATATAGCCTATTCTAAATACATATGCTTATGTTATCGTCTACATACAGGGCGATTCTCAATTATACCGACAAACAAATCTGGGATGCTCGTGTGTTATGTATGGAACGATGCGGCAATCTGATTTGCGGAGACATTAATTCTTTTCGGGAACATGAAGGTACTTTTCCGGGCGTGGGATTCAAATTTACGGACTCACAAGCTGCTGGCCGCTGCAGTGTTTCAGCGACGGGGAGTGAAGCTACGTGTGGTGTATGATAAGAGAAACACCGAGATAATACTCTGCGCTATTGTATAAGTGTCCTCGTTGGAGTCGAGCAATCGCTACCTAACCCCAGTAAACACTGCATAATTTGTTCTGCACACATTGGCCGCTAGTTTAACAGCAAACATTAAGAATGGCTCCGTTTCGGTACACCAATGAAGAAATGGCTGATATGCACCTAGACTATCATATATATTATTTCAGTAGTATAGATTCCTCCTGCGGCGCTCACAAGCGACCGGTCGTGGAAATGGGCATTCAAATGAAAGAGAATATACATTAGCAGTGGCAAATTGCACTCTAATTCCATAAATATCAATAATTTCTTAAAAAAATGACTTTTAAAAATGTACGAAGTGTGCGATTTGCAAACACCGTTGATGTAGGAAAATACGCTCCATAATTGCTGTCCACTTCACATTTTGGTCGCTGTGATGCCAGTTTCATGTCATTTTAACATAATGAGGTCTTTCCTTTATCATTTTGCATGGATTTCAGAAACCGTTAATCAAAGGAATGAGTAGCCTACTCAAATCGTATAATTTCATAAATATCGAATAACCAGTGAGTGTTACAGCACATTCGACACGCAAATGACATTATCAGTGACAAATTGCATTCTAATTTCTTAAATATAATTTTTTGTAAGAAGAGTTTGATTTGCAAAACCTACGGTATTGGGGAAAGTGTGGTTATGAACATTCGAGATTTCTCGCACGGGTCCGCTAGTTATTATAACAACGTGTTGAAAAATTACGGATGCTTAAAGAAAAAAAAAAAACACCCACTCGCACACTATGTTCAAGCGCCTGAAATGAAACAACATTTCTCGTAGTTAGAGGTGTTCAAGCGCCGCACAACAGTGGAATGCGCAGTGCAACCACGTGCTGCAGAACACTGCTGTTCACATTTTGAAAGCATTATTTGTCAGCAGACAAGTAAGGATCCCCATCTAAGCAAAACCGTAAATTTAAGCAATTTCCTCAATTGTGCCAAACGTTGATGGGTCCGGAAAAGTTTCAAATTGTGAGTCTTTGAGACTTCTATCAAACTAGAAAGCCAAATTTTGAAAATCACTTTCGGCCTAAATGCAGTTCCGGAAAAACTGCTTGAAATACCTCGTTTCTTTACTAGGTTTCTTTCTGATTCAAATCCTAACCAAATCAACTAATTTACATACTTCTTTCTTCAATGTGTTCCTTGGTTCGATACCTTCAGGCGTCGTTTTTATTTTTTGAAAAATATTCACACCAGAATTAGTTATAAGGGTGTAAGTGAAACTCTGCATTGATTCACACTAGCGCTCGCAGAAGTAGATAAATGCAAACTTCTAATCAAATCGGCCGGATATGGTTGAGTTTCCAGGGATCAATCAGTCTGGGAGAGTACCATGTACTGGGACAGGTACTCGCATGGCTCATCCAACCCCCCCCCCCCCCCACTCCGATCTGTTTCTTCTATTATCTCAGAACCAGAGGAAAAAACGTGGAAGTCACTAGGGGTGAGGACCGAACTGATGGTGAGTGGTCCAGCCTCTCCCAGTGAAATACCGGAGTTTGTTGGCGGTTCGGATTGCCACATGTGGTCTCGCATTGTCATGGTCCGCTGAACAAGTTCCTGACAGGACAGCGATTCACGTGCAACGATGACTAAGACAGCAGTCCGACGATGGTTCCACAGTCAACCGGATGAATTCTACCACAGAGGCATCAAATTTAGTGCTGCGCTGGGACAAATGTCTGAACAAATGTGGAGACTATGTGGGAAAATAGTGTAATACGTAGAACAGTACGTATATTAATAATTACCTGCAAGTATTTTTGGCACAAAAAAATAGGGGCAAAGACTTTTCGGAAGTTTGTAGTTTAACGTGACCGTTAATCTCGAGATCATGAGCCACGGGACCTCCTTTTAACGTCGAATACGAACCACAGGACATGGCATTTCACTTCGAAAATCTCACATGCATTAACCGGGATTCGAACCCGGACCGCCTTGGTGAGAAGTATACAGCTAGACCGCTGAGCCACTACGCCCCCCAAGACTTTTCGATCCGCCCTCCTATCTTGAGATGGTTAACGTTCTGTAAGTCAATAAAGGCTCTTTATAAAATGGATCCTGGAAGCAAAATGAGCTACCGTGAACAAACGAAATATCAGGAGTCCATTCAGGGTAAGAAATTAAACCAATAAACTATACGTTAAAAAGTAAATATAAGAATATATTTACATGTATTATAACTTACACAGTTTGGGATATGAATTTAGGTTCTTGCTCCAATGGAAATGTTGAAGTGATCCGAAATGAAAAAAAAATCCTTGACAAAAAACGTGTGTCTTATGGCAGTTCTCTTTCAGGCCAATGCATGTGAGATTTTCTAAGTGAAATGCCATGTCCTGTGGTTTTGATTCCACGTAAAATGGACGTCCCGTGGCTCATGATCGCAAGATTAACGGTCACTTAAAACTACAAGCTTCTTTCTTTTTCCTTTCAGATGAGGGTATATAAATACTTGTTTTCCCGCCTAATATAATTTGGCACAATTTGTGTTGACTGACTGAAAAGCTTTCTACAATAGACCTAGGCATCACTGAAAAATGGCTTCTGATACTTCAATAAACTGTGTATTTGTTGTTGTGGCTTGGATAGGAGGAGGTGACCGTGGCCCTAAGTTACGTGCCATCCCGGCATTTATCTGGAGTAGGAGAGGGAAGACTTCTTTCAGGATGGCCGTGGTTGTAATTAGGCTAACTTATCTATTCTCAACTCCATTACTCAGTATTCCGTTTATATTAGTTCAATGTCAAAAGAGACTTACGTATTATTCGAAAACGACCGTAAAATAAGTTCTCTACGGGTTGCAGTACTGAAAACAAAAATTGCAAAATTCAACAAGTCAAACTGTTGAAACAGTGTTCGTATGTTGTCTGACCATAATTAAGTTAGCATTTAATGAGTGTTTTGCCAAGCAGCGAAGCCGAGTGCGTTAACACTGACAGCGGCCATCGTTAGTGTAGTTTTCCCCAGGTTATTCCACATTTCCTTCAGGCAAATTGCGTGACTGCACCATATTTCAAGTCCCGGATATACCTCACCCAATCCTAGACTTCAATAATTACAGTCAATACAGAAACACAGGTTATCTGAATTACACCACACACGAAGTGCACGGAGCCGATGTCCATGATACAACATGCCTCTAAAATTAATTACGATTATCTAAAAGTTAACGTAATTCATTTATTTTAAAACCACCTAATACGTTATAATTGTTACGTTGGTCATAAGCAATTTTTTGATATCTCGTTGGAGACTGTATAGAGCATGAAGCTTGTGCCCGTTCTTTAAGAGTTGTACACGTGATAGTTATTTAGGTTGGGGCGGATCTATGGATAAGTATTACTTAGGGTTTAGGGTTTTTAATACTGGAACTACCTATAGCCTACATTCACAGCGTGTTACTGAGAATTTCGTCAAAATTGACTAAACACTCGACGATTTATTTAAGAATACCGTGAAGTTGATACCACCTTTTACTTAATGTTGGTAGCACTGGATTCACATTTCACACTTTGTATGCTGTAGGTATGTTCTTTGTTCCGAATAAATTTCGATCGCAATTAGACTCATTTCATGCGTTATTAAGGTAACTTATTTTATGAAGCCGCATAACTGTGTGCATGTGTCATGTTCCGTGTTTCTGTGACTAATATATCGATACAGTATTCAAGGAAGCTCAAAGATCTGGAAACGGGATCAGAGGGTTGGCTTTAAAATCAATGTTGGTAAGACCAAAGAACTCCGGGTGAATACCAAAAACAGGAGCACACTTACCTTGGAAGGAGAAATAGAGCAGGTACGAGTAGAAAGATTTTGCTAACTTTGTGGCCAGTAATGGAAGAGCAGGAGAGGATGTCGAAAGCAAGATCAAAAACGCAAAAGTTGCCTTCGCTCAACTACAACCAATGTGAAAGTCCCGGGAATTGCTGCTGAGGACGAAGCTAACTATCTTTGACTTGAACATGAAGTCTGTCCTCTTCTACGGGTGTGAAACGTGGAAGGTGACTTTACACGGAAGGTCCAGACTTTCATCGAGGGAACTTCCAAAAATAAGTTTCATTCCCCCCCCAGGTACCCTTTATTGCCAAACTGGCATACTCCATTTACTTGTCGTAGCGTACAATCTGTTTGAAGAAACCACTCTGGTAAACCTCGGTGCTCTGCGATGCAAGGCAATGTCCTGTACTCGAGCAATGGTTTTTTATTCGCGGATGTGGAGGGACGCTCCACACTGAACATGCAACACCAGTGACTAACCATGTGGCGAGACATGACCGCTTCACCATACACGGTCTGTAGGCGTTCCTGGATGACTAACACACTAGTCCCGCGCGGCCATTCATACCGGATAACAGTACGCACTTACGTTGGCGACCACGTTGCCAGTACACGTCTGTCTGCCATCGTGAATTGTAATCGAATGATATCGGGCACACCGGTCTGCTGCTCCTCCCTCTTCGTCAGTGCTCTGCGCATGCGTCATTTCCCCTCCGCTGACTCTCCTTCCATCGTTGAATCAGTCACGGGTGTGGACTCTTATGGAGATTGTTTGAGTCACTTGGTGTACCATTCTGTAAAACCCTGTGCAGATACGGATATCCGCGGATAAACCCGCAGATATCCGCAAATTTTAACGCCATGCGGATATAGTTAGCATGAGTGTGCGGAGAGTGGATAAACTGTGGATAATGTTTTGCGTAAATTTGTGGATAGTTTTTGGATTACAATTCGAACTTGTTGACACATTGGCCTAATTTTCCTTCATGTCTTTTTCATGGAAAATGTAAGGTGATTATTTAAGCTTAGACTATATCATTCACATTATGCCATTAAGCATATTTAACACTCCGAACTGGAAAGGGTTGCAAATCTGCCTAAGGGAACGACTTTCTCCCCAAATGTCTAAATGTGTTGCTTGATGCTTTATCTAATTAAAAATATTATTGTAATGCCAGTTGATTGGGATAACAAACGTGCGGATGCAGATAACAGTAGTGCCGATGCGGGGCGGTTGCGGATAACAGTTTTGCGGATGCTGGGCGGATACGGATAACAGTTGTGCGGATGCGGATAACGTTTTGTTTATCCGCGCAGGCCTCTAACTATCTGCTTGTGCAATAAAATGACGAAACTTACTTTCGGAACTTCCCTCGTAGATTTTGGAGAACTATACTGGTAGTATGGTGGCCAAAGGTCATCTCCAATGAAGAACTCTGGCAGAAAACCCAACAACGGGAGGCTGAGGTGGTTATAAAGGAGAGGAAATTAAGACAGGTTAGCCATAGGCTCAGGTGGAGGTCCGCAGCACATCCCAAAGCAGGCGTTGGACTGGAACCCACAAGGAAGAAGGCGAAGGGGAAGACTGGAGAAGAACTATTGAATCTGTGCCGGGAGACGTGGAGAGGTACTGGACTTACATTAAGCGAACAGCAGCACACAGGGTCAGATGGAGAACTCTATGCTCCACATCGCAGTAACAGGCATTAAGTCAAGTAGGTCGAAGTGTTTAAAATGGCATACGACAAGAAAAGTGCATTAGCAATAACAAACTGGCACACAGATTTACTGTGTGTTAACTCTCTGTACAGAGATGTACGAGCTTGAAGCGTATAATCCCTGTCAGCAATCTATTAAATTACCAGGTTGATGCTTTTAAATTCCGTGTCCTACTTATAGGGTTGTATGGAACTGCGCCCAAGCTTCACTAATGACCCTGGTCATTAGCATCAAACTTCGAAAAGTGGCAGTGGAATTGCGTCCACTGAGAGCGGTCAGGTAGGTTCCCTCCCTCCACCCCTCTACCGAATTATGTTGTGTCGAGTGGTGTGAATTTGAAGTGGCATTTCAAATCGTTTGTGTCTTGATTGCGAACAAGTCAAAAACCGTCCAGATTGCGAACAACTAAATATGCCCTGTCCAGATTGCGGGCAAGAGATAAGTGTTGGCCTGGGATACATAAAACAGGTACAGTTTTCAAGACAGACTAATATTTAATTTTTGTTCTAGCAATATTAGCATGAACTGGTACATTGGGATGTTTTCGACAACCTAACCATATTTTAAAAATAGTTTTGTTGTTGTAAATGTTTAATAATCTAGTTTGAGGCAATCTTACCATTTCGAAGATTATTATATTTTTTTATGGTGGATTAGAGAGAGAGTTGTATTATTATTATTATTATTATTATTAGTGTAGCCTCCGTGGCTTAGGCGGCAACGCGCCGGCCTCTCACCGCTGGGTTCCGTGCTTCAAATCCTTGTCACTCCATGTGAGATTTGTGCTGGGCAAAGCGGAGGCGGGACAGATTTTTCTCCGGGTACTCCGGTTTTCCCTGTCATCTTTCATTCCAGCAACACTCGCCATTATCATTTCAATTCATCTGGCATTCATTAATCATTGTCCCACAGGAGTGCGACAGGCTTCGGAAGCCGGCACAAATCCTATCCTCGCCGCTAGATGGGGGCTTCATTCATTCCAACCCTGACCCGGTCCAATGACTGGAAAAAGGCTGTGGATTTTCATTATTATTATTATTATTATTATTATTATTATTGTTGTTATTACCATTATCATCATTATTATTCTCTTATTCTCAGCAGTGCAGAAGCTAGTGATGGGAGACAGTCCGCCATTTCCCCTTAAACCGACCTTGGGCTAACAGCCGACTTGACTATGGGCGCAGTTCTATCGACCTAATTAAAAGGATCTGGAAATACCACTGATTATGGGCGCAGTTCCATATGTCCCTACTTATAAACCCAAGACAGAAGAGAATGTGCGAGCAAATTACTCACCTTGTACAAAGATGGAATGATCAGAAACAGATGTCAGGGGATTAAGAGAATGCTAAGTGGCATGCGGAGAAAATCTGTACAATGGGAAGACGAAAGGGATTTTTATAGTCTGTGCAGCTTTAACGTTATAAATCAAATGATTAATTTTATGACAGTCTGTGCTTAATTACACAAGTCGAAACAAATATCTCTGAATGAGTTTTATCATTTCAAGACAATGGATCGTCGAGATTTACAGTAGACATTCCGTTTCTGGTGTACAATCTGGTTATCAGGTGGAATTTGCGTTGTTGGTTTAGTTTAGTTTATTTATTTATTTATTTGTAGACTTGGCGGCATCGTGTTCTTGTATGCCTGTGTACTTTGATGTGTGGAATTTGTTTGATAACCTGTCTCATTGTGATGGCTGTATTAGTGTGCGTATTTGCAAATCAAGTGAGGATTGGGAAGGAGACAGCCGTAGCCGTAAGTTTGGAACTATTCCCGCATTTGCCTGGAGTAGAAATGGGAAACAACGGAACTCATAGTTCCAGGAAGGTTGTGATGGGAATCTAACCCACCTCTTCTCAGTTTTGCCTCACGAGGCTGAGGTTGTGGTGGAGTTGGCAATAACCACCACCACCACATACTTTACCAGCCGCGGTGGCCGAGAGCACTAACGCGCTACCTCGTGCCTCGCTGGCATTGGGAGAGCGTTGTTCGAATTCCACCTCGGCCGTCCTGAAAATAGTTTCGTGGTTTCTCATTTCCACCACCAGGAAAATGCCGGGACCATTCCTTTCAATAGGTCCACGGCCGATTTCCTTCCAATATCCCTTCCCTGATCCGTCCTGAAAAGGTACATGGACATTGGCTGCATTAATACAATTAATTATAATAAATATTTTAAGAATCTCTTATCCTCCCAGCTCTACTTCACACACGGACTCTGCTAGGGATCATTCCTCTACCATCACAAGGACAGTGTCTGGGAGGTGAACATACATTGCCAGCAGATACAACTGGGGATGGTGACAGGTCGATCGCCCAGGCGACCAGCTAACTTTGGTCTAAACAAGGAAGGGTCAGGGAAGGGATTATGGACGGAAGTCTGCCATGAACCTGTTGAAAGAAATCGTCCTGGCATTTGCCTGGTGGTGAAAATGGGAAACCAAGAAAACAATTTCCCGGATGGCTGAGTTGGGATTCAAACCCACGCTCTCCGGGTGCCAGTGAGGCACGAGCTAGCGCGTTATCCGGAATAAAATCACAAATGTTAAGTTTGAGCAAAGGACATCATGACAACCTGGAAAATAATTGACAGCTGTGCGGAAAAAGAAGCATTCCGAGAGGATGAGATTTTGGGAAGAAAAGAGGGAAAACGCCCGATGATGAAATCGTGAAAAGTTCAATCACTCTCCTGAAGGGAAACAATCGATTATATAGATAATATATAATATTAGATAATAGATAATAAATAAATAATATGGTTTCAGCTGCCTGGTGTAGAACTTTTAAGGTAAAATCATCTAGGTTATCTACCCTTCAATTTGAACGTCCCATTTGCTGTACGACCTAGCAGGAACGCTGTTGGGAGAATTATAGTTGAGATTTAATTAATTTTATCTTGTAGTCATCAAATATGCGAAGCATTGTTTCAAAACGTATTATGTACGTATGCCAATAAGGTTCAATCTGATAGGCATCTGCTCTCTAGAAGTGCGCCTTAGTGACACATGCATAGAATACGTTTCGAAACAATGCTCCTCATATGATACTAGAGGTAGAATGCGGGGGTCGAGGTGCGGCCTTGATCGCGAGATGCTAGCGGAGCACGTTAGGCTGTCAACATTGTGGCGACACGGAGCTGACACTACTACAGACATTTTCTGTCTTAAAAGAAATCGTACTTCATCAGCCGGGAATCGAAGTCACAACGCTAATGACATACAAACGTTGACAGCAATTATTAAGTCCCAGCATGGAAAGTAAAAGGATTTTTAAACCAGAATTCAATTTTGGGAAATTAGACCGCATAATTTAGCAAGTTAATGGTTCTGTGACTGAATTTTACACAACTTCTCTATAATTTTAGACTGTATAGGACTGTTTCTGATTTTTTAAAGTACCGTATTCCTATTAAGAGATCTGGAAAATTCACCATCTAATAGGAGGTTGTTTGGAACCCAATTGCCGTCCTAAAAATCCTGAAATAGCACAAAACTTAATGAAACAAAGTACGAGTTTAAAATCTACGGTGTGTGATCCTACTGCATACTGTATTTCAGTACTCATAACTCCAAGGGCTTCTGCTAGACTTTCTAGTGCCTCCACCTAGCAGCGTATCCAAGCGTGTCGATTCTACTCCACGTTTGCAAGGGCAGCTGTAGATCGTGGATCCTAGGTTGCAATCCCATTGCGGACATCTGTCAACTGGAGAGGGGGCCTGCCCCCACACATATACTCTCCTGGTGTAAGTTGGGCCAGAGTCCTCTAGCATCTACCCATTTCCTAGCCCCTAATTTAACCCACTACCATCAACAACACAGGTTATATCTTTAAAATATCATACTCTCAGAAGCATTACCGTATGAAATTATTCACGGGCGATATTTGCGATTTCGTTTTCATTCTCCCTCCTGTGGGGCAGATGACCTCAATGTTCGGCCGCTTTAAAACAGGGATCACAACACGCTTCGATTAGGTGTGTTATGGCTGATTTAATCAGGGGCGTATATAAGGGGAGGGGGGAGAGAGCCTTGGGGGGGGGGGTCCAACCCGCCCCCCCCTTCGAAAAAAGCCAATAAAAATTAAGAAAGTGTTGCTTTGGTAAAAGCATAAAATAATATTGTAAATTTGGTTGTACCCTAATCTTAACTTATTGGCTAAGTTATAAACAATATTAAGATTAAAATTAGACTACCTCGTAGTGTAGTGGCTAGCATTCTTAGCTGCCGCCCCCGGAGGTCCGAATTAGATTCCTGTCTCTGCCAAGAAATTTTAATTCTGGTCTGAGGGCTGGAACGGGGTACACTCAGCCTTGTGTGGCAAAACTGAGAATTCCACGGTACTTTTGAGAAATAAATTATAAATTTGAAAAACAAATTTTGCCACTAATTGTAGGCTAGATAAACTTAATACTTTTACAATTAACTCTTATCTAAAGTCATTACACAAAGTTATACGCTCTATGATATTGGTTGATACGCGGTGACAATCCCTTGAGAATACTCACAATTATCCAGGATAGTCAGCCCCCCCCCCCCATCCGAAAAAATGTATATTCGCCCCTGGCTTTAATATTGATTTAAAATGGTGCGAATGACTTGGAAGTACTTTATACTTCTGCAATTGTTACTGACATTGTTCTGCCAACCCCAAGTAATATGTAGCACTAACTTGAATGCTATTGGAAGACGTTAATAAAATATTTCTAAGCAAACTTTGCCCGAACATACATTTATATCATGCACAGTTTATGCGGTTCCTCAGCTGTCACTCGTAAATGTAATAGGTAGTACCAAATTAACAGTCACCCTTTAATAAACGCTTGAAATATCGGTATAATTTTGACAATTTAATACGGAACAAAGTACACACCTACAGCATACAATGTGTGAAATTATTGGTGGTACCAACTTCATGATAGCCTTGAATAACCAATAGTTTCACTAATTCTAAAGAAACTTTCAAAAAACACACCATAGATTTATAGTGGTTTCATTATTACGAAACTTAAGTAGCACTTATCTTCAAAGTACGCCAAACTTAAAAGAATGGACACAAGTTTGACCAAGCGTCCTACAAGATAAGATGAAATTGCACAATACAAACATAACTATTTTTCTTTTACAATGGCGGCTGGTGGATTATTGTTCTGGGTGTTGCACTCTTCATTAAGGGGGGGGGGGGGGGGATATAAGAGACTGCTTGATGTCAGAGAAAACTGTATTAAATTGCGCGGTAAAACGGATGTACCTCATTCATCACGAATATCGCATTTCAGAGAACATCACATCGTCATCGGATTAAATGGATTATAAGGTAGTCTACATGAAAACTTTCACGAGAAAGAAACTTATGCTATATACGAGGGCGAGTGTCACAAGTGAGCGCAAATTACATTCCTAGATATAGTATTGGCAGTTAACGGAGCATCTCGGTTCTCCTTTCGAGCCTCAGCTCCCTTGTTGCAATCATCAGGCAACGACCAGCCCAGTTAATTGTTGGGATAGGACTTACTCGTTCTAGCCATACCCTTCACTATTGAGATCTGGCCTGTGTTCGGGCCTGGCAATGACCAAACGGACGATTGCTCCTATACAGTTGGCGCGCTTCCATATTGTGTTCGGTGCGCGCTTCACTTTCTCAGACTGTTCACAGTAACTTACTATAAGAGTTCCTGAATTGTTGAACAAAATTATGAATTCCTATAAAATGGGAGTCTATGAGAAACTGCTGGCGATAATAAGGGCAACCCTAATTAATACCACATCCAAAGTCAAATTCCAAGGATGTTTCTCTGAACCCTTTGAAAACAAGAAAGGAAGATTGTAGTTTAACGTGACCGTTAATCGCACGATTATGAGCCACGGGACCTCCAATTTACGTGGAATCTGAACCACAGGACATGGCATTTCACTTCGAAAATCTCACATGCATTGACCAGGAATCGAACCTAGTCCGCCATGGTGAGAGGCAGACAGTGTGACCGCTGAGCCACCACGCTTTTGAAAACAAGACAGCCGTTCGACAGGAAGTTAGCCTGTCACCTCCGTTGTTCAACTGCGTGCTTGAAAAGATAATTCAGAATTGGCAACAGAAGTTAAAAGAAGGAGGCCTTTACAAACTTTTAAGGATCGGGACAAAGAAAAACGGAGTGGAAATAGATTGCTTAGCATTCGCTGATGATATAGCCCTGATGACAGAAGATTTCGAAAGTACAACAGAACAGGTCAATATATTGAAGGAAGTAGCAGAACGAACAGTATTACAAATCTCCTTACAAATTTCCTTTCAAAAGACAGAAGTAATGTCGAACATCAAGGATGATACAGCACAACTAAACACCAAATATGGAACAATAAACAGTGTTAATAAATTTATATATCTTGGGGAATGGATCCAGGAAAATGGCCTTGACAAGGAAGCCATAGAAGCAAGAATCGAGAAAATGAGTCTCTTTCCAAACCACCCGCAACATGTAACAAAAAGTGATTTTCTATGAACACCAAAATTCGTCACTACAACACTGTCATCAAACCAGTACCGCTATATGCATCTGAATGCCTTATCATATCCGAGAAACGTTTGATCGCGAAGTTAAGAGAGAAAAGAAAGAAAGAAAGAAAGAAAGAAAGATCCTACACTTCATACTTGGCCCGGACTACAAAAATGGCATCTACATCAGAAAATTCAGGCAAGAATTATACTCGAAAATAGAGAAGACCACAGACACAATGCGAAAACCCAGAGTTTGCTTCTACTGTCATATACGACGGATGATCGACTCCCGATGGACGAAACGTATCTTCAGTAGACCTATATTCGACTCAAAACCAAAAACGACAATGCCATGGTATGTTAACGTCGAGAAATATCTGAAAGAAATGGGGATTTGAGCAGAAGATGCACAAGACCGAAATCTTTATGGAGCAGCCATCAAGACGTTTAGGACTTCCGGGACGGAAACCGGACAACTGGTGCGAAATGGACAGGAACGTCGTGCTAAACACAGTGAGCACATGAGCACATGAAAACAATGTGGACCAAGCGAAAAATGAACAAATGCCAGAATGTAAAATGAGGCTTATCGTGGTCCCAAGTTGGCCGATTATCGAAATTGAATGAATGAATAAATAAAAGGAAACATATAGCTTTTATTACTGTTTTAATTGTTTTTCTGAATTAATCTGGTAGTTGTGCAACACTGCAACCGTATTACCGGTCACCACTGTAGTTTTATGTGATTTGAAGATAAGCGAGTTTTATGTTTACTCGTAAATACAGTGCTCTGAATTTTAGAGGCGTGTTGTGCCTTTGGCATCAGCTCCTTGTACTCAGTGTGAATTAAATTTGCTTGATAACTTGTTTTTTTTTTACTAACTAATAGTGTATGTACCTGTAATTATTGACATCCGATATTGAAATAGATATCCCAGAACTTTATGTAAGTCACCGTCACGTAATTTATCTGGAGGATACACGGAATACTGGGGATGAACTACACTCTGGATGGCCACTGTCAAAGCCAAGATTACGACCTTCCATACGGAGATCACCATATACAGGGTTACTCAGCTGAGAGGTTCATCTAAAATATCTACGGAACCGTTTAAGATATCAACATTCTGTTTCCAAACTCTAAATCGCATTAAGGGGCTCATACAACACGGTCTAGTTTGCCCTCAGAATATACGTAATTACAGAGAAACCGGCAACAACCTTTGTTTTTAAAATGGCATTGTACTAATTTCACCCAATAAAACAACTAAGAATGAAGTGACAAGTTCAGTGATGTGCTTAATTTGCAAATCCGACGAGTACTTTGAGATATTAAATGTTTCT
This sequence comes from Meconema thalassinum, assembly GCA_946902985.2. Classification (NCBI taxonomy): domain Eukaryota; kingdom Metazoa; phylum Arthropoda; class Insecta; order Orthoptera; family Tettigoniidae; genus Meconema; species Meconema thalassinum. The sequence goes on along the minus strand of OX336394.1, from coordinate 194,180,178 downwards.
ATGTGTGTTTATATTAGACAGAAAACGATGGGCAGCCGCTGGAATGTAGAGTGCATGATCTCTTGCGTGACCACACTCCTTGTTGAAAATACACGAATGTGACCATCTCTGCCCAATTCCTTACTGACGAAGTTTAATACATTCAGAAAATTAATACCTTATTCAATAGTAAATTGTACTTTTAATTACATTACCGGTTTCGGCCATATTGTGACCTTCATCAGCGGCAAAATATAATATAAGTAAAGTCGAGATAACTCCGCCAAGGACGGTCCCAAGCCTAGCTGAAAAAGGATGAGGGTTGGAGAGGATATCTCGTCCCACTCTGGAAAACCAAACCAGAAAAGAGTTGAACATCTAACTCCACATCTGCGAGCATGGGCACAGTGAGGAGGCAGCCCCTCCACCATGATAGGGTGCTGTGGGCCAATCACTCAGGTGCTGTGGGCCAATCACTCACACATCTGAACTTATTCGATTACTGAAACTGCAACAGAAAATAACCGGACTGATACACAGTTGACGATTTTTGGCATGAAAATTATTACGAAAATTGGATGCTGGAATATAAGAACTTGACACCAAACAGGCAGGCTAAAGCAGGTCTGCGCAGAAATGAGAAACTACCAATTAGACATTCTAGGATTGAGTGAAGTACGTTGGAAGGACTTTAGACCTGGACAAGAAGTGTTGAGGAGTAGAGGAAGGCGACTGGCAAATCCTGGGCAGACCTGCAGAGGCTGGCTGGGAGAAGAAATCAGTGGAGGAATTTTGTTGCAGCCCTTTGCTCCGAGAGGGGACATAGGCATTAAGTCAAGTAAGTCAGTAAGTCCAAGTAGAGATGCAAGTCTTTGTTTGAAAAAAATAAAATAAAAAAATAGGTTATTAAAATTATTTCTAAAGATACTAGTCTAAAGGCTAAAAACACTTTAAAATTCTAAAAAATCAGCACTTGTTGACAAACTCACATGCCGATTTATTCCATTCGATGTTTTTTTTTCGTAGTGCAGGTCTGAGGTGTATATTTTAAAAATGTTTGATGGTTAACCTGACTAATAAATATTAACATTAGACAGGACGTTCGTAATGAACGAGTTTGGTTGTATTACTGATTTCAATATGTACATCAAGTAACTGCCGCAGGTCCGCCAGCACTAACCAATTCCGTACTTATTATTCATGCGCTTCATTGAGGAGTTTTCAGATATTTCCGGTAGGATTCAGGACGAGAGAGAGAGAAAGGCACCCAGACATAAGATACTGAATTTTGAAAATGTACACATCACAGTATGCTATGAATGGAATAAATTCGGTATGTGAGTTTGTCAACAAGGAGTGGATCACGCAAGAGAATCATTCACTCCACATTCCAACGGCTGGCACCTCGCTTTCTGTCTAATGCCGACACATAAGGAAACCTTCTCAAAAAGTACTAGTCTGATTTGCAAAATAAACACATCACTGAACTTGTCACTACATTCTTAGTTTGTTTTATTGGATGAAAATAGGGTACTGTAGTTACATTTTAACAACAAAAGTTGTTGCCGGTTTCTCGGTGACTACACATGTGCTGGGGACGAAATGGACCGTGTTTTATGAGCCCCTTAATACGATTTAAGAGGTTGAAAACAGAATGAACTGTTCCGTAGATATTTGAGGTGGCCCACTTAGCTGAATAACCCTGTGTTTGTACCAAGCATATTATTGAGACGACAACAACAACAACCACCCAAAGTTTTGAGATTTATTGCTTTTTGTGAGAATTTCCCGCAGGAGTAATAATTATTAAAGCCCATATTTAAAAATTCTGCAAATGTCAATACTGTATAATTCATTAGTAATAATTTTCTCCACTCGAATTCAAATGTTATGATAATACATCCTTTCCAAATGATGCACAAGGATGACTAAAATTTCACATGTTATACTCTCAAAGTTTGCCCGATTGGTTGAAAGAAAAGAGTCTGATTTCTGCTGAACGAGTTTTACCTTCTTAAACGCATCATTATGATGTACACACAAACCATCGCCTACTAGTTTTTTAAAACTTCCTGACACTCAGAAAATGTTCACATACTCAAGTTTATAATTTGAGTCTAGAACTGCCCTGTTACCATGTTTTCTGTCTGTCTGGTAGTCAGCCCAGAGGCTAGTTGGATCCCCCAAAAGTACCGCTATAGGCAGCGTACTAGGCAAGATGAGGAGTGAGGTAGTTTGTCATTGCTTTCCTCACCGAGTCAGAACAAAGCTCCGACCCTATGGGTAGAACCTTTCAATGTACTAGTTGTGCCCTGAATGCCATTAATCAGCACCACTCCTATCAGCAGATGAAAGGGTATTTCTGGGTGGAGATCTAAATGGACATGTTGGCACCAGTGTGGAAGGGGAAGTAGTGAGGAGAGTGCATGGAGGCTGGGGATTTGGTACGAGAAATGAGGAGGGTGAGAGAGTGCTAAGTTTTGCCTTGGCATTAGATCTAGCAATATGTAACACCTTCTTCAAGAAAAACGAAAGGCAATTGGTGACTTACAAAAGTGGAGGAAGAGAGAGCCAAATAGATTTCCTTCTGTGCAGAAGAATGCATTTGAAGGAGGTTAAGAATTGTAAAGTTATTGTGGGGGAACATGTTACACCACAACACAGAGTGCTAGTTATTGATTATGAATTCACGGGCATTAAGAAAAGAACAGCAAGGAAAATTACTCCAAGAATTAAATGGTGGAAATTGAAAGATTCTATTTTGAGAAGTGAATTCAAGGAAAAGGTGTTGCAAGGAACACGGCCAGTGGAAGGAGTTCAGAGATGGTGGACAGTAAATGCAGAAACAATCAGGAAAGCAGGTGTAGAAGTTTTGGGGAAGACGTCTGGGAAAGGTGCTCCCCTGGATAAAGAAACATGGTGGTGGAATGATGTGGTTCAGGATGCCATCAAGGCAAAACGACAAGAAAAAAAGAAATGGGATGAGTATGGAAATGACGAAGACAGAACACTACAGAAAGGCAAATAAAGTTGTGAAAAGAGCTGTAGGGAAAGCAAAGACAGCTGCATGGAAGGAAGTCTATGAAGAACTAGAGACCACAGAAGGGGAGGCCAAGCTTTTCAGAATCGCTAAGGCACGAGACAGGGCTTCAAAAGATCTCGCACACATCAGGCAGATGAAAAGTGAACAAGGAATTGTAATTCAAGATGAAGAGCATATTAAGAAGAGATGGGGGGAATATTTTGAAAAGTTACGAAATGAGGAAAATGCCCGGCTTGTGTTTGAGGATGGTATCCCAAATCACAACGTAACAACTGGCATATGCAGGGAAGAGGTTGTAACTGCTATTAGGAAAATGAAATGTGGAAAAGCAACCGGCCCCGATGAAATTCCAGTGGAGGCTTGGAAATGTCTGGATGAAGAGGGCATAGATATGTTGTGAAATCTATTCCAACGGGTACTTCAAGAGGAAGTAATGCCTAAGGAATGGCGGGAGAGTACCATAATTCCCATTTATAAGGAGAAAGGTGACATTCAGGATTGTGCAAATTACAGAGGAATAAAACTCATGTCGCACACAATGAAGCTCTGGGAGAAAGTTATTGAAAGTAGGCTTCGGGTGGAGACGACAATATGAGATGAACAGTTTGGATTTATGCCGGGAAAGGGAACAACAGATGCTATTTTTGCACTTAGGCAGGTCATGGAAAAGCACAGGAAGAAGAGAAAAGAACTACATATGGTGTTCATAGACCTAGAGAAAGCGTATGATCGAGTGCCCCGTCAGGAGGTATGGAGATGCATGAGATGCAAGGGAGTACCGGAGAAGTATGTGCGCATTTTTCAGGATATGTACCGTGGAGCAAGGACACGAATTAGAAGCAGTGTAGGATTGTCAGATACTATACCGGTTCAAGTAGGTCTTCACCAAGGATATGCACTAAGCCCCTATATTTTTGATCTAATAATGGATGTCTTCTCTGAAAACTTAAGAGAACCAGCTCCTTGGTGTATGCTATTTGCAGATGATATTGTCTTAAGAAGCACACACAGGGAAGAGCTTGAATATAAACTGGAATGCTGGAGAAGAGCAATAGAGGACAGAGGCCTTAAAATCAGTAGGAATAAGACCGAATACCCGTGCCTTGGAGGAACTGGAAATGAAACTATTCAGATGGATGGTAGCCAGCTACAGGCAAGGGACAGTTTCAAGTATCTGGGATCCACTGTATCTAACGATGGCAATCTAGATCTGGAAATTACACACCGAATTCAGGCTGCCTGGTTAAACTGGAAAAGGTTATCTGGTGTTCTCTGTGACAGGAGACTGAATATCCAAGTAAAGGGTAAAGCCTATAAATGTGCAGTGAGACCTGCAATGCTATACGGAGCAGAAACTTGACCAACAGTGCAGTCACAGTGCAAGCGACTGGAAGTAGCTGAAATGCAGATGCTAAGATGGATGTGTGGTGTTACAAGGAACGATCACATCAAAAACACCTTCATACGAGACAGCGTAAAAGTGACTGAAATATCAAAAAAGGTGCAAGAATGACGCTTGCTCTGATATGGCCACATTAAGCGCAGGGATGAGAGTTATGTAGGAAGGCGAGTGCTTGGTCTGGAGGTGGAAGGCAAGAGGGAAAGAGACAGGCCTAGAAGAAGATGGATAGACTGCGTGCATGATGATCTCCGGGAGAAGCAGTTAACAGAAAACACTATTTGGGACCGAGGAAAGTGGAAACGACTTGTCAGGAACGTCGAGCCCGCATGAACGGGAAAAGACGAAGAAGAAGAAGACTCATACCTCAGTAGCTTCACAGCCAAGAGCGGGAATGAGACATCGGCGAAAAGCCTCATTTTGATCTAGCCTGTGCCAACTGTCTGGCTCCGTAGCTAATTGGTTAGCGTGCTAGGCTTCGGCCCGAAGAGTCCAGGGTTCGATTCCCGACCGGCCCATGGGGAATTTCATCTCCTGTGGTCAATTCCTCTGGCTAGGGGACTGGGCGTTTGTGACGTATTCATGTACAAAGAATCCAAACAACTAAAAACATAGGGTAAACAGAAAAAGTAAAAGAAAAACAGACAAATTCAAATGTACTGCATTCATCAAGATAATTTTAACAGTATTTTATTTGTCTTTTGGCACAGGATAGAGAAAAATGTGGCTCTCCACCATTACTTCAGTCTTAATTATCTCTGAGATTATATGATATTAATATGTGTTGTTGTAAGGGGCTGAACAGCGAGGTCATCTACCCGTAGATCATTTGGAAGCTGCTGCGGTATGAGTCGTGTTGAGTGATAGTATTCAGGGCACAGATATTTCTGAGAAAGGTGCTACTCTTAGGATCGGCGAGGAAAGCTTTGACAAACTACCTCACTCCTCACCTTGCCTAGTGTGCTCCATAGCACTGCATTGGATTTTTGAGATTTCTACCGACATACCAAACAGTAGTGCTTTTTGGTGATCTGAAAAGCCCCCGCGATGATAATCGAACAGGCAGACTTCTCTAATCACAACAATTTCAATTTGTACTATTTGATTCACGATCCTACGCGGGAACACAATAACTTACGTGTTGTACCGCCTGAACATGTAGGCAACTTTTTGTTCACTTCTGCTTGACCGGTAGCATACCTACAGGAACCGTTGTACCCGACCTCTGTCTGAAGACCGGTTTGTCCATTGTAAACTGCTCATGTTCCATATACGACTAAGTCGAGTTGCTTACATGTGAATTACACGAATAGTACATACAAATACAGCCGAAAACTGACCTCACGCCGAAAGCGGAAACATTTCACTTGCTACAAATAAACAGAGTGACTGGTTGGTTCCTTGAGACGAGGAAGCGCGAGTTCTGAAACTAATAGAAACGCCGTCAAGGATATTTAAGTAGGTCTTTTTTAAACCAAAATCCGTTTAATACCCGTGCATTGGCAGTCATATGCACGGACTTACGGCGTCTTTCAACACAAGCATACACCCTTTGTAGCCACATTGTAGATTTAAGATAGCTTTGAAGCCATTTTCCACTGTTGTCTTATTAAAAATTAATATTATAGCTTTCAGTCTGTCAACACAACATAAATTGCTGGGAGTGTCTGAGTACATGTCCGGCTCGCCAGAGTTTGTAGCTGCTTCTATACGGACACCCATGGGGTGAGCTACAAGTACTGTCGCGTGTGGAGTGTTGTCTGGGGAGGGCAGTGTGAATGTAAGGACGAAGAATTGGAAGGTAGCGGCTGTGGCCTATAGTTAGGGACCAACCCCGGCATTTGCCTAGAAGGAAGATGGGAAACCACAGTAGAACCATCTTCTAAGTTTGCCGGCGGGGTGATTCAAACCTTCTCGTCTCCCGGATGTGAGCGACTGCCTGCAGCCACGCCGTAATGACCACAGTTAACTCGTCCGGTGTAACTGAAAGCTATAATATTACATTGTAGATTGCCATAGCTTTCCTCCTAATAGTACGCTGTAGATTGCCATAGCTTTCCTCCTAATAGTACGCTCAGTCACAATCTTGAATGTATGAGGTTCTGTGCGATTGAAATGCTAAAAGCAACCGAACGATCCTCCCCGACTGAGATACTGCCAGCAGAGTACTCGTAGTTCATTTCTGCACATTAGTTTACAATATTCTAATTCGGAGCTTACCGCTTAAATGTATCGCAGCAACAGTAGCTACACCTTAATAGATTATCTGGTGGAGGGAGACGTTTGTTCACGGGATTGTCATTTCACAGTCTTGCAACATTGTAGATATTCAAATATAAGGTGCGTTCAAAAAGTAACGAGCCGGAGGCTTAATTACAGAAACCAGTGCATGTATGTTAAAAGTATTGGCCCTGGCTGTTGAGGCACTTGCCCCACTGTGACACGAGGCGCTGAATGGCTGTCTCATAAAATTCCCTTGGCTGCGATGTGAACCAGTTCCGCACGGTCAGCTGGGCGTAGGCGTCCGAGGTGAATCGTTGGCCCCGCTGAGCCCTTTTCAGGGGACCAAACATGGCGTAATCACAGGGAGAGAGGTCCGGACTGTATGGAGGGTGCGGTGACTGTGTTGGCCGTATGAGGTCGTGCATTGTCGTGGAGCAGAATGACCCCATGGGTGAGATTGCCTGGTCGTTTTGTTTTGATCACTTGGCGAAGGGTGGTCAAGGTTTGCGAGTAACGCTGGGCATTCACTGTTGTCCCGTGCGGCGTGAAATGTAGCCTATCAGAAAGGGGCCATCTTGGTCAAAGAAGAACGTCAGTATTACTGGCAGCTTTGGACGATTGATGCATGCTGCTGCTCGTTTTGTATCGTCATGTGACGTGCACGCGTGCCCTCTAGCGACGGGCTGTGACCTTCCACGCTCTGGTCAGAACCACACCTCGTTACATACGCCACGATTAGCCGATGTCACCGGTTTGCGCATTCCAGACTCCGGCTCGTTACTTTTTGAACGCACCTTATAGTTCTTTTATTGGGTGGTTGATACTTCAGTGTTTTTCATTGGTGGTAATTACCACACTTTCTGTGTTTCACCGTACTTTTTATTTTTGGAGGGCGAGACCGTTTGTGTGAGTCATTTTGGGTTTGGTGGTGTTTTGTATATTTGTCTTGTATATTTGGGTCTAATTATGCACACTTGACGAGCGAACCATGTTATCCTAAACGTTCTCTCTCTCTCTCTCTCTCTCTCTCTCTTCCGTAGTCCATTACAAATATACACAGATATACTGGGCGTATCCGTGATAAACTTTCAGGGATGATTGAGGAAAGCACATGGATCCATTTGAGACCAGGGCACTTAGTCCGGAAACGATCGAGTCAACAGTTAATTAATAATCGCCGTGAATGAGCTGCCTGCCATCAACACTCTAGCAGTTGCACGTGAAATGAATGTGTCGCTTACGACGTGAAACGCAGCCACACCACTACCATCCACAGAAAGTACAGGCTTCGAGTCCTGCTGACTTCGCACCTCGTGTAGTGTCTACCAACGGGTCGTGCAGCGCCTTTTCTGCGTAAGTACGTTTCACAGATGAAGCCTATTTCACCAGGGACGGCATGCTAAATAGTGAGAATAGTCATGTTTGGGCTGATGAGAATCCCGACGCTACAGTTGTGCAGGGCCATCAACACCGATTTTCAGTCAACGTGTGGGCAAGCATAGTCGGTGGCTACGTACTCGGCCCGTTTCTTCTCCTCTTCCCGCCGCCTCAATGCAGCAGTGTACAGTGTGTTGTTCAGAGATGTACTATACAGGTTCCTGGAACACATCCTACTTGCCCTTCGTCATCGGGTGTGGTTTCAACATGATTGAGCCCCACCTCACTTTGGACGGAGGATTCGTGAACACCTGGATCAGACATTCCCGTGGATCGGAAGAGGGGGGCTCCTGCTTCATGGCCTGCTCGTTCACCTGATCTCACCCCCAATGGATTTCTTATTGTGGGGCCATGTGAAAAGTCTTTTGTATGAGACACCTGTTGAGACGAAGGAGGATCTTCTGGAAAAAATTCTCGATGCCAGAGACTGTTCAAACCACACAGGGGATATTCGAACGGATACGACAGAACTTTGTGCGACGATGCTTTGCCTGCATTGTCTCAGGGGGACGCCATTTTAAACAGTTGTAAATGTAGCAGTTCGTGAAACGTGTGCAAGCAAACTGTATTAAATGAGTAGCATTTTGCGTATAACTTGTGGCTCGATCAAGTACCGTACACACATTGATCCATTTGCCTTTCTCCATCGTCCCTGAAAGTTTGTATCACGGATACACCCTATAACATGTATTTTTTCAGGTTATTATTTCGCATGTCTCAGTAATGTGGATTATTTTGTGTTGACCGACTTAAAAGTTTCAATGTCCATTGCTAAGTTTTGTCATTGCAACTAATAGATGGTGGATTGTCGGCATTAAGGTCATATTTTCAAGATGGTAACTGCGTGCTATATGCAGCGCATGAGTTTCATGACTAATGCTAACAAGGTCTACTCCCCTCTTACCAAGTTTCGTATCAATTGCCAAATTACATTCTGAGTTTTTCAGCGTTTTGCTTTAATAATACGCTCAGCCACCATCTGGAATGTATGGAGTTATACCAAGCCAAATATGCGGTTCTTTTCTGAGACTAAGTTTCGTCATTTTGGCTCTTGAACGTTCAAGAGCTAGGTATTCTGATCATACATATCTAGCATTATTTCAGTAGTATAGATCCCTCCTGCGGCGCTCACAAGCGACCGATCGTGACAAATGAGCATTCGAATGAAAGAATATACATTACCAGTGACGCATTGCACTCTAATTTCATAAATATCCGTAATTTCTTTAAAAACGAACTTTCAAAAAACTGTAGAAAGTGTGCAATTTGCAGATACTGTTGCTGCAGGAAGATACGCTCCATAATTGCTGTCTACTTCACATTCTTCACATTTTGAACACTGTGACGCCCGTTTCATGTCATTTTAACATTCCGTGGTCTTTTCTTGGTCATTTTGCAAGGATTTCAGAAGCAGTAATTTAAAGGAATGAGTACTCAAATCTTATAATTTCATAAATATCGAATAATCGAAGAGTGTTACAGCTAAGCTGTCAATCAATGGACTTAGCACACAAATGACATTAGCAGTGACGAATTGCATTTTAATTTCATAAATATCAATTTTTGTTAAGAAATATGCGATTTGCAAATACTGTTGCCGTAGGAAAATACGCGACATCATTGCTGTTCAGTTCGCATTTTGGCCACAGGGATGCCTGAAACGTAAATAGTGTTCTATAATCATATGGTTCAAATCAAAACATAACTTCCTTTCTCCTGAAGTCTCTTATTATAAACCTATTGGGGAAAGTGTGGTTTACGAACATGCGAGATTTCTCGTACGGGTCTGCTAGTATTTTATATTTTGAATATGTCGGTTGCGCGCTATATTCAATCTCAAAGTCATCACTTTGTTGATGCAGGTTCTTTATAAGCGTATATAATTATCTGAATGTTAACTACTGTGAGAAATACTATATTGAACTATGAGTTATGGATTATAATTATTGCCTATTTCGCAATATGATAACCTTGTACAGCGAGGACCCTCCCTATAGAACGGGACTCACTGAGACCGCGGGGTGGTCGGGGCACTGTAGATAGCAGCAGCGTAGCGTCCAACTAGATTAACACATTGACACGTTTCAACGTACTGTATTTAATAATCATAATTACTTACAAGAATTTCAGAGTAGTTGCTGGAAATGCTGACCAATTTCAAAACACACATTGCACCAACGTAGAAGTTTTGGAACACTCGCTGTAATTCACCTTCACTGATATTTTGTATCAGTGCAGTTATTTCGTTCTCGCCAACCTCCCGAGTACGCGGGTTGTTTCTATATACCTTTTGTTTGAGGTTCCCCACAAGTAAAAATCGCACGGTACTGAAACTTGCGAACAAATTTACTGAAAACCTTTTCTTGAGAAGAAACTTTCATTAGGAAAATTCGATGTTTTGTTCTATTCCTAACCATGTTCACGGGTTACGAGGTAGACTCCAGTACCTTACAGCAATGCTAAATTATCACATTTAAGGTATATTGCCAGCTGCGTACGTAATACATATGACAGCATCCAGAGCTTCAAGACCCGCTGTTTGAATCAGTACATGCTATAAATCTGACGGGGAGTCATTAAGACCAGTCCGCAGTACGGCCTTGGGAGAGCTCCGTTCTGTAGGGAGGGCCCTCACTGTAGTTATGGCTTCTGACGGCCTCCATATGAAGGTTTTGTTCTCCCACAATTTGGTAGAGATCCGATAATTAATTTAGTTGGCATTATTATCATTATTATTATTACTATTATTATTGAAGCTTAGGTGGTCGCCACTTTGTTTTCTCTAAGAAGGCGTCGATATGAATTATACATTGAGATGCTCTCAACTAGCGCTACCTTTGTATCATATTGGATTAAATTCGGTTTCGTCGTTAGGTAATTTACTGGACACACCGGTCTATTTGGCCTGTGTACATCTTATGTCTACTTTTTTTTGTTTGTTAGCAAAATTCAAAAGCATGTAACACTTGACCAGTCGCTGACACATTATAGCACCACCTCGGTCTGTAAACTCGATGGTATACCTTTTGGAATGTCGTGGCTTTACGCAGACGACCGAGCATAAAATAAACCATTCGTTCCCGCTGACTGTCAGCAAGTACGACATTAAATGAACACTTGATATGCATGTCATGGCAATCGCAGGCAGATGTTTTCAGTTGTATTTGGATCGAAATATGCGTCAACATTCAGAAAACTCGGGGAGGTCACATTCATGAGGTACCGTACCTTAGTAGAATTATTCTTGCCATATCCTTCCGATTTGGCACATTCAAACCTGAAGCAGCTCTTCCACGCTTTATGACTATTCCATTTATAGGTCACGACGATGTTATAACCTGTCTGTCGTCATTGGTTATTGAACATTTTCTTCCAAGCGAGTACTCTGAGACGTCCCAGCCAACACCGTCTCAAGAACCTAGAATACAGTTTCTCAACAGCCGGAATCTAGGACGAATTCAAGCGGGTCGCGAGATTTTTTCACAATGAACTACAAATTAAATAAAATTGGAAATCATTTGAATATATTAAAAACGACAACTATTTCCTACGGTCCCCCATATAGCCTACGCCGTCCATTTACACATCCGTGATTTGCCAATGCCATGTCCGGCCAATGACTATCAATGTCAGTGATTATTCATATCATTCCTTTGAATCTGACTTGACGCATCCATACATATCCAGGGCAGGGCTGTATTGTGTTTGTGTATCAAAGCAGTATCCGTTCCGTGATATTGAGTATTCTCGCCAACGATATTTCTGCTGTTTCACGGACGTCGCGTAATGTGAAGTCTGAGTTATCGCCTTTCTCCAGCGTGTGTTTAAAATTAACTTCCAATTTCCTCCGCAATATGTTAAAACAATTTTCAGACATTCCTAAATACTTAAAAATGTAGTCACGTTTCCAATAGTAGTTCCTTGTATAGTGCAGGGGGTCTCAAATTCTTTCTGTCGCGGTCCCCTTCTGAAACTTGACATATCTAGCGCCCCCACCCCCCTATTCTTCTTCTTTCCTTTCTTACCACTTCTCGTAAGCTACTTCACACAACGGATCACAAGATCTACAGTGTTTGTTTCTGTCTAATAACTAAGACTACCAGTTACAGTAATAATGAACACTGCTAATAAGCCATGGGTCATGGCGTTACTTGTTATCAATCTATTGTAAATCGGGCTAACCACTTCCACTGAGCAGGCACTCAAATTCACCTGATCACTCCATGTATTTGCGCTGACTGCAAAGGCCTGGCTGAATTAGAGTCGACAATGGCAGAAATAGAAGAATCTATTCCTGTAAAGAAGTGGCGGTCACATTGCCAAGCGGCTTATTGTCATTAGTGGTTAAGTGTTTGGTAAGGTGATACCGCTGCTGGTGGCGGGTCAAAAGGAGATGTGTGGGAAATGTTACTCTGCACATTTTCTCAGAATTCCTGCTGGCAGGATCTACTAGTCAGTTCTTGTGAAGAAAAGACTGCATAAGTAGCCTACGAGTTTATTAGTCATGAATGATCGTGGGAGCTTCCTGGATATGATGGTATTATTTGTTACAGAATATGATATATAAAAATTTCTATCCGAGCCGACGCCCCCCCCCCCCCTCATAGGGCGCGGCCCCCCCCCCCCACTTTGAGGACCTCTGGTATAGGGCACTGAATTTGCTATCACGTTCTCTATTCTACTTTGTCTCGTCTACCCTGACGTCATTTTCTTCCTCCTCACGAAGAATTATACATAATAAGTGCGAATATTTTTTACCAAAAAATAGGTAAAATAAAAATATCCACCTTAAAGTCAATAATACATTGAAACTAATTATAATATAACTAGCAACCCGACCCGGCTTCGCCCGGGAGAATGCATTACGTGATAAGCGCTTTTTTTTTCCTCCAGTGCCAATGAACAACAACCAATATCCGTTTTACGTCTCGGCATGATGGGTTAAAATCACTGACTGGACTATTAGTTATATTATCATGGAGATGCATGTGCAGCAAATTCTTGTCAGACGTAATTTAAGAATGGCGACGTGCATGAAACACAAATCCCCCTTCCGTCCAATCTTAACTTGACAATTTTGCGGAACGAAAAGTTGACAGGCGAAATGAAGAAAACCCGACTTGCACTTCCAGGGAAACTCCAAACACAACCACCCTTCTCAGAAGTCTTAACACGACTCAACGGTTTGCTGCTGCCTGTATCTGGGGCAATAGGTTCGCCCGCTAGCTAGGTTGTAACAGGGATGATAGATTCGCCCTTAGATATCTCGTGAACTGTTGCCTCAGTATTTGAATGGACATTGTTGGAAGAAATTAAAACGTAAAAACACTCACAGTGGGCGATGTATTGAAGATAGACATATGCTCTCGCGGACTTTTTTGTAGAACTTTTCATGCTGAACAATTCATACACTCATAGTATTTAGATAGTTTTAACAGTTTGCCCAGCGTAAGCTTACGAAGCGCTCGGATGCCAGTTTTTTTTTTTACTTTTCCACCGAAATCGTTACTGCTCGGTTTCCTTTGATCATAAATAAATTATTTTCTACAGAAATCATCCTCGAGATATCCTTTACAGGATGGTGAAAACCGCATGAAAATCCATCCAGTGGTTCTCGAGTTTACCCGTAACAAACACAAATCGGGTACTTTCTTTTATACTAAATAGAGTTACCAGTTTCGGTTAGCTTGTAGCCTTTCTCAGTTATAATTAAATCATGACGATTAGATAGTGTTATCAATGACTGAGTTCAAGCGCGCTCCGCTGTTGGCTAGCGCTAGCGGCGCAGACCCCCAACGCTACAGTCAGCCGCGGTCAGCTGTTCAAAATTGGGATATGAGCTGGGCTACAAAAGCCTTTTTACGAAGGCTGCGGTTACGCTGATTATAACAAATTGATTGTGTAAACTTATGAATAATACTGTAAAAACCTATTAACAGCCTATTCTCAGTCCCCATGTAGAACTATCTTTTAAAACCTTCCGTTAGTCGCGCATTGGTGTGGCAGCTACATGGTTCGTTTTAGTTTTAATTTCAAGCCAACAGTACAAGTTATGATTTTATCGTCTCAGGACATCTTTACACCATACCTTAGTAAGCATTTTCCTGCAGTTGTGAAATGACTAGTCTAAAAACAACTACACGTGTAACCTTTTGTCAGCGTGGGATTGGTAGTACCAGCGCGCTCGCCGCTCAATGATTTAACATTCTGTCAGTGAGTTGCAGGTGTGCTGTTACACCGATTATTTGACTTAGTATGTTTCCTTAGTGAATATCAGTAAAGAGATTACGCCTTACGAGAACCTATGGATGTAGATGAAGTGTGTCGCCTTCTGCTGAAAGTTAACGAATAGCTAGTTCATGATTCAGTAATTTGAAAGGAATTTGTGACATACTTAAAGACAAAGTTGAAAGAAGATCCGAAGACTCTGATACTGATCATGATATTGATCAGGAGGACGATAACGGAAGCGAAGAAATGGATGGCCGTTTTTTTTATTGGCAGGATGACCCATTATTATTATTATTATTATTATTATATAATAATAATAATAATAATAATAATAATAATAATAATATGTCCGTCTCATTCTTGGCTATCACCGCGGCGGTCCGGGTTCGATTCCTAGCTCTGACAAGAAATTTAATTCTGGTCTGAGGGGTGGAACGGTGTTCACTCAGCCTCGTGAGGCAAAACTGGTAAGAGGCACGTTCGATTCCTATCTCTGCTATCCTGGAAGTGGTTTCCCACTTCTACTCCAGGCAAATACCGGGATGGTACCTAACTGAAGGCCACGGCCGCTTTCTACCCAAATCCTCCTCAATTCCATATACACACACACTACTACTACTACTACTACATACAGACATCACAATGACACAGGTTATTAGACAGATTCTACACACACCCAAGCACACGAGGCTACGTGACCACAATGTCGCGAAGTCCCTCAAGAATCAACAACTATTTTTATTTTACGCCTACTATTATTAAGACTGATCATATATTTTTTCGTTTTAGGTAAGGATGGCACGAAGTAGAACAAGTACCATGGAAGGCTGCCTTCATTCCGTATCCTTCTGGGCGCCTTTAGTCATTTTACCTCAGAGGATAGATATTTCGGTAAATTTTGAAAAATGTGAGGTAGTGATCCTGATTTTAATTTCCACTTCGCGCTAGGAAGTTCCATGTTCTCACAGTTCACTACGAAACAGTCCGCCTTTATAATACAGTATTTCTTCCCAAAAACGCACGTCACAGATTCTACTTTTGATTGACAATTGCTTATCTTTCCGCGGATTAACTCTCGCCCATTTCGCAAACAGATTTCTTTCTTTTGGCGGTGTAAAAATGTCTACCAACAGATTTTCTTCCGTAACCCGATTTAGATCCAGGAACGAATCAGTACGACATTTTCCCGAAACAGCAGAAAATTTAGTTGTTTGCACACATAAATCACTGCACAGACTTTCGTAAACTATTACAAAGAAACAAATTCCCTCGCATAATACGACTTCTCGCGCAGGATATTATTTACAGTACTAACCTGTGCTTATGGTTCGGTGCGACTTCCGCACCACACAGTGGCTGGACCATGAACTGCAATGCTTAAGAAGCGGAGTGATGACACTTTCTATTCGTCATGATTACATTTAAAATATTAAACCAAGACCATTAATCTAACATTTACATTCTATGAACAAAAATATTCACTATAGATGTTTTTCAGTAATCGTTGAATAACCTTCCAAAATGTTAACAAGAAGTTGTGACGAGCTGAAGAGCCTACTTTCCTTAAAATTTAAGATTGCCAATGATTAATCTATATGGTACTTTCTAGAATAATGACGAAATTAAGTTTATAATATCGAAATTTCTAATTAGGTTGAAATATACCTGGTATAATGTAGCCCAGTAGAGGACTACAGTTGGCAGCTCTGGTGACAATATATTCTTAGTTTCATCTCTTAAGGTACAGAATACAAAATTTGGTTGGAGTCGAATGGATAACATGGAGGTTACATGCAGTTAGACATTGGATCTATCTATCGTTCTATCTATTAGCGCGAGTAAAATCATGTTGGCAACAATGTCATGCATGTGTTGGTCCGAAATAATCTTAAATATTATGATCTAGTGCTGTGCCAATTTGAAGAAATCCATTAGTTAGTATAGAAGTTACATTTATTTAAAAATTGGACTTCTCAGCAGGCTTAGAATCATGTTGGCAGCACTGACGTAGGTTAGTTACTCCAGATTAATCTAGAATGTCAGGTACTATACGTGTGCAAGGTTTAGAGCCGTGGGCTTGCATAGTTTCTGATATATTGGTATTTGGATAAAGTCAATAGAGAGAGCATTTATTAATAGTTGGCAGCCCTGGTGGCTCTTAAGAATACGCGCAGTCATATCTCTTTATGTACACATAGTACGTACGAAATTTGGTTGAAATCCAATTGATAGTGTAGACGTTATATGCATTGAAAAAATGGACTTATCAGCAGGCTTAGAATCGTGTTGGCAACACTCATGTATGGCCTCCTGGAAATTTAACTGGAATATTATTATCTATGTGGGTGCCAATTTGGGAATAGCTCCCATGCATAACGTCCAATATATCCAACATTGAGTTCACATTTCAATTGCGATTTTTCAGTAGTTTGTAGCACTGACATCATTTTCAAATATGGCCTTGAGATATTCAGGTATAGATGTTTACTCATACCAAATTTGGTTTCAATTGCTGCAGCCTTTAGGAGTTGATATGGGGGGACACACAGACAAGACAGATAAGAGACAGACGGTCGATTTTCCTCGATTCCACTTGGTCCTCCAAGGGACCCAAAAATAAGTTCCTCAACTCCGCTCAGGCTTTGACAAGGGGTCGGCAAAGGGGTTATCCCCAATGACGTAAACAAATGTCAACCCTCCTGCTCGCATACCAAGGGCCGGGTCAAACACCTTCTGCAGCTCATGAGCGAATTCTTGAATGCAGCTGATTTTTCCGTTATAGGCTGGAAAACTATTTTCAGCATCCGCAGCTGATATCGAAAGTATTTTTCGGGAAAATTATACACCATTTATTACCTACATTTAATTGTATAATGTCTGACTAGGTTAAAGAACATACACACAATTATGCACATGTTAAAAACAATGCATAAAATTTGTAGATAAGAAGTTCCGTGACGAACTAAAGAGCCTACCTTTCTTAAAAATAAGATACACGCCAATGATTTATCCACAGTATATGAACCTATCTAGAAAAAATGACGAAATTAAGTTGGTAATATCGAAATGTCTAATTAGCTCGAAATATCCCTGGTATAATGTATCCTAATAAAGCACCACAGTTTGCAGCCCTGGTGACAATATATTCTTAGTTCCATCTCTTAAGGCACAGAATAAAAAAATTGGTTGAAGTCCAATGGACGTTACATGAAGTTAGACACTGGATCTATCAGCACAAGTAAACTCATGTTGGCAACAATGGCATACGTGTGCTGGTCAGAAATGATCAACATATGATATCTTGTTGTGCCAACTTTGGATGAAATCCATTTGTTAGTATAGAAGTTACATGTATTTTAAAATAGGACCTATCAGCAGGCATAGAATCATGTTCGCAGCACTGACGTATGTTAATTACTCCAAATTAATCTAGAATGCCAGGGGCTATACGTGTGCAAAGTATAGAGCTGTTGGCTTGCATACTTCCTGATATATTGATATTAGGGTAAAAAAATATAGACAGCATTTATTAACAGTTGGCAGCCCTAATTTCTCCTAAGAATACTTATAATCATATCTGTTATGTTACACATAGCACATACGAAATTTGGTTGAAATCCAACTTGATAGTATAGAAGTTACATGTATTCAAAAATTGGTCCTTTCAGCAGGCTTAGAATTATGTTGGTAGAACTGACGTATATAAGTTACTCCAAATTAATCTAAAATGTCAGGTAGTATACGTGTGCATAGTTTAAAGCTGTCGGCTTGCATACTTTCTGATATATTAGTATATGGATAAAAATAGAGAGAGCAATTAATAACAGTTGGCAGCCCTGGTGGCTCTTAAGAATACACTCAGTCATATCCGTTTGTGTACACATATTACATACACAATTTGGTTGAAATCCACTTGATAGTGTAGAAGTTATATGCATTTAAAAATTGAACCTATCAGAAGGCTTAAAATTATTTTGGTAACATTTTCATGTATGGCCTCCTGGAAATTGAACTGAAATAGTATTATCTACATGTGTGCCAATTTTGGAATAGCTCCCATGCATACCTTCCAGGATATCCAACATGGAGCTCAAATTTCTAGTGCGTTTTTTCAGCAGTTGGTAGCACCGACATCATTTTCAAATATGGGCTTGAGATATTCCGGTATAGATCTTTACTTATACCAAATTTGGTTTCGATTGCTGCAGCCATTTGGGAGTTGATAGGGACACACACACACACACACAGCCAGACAGACACACATTTTCCCGGATCGATCTCATAAGTCTACTTTTTCCTCATTTTTGCAAAATGTGAAAAGTAGGCTAAAAATTATACTTCAGAGGGCTTGACCGATGGCGTTGTGGTGTTCGCAAGACATTGTTGTGCCATTGGTCAACCGCTCTGATGTCAAGTCCGCTCATTCGTTATATCAGGTAGCCTATAGAGTGTTTAGCACATTATAACTTATATGGCAGAAAATATAAGTGATTTAAAATTAATCATAATATTCTTTTAAAGTCTTGCCAATTTTTCTATTTTTTCCACAAATTTTACACATTGTTTTTAACACATGTGCATAATTAAATTTTTGTATGTTTTTTAACCTAGTCAGATATTATTAAATTAAATTTAGATAATAATAGGTGTATAATTTGTACCTAAAAAACTTTCGATATCAGCTGAGGATGCTGAAAATACTGTTTTCCAGCCTATAACGGAAAAATCAGCTGCATTCAAGAATTCACTCATGCGCTGAATAAGGTGTTTGACCCGGCCCTTGGTATGCGAGCAGGAGGGTTATGCCATTTGTTTACGTCATTGGGGATAACCCCTTTGCCGACGCCATGTCAAAGCCTGAGCGGAGTTGAGGAACTTATTTTTGGGTCCTTTGGAGGACCGAGTGGAATTGAGGTAACCCTGGCTACCTGACTGGAATTCCCGAGCGGAATTGATGCCCGCCCAGACAGACAAGACACACATTTGCCCAGATCAATCTCATAAGTATACTTTTTCCTCATTTCTGAAAAATGTGAAAAGTAGGCTAAACATTCTGTATATAATCAAAATTTCATAAACGTATTTGAAGAAATCGTTAAACCGACAGCGGCATTCATCTTCAATCATTTCATCTCTCACGAGGTTGGCGTCAGGGAGGGCATCCGGCCGTAAAAACTATCCGCCATATTAGAATGTCATCGTATCTCATTCCCGACCCCGTTGGAAGCGAGAATAATAAGGGGTAGACGTGCATTTGAAGAAATCGTTAAGAATATGGGGAAATACTGTGTAAATTTGTTTAAAATCAGTAGGCCTACTGTTACATTTGAAGTTAATGAATGGACGAAACGAGGAGTTCTTGTGCCTCTCAAGAGATCCAATGAATATCTGCCACACTGCTAGAGGAAACCCAGCCTATAGTAGTCGCCTCGCTCAAGGTCAACTACCTCTTCCTGTTCAATGGCCAGAAAGGTAGCTCAGGGGCAACCGCTGTAGACATGACTTAAGAGCACGTAGAACAGCCATGGGCATTATTTGTTGTTGCCGTTTGGGGCATTGAGCGTAATCAGCCCCGTACACCGAATATATTGCTCCCGACATATCACTCCGACAATCAGAGTTATTGTAATTTCCTAAGGTCCAGGTTCAATTTCCGGCTCTATCAAGAACGGGGCACACTCAGCCCTGTGGGGAAAACCTGAGGAGAGGTGCGTTCGAATTCTACCTCAGCCATCTTGGAATTGGTTTTCTGTGGTCTTCCACTTCTGTGGCCGTAAGTTAGGCAGAATCCCAACATTTGCCTGGAGTAGAAATGAGGGAACCACGGAGAACCCCTTTTAGGATGGCTGAGGTGGGATTTGAACCCACCTCTAGTTCTGCTTCACGAGGCTGAGAGTCATCACACTAGAATTAAAAGCACAAGACACACGGTGACAACGCATGTTGTTACAGTTTCCAGAGAATTTGCAACATTGAAATGTGTTTTCATTTCCCAACACCCTGCACCTCATAACAACCTGATCTCTGCTGCATGTAAATGCAATGTCATTGAATGTACAGTAGTTATGCAAGAAGTCTGTGTTGATACACTTCAAATCGTTTAGTTACTGAGCGTTTGGAATCTGCTGGTTCCCACCCTGCAGGGGTTCTCAAACTTTTTCTGAATTTTTTGATGACACTTCGTTGTAAACACAGGCAGTATACAAAACATTACCAAGATATAATTAATTGTATAAATAACCATTGTGTTTTTATTTTTCAGGGGAAATGTTTCAGTTGCCAGAGCCATCCATTCTAAGAAATCTCAGAAAAAGAATTGACTACTTCATACAGTACATTTCCGAAGGGAGTGTGGGTTATTCTTGTAGAGCCTGATCACGTTCAGATACAAAGAAAACTGATTTTTAAGGCACTTTGATCAAAATCGTAGAGTAAAAGAACAACCAATGAGAGACGAAAACACGGAGAGTGACTGAATAACTAAAAACAAAGTAAATTAATAATCAGTTGGGCAAGCTAAAGTCCATGGAAGATGATTGAAGTTTTATGGGGCTGAACAGCGAAGAGCTTTTTCTTTGGGTGGGGGGTTGCAAGCTTAATACCGTAGTTTCAAAATTATGTCCCTGGTTGAATAAAAGTGGAGGTTCCCGGGGAAGACCTTGCCTTAGGGCACGTGATCGCTCTCTACGGACCTGCTTGTGGTGAAAGGCAATGCAGATAATTTCGGCCCAAATTTCAGTTTGAAATGAAAATCCACAGCCTGCTTCCAGTCTCCGACCGGGTCAGGAATGGAATGAATGAAGCCCCCATCTAGCGGCGAGGATATGGACTGTGCCGGCTGCCGAGGCCTGACGCACTCCTCTGGGGCAATGATTAAATGAATGACAGATGAAATGAAATTATAGTGGAGAGTGCTGCTGGAATGAAATTTTGACAGGGAAAACCGGAGTACCCGGAGAAAAACCTGTCTGCCTCCGTTGTGTCCAGCACAGATCTCACATGGAGTGACCGGGATTTGAACCACGGACCCAGCGGTGAGAGGCCGGCGTGCTGCCGCCTAAGCCACGGAGGCCCAAATTTCAGTTTAGTGGACGATAATGCTCGCCCGCACAGAGCTCGCAATGTCAATGCCTTCTTCAGGAGAATAGTATTCACAGAATGGAATGGCCTGCCTATGCTCCTGATCTCAATTGTCTAGAGCAGGCGTGGGCACTGCTTAATAAATAAGTCCATCCCTACTGTGCTCCATGGCAATATGCAAAACGTTTTTTTGATGTGTGTAGCATCATAATGTTGTACAGAGAGTGTATCACCATGCATTGAAGCGATGACAGCTGGTGGTTCATTTTAAGCACCACCTAACCCGAAAGAGTTAAATGATACACTCTTCGCAAATTAGTTCTGGAGAGAGACATTTCTAATATCCAATTATTGTGTTAATGTTTTGTTAATGAAAATGCTTCCATACGAGACATTAATTATTCCTTAAAAGGTGAGTTGTAACCGCTGTAAATGTTTGTGCCGGAGATAATATAATCTCGAACATAAACATCAGCCACTCAATCAAAATGTTTTACTGAATATCAAAATAGTTACAAAAATGGCCCAAGGGCTCATTATGTACTTTTCTCACCTCGTGGTGTAGTGGCTAGAGTCTTTGACTGTCACCGCGGAGGTCCGTATTTGGTTTCCGGCTCTGCCAACAATTGTTAGGTGTGAGGGATGGCTCGTGAGGCAGAAACTAGCAAGAGGATGGTTCGATTCCCATCTCAGTCATCCTGGAAGTGGTTTCCACACTTCCACCCTAGGTTCCTAATTTACAGTCACGGCCGCCTCCTTCCCAATCCTTTCCCAAATTGGCAAATACACACACACACACACACACACACACACACACACTAGTACCGCCATCACAACACAGGTTAACCCGTAAGTTACACACACACACACACACACACGGCTGTATGATCACGATGTCACAGCCCCTAAAATAAGCAACGACCACAACAGCTCATATGAAGACGACTGGCTGCGTGACTCAACGGTAACGTTCTCACCTGCAGTGCACAAGGTTGCAGGATCGAATCCTGGCGCAGTAAGCTGGCATTTTAGGGTGCGCAAATGCGAGGGAGTCTTGTCAGTAGATTTACTGGCACGTTTAAGATCGCCTTCAGAGAGAAATTCTGGCACCCTTGCGTCTCTAAAAGCCACATTAGTTAAAAGGGACGTAAAACCAACAAAATTATTATTATTAATATTCATTTGCAGCCAAGGCCTCCCGGAACTAAATTTTAATACTTGCCAAAATCAAAGTGCTAGCTGAAATCGTTCGTATCTCTTGTTAGTTGTTACTTTTTGGAAAAATCTGTGCGATTTCCTTTTGTCGCGTGACCTCCTGAGAGGCCAAGTGCAGGTCTTTCAAGACGACGCCCGTGGGCGACCTGTGAGCCGGAATGAGGGATGAAATGAATGCAATTAGGCAAGAATATGGGAGGAAGCGGCCGTGGGTACCGTCTCAGCATTTTCCTGGAGTTGAAAATGGGGAAACCATTTCAAGGACAGCCGACAGTGGGACTTGAACCCACGCGTCTACACGGCGCTTTAGCGAGTGTAGCCACCGCTGTCGGTGTCTGTGCGATTAAAGCGTGGGAACGATATCGATGTACGGATTTAAGACAGATCCTTCATGAGATAATGCTGTTTGTATTGATACTCGGTTTGGGATTCATATCAAGTAGGGCTCATAAATGAGTTGGAAATGGTACAAAGAAAGGCCGCTAGATTTGTGCTCAGTGACTTTAATCCCAGGAGCAGTGTGAGCCGTATGTTAAAGAAACTTGGGTGGGAATCTCTTGAGGCTAGGAGCATGAAATCTAGACTCTGCGCTATGTACAACACGTATACAAATCAACCAGCATGGGGTGAGCTTAGCAAACTTCAAAGTTAAGGGCCGACCACAGCGAACAAATTATGGTAAATATTCTTTCGTAAACCGGGCCATTGATAATTGGAACTCTCTACCTGCCGCAGTCTTAGAGCCTTTTCCCAAACAGGTGTGTTTAAGAAAAGACTGACTATTTGTGTAAATACTCCAGTTTAATTGTTAGTGAATTGTTATGTGCAATTATTTATTTGCTATGTATATCTAATTTGCCACCGGGGGACACACCCCTAATTGCAAATAAACGAATGAATGAATGAAAATCAAACTCGATCTCGGCTAGATCCTATAGAACAACCAGAGTTGGGAAAAAAACTCACAAAATGTATTTTGGATACAAAATTCAAAATACTTATACACTTTTAGTAAAGTATAACCCACTTTCAAACCATTGCTATGAAAAATCTGGAATTGATATCTTTTTCGCTGGAATTATTAGGCATTTTCAGATATATTTAAAAATACGATCTTTTATTTTGTGTTCTCAAGAGTTCAGTTATTGTATTTCGAGTTCTGCAAAGAAAATGCAATTTGTGAGTATTTTGCCAACTTTGAGAACAACCAACATTTTTTGATATCGGGTAATTCTCTGAAGTAATTTAGATATTAGAAGCCCTTTCAGTGTTGCCTACAAATCTTTTAAGTAACTACTAAAATGAAGATCTCCGTGTGTGATTAACAAAATACCAAGGTGTCCCAGATAAATATCTATACTACTTGAGGTCACATGGATAAGACCTATTGTCGTGAAATTAAAGGAAGGGAGGGAGGGAAGGACATTTATTTTTACACGACCGATAATCTCGCAATCATGGTCCACTTGACCACCTTTCTACGTAAAATCAGAATCACATTTCACCTCTAATATCTCACATGCATTGGGAGTCTAAAAGCCACAGAAGTTAAAAGGGACGTAAACCCAATATTATTGCCACAAGGATAATTAATATCCTTCTAATATGTACAGTATGTCTACCTCACTCTACCCCTTATCATTCCCATTTTCCAACGGGGGTCGGGGATGAGATGCGATGAAAGTATTTGTGGCGGATGGTTTTTACGGACGGATGCCCTTCCTGACGCCAACCTTATGAGAGATGTAATGAACGATGGTGAATGAAACTGGGCAAGGAAGTGGAAGAAAGCGGCCGTGGCCTGTCAGAAGTTGCCGTCCCAGCATTTGTCTGGAGTTGAAAATGGGAAATCATGGAAAACCATTTCACGAACGGCCGACGGTGGGGCTCGAACCCACGTCTACCGAATCCACAGAGCGTTTAGCCCTATGGCCTAGTGCTGCGCGTTAGCGAGCTTAGCTACCGCATTCAGTTACAGTATAATTGATATCCTTTTAGTATAAACATTTAAAATTGCTGTAAAATAAATTCACCTTTAAATTGGAGTAAAGGTTTTCCGGTCCGTCTTAGTGAGAGGCAAGCAGCTTAACCACTGCACCATCCCGCCCCAGTCAAACCAAAGCAAGTAAAACTTGCCACAAATAACATTCTCTTTTTCACCCTAGATCGTTAAGTGAAGTTAAGCTACTCAATTGTCCTCAGGAGATTAGTTTCTAACCCTCACGTCAAATCTTCAAATTCTTTGCAGTATCGACGGATCGAACCTGGACCTACTAGATATGAGGTAAGCGTGCCACCTATAAACCACGGGGTCTGCATAGTTACACATTACAATGTTTAAGGACAGATTGAAGTATTTCCCTTTGGGACAGAATTTTGATATTCCGCCCTATAAGCAACAATCTTCATTGACGTCTGTAATGCCGAGTAAAATTCTATGTATTTGCCTACTAAGAACGGCTCTTTAACATTGTATTAGGCAACGCTCAAACGTTCTCTTGTTCCCACATTTTCCCTTCGGTAATTTCTTTTTCCATAGCATGGATTCTTATTAAGGAGACTTATAATTCTTGAAATGGAGATGAAATTGAAACGATGTTGACGTTCGGAGTACGCAACGAGGTGTCGGCACGTTTATAAACGAGAAGTATTCATGGGCAATGAAAATGAAAATCCACAGCCTGCTTCCAGTCTCCGACCGGGTCAGGAATGGAATGAATGAAGCCCCCATCTAGCGGCGAGGATATGAACTGTGCCGGCTGCCGAGGCCTGATGCACTCCTCTGGGGCAATGATTAAATGAATGACAGATGAAATGATAGTGGAGAGTGTTGCTGGAATGAAATTTTGACAGGGAAAACCGAGTACCCGGAGAAAAACCTGTCTGCCTCCGTTTTGTCCAGCACAGATCTCACATGGAGTGACCGGGATTTGAACCATGGACCCAGCGGTGCGAGGCCGGCGTGCTGCCGCCTAAGCCACGGAGGCTTCATTCATGGGCAATGATGGATTAAAATTATCCAAAGGAATAAACAAGACGTTCAAAAGATGTGGAAACTATGCTGGATTAGAATATTTATAACTATCTCTTGGCTAAAAGTCTTCACATCCGAACCCCAATTGTATTAGGAAGAATTGAACAAAACAACCAATTGTAATAACTTACATAAATCTGGAATTTGGTTTGATGGACAGTTTTTGTTTGTTTCCGTTCTTGTTTTGTACGCAGACTGCTTGGGTTCGATTCCAGACCTTGCCAGGGAGAATTTTAATCTGGTGTGGGGTTTGAAACAGGGTGCACCCGGTTTTACGATAACTGAGGAGAGAGGAGGGTTTGATTCCCACCTCTGTCATATTTCAGTATTTCCACTACAGGCGTATGCTAGGATGGTACATACTGTACTTTAGACCAACGACACTTCTCAATTCAGCCTATGTTATATAATACACAGTCATCACTAATCACAACTGTAGCCAAGTAGCCTAAGCCGAGTTACGCCATCCTGAATGTGTCTCCCTATCCTCTATTCACTCCTACCAGGTAAAAGATAGATGTTATTGGTTAAAGTCCTATTTTTGGTTTCACGTCCATTTTAACTACTTAAGCTTTTAATCGCGGGGTGCCGGAATTTTGCCCCGAAGGGGGTCTTTAATGCGCCAGTCAATGTCTCAAATGTCAGCTGACAGCTCCAGGATTCGAACCCGAAAGCTTAGGCATAGGAGGCGATAACGCCAGGCAAAATATGCTGGGATTGTATCTTATTCAAGTTCCGCAGTACCTACCCCAAACGTAGTAAAAATAATTACAGTTTTTTCAAGTCCCGGAGCATCTACCTCAAATACGCACACTTATAAATGCTACAATCACAATAACAGAGGTTATCGGACAAGTACAGTATACTCACAAGTACACAGGTCAGACGCTTACTTATTTTCGATGCTCCTAATTGAAGCAACAACAATAACAAAACCGTCAGAAAAATAACGCAGCTTATTACACAAATTTCACACTCAAGTACACGGAACTTATGACCACCAGATGAAGCAAGAACAACAACGGTTTACTGTCATTTACCCTAGACTACAGTCCGATGCACAACTACCGCATGGTTAAACGCCGGTCGTATGTTCTGTAACGTTGGGTACAGAAGACTTCGTGCAGCCAAGAATAAGTAAGGTACTATTGAAGTAAGTGCCTGATATTGCTTCAGGCACAGCTTTAGCAAGCAAGTACAAACCACCTCGTCCTCGAAATAGTACCGCTCATCTCAAAGTGCCATTTGACGTAAGGTCCGAAAAGAAATAGTTATTTTGAAAGTTTACCAGAGGATCCTGTTCGCCGCTTGCCGCCAGGTGCGACCGGACTGATAATGCATTCACGTGCACTGGCTACACGCACGACTAGAGAGTAGTGTTGGAGCTCGACTCTTCAGGCAGTACTGTAGGCCTACTCGCGACGGGTCTGCTGGTTCAACTGAATGACCACTGTGCAAGGCCAGCCTTTGCTGTCTGCTGCTCAGTGGTGGGGGACAGGGTTAAACTCCTCCCTTCTTTAGTCATCTCCAACACTTCCGATCTGGTTATCACTGGAATTCCCCAATTTTGGTTCTATATCAATTGGCTGAATGGCAGACCACGGTAGCTACGCGCACTAAGGCGTAAGGCCCATTTTCAGCTCCAGACACATGCTGGGACGGTAACTGGTAACTTCTAAGGGTCCATGGCCGGATTTTTCGAATTCTTGACCAGTGTTGCACTTTCAAGGGAATTGTCCAAATTTAGGGTGTTATGATTTAGGGCTTTAATAGGGCAGATGACTGCAGATGACCGCGCTGTTCCGCCTCTTCAAACTACAATAACTAACTAGGGCTGGGGGAGTCATCTGTGATTCGCGTGCACAAACCCAACACGGATATCCAGTGGTTACCATGGTGATAAGTGTTCGTCTTCTCGACCTACAGTATGCATTCTAGTGTGTGTGTTTGAGTCTTCAGTCTTTTGATTGGTTTGATGCAGCTCTCCTTGCCTCCCTGACCTCAGCTAATCCTTTCATCTCTACATAGCTACCACATCTTTCATTCGAGGAATCTGTTTAACATTATTCTAACCTTGGTCTACCCCTACAGTTCTTATCCTTGACCCTTCCTTCCATTTAAGCTTGCTATTCCTGGGTGCACTACCAATCCCTCTCTTCTCTTCATTAGCAGTCGCCAGAAACATCTATCCTGCCCCACTCGTCTTAATATCTCTTCATTTGTTACTCTATCTACCCATCTGATCTTTGTCATTCCCCGACAAATCCACATTTAAAACGCTTCTATTCTTCTCTTTTCAGCTGCGCCAAAAGTCCAAGTTTCACTTCCATAGAGCGCCACGCTCCAGACTAAGGCTAAATCTATAATTGATGTCAACAGATTTGTTTTCTGTTGAAATGCTTTCCTTGCCTGAGCCAACCTACTTTTTATATCCTATTTGCTTAGTCCATCACTGGTTATTGTGCCTCCTAGGTAACAGAAGTCTCCTACTTCTTTTAGATTTTCACCTGCCAATTTGACATGATTAGAGGTTTCTGATTTCTTTCAGCTGCATTCCATTATTTTTGTTTTACGTATATTGATTTTCAACATTAATTCTTTCCTCAAGGCGGAATCCACACCATTTAAAAACTCAATCAAATACTCTGATGTGCCGGCTAAGATGACGATGACATCAGCAAATCTCAGAGTTGAGATCATTTCTCCTTGAAACTTTGCTCCTACCTTAATATTTTCTCTAATTTCCTTCATTGCTTGTGGGGCCGATAACCTAGATGTTAGGCCCCTTGAAATAACAATTATCAACATCATCATTCATTGCTTGTTCAATGTATTCTTAGCACATATTATTGTTGTTGCTTATTTTAGGGCCTCTGACATCATGGTCATATAGCCCCGTGCGTTTAGGTGTGTGTGTGGAATTTGTGTGATAACTTGTGTTATATTCATGGCTGTACTAGTATGTGTATTTATAAATTGGGGATAGCATTGAGAAGGTGGTGGCCGTAGCCTTAAGTTAGGAATCATCACAGCATTTTCCTGGAGTAGAAGTGGTGAAACCACGGAAAACCACTTCCAGGATGGCTGAGGAGGGAATTAAACTCTCTTCCTCTCATTTTTGCTTCATGAGGCCAGCCCTCACACAAAATTAAAATTTCCCGGGCCTCCGGGTAAGAATATATTATTATAGGAAGTTAGTACGCCTGTCCGTCACGAGACAGTGTTTGACTAAAGGGCCCTGAAGTTATTAAAAGTAGTTCAAAATTTCGATTTGTTTTTCTACCGTCTCAAACTGTAATTTTAAGTTTTGAAAATCAGTGCTACCAACATGAAATTTTAGTGTCAACATAAATATTCCTAAAAGTTACTATATTCAAGTGTTCTTTTTAGTGCGCGAGTGATATAGGGCTATATGGTTACCAAGGCAACAAGGCTCTAAAAATAGGCCATTACTATGAATGTTGCCTCAGAATAATAATAATAATAATATATTCATTTGAAATAATTAAATGGTCCCTACTGATATGGAAGGGATTTTTAAGAAAATATGGACATAGTTGACCAAACGTCGAATGCACCACTTTAAATACCAACATCACATATATTATCTTCTCATTGCTGTGTAACATTGATAAAAGTATTTATTTTGAAAGGCGCACAACAACAATAATCATACTAATATATAAAAATGAGATGGTGTTTGTCTGTCGTCCTGTCTCTTACTCAATCACGCATGAATCACTGGTCCAATTGAAATGAAATTTTGCATGGATGTAGCTGATTTACCAGGTTTACACATAGGCTACATTTGATTTCGATATCTTTCACTATTTAAAAATGGCGACCATTTTAGTGACGTCACTACACCCTTTGGTTTCACATTTTCATATTTCCATTTCAAATAAAAAGAGAACGCTAAGAAATAGGAAACTTTTGACGGCACACATGAGCTTTAAAATTTAATTTCCTATCCGAAAGGTCTTTATCACTTTTCGTGTATCTCCAACGGTTAGCGAGTAAAACCCACATTTGTGACGTCACTACACCCTTTGGTTTCACATTTTCATATTTCCATTTCAAATAAAAAGAGAACGCTAAGAAATAGCAAACTTTTGATGGCATACACGAGCTTTAACATTTAATTTTCTATCCGAAAGGTCCTTATCACTTTTCGTGTATCTCCAACGGTTAGCGAGTAAAACCTAAATTTGTGCAATAAAACACGGTCAACACCAAGGCTTCATAACTTAACGTAACGAAAATGGTTGTTTGGGTAGATTATGTAACAAAATGGGTCTTGGTCACATTGTGGTCGTTACGTTTCATATCCGGAAGTCATTTGTATGGCATGGTAACGTTATTGGGCCATATAAAGTTATTCTGATATTGGTTATCGTAGAAACGAAATAGTATTGTCTGACAGAAATAACGTTATATGAATAAGTCTCTCGAAAAATATCCCCTAATACCGTTATTCGGACTAATAACGTTCTTCGGATATCGGTTATCGTAGAAACGAAATACTAGTGCCCACCTGAAATAACGTTATCGGAATACATTACTCGAAAAAAATCTCCTAATATCGTTATTTGGACTGATAACGTTATTCGAATATCAGTTAACTAAGGAACGAAATGGTAGTGCCTGGCCGAAATAACGTTATCGGAATACATATCTCGAAAAACATTCCTCCAATACAGTTATTAGGATTAATAACGTTATTCGGATATTGGTTATCTCAGGAACGAAATGGTAGTGCTCACTAGAAATAACGTTATTTGAATAGATCTCTCAAAAAAAATCCCCCAATACCGTTATTCGGACTAATAACGTTATTCGGATATCGGTTATCGCGGGAACGAAATGGTAGTGCTCACTATAAATAACGTTATTTGAATACATCTCTCGAACATTATTCCCCCAATACCGTTATTCGGACTAATAACGTTATTCGGATACCGGTTATCGCAGGAACGAAATGGTAGTGCTCACTAGAAATAACGTTATTTGAATATATATATCGAAAAATATTCCCTCAATACCGTTATTCGGACTAATAACGTTATTCGCATATCGTTTATATATTACAAACGGTATCATCGATTGAGAATGGCACCATTTTGATACATCATGCGTTGGAGAACTCCATAGAGTAGAAAGAGTGGAAGTGTCACTTTGCGACCTACGTCGTGTTAGGTTCTGAGTTTAGCCGCGAGGTTAATAAATACTCGGAAGTGCTTACCGTGATAGGGTATTGTATTTTTAGCCTACTTTTCACATTTTGCAAAAATGAAGAAAAAGTAGACTAATGAGACCGATCTGGGCAAATGTCGGTCTGTCTTTCTGTCTGTCTGTGCATGTCCCCCCCCCCCCCCCCTTATCAACTCCTAAACGGCTGAAGCAATCAAAACCAAATTTGGTATGAGTAAAGATCTATATCTGAATATCTCAAGGCCATGAAAATGAAGTCAGTGCTACCAACTGCTGAAAAACCGCAATTGAAATTTGAGCTCCATGTTGGATATCTTGAAGGTATGCATGGGAGCTATTCCAAAATTGGCACATAATTACACTGACCGGCAAAAAAAGTGGAACAGTAATTTAAGAAGTATAAAATTAGGCATGAAAAAGATGTAACCACATTTTAAATGCTTTTCACGCATTAGGACACACTGTAACGTGTTTTTCGAGGGTTTTTTATGCAACTGGCATAAGTCAGTAGGAAGCCATTCTATATTTATTTACGCGGCAAATTGTTCAGCCAAGATAATTTTTCATGTTAATTTATTATTATTATTAATTTATTATAATTATTATTAAGATATTTTCGGAGCATTTTATAAAAATTATAAGCATACAGATAGGTTTTCTATGTCTTAGAAAACGCTAACAAGCAAATTATTACGAACGACGATATCATAGAAAATTATGCGATTACGGAATTTTACGGAGTTTTCGTCGGTTAGGGTATATTGAGAGACGTGACTCACTGGGAATTCTAATACAAGCTGATTCCTGTCGAGGAGCATGACGCAATCTTGGGTCGCATCGTCAAGAAGAGGCGAATTGTTGAAACGGAAAACGACTTCTCCCTCTCGCCCGCGGAGTGTAATGAACCGGAGGAGGGGAAGTGGCGGCGTGCTCAGCCAATCAGCGGAGACGACGTAAGCTAGTTGGGACTGAAGAGTGGGGAGCCGGCATGTGGATATATCGTTCGACGCGCCGTGAGACGAGAACAATCTGTGAAATAATTGACGAGTATGGGTGCGCGTGCGAGTGGCTCCGATGTTCGGTGGAGTTAAGGACAATCTGTGTAGAACTTGCAGTGTACGGTCGCAAGTGCGTGACGCTCCGATGTTCAGTGGAGTTAGCGACGAGCTTTTGTAAAACGTAACCAGTGCGGTTTTACGAGAGTTTGGGTCCGATGTACGGACCATAGAATTATCTAATCTACCAGAATATCATCAAATTTCGACGGAGATGACGACGTCCAGGAGACTGTGGGAAGCACACAGCATCATCAA
The DNA here is from genome assembly GCA_946902985.2 of Meconema thalassinum. Classification (NCBI taxonomy): domain Eukaryota; kingdom Metazoa; phylum Arthropoda; class Insecta; order Orthoptera; family Tettigoniidae; genus Meconema; species Meconema thalassinum. The sequence goes on along the minus strand of OX336394.1, from coordinate 194,148,013 downwards.
GAACGAGGGAAATGCTTTGGCAATTTCCAGGGGTAAGCGCTAATGACGCAGAAATACGCAATCTCTCATTTTTCTTTGTTTTATATTTCATAATTCAGTAACTTCATAGCTTGGAAATAAGAGTAAAATCAATTTATCAGACTCCGTTTTCACGTAATTTTCTATCGGTAATATTCAAATCACAACGCTCCAATTTAAATTTTAAACTTATTATTATTATTAATTTTGCTATACTTGTTTTATATAATAAATTCATTTCTTTTACAATGCAATCTTTGCTTTCAGTAGGTAGCATTAGATATAGACCAATTCCTTCTCCTGATACAATTGTTTGTTGGGTTAATGATCAAATCATACCACGATCTGAGTGAATAGAGTCTTGAATGTGTTCTGCCAGAGCTAGACGTTGTTAAATACAAATTTAGATTTCAACATTGCATTGAGGTCTTGGCGCCCATTAAAACAACATAGCTTAGGCAAAGGTAAACAGTTACATTTCTCTCCCAACAGTGTGGGCTAGCGAAACCATTACATTTGTCGCTACCAACATGGGGCACTAACTAATAAACGTTACAGTTGTCGCCGACAACTTGGGGCTGAAAACCTAATAACATTTGTGGAAGGAGAAGGGTATATATTTCTGTGCCTGTATTTTGGGGGTTATTTGTCTTTATCAGTGTATATCATTATGGGGGATGAGAAAGAAAGACAGATGAGGTTACGTAGTGGTCATCAACTGGAGAATGATGATACGAGCAGTATGTCGAGTGATGGTAGTACACGGGTAGCGGAGGTAAATCCCGATACTGAAACAGGGAGTGTAGGCGGCCAACCAGAATTAAAAACTTTACTTCTCGAGTTCATGTATCAGAACAAAGTTAGTAGTGATGCTTTAAATGCAAAATTAGAACAGAATAATGCAAAATTAGAACAAAACAGTAGGGAAAATAAAGAAAGTACAGAAGCTTTAAATGCAAAATTAGAACAGAATAATGCAAAATTAGAACAAAACAGTAGGGAAAATAAAGAAAGTACAGAAGCGTTAAATGCAAAATTAGAACAGAATAATGCAAGATTAGAACAAAACAGTAAGGAAAATAGAGAGAGTACTGAAACTTTAAATGCTAAATTAGAACAAAACAGTAGGGAAATGAGTGACAAATTCGAACTGATTAGAGGTGAGATCAGGGGGGTGATGGAAGAAAAGGCTAAAGAGATTATTGCAGATGTAGACAGAAAATTAGGAAAAGTACAGGAGGAGTTGGAAATTAGAATCAGTACACAGGCAGAAAATTTAAAAGAACTAGTGCAACTGGAAACACAGCAGGTCAAAAAGCAATTGGGGGGAGAAATTGACAAAATTCAGGTAGCTACTAAAGAGGTTAAGGAACAGCTGGGGGGTAGAATTGAGAAAGTCCACTCACAAATAGTTGCAGAAGTAAATGATTTAAGAGAGAGTAATAGAGAGAGCATTAGCAAGATTGAGGAGAAACAAGCAAAGCTATATGATAAAGTAGAAGAATCAGAAGGAAACATTAAATTAACAGTAAACAGTATTGAGAGGAAGGCTGAGGAGAAAATCGCAGAATTAGAATTAAAATTAAAAGCTAGGATCAGGCAAGAAAATAGTCAGAATAGGCCAGTTTTGGTGAATAGCACACACAGGGAGGTAGAACTGGGTAAGTTCAGCAATCGACAGGGGTGCCCAATGGAGTTCATGAACACTATAGAAAATAAATTCGGGGAGAGGTTGGAAAATGGTAGTATTGAGTGGTGCAAGGTAGTTGAAATTTTAGAACAAGTGTTTGTGGGGGAAACGAGGAATTGGTTTGCTGTCTACAGAGACAAGTTTACTGATATCAATGATTTTAAAATGAAATTCTGTGAAAAGTTCTGGAATGAGGTTATTCAGTCGCAGCATCGTGAGGGAGTAGTGTGTGGTAAATATAACCCTAAAGGAAGCTCCACCATGACCGAATACTTTTTAGGGCAGGTATTAGTGTGTAAATATCTGGATGGCTTGAAGGAGGAAAGTGATGTGGTAAGGTTGCTACTTAGGCACTTTCCCTATAGGATCAAGGAGGCTGCTTGTATCCAGAATGTAAAGACTATATCACAAGTAGAAAATTTGTTAAGCACATTTGATGCACTAGGGAGAGGGGGTTATGATGACAATTTCAATCGGAACCAGGGTAATAATAATAATAGACCTAATGAAGCCAGGCATCAAGAAGTTCAAGGGAACGGTGGCGAAGGGGCCAACGCTCAAAATAGAAATAATAATAATCAGCTAAATCAGAACAGAGGAAATGGCTATGGTAATCAGTATCAAGGGAGGAACAATGATTTCAGGGGAAATCAAGGGAGAAACAATGGTTTCAGGGGAAATCAAGGGAGAAATTATAATGACAATAATTACAACCAGAATAGGGGTCAAGGAAGAGGACAGCCTAGTGGTAGTAATATACAGCCAAACAATGACAACACAGCCCAGAACAACCAGACTAGTTCAGTAGTTAGTAGTACTACGGCCAGCTGTAGCGGTTCTTTAAACGCGAACCAGGCTGCGAAGTAAGGTCAGAATCTCAGTCTGTAGCATGCCCTGTCCATACAATTATACAGGAACCCTATGACCTAAATGTAAGAAATGAATTATTACATGAACTAAATGATGAAGGTATTATTCAGGAAGTGGTTAGTAAGAGCCCCATAGTTAAATTTAACGTGTCCGAGGCGTACACAGATGTTTTAATTGATAGTGGTTGTATGAAGAGTTGCATAAGTAGTGCATTTTATGATAAAATGAAAGGAACTGGAGTAAATTTTGAGGAGATGCCAATTAAAAGCACTTTTGTTATCACAGCTGTTGGGAAGAGGTCTAAAGTAATTTCTAAGCAAGTTTTAGTAGACATTAAAATTAATAATCATGTAGAGAAGCAGATTTGCCTTGTTATTCCAAATTTAGTATTCAGTGTTATCTTGGGTTCAGAGTGGCTAAGTAGAGTGTCTGGTAACTTATGTTATGATGTAGGGAGTTTGAAATTTAAATGGGGAGATTCTGAAGTAGAAGTAGCGTTCAATGACCATATTCAGAGAAGTAGTATTGTAGGTGTGATTTGTACTTTAACTGAGATATCGCCAGCCGTAGAGCGGGGTTCTCCATGTTTTGTGGGCAGTGTGATTACGAACGGAAGTCTAGAGGACTCGTTACGTGAGGCTGCATTTCAGGGAAATATAGAGGATGAACAGTGTGTTCGGCTCTATGATGTGTTATGGTGTAATAGGAGAGTGTTTGAGGATCGCATTGGTATGGCCAATTGCTATACACATTCATTGAACGTTATTGATAGGTCAGTATTCACAGGACATAGATATCCTGTACCTTTCGCTTATCAGAGTGCAGTTGAGGCACAAATTAATCAGATGCTTGAAGATGGGATTATTGAGCACTCGAACAGTCCATATGTTAATTCTTTGATCACGGTACCCAAGACCGACGGCACTGTTCGTATTTGTTTAGACGCTCGTTTGGTTAACAGTAGAATTAGTTCAGATCAGCTGAAATCTATGTCAATAGAGGAATTAATGCAAACATTTGAGGGGAAGAAGTATTTCACTTGGGTAGATTTGAGTTCCAGTTTTTGGCAAGTGCCACTTATGTACGAAGATAGACCATTTACAGCTTTTAGTCATAAATATAACCTTTATCAATTTTGTAGAACACCTTATGGGTTAAAGAGTAGTTCAGCAGCTTTAATTAGGGCTTTAAACAATGCATTAGGGGATGACACAGGAGAGTTTGTAACCATTTACATAGATGATATGGTAATTAGTTCACGCAGTTTTGAGGAGCATCTACATCATTTAAATATAGTTTTTCAGAAGTTAGATCAGGCAGGGTTCACTTTGAAGCTGTCTAAGTCGTCATTCTGTCAGTCAGAAGTGACATTTTTAGGTCATAGAGTGTCGAGTAGAGGTGTAACACCAGAAGAAAGTAGGGTTAATAAGATACTTAACGCAGAGGTGCCACAGAATGTTAAACAGTTAAAAACTTACCTGGGAATTTGCAACTTTTTCAGGAGGTTCGTTCTTAAATACTCAGGGTTGGTAGAACCATTCAGGGAATTGCTTAAAAGTGGGACTCGGTGGAGATGGGAGTCCAAGCATGAACAGGCTTTTAGAGCGCTGAAGGAAGGTTTTGAGAAAGCTGTAGTGCTGAAATATCCGTTAAAAGATAAGGAATATGTGGTTATGACAGATGCTTCACATATAGGCATTGCTGGAGTATTATGTCAGAAAGATGATGAGGGTAATCTGTGCATTGTATCTTTAGCCTCGCGAGGACTGACTGCAGCGGAGAAAAGATACACGATTACTGAGTTAGAGCTTTTAGGTATTGTTTTCAGTTTAGGGAAATTTAGAATGTATTTAGTAGGGGGGAAATTTGAGATCCACACAGATCACCATGCATTACTGTATATGAGGACTTGTAAACTCAGTTCTAACAGAGTTAGTAGGTGGATTCTTGCTCTGCAGGAATACGAATTCACAGTAAAATATGTTAAAGGTAAAGATAACATTCTTGCAGACATGCTATCGAGGGACACTAATTTATGTAGGGATTATCCTGTGGTTAAAGCAGAGGATGGTATTTTAATATGTGCATGTGTGGACAGTAGCAACAGGGCATCGTTACAGACACTGAGGAATATGCTAAGTAGAGCAACGTGATGACGTTCATTTAAGGGAGCCACTGGCAAGGTTGGAAGCAGGTGACGGAGAAACATTTATAGTTTCCAAACGTATTGGCAAAACAGCATATGTGCTGGAGAATAGTGAGGGAAACAGATTATACGGGACGTATAATATACATAGTCTACGAAAATATGTGTCATAAAGTGAGTGTGCTTAGCTGGCGAGCCAGCCTATCAAATGAGTAAGTGTGGTATCTGGTGCGTGGAAGATCTGGTCTTAAGGCAGGCGTATCGGAAGTCACACAGGGGGGTAGTATGTAAGTAAATGAGAGTTTTTAAGGTACAGGGAAATATGACGGGATTGTCGGATGCTGTTGAGCACTAAATTGTCTCGATGCACCAAGGCCATTTTGGCAGCGCTGATGGGTTCCCATTTATCTCCAAGAGATGGGGGAGCGCTTGTATAGGGCTTGTTAGCTTAAGGCGTCCACGAGATAAAAGATGGGCCATCAGAATGCGAGCCAGTCCTTCATGAAACTCATACATATCAGCACACGTGATTTCTGTTTACGGCCTCGCCATGTAAGATTTGTAAGTGTGTAATTTAAGGTAATTTGTACAAAGGTATTATTTGTGTCAGGAGAAATGGTCTGTGTTGAGAACTAGTATTAAGTAGAATATGGTCTACGGGAACTTAAGAAGACAGGGCGATTACGGCACAGAAATATTTGGTGTTATATGTAATGCGCATTTACTGTTTTTTTTTTTTTTCAGAAGTCAATATTAATTTAATCTACTTCAAAGAGAGATTAAGTATTATGGTCACGAGGCGCTGCCACAATAGTGTGATCGTGTGCTCAGTGATAAGTGAGATTAAATTTCACCATAAGGAAGGGACCTCCAGTGAAATTAGGAAGTTCAATGGTGATATAAATATATCAGAACACCTTCAATGCGTGTGATATGACATCATAAATACATAGTGCTCACACATTAATTATGTCTATTTCTCCAACATAGAAGAATTTGAGAGGCGGAAATATCCGTGGAACACTATTCCATATGTAAAACATTGGACTGGTTGCAAAGTGCAATCCATCGTGACAACAAACTTTGACGCAAAGTGCATGAAGAAAAATTATGAGTGTATATATCTGTAATTTAGGGTGATTTCATTTATGTAATATGTATTTTGGATGGGGTTTATTAACGTGTCTGGGATAATCGGATAATGGACCGTCGTCACGGTAAATCATCCGATGATCCGAGGCGAATATGTAACGTGTTTTTCGAGGGTTTTTTATGCAACTGGCATAAGTCAGTAGGAAGCCATTCTATATTTATTTACGCGGCAAATTGTTCAGCCAAGATAATTTTTCATGTTAATTTATTATTATTATTAATTTATTATAATTATTATTAAGATATTTTCGGAGCATTTTATAAAAATTATAAGCATACAGATAGGTTTTCTATGTCTTAGAAAACGCTAACAAGCAAATTATTACGAACGACGATATCATAGAAAATTATGCGATTACGGAATTTTACGGAGTTTTCGTCGGTTAGGGTATATTGAGAGACGTGACTCACTGGGAATTCTAATACAAGCTGATTCCTGTCGAGGAGCATGACGCAATCTTGGGTCGCATCGTCAAGAAGAGGCGAATTGTTGAAACGGAAAACGACTTCTCCCTCTCGCCCGCGGAGTGTAATGAACCGGAGGAGGGGAAGTGGCGGCGTGCTCAGCCAATCAGCGGAGACGACGTAAGCTAGTTGGGACTGAAGAGTGGGGAGCCGGCATGTGGATATATCGTTCGACGCGCCGTGAGACGAGAACAATCTGTGAAATAATTGACGAGTATGGGTGCGCGTGCGAGTGGCTCCGATGTTCGGTGGAGTTAAGGACAATCTGTGTAGAACTTGCAGTGTACGGTCGCAAGTGCGTGACGCTCCGATGTTCAGTGGAGTTAGCGACGAGCTTTTGTAAAACGTAACCAGTGCGGTTTTACGAGAGTTTGGGTCCGATGTACGGACCATAGAATTATCTAATCTACCAGAATATCATCAAATTTCGACGGAGATGACGACGTCCAGGAGACTGTGGGAAGCACACAGCATCATCAAGAACGAGGGAAATGCTTTGGCAATTTCCAGGGGTAAGCGCTAATGACGCAGAAATACGCAATCTCTCATTTTTCTTTGTTTTATATTTCATAATTCAGTAACTTCATAGCTTGGAAATAAGAGTAAAATCAATTTATCAGACTCCGTTTTCACGTAATTTTCTATCGGTAATATTCAAATCACAACGCTCCAATTTAAATTTTAAACTTATTATTATTATTAATTTTGCTATACTTGTTTTATATAATAAATTCATTTCTTTTACAATGCAATCTTTGCTTTCAGTAGGTAGCATTAGATATAGACCAATTCCTTCTCCTGATACAATTGTTTGTTGGGTTAATGATCAAATCATACCACGATCTGAGTGAATAGAGTCTTGAATGTGTTCTGCCAGAGCTAGACGTTGTTAAATACAAATTTAGATTTCAACATTGCATTGAGGTCTTGGCGCCCATTAAAACAACATAGCTTAGGCAAAGGTAAACAGTTACATTTCTCTCCCAACAGTGTGGGCTAGCGAAACCATTACATTTGTCGCTACCAACATGGGGCACTAACTAATAAACGTTACAACACATCTGAAACATCCGTGAATAGAAATTGACATTTCTTAGGGTGGTTTATTACCACCAATTACCCCCAATCTTCGATGAGCCTAACAAGCTGTCATGGACGCTAAGGGTGGAAACACTCGTTTTTAGTGACCAGTGTTCCGGTACAGTGCAGTGCAAAAATTAACACTGCTTTGTTTGGCATAAAAAAACAGCCCAAAGGAACATTAGTAAAAAATAGAAAACTGTTAGATTTGTGAAATGTAACGAAATTTGTGAGTTAAAGCGTGTTGTAAAACATGTTTCAGTATTTTCTGTAGCCAACCATCGAACATTTACATGAATAATGCAAATATTGGAAAACCGATACATTTTAGTGGAATAAATTAAGAAATTACATAAAAAATTGAAGTGTTCCACTTTCTTTTGCCGGTCAGTGTATATAGACAATAATATTTCAGTTTAATTTCCAGGAGGCCATACATGACAGTGTTGGCAAAATGATTCTAAGCATGCTGATAGGTCAAATTTTTAAATTAATAGAACTTCTACACTATCAATTGGATTTCAACCAAATTTCGTATGTAGTCTACTATGTGTACATAACCAGATATCACTATGCGTATTCCTAAGAGCAACCAGCTGCTGACAACTGTTGATAATTGCTGTCTCTACTTTTTTACCCTTATATTAATATATCAGAATTCATGCAAGCCAACAACTCTAAACTTTGCACACGTATAGTACCTGACATTCTAGATTAATTTGGAGTAACTAATATTATGCCAATGCCGCTAACATGATTCTAAGCCTGATGATAAGTTTAATTCTAAAATGCATGTAACTTCTATACATACAAATGGATTTCGTCCAAAATTGGCACAACAATAGATCATAATATGTCAGATTATTTCTGACCAAGACATGCATGACATTGCTGCCAACATGATTTTACGCGCACTGATAGATCCAATATCTAACTGCATGTAACGTCCACGTTATCCATTGAACTTCAATCAAATTTTGTATTCTGTACCTTAAGAGATGGAACTAAGAATATATTAAGTCACCAGGGCTTCCAACTGTATTGCAGGTATATTTCGAATTAATTAGAAATTTTGATATTACCAACTTAATTTCGTCATTAACTTAGATAGTTCCATATAGATTAAACATTGGCTTGAATCTTTAAGTTTAAGAAAAATAGGCTCCTTAGTTTGTCACGGAACTGCTTGTTGAACTTGCGAAAGTGTCGAATGTCCGGAAAACACTCTTAAATGCGCTTTTGAAGAAAGGAACAACAGACCGACACCACTTGAAATACATAGGCCTAGGTGGATAGCAAACGACCTGAAGCTTAATAGAGATCAAGTACTAGCGAATCAACTAGACAACGGGGAAAATTCAGTGTACATTAAATTAGTGTACACCTTACTTTATGAAAACATATTATCTCGACATGAAGGTGTGAAATCCTTCCGGCTAGCTAGCGGTAACACCACAAAGATAACTATCACTGCTTCAGACTCTTTAACAAAACGTGTGCGTGTCTGTTTAATCTCCTCCCGAAGTCAATGAAAGGCTCTCCCGCGTGCTTCCTACGCATGGAGTTCTCAAGGACATACGGAACGAGTGCTGTAATGAAGTATACGAATTTTATGCTGTAAGTAATGGCATACGTATTGTAACAATTGAACTTAAATACCCCATTCCATCATATTTGACGGTCAATGATTGTAAAGTTCTGTTAACATATGAAGGACAAGCTAAGTATTGCTTTTATTGTACTCCCACTTACAAATAGACCGTCCGAACAGAAGGAATCGCCCGGTATTCATGTCAGACAACAAACCTACAGCACGGTGCTGGGCGAGTCAGATGGGAGTAGTAAGCTAAGCAACACTACCGACATGGAAACTGCAGTACCTTCCCCTGAATATCCAGCCATATCAGAGGCCTTTCATAACAGGCCCCATTCTACAAACACATATAGCATTGCGGAAGTAACTCAACCATCAGATAACGTAGCTGAAACATCCCTGACTACTTTACATAGCAATGAAGAGGGAACTGTGACGTCGCGACCGGACAGCACGGGGAAGGGACACACCAGCAGGCAACACAGCAGTCTGTGCAGCAGCCAGATACTATAAAGACTATATGTCCCGATTTTTAGTTTGTAATTCTGACACCACGTAGCAGCACCAAAGTGAGGCAATTTCTCTTGAATGGAAGCTCGTATTTGCGATGTCAAAACCACTATGTATACTAGAGTGCAATAGAATTGATATCAATTCAATGCATTTTCCAAAATGTGAAAAACAAAGACGTTACTAGCAGTTTTTTATATTTCTGCTTAAAAATGAAAAGAAACTGGTAATACGGAAACGGAGATTTATTTCCTGATTCCAATGCATTTTTCATAAATAAAATCGGGTGAATGGAATCGTCGGCATTAGTTTGGGAATTGTTTAGAAAAGGGTGGTAGGAGTAGCGGCGCGGCTATACAAGATCTCTAGCGCAAGGAAAATGATGAACACGCCGAGTTGACGAATATTGTAGTTCGGCGAGTTACATGTACAAGTGCCTAGGCGTGGAACAATATCTGAGCAATAAAATTATAGTAATGTCACGCTTATGTAACGTTGACACAATGTGCTTATACAGATACTTTCTTACTTCCTCAAACATTCTTGTTCTTGTTGATAATAATACATTGTAGGAGCTTGGGACATCTTGGTCATCAGTCCCATGTAGTTGACTATGTGTGTTACTGTATTAGAGCCAGGGATGGGGCAGGTGCCCTGAGTCTTCAAGTAAGGTACTATCTCGGCATTTACCTGGAGGGAGTGTGGAAAACCCTGCGAAACACAAGACACAACTGAACTTCAGGTGCAACCACAATGGTAGGATGATTGACAGGTGAACTAGTCAATGAGAGATGTTGGACTGATGACAGTTTCCTGGGGGAAAAAATCATAAAATAAGAAGGCATTTCTGAATGGCAATAAACATCTGCTGTAAGAAACATTGTTTCAGTTCCTTACCTTTTATTTCGTTCAATACGCCAATACACAAGCTCTGCTGGGACTTTCCTTCGTGTTCTGTGAGCGTACAAAGGAAGTGGATATTTATGCAGGACGCTTGCGCCTAGAGAACATGCGCTTGACTGTCGTCAGTATCTATGGAGACCAATTTTCCATTTTCACAATGGCTACGTCTTACTTTTCCACACAGCGCATTGTTTCCGTTTGAATACGAACTCTCTTCTCTGAAAAAAGTTGTCACTGAATAGTTCGTGGTCATGTACTCTTACAATTATATATTAGAAGTTCAAAAAAAGACTAAACCCGTGGCGCGACAGCCGTTGAAGGGCCTAGTTCTACCAAGCAACCGCTGTTCAGCCATGTAGCTTGCATATTGTGGGGTGACGTTTAGTCATCCAACTTGAACAAATAAATTTAAAGTGAAATCAAAACTGCTCAGTACTTTTCACATTCTCTAATGCAAGCGTAATTTCAAATATAAACTAGGGAAAAAATCTTATGTAGGCCTATGTGTAGAGGTTTTTCTTAGGGCCTGGCTTCCTTTTCTTGGTACAGTACTTACTGTCGACCAAAATATTATGTGCACTCGAGTTTGAAGGTTGTTTGTGAAGTAACCAATAGACCTATATAAAATCCACTAACATAATCATTTTCGTCGTTCTATTTTACGTTAGTTCATGTAGGTTTGGAATTTTTTATTTAGCCTATATTTTAATTTTTTCTCGCAGTTGAAATACAAAAGGTGACCGTTTTTAAGCTTGTTTCAACCATGCGTCACATTTAATAATTATTATCTCACAAACCCGTCATCAGATCGAATCCAAATTTTAGCACAATATACATTGGAATGTTGTATAACAGGTTTATTAATTTCAACATTTTGTGTGTTCAAGAACGAATTTTGTTATCATTTTTGTAAGGTAACTATTTCTAGGCTCGGGGTCGTTGTAAAGTGTAGTTCTTGGTTGCGTTGTAATCCTTATACATCAAAAAGTTATGTTGTATAACTGTGAAATACGTAAATTAATTCACTTATTTTATATCGGTTTGTATTTATACGGGGAATTAAGACATGGTTCACCAGCTAGACGCTCCGGGATATTCTGTACAGCATTGCTGATATGGAGCCCATTACTTCCGAGCGAAGCGTGCCTAGACGAGTGATGGAGCCCATCTTGGCAACGCTGTACAGCTTTTACAGGAGCGGCCAACTGGTGAACCATGTCTTAATTTCCCATACAAATACAAACCGATATAAAATAAGTGTAGATGGACTCTGTAATGAACATTTGAAGATTTCACTACACTTCCTGGAAAACGTATGGGCAGAGTTAGTGAATAAGTGCTTAGAGATTGGAACCATCCCCAGTACTTGGCGTAGGTCCATAATCAAACTGCTATACAAGGGTAAAGGCGATGTCAGTAAACCTGAATCATATAGGGGTGTGGCATTGGAATCGGTTGCATGCAAATTGCTTACCAAGCTTCTGACTCGGAGAATAGATGCATGTGTAGACCACCTGCTTCCAGAAGAACAATTTGGATTTCGGAAGGGCAGATCTACTCTATTGGCTGCAGAATGTCTCTTAAAGGACATACAGGACACGCTTGAAGCTCACGGGAAGAAATATGTAATTTTTATCGACTACACCAAAGCCTTCGACACAGTCAATAGAAGGAAACTTGTCATAAAATTAGAAAACTTACTAGGACGTTCTGACATGACAAGACTGATATCGAACATTCTGGCGGACAATCAAGTTCAGATCCATGATGGTATCGCACACTCGGACTGGATTGACCAGGCAATCGGAGTACTGCAAGGAGACCCGCTAAGTCCGTTTCTCTTCAATATCATGTCCCACGATGTTGTCTTCAAATTAAAGGAGGTAACGCAGAAAGTAAATATATATATTTATGCAGATGACATGGCCCTGGCCTCCGATAATATAGAGGAACTACAGAAGGGAATAGATCTTGTTGAGAAATGGGCGGAGGAGAATGAACTAAGGATGAATGCTCGGAAGACTGAATTAATGATATTCAGAAATTGAGGAAGGATGACTACATTGTTTGCGGGGAACACATACTAACACCGAAAAAACAATTTAAGTACCTTGGAATTAATATGCAAGTCACAGGGACTTACTTTATGGTTCATATAAAGGAGAGACTTGCAGCAGCACTTAGAAATATAAGCGACATTAGACATTTACAAAGAATGTCAGTGAATTCAACTATGGAACTTTTCAGAGTCAAAGTACTCCCATCACTCACGTACGGGCTAGAGGTCATATGGACTTATCTATCAATCAGACAATTAAAAGACATTGAAAGTTTGAAATCAAGGTATTTGAAAAGGGTATTGGGGGTATCAAAATTCGCTCTTTCACGATATGTGTATGCTTTAGCCAGAGAAACATTTCTGGTAGAAGACCTTCGACTGCTAATGCACCTACCATCCACACACGCATGCGTAGACCTGTTAAGCGAACTTTGCAGGAAGAGAGACTCCATCCCAGAAAGATTCTTCGTAACAGATGCAATGTTATATAAAGAATGGATGCGACCAGAGTATGAGCTGAGGCACCTAGTGACCAGATTTGCGATCCATGGCTTCCACCATCGCATCTGCACTAGGAAGTCCTTCCATCAGCCCAGCCAGGAGTGTGTTTGCCGATTATGCAACAATCAGTGCGATATATATCACGCCATGGAATGCAGTAGAAGACTAGTATCACTCATTCAGTTTTGTTTAGACGAGGACTGATTATGTTGTCTTGATCAAAGTGTAGTGCAGTGGAATGGGTGAACGGACTCGATGAACACAAGTCTCTGGTGTTACCTAGGTATACGATTGATTCATTATTGTTCACAATGTTATAATGTTGTTCCTATCTATGGCCATTGGCCGCATTAAATATTTTATTAATAAGTGAATTAATTTACGTATTTCACAATCATACAGCATACCTTTTTGATGTATTAGGATTACAACGCGACCAAGAACTACATTTTCAAACCAACCCGAGCCGAGAAAAAGTTACCTTACCAAAATCATAACAACTTTGTTTCTTGGCCATACAAAATTTTAAAATTAATGAACCTGTTATACAACATTCCAATGTATATTGTGTTAAAATTTGGATTCGATCTGTTGACGGGTTTGTGAGATAATAATTCTTAAATGTGACGCATGGTTGAAACACGCTTAAAAACGGGCACTTTTTGTGTTCCAACTGCGATAAGAAATATTAAAATATATTTTAAAAAATCCAAACCAACATGAACTAACGTAAAACAGAACGACGAAAATGATGATGTTATTGGATTTTATGTAGGTCTATTGGTTACTTCACAAACAACCTTCAAACTCGAGTACACATAATATTTTGGGCAATGGTAGTCGCAATTCCCCCTGGGAATTAGTGGTATGCCCTTGAATCAGGGCTGGCATGCGAAACGAAATGTATGGCTGTGGGGGCGAATATATTTGAATTTCGACGTGAGCGCGATACTCGGGAGCGAAATGACAATGATTGTCGGCGGGAAATTAAATCAAAGCGAAACTTAATTAGAAGCGAAATTACATAGCGAAATCAACGCGAAAGTTAATAGCAACGCGATATTACATTGTACAATTGAATAAAATTTCACTCACGGCGCGAAAAAAAATCGTTACAATCTTTTAATTTCGCTCCCGGCGCGAAATACAATTCATTACAGACTTTTAATTTCACTCGCGACGCAAAATAAAATTCGATACAGACTTTTAATTTCGCTTCCGGTGCCAAATAAAATTCGTTGCAGTCTTTTAATTTCACTCCCGGCACGAAATACAATTCATTACAGACTTTTAATTTTACTCGCGGCGCAAAATAAAATTCAATACAGACTTTTAATTTCGCTTCCGGTGCGAAATAAAACTCGGTTACAGACTTTTAATTTCGCTCCCTGCGCGAAATAAAATTCGTTACAGACTTTTAATTTCGCACCCGGCGTGAAATAAAATTCCCAAATGGTATTTAGTTTCGCCCTCCGATGTGAATTTAAAATGAATGGAACATTTCATTTCGTTGTTGAAATTAAAATGTATTCGTTTCGAGAGTGAAATCATGTTCGGAGCGATGTTCAAAGTCCTGACGTTGGCAGCAGTAGCAGTCTTATTACCGTTCACCGCCTGCCCAATCTGCAGGGCTGCAACAGCAACGTGAGTCATTCAATGGCCATCACTCCAGTAGAGGAGAAAGTCATTGCTATGGCATCAACATCACCATCGTCGTTGACTGCACCTCGGACTCGTGGCTGGCCCTCCCTGACGTTCATAACGCAATGGGGCAACAAGTACCTTTACTTGTTCTATAGCGAACAAGAAGACGAATGTGCTGTGTGGACAGACATTCAAGATAAGTGACGAACTCCAATTACAATACAAATTGTCAGTTGTAACTCTTCAGTCAGTCAACACTAATTTGCCCAATAACTGGGAGGGGTACAATGAATATACAGTAATATGTAGGGATAGGAAAAATTCGCGATAGCGAATTTCGCGAATTTTTAAAAGAAGTCATACACAGGTGATAATGTGTTATAATAACCCTAAAAATAGCAAAAATAAATGTTTTTGAGCTCGCGAATTTTCGCGAATTTCGCATAAAACGCGAATTTTCGTAAATTTCGCATGAAAACGCGAATTTTAGCTTTTTTCGTTTTTTTCCTTTATAGTGCTCTTTCGATAATTCGCGGCAATTAATGCACAAATTTCCGCGATTTTTTGAAAGCCACGAATTATCTGCAATAATGTTTTTAAGCCAGGCAAAAAGAAATCTATAGGTTAAAATATTGAAATGTATTTTAAGAACACGCAGAAAAAAATAATTATAATACTTTATGTTCGACCCTGACTATTATGTGTCAGAAAACGGTACTATAATGAGGCTCATTATAACACTATTTTGCATTATGAAACAGTTTCTCCCACCAATCAGAGCTCAAGAAACAGTTGTTTGACCAATTAGATAATTAGATGCACTGAGTTCCACGGCCTTCTAATTTAAATGTCACTGCCTGGCCTAGTGTCATAGTAGGGTAATCGAGGAGGCCATGGTCAAATACAAGGCATTCTCTGCGTCTCATGCGCTCTGTTCAGTACATAAAACTGGTGAAATCTCTACAGATATTTATGAATATTTATGTTCGAACATGAAATAGTTATAATAATTATCGTCGAACATAAACAGTCGTATGCAACTCTCCTATAATGGTAATTAAGACATTCGTATGGAAATTATAAGACTCGCATACGCTCGTTTTATAAACTTACTCGTGTCTTAATTATCGCCATTATAGCCTCGTTGCATAATGTACTATTACAACATAGTATTGTAAGACACACTACGAAGATTAGGCCTACACCAATATTAAAAACTAAGAGAAATGACTGTAATCACTTTTTGTTTCTTAGATAGTTTATTTTTTCTTAGGCCTACACCAATATTAAAAACTAAGAGAATTGACTGTAATCACTTTTTGTTTCTTTGATAGTTTATTTTTTCTAGTTTTAGGTTGTACAATTCTGAAGAAAACAATATATGAGAACGAAAATTCATCTCGATTTTGTATATAAGAGATAAGTGTGACTATAGACACACTAGCTTGACTGTGGGAACTTTCGGGATTTCCGTTGCATCACTCCTTCACTTGACATGCACTGGATCTCAGTTTACCTCACCGACAGTCAAATTCCGTACAATATCCTCATCCCTTTCATGTCTGAAACCATGATCGTCTTTATCGAAGTCTAACTACTGAATGTCACTTTCTTCTGCATCTTGGCATTCATCCAGGTTTTGCCCTAATGTCATCGTAGTGAGACCACCTTGCCGATTTAAAATATCGTCGTCACAGAAGCTGACAAAGGCTTGTTTTTGTGCGAGTGTAGTAGCGGTAATTTTCTCTCATGACTTGACTGCATGGAGAGCATCCAACAAACACGGAATGATCGGAAACTTAATGGTAGATAGCGGACCTCGCTTTCTGCATACAGCGATCTTTATCAATCTCATCCTGGTAAGTTACTAACTTATTGAGGTTTTATGGACCAGAACAGCAAGGTCACCTCCCCCTTCATCCTAGTAACTACTCGACGCGTGGCGTCATATAGTGCGCCTTTCAGACATGAATATCTAGATGGCAAGTATCCATATCCAAACGTGCCACTGTTTCCTGAACCAGTCTTAACCAGGTGGTCTTCTTGGTTTCATTCTGTAGTGTACCTGTCAGAGTACTTGAAAGATGAAAATGAAAATCCACAGCCTGCTTCCAGTCTCCGACCGGGTCAGGAACGGAATGAATGAAGCCCCCATCTAGCGGCGAGGATATGAACTGTGCCGGCTGTCGAGGCCTGACGCACTCCTCTGGGGCAATGATTAAATGCATGACAGATGAAATGAAATGATAGTGGAGAGTGTTGCTGGAATGAAATTTTGACAGGGAAAACCGGAGTACCCGGAGAAAAACCTGTCTGCCTCCGTTTTGTCCAGCACAGATCTCACATGGTGTGACCGGGATTTGAACCACGGACCCAGCGGTGAGAGGCCGGCGTGCTGCCGCCTAAGCCACGGAGGCTTTACTTGAAAGATATCGTGCAATTTATGAATGAAGTAGTAGGGACTGATAACTCTGGTGTTGATTTCCTGAACAATGTTTCACATGACGAAATACTTGAGATTCAAAGAATTTGGCACAGACATCACTAAACTCATCCCAGTCTTATCAGACTGTTCACCTTCTAGATGGACATCTACGGAGAATTCAGCAAGCCCTTAAACTTGCTGTTTCTGGAAATTACGGTACCAACATTAAGGAGCTGTTGGAGGGTTGTGGAAATGAGTTAAAAGGAGAGAAAATACATCCAGTTTTAGTAAACGCTGGGTCCCATGCTCTTAGAATATTAATCAGCCTGAGATACGTTGACCCTGGCAACAAGATTTACAAATGTGTGCGTTTGATCCAGCAGAAATAGTGCCAATGAACATCAATGAGGACCTTGCAAAGAAAATAAAGAAGTTGTCATTCTGTGGAACACTGGAAAAAAGTGAGGTCATTAGAGGATACAACGAACTGCAAACTTTAATCAAGAGGCAGATGCACGACAGGACCAAGACAGATATTGTTCGAGTTTTGCAAGGAATGACATTTGTATTTCCAAAGTTCTCAGAATCTGTGCTGAAGACCATTTGGATCCCCTGTTCAAACGCTAACTGTGAACTTGTTTTTCAGCTTACACTAGCACGTTAAGTGATACATGTTACCGTTTGTCACAAGAGAATTTGGATCTCTTCACTGAAGTATACTTTGAAGGATGACTGAAATGCGTTATGTTATCCATGATATTTAAAAAATACCGCCTAAAATTTAACATTTTGAAAGTACCGAAAAGTGCACTTGAAAACACCGAATTTGCCACTTTAAAATACCGCTTTCTTCACTCTGAAATCACCGAAAAATTCCTATCCCTAGTAATATGTAAATAACATTATATGTATTAGTTTATGGTCACGATTATAATGCTGCAATTTTAGTGATCTTAAATCTAATTCATGTATTTTTTTCAGGAGTGTTACTTACATCTTATATACGTTGTACCCACCCAGTTATCGGGTAAATTAATGTTGACTGACTGAAGATTTACAAATAACAGAAAATCGTCTGTGGTAGTACCGCAGCGTATATGGAGTTCTGTTTCGGAGGCGGGTTACTCGAACAACAGGGTTGAGGGGTCATTCCTCTCATTTCTACATTCTTTATTCTTACACTTCCGGAAATTTCGGGGGGGGGGGGGGCTTGGCATTCCTTACTACTTCCTTCTTACCCTCAGCTCATTTATACTGACCATGGCACGAAAGTCAAACCCCTGTGCCACGTACAGGATTTAGTTTCGCACTGCAATTAGTTTTGCTTCGCCTTTCACTATGTTATTGTGCTTAGAATTACATTGTGCTTCCATTTTAATTTTCGCGCTTACAATCAATATCATTTCGCCCCCGAATATCACGCTCATGGCGAAATTAAAATGTTAACGCGTCCACAACCATTTTGTTTCGCATGCCAGACCAGATTTAATTTCAGACATGAAATGATATATTCCATGCATTTTAAATTCACGCCGGGGGCGAAACTAAATGTTGTTTGGGAATTTTGTGTCATTAAAATAAACCGTGGCACTACATCCCATGAAAAGCCTAGGCCTACCAAGGGACCGCTGCCCAGGCATCTGCAGATATTGGTCAGCGCATCGGGTTCCCTCGGCCGTTAATCTTGGTTTTCGCGACTTTCAGACAGCTACTCTCGAGGCTGAGTGCACCCCGTTCCAACCAACACGTCCGTTTCTAAAATCACTAACGGAGCCGGGAATCGAACCCGGGGCCTCCAGGTGAGAAGCAGGCACGCTATCCCCAACACCATGGGGCTAGCAATTTTTGTCATACCAGGAGCAAAATTAACAGTCGTTAAAAATATTATTTCGCGCCTTGAGCAAAATTAAGAGACTGAAGCGGTTTTCATTTCGTGCCAGGAGCGAAATGAAAAGTCTTGTATCGAATTTTATTTCAGGCCAGGAGCAAAATTAAAAGTCTGTAATGAATTTTATTTCGAGCCGGGAGCGAAATTGGAAGTCTGTAACGAATTTTATTTCGTGCCCGGAGTGAAATTGAAAGTCTGTATTTTTTTTATTTCGCGCCGGAAGCGAATTTAAAAGACTAACGGTTTTTATTTCACGCCAAGCGCGAAATGAAAAGTCTTTAATGATTTGTATTTCTCGTCAGGAGCAATGTTAAAAGTCTGTTAAGAATTCTGTTTGTAGCCGGGAGCGAAATTAAAAGTCAGTAACGGATTTTATTTCACGCTAGTAGCGAAATTTAAAGTCTGGTACGAATTTTATTTCGCACCGGGAGCGAAATTAAAAGTCAGTAATGCATTTTATTTCGCGCCGGAAGCGAAATTAAAAGACTAATGAATTTATTTCGCCTCTGCAGCGAAATTAAAATTCTGTTACCAATTTTATTTTGCGCCAGGAGTGAAATTTTATTCCATTGAACAATTTAATTTCGCGACGCTAATTTAAATTGATGATACATTTCGTTTTGCATGCCAGTCCTGCCTTGAATCGGTTTTGGTGGTGGCTCCATTTTTCACCTAAATTGTAAAACTAACTGCACTTGATGACCTTAATGCTCTCCATCACTCGTACCTGTATGTACATCGTTCATGTATATGAACTACCAGAGATACTGTCCAAAAATAAATTGCCGAAAATAGAACACCTAACGAACACTAAAAATAATGGTGTTTCAGGTAAAATAAACTAAGTAAAAAGTAATTAAAGGGATCGATGAACTAAAAACAGGAAAAACAACATGGAAAATTAGAAGTCGTAAGTACAAACTGGTAAAATTTCAAAGGATCACTCAGAAATATCCAGAACTGAACAATAATTCAGAACTAGCCATCACAGTCACAGTCAATCGCAACATCGGACTAGATGCTCAGGAATCCCATACCGTCAGGTAAGGGGTAAGATCATCACTCTCTCACTTGACTTTCGCTCCCCTTTCCTGCTGCTGCGGTGGCCTTGGTCGAGCTTGTGGCGCGCCGTGGCCGCCTGCTTTAAGCGTGTGTACAATCCTGTATGAAATATTACCTTATAAAAGATGCTGGAAGTGTCGTCCTTCCTGGGTTATACAGGCATTGTATCCGGTAACCACATTTTGGCTCACGCGAATGAGTTCTGCCACTGTAATGTTTCTGATTTTGTATTTTATGTTCTTTAATGAGCACTGAGTCAGTAGGCCTAGTGTAAAACTTATTTACAATTACGTGAATCTGTGCTAGTGAAGGTGACACTTCATCAGGAAATTGCTGAACTTACCCACCGGGCCGACTCGTACTTAAAATAAGTTTTACATGCAAAAATACGATGTTGCAATGATAACTGTCTGAACATGTTACCATCTGAGGTTCAGACTGGCGACTGACAACACCTGCACGCTTATTGCAAGGTCAAGTTTGTACTATGCGCGCGCTTTCAATACTACAGCAGGGGGCCGTGGGGCGCCAGAAACTCGGCCAAGCCCGCTGCAGTAGCGAATAACAAAACCGCCGCTCGTCGTTCTTACTTAATATGAAAGACCCTATATGTAGACCATAGAGTTATGTACTATTAGATGACTATTAATGCGTAGGTTCATTATTCAAACGTTGACTTCTATCGCATGATTGGGACACAAGAAATAAATAAAAAATATTGCACAGCTGCCATCTTGAGTGTATGTAAACAATTTAACAAAATTAGATATCAGTTCATTACACTGTATATAAACAATTGCTGTACCAAATTTCACTGCGTTCGGATGGTTAAATCGCCAGAAAAGTCTATTTAAATATTCAAATTCACTTGGCCGCCATGTTCGTTTTGTAGTTAACAGGTTTATGAAAGTCACTTAAGTGACTTTTATCACCGTACAAAATTTCAGGGTGATATCGGTGACAGTTTCGGAGATATAGAATGCCAGAGATATTTCGCACAGCCACCATGTTGAATTGGTGAAACATAATAAGCTTTGAAGGGCACGATTGGGGTCGGCCAAAATAGTAGGCCTACTTTGACCTTACCGAATTTCATTGAAATCGCTCCAGCCGCTTAGATTTTATTAGGTGGGGTGTGGAGGAAGAGGGGGGAGGGGTGGGGATGCACACCAAGGCCCGGCGTAGGTGCGTGACGTCATGTCATGTCATGTCAGTAGGTAATCTGTGTCCTTGACTCTCCCCGCCTGCCGCTAGCTACGTGTGCGAGTGAGCTTTGTATAGTATGTCGTGTTACCCTGCAAGCCAGGCTAGTGCTTTTAGGGCCATATGACCCAGGCGCACACTGTCTACGCTGGAACTCTCAGTTCAGGGGCACGTGGCCGGCCTGTCGTGGCTGAATTTCTCGAAGTCGTTCTTCTCTTCTCTTCTCTTCTCTTAATATTATTATTATTATTATTAGACTATTATTATTGGCAATAAAATGTTATTGGATACCAATAGACTACGTCTCATACTGTTCCCGAGTACATTGTAGATCAATTCTCTATTATTGAATGGATTCATTTGATAGCAAAATTATGCCATTTACACTTAAGTTAGGCATACCCAAACACGATAAGTTATTAAAAAATGTTGATGTTGTTTCTTTCCCTTATTCGAAACGTACCACAAGCTTTCAATTCTCTTTGAAGCCTATCGTTAGCTCTAAACGACCTGTCTTGTTATGCCGATGGTTACTTCACATCTGATGGTGGGGTCCAGCATAAATCTTGTATCCTTCTTACGGCCAATAACAATTATTATTCTATTGTACTTTTGCTTTTAACACGAGGAAGACACGAAAACATGGTTCGCGTAACATTTCTGAAATGTTACAGATGCATCTTAAATCTATGTCGGTGATTCCCTTCTTAATTTTGGTGTTTAAACGGAGCTAGGTTATCAGACACTCTAGAGTGGTTGCAGCATACAGTCTCACACAAGAGCAACCTTTGACTCCACCTATTTGTGCTTGACTACTCCCTTTCATGTGTACTTCTGGATAAGTTGTTCATAAAATATGGTGATTAGACACTTTCGCAATCAACCAGCAAGTTCATTTTGTTTTTTCCATGCATCCGCTTCAGGCTCAATTCTCAAGTATTCCTTTGGTTCCTAACTAGTAAATCACCGTCTTCATCGTTACCACCATCTTCATCATCACCGTAATGAAAACCTCATTCGTTGTACAAACACAAATTACGCACCAAGTCACATTGCCTTCAAGCAATCCTTGCACTCTCTGTATACAGGGTCTTTCATATAAAGTAAGAACGCCAAGCGGCGGGTTTGTTATCCGCTAGTGTGGTGGCCTTGACCGAGCTTGTGGCAAGCCGTGGCCCCCTGCTCTAAGCGTGTGTACAATTCTCTATGAAATATTACCTTATAAAAGTTGCTGGAAGTGTCGTCCTTCCTGGGTTATACAGGCATTGTGTCTGGTAACCACATTTTGGCTAACGCGAGTGGGTCATGCCACTGTATTTTTTCTGATTTTTTATTTAGTGTTTTTTATTGAGCACTGAACCAGTAGTGTCAGAGTTATTTACAATTACGTGAATCTGTGTTAGTGAAGGTGGCACTTCATCAGGAAATTGCTGAACAAATGTATCACGTACCCGCCGAGCCGAATCGTAATTAAAATAAATTTTACATACAAAAATACGATGTTGCAATGATAACTGTCTCAACATATTAGCAGCTGTGGTTCAGACTGGCGACTGACAACACCTCCACGCTTATTGCAAGGTCAAGTTTGTACTATGCGCGCGCTTTCAATACTACAGCAGGGGGCCGTGGCGCGTCACAAGCTCGGTCAAGCCGGCTTCAGCAGCGAATGACAAAATCGCCGCTCGCCGTTCTTACTTTATATGAAAGACCCTGTATATGTGGCACGGTGTCCCTACATGATGATTACTATACTTTGGATGTTCATTCACTGAAAATTGCGAAATTAGCTTCGAGGTTTTCCTATGCCCAGAACATAGAATGCTCTGAAAATCAAATGTTCTTAAATACGATGTGTGGATTACATATAAATATGTAATTGGATTAACTCACGACAGCTACTTGTAGCATTGGCCTTTGAGAATATTTTACGGAAGCTATTGTAACAACTCTACGAGGTGAGTTTCTCTCCGTGTTCCCATATGAATGATCGAATTGCAGAATAAGAATGTAGAAAAAAAAAAAGGAAAACTTGTGCTCACTGACCTGGTGCAAGTCCTCAAAATGAACACCCCTTTGATGACTTAGGTATCATCGATACCATTTCAGTACCTCAAACCGAAATTAAATATCTTGGCAGGCCAGGGAATCAAACCCTGACTTTGTTAGCCGCTACACCACAAGGTGATCTCTTTCATTGTCAGCGCAATCTATTGCACGATGCCATGTAATTTCAGCACGATCTATAATAGTACACCTTTCTTCGTATTTTTGGCATTACAGTGCCCCTGGTAAGTTAGAGAGATGGTTCGCATACCATAACCAAAGAGCCGAATAGTTCCAAAAACCAACAAACAACCGAAAGAAATACCGACAAGCTGGTAGAAAGACAGACAACAGATTTTGTAATTTTCAGAGCAAAATTGTTTTACGATGAAGAGCACTCTTGGTCTCCATACTGTTGAAATAATGAAAATTGTCCTAAAACTTCAAAAGTTAGAAGGATTTCATGTCAACTTGCTTATTTTGCCGTATATTTTATGTGTAGGTAAATTCCATGAGTTATTGTTTCAGGCGATGTTGAAAATACGAATAAAAGACATAAATTACCTCAGATTGCGACGGAATATTGTTCAGTTTAAAAACCTGATAAATTTACTAACGCACGTTTCTCGAATTCACATATCCCTGAACAGCACCAATCTAATCAGTTGGTGAATTCAGAATCTTGTTATTGAAATACTGTAGACTATAGTTTTATAGTCCTAATGTAGTTTTTTTGTTCTACCCGTAATTATTTAGGTTGCTATGAGGAAGGGGATATGGTGAGACAGTTTCCTTGTAGGAATGATATTACGGATAGATGCCCTTCATGACGTCAATCTAATTAGAGGATTTAATGTCAAATGAAATTAATGAGGCAAGGTATGAAATGGTTGTGTGTGGTATTTCGAGTTCGGTGTAGTCTGACCATGCACGTTAGCGTGTGTAGCTACGTCGGCTGGTTTGTGACAGTATGTCAACAAATTTAAAAAATATATTTTAACACTCCTGATTCCATACCGGCCCTGTTACTGTCACATGCATGATTACCAATATGCTTGATTCTATTTTTAGGATTATTATATCTCGCTGCACCTGCTACATCACCCAAAAAGTAGGGGCAGATGACCTCGTAGTTTCTCTCCATAAAACAACAATAACTAACCCAACAAGTAATTCCGCGAAGAATTATACAGCCTATTTTCATATATCCTACTTATGTTAATTGCCTCTATCAACATACAAAAGTTCAGTTTGATTGCTGTAATAGATTCGCAGATATTGAGAACCGGCTAAATATTGCGCATGATCGCCATGTTGGATTTTTTATCTGTAGGTCTTAGAGTTATGTACTGTTACGTGAAGTGTATTGTGTACGTGTAGTATTCAAACTTCAATCGCATGATTAGGACACAAGAAGTAAAAACGAGATTTTAAAATTTCGCACAGCTGCCATCTTATGGTTATGGAAACAAATGAAAAAATTAGATGCCAGTGGATCAACATTTGTAGAAGGATTTACTGTACCAAGTGTCACTGCACTCGGATGGTCAAATTGCGAGAAACGACCATGTGAATATGTATACTTCGCGTCGCCGCCATGTTGGATTTGTGATCACCAGGTTATTGAAAGTCCTATAGGTGAACGTATGCTCACAGCCCCAATGAAGATTAACAAATTTAGTTTGATTGCTGTAATAGATTCGTAGATATTGAGATCCATCTAAATATTTCGGATGGTCGCTATGTTGGATTGTTATATGACAGGCCATAGAGTCACGTACCATTAAAGGAAACTTATTTCAAGGGTTCATTACTCAAACTCTCACTTCGATCGCATGATTACGACACAAGAAATAAAAACTTAATTTTAAAATTCGCACACTCGCCATCTTGAGGTTATGTAAACAATTGAACTTATATAGATACCAGTGCATTACAACGTGTATAAACATTTCCTGTACCAAGTTTCATTGCGTTTGGATAATTAAATCGCGAGAAAGGTCTATTTAAAATTTTCAAATTCGCTTGGCTGCCATATTCGTTTTTTAGTTAACCGGTTTTTGAAAGTCCTATAGATGAAATTCCAGTAGTGCCCTTTATCTCCGTACAAAATTTCAGGGTGATATCGCTAATAGTTTCAGAGATATAGAATGCCGGTGAAATATTTCGCACAGCCGCCTTCTTGAGGTTATGTAAACAATTGAATGAAGTTAGATGTCTGTACATTACAATGTGTATAAACATATACTGTACCAAGTTGTATTGCGTTTGGTTGGTTAAATCGTGAGAAACGTCTATTTAAAAGTCGCAACTTTGCTTGGCCGCCATGTTGGTTCTGTAGTTATCAGGTTTTCAAAAATCACATTGGTGAACTTCTAGTAGTTCCCTTTATCACCGTGAAATATTCCAGGGTGATATCGGTAATAGTTTCGTAGATATCGAATGCTGGTAAAATATTTCGCACAGCCGCCATGTTGGATTGGTGGGATGTAACAAAATTTGAAGGGCACGGTCGGGGTGGTGTGGAATAGTGCTATGAACTTACCGAGTTTCATTGCAATCGTTCTAGCGGTTTAGAAGTTATTGGGGGGGGCACACACCATTTCACACACACAGACAGACACACTGACAAAAGGTGATCTCATAAGCTTATTTTTTCATAAATGAAAATAGGCTAAAAAGTATGCAACTTCTTGTATCCTTGTTGCAGATCTGGTTCATGTACGTCCAAATATCATGTTTCATACGTCTTCGGTGTGTTTCTTTAAGGAGTGACTTTCCCACTATGGTATGTTTGTGCTCCCCAGGCACAAAAGACGTTATGAGCACGGCAGACCACAAGCATATGACAAAATGTTGGCTCCAGTGCGCCTAGTGTCCAGGCTCTGCGCTCAGTACTAAACGTACTGCAGCACCCCGTCAAATGGACAGTGCTTGTGCGACTAAGTGCTACAGTGCTAGTCTGATGTCGTGCTGCACTGCTCAGAAATAGGCAGAATAGGGCTGCGCTTCACCTGCTAGCACTGCTTCACCTTGCCCATTGCACCGCCCTGGTGCACACACACGGACAAAAGGTGATCTCATAAGCCTATTTTTTCATAAATGGAAATAGGCTGAATACGAGATTTTAAAATTTCGCACAGGCGCCATCTTGTGGTTATGAAAACAATTCAGTTTGATTGCTGTCATTGATTAGTTGACATTGAGAATCGTCTAAATATTTCTAAATATGTGTAGACCATTGAGCTATGTACTATTAGATGACGATTATTGCGTACGGTAGGTTCATTTTTCAAACGTTGGCTACGATCGCATGATTAGGACACAAGAAATTAAAACTTAATTTTTAAATTTCACACAGGCACCATCTTGCGATTATGTAAACAATTGAGTTGAATAAGATATCAGTGCATTACAAGGTGTATAACATTTGCTATACCATTTGACGGCGCTCGAATGGTTTAATCGCGAAAAAAAAAAAGATCTATTTTAATGTATAAACTTCGCTTGGCCCCCATGTTCGTTTGTTACTTAACAGGAATTTTGAGAGTCCCATCTAGTAGTTCATTTTGTCACCGTACAAAATGTCAGGGTGATATCTGTAATAGTTTCGGAGATATGGAATGCCAGTGAAATATTTCGCACAGTCGCCATGTTGGATTGGTGAGCTGTAATAAAATTTGAAGATCACGGTCGGGGTCGGACAAAATAGTACTATGACTTTACCGAGTTTCATTGAAATCGCTCCAGCCGTTTATATTTTATTAGGGGACACACACACATACGCACACACACGGACTAAATGTGATGTCATAAGCCTATTTTTTCATAAATTAAAATAATAAAGAAAGCATTTCATTCGGTGGACGCGAATTTCGTGTTGACCGACTGAATAGCTTTCTTCATTAGAAATAACCATCACTGAAAAATGGCTTCTATCACTACTAAATGAAAATAGGATACCAAGTAAACGAAAAGCAAGAACGGGAGGTTTCATTTAGGAAAGAAATACTCTTATTGGTCACAAAGGAGTGAAAGTTTGGTGTGTAGGTTACACTTTGCCTTATATGGCAACACTGCGAGAAGGTGAGTTCGATTCCCATCTTAGCTATCTTAGAGTGTTTTTCTGGGGTTTCCCACTTTCACTCCAGGAAAATGCGTGGATAGTTCCTAAGTCAAGGCCATTGCCAACTCCAAAAATAACAAAGTTTATCAGACTTCAACTACATGGGACTGATGAACAATAGGCTATGTTCCAAACCCCTATATGAAGCAACAAGAAATATTTCGAATCAATGGGATCCATCGTATTGATTTTAGGAAACATGTTTCTAACGTAGGCTACAATATGACCGCGATCGAAACGAGCCAGGTGCCTTGCCCTGTCTGATGGGGCACGCGCTCAGATTGAAATCATTATGTTGATTATTATTGATATTTCAAGAAGTAATTATACTATGTTTGAATAAATAATTGGCCTGGAATTACATATGGCCCAGCATCGTCAGTTCACGGTCACCTTCCATGCTTGTCCGGGAAGCGGGCAAATAGACACTTCCATAACGTTATTGACGAGATTCTTTTCTGAAATAACGGAATCAATTTCTCCGCTTAGAATAATGTTACTAATAGCGCATAGCTGGTAAAAATCGCATGGATACCGTTATTAGACTTATAACGTTGTTGGTGGGTTCGCATTTCAAAATAACTGAATTAATTTTTCTGCCCTGAATAACGTTATTGATAGCGTATGGCTGGTAAAATTCGCTCGTATACCGCTACTAGACTTATAACGTTATTGGTGGGTTCGCATTTCTAAATCACGGAATTATTTTTCTGCCATGAATAACGTTATTGATAGCGTATGGCTGGTAAAATTCGCTCGTATACCGTTACTAGACTTATAACGTTATTGGTGGGTTCGCATTTCTAAATCACGGAATTATTTTTCTGCCATGAATAACGTTATTGACAGCGCAAAGCTCGTAAATATCGCTCGTATACCGTTACAAAGCTTATAACGTTATTGGTGGGTTCACATTTCTAAATAACGGAATTAATTTTTCTGCCCTGAATAACGTTATTGATAGCGTATAACAGGTTAAAATCTCTCGTATACCGTTACTGGGCTTATAACGTTATTAGTAGGTTTGCATTTTGAAATAACCGAATCGACCACTCTGCCTGAATAACGTTATTGATGGCGCGCAGCGGGTCAAAATCGCTGTCATACCGTTACTAGACTTATAACGTTAATAACGGGAGCGCATTTTAAAATAACTGAATCTTTTCCTCTGCTGGTTATAACGTTAATAGCACAAACCAGGGAAAATTATAACCCCTTATTTCGTTGCCGCACTAAAAACGTTATTCATATACCATTTGTTTTGGGTACGGAAGCAGTAACGTAACAAAAATTAATTCGTTATTTCTGACAATTCTGTTACGTTATGAAGCCTTGGTCAACACCGAGCGGTGCAGTCGATCTCTCTATAAGTTATATAACAAGAAGTTCCGTGACGAACTAAAGAGCCTACTTTTCTTAAAATTTAAGATTCATGCCAATGATTAATCTATATGGATCTATCTAGAATAATGACGAAATTAAGTTGGTAATATCGAAATGTCCAATTAAGTTCGAAATATACCTGGCATAATGTAGCATAATGGAGCACTACAGTTGGCAGCCCTGGTGACACTATATTCTTAGTTCCATCTCTTCAAGTACTGAATACAATATTTGGTTGAAGTCCAATGGATAGCATGGACGTTACATGCAGTTAGACATTGGATCTATCAGTGGGCGTAAAATCATGTTGGCAACAATGTCATTCATGTGTTGGTCAGAAATAATATGATCTATTGTTGTGCCAATTTTGAATGAAATCCATTGGTTAGTATAAAAGTACTTGGATTTTAAAATTGGACCTATCAGCAGGCTTAGAATCATCTTGGCAGCACTGACGTATATTAGTTACTCCAAATTAATTTAGAATGTCATGTATTATACGAGTGCATAGTTTATAGCTATCGGCTTGCATACTTTCTGATATATTGGTATTTGGATACAAGAAATTGAGAGCATTCATTAACAGTTGGCAGGCCTGATGGCTCTTAAGAATAAACTCCGTCATATCTGTTTATATACACATAGTACATACGAAATTTGGTTGAATTCCAATTGATAGTGTAGAAGTTATATGCATTTAAAATTTTGACCTATCAGCAGACTTAGAATATTTTTGGCAACACTGTCATGTATGTCCTCCTGGAAATTAAATTGAAATATTATTATCTATACGTGTGCCAATTTTGAAGTAGCTCCCATGCATACCTTCCAAGATATCCAACATGGAGCTCAAATTTCAATTGCGATTTTTCAGCAGTTGGTAGCACGGACATCATTTTCAAATACGACATTGAGATATTCAGGTATAGGTCTTTACTCCTACCAAATTTTGTTTCGATTGCTGCGGCCGTTTAGGAGTTGATAGGGACACACACACACACACATCCAGACAGACAGACAGACAGACAGACACACATTTGCCCGGATCGATCTCATAAGTCTACTTTTTCCTCATTTTTGCAAAATGTGAAAAGTAGGCTAAAAATGAAAGTTTGCCTGTTTTTTCTGAATTTCTTCGGAAATTTGAGTTATTTACGCGTTTCAGACTGTTTTACGATGGATGCGCGCGAAAGTATTTTTTTTTTGTCTGTCTGTCTCTTTGTTTGTTTGTTTGTGGACAACTTCGTTCCCTTATAACTCGAGAACGGCTGGGTGTATCAACGTAAAATTTGGTACAGATATCCATCAGAGGCACGACACTAATCATTGATGTAACTCTTCTCCGTACCTCTCATAAAAGGTGGCAACCCCCTTAAAATACGAGGCACGTCCAGAAAGAAAGTTCCGTTTGGTAATAAAATTAAATTGTGTACAGATACAGAAAAGCCTCCGTGGCTTAGGCGGCAGCACGCCGGCCTCTCACCGCTGGGTCCGTGGTTCAAATCCCGGTCACTCCATGTGAGATCTGTGCTGGACAGAACGGAGGCAGACAGGTTTTTCTCCGGGTACTCCGGTTTTCCCTGTCAAAATTTCATTCCAGCAACACTCTCCACATCATTTCATTTCATCGGTCATTCATTTAATCATTGCACCAGAGGAGTGCGTCAGGCCTCGGCAGCCGGCACAGTTCATATCCTCGCCGCTAGATGGGGGCTTCATTCATTCCATTCCTGACCCGGTCGGAGACTGGAAGCAGGCTGTGGATTTTCATTTACAGATACAGAAAAAATATTTATTGCACAACATTCTACACCTCTTAAACTACTTTTCCACAAAGCTGCTGAACTTTTGCAGGCATTTGCCATAGCGTGGCACAAGTTTTTGGATACCTTCTTCATAGAAGTTTGCCGCCGACCCGTAAATGAGAGTGAAGACTCCCCTGTAAGATATCCTACTGTTTGGCCATCCCTGTTGGCAAATTGCGTATGTGGTCAGGAGAACTCCTAAACATACGCAGTTCTCCTGGTAAGCATGCAATTTGCCTAACAGTGGTGGCCAAGCGGCAGGATATCTTACAGGGGAGTTTTCTCTCTCGTTTACGGGTCGGCGGCAAACTTCTATGAAGAAGGTATCCAAAAACTTGTGCCACGTTATGACAAATGGCTACAAAAGTTCGTCAGTTATGTGGAAAAGTAGTTTAAGAGGTGTAGAATGTTGTGCAATAAATAATTTTTCTGTATCTGTACACAATTTAATTTTATTACCAAACGGAACTTACTTTCTGGACGTGCCTCGTACATGCTGAAATAGGCGTAGAACGACGAGTCAAAGCTCATTTTCAGCCCCTCAATGTGAGAGGCAAACCTCGGGGCCCGAAAAACCACATTTTCAAGCCCTAAAACCAACCGTTTTTGAGATATTCCCAGAAAACTAATTTCATTTAACAAACTAATGAACGAATGCAAGCCGGTAACCATGGCAACAGATTCTCAGAGGTCCATCTATTGGTGTAAGACTCAATGCAATTCCATTAATTACATTAGTGCGAAAGTTTGCAAACGACTAGAAGCTTATCGCTGAACCAAATTAAGCTGTAAAATTCATCAATACGTATAATGCGCTTATGGGGGCCAAGAGGTACTCTTGAATTTTTTCACGCGCTTTACACCTGCGGGTGTGGTAGGTCTTCTTCTTCTTCTTCTTCTTCTTCTTCTTCTTCTTCTTCTTCGCGAATGGGTCTCTTAGGACCACGCGGAATCAACAATGGTTAGCCTTCTTGCAGCCCAGTACTCCTTCATACGCAACGAATGGGTTTGCTTCCGTTGTGCAGACCAGATATGGTGGTATGGCCGTCTTTCTTCCTCCTCGAAACCCCGTGTGAGTGCAAGTGTTCTGATGACATTTCGGTCTAGGAGATTTGGCGATCCTAATTCTTGCAAGTCTTTTTCAGTCTGTTTGTACCAATTTGATCTAGTTGTTTTGTTTTTCAAGCATGTGTGAATTTTGTGAGTTAGTCTATTTGGGTCCATTCTTTCCAGGTGCCCCAAGAATTGGATTCGTCGCATACGCATTTTGTCTGTGATTTTGGAGATGGTTTTATATATTTCAGCATTTGGCTTTGGAAGATGAACACCATCTTTGATTCTCGGCCCTAAGATTTTCCTCATTATTTTACGTTCCTTCACTTCCAACTGATCTCGAAGTGTTCTATGTTGAAGAGTGAGAGTTTCTGAAGCGTAGAGAGCTTCGGGCCCGATCACTGTTGTATAATGTTGAATTTTGCATTTCCAGGAAAGACTCTTTTTGTTGTAAGTATGTTTCGTTAACTGAAAAGCAGTTTCCATTTTTTGAATTCTTGTTGTAATGGACCTCTTTTCATTACAATTGTCGGTAATCCATTCACCCAAATATTTAAATTCCTTCACACGAGATATATGGTCAGTACCAATTTCAATTTCAGATTGGGCATTCTTTATACTTGTCATAAATTTTGTTTTATCAAATGAGATTTGCAATCCAATTTTCTTTGCTTGTTCTTGTAGAAGTTCAAGTTTGTATTGCGCATCAGAGATGTTTTGGGCAATTAATGCCATGTCATCAGCAAATGCCAAACAGTCTAAATCTATGCCTTTAAGTTTTGGTCCTATCCTATGCGTCGGTGCACCTGCTTTTCGCCATTCTCGTACAACCTTCTCTAGTGCACAATTGAAAAGCAACGGGGACAATCCATCTCCTTGTCGGACTCCTGTGTCAATGGGGAATTCTCTGCTCAGTTCTCCCATAAATTTAACCTTAGATTTGGTTTCCATGAGTGTTTCCTTAATAATATTTGTTGTCTTTTGATCTAATCCAAATTCTTTGAGTATTTTGAAAAGGGATTCACGGTCGATGCTATCATACGCCTTTTGGAAGTCAACAAATGTAATGACATAGTGTTCGTTCGATGTATTGCGGACATATTTCATTGAGTTTTTTAAATTGATAATATGTTCCACACACGACCTGCCTTTCCTGAAGCCACCTTGGTATTCGCCGATTACTGGATCCAATTGAATTTCTGCACGATTCAGGAGAGCTTTAGACAAAACTTTGTATGTTATGGATAGTAATGAAATTCCACGATAATTGTTGGGATCCGTCCGATTTCCTTTATTGTGCAAGGGATGTATGAGTGCCATCTTCCAGTCAGCGGGGATTTTTTCAGTTCGCCAAACTTCTTCTAAAATTTCTTGGAGTTTTACAATGAGATTTTCTCCTGCATTTTTCCACAACTCGGCAACAATTTGGTCTTCCCCCGACGCTTTGTTGTTTTTCAATGATTTAATTATCTCTCTTATTTCCTGAACGTTGGGTGGATACGAATCTTGGTTTTGTTGCGTGTGGATAAAAGTGAATGTTTCTTGAGGTTTCTCACAATTGAGCAATACCGAAAAGTAGTTTGCAAGGATTTCACAGTTTTCTGTGTTACTATGAGCAATATCCCCATGTTCATTTTTGAATTGAAGTGATGGAGGGGAATATTTAGTGAGCTTCTGGCGAAAAGTTCTATAGTAGTTTCTAGAATTATGATGTTTGAAGTCAGCTTCTATTTCTTGTAATATTTTGTTGTCATTCTGCTTGCGAATTCTTCGTATTTATTTTGTGACTGTTCTTCTGACATCCTTGAGATCTTGCAGAGTCTTAGGAGTTTTGTTGCAAGACCAATTGTGCCATGCCTGTTGCCTGAGCCTTACAAGGTCATCACATTCGGCTGTCCACCACGGATGTTTGCGTGTTCTCCTGTGTGGTGCTATTTTCTCGGCTGTTTTTATTAATCCTGCTTGGAGCTGTTGCCAGTTTTGTGGATTCAATTGTTGAGTCTCGTTTTTAAATTTATCATTACCTTGAATATTTTGAACATCATATTTACGGGGTGGGATTTTCTGAGAGAATCGCCTTTTCTCTGGAATAATATTTAATGAAAATTTTGTAGGGTAATGGTCAGAATCCAGAGCTAACCCCTTAAGGACTTTAAGTTTCATTATTTCGAGAGTATTTACTCTGGAGATCAGCACATGGTCCAATTGATATTCTCCTAACAGTGGGTTAGGTGACACCCACGTCTTGGACTGAGAGGTTTTCTTTTTGAAAAATGTTGATTTGAAGAATAAGTCATGGTTCTTGCAGATTTCAAGAAGACGCATACCATTCCGATTGGTCTGATTATGTCCTGACCATTTACCTACCCAATATCTATATTTCTTTTCTTTGCCAATTTGGGCATTAAAATCACCCATAAGTATTTTAACATGATTCCTTGGGATTCTTTGAAGTATATCATCTAATTGGTTCCAAAATTCTTCGACTTTTCCTACAGCCTTTCTGTTGGTGATATTAGTTGGGGCATGTCCATTAATGAGAGTGTAAATTTTGTTTGCTGATTTTATTGTCATGGTGGAGAGACGACCGGAGGGAGAGTGGAAGGTTGTAACTGAATCAAGTAAGGAATGATGGACTATAAATCCAGTACCAAATTGTGGGCAATTTTTCATAGCTCGTTCTCCTGGCTTCCCTTTGTAAATCCTGTAACCTTCAGAATTGAAAGGATATTCATCTGTAAATCTAGATTCTTGAAAAGCAATAATCTTGATTTTACGTTCTCGTGATTTGTCTAAAATGGATTTGAGTTTCCCCATCTTCAAGAGAGAATTTACGTTAAACGTCATTAGCCAAATCTTTGATTTAGGTTTAATTTTCTTACGGGGTGTCGAGGCACTCCGACTTACCTCATCGTACACGTCTGTGGTCTCCCCAGAATCCGAATAGACCACTTGCGGTTTTTCAACCGTGGGATTTGACCCACTGGGGTAAGTTGTTTTTGAACGTGCTACATCCATGTTGATTAACTTGGATTAGGGATTTGACTAGAATTGAGGTTCTAGTCGGGTTAAGCTCAGAGTTCCACTTCTGAGTGTTATTAATCAGCCGCCACTAACATGTGGAACAGACGCTGTCGGAGTATCGCCACTAACATGTGGAACCGTCATACCCCTAAGACTGATATATGGCCTCCATATACCTTTTACTCATTAACCCGAGCACTGGGTTGCCCCTTCCGCCAATTATGCTGTACCGAAAGTTACCTTCTCCACCATAAATGCCGTTGAGGTCTTCACCGTTACCCTGGTAAGGGGCCCATACATGGTACTACCAGTCGGGTCAACTGGACCATGGTTTTTTTAAGAGGTGTTACTCCTCTATCACTCACCTTTTGTCCTGGCTTGTGACAGGCAGAGCCTGGCTTCCCAAACAATGGGTCCAGGTCTATTATATTCCTATCCCTATATTATTAGTAGTAGTAGTAGTAGTAGTAGTAGTAGTAGTAGTAGTAGTAGTAGTAGTAGTAGTAGTAGTAGTAGTAGTAGTAGTAGTAGTAGTAGTAGTAGTAGTAGTAGTAGTAGTAGTAGTAGTAGTAGTAGTAGTAGTAGTAGTAGTAGTAGTAGTAGTAGTAGTAGTAGTAGTAGTAGTAGTAGTAGTAGTAGTAGTAGTAGTAGTAGTAGTAGTAGTAGTAGTAGTAGTAGTAGTAGTAGTAGTAGTAGTAGTAGTAGTAGTAGTAGTAGTAGTAGTAGTAGTAGTAGTAGTAGTAGTAGTAGTAGTAGTAGTAGTAGTAGTAGTAGTAGTAGTAGTAGTAGTAGTAGTAGTAGTAGTAGTAGTAGTAGTAGTAGTAGTAGTAGTAGTAGTAGTAGTAGTAGTAGTAGTAGTAGTAGTAGTAGTAGTAGTAGTAGTAGTATATTATGGCGTACAACGACGAGACAAAGCCCCTTGGTGCCAGAAACAAAACTCGGGGGCCCTAAAGGATCCTCGAAAACTACATTATAAGGCTCTAAATCCAACAGTTTCTGAAATATTCCCAGAAAACTAATTTAATTTAATTTAACAAACTAATGAAGGAATGCAAATCGGTAACCATGACAACATTATCTCAAGGGGTGGCAGCCAACTTTCCATCTATTTCTGTAAGAAGCAATGCCGCTCCATTTATTACATTTCTGTGAAAGTTTGCAAATGGCTATAAGGTTATCACGGAACCAACGCAGACTGTGTAATTCATCAATGCAATTAAGGGGGTCTAGGGGTAGCCTATAATTTTTTCACGCAATTTTCACGTGCGACGTATAGTACAGTAGGTCTATTATATCTCCAAACAGCAACATTATTTTCATAACTTCCTGAATTGAATCAGCATTTTTTGCGGCTTTTAGGAATTTGGGCCATTTGAGGCTAAAGAACCTGAATTTTCATGCACCACAAACCTTTATAATTTATGAAAGGGGTCTTCCTGTGTATGGGGACCTAACAGAGCATAGAGGGTCAGTTTTTATGTGACGTGTATTGCGTTTCGTCTACAAGGCTTTCAATTCTATTTCACGTCAGGAAGTACACGTTAGGTGAATTTAGTTTGAGAGCACATTTTAACTTTTTTTTTTTTGTCGCCATACGGGTTCATCGTAAGGATGATTTTGTTTGATATTGTGTGGTAGATATACCCATATTTGGATATCTGGGTAATACGTTGTAGACAATAGAATTGTCTGTGTCTTTGTATGTATCTTTATGTACGCCTATAACTCGTGTTCGGATGCTTGGTGCATCGTAAAATTAGGTATGGTAACCATGAGAGTCAATACACCAATCATTTATAAAATTCTTCACCGTACTTTTAATACAGTAGAAGGGTGGATATAGGGGAAAACTTCTCAAAATACATGATAGAATAGGCGAAATATACAAATTATCCTAGAAGGACGACCAAAGCATAATTATGCTGCACTTCCCAATGTGAGACACAAAATTCGGGAGTCTATAAAGGGTCTCCGTAAACCACATTTTAAGGCCCTTAAAAATTACAATGTGTGTGATATTCCCAGAAAACTAACTTCGTTCTGATAAACTTATGAAGGAATGACAAACCGCTAACCATTGCAACAGTAGCTCAGTTGATAATGTCTGGTGTTAACACCGAACACCGTTCGAAGAACGGGTACTTCTGCTAGTAATAAATAATTTTAAAAAACTGACGTGATGAGGAAAATAAGAATTTCATTTTATGGCCACATGACACAAATGAGCTGTGAGAGATTGACAAACATGATATTTACTGTACCTACTTTCTAGAGAAGAAAACCAAGGGGGCTTGGTTCACTTGTGAGGTAGGCAGAGATTTACAAGAAATAGGGATTTCATGTGCCGATGTGTAGGAGCGTGTGTAACTTAAGATGAAACTAACAACTCACTAGAGTTGCCTAGAAAAACCTTAGTAAGCTTAAAACAGGCATTACGTGGATGGAAGAAAGGAAGCAACAGCGTCAAGAATTCATGCAACAGTAGTGGGCGAAGCGAATATTACAGCTCGGCGCACAAACCAGTTGAAATAACTAGGTCCTTACTTGGCCGAAACGCAACAAGAAGAATAATAAGATAAAATATCAACGATTCAATGTTTTTAAGCGAAACGGAGGAACATGAACTTTTATATTATTGCACAGGGTTACGTTAGTGTAACCACCTCTTCAAGGAAATTCTAGGGTGATCTTATCTCAAGTTGTGCCATAATAGGCTATTTACTTCGGGACGGTTGATAATTTCCGTCACTGCAGCGCTGAAATAATTAATACCAAGATAACTCTGACGTGCAGTGGTGTGACGTACTGGTAATATTGTGGTAATAATAGGAGTTTGAATCCCCTTTTTATTTGCTGCACCCCACAGCGTAGCCATGCGCTTTAAATTGCACAAAGCGACCGTGATGGGGAGCTGCAAAGTCCGGAGATCGAATGTTTGAATCCCGGCACTGACAGTACTTTACCTCGGGCTTTTCCACACGTACTCCAGGCAAATGGCGGTATAGAATCTTACTTCAAGCTCCGGGGCATCTATCCCATCTCCAATCCTAATAATTAGAGTTACAGTGAATCAGGGGAAGATGCCTAACTATTTACATTGACTTTCTACATTGAAATATACTGTCAAGTTGGAAATTATTTTCTGTGGTTTCCCATCTTCCTTCCAGGCAAATGCCGGTGTTGGTCCCTAACTATAAGCCACAGCCGCTACCTTCCAATTTCTCGTCCTTACATTAACACTTTCCTCCCCAGACAACACTCTACACCCGACGGGACTTGTAGCTCACACAATTGGTGTCCGTATAGAAGCAGCTACAAAACTCCGGTGAGCCGAACATGTCCTCGGACATTCCCGGCACTAAAAGCCATACGCCAAAAAAAAATTAAAAAAATAAAATAAAATAAATAATAATGATGCAGGCAAACCCGCCAACCTGGGCCCAACCTTTGGGAAGCCAGGCTCTGCCTGTCACAAGCCAGGACTAAGGGTGAGTGATAGAGGAGTAACACCTCTTTAAAACACCTTGGTCCAGCTGGCCCGTCTGGTAGTACCTTGTATGGGTCCTTTGCCAGGGTTACAGGTGAAGATAGACAACGGTTTAGAAGGCGGAAGAGGACCTCGCGTTCCAACGGCGGATAAAGCGGAGGAACTATCTTCAAGCTCCGGGGCTTACAACCTTGGTTCTACTAACGGGAAGGAGCAATCCTACCCACATATATCTTAACACTCAAGCATCATGGAAAGTCGTCAAAAGGAAGACACTACCCCAGGTGGTAACTGTTTAAGGGAATCCACCGCTCCTAGGAGTGCACGCAAGCCTTTGGATTCTGGGGAGCTTGCAAGTAGATGCTTAAAGAATACTAAATTGAAAACGAAACAGAAATATTATTTTGGAACGTTAATTGTCAACTTATTCCTCAAAGTTGGTAAACACAAGGAACTGACAAATATGATGGACGAACATAACATCTCAATCCTGGCCTTGCAGGAAACACGGTATCAGGACGAAGATGTAATGGACATTGAGGGCTATAGGGTCTATAAAGGAGAGAACAGTGAAGATATGCAAGAATATGCCAACGCTTGGAACAGCTTTCGCTGTAAATAAGAAGGTAATCAGTGCCGTTGTGGACTTGCTCTAGCCCAACAGAAAGACTATCACTCCTAACTCTACGCTATGGTAACAAAGGCTATACCCTGATCAATGCACATGCACCTATTAATGAAGACAACAGGCGTAATCCAGAGAAAGTTGAACAATTTTGGGACCTTATAGAGGAGGAGATGGAGAAAATACCTATAAAGAACATCAAGGTTTTATTGGACGACTTCAACGCCCAACTGGGAATAGAAGCATGATATAGATCGACAGTAGGAAAATATCCTGCTCACAGAATGACCAACAAAAATGGAACAAGGTTTGTCGAACTATGTAGAACGTTTGATCTTCAGATAAAGTCAACTTTCTATAAACACAAACCAAGTAAACCGAAGACCTGGCAATTTGAAAGGAGAGAAACAAATCGATCACGTGGCAATATCCAGGACAGCAATGAAGGACATTATGAATGTTAAAGTTCAGAGAGGGGCCAAATTTGATTCAGATCATTATCTCTCCAAGATTAAATGAATTTCATTCCTTTTAGAAAGGCTCCGAAAGCTGGAAATAAATTTCACAGATATGATGTGACAAAACTTAAGGTTGATCAAGAAGTATTGAAGCAATACCACCAGCAATTAACATTTAAATCCAAGAATTGGACTGACATTGCCTCCAAGATCCAACAAGCAGCCAATGTTTCAATCTTGACAGCACAGAAGCGTAAACACAGATGGTGGAACAAGACCTGTGATAGTGCATGTGCACAAAGAACAGATGCCTGGAAGAAATGGAACTCAACGAAGAGACAAGACGATTATAACTCGTTTTGTGACAGTCGGAAAGATGCAGCCCGGGTTTTCCGAATTGTAAGGCGATCATATGAAAAACAACAGATGGAACAAATTGATCAGGATTTCCGGAAGAATAATGTCAGGGACTTCTATCAAACTTTCAAGTCTAATCTGAAAGGGTATCAAGCACCGAGTTTGTGCTTCAGAGATGAAAATGGAAAGTTAGGTCTGAACAACAAGGAGAACTGTCATATATTGGCTGAGTACTTTAAGAAATTACTCAATTGTGATGAACCCAAACATAGGCTACTCATAAACCGTCCTACTCAAGTAATGGCCTACTCTCATACACCTTCTAAGACAGAAATTAAAATGATTATCGATGGTCTAAAGAATAATAAAGCAGTGTGAGAGGATTCCATTGTGGCAGAGCTTCTAAAACTGGCGAATGAAGACACTCTGAATATATTAGCTGAGATCTTTGCGGAGATATGGAGAACTGGTAGGATACCCACAGAGTGGCAGTCTGCATTAATCCACCCTCTCCACAAAAAGGGGGATAAGAAGGACGTTAATAATGACAGGGGCATATCAATTGTATCTCTTCCCTATAAGATCCTATCCAAAGTACTCCTGAACAGAATTGAAGAACAACTTGATAATCAGATTGGTGAGTACCAGGCCGGTTTCAGAAAGGGACGTTCTTGTCCGGAACAGATTTTTAACCTGAAAAACATCATTAGGTATAAGACGATAGGCAGTGTACCCATGTGAGTAATCTCGATGGAAAATATGCTTCTGCCTCCAGCTAGCTTCAGGACTCGAGGGTGTACCGTTCTCCCACTGAGCAGTCGCATACTTTGGATTTGAGGCTAAAAGGTATCAACTCTACAATGATAAGGCACAACTCTATTCTAAAACTTTAATTCAGTAAATAAAATCATGGCTTTAAACAAACAAACAATCCCCATAACCAAAAAACAAAGCAAACACAAATTTACTTCCACAATCCACTAATAGGAATATAATATAATCATAATAACATCATATCATACCACAAACCTTTACCCTTATGTGAACTTCACAAAGATATTCTAGTGCGCTGATGCACTTACCGCTTCAGAAACAAACTGTACATTGACACTACTGTCATACGATGTGACTTCTTTAATTTCACAAAATTACTGATTCATTAAACCTTCTTAATTTGACAATTATGTGTACCGTGTGTGTTTTTTGATCTTTCTTTTCAAACCGAATGCTTTACATGCATTAGCCTATTCTGGTGTTGCACAGCACAACTACGTGCAACTCCATAATTATGTAAGCTACCCCTACTCCACTATTTATATAGTTCCACTGCATGCCGTCTTGTGATTTCATATTAAAATGTTATGTTATTGCTGTGTCGGATGGTACAATTAGACTACCTTGCGCGCGTAGCCTTTGGAATCTAGTAACCAACTTCAGAAAAAGTTGTCAGTGACAGTGCAAATGTAACGTCTAACCATTCGTTAGATAGCTAAAATTATGAACCATCAGGGTGATATATAATTATCAATGTGTTCTTAAACCACATTGCTTCATTACTCAACATGACAATATTTTATTTCAAGTCATTAACAGGGTCTAAAATCTGTTCTTATCAACTTGCCTTCACGGTTCGCCTTGACCGTCTCCAGACCCTCTCCCCGAGCGGTCTGTACACAATAGAAGTGGGATGGGTTTCCACCCTAACTCGACCCTCGCTTTTATGTTTGAAGGCTTACTTCCAAAGCATTGTAAGATTTTACAAGACAATACTGTGCTCCCAATGGCACACATATCTCAATGGATTTTAACTGAATATTATGCACACAGGTAGTGAATGAGCTTTATATTTATTCCTACTCCGAGGATACTAATTACTGGCACCAAACTAGGCCCATTTCAACATGAAGGTACGAGGTTCGTAAAACATTGGTCTAGTAGGCAGCCGGTGTCTTAAATAAAATATGCGGTCAGTCCAAGCTGCCGACATTGAGGTTCGCTTCAACAAGCCGAATCACTCAACAATAAGTTCTCGGGAAATCATAGTGTCGAGGTGTCCAACGTTTGCCTCGCAGCTATCATGGGATTCTAATCCGGAACATTTCATCCATCATCAGAGTTAGGGTCCAACACTAAACACTCTGGCACAAAGTATATCTCCGCTTACGCCCCCGGCGTAGGAGATTTCATACTTAGAATAGGATTTCATACTTAGAATAGACCTCCTAGCTCCTTACCTAATGTTACGACCTACGACCTATAGTAAGTGAAATCTATCAATTACTCTACAAGCTTCTCACATAAGCTGCAAATTCAATTCACTAAAAGCTCTTCCATTCCTGGCATAATTATATTCCCATTAATACAATATAT
Source organism: Meconema thalassinum (assembly GCA_946902985.2). Lineage (NCBI taxonomy): Eukaryota > Metazoa > Arthropoda > Insecta > Orthoptera > Tettigoniidae > Meconema > Meconema thalassinum. The sequence goes on along the minus strand of OX336394.1, from coordinate 194,106,069 downwards.
CCTGATATCAAACTCTTTCTTTAATCCCGTAATGTAATCTTACTGTATAATCTTACTGCTTGGATCGATAAGTCTTGCAATTAGCGTAACTATTACTTGTTTACAACAATTACCTGATGCGTTCATTAATACCTTTGATATTCATAATGGTTATTATTATTATTCTCACTGACATAAATTACCAAAATCATTCCTCAGTATTATTATCATTATTCTCACTGACATAAATTACCAAAATCATTCCTCATCATTATTATTATTATTCTGACATACATTACCAAATCCGACACAACTAAACATCTCAAACTCGAACAACTGTGCTCGTAGCATTTACATAACTGATTGCCATCTTAATTAATAGTGGTAATGATTACTCCACTTATTGATGCAAATTAACATCTCAACTCTATAAAACTCAATACAATAATGATTAAATCTGGAGGGTCTACCTCCTAATCTGATTCTTACTGGCATCTTTAATGAAATCGCATACCATGCAGTGGCTTATATTCTCTAATTAACCATAATTTGTGGGGTACTCACATATATCTAGGCTCCTCATGGTGGCTTCAACCAATCATATCCTTCCAAGTCGCCTGCCATGTGCAGGTTTAACGAGACATATTTATCTTGAATACACACATTTTATGACACATAACTTCCGTTAACCACACGGCACTCTGCATTTCTATAAGGAAGCTATTGCTCCCAAACATGTGACACTTTATAACACTTATAAAACCACTACTTAAAAGATATTTTACATATGCTTTATACATAACACACGTCACTTTGTACACTTTTCATTGCTTGAAATTCCCTAGCAAAGGTATCAAAATTGCAGGTGTCGACGGCATCTCCCGTGCTCCTACCAACTCCTGATTGAAAGTCTGGTTTACCTGCCCTCGGAATTCACCAACAGTTTTTATCCATACTCCTACGGTAAGCTTCCTGCGTCGCATAGATATGCTAACTTCCGTCCTGAGCGTGATTATTTGGTATCCTTAAGACATTACCAAATACTTCGTAAAGTTTCTCCCAGCGCATTCAAGCGTAATTAGACATGAATGATTAGTCGCATTTGATACATTGCGCTGAACACTGTCCATAACTTTACACAGATTATTATTATTATTATTTACAATAGTTCTGCCACTCATCTTACACGGTGCTTCCTAAGTGAACACGCCATTGTTCGTACTGCTTAGTCTACCTGCAGCACGCCTATTATTAATAAAAACTTATTAAATGCTTCACTCAAATGTAGAAATCTTTGTTCGCGCGTCCTTTCATGAGCCGGACCAACATATGTTCCGCCATGACGACTGTTTGCGCCTCTCTTGCCAAACTGTGACAAACTGGTGTGAGACGGGCTCCAACAAGTGTAAGACTGACGTGAAAACTGACTGCTTGCTGCATGAAGACTGACCTCTCTGCTAAGGGTCGCCCTCCTTATATTGGTTTCACACAAAAAGTAGAGCGAAATCTTCCCGCGTGATCTCGGCTCCTCTCCCAGCATGATTCTGGTCTCCAAACCATGTTCATTGGATCCCTTTTTCTTCACTGATCCCAGAACTATCTGCGTGCAAAAGAATCGCTCGGCCAATTAATTAATATTAATTCCCTTCTCCATAGCGTGGGACGCTATCTCCCGGGGATTCCCTGGCACCATCCTCAAATCCAGCCGCGAACAATGGTAGTCCTACGGTCCTTCCGCACTTCAATAAATATGCGTCAATTTCGCAGATTAAAGGCTCTAAAATTAGCCTCCTGTCTAAAGATTCACCTGTGGGCAACTCTCACGTCATTTCGTTACTCCAATCACGAGTAATCAATGATTTTCCTTGTGATCTCTCCCCACCATTCTCAATCCTATTCTCCGTCGGGGAAGAACTGGGTCATTATTCAGGCTCTCACCCTCTTCCAGACGACAGAATGAGGTCAGAAAGATTGACTTGGCTCCACTGAACACCTCCCACAATTCTGGGCCTATTTGTAAAATGTCAAACTCTGCACTTGCAGTGCTCCAAGCCCCATATAGCCTACACCAAGTATAATAATGCAGTATTCTGCTCAATTTCCCTGCATTATTTTAATAAATAATATCACTGCAACTGAAATCACACCAGTGATTAAATATACACTTCTCTCTAGGGGTTTTTACAATGAAACTCCCTCCACAGACCTCGGGTTCGTTCCCTGGTGGAACCTTTATACTGAGATCACAGTCTCTGAGAACCACGTTCGATTTCAGTCAGCATAACCTCCTCGGGTTCATCCGGAACAGATTTTTAACCTGAAAAAATCATTAGGTATAAGACGATAGGCAGGTATGACTATGTGATCGCATTCATTGATTTTAAGAAAGCGTATGACTCAATTGACCGCGAGTCGCTACTGAATATTCTGGAAGAATTTGGAGTGGATGACACGTCTCGAAATCTGATTAAACAGACTTTGACCGACACAGTGTCAAAAGTAAAATTTATTGGCGAGATCTCAGATCCCTTTGCAATCAAAACTGGTGTCAGACTGTGCCCAACTCTAGGAATGGGTATTCCAAGATTCAGACACCTAGATATCAAGGGAAAGGCTACAGCCGCTTTTGAAAGTTGAGATATTTGAATATCGCGCTCCATTACTTCTAGAAGGGATTGGAAATTTTATGCAGCTAAGAGCATGTCAAGTGACGTAGCGAGTAGTAGCAGAGGTCGAGACTATTTGTTGATTAAATAGTTAGCCATGGAGTAGAGATTTGAAACTTAGATCAGATTACTGGCACGGCCAAATGGAAGAGAATGCACTTAGTCTCAAGTGAATCGGACCAGGGATACCAGAGATATGAGGATTTCCAGATTTCAGCGTGATTCAGCGTGACCCTGACCGTTTTGAATAAAAGCCGGCCGGCCCAAGCAACATCAGCTCACTTCGAAACAAGCTCTTGCAAGGCAAGGTGCTGCTGCCACGTTGAGCCAAGGCACATGGTTGCCGGATCTACGCAGAACATATCTTCAAATTGTGATAGTTATAAAAGTGCTGCGATACATGTGGAACATAGTAAGTTTCCGGCAGAGTGAATCACTAAGGTGATTGATATTTTTCTACGGACACTGGTGAAATACTTTATTTCTTTATGGACATATGCTAGACTTTGTCTAGAAAGTACTTTGTCATAGTCCAGTAATAATAATCTAATACTTGGATATTTTAGTACAATTTAGTCAGTTTTAATTTGTAACTTGATAACCACTCCGATCTTTCAGTATATTGAGGGCCAGTCTATCACGGTGTTGTTCATTAGCCGACGATGGGAAACTATAAGTTGCTTCGCGCATGATAGATGGTGAGAAGCCATGCCCAGGGAACGATCTTCAGAACAGCCGTTGATTGGTTTAGACTGTCAGTGTTTTCTTGTACTGAAAAGATTACCGTGAGTTATGTTACAACTGACATATTTGAGAATAGATCATTTAGATCTGACCCCATTTAAGCAAACTGTTATGGATTTAACAGAAGTAAATATTAAAATGGATCAACAGTTACTTCAAACTTCAAGAGATATTACCATTATGTCTTGTTAGACAGATTGTGGGTATATAATGGCGGCCGATACAAGGATTAGACGTGCGTGTCCGATAGGGCATGTTTCTGGATAAATCTGGTACAGACCAGGTTCACTACGCTTCAAGACCAACGAGAAATGTAAGCCTCATTTTGACTTTATATTATGCCTAGCTAATTGGAACAAACTCATATTTTGCAGATGACCAACACATTTATTTTTCTTCGTATTTAAATCTTGCAATGATTTACGTAAGACATATTAGAGTTATTCTGAGTATTTTCAGCACTCAGAACAGTTTAGGATCAATGACCGAGCATAACGAGGATTTATTTGAATATTTCATATTTTTGGATAATCACGGAAAACAGCCGATGTAACTGTAAAAGTTAATAATTATTTTTGTTGAGGAATGGATATTTTATCCATATTCGAAGATTCGAACATGTGGATTCTCACATAATGAAATAATAATTAAATATATTTAAAATAATATAACTAATAATAATAATAATCCACTAATAATAATAATAATGATTTTCATAACTTTTCTAAATAATTCTTGGATCTTATATTTTTCTAATGATCACATTTATTGAGAGAGAGCTTATGAAGTAGTTTAATCATTTCTAGTTTGGAACAGGTGATTTTCCGAAGGAGAGTGGTTAGCGCAAGCCCGCATTCAACCAACATTACAGTTCTGGTTGAACAGTTAATATTTGCAATGAGCAAAGTATATTTTTCAGATAACACGGAGAGGCATGAAACGGGAAACAAATGATATTTGTATCAATTAGGATATTTTTGTATTTATATAAAATCATGACGTAGATACACATTCGAAAGTGAAATAAAGAGTATCATAAGTATGGTAACTTCACGGGTTGAACTGAATGGTAAAATAAAATAAACTTGTCAGTTTATAAATCTTCCAGTGTTGATAACAAGCAGAGGCTTGATTTATTGTATAAATTTTGGGAAGAAAACTTATGTGTGTGGAGTAGTTGAAATGCCATTCCCAGGTGCGCATGTTTAAGTCGCAGGAATGAGGAGGTTTTTATTTGAGCATCAATCAAATAGCAGGTTCGATGACTCAGTGTTATAGAAGGAGTATTGGAACTACACAGTGCGTCGTATGAATGACCCGAAGGTTATTTCTTAAAAACCATCAGTTCTTATTTCAACCTTGTTTACAGATTCCATTAAGACTTTGATTTTGCTAGAACCCGGATTTGTCATGATAGTATTTTATTCTTCTTCAGAGGAAGACCTTTGCCGTTGTTGTTGGAATATTGTGTTCTTATAAAAATAATAGAATGGGCCACTGCCAATTAAAAATAATTCTATAACCACGAATAATTTGAAGGATGTTTTCAATCCTAGCGCCACGAACTAAATGAATTTATTATGAAGCTACAATTCTTATTTCCGCATTCTGTCGAAGAATTGCAAGTTGTGAAAGTTACTAAAATGGCCATAAATATAAATATTTTTCTTAATAATGATTCCAAGTGGAAAATCAAATTGTTGAATGGTCCAACAATTTATTGATCAAGTTGATGATTCAGAAATCATATATTTTGTTAGGAACTTGAAGTTCATAATCGAGTCACTTCTCGAAACGTTTAATGTCAGAAGAACAATTAATTTTGTTGTGCTTCGCACAGTGCTTCGATGCTATGCTCAAAGGTCAAATACTTTTCAGATGTTGTTATTAATATGTGTACATAATTTGTGTTGATTCAGAAATAATAATATTTTTTGACAATATTTTTTGAAACTGGAAAAATAAGTGAAAGTTAAAAATTCTATGAACATTTATTCTACGAGTGTTAATATTATGTAAAAATTCAACCAGTGAACTACTGTATTTCCAGTAAAGACAATTAAATTTGAACTGGATTTAATCACAAACAATCAATATAATTTTGGAACACAGTCTACAGGACTAATAATCAGACTTGTGTCTCCAAAGATAATTGTCCAATGTGTTTGGGAAATTTCTGTACATTGTGTAAATAGGAGTGTGGGTCGCCACACGTGAATGATGCTGCTTTGAGCATTTTTGCAGTCAATTTTAAATTCAAAATAAAATGAGATAATTTTACATGATGTGTTATGCCCAGTTGAATCTCCTTCTATCCTTATTGTTGCATTGAGCCAAAAATCAGTAAAGCATTTTTTTCATTTGATGTCGTTTTTGCGATTAGCTTTAACCCATCTGGCGCCCCGGGATATTTTGACTCTCGTGCTGACTGATTATTGGTAAAATGCATATGTGGTCGTGCGGACTCCGGTCTAAACGGGCACATAAAATAAGATAGAGAGAGAAATGGCTTCGAACGTGGGGCTCGAGTTAGACACGGTCAATCGCATGCCGATTTAAATTGTGATAATTTTTATATAGATATTTTGGGAATTGAGAGATGTCTGGTTTGGATGAATAAATTAGTAGGAAACCCAATTAGTGGGGAAAATTAAAAATTTAACTGGGTTAATAATTAGAATGCGTTTGATTATTTTTGATAATGGCTTATCCATTAGGGCGTCAAGTAAATTCAGTAGTAAACGTTCGATGACTGGACATACGCATTATTGGAATCCAGGTGGAGGATATTTGAGAACTTGCATATTTTTCTTGTGATATTGTGGTAAATATAATTCATAAAAGTAGAGAATTTTGTTTTTCCATCACGTCGACATTAGGACAAATCTCATTTTTTTAGAGTGTTCCAATTAGCTATTCATATTTCTTGTTCTAGTTATAATCTTGTGTCTGCCAACATGTATACCCCTAAGTTTTGAATAATAATTGAAAATTATGGAAGAGATGATGAGGATGATGAGGAGTTTGGAAGAGAGTTCCAAAGAAGCTGGGCTGCGTGTAGCAGCCATTATGAAAGAAAATACAGAGGCTTTGGAAAAGAAACTTAAAGAAAATTCTGATAAACTTAAAGAAAGTTTAAATGATAAACTTAAAGAAAATTCTGATTCTTTAGAAAATAAACTTAAAGAAAATTCTGATTCTTTAAAAGGTAACTTGAAAGAAAATTTAAATAGTAAATTTAATTCTATGGAAAATAAATTTAAAGAGAATTCCGAAATTTTGAAAATGTCACTTGAGAGTAAAATGACTAAATTATGCGAAAAAACACATGAGCTCGAAACTTCATTAGCCACTAACGCAAGTTTAATGGACGATAAATTTCGCGATGCCGATCTAAGATCCCAAAGCTTAGCTGATAGGATAGAACATGGTCTTAGGAAAGTTGGTGAAGACATGATCAACCTAGAAGTCAGAGTGAAGAAAGAGAGCAATGAGATGGCAATTCTAGTTGTTCAACGTTTGACAGAACAATGCAAAGAACTCGTAATGGGAGAAATAAGAGAAGGTGTGATTAATGAATTACAAACTGAAATTAAAACCACAGTTATCGGTGAAATTAAAGACACACTCAAGCTGGAGAACCAAGAGGGAATCAAGGAAATTAGGGAATCTTTGTCATCCCATATTCAAGTAATTTCCAAAGATATCCAAGCAACTCAGAAGGACATATCGGATGACAGGGTCGTTGAAAAGTCACGAGGCTGTTATGAACCAGATATCCACTGATGTCAAGGAGAACTGTAAGGAAACCGAAGCAATTAAAAAAATGGCAGAAGAAAACCATAAGGAACTTGAGGCTATGAAAACCCAAATCAAGGACGAGAAACAGTCTGACCATCTGTTGAAAATGTCAAGTATGAGGGGAAAAGAACAGATACAGATAAACCTAGGAGCAGCTAGAGAAACTGATAGTCAAAGGCAGGATGAGGTCAGGACAGTATTTCAATCCAACCCCATAACTGTATTCAAAAATGTAGAGGATAAGCCTTCTAAATTTTCAGGGCGAGATTCTGTGACACCCGTAGAATTTTTGAGAGAAGCAGGTGATTACCTAAAAGATTCCAAAATCCCTAAGGAAAGACAGATCAGAGTGATAGGGACATTTTTGGAAGGTCCTGCACTTCTTTGGTTTAGAGCTTTTAGGTCCACTCTAACCAATTTTGAGGAGTTTTCCCGTGGGTTATTAAAAAAGTTTTGGTCCCCGGAAACCCAACAGCAAGTCAGAGCAGAATTATATTCAAAGAGATTCTCGACGTCACAACCTACTCGATACTCTACGTACTTTTCTGGACAGCTTTCTAAACTACAACATTTAAATCCGCCAATGCCAGATAATGAATTAATTACCGCATTGATACGTCAGTTTCCAGCAGACGTCCAAAGAACTTTGATCGCTGCTGACATTTATAATATGGAGCAATTTGACGAGGTATTGCAGAAGCTTGATCATACGAACGCTCAATTCTTCCATCAGAAGGGAGGAAAGAATAACAACGCTGTGTACGCTGTTATGGCCGACAGTTATTCCCAAACACTTCGAGAGATTCGAGAGGGGCGAGAAGAGAAAACGCCGAGGGAAGAGCCCAATAAAAGAGGATGGAATCAGTACAATAACAGATACAGTTACAAACCTTATGCGAGACCGGATGGTGGATATCGATATAATACTCGATGGAGAAGACCAAGGGATAATCAAGGAAGGTACCAGGAAAGAAGGTACTATGGTAGAAACAATAACTACAATAACAGAGGGAACGTGGATACTCGTCAGTCCAATGAAGAGTTCAATAAGGAGACGAGGAAGAACTTGGAAGAAAGACACCAAAAAAACTTGCAGTTCTTGGAACAGAAGCACAATGAACCAGGTCCATCGGGAACACAACAATCCCGGGGGAATGGAAAAGAAAAAAAAACTTCGAATTCACAGTAGAAGATAGAATTTTAAACACTTTCACTTCCAGGATTGTTAAATGGCAAGCAGAGGATGATGACTTAATTCAACATAATGACGAACGGAAAGAAATGGGTACAAGAATTAAAATGCCAATCATATCATGCGAAGTATTCGGTATGTCTGTCGATACTTTAATTGATACTGGGGCTATGCTTTGTCTTGTGAGCGAGAAGCTTTATATTCTGTGGAAGCTCAAAGAGAATTTAGAGGAGATTCCAGTATCAGGAATTAAACTCCAAGGAATAATACCCAATAAAATATCTCTGTGTAAAACACAATTATACTTATGTATTACTATTGGAGGACATGATTTCCGACATGTGTTTGTAGTAATGAAGGACATGGCTTTTGACATGATATTGGGAGTGGATTTCATTCAGAAATATCAAGCAGTGATAGACATGAAGACAGAGACGATCAGATTCAAGAATACCGAAGAGATAAACTTCGAGGGAAAAGAAGAGGAAGACATCGAGGGAGATGCTCAATGGTCTTTGATTTTTCATGAAGCTGAGGGAAGAGAAGTCTACACTGAGAAGGAGTCCCCAGAGCTAGGAAAAATTTTGGAAGAGTATCACGATATTTTTGATATTAAACCTGGTGAAATTAAAGATTTTGAATATCGTATTCGTGTAAATGATGATGCACCTTTCCATGCTAAATTGTATCCGGTAGCGGAAAAGCATCGAGAAAGGGTAAAAGTGCTTATCAAAGAGATGGAAAGCAACAATGTGATTGAAAAGTACACTACATCTTATGTCAATCCATTAGCAGTAGTGTCTAAGCAAGATGGAAGTCTGAGACTATGTTTAGACGCGCGAAATTTGAATTCAAGATTGCTGCCAGAGTATGACAGACCACCAATCATTAGGGAACTGTTAAGGAAATTCCAAGGCAAGGTCTGGTTCTCTAACATTGATCTCACTTCGTCCTACCACCACATTAGGCTTAGTGAAGATTCCAAAAAGTTTACAGGATTTATGTTTGACCAGCAGACATATGTATTCCGCCGTCTACCATTTGGAGTCAAAACATCTGGATCTGTTTTGATCAGAGCACTGGAACAAAACTTGAGTCCTGAAGTAAAGGAGATAGCAATTCGTTACATAGATGATATCCTAATTGCATCTGAGACTAAGGAGGAACATTTGTTACATCTTCAGATGTTATTCGCAGATTTGAGAAAAGCGAACTTTAAAGTAAACCTTCGAAAATGTCAGTTCTTTCGGAAGGAAATAAAATTTTTGGGCCACATTTTGGATGGTGAAGGATACCGTCCCAATGAGACAAAGATACAGGTGATTGCAAATTTCCCTAGACCTACTAGAGTGAAGAATGTCCGCAGTTTTCTCGGGACATGCCAATTCTTTGCAGGGCATTGTCCAAGCTTCACCAAGACGGTTGCTCCATTGCAGGAATTATTAAAGAAAGGAAACAAATGGAAATGGAATGAAGATTGTGAACAATCATTTCAAGATGCCAAGAGGTTATTGGTAAACAGCGTGAAATTGGAGTATCCTGACTTTACCAAAAATTTCATCATAGAATCTGATGCATCCACCGTAGGGATTGGAGCTATTCTTCTTCAAGAAGATGACGATCACAAGAGACGTTACCTGGCGTTCATTAGCAGGAAACTTCGTCCATCAGAAAGGAATTATTACACCACAGAGTTAGAAGCACTTGCTGTAATCTTCGCGTTGGAGTCGTGGAAGAAAATGTTAATTGGACATTCAGTAATTGTGAGGACTGATCACCATGCATTGGAGTTTATCTTGAGAACAAACTTTGCCAGTGATAGGATAACTAGATGGTCACTTTTTTATTCAACAATTCAACCTAGTTATTGAACACACTCCTGGAAAGTTGAACGTTGGAGCTGATTTATTGAGTAGAGCAGTGGAGTCTACATCTAAGTTTTTTTAAGTTAACCTGACGCAGGAGGATGAGGATACCTTGAGAAGGTTAAGATTGTTGCATTTATCCCAGAGGAGAGACCGACGTTTTAGAAACATTTTTCGTTTTCTACAGGGAGACATGGATCCAAATGATGATTTTGTGGAAGTAAACAACAATGGAAGCTATGAAATCGCAAATACACGAACTGGTAACATCGTGGGAACTTATAATGCAGCGAATTTGAAGATTTATTATTCAAGAACCAAATGATTTAATATGTAGATAGGAAAAATAAAAAAAATTCAATTTTTATTTTTTGCTAGGTGTGGGGTGGATATGCCCAACTCTAGGAATGGGTATTCCAAGATTCAGACACCTAGATATCAAGGGAAAGGCTACAGCCGCTTTTGAAAGTTGAGATATTTGAATATCGCGCTCCATTACTTCTAGAAGGGATTGGAAATTTTATGCAGCTAAGAGCATGTCAAGTGACGTAGCGAGTAGTAGCAGAGGTCGAGACTATTTGTTGATTAAATAGTTAGCCATGGAGTAGAGATTTGAAACTTAGATCAGATTACTGGCACGGCCAAATGAAAGAGAATGCACTTAGTCTCAAGTGAATCGGACCAGGGATACCAGAGATATGAGGATTTCCAGATTTCAGCGTGATTCAGCGTGACCCTGACCGTTTTGAATAAAAGCCGGCCGGCCCAAGCAACATCAGCTCACTTCGAAACAAGCTCTTGCAAGGCAAGGTGCTGCTGCCACGTTGAGCCAAGGCACATGGTTGCCGGATCTACGCAGAACATATCTTCAAATTGTGATAGTTATAAAAGTGCTGCGATACATGTGGAACATAGTAAGTTTCCGGCAGAGTGAATCACTAAGGTGATTGATATTTTTCTACGGACACTGGTGAAATACTTTATTTCTTTATGGACATATGCTAGACTTTGTATAGAAAGTACTTTGTCACAGTCCAGTAATAATAATCTAATACTTGGATATTTTAGTCCAATTTAGTCAGTTTTAATTTGTAACTTGATAACCACTCCGATCTTTCAGTATATTGAGGGCCAGTCTATCACGGTGTTGTTCATTAGCCGACGATGGGAAACTATAAGTTGCTTCGCGCATGATAGATGGTGAGAAGCCATGCCCAGGGAACGATCTTCAGAACAGCCGTTGATTGGTTTAGACTGTCAGTGTTTTCTTGTACTGAAAAGATTACCGTGAGTTATGTTACAACTGACATATTTAAGAATAGATCATTTAGATCTGACCCCATTTAAGCAAACTGTTATGGATTTAACAGAAGTAAATATTAAAATGGATCAACAGTTACTTCAAACTTCAAGAGATATTACCACTATGTCTTGTTAGACAGATTGTGGGTATATAATGGCGGCCGATACAAGGATTAGACGTGCGTGTCCGATAGGGCATGTTTCTGGATAAATCTGGTACAGACCAGGTTCACTACGCTTCAAGACCAACGAGAAATGTAAGCCACATTTTGACTTTATATTATGCCTAGCTAATTGGAACAAACTCATTTTTTGCAGATGACCAACACATTTATTTTTCTTCGTATTTAAATCTTGCAATGATTTACGCAAGACATATTAGAGTTATTCTGAGTATTTTCAGCACTCAGAACAGTTTAGGATCAATGACCGAGCATAACGAGGATTTATTTGAATATTTCATATTTTTGGATAATCACGGAAAACAGCCGATGTAACTGTAAAAGTTAATAATTATTTTTTGTTGAGGAATGGATATTTTATCCATATTCGAAGATTCGAACATGTGGATTCTCACATAATGAAATAATAATTAAATATATTTAAAATAATATAACTAATAATAATAATCCACTAATAATAATAATAATGATTTTCATAACTTTTCTAAATAATTCTTGGATCTTATATTTTCTAATAATCACATTCATTGAGAGAGAGAGCTTATGAAGTAGTTTAATCATTTCTAGTTTGGAACAGGTGATTTTCCGAAGGAGAGTGGTTAGCGCAAGCCCGCATTCAACCAACATTACAGTTCTGGTTGAACAGTTAATATTTGCAATGAGCAAAGTATATTTTTCAGATAACACGGAGAGGCATGAAACGGGAAACAAATGATATTTGTATCAATTAGGATATTTTTGTATTTATATAAAATCATGACGTAGATACACATTCGAAAGTGAAATAAAGAGTATCATAAGTATGGTAACTTCACGGGTTGAACTGAATGGTAAAATAAAATAAACTTGTCAGTTTATAAATCTTCCAGTGTTGATAAATTTTGGGAAGAAAATTTAGGTGTGTGCAGTAGTTGAAATGCCATTCCCAGGTGCGCATGTTTAAGTCGCAGGAATGAGGAGGTTTTTATTTGAGCATCAATCAAAAAGCAGGTTCGATGACTCAGTGTTATAGAAGGAGTATTGGAACTACACCTTGCGTCGTATGAATGACCCGAAGGTTATTTCTTAAAAACCATCAGTTCTTATTTCAACCTTGTTTACGGATTCCATTAAGACTTTGATTTTGCTAGAACCCGGATTTGTCATGATAGTATTTTATTCTTCTTCAGAGGAAGACCTTTGCCGTTGTTGTTGGAATATTGTGTTCTTATAAAGATAATAGAATGGGCCACTGCCAATTAAAAATAATTCTATAACCACGAATAATTTGAAGGATGTTTTCAATCCTAGTGCCATGAACTAAATTAATTTATTATGAAGCTACAATTCTTATTTCCGCATTCTGTCGAAGAATTGCAAGTTGTGAAAGTTACTAAAATGGCCATAAATATAAATATTTTTCTTAATAATGATTCCAAGTGGAAAATCAAATTGTTGAATGGTCTAACAATTTATTGATCAAGTTGATGATTCAGAAATCATATATTTTGTTAGGAACTTGAAGTTCATAATCGAGTCACTTCTCGAAACGTTTAATGTCAGAAGAACAATTAATTTTGTTGTGCTTCGCACAGTGCTTCGATGCTATGCTCAAAGGTCAAATACTTTTCAGATGTTGTTATTAATATGTGTACATAATTTGTGTTGATTCAGAAATAATAATATTTTTTGACAATATTTTTTGAAACTGGAAAAATAAGTGAAAGTTAAAAATTCTATGAACATTTATTCTACGAGTGTTAATATTATGTAAAAATTCAACCAGTAAACTACAGTATTTCCAGTAAAGACAATTAAATTTGAACTGGATTTAATCACAAACAATCAATATAATTTTGGAACACAGTCTACAGGACTAATAATCAGACTTGTGTCTCCAAAGATAATTGTCCAATGTGTTTGGGAAGTTTCTGTACATTGTGTAAATAGGAGTGTGGGTCGCCACACGTGAATGATGCTGCTTTGAGCATTTTTGCAGTCAATTTTAAATTCAAAATAAAATGAGATAATTTTACATGATGTGTTATGCCCAGTTGAATCTCCTTCTATCCTTATTGTTGCATTGAGCCAAAAATCAGTAAAGCATTTTTTTCATTTTATGTCGTTTTTGCGATTAGCTTTAACCCATCTGGCGCCCCGGGATATTTTGACTCTCGTGCTGACTGATTATTGGTAAAATGCATATGTGGTCGTGCGGACTCCGGTCTAAACGGGCACAAGACAAGGTGATGGATTATCTCCAATCCTTTTCAACTGTGTATTAGAAAAGGTCATTCGTGAATGGAGGAAGACACTGAGTCGGGAAGAAGGGAATGAAGAACGATTCAGGCTAGGGCACAAACTGAAAGGGGTGCACGTTGATTGTTTGGCTTTTACATATGACCTAGCTATTTTTGCCAACACTATTAAATCATCCATTGTAAGGATTAATCGGTTGTCAGAGATGGCTGAGAAAGTAGGTTTACAGATTTCCTTTGAGAAGACAAAGTACATGACAAACATCAGTGATGAACCAGAATGGATGAAAACAAATCAAGGAAAGATTAAACGTGTAAATAAATTTAAATACCTGGGTGAGGTAATCCAACAAAATGGCCTAGAACAGGAAGCAATTAATCTTAGAATCTGGAAATTAGACCGAGCCTATCACCTGACGAAAAATCTCTATAAAAAGAAGTCGCTGAGCATTGGAGCCAAATTAAGACACTACAGCACGGTTGTCAAAACTGAGGCATTATATGCTTTGGAGACTTTGACTATGAACAGGCGGGGACTAGTTGACCAGTTAGTCAAAAGGGAACGCAGGGTATTGAGAAAAATTTTAGGCAACAGATGGGTTGACGGGCACATACGTTTGAAGTCGAACGAAGAGTTATATAGAAAGATAGAACTAGTCACGTCAACAATAAAAAGGAAAAGGTTGTTGTTCTATGGACACATTTTCAGAATGTCCAACGATCGTCTAACAAAGAAAATTTGGAATTACGTGAAACCAAAGAGGAAAAAATTGGCATGGTTTGAAGAATGTGACAAAGACCTTCTAGAAATTGGTATTCCGGACTGCAAAATCATGAACAGATGTGAATTCAGACATCTAATCAAAAATTACCAGGGATTTAAGGTAGGGGCAGAACCCAAAAGACGGAGGGGACCTCTTTCAGAAGATCGGAAGAAGGCGCTGAGTGATGGGCTCAAGAGATACTGGCAAGACATCAAAGCTGGCAGACGATCTAGAACGAAACATTTATTTTGATTGTTACTCCGTAGTCCATAGTGGCTCAATTCGACTGTAAAAAAAATGATGCAGGCTACTAATGTACAGATTATTATGGAACATTCAATGGATTTCAATCTAACGTTTTCACAAATTAATAGTGAAACTTGCAAAAGGCCTAAGTGCCAGTGAACAAAATATTTAGGGGAAAAAATAAAACAATAAAATATATTGATTTAGCGTATGGCTTTTAGTGCCGGGGGTGTCCGAGGACATCTTCGGCTCGCCAGAGGCTGTAGCTGCTTCAAGCGGACACCCATGGGGTGAGCTACAAGTTCCGTTCAATTTCAAGTAATTCCAACTTTCGCTACCAGATGCCACTGACACCTAGTGGTGAACGTTGGAACTTTGATAAAGAGTTCCAACGAAATATAACCTAGAAATTTAGCTTTGCACAAGCTTAGTTAGTGGAAGGATCTTTTACATACAAAAATCTATGACATGGGACCGCTGGCTTTACTTCCCCTCCGAAGGAAGGCATACGGTACTGAAAAATTTTAACGCACTTAAAAATCCGACGACTTCGGCCAGGTTTGAACCCGCGATCTTGGACACAGCAGTTCAGCATGCTACCAACTACGCCACCGAAGCCGCTAACATAAAAAAATCACAATTTAGAAAAAAAATTCAAATTATAGTCTAGTATGGCATGGATTTAAGTCAGTGCAACTCCACACTGGCATATAGGCTACTGTAGGTCCCGAGTCCATTCAAAACGTATGTTCTCGCACATGGCTGGCACTAGGACCCATTTGCAAGTTTCACTCTTGGTAGCCTACATTATTATGGGCAATTGTAGGGTAGCAGTTAGTTAGCTCTGTAAGGTGAAAACACTGTTCTTTACCCTCCTTCCTTCATTCATTTCATCTTTCATTATTAGAGATCACACTTTTTAGCATGCGAAATTTCTCAAAGTTAATCACGTGGAGTATCCTTACGTTCCATGACCCCCACCAGGAGTTGATTTTAGCGGTTGACTTATTTGATTAGAAAAATGAAAAATAGCCTCAAAATGCGAAACAAATGTTTATTGGTCGGTCACTTTGATACACACATTTTAAATATAGTGGCGCTCACCTTAACAGGAACAGTAAAAATTCTTAAAATAAGTTTTCGTTACCTAAACCTAGCTTTCTTTTGTGTGAACTGTTTGGAGGTTTTCAACGAAAAGCTTTTTCACGGCCAACGATCAAAATACAAAATGTTTACCCAACCGAAGAATTTTATGTACAATTAAAATGTTAATTTGTATTTTGATGTGACGACGTCAAATAAATTGTTGGATTACAGTAACGTTGGTGAGAAAAGTGTTACAGTGAAAGGTAGTGATATCTGGTGCAAAGCTCTCTCTCTCCTGTTGCTGCGCTCGAGAGTCGCTACTATCGTTTTTGGATGTCACGGGTGAATCTCCGGATAGATTTTGATGCGGTTTTCACCATTCTGTAAATGATATCTCGAGGAAGATTTCTGTAGAAAATAATTTATTTATACTCAAAGGAAGCAGAGCAGTAACTATTTCAGTGAAAAAGTCGAAAAAACCCACATGGCGTCCGTGCGCTTTTTAAGCTTACGCTGGGCGAACCGTTAAAAAATCTATATACTATGAGTGTAAGAATTGTTCAGCATGAAAAGTTCTACAGAAAAGTCCGCGAGAGCATATCTCTATCTTCAATACATCGCCCACTATAAGTGCTTTTACGATTTTATTTCTTTCAAAAATCTCCATTCAAATACTGAGATGACAGTTTACGAGCTGGCTAGGGGCGATTCTATCACCCCAGTTATAGCCTAGCTAGCGGGCGAACATATTACCCCCAGATACAGACAGCAGCAAACTGTCTAGTCATGTTGAGTTAAAACTTCAGAGAAGTGTGGTTGCGTTTGGAGTTTCCCTGGAAGTGCAACTCTACTTTTCTTCATTTCGCCTGTGAACTTTCCGTTCCGCAAACTACATAATTTGAAAAATATATATACGAAGCTGAAATTTTGCAAAAGCCACAGTTTAAACAAATTAGTTCGAGAATACGTTGTCACGCTCAAATATCGTCGCGTATCGTAGTTGCACTCACCCAATACTTATTTTAAATATGTATAGGCCTATAGTCTAGACTACATATAATATTTCACAAAATTCTTGGGTGTAACCAGTTTTGTACAGAACGCTATATATCAACATCGTAGACTTAACCAAACGCTAAATATCAACATCGTAGACTTAACCAAACGCTAAATATCAACATCGTAGACTTAACCAAACGCTAAATATCAACATCGTAGACTCTACCAAACGCTCAACATCAAATCGTAATCTCTACAAAACGCTTAAATATTAAAATTCTTAGAAACAACAAAACTCCCCAACATCAAAATTCTTAGAAACTACAAACCACTTAGTATCAAAATCGTAAACACAAAAAAATGCTAAATATCAAAATCGCAAACACTAGAATATGCTAAATATCAAAATCACAATCGCTACAGAACGCTAAATATCAAAATCGCTAACACTACAAAACGCTAAATATCAAAATCGCAAACGCTACAAAACGCTAAATATCAAAATCTTCGACGCTACAAAATGCTAAATATCAAAATCGTCGACGCTACAAAACACTAAATATCAAAATCGGAAACGCTAAAAATGCTAAATATCAAAATCGTCGACGCTACAAAACACTAAATATCAAAATCGGAAACGCTAAAAATGCTAAATATAAAAATCGTAAGAGCTAAAAAAATGCTAAATTTCAAAATCGTAGAAACTACAAAACGCCAAACTTAAAAATCTTAGAAACTACAAAACGCTAAATATCAAAATCGTAGAAACTACAAAACGCCAAATATCAAAATCATAGACGCTACAAAACACTAAGTATCAAAATCATATGGGAAGATTAGCAATGTTATTTGAGGAAGAGGCA
The DNA here is from genome assembly GCA_946902985.2 of Meconema thalassinum. NCBI lineage: Eukaryota > Metazoa > Arthropoda > Insecta > Orthoptera > Tettigoniidae > Meconema > Meconema thalassinum. Next base: position 194,088,143 of record OX336394.1, on the reverse strand, counting down.
CCATGTGCCTATTTTCAATAAACCAAGGCCTCGTGAAGTTCTGTAGTGTCCTATCTCATCTTTAAGACTGGTTGCAAGCATATATGGATTTCATCTAAGCTGTGGCGGGTAAATTGAATGACCTACAGTAGTAATGAGCGAATTCCAGAATCAATAACATACACCACATTGTAAATCCATTCCAGCCTCAGATATTTTCCACATTCTTAAACGTATGGAGAGGAGAGAGCTCTAATGAGTACCCTCGATTTACATCCGAGGGGTAAGGGGAAACCAGAAGAGCCTAGGAAGAGGTGAATTGATGGCGGCAGAGGATGTGCAGGCACTCGGAATCCGAAAATGGAGTTCTGTAGCAGACAAGGAACATTAAAATTACATTAGACGCCAATATACTACACTAGAAAGATTTTCAATGCCAAATTTCACTGCGCTTGAATAATTAAGCTGACTGAAAAGCCCATTCAAAGCCACTATGTTGATTCTGTGTTTATCAAGTTTTTGAAGGCCATGAATTCAACTGCAGGTTATCATCACACAATATTTCAAGTTGATTGCTACAATAGTTTCGAAGATGCTGAGAACTGGTTAAATACTGTATTTCGCACGGTCACCATGTCGGATTGGTGACACTTACCAATATTTAAAAGGCTGTTGTTTATGTTAATTTAAGGGGCTTGGGACATCTTTGTCATCAACCCCGTGAAGTTGGTGTGTGTTGAACTTTTCTCATAGTCTGTATTCCTGTGATGACTGTAGTTGCGTGTGATACTGAATTAGGAACAGGGATGGGGTAGGTGCCCCGGGACTGGAAGTAAGGTACTCTCCCGGCATCTGCCTGAAGGGTATGGAAAATCCCGGCGAAGAGACACTCAGGATAGCCGCTGCCAGGGCCGGGATTCGAATCGGTGATCTCCAGACTTGTTGCACCTGACCGCGCGTCCGTGGTGTACGGTTTAATGAGCACGGCTACGCCGTGGGGTATTTGAAATGTACTATGGGGTCGGACGGGGTGGAAGTAAGGTAAGTCTTGAACCAAGTTTCATTAAAATCGCTCCAGCCAATCAGAATTTATAAGGAAGACAGAGTTTCACACACACACACACACACACACACATACACACACACACACAACGTGATCTCGTAAGCCTTTGTATACTAATATCTGAAGAGTTTGTGTGTTTGTGCGTTTAAACGCGCTAATCTCTGGATCTACCAGTCGGATTCGAAAAATTATTTTTGTATATAGGCCTAATAGCCAAGAGGAATAGTTTAGGCTATGTTAAATTTCGGACAGACCACTCCATTCCCTGCATTTAGGCCCTTTGTCACAAATCTACACTGTTTCACTGATCTGAACCAACTTTCACACACTTACCCTTTGGAACTCGACGAGTAACACTGTCTGCTTGAAATTTCGGACAGATCACTCCATTCCCTGCATTTAGGCCCTTTGGCACAAATCTAGGCTACACAGTTTCACCGATCTGAACCAAAATTTGTCTACTTACCCTTTGGAACCCTGCGAGTAACACTGTATGAATGAAATTTCGGACAGACCACTCCATTCCCTGCATTTAGGCCCTTTGGCGCAAATCTACACAGTTTCACCGATCTGAACCACATTATGTACACATACCCCTTGGAACCCTACGGGTGACACTATCCACTTTAAATTTCGGACAGACCACTCCATTCCCTGCATTTCGGCCCTTTATCACAAATCTACACCGTTCCTCCTAATTGCACCAAATTTTTCATGCACTTTGAAACCCTGCTGGTAACACTGTCCGCTTGATATTTTGGACAACGCTCTCCATTCCCTACATTTAGAATAACAAACAAACTGAACTTGAAAACCACGTATTAAGGCCCTAGAACCATTCATGTAGGTAATAGTGTAACTGTAAAAGTATTTTAATAAGTCTATTGTTGACTGGCAATTCGGGCTACACCACGTCGCCCCTACCAGTGTTCTGATGCAGAATTGCGAAAATAGTTAAATCTTGCGCTGCTTATGAATTGCAGTCACGGGGAGTAATTAGTGAGGCCCCTTAAAACAGTTATCATCATGAACATATTATGCCTCTGTATTAAGTGCAATGGTGTTGGTGCAATACATTGAGGTTATCAGTTGCAATAAGCATTGGTGCTTTCAAATTACCTTAATTTATTCCGAAACGTATCGTTGAGCGCTATGTGGCGATAAATTATACTATTGCTACCTCAGGAGCTCGGGACAGCCGAAGTTTCCCAAAGTGTTCTGATATTTTCCTACGGCGCTATGTGACAAAAGACGACACTATTGGTCTCTTCATTTCTAACAGACAATGAGATATAGGCCCTAGGCAGTGTCTTATTTCACTTACTCCTCTTTCTAATCATTTTTAGAAATTTGTTTAAAAATTACACGAGTCAGTGCTGTAGTTAGTAAATAGCCGTTTCCCTATTCATAATTATCATTACGGGAAAATGACCTAAATGTTACGTCCATTATACTGTACTGCTTATCACCGCCACTACTATCACCACCACCACCACCACCACCACCACCACATAACGTTATATTTAAAGTATATTTATTTTCTGGTAGTTTTAAGTATCATCTGCTAGTATTCACTATCATCCATAACACAAATAAATCCACCGGGCGAAGCCGGGCACTACTTCTAGTAATTCATATGATGATAATAAGTTAAAAATTAGTCCTACTAGTACAGTACGTAAAATTAATACATACTGTACGGTAGACACGTTTGACTCAAGTTGCTTTTCCGATGTTAGCTGCGAAGAAGCAGCCTCGACCCTGGCTGGAGCTGCTTGGAACAAACAAACGTTTTCCCTCCGCAGAGAATTTTACTGATGGAGTCCCCCTTCATTTGAATGGCTACCTGACTGACGGAGTGTCCTGCTGTCGCAGTCGTCCAGCGTCCCTAGGGCTACCTGACTGCCTCAAACAGCCAGAACTGGATTTGATTCGTTCAACCAAACGATGGTTCTTGCGTTCGATCATCACTTGTCTCAATGAGTGTGGGATTATTTTCGGCTAATGGAAGACAAGGCCACGTTTAATTGAGGCATATGTCGCCACTCAGTTTATGAGCACATTAAAATAGCGAGTTAAGGCCAGTTCAACAAAACCAACTGTATGGTCTCATTGATCACACAATCCAATTCGAAATTCATAAGTTAATTTATTTCCACGAGCATCAGCAAGCTTCGGTCGTTGACCACTAGGCGTTCTATAATTTTAGCTAGAGCTTTCTCTTATACCACATGGATAGCAGGGCATATTTTATCCTGAGGTTTCATGAATGGAGATCCCGAGTTTTACAACTCAACACAACTCTGTTTCGAATCCTCTGCAGAGCCTCTTCAAAGCAGACATTCAAATAACTTTTTCTTAGTGTGGATTCTGAAGAAATCTCTTATTTAGTTTACTTTGCAGAAACTTCCTGCGAGATTGGTTTTCCATTAACCAGAACTGAATTCTCGAGCCCAAGATAGCTTTGAACAAATACAGGGAAAACAGATTATCCATCGGTTGTTGCCACTGTTGATATTATAGTGGTCTCAGGTCCTAGACTCGTTTTCAGCTATTGCGAAATGTTTAGTTACAGTATTAAGTTTTTTCACATTTAATAGATTTTTCATAGATTTTGCAAAAGAGTATAGCTTTATCACTAGAAAGTACGTCGGTATTGAATTCGCAAACATAGCCGTGTAGTTTATTGCTTTACGTCTGGACATACCAGTAGAGACAAGTCTTATAGCTAACTAGCTATTTTACCCGGCGTTGCCCGGGAGGTGTATTTACATGTTATAGAAAGATGCATGCCAATATATTTCGCAAAGTATATTCACTTTGCCCCTAAGTGAGTTTAAAACATACTTCTCCTGGGCACTGAAGTTAATCAAGTGCAATATTAACTCACTGTAAATCTAGGAGAAAGGTACTGTGGAGTACAACAACGTAGTATATGCACATTTCACTATCCTGATAGTATAACTCTTGTTGTAATGCGTGTAATTTAGACGTCTTGTTCACATAGTTCTTTTTCAGTTTTAAATTGTTGCATCTGTCTTTTTTGAAAGGAAACAATATTTACATTATTCAATGTTTGGATTATAAAGTCATCATTTTGGAGTCAAATATACTTAGGATTTTTAACCCCGCACAAATGGTGTGATTGATTAGAAATGGCTTATTCATGTACATAGGTCAGTGTGTAGGCTACTATAGCTGCATATTAGGGAATAGTATTGCTGTATTTACATGCCTATTATCTCATATTGGGCGGCTTTGGTGACGTATTTGGTAGCATGCTGAGCTTCTATGCCTAAGGTCGCGGGTTCAGACCCGGCCGAAGTCATCGGATTTTTAAGAGCGTTAAAATCCCTCAGTATGCCTTACTTCGGAGGGGAAGTAAAGCCGGTGGGCCCATGTCATAGATTTATGTGATGTAAAAGAACCTTCCACTAACTACACTCGTATCAAGGTGAAATGTGTAGGTTAAATTTGACTAACGCTATTAAGTTCCAACATTCACCGTCAGGTTCTGGTAAGGCTGGCATCTATTAGCCAAGATTGCAGCTAGGTGTCGTTGACGGTAGCATTTGGTAGCAAAAGTAGGAGCTACTTAAAACTGACCGTCTGCAGTCCTTACCTGAATTACAGATAACACAATAATACAGCCATCACAATGAACACCGGTTATCAGGCAGATTCTACTCATAACCAAAGTACACGGGGCTGCAGGACCGCGTTGTCGCAGCCCCTAACCAACCAACCAACCAACCAACCAACCTATCTCACCTAGTTGAAGTAACTGCAGCAACGTATGATCCCAGCATAATATGATGCATTGATTGAGAACACATTGGGCTTCTTTAACCCCTAAAGTATTTCGTAAGAAATATATTCTCTAAACACATACCGTAATGATCTCAAAAATGCTATAGCGTTGTTCAGGGTGTTTATAATTCGTGATAACTACACCATTATACAATATCATTCGTCAGTAAGCACTAAAATGGCTAATACATGTACAGAGAACAGGACTAGTTCGTCAGTACCCAAACTATTGCAATGGGTACCATGTTTCGACTTCCGGAAAATTTCGACATATCTTCGCGTTTCACATCCCCCAGACCCCAAAACCACCGTCAGTTTAAAAGTTTATATATAATTTATGTATGTATGTATGTATGTATATATATATGTATATCAGTTTCTTGTGGACACGATAACTGCCGTAATTTTGCACCAATCACTTTGAATTTTTTTACCGAATATGTATACCTATAAAATCTCAGTCGAGTTCGTTACTGGGCTAAATCGGTCGAAGGGGGTGAAAATGGGGGGCTTTTTTTCGAAAAAGTGAAATATTGCTATAACTCCCTTAATATGTGAAATATTGAATCCGTTCAAAGTTCATACTATGTGTCGGCTAAAGCCCAAAAATTTATGTTTGAAGAATTTTTTATAGCACCAACCATTGACCAAAGGGGTGGGAAAAAGTGGGTTTTTCGGGAAACATTAATCATATCACTCTTAATAGGCACAATTTCAAAACCGTACAAAATGGACAATATTCCCCTAATAATTACCTAAAACTTTTGTCTGAAAGAATTTTTGATATGACCCACCATTACGCCAAGGGATGAGAAAAATGATTTCGGAATTATAAGAAAATGCCAAGAGCTATCAGAGGTTGCCATGGCAACACTACTAAATTGATGAGGGATGAGCCATCTGACGTTGCCATGACAACGCACTTGCACGAGATCAGATTCAGATTTCCATCTGACTAAGTGTGAAGTGGCTTCGGTGACGTAACTGGTAGCATGCTGAACTTCTATGCCCAAGGTCGCGGGTTCAAAGCCGGCCGAAGTCGTCGGATTTTCTAAGAGCGCTAAAAATTCCTCAGTATGCTTTCCTTTGGAGGGGAAGTTCCAACGTTCGTTGCGAGTTGCTGGTTGCGGTGGCATCCAGTAGCCAAGTTCACAGCTAGGTGTCGTTGAAGGTAGTATCTGGTAGCAACATTAGGAACTACTGCTTGAAATTGACCGTCTGCAGTCCTTACCTGAATTACAGACTAATACAGCCATGTTGTCGCAGCCCCTAAACTGAGGAACCAACCAAAATCTCTGCGGTAGATAAAATTTTGCGTGAAGACGTAACAGACCGTTAGATAGTTACACATCAGTGTCGAAACCTTGCATACGGACAGTGTGACCACAAGTATGAAAATTGACCCCAAATGACAAGAAGGTTACCGTCCCCATAAGACAATAAAATGTTTAAAATATGCATAAAATGACGAAAAACAAAGTTAATAAAGCTCCAATTATAAAAAAAATTCTCGCCATCAATGAAGTCTGATCCTTCTACGAAAACCTGCATATTCTGCCTATTTTCGCCTATCCCCAAGTTTGTCCGGTGAAATATACCTCCGCCTTCCGGCGTGCCGAGTCATGGCCACCGCTAGCCTTAGTCAACACTTTATTTATATCCTCTTTGGTCAACACTAATATCTTTGGATTGTGTCTGTCAGTTGCGGTACCTGGTGTCATTCTGTGTTACTACCCCCACATCGGTCCTCGTGTCAAACTGTGTTACTACCGCCGCAGTTACTGTTTGGTCCTTATCACCGAAATCTTTTCACAAAGGAAATAATGCTACTTTAAGAACAATCTGCAATAGTATGTCGAATGCAGGGTTTGCCAATTTATTTGTTTTTTAATTTCATTTTCCTATTACGACACCTGTTAATAAAAGAGATACGGTTTCAGATTTTTATTGCGTTCAGATTTCTAATGCTTTTATCGTGCTTTAGATAATAAATGGTGTGGCCACTGCTTGCTGGATCGCATCCCACCTGGCTGCTTTAAACTGCCTGCCCATTGAAAGATTACAGTATTGGTTTATGCGTAAAATCTCGTTTCCAAATATAGACGCTAAGAGCAGCACCAACACACTGTGATCGCCGCATTATCAAATCACTGTTAAGGACATTTGTTTTGTACCTGCACTCGGCCTCTCAGGAGGTCACACGAAAAAAAAAGAAAAAAAATTGCCCTTATTCTTTTCTTTTCGTCTCGTCTAGTTGTCCCTGTCTTTTATTGCCCTTATTCGTTTCTTTTCATCTCGTCTAGTATGTAAGTTAGATTTAAATTAGTTGGAAGTAGTTGTATTTTTATTATCATCCGTACCGTATAATTACAGGCAAATGAGCTGGACATTTCGCCCCTTGAAAACAATCACCTCCACCACCATGTATGTTCCGATTTCCTATAATTTGTCAAATTGTCCGTAAGTATGTGTATGAATTAATATCATAAACTTTATGCTGATTGAATAACAAAAGAACCAACTGCCATGTTTTCGCGATTTTTCAATATTGATATTAAGCTTCCAAAGTTCAAAACCCTTCGTTTCAGGTATAGTCCACTTAAAAAGCCGCAGTAGGTTGGCGCTGCAACCTAACGGTGAATTAATATACAGTATATCCTGAACGCCTCTGAGTGTTGAATGGGCAGACAGCTTAAAGCAGCCAGAAGGCATGCGATCCAGCTGGCAGTGAAAATGCTGCGGTGATCACAGAGGGTTGGTGCTGCAACATATCTTGTGTTGAATGGACAGGTAGTTTAAAGCAGCTTGTAGAGATGCGATGTAGCTGGCAGTGGGTGTAGCATGGCCTCTTACCGAGATGGGTGGAAACTTGGTTGTCCTGTCTTGAGCTACTGTTGCCATGGAGATGGCCGGCCTTGCCATTCCTTCATGAGTTTATTTTCTGACTTTATTAGCCTTTGCTCCAGTGCAAAAAGGCCGAAATCTGAATGAGAAAGACTATCAAAAAAATGTAGCCAGCGGTTTCTTCTGGGTCCTAAACTATGTGTAGGCTATGCAAAATTTGGTTGAGATTGGTGGAACGGTGCAGATTAGTATATGGAACAAATATACCCACATACCGTAATACATACATACATACATACATACATACATACATACATACATACTTTCACTTTTATATATAGGATGGATACTGTACTCCAACTATTGTATCTCCGCCTGCTGAGTCCATGATAGCGGGACCGAATCACGCCGCTGTTAGTTATTTTCTCGTTTTTCGCGTCGTTATTATGTCATTTTATGGAATTTATTAGAATATTGTATACGTTTTGAGTCACTTTGTCACATTTTTAGCACATTTTCATTTTATGAAAACAAAAATTGGCTTATGAGATCACCTTTTGTCCGTGTGTGTGTATGTGTATGTGTATGTGTGGTGTACGTCCCTCCCTAATAACATCTAAATAGCTAGAGTGATTTCAATGAAACTCTGTAAGATCATAGCACCGTTTTGGCACACCCGGACCGTGCCCTTGAACGTTTATTACTTCTCACCAATCCGAAATGGCGGCTGTGCGAAATATTTCACCAGCATTCAATATCTCCGAAACTATTACCGATGAAATGAAAATCCACAGCCTGCTTCCAGTCTCCGACCGGGTCAGGAATGGAATGAATGAAGCCCCCATCTAGCGGCGAGGATATGAACTGTGCCGGCTGCCGAGGCCTGACGCACTCCTCTGGGGCAATGAGTAAATGAATGACAGATGAAATGAAATGATAGTGGAGAGTGTTGCTGGAATGAAATTTTGACAGGGAAAACCGGAGTACCCGGAGAAAAACCTGTCTGCCTCCGTTTTGTCCAGCACAGATCTCACATGGAGTGACCGGGATTTGAACCACGGACCCAGCGGTGAGAGGCCGGCGTGCTGCCGCCTAAGCCACGGAGGCTTTTTTATTACCGATATCATCCTTAAATATTGTACGGTGATAAAGGGCACTACTAGAAGTTCACCTATGAGACTTTCAAAAATCTGGTAACTACAAAACCAACATGGCGGCGAAGCAAATTTGCGACTTTCAAATAGACTTTTCTCGCGATTTTACTATCCAAACGTAATGAAACTTGGTACAACAAATGTTTATGCACATTGTAATGCACTGGCATCTAATTTAGTTTAATTGTTTACATGACCTCAAGATGGCGGCAGTGCGAAATATTTCACTGGCATTCTATATCTCCGAAACTATTACTGATATCACCATGAAATTTTGTACGGTGATAAAGATCACTACTGCAAGTTTATCTATATAACTTTCAAAAATCTGTAAGTAAAAAACGAACATGGCGGCCAAGCGAAGTTGAAACATTTTAATAGACTTTTCTCGCGATTTAACCATCTGAGCGCAGTGAAATGAGGTACAGTAAATTATTTTACATATTGTAATGCACTAGCAGATAATTTAGTTCACTTGTTTACATAACCTCAAGATGGCGGAAGTGCGAAATTTTAAAATTAAGTTTTTATTTCTTGTGTCGTAATCATGCGATGGAAATGAAAGTTTGAATAATGAAGCTAAAGAATAATTTTCCTTTAACGGAACATACCTCTATGGCCTATACATATAACAATTCAAAATGGCGACCATCTGAAATATTTAGATTGTTCTCAATATCGACGAATCTATTACAACAATCGAACTGAAATTGTGTATGTTGATAGAGGCAATTAACATGAGTGCGATATATGAAAATGGGCTGTATAGTTCTTCACGGAACTACTTGTTAATGGTTTAATTGTTTGCGTATGGTACTGGATATTAACGGAACTGAAGGTGAGAATGAATACGAAGACCTGAGAATCTTCACAACTTTGTTCAACCCTAATTTCTTGGAATATCCACATTCCAGGAGACACACTGCGCCTGCAACTAATCTGGAAGCAATGCTGAAATCGAGGGGTGGGAAGACAGATAACAGTAGGCCCAGTAATGCCAGTCTGGTTAAGTACCTCAGTGGAACAATACGTGTGCTAAGTGGATTTGTGTTATCGGCCGCGATTATTATTTCGAGTGTATTTTAATTGCCGATGTTAAAGCCACCTAGGGATGTTCATTTCAAACAAATAATTTTTACCACCAATAGTGAAATTCTTTTCTGGAAAATATGTGAAGTAGGCAGGAGATGGGAGATTTACCGTTCAGAAACATATCTGTCGAGAGAATTGTATTAATGCAGCCAATGGCCATGTACTTTTCTTTTCAGGACAGGTCAGGGAAGAGATATTGGAAGGAAATCAGCCGTCCAGGCATTTGCCTGGTGGTGAAAATGTGAAACCACGAAAACCATTTTCTGGATGGCCGAGGAGGGATTCGAACCCACGCTCTCCCGATGCCAGCGAGGCACGAGGTAGCGCGTTAGCGCTCTCGGCCACCGCAGCCGGTATCTGTCGAGAGAAGCACACGTGGAGTGATTCCAGTGATTTAGAGCACTTCAAATATGCTCCATTAGCTTCCAAATGAGTTTTTCAAAGTACAAAAACCTGCTGGTCGACAATCGTCGTACTTTTACCTGTGTGAATCTACGAATGGTCACAGTCATCTACTGTAACGTGGAGTGAGGTAAGCCTGTATAGCCTGTCATGTATTTTAAGTAGCCTAAACATTTTTCTTATTACCTCTAATCTTATAATGAATTTGAATACTTAACGGCGAAATTCTCTTTTTTTTTCTTCAGATGTTGCAGCCTGAAAATTCCACGTACCTTGAAAATAAAAACACAGAACTTGAGTGTCAAACAATAGACAGACATAATAACCAGTATTTGTGTGCAAATAATTCGTATCGTCAAATAATAACAAAAGTCGGTCAACACGAATGTACCCAAATAGAGCTGGGTTGTGCCCTAATCCTGAAATAAATTACATGAGATTAATAAATACACTAGGATGACCACTTTCGATCGTCAAGCGATCATCATCAGATCCATTACACTTAGGCTATAACATTTATGTTTGAGAATACAGGTGAAAAATATATACAATATGTACAATTATTTAGTTGCAGTGTTGGTAATGCAACTGTCGGTGTATGATAATGTAGTATATCTAATGTTAGGTGAACTTCTAAAATGGTGATAAAAATCCGGAATTTGTCTGTTTGGGGTGATTATATGGTTATACAAAATCATGATGATTATGATTGTTGTTTTAAGGGGCCTAACATCTAGGTTATCGGCCCCTGATGGTTTGGGTGATCGTGAAGATGAAAATGAAATGCAAACTATAACTAAATCTAACTACTAACTTATATACTAGAAGAAGAAATGGAAAACAAAAGGAGAATAAGGCAAATAAAGGACAGGAGGAAAAGAAATGCCCTCAACCCCTGAAGAATGCGGATTGAGGGACTTGGAAGGAAGGAGTGCCATGAGAGGCAGATAGGAAAGTGAAAGAGGAGAGGGTCCGCCCCACAGGCAAGGAATAAAAGGGGGAAACCGGACCCAGCTCAGGAATCCCTCGGGGTCGCCAACTCCCGAACTCACCAGCCGTGAGCCCCTGAGGGTGTAGCAATATCCAGGGTGAACCAGAAATGGTGGGGCTACACACACCCTGCCACCTTGAGCAGAAGGCAGGAGATAACAGGAAAAGAAAAAGAAGGCTGACCCCTCGCAGAAGGAGGGTATCAGAAAAGATGAGACAAGGGCCAATTAAGGCGGGAAAGGAAGAGACTCCCTAGGCCTCGGATACCCTAATACCGTCGGGGTCAGAAGAGAACAAGAGTTGACCAAGTGAGGTCGACAGGAAAGAAGACGGAGAGGAGCCCGGCACAAGTAAGTGGAAGCAATGCCGGACTCAGCTCGGGTCCCGTGGTCGCCAACCCACGTCCCACTAGATGTGAGCCCCTGGGGGGTATACAAAATCAACTATGGTTATACTGTAATAATACATGCTGATACTTATCCGGTTGTCTCCCTAACTGGAACTTCAAGCAGTTTCGTGTTCACTCTGGCACCAGCACGGATAAGTATCAGCTTGTATTATTACAGTATAACCATAGTTGATTTTGCATAACCATATAATCACCCCAAACAGACAAATTTCGGATTTTTATCACCATTTTAGAAGTTCACCTAACATTAAGAATACTACATTTAGCATACACCGACTGTTGCATTACCAACACTGCAACTAAATAATTGTACATATTGTATATATTTTTCACCTGTATTCTCAAACATAGATGTTATAGCCTAGTGTAATGGATCTGATGATCGAAAGTGGCACTATGAGGCACTCAAAGTAAATAAATTATTTAGTGCAGAAAGCTTGTATTACGCATACAAGTGAGATCACATACATCTTTTCACTAATCCGTGAGCCGCAGAAGACAACACCTCGTTGAACTCACTAGAATCACAACGTTCGGTTCACTTCGATACCTCCTATCAAATGAGCTGATAACTGCCAGGCGATCGAAACTGGTCATCCTAGTGTATTTATTAATCTTATGTAATTTATTTCGGGATTAGGGCATAACCTAGCTCTATTTGGGTATATTCGTGTTGACCGACTGAAAAGCACCAAACTCTTGGTAACTTAGGCAACACTGAAAAATGGCGTCAAACCTCACAATGTCAAATAGTCTAATAATTAAATTATATTAGGTACCTACTAAAATCATTTCGACATACAATGACGTAGTATGTTTGCATTTTGTGCGTGTTGAAATTATGTTAGTTTTTGGTCTTTTTTTTAAGTGTTCGGATTTTTATGGAATTTTTGCAGTCATTTTATAGGCAGGCTAATTTTTTAAAAATTTTTAGGTCATCAAAATCCAGGCCCTGGCAGCAATTGAAATTAGTCTACACTGTTCATTATCACTACTGCAGTGTGAAGGCACACAGATATCAAGTTGGTAGCCTTCATAATATGTAAAACAAGATACTGCATTGCCCTTGACGTCGCACAGAGTGTCGAATCTCATATATAGGTGGAAAAAATTCACTGCCGCAAATGAAAGCGAAACCTGGCTCATTCGATAGTGAACAAACCAGATGGTGACCTTCGATCTTCCTTTCCGCTGTCTGGTGCGTAGGAGGGAGGGTATAGGTGCTGAAACGTCTTCCTGGCAGTTATCAGCTCATTTGATAGGAGGTATCGGAGTGAACCGAACGTTGTGATTCTAGTGAGTTCAACGAGGTGTTGTCTTCTGCGGCTTACGGATTAGTGAAAAGATGTATGTGTTCTCACTTGTATGCGTAATACAAGCTTTCTGCACTAAATAATTTATTTACTTTATGAGTGCCTCATAGTGCCACTTTACTTTAAACGTCATTTGGTAGGAAATTTAATGTAGATTCAGGATCTGTAGTGGTTTGGTTGCGCACGAATGTGCAGGATGGTTTATTTTCTTATTTTCAGTGACTATGCGGGCATTACCGCGAGAAGAATTTTTCAACGCGTGGCGGTCGTGACGTACAGAGGGGCGTACAGACGTCATATTTCAATATGTTATGAATAAATTTGATCCTACAACTCTTACTGACACTCAGGTGCAGGAGATAAGAAACAAAATTAAGTTGATATCCCATAATATTAACAAAAAATGGGCGAGTGCAGGAAGAACAATGCCACGTAAAACTCCTGGCAATCTACAAATGGAAGCTATTGAGTTACATAATGACTCCCAAGGAACTTTGACATCAAATGATGAAGACCAGTATAGCAAAGACTACGATGCTCTGGACTCTACAGAAGAATCAGATGACGAATGAACATTAGAAATTTTGTTATTATTAAGGGGAATGAGATTAATGAGAACATTACTTGACGAATTAACGTTTTCATTTTATTTGCAATAGGAGAAATAGGCCTAATATTCAATATATGTTGTCTTTATTTCCATGATTTTCTAGAGAAATAATATTGTTTTCATGTGTGAAGTATACTGTATTTACTAAAACTACGTCATTAACAGGACTGTAAAATGACATTTTGTTATAAAGAATTAATATTGTATGTATGATTTTGACAAAAAAAATCGAGGAAATAAATGTTATTTTTTGTGCATATTTCGTTGTTCTATGTTTAATAACAATTTAATATACGATTTTAAATTGGATGATTTTACATACAGTGACTTAGTCTATTCCCTCAAATAAGGTGTAACAAATTTCTTGACTGCAAGTTTCATTGCTATTCATATTTTATCCAGTTTTAAATAGTATGTTTACCACTGTCATAAACTATAATATACACATCCAAATCGTGATTTTTACTACCGAGAATGGAAGATTCTTTTGTTACTTTCGGTCATTTTTTACACCTCCCCTTACCCGTCACTCCTATATATTTACCCTCCGAAGATCGTACACTTAAGACGATGCCAGGAATGAATTCAGCGACCTCGAAAATGGTATATTGCCAACTTTTAATAGAATCCCAGCACTATTAACGAAGTTATTAATGTTTCCTCCTAGAATTGGGATTCGACACAGTGTGCGTCGTGTTGAAAAGTTACGATATAGAATGAAAGAAAGAACAAGCGGAAAGGAATATAAAACATATCTGGAAATGATTGAAGCTTATATGTGCTTAACCACGTAAATATGGTTTTCTATTCCTTCTTCATTCAACCACAGGACATGGCATTTTACTTCGAAAATCTCACATGCATTGACAGGGAATCGCATCTGGTCCTCCTTGGTGAGGGGCAAAGAGCACCACTGCGCCACCCTCCAACGAACTAATAATCTAGCTTCTACTCAATACAGTGATACAGTGTGTAGGAACAAAGATTGCGGATTGTGGCTCAGATATGAAGTTATTAGCGATGATGATAATAATTAGGTTGTCGGCTCCTAATGGTCTGGGGGATGGTAAAAATGACAATGAAGAGGAAAACATAACGAAAATTAAGTGAGACTGAAAAAACTTACTAAATGGAACTCATATTGAAACAACTCACAAAATGTACTTACAAAAGGGAATTTAGAAGGAAAATATTCACAAAAGGAATAGATGGAAAAATACGCACAACATGTAGTTTAGGTTCAAAATACTTAAAATATGCAATTAGAGCCGAAATACCCACAATATTAAATTGAAATTCAAAATACTTACAAAATGCAATTGAAATTGAAACTACGTACAAAATGCAATTGAGGTTCAAAATACTTACAAAATTCAATCGAAATTCAAAATACTAAGTGCAATTGAAAAATACTTACAAAATGCAATTGAAATTGGAAATATTTACAAAATGGAATTTAGATACACGGGGAGTCAATTCATAAAAACAGTGCGGGAATCTTAAAGGGAAAAGGAAATATAATGAAAAGAAAAAGAAGGCTGATCCCACGAAGAATGAGGGATCAGGAAAGATGAGAGAAGGGCCAATTAAGGCGGGAAAGGAAGAGACTCCCTGGGCCTCGGATACCCTAATAGCGTCAGCGTCGGAAGAGAACAAAGAGTTGACCAAGAGACGTTGACAGGGAAGAAGACAGACAGAGAGGAGCCCGGCACAAGTAAGTGGAAGCAATGCCGAACTTAGCTGGGGTCCCGTGGTCGCCAACCCACGTCCCACTAGATGTGAGCCTCTGGGGGGGGGGGGGGGGGGCAAGTTGTTAGCCTTCATAATATGTAATACAAGAGGTTAATCGACTCGTTCTCGATACTTCAGTGCCCTTGACGTCAGTCGATAGTGGGATCATGACCTCCTTTGGAGCATATGAATGTAAAACTAGGCCTACATACTTATCAATCATCATCCCTGCATTGAGATATAAGTTATCCAAATGAATGTGATGCGCCCGCAAATATTGACTGCGCTCCAGGAGAATTCCGTGGTTCGACACGCAGTGACGGGGAGCGGGGTCTTCGGTTGTACGCATTCGCAGCCCGTCTATTCTTGACCTATGTCCATTCGAGCACAATACAGGGTTATTCAAAATAATTGTCTGAGTTTTGTGATTGTTTTTAGAGACAATGGAAAACATACGATTATTATCGTTGTAGTGATGGATTGACCAACTCTCAAAGTTTTGTTCTGCATCGACTGCAGTGACCTCAGTTACCGGCAGATGGCAGTTACAGCAGTGTTTACAAGATGGCGGTAAGGAGAAACCGTTTTGTGCTCTTGAATATCATCAGCATCGGTCTGTTACCGTAGACCAGTGCCATTTCCAAACGAAATACGGGAAGGGCCCTCCCTCTGACAAAGTCTATTCGCAGATGGTACGCTCAATTTGTTGACACAGGATATTTGTGTTAAGGGAAAATCAGTGCTGTATCATAAGGGGAAGTGAATCGGATCCGGGACACATCTCCGTTGCACTAAGAAATCAAATATAAGAGGCGCAGGGAACTGTGTGTACCTCAAACCACATTATGGCGCGTGTTACGAAGGAGCCTGAAGGTAAAGCCATATCGCTTGAAGCTGTGTTGAGCTTTAACAGGTAAGTCCTACGTTTGAATTCTTGCATCGCAGTGCAAGAACGTTGGGAAGGACGTGACAAACTAGTTTTCAGCGACAAAGCACCGACAGTAGTGGCTACGCTGGCTAAAGCGCAGTGTTAGGTCATGGGGCCAAGTTCTCTGCTGACTCGGTAGACGCGTGGGTTCGAGCCCCACCGTCGGCCGTCCTTGAAATGGTTTTCCGTGGTTTCCCATTTTCAACACCAGGCAAATGCTGGGACGGTACCTTCTGACAGGCCACGGCCGCTTCCTTCCACATCCTTCTCCAACTTCATTCGCCTTAATCAATTCCATCTCTCATCCCGACGCGTAGGTCGCCCACGGGCGTCGAATAGAAAGGCCTGCACTAGGTCTCTGAGGAGACTACACGAAAAAAAGAAGTGACAAAGCAACCTTCCATGCAAGTGGAGAGGTGTATAAACAAAACGTTCGAATTTGGGAAGCAACAAAACCCCATTGTTATGTGGATCATGTGCGTGACTCCCCAAGGTGAATGTGTTCTGTGCAGTTTCAAGGACGAAAATCTATGGCCGGTTCTTTTTCAATGAACATAGAATGTCACGGCTGATTAACCTGGACATTCTTAAAGAATGGGTGTTACCCCAATCGAGTGACGACAGGGATAGGGACGATTCCATGCTTCAACAAGATGCTGCACCACCTCATTTCCACAGGGAGATCAGTGCGTTTTTAAACGAAGAACTACCACAATGATGGATCAGACGCGAGACGGATTGCGATCAGATGCACTCATCCTGGCCACTACGTTCACCAGATTTTGAACCTGTGATTTCTTCCTGTGAGGATACGTGAAAGATTGAGTCCTTGTCCCTCCTCTACCGTTAAATAATCTGGAACTGAAACAGCACATCCCAGCCACCATCATGTGCATCACTGCTGACATGTTGGGGCGTGTGTTGAATACAGTAGGTTGCACTATCGAGTAGATGCGTGTCGAATGAGCAAAGGACGCACATATTGAGCATTTGTAATGTGTGTAACAAAACTTCAGGAGTTACAGTGCACAATAAGACAATATTCATATTCCTACGTATATTACACTGCGTGCTATGATTTGTTTTTTGCCCCTGCAATCAATTTGAATAATATCGGCAATCAGTTGCTGCTACCTCCCACATAGTGCCTGTTGTTCATCCGGCTTTAAATGCGTTCTGTCTCCTTTCTACTGTCGACATTTTTACAGACCTTTGTGTTTATCTCCTAACACTTCGGCAATATCGCGTAGATATGTACAGTAATTTCCGTACCATGAACATTGTCAGGTAGAAATGTTTTGTAATTTTCCAATTAATACGAAGCAGCATTGGTACTACCAGGTTACAAACAGTAAGTAATAAATATCCCTGTTCTGATTGTCGTAAACATGCATCAGACACGGCTTATTCGTGATTACATGGCTACATTAAAGCAGCCTACAACCGGCGCTGTTGCATTATAACAGCATAATAGTTTATCTCGGATCTCGAATTCGAGTAGGAATGCTAATCTCTTTACTTCTGTTTGACACAAACGTATAACTGAGATGTCAGGCAGTCTGTCACAGAAGGCCCTTTTCTAATTTTACCGTTTGTAGAAATAGAAAGAATGAAAGAAAGAAAGAAAGAAAGAAAGAAAGAAAGAAAGGAAGGAAGAAGGAAAGGAAGAAGGAATGAGTAAACAATGGAATATAGTCTCCATAGATAAATGGTATAAGATAGGAAGCCATGTCGAAACAAATTCTGTAGTTAATGTAATCCATGACCGCCTGAGACCAGAGTTGGAGGTTATTTTACTTATTTGAATCGCCTCTCGATGGTGATTGTTATCCCTTGAGTAAATCATGGCTGCTCTCTATAGTTTCATTACCAACATCTTCTTGGTCTCAGTAGGTCATGGAGTAACTATTTGTTTCGACATGGCTTCCTATCTCTCTCTCTCTTTTATATACTCTCTGCATGCTCCAATACATGCACTTACAATATATTTTATAAATGAACAAAATAAATTACATTATAATAATTCAATTTCAAGATGACTTAATCTTAACAAAATCAAACAATATTATTCTTCGTTTTTCCTAAGAGCCAGAAAATCCAGAGCATTAACAAATTTAGAAAATTCCTTCAAATACTTTTTTAATAGCACAGATTTCTGAGTCGGCCAATTTTCGTCTCTATTAACACTATTAATCAAGAATTGCCTAATATTTTTCACTTCACTGCACACGAAAATTATATGATCTATAGTCTGAGGGCTGCTTTTACAGAAACACTCGGGATTACGTATAATTTTAAGTCTGAAAGTACGAAGCAATATTTCCATGTCCAGTCAGTAATGTAGTCAGATTAGGTGTTAAGGTGATTTTGGATTTTAATTTACCTGCAACTGTTGGAAAGAATTCTTTTGTAAGTGTGCCTTTTGAAGTTTGTTCCTATCTTATACCATTTATCTATGGAGGCTATATGCCATTGTTTACTCATTCCTCCTTTCTCTCTCTCTTACTTTCTTTCTCTTCTTGATAAAAGGACAAGTAGTTGTCTCGAAATTTCGGTGTTTTAAGTTTCACCCCAAAGCTATACTATGTAATAACTATTTTAATTTTATAACCACGACTGTCATAGATCTTCTACGACAATTATATACATTTCCAATGAAACACACACACCTTGCTATTGTAAATAAAGTTTTAAATTTTCCCAATTCAAATCGTAACTATTTTTATCCTTTTCTAAAAAAAGTTTCATAGAAAGGCTAAGAAAAGCTTGAACGAGATTTATTTTTTATTTTGTAGAAGGTTTACCACCCAATTTAAGAAGAAGTCCAACAATTCCTATAAACTTGGGAGATATGATGGAAACTGAAGGTCAACATAAAGCAAGGACCAAATTTTGAAAAATGGATTATAGTTACGATTTGAACTTTTGGTTGGTTGGTTCCTCAGTTTAGGGCAAGGAGGATATATGGGTAGAGCTGCAACTTAATGCAAAATGTTTATACCAACCTATTGCTCAGCGCAAGTAGTTCCAACTGACAATATGAGATGGCACGACGATGCACTTTCGAGCGCGATCCGTCCCCGACCTGGCCTACTGGCCCCTCTCCCCTCCCAGCCCGTGCCTACTCGACCCTTTCCCCTATTCTATCCCCCCCCCCCACCACTAGTTTATATTCCTTCCTTTCTTTCTTTCCCCTGCCTTATAATGGTCATATTTTAGTAATTGGTCTAATAATAGGCGATTTCTTCCCGCTGTGATATCAGGTAGAGAAGAAAACATAGGCTTTATCAGAATAGTTGTGGATGTTTCAAGGTGATCAGCCCATGTTTCCACAAAGCACATAGCATGACATAGGCCTACCCCACAGATATGTACAAATTGAAGAGTAGGCTACTATACTACAATATTAAAAATGAATTGTAAGACAAAATTACAGCTGCACTTATCACACACCAGTATTATTTAATTGTCAGTGCGGTACTTCCTATCAGTCGAATTAAGAAATATCACGTTTGTATTACGGGAAGCGTTGGAACAACCAGCTCTTATTTTGAATTGTATCGATAGTATCTGATATAGTTTTCGAGCGCAGTGTATCGACTAAAATCTATTTGTGATTCAATATAATTCAATGTCTTCGTATAATATTGTTGAAAACCGATTGTATTCTTTACTAAGCACTGCAATATGTATTTACTATTGATATATATTCAAATATTAATTAAATATACAACATTAACAAGAATACTCACCAATTTTCCGATTTTGCTGCCATCTATAGAAGTATAACTCAACTACATCGTCGTACGCGATGACTGCTAGCGTTTTCAACGTTGTCAGCAGGTACTACTACAAGGCAAGCTAGCGTTGGCACCAAAACTCCCTATAAAGTTTCACCCACCCGGTTTAGGGGCTGCGACAACGCGGTCATGTAGCCCTGTGTACTTTGGGTGTGTGTAGAATCTGTCTGATAACCGGTGTTAATTGTGATGACTGTATTAGTGTGTGTATCTGTTTTTTAATTCAAGTAAGGACTGCAACTTTGAATTTTTCAAATAGTTCCTACTTTTGCCGCCAAGCGCCACCGTCAACGACTACTAGGCCAAGTTCAGAACATAGCTACTAGACACCACCGCAGTCGGCTCTTGGCAACGAACGTAGAAACCTAAGAGCGTTGTTCACCTATCCAATTTAGCTTCACACAGGTGTAATTAGTGATGTAAAATACCCAGGTATTTATAAACCGGGGTAAATACCCAGGGTATATATCTGGGTAAATACCCAATTTGGGAAAATACCCGGGTATTTTAGATATTTCATTAAAAATCCTGTGTCGTGGTAAGTTAAACCTTAAACTATGCAAACTATTCTACATTAACTTTTTAGAAATGTAACAACATTAGATAGTTAATAAAATTAAATTTAATTAGAATTGGGACTTAAAAACAGAATTAGAATTGGGAATTAGATCAGGAGATAAAATTCAATAGCTATAACCTTAAAAACTCAGGGTAAGAATTGAACTAGGCTTTTTTTTTTTTTTTTGCAAACTTTGAGATAAAAGTTGGGGGAAATTTATTCAGAGCATTGGCCAAGTTCTACAAAAGGTGTAATGTACAGTTTTTCAGAACAGTTCGTAAAATCATCTCTACTTAGTATAAAACTAAGTCCCCGATTCTTGGATGCCACGGGTAATCTCGAGAACCTCTGGATATATTTTGATGCGGGTTTCACCATTTTGTAAAGGATATCTCGAGGATGATTTCTGTAGAAAATAATTTATTTATGATCAAAGGAAGCAGAGCAGTAACGATTTCAGTGAGAAAATAAACAAAAAACCTGGCGTCCGAGTGCTTCTTAAGTTAATTTTGGGCAAACCGTTAAACATATCTAATTACTATGAGTGTAAGAATTGTTCAGCATGAAAAGTTCTACATAAAATCCAGGAGAGCAAATCTCTATCTTCAATACATCGCCCACGATAAGTATTTTTACGTTTTCATTTCTTCAATTCTAATATTGAGGCGACAGTTTACGAGCTAGCTAAGGGCGAGTCTTATCACCCCTGTTACAGCCTAACTAGCGGGCGAACCTATTACCCCAGATACAGCCAGCAGCAATCCGTCGAGTCGTGTTGAGTTAAGACTTCAGAGAAAGCTGGTTGTGTTTGGAGTTTCCCTGGAAGTTCAACTCTGTTTTTTTCTCATTTCGCCTGAGAACTTTCCGTTCCGCAAAATACACAGTCAATTTAAGATTGGATGGAAGGGGAATTTGTGTTTCATGCACCTCGCCATTCTTAAATTACGTCTGACAAGAATTCGTTATAATTAATAGTCAGTCAGTGATGTTAAGCCATCATGCCGAGATGTAAAACGGATATAGGTCATAGTTCATTGACATCGCAAAATAAAAAAGTGCGTATCACGTAACAATGAAACAGAGCAACAAATAATTTCTAGATTGCCACAAGAGAAAGAAAGACTTCGTTCTCGGCACCTTCAAACCGTTGCTCAAGAAGAACACCGTCTGAACCACGATCATAATCAAGCTTATAACACTAAGAAGGAAGGTAAGATGTTTTTTCTCGATGCCCCTGTAGGCAAAGGCAAAACGTTCTTGATTAATGTGTTGCTCGCCAAAGTGAGGTCTGGTGGTAATATTGCTCTTGCCGTCGCATCATCTGGAATTGCAGCCACTCTTTTGGAAGGAGGAAGAACAGCACATGCAACATTTAAACTTCCTTTGAAAGTCAGCAGTAATGATGGAAATGTATGTAATATTTCAAAACAAAGTAACACTACCAGTTTAATCCAAAATTGTTCTTTAGTTGTATGGGATGTGGCTACAATGTCGCACAAAACTTCCGTTGAAGCTGTAGACAGGACCTTGCGTGATCTAAGGAATCGGAACACACCTATGGATGGCTGCACAGTTTTGTTCGCCGGGGATTTTCGTAAAATCTTACCAGTTGTTACCAGAGGAACGAGAGCCGACGAAGTGAAAGCTTCATTAAAAACATCTTACATCTGGCCAGATATAACAAATTGGCACTCAAAACTAACATGAGAGTAGGCTACTCTTATCTTCAGAAGATAATAGTTTGTTTGCTAATTTGTTACTTAGAGTCGGAAATGGAGATTTACCGGTCATTGACGGGAAAATTGCCCTCAGTGACGATTTCTGTGCTTTAGTAAGCAGTATTCAAGAATTGATTGATAGCGTTTATCCTCAAATCCATGGCCTATCTAACAAGTCTCATTCATGGTTTAAAGAAAGAGCAATATTGTCGCCGACAAACGAACTAGTTGTGATAACTAATGACTTGGTGTTCTCCAAATTCACTACCCAGGCTCTAGTATATTACTCAGTAGGCTAGACGCAGTAGTCGATAGTGAAGAAGCTGTTCATTACCCTACAGAATTCCTAAATTCTTTATTTCCTTCTGGCTTGACACCACACAAGCTTATTTTAAAAGTAGGAGTGCCTATTATACTGCTACGTAATTTACAACCACCAAAGTTATGCAATGAGACACGATTGGTAGTGAAAACTTTGAAAAACTGTTTCATTGAACAAACTATCTTAACTAGCTGTGGTACAGGAGAAACGGTCTTAGTACACATAATCCCTATGATTCCTTCAGATTTGCCTTATCGTTTCAAACGAGTACAATTTCCAGTAAGAGTCTGCTTTGGCATGACTATAAACAAAGCACAAGTTCGGACACTTAGCGTGACTGGAGTTGATCTTAATGGAGAATGTTTTTCTCATGGACAGATATACGTGGCTCTATCACTTGTTACATCAAACCGAAATCTTTTCGTGTTCACTGCTGGAGGGAAAACGACTAATGTCGTATACAAGGATATCTTATAAGACCTCCGTTAGAAGTAGCCTATCACCTTGCATTCATAAATGTTTCCGGGCGAAGCCGGGGTGGGTTGCTAGTTCATATATAAAATAAATAATCAAATAACCCAAAAGGCTAGAAAACAGAAAATCACACAAAGAATAGAAAATGAGAGGGAAGTACAGTGTCAGTTTAAATTCTGGGTAGGATGAGCTAAGCAGTGTTGCCAACCCATATGCTTGCTGGCATACAGTACATCTTCACCCATTATAGAGCCCACATACTACAAAAACTTCCTGACATGCATTTGTGTTATTTAGAGTATGATTTAAAAAAATAATATTTCTTTAATATTTAAAATTGAATGAAAAATAACTTAAAAGCACTTTTACTAAGCTTTTTTTTTTCAGATGTCCTTTCTATTGAATATATTTTATTACCTTTTGAGTTTTGGCGTACACTTT
This sequence comes from Meconema thalassinum, assembly GCA_946902985.2. Lineage (NCBI taxonomy): Eukaryota > Metazoa > Arthropoda > Insecta > Orthoptera > Tettigoniidae > Meconema > Meconema thalassinum. The sequence continues at coordinate 194,064,504 of OX336394.1, read as the reverse complement.
CAATTAATATGCAAATAGCTTACTCTTATTACTACAAAAGTAGCTTTTCCCTCTCACATCTTTGTTGCTCATTTCCAGTATCGTAATAAAACTCGACCTTCTCAATATCTTGGCATTTATTAAAAATTTTAAACACAAAACAACCAAAAGGTTTTATTCAATATTTTACTCTAGTTTAAGGAAAAACAAAACTAAAGACAAGGTTACAGTGTCAAAACATAACATTTAAATACTCAAAAATACCTGGACATCCAATTTCCTTTTTTTTTAGTTTTGAAGGATCAATATTGTTCCTGATTTCAATTTAAGGCATCAAATACCTGTGTTTCAGTCCTTGTTTGTCCAACACTTCATCAACACATCAAAAAGTGTTGTACAAAGCTCAAAAACTGAAAATATCCTCATTTTGGGTATTTAAAAGACCACTGGGTAAATACCCGAGTAAATACTGTGCCCAATCGGACACGGCAGATTGGCATCGAACTCGGGTCTTATCAGAGAAGACCAGGCCCATGATTATGCCTAGAGTCGAACCATTGATCTCTGAGGGGGAACAACTACAGGGAACCCGAAGAGCAATGAGTTGTATAATGACATATGATAATATCGCATGATTTCACGGCTAGATTGTGAATATCATAGCTGTTTAAGGGAAAAATTGTTAGAAAATGCAGTCATATGTACGTTTTGGAAGCATAGAAGCATGAAAGCAAGCCAGCTTGACAGTTTACTAATCGCAGCCAGCAGAGGGGCGGAGATTCGTGTCGCCGAAGGAACTCATTTCGTCTGGACCGCTGGGACAGCTCGAAATTAATGACCCTGGGGTTCACCGATCGACAACGCTTGAGACCGGAGTGGGGGTAATAGCCCACGGAAATTAATTGATTGCAGCCAATTGGAGCATCGAAATGGAGTAAAATGTACACCCAGGTGAATATATTCCAGGAGAGAGAATTTAGAAATGGTCTCACACCTAAGTTAAAGCCTATATCTCTAAATAAGCCTGTGAACACAGAGCCTACGCGTGAGAGGAATGATTTGCAGACCCACACGAGGGGATTTACCATGGTGGCGTCATGACGCTATGGAAAAAGGCAATTAATTGTAAATAATTGGCCGAAGCGATCGCTTGCACGAGAGTCATTATGGGACTTCCACACCTAGATAAACGAGGTGTATACGTCGTTTTGAATGGAAATGCATTATTTCAAGAAAGGAGTCGCTCTCGTATGTCCTGTGGACTACATTTTACGAGAAACCTTTACATAGGGGGAGCAGAGCAGACCAAGCCAGTTCGTCTTCAGTTCGTTTTCAGTTCCTCTGCAGTTCATCTTTAGCCTACACGTAAACTAAAACGCTGCCAGTAAGTGCGCGAAATGTTAGTATCGACGCTCGAATATATTTGAAGAACAATGGAAGCACATCATACAGCTTCTTAATAGTAATTATGAATCGCGTAAGATTTAATCTACAGCAGATATTTATCCATTATTATACGCAAGTGTAATTCGCTACAGCGGAGGAATAATTTAGGACGTTTTTGGACACTGAATACCAGGAGTTATAAATGACGCAGTATCGTCAGGATCACTACAATTACGGGAGCCAGGAAGGCATCACAAGTAATCATGACGGTGAAATGAACAGTATTGAAGGTGACGAGAATCGAACGCACACACACGCAAGATAGACTTTCACGGACACCAGCGGTTGTCGTAGCTGCATCGCATCTCTGAGGTCAGGCGTTAGGAGGAGTCCAATTAAGGATCCACATGTGAAATAGTGCGAGAAGTGTATATAAGTTTTATTACAGTGAATTCAAGAGTGTTTATGTGTATTGTGATATAATATGTATTGTGTTAAAATGAGAAAAGCCAGTTCACCATACAACGAGGCATCACTTTAAGAGTAAGATGTAACAGTCACTTATGTACGAGCTTTCACCACTCGTATTTTTGGTAGAATATGGCTTGGAGGGTGATTTGTTTAGGGTCATTCAGGCCTAAGATAGTGATGAATGTAACGGTGACGTTAAATGATGATAATAATAATAATAATAATCTGGGGTCGGTAACAGTGATCAGTACAATGATAGGTATTTCAGGCCTAAAGAACGTACAAAGTGTGTCATGTCTAATATAAAGATACTGTATTTGGTAAACAGTAAGAAAGTAACGTAAAATATAGCGAGATACGAGAGTTTTTCAGTGTCAGTGAAGTGTTGAATGAATATTTGATATGGTCAATTCTTAGGATTGTATTTGTGAACCATTAAAGTAATGTGAGCCAGTAAATTTATACTTGTTTTTGGAGCTATTTGAAGCTTTGGCTTAAGAGTAATTGCAGAGAGGACGTGAGTGCCTCAATAATTGAGTCATCTATGAGAAGTATTGTTTGAGCCGCACATAGCGAGCGAAGTAACGTAGAATCAAGTGATTTACGTCAATAAAGTTGCGGGGACCACTCTAACATAGCTTGCACGTTAGGTGAAAAGTTGGCTAATCTACGAGATAGTATTGCCGTGATGCATACTTGTATTATTCGCAGCGAGTGGTACGGAGGGTATCTGTATTCACGGCTTGCAGGAATAATTGCCTCGAGGATGCTCTTCGGGACCCCGTGAGCACATGTATTAATTGATCTGCCCTGAGAGGAGAATCATGTTCGTCGTATAGGAAACGCAGATTTCCTTATTATTATTTAGGCAGCTGCTGATGAGGAATCTTGTATTCTCATTATGATGCGCGCCCGAAGCCACTAGTATTCGCCACAGAACGGCAAGGCTATTACAGAATCCATCCCCAGCCATGAATGTTAATTAGGAGCCGAGTTGAGCCCATTACACTATAAATATAGGTGGTAAATAATTAGAATGACTCAATAGAGACAACACTCAGCGTGACTCCTTTGTACTGCAATTGTAAACAAAGTTGACCTTGCTAGCAGCCAAGGGGGGTAGTTTGTAGACCACGGGGACGGCGGCCATCTTGCTCGGCCAGCTGGAACTAATTTTATTGCCTGCTTGAAAGGCAGGTCTGTTGACCTGGTCCCTTTATTTTAGAAGCATAGTGAGACACTGAAGAATCTCGATATTTCGAAATGTAATTAAGATATGATTGTAGTGATGATGCCAATTGAATTAAATGATGTGTTTCAACACACATACCTTGTTTGATCGTTGTGATCGGATAATATTTGGCCCAGTTATTCTCTGAGGAGGAACGCTGAACCAAATAAATATAGGCATCTTTTTAAAGTGCATTTTTGCCCGGTTCACACTAATTTATGCAGACGGGTAAGTGATTTCAAGAACATGACACGTTTGTAACGATAATTTCGACCAGATCCAGAAAATCGTTGTATGGTGAAACTATAAACATTTCTATCCATGTGTATTTTGGAAGGGAAAACGTACCACTTTAGCGTTTCATATTGATGGGAAAAAGGAAGACGATTCACACGACAACACTTGTTAAGTAAGGCATAAGGTAATGAATTTATGTCAATGAAAGTAAATGCCGTGAGAAACGGATTAATGTTTAATTATTACTGAATTAATGTCATTTAAAGTGATATGTGACTTTTGTATTGTGATACTCCAGTTTGTTAAATTGTGCCACATGACGAACACTATGGAGACTCGTAGATGTCTGAAAGTATCAATGATAGGATGCTAGAAATAGATTTGAGTGCAGTGAAGCATTAATTAAGAAGAGACTCAAAAAATAACCTTGATTTTCATTGTGGGAATTAAATGTAAATTATCCTTTGTTTGTATTTTGTTGTATAGCCATGACGTTTATATCAGTAAATGTTTTATTTAGGAATATGTTGTTTCTTTCATGTAGAGTAGTTACCTGGCAGACTCAAATCCTGAACATGTGGTCGTATAGTGGGCATGAACGTCCCATATCTCGAAAGACCGTGAGTTAGCTGGGATACGAACACATGTTCCATATCTGACAATTGGGTACATGGAGGAGATGTCACTGTACTAGGATTGAGTCACAGGTACTACTAAAAGTCGGCCAAGATATTAATGGTAGAGGCAAGTACAGCAGGAAAATTAGGATATATTAGGAAAAGGCCGCGTTCCAATTGTTAATAAGCCTTCACGTCAAAATAAATGTTGATAATCCTCCATAAGACATGCTTTAATGTAACTTGTCCACCAGACCTCTTACTTTATCATGGCGCCCAACGTGGGGCCGGTTTAAAATACAGGTCACCATAGGTGTGCGTGTCCACCCCTCTTCTTACATTATCATGGCGGCCCAGGTGGGGCATTCGGCAATAAAAAACACTCCCTGGACAGTTTTATTAATAATTCAGAATATGGCCGATATCTTACAATGGGGCAACCATTGATATCTTCTTTTTATTTATCATGGCGCCCAGATACGTGGAAGGCTTATGGGATTCAGAAAACCCCATAATAATAGCATGGTTTTCATGGGGAAAACCATAATAGTATTTTTTCCCCTCAAACTGTGTTTGAGCGATTGTGAGTCTTTCTAGATGATACTCAGACATTAGACACTGTTGTCAGACGGGTACGAGGGTCTAAACCCATTCCATAGGTGGTTACAGAACTGAGTAATATGAGGTGTTGTCGCGAGATCGGAATCCTTTTTCCAATAGAACGCGCCAGCATGCTCAGCTGCGGCCTACCTGAATCTCAAAATAAGAAATACTAATAATGTTATTGGTTTTACGTCCCTTTTAACTACACTGGCTTTTAGAGACGCCGGGGTGCCGGAATTTTGCCCCGAAGGGGATCTTTAACGTGCCAGTAAATGTACTGACACGGCTCCCTCGCATTTGCGCACCCTCAAATGCCAGCTGACTGCGCCAGGTTTTGAACCTGCAACCTTGGGCTCAGCAAGCGAGAACGTTACCCCTGAGCCACGCAGCCAGACAAAAAATAAGAAATACAGGATGGCTGGAACTGAGGAGGTACTCAAGTGTATCGCGGATTTAAGAGAACATTTTGATACTACTCATGCTAAGAGTAAGGAAGAGGCTAACGCATTTAAAGATGAAATAGCGGGTAGATTGGATGCAAATCAAACTGAAATAAACACTAGATTAGAGACTAATCAAACTGAAATGAGCCAGATGTTGGCTAATCAAACTGAAATGAACACTAGATTAGAGACTAATCAAATTGAAATAAACACTAGGTTAGAGTCAAACCTAATAGAGGTCAATAAAAAAATTGATTATGCTAAAGAGTCTATTAAGCAAGAAGTAACTAAGCATATTGTTAGCGTGGTCTCAGAGATGCAAGCTGATAACGATAAACGCTTTGAGTCAATAGAGCTAAAACTAGAGAATAATCTGCAAGCGTGCAGAGAATCACAGCGGGAGATTAATGATAGCTTAAGCAGTATGTCCATAGAGCTTAAAGACATTCAAAGAATGAAGAGAACACTAAGCGTCAGCAGGAGCAAATTAATACGTTCACTCAGACCGTGGATCAAAGGCTCGAAGACAGCGACGGAGAATGGAATAAGCGGATGGCAGGCTACGCAAAGGCGGTAGACGAAGCCTTAAGGAAGCAGGATCAGAATATCCTTGACCAATGCAAGGAGATCAATGAAATAAAAACTTCTGATCAAGAAAATAAGGAAATAATGTCAAACATGAAGAGGCAGTCGGAAAGGTTCAAAAAGAGTTAGAACAAACTCAGAACGACCTAGCAGTCATTCATAAAAGGCAGGATGAGGACCAGGGAGAAATTACGAAAATAAGGACTGAAATTTCTCATATGCATGGTCACATACAGAAATAAGTTACAGGCTTACGAGAAGAATTAGAACTTCGAGAAGGCTTGAAGACTGAAGCCAGCGATAAAACTCTTGCCAAGGTAAGAGAGAGTCTAGCGGGGGAAATTACCCACATGAAAGAAAGCCTTAAGGATGACAAGGAGAAAGTATTTTCTATGGCAGAGAAAAACCGGGATCGCTTAGAAAAAATAGAACGAGAGGTATTATCTCGTTTAGAAAGGGCAGAAAATAGGCACAGCCAAATAGAAACTAGAATGATCGCACAGGAGGAAGCCATATTGCGAAATCCTAGATCTTGCGAAGGAAGTATAGATGAAAATAGGAGAAATAAATGGGCAGATATAGAGATACAGCCCACTCCAAAGAATGCAGCCATGCCAAGTGAAAGCCCGTATACCACGCCTGGTATACCCATTGCTATGTCTACACCGCATGAAAATGCTGTTCAAAATCAAATAGTCACTGTTGTGAGGGCTAGTGACGAGAAATATTCTGGGAGTAATTCTAACATGACACCCAAGTACTGGCTCAAAGAAGTTTCCGAGTACTTGAATGACGCGAAGGTACCGCCAGAGCGAAGGTTGAGAGCTATCGAAAAACTGACTGAAGGCGAGTGTGCCTTGTGGTTTAGGAGTTTTCGGTACACGTTCGACACCGTTGATGAATTTCGCCAGGCATTTTTAAGCAGGTACTGGAACGCAAGTATACAACAGAACCTCAGATTGGACTTGTACTCCAGGCGCTATAGTACTAATAACCCTACGAAGTACGCAGAGTTTTTCGTGGCTCAATTGTGCCGTTTCCACGAACTTGATGAAGGAAATAGAGAGTCAGATCTGTGTATAGCGATAGCCAAGCAGCTACCATATGAATTACAACGTCTATTAATCTCAGCAAACGCCAAGACAGCGATTGACATGGAGGAGGTGCTGAGACAACTCGATCTCACCACAGCGCAGCACACAAGGCAAAGTCGGAACAAGGAACAAGTCAACATGACTACTACACCGACTGAATCGACTAAGGTGCAGACAAAAATAAGTCTACTAGCACCGAAACGGAGAAATCAGACTGGCAACGCGAAGGACGGGAAAACCAGAATTGGAGGCCAGCATACAGAGGAGGATCGAACCGTGGATACCGAGGAAGGAAAGCCTGGAATCAGCGCGGCACAAGAGACCAGTAGCCTGATAACCGAAGAAATTACGGCCGAAATGGGAATAACCAAGGATGGAGATTACAAGAACAGAGTCGCGGGTTCGATGAAGAAGCGGAAGAACGCTATCACGCATCATTGAGATACATGGAAGAGCGTGGAGACGACCATAGAAAATCGCAAGTACATTGGGATGAAGCGATTAAGAATAGGAGGTCACCCGACATCTATAAAAATGATGACTGTGCCAAGAGTCTGGAACTTCAGCAGTACGAAGACAGACAGAAGAACTCCACAAAGAATGGAGCAATGAAAAAAAAAACATCAAAATTAAATGACCAAATAAGAGAGATAAATGCAGGATGGAATACAGTGAATGTGGTTAACTGGATTGCCAAACCTGAGGAACTTATTGAAGACCTAGATGAAGGGACGGTCAATGTGAGAAGGGAACTACCCATTATTATTGTAAACATCGCAGGCATGAAGATAAGAAGTCTTCTAGATACAGGCTCAACGGTATGTCTAATAACCCAGGCATTATATAATGAAATCCAAAGTAAAATCCACGTATTGAAAATACCTATTTCAAGCGTGAAGATAAAAGGCGTGATACCAGATAAAGTAATGATATGCAGATACCAAGTATTTTTAGATTTGCAGATAGGGAACTCTACATTCTCACAGAGCTTCCTACTTGTGAATAAGCTGCATTTTAACGTTATTGTTGGCATGGATTTCATAACAGAATATAAGGTCATAATAGATCTCTCACAAGATATTGTTATGTTTCGCGCAAGTGAGGGAAAGGAAGATTTAGAGCTCTCATTAAAACACAATGAAACGAGACCAGAAGAGTACGTATGGCATACATACGTAGATATGACTGGGGATGCAGTGTTGACAACAGAGGACATCGAGGAAGAGTTGGCAACACTGGCCGCAGACATTGAAAAGGACCTCGAACCAAAATTTGAAGAATGCCTGGAAGAAAAGATAGAAGAAGCTAAAATTGGTCCAGAGCATAAGCAAATGCTAAGGGAACTGCTATTTGAATACAAAGGAGTCTTCGATTCGAGACCTGGCCGGATCAAGATTTTCCAATATGCGTTCCAAGTTAGTGACTGGACACCATTCAGACAGAAGCCGTATCCTGTAGCCGAGAAACATTATTTAAAGGTCAAGGAAGCAATACAGGAGATGCTAGAGGCAGGCGTCATTGTGAAGACGGCCACACCTTATGTCAGCCCGCTGGTAGTTGTACCTTAACAGGACGGAAGGGTAAGGATATGCCTGGACCTACGAAATTTGAATTCCAAGGTCATACCAGAGTTTGACCAAGTGCCGCCCATCAAGGAGGTCCTCAGGAGGTTCAAAGGAAAGACTGTTTTCTCAAATCTTGACCTGACAGAAAGTTTTCACCATCTTGCTCTGGAGGAGAAAACAAGCTTATTAACTGGGTTTTTATTCGACCAGCATACATATTCATACGTGCGTCTCCCAATTGGCCTGAAAACAGCGGGTTCAGCGTTGATACGAGCGCTTGATCGGAACCTGTCTGAAGAAGTAAAAGCAACAACCATATGCTATGTAGATGACATACTGCTGACATCTGAAACAATCGAAGAACACATCAGAGACCTACGCAAGCTGTTGAATGACCTAAGTCAGGCTAACTTTAAGGTCAATATAAAGAAATCTAACTTTGGTCAGAGAGAAGTTAAATTCCTAGGCCACATAATAGATGCGCAAGGAGTTAGGCCTAATCCGGGAAAATTGGAGGTCATTAAACATTTCCCGATACCAACGAAGGTAAAGAACGTCAGGCAATATCTAGGCGTTATTGGATTCTTTTCAAGCCATTGCCCGAAGTATACCAAGACCGTAGCACCACTCCAAGATTTACTGAAGAAAGGAGGAAGGTGGCGTTGGACGGAAAAATGCGAGGAAGCCTTCGTGAAATCTAATCAGATGCTTTTAGATTATGTTAAATTGGGATATCCAGACTACACCCAGAAATTTATTATCCAGACTGACGCATCATTTATAGGCATTGGGGCGATGCTCTACCAGGAAAATATGGACAGGCCAGAGGAGAAAACTTATATTGCATTCATAAGTAGAAGGTTGAAACCTAATGAAAAGAATTATACGGTCACGGAGATCGAATTACTCGCAATACTGTATGCCTTATAGTATTGGAGAAAGCTAATTTATGGGTTCAGAATTATATTAAGAACGGACCATAAAGCCCTAACATTCCTGTTGAAAACTGACTTGTCGAGTCAAAGACTGACGAGGTGGTCCTTGTATATACAGCAATTTCAAGTGGAAATAGAGTATTGCCCGGGGAAGGACAATATTATACCTGACTTGCTAAGCAGATACCCGACAGCTGATGAAGAGGAAGCTCTAGCTATCGAGATAGAAGATAGAGACCAGAAGACCTTAGACGATCTAAGGAACATCACCGTTTTTCAACGTGAAGATCCCTGGATACGGTTGATGATTAATTACTTCGAGGGAAAGCTTGTCAGAGGAACCCCGATGTTTGTTGAAGCCGAGGCACTATCAACGGAGTATCTATGGTTTAACCAGATGCTACACAAATGGAGCGACTCAGACCACACTCGACCCAGGATTGTTATACCTCCAGCATTGCAAAGAAGGCTAGTATGGTTAGCGCACAGAGCTTTTGGTCACCCTGGCGTAGACAAATCTGTTGCCCTGCTTAAAGAAGCATTTATTTGGCCAAAACTTAGAGATACAGTCAGGAATACAATCAGGACATGTGATATTTGCCAACGAGTAAAGCCTAACTCTTATTTAATGAGGCAAAAACCGATACCACTCTTACCAGAGAAGCCATGTCAGCTTCTGGCATTGGACAATTTCGGGCCGCTTCCGAGAGCTAGAAGAGGAAATAGACACATCCTAGTTGCACTAGACGTGTTTTCTAAAATGGTAGTCCTATGTCCAATTCAGAAAACCAGTACGAAACAGGTACTTAAGAGGCTGAAGGAAAGAATCATTCATATACTAAGGCAGCCGGAGAACATATTATCTGATCATGGGAGCTGTTTTACCACCGTAGAATTTCGCAGGGAGTTGGAAAATCTGGGTATAAGACAGATTTTGTCCACAGTTCGACACCCTGAGTCGAATTCCGCTGAGAGAGTGATGAGGGAACTGCAAAAGTACATGAAGATATACTGCTCTACAGAAAACTGGAAATGGATAGATGTACTAGAGATTATTGAGTATTGTGTCAACAATACCGTGCATGAAGCGACAGGAGAAGTGCCAGTGCGCCTACATCTTGATAGAAGACCAGAGAGGCCATGGAATAATGTCATTCGGACACCTGTAGATGCACAGCCTGGACGTGAGTTGAGGATCCAGAGAACATTCGAGTATCTCAAGAAACAAGCGGACAGACGGCAGCGAAGAAATAGGAGGAAACGCTACCACAGACCACTACTCGTAGGAGAGTACGTCCTATTGATAAAACCAGCTAGTTCAGATCCAGAGAGCAGGAAATACAAGAAATTTCAACATAGCTATCACGGACCCTACCTGATTATCAGGGACTTGCAAAAATAATGCATACCGAATCAAAGATGAAGAGACAGGTAGAGAAGTAGTAGTAAATGCAGCGAATTTAAAATTATATAGTCCGCCAGAGGATTATGAAACAAGAGAAGAGCAAGCCACTCACACCCAAATGGACGGGGAGTCATTATATATGCACGCGGAGAGTCCTGAGAAAAGCTCGCATACCCAGGAAGAAAGAAAGCGAGGCGACCAGCTCGCAGACCCAGGGGAAACGAGGGGTGAATGCAGCTGTCGGTTGAAAGAATTTTACGACCAGTTGTGTGAGGCCGCTGCAGAACTCCAAGAAATGAATGAACACCTAGGAGAGCAAAACAGGAGAACACGAGACGGCAGACAGAGTGGAATGGGGGAACGAGACATCCCATTGCCGAGAGCACTGACCGCTTAAAGTAAATATAGCATGGTGTCAATGCCATCTGAAGGCCCGAAAAATTCACTCGTGAAATGAATTTTCCGAGCTTAGCAAGGGAAAGATGTGCCCAATCGGACACGGCAGATTGGCATCGAACTCGGGTCTTATCAGAGAAGACCAGGCCCATGATTATGCCTAGAGTCGAACCATTGATCTCTGAGGGGAAACAACTACAGGGAACCCGAAGAGCAATGAGTTGTATAATGACATATGATAATATCGCATGATTTCACGGCTAGATTGTGAATATCATAGCTGTTTAAGGGAAAAATTGCTAGAAAATGCAGTCATATGTACGTTTTGGAAGCATAGAAGCATGAAAGCAAGCCAGCTTGACAGTTTACTAATCGCAGCCAGCAGAGGGGCGGAGATTCGTGTCGCCGAAGGAACTCATTTCGTCTGGACCGCTGGGACAGCTCGAAATTAATGACCCTGGGGTTCACCGATCGACAACGCTTGAGACCGGAGTGGGGGTAATAGCCCACGGAAATTAATTGATTGCAGCCAATTGGAGCATCGAAATGGAGTAAAATGTACACCCAGGTGAATATATTCCAGGAGAGATAATTTAGGAATGGTCTCACACCTATGTTAAAGCCTATATCTCTAAATAAGCCTGTGAACACAGAGCCTACGCGTGAGAGGAATGATTTGCAGACCCACACGAGGGGATTTACCATGGTGGCGTCATGACGCTATGGAAAAAGGCAATTAATTGTAAATAATTGGCCGAAGCGATCGCTTGCATGAGAGTGATTATGGGACTTCCACACCTAGATAAACGAGGTGTATACGTCGTTTTGAATGGAAATGCATTATTTCAAGAAAGGAGTCGCTCTCGTATGTCCTGTGGACTACATTTTACGAGAAACCTTTACATAGGGGGAGCAGAGCAGACCAAGCCAGTTCGTCTTCAGTTCGTTTTCAGTTCCTCTGCAGTTCATCTTTAGCCTACACGTAAACTAAAACGCTACCAGTAAGTGCGCGAAATGTTAGTATCGACGCTCGAATATATTTGAAGAACAATGGAAGCACATCATACAGCTTCTTAATAGTAATTATGAATCGCGTAAGATTTAATCTACAGCAGATATTTATCCATTATTATACGCAAGTGTAATTCGCTACAGCGGAGGAATAATTTAGGACGTTTTTGGACACTGAATACCAGGCGTTATAAATGACGCAGTATCGTCAGGATCACTACAATTACGGGAGCCAGGAAGGCATCACAAGTAATCATGACGGTGAAATGAACAGTATTGAAGGTGACGAGAATCGAACGCACACACACGCAAGATAGACTTTCACGGACACCAGCGGTTGTCGTAGCTGCATCGCATCTCTGAGGTCAGGCGTTAGGAGGAGTCCAATTAAGGATCCACATGTGAAATAGTGCGAGAAGTGTATATAAGTTTTATTACAGTGAATTCAAGAGTGTTTATGTGTATTGTGATATAATATGTATTGTGTTAAAATGAGAAAAGCCAGTTCACCATACAACAAGGCATCACTTTAAGAGTAAGTGTAACAGTCACTTATGTACGAGCTTTCACCACTCGTATTTTTGGTAGAATATGGCTTGGAGGGTGATTTGTTTAGGGTCATTCAGGCCTAAGATAGTGATGAATGTAACGGTGACGTTAAATAATAATAATAATAATAATAATAATAATAATAATAATAATAATCTGGGGTCGGTAACAGTGATCAGTACAATGATAGGTATTTCAGGCCTAAAGAACGTACAAAGTGTGTCATGTCTATTATAAAGATACTGTATTTGGTAAACAGTAAGAAAGTAACGTAAAATATAGCGAGATACGAGAGTTTTTCAGTGTCAGTGAAGTGTTGAATGAATATTTGATATGGTCAATTCTTAGGATTGTATTTGTGAACCATTAAAGTAATGTGAGCCAGTAAATTTATACTTGTTTTTGGAGCTATTTGAAGCTTTGGCTTAAGAGTAATTGCAGAGAGGACGTGAGTGCCTCAATAATTGAGTCATCTATGAGAAGTATTGTTTGAGCCGCACATAGCGAGTGAAGTAACGTAGAATCAAGTGATTTACGTCAATAAAGTTGCGGGGACCACTCTAACATAGCTTGCACGTTAGGTGAAAAGTTGGCTAATCTACGAGATAGTATTGCCGTGATGCATACTTGTATTATTCGCAGCGAGTGGTACGGAGGGTATCTGTATCCACGGCTCGCAGGAATAATTGCCACGAGGGATGCTCTTCGAGACCCCGTGAGCACATGTATTAATTGATCTGCCCTGAGAGGAGAATCATGTTCGTCGTATAGGAAACGCAGATTTCCTTATTATTATTTAGGCAGCTGCTGATGAGGAATCTTGTATTCTCATTATGATGCGCGCCCGAAGCCACTAGTATTCGCCACAGAACGGCAAGGCTATTACAGAATCCATCCCCAGCCATGAATGTTAATTAGGAGCCGAGTTGAGCCCATTACACTATAAATATAGGTGGTAAATAATTAGAATGACTCAATAGAGACAAAACTCAGCGTGACTCCTTTGTACTGCAATTGTAAACAAAGTTGACCTTGCTAGCAGCCAAGGGGGGTAGTTTGTAGACCACGGGGACGGCGGCCATCTTGCTCGGCCAGCTGGAACTAATTTTATTGCCTGCTTGAAAGGCAGGTCTGTTGACCTTGTCCCTTTATTTTAGAAGCATAGTGAGACACTGAAGAATCTCGATATTTCGAAATGTAATTAAGATATGATTGTAGTGATGATGCCAATTGAATTAAATGATGTGTTTCAACACACATACCTTGTTTGATCGTTGTGATCGGATAATATTTGGCCCAGTTATTCTCTGAGGAGGAACGCTGAACCAAATAAATATAGGCATCTTTTTAAAGTGCATTTTTGCCCGGTTCACACTAATTTATGCAGACGGGTAAGTGATTTCAAGAACATGACACGTTTGTAACGATAATAATTTCGACCAGATCCAGAAAATCGTTGTATGGTGAAACTATAAACATTTCTATCCATGTGTATTTTGGAAGGGAAAACGTACCACTTTAGCGTTTCATATTGATGGGAAAAAGGAAGACGATTCACACGACACAACACTTGTTAAGTAAGGCATAAGGTAATGAATTTATGTCAATGAAAGTAAATGCCGTGAGAAACGGATTAATGTTTAATTATTACTGAATTAATGTCATTTAAAGTGATATGTGACTTTTGTATTGTGATACTCCAGTTTGTTAAATTGTGCCACATGACGAACACTATGGAGACTCGTAGATGTCTGAAAGTATCAATGATAGGATGCTAGAAATAGATTTGAGTGCAGTGAAGCATTAATTAAGAAGAGACTAAAAAATAACCTTGATTTTCATTGTGGGAATTAAATGTAAATTATCCTTTGTTTGTATTTTGTTGTATAGCCATGACTTTATATCAGTAAATGTTTTATTTAGGAACATGTTTCTTTCATGTAGAGTAGTTACCTGACAGACTCAAATCCTGAACATGTGGTCGTATAGTGGGCATGAACGTCCCATACCTCGAAAGACCGTGAGTTAGCTGGGATACGAACACATGTTCCATATGATGACAATTGGGTACAATACCCAATTTATATTTACCTTCCCACTGGGTATTTACCCGTCCCACATCACTAGGTGTAATTAGTGGGAGGTTCTTTAACATGCCATAAATCTATGACATGGGTCCGTTGGCTTTACTTCCCCTCCGAAGGAAGGCATACTGAGGGATTTTTAACGCTCTTAAAAAATCCGTCGGCTTCGGCTGGGTTTGAACCCGCTATCTTGGGCATAGAAGCTCAGCATGCTACCGACTACGCCACCGAAGCCGCGAAAATTACTTTGCTTGTATTATTAATACGCGCGTGTTTCCTTGGAGATGAATATAATTGTTGTACACGATTTGTGACAGGCGTGGTTATAATACAGTTATCAGTTATTGTTTTGGCTCCTCAAGCTGCCTGTTCCCACTTTAACCTGCATGTGCACTGTGGGTTGCTGACCTCACAGGCGTTCTTCCCTAGTTTAACGTTAGGAATGGCACCAGCTATGTGCCCCCAGTGATCATCGCCATAGCCAAACTGTAGCTTTAGAATCTCGTCTCATTATAAATCCCGTAGACAACAGGTCCTCAAAGTGGGAGGGGGGACCAAAGGGGGGCGCCGGCACTGATTGAAACATTTCTATTTCACATTCTGTAACAAATATTGCTATCCTCATATCCATGAAGCTATCATATCCAGGAAGCTCCCACGACCATTCAAGACTAATAAACTCTTACATTTGCTGTGTTATTTCACAAGAACTGGCCAGTAGATCCTGCCAGCAGGAATTCTGGAAAGCTTAAGCCACGAGCTTTCAAATATGGAAAGCAGTAATAAAAGCAACACAGGTGCCTCAGCTAAAGAGCTAATTAGTGGTCCTTTTTTAAAATTCAGATAACTGCACATGCAGCAGTTGTTTTTTTTTTATAAGCAACACCTTGGAGTAATATAAATGCATGAATTTATTTTACAAAAGGTTATTGAACTTTGATGTGCTGGGGCCATCAAGGACCACGTTAAGTCTTGTTGCATTTGACACTGAACTTTGCCTTCTTCAGAACCCAGATTCCCCTCATTCTTTGTGAGTGGGCCTCCTTACGTTCCTCTGTCCAAGGGGCGCCGTGTCTTCTCGTCGGTTGCTCGTCTCGGTTTAGCCCGTTCGTCAATATTTTCTTGCGGAAGAGATCTCTGTTAAGGGCGTCTTCAGCTGAGATATGTAGCACTAGGTGTTACCCGCGTCATCGCCCACAATAACATTTGGAATCCTGTTATAACATTTTAGTTAAGTAGATAGATAAGCATGGGTCCTAGTGGAAAATAATTCTATCACCTAAAACCAAAAATGCATGGGACGAAAAAAAAACATCAAAATATCATGTTGGTTCGGACCCTAAAATACGTGAAAAATAGAATAAAAGTATTAAAAAAAACTATTTTTTGAAATTTTATTCGAATCAATTTTTATGTCATTCCTGGGACTTAGAAAATTCCGGCCAAAAAGTACAAAATCATTAATAACTCCCTAAGTATTCGTCGTATGATGAAATAGCAAGACACAAAAAAGATGTAATGTGTTATTGTCTATAAAATAGGCCATGTATAATTTTACATATTACCTGTCCCCCCCCCCCTCCCAAGAATTTCACCCCTCCCCATGGACCCCTTAAATTGGATTTATGAAAAAAAAACGGTGAAACATCTATTTACTTATTTTCTATGCTGATTTTTTCCCGCTGAGTTTCAAACTCCTCGCTTATGTCGTTTAAGAGATACACGCTCCGTTAGGAATCCTTCAATCCCCACTTTTCACCCCTTTCACCTCCTAATATACACCACATCGAAAAACCCTCCGACACGTGTCTTCTTATTTTTAGCCTACTTTTCACATTTTGCAAAAATGAGGAAAAGTAGACTTATGAGACCGGGCAAATGTGTGTCTGTCTGTCATTCTGTCTGTCTGTCTGTCTGTCTGTCTGTCTGTCTGTCTGTCTGTCTGGCTGTCTGTCTGTCTGGCTGTGTGTGTGTGTCCCCCCCCCCCTATCAACTCCTAAACCGCTGGAGCAATCGAAACAAAATTTGGTAGGAGTAAATGTCTACACCCGAATATCTCACGGCCATATTTGAAAATTATGTCAGTGCTACCAACTGCTAAAAAATCGCAATTGAAATTTGAGCTCCATGTTGGATATCTTGGAAGGTATGAATGGGAGCTATTTCAAAATTGACACACTTATAGGTAATAATAATGCAGTTTGATTTCCAGGAGGCCATACATGGCAGTGTTGCCAAAATTATTATAAGCCTGCTGATTGGTCCAATTTTTAAATGCGTATAACTTCTACACTATCAATTGGAATTCAACCAAATTTCGTATGTTGTATGTGTACATAACCAAATACGACTGAGCGTATTCTTGAGATCCACCAGGGCTGCCAACTGTTAATAAATGCTCCTAATTTATTTTATCCAAATACCAATATATCAGAAAGTATGCAAGCCGACAGCTTTAAACTATGCACACGTATAATACCTGACATTCTATATTAATTTGGAGTAACTTATGTACGTCAGTGCTGCCAACATGATTCTAAGCCTGCTGATAGGTCCAATTTTAAAATGCATGTAACTTCTATACTATCTAATGGATTTCATTCAAAATTGGCACAACAATAGACCATATTATTTCAGATTATTGCTGACCAATATATGTATGACATTGTTGCCAACATGATTTTACGTGCGCTGTTAGAGCCAATGTTTAACTGCATGTAACGTCCATGCTATTCATTGGACTTCAACCAAATTTTGTATTCTGTACCTTAAGAGATGGAACTAAGAATATATTCAGTCATCAGGTCTGCTAACTGTAGTGCTCTATTAGGCAACATTATGCAAGGTATACAGAATTTCGAACTAATTAGAAATTTTGATATTAGCAACTTAATTTCGTCATTATTCTATATAGGTTCATATACTGTAGAATAATCATTGGCATGAAAAGTAGGCTCTTTAGTTCGTCACGGAACTTCTTGTTAATGATGAGTTTATATGCCGAGTATCACATCCCCCGATGAAACCAATCGGGAGATATTGTTATTCAATGAAATGCAGGTCTATCCCCTAAACACCCCTTTAGAACCTGAATATCCGAAAATCCTTCCTTAGTGCGCGTTTGTGGCCCTTGAGGAAGCGGCATACCAAATTTAATTCCAATCCGTTCGGTGGTTTCTGATATTTCATGATGAATGGATCAGTGAGTGACTGAGTGGTATTTGAGCTTTATATAGTAGACTAGCAGGTACCCGCGGCTTCGCCCGCGATCAAGACAATGGGGACGATGCATTATTGCTGATAATTGGTCTATTCTATTACAGCAATCGCGGCTATAGGTGTGTCAATTCTAATTCTGAATATTCTGATACATACAGTATATTGATATGATCAGCAAAGTGGGAATTTTATCGAGTTGTGAACGTCTGCAGGGTTCGATGTAACATTATGTTAACACATTTTAAAATTACGTTTATGGTTTTGCCATCTTCTGCTAAGACATAACGATTTTGTTGTCCGGATGATCGCGAGCACGTCACATACAGTTGGCCATGGGAAAAAATGGTTTTGTCTAAATGTACACGTGCTACTGTTAAGTGTGTGTCATTGCGCTTTGTTAAAGAAATTGCGAATATTGTTTGAAGAGGGAACTGCACTCTTGCACACTGGAATGGCAAATCTATCGGAATATGGGGAATTAAAAGTAATCTTTTCTTAAGCTATTCTGGATGTAATTTGGCCATGCTAATTGATGATTTGAACGTAAACATATCCCTATTAATAGACCTATAGTTAAATATCGCTCACCTTGGCCGCTGATGTACATTATGCAGTCTCTTCCAGTGTTACATCCCAGGGATTGAAATTCTCCAACGACCCTTTTGCCCCACATGCCTCTCTAAGTAATTAAAATTCCTGATTGTTGTTGTTTGAGTCTTCAGTTTTTTAACTGGTTTGATGCAGCCTTCCATGTATCCCTCTCCTGAGCTAATAGTTTCATTTCTACATAGCTACCACACCCTACATCCGAGGCAATCTGTTTAACCCTGGTTTACCCCTACAGTTCTAGTCCGCGACCCTCCCATCCATAACTACTGTCGACCAAACTATTATGTGTACTCGAGTTTGAAGTTTGTTTGTGAAGTAACCGATAGACCTATATAAAATCCAATAACATCATCATTTTCGTCGTTCTATTTTACGTTAGATCATGTAGGTTTGGAATTTTTAATTTATAATTTAATATTTTATTTCACAGTTGGAACACAAGAAGTGCCCATTTTTAAGCGTTTTTCAACCATGCGTCACATTTAAGAATTATTATCTCACAAACCCGTCATCAGATCGAATCCAAATTTTAACACAATATACACTGGAATGTTGTATAACAGGTTTATTAATTTTAAAATTTTGTGTGTCCAAGAAACAAAGTTGTTATTATTTTTGTAAGGTAACTTTTCCTCGGCTCGGGATGGTTTGAAAATGTAGTTCTTGGTCGCGTTGTAATCCTTATCCATCAAAACGGTATGCTGTATGATTGTGAAATACGTAAATTAATTCACTTATTGTATATCGGTTTATATTTGTACGGAGAATTAAGACATGGTTCACCAGTTAGCCGCTCCGGTGAAGGCAGTACATCATTGCCAAGATGGGCTACATCACGCGTCATGGCGCGTCTCGCTCGGAAGTGATGGGCTCCATATCAGCAACGCTGTATAGCATTTCCCGGAGCGGCTAGCTGGTGAACCATGTCTTAATTCTCTGTACAAATACAAACCGATATAAAATAAGTGAATTAATGTACCTATTTCACAGTCATACAGCATAACTTTTTGATGTATAAGGATTACAACGCAACCAAGAACTACATTTTCGAACGACCCCAAGCCGAGAAAGAGTTACCTTACAAAAATGATAACATTCGTTCTTGAAAACACAAAATTTTGAATTTAATAAACCAGTTATACAACATTCCAATGTATATTGTGTTCAAATTTGGATTCGATCTGATGACGGGTTTGTGAGATAATAATTCCTAATTGCGACGCATGGTTGAAACACGCTTAAAAAGGGGCAATTTTTGTGTTTCAACTGCGATAAAAAATATTAAAATATAAATTAAAAATTCCAAACCTACATGAACTAACGTAAAATCGAACGACGAAAATGATGATGTCATTGGATTTTATGAAGGTCTATTGGTTACTTCACAAACAACCTTCAAACTCGAGTGCACATAATATTCTGGTCGACAGTAAGCTTGCTATTCCTGGGTGTCATAATATGTGTCCTACCCTCCTATCTCTTCTCTTCATTAGCAGTCGCCAGAAACATCTCTCCTCTCCCACTCGTCTTAATACCTCTTCATTTGTTACCCTATCCACCCATCTGATCATCATTCTCCTGTATCACCACATTTCAAAAGCTTCAATTCTCCTCTTTTCTGCTGCACCATTAGTCCATTAGTACAACTCAGCAACTTTTCTAGGTTTAAGCCGTGCCATGTGCGGGGATTCAACTTTATTGAAATAAGTTTGCCCAATTCCTCAGTAAGAGTAATTAAGAAACAATAATAATTAACGTGACAGTCGGTAGAATACGACACATTCGACTGTGAATATACGTTGCAGATCATGGTTAAAAACGAAAAAGAGCAGATCAAAATTGGCAAACAAAAATATTCAGTTAAGAAAAAACAAATTTATAAAGAAAATGAAAGCATACCGTGCAAAATAGAAAGTATCTTAACATTGTAAATTCGAGTAAACTTCTGAAAGCTCGCTTACAACAACCAGTTGAAAGAGTATAAAATTAGACTCAAAATCACGATCGTATCCGAGCCCCAAAAGCAACCTCTATATATAAAATATATCTCATTTTACGCGTATCAATGCGAGGAGCAACGTTCGTGGTTAGAAGTGGGAACCGAACCCAGCGTTTTAAGGCCTTAAAACGAACGGTTTTTGAGATATTGCCAGAAAACTATCCCCGGTCTGCGAAATTTCAGCGGTTGCCATGGTAACGTTGATCTGTTTCTCAGAGGGAACACAGTTATTTGGGAATATCTCCGAAACCGTTCATTTTAGGAACTTAAAAAGTGTGTTTCGGGGTCCCTACAGGACTACCGAGTATTGTTTCTCGTATCTGGCGGCTTAAAATGAGCTGAATCCGAACATTTTACCGACTGTCCTTGCTCAGTGCCAAAGGGCCGAAAAAAGTCACTTACAAATTGAATTTTCAAAAACCGTTTCTTACTGGGCCTCTACATATTCGGATCAACCAACATGCAAAATTTCAGCTTCCTAGGTCTAGTGGTTTGAGCCCTGCGTCGATGAGTCAATTTTGGATTGTCAATGCCAAAGGGCCGAAAAAAGTCACTTACAAATTGAATTTTCAAAAACCGTTTCTTAGTGAGCCTCTACATACTCTGATCAACCAACATGCAACATTTCAGCTTTCTAGGTCTAGTGGTTTGAGCCCTGCGGTGATGAGTCAATTTTGGATTATATATAAGAGATGAGACTTTCCAAGTCGATTTGATCGTAGAAATATGGATTATAGCTCTTTTTGCGCGTATCAATGTGAGGAGCAATGTTCGTGGTTTCCACTTCAAAGAAGTGGGAACCGAACCCAGCGTTTTAAGGCCCTAAAACGAACGGTTTTCGAGATATTGCCAGAAAACTATCCCCGGTCTGCGAAATTTCAGCGGTTGCCATAGTAACGTTGATCTGTTTCTCAGAGGGAACACAGTTATTTGGGAATATCTCCGAAACCGTTCATTTTATGAACTTAAAAAGTGTGTTTCGGGGTCCCTACAGGACCTCCGAGTATTGTTTCTCGTATCTGGCGGCTTAAAATGAGCTAAATCCGAACATTTTTCCGACTGACCTTGCTCAGTGCCAAAGGGCCGAAAAAAGTCACTTGCAAATTGAATTTTCAAGAACCGTTTCTTATTGGGCCTCTACATACTCGGATCAACCAACATGCAAAATTTCAGCTTTCTAGGTCTAGTGGTTTGAGCCCTGCGTCGATGAGTCAATTTTGGATTGTCAATGCCAAAGGGCCGAAAAAAGTCACCTACAAATTGAATTTTCAAAAACCGTTTCTTGGTGAGCCTCTACATACTCGGATCAACCAACATGCAAAATTTCAGCTTTCTAGGTCTAGTGGCTTGAGCCCTGCGGAGATGAGTCAATTTTGGATTATATATAAGAGATTTGCAGACCTCCTTTGGAATTTCTAAACCAGGGAATTGTGGTATTGGGGTTTGAATCAAAAAAGTTAAATACCTTTTTAGTTAACTTTCTTCCGTCCATTCTTTTCAGTCTTTTCGGATTGTGTCGGTAATTTTCTCTATTTTGCTGTATTCCTCGTTGGATCTCTTTTGATGGATTCCATTTTAGTACTTTGATCCCAAGTTTCCTCTCACAATTTTGCGCTCTTTTTTCTCCAGTTTTTCAAGGGGTCCTTTGTTGGCATTTAGAGATAGGGTTTCGGCTGCATATTGAACTATTGGCTTCAGATCTGTTTCATAGTGTTTCTTGGTGTTTTGGAAAATTCATTTTTTGTTGTTGGTTGTGCGGGATGTTTGGAAGGCTATTTCCAGTTTGCGTACTCGTGTGTTATTATTATTATTATGTGAAGTATCCTATGAAGAGAGCTACGAAAGGAAAGAAGAGTAAGAGGGGGCGCTAGATATTTCAAGCTTCAGAAGAGGGCGCGACAGAGAAAGTTTGAGGACCCCTGCTTAGATGATGATGATGATTATGATAATTGTTCTTTTAAGGGGCCTAACATCTAGGTTATCGGCCCCTAATGATCGGGGTGATAGCAAAAATGATCATGAAATGGAAACCAGAAAAAAATTATGTTGAGACGGAAAATACGCACAAAAAGGAACTCAGATGGAAACAAC
Organism: Meconema thalassinum; assembly: GCA_946902985.2. Taxonomy (NCBI): domain Eukaryota; kingdom Metazoa; phylum Arthropoda; class Insecta; order Orthoptera; family Tettigoniidae; genus Meconema; species Meconema thalassinum. Next base: position 194,041,995 of record OX336394.1, on the reverse strand, counting down.
TCACAATATGGTCTTACAAAAGGGAATTTAGAACGAAAAGATGCACAAAATGAATAGATTGAAAAAGACCCACAAAACGTAGGCTAGATTCAAAATACGTACAAAATGCAATGTAGCGTCGAAATACTTACAAAATGAAACTGAAATTCAAAATACTTACAAATGCAAATTGAGATCGAAAATACGTACAAAATGCAATTGAGGTTCAAAATACTTACAAAATGCAATTGAAATTGAAAATACACAATACAATTCAGTTTGAAATAGTCCCTATCCTAGTTCCAATCCAAATTATTCACAAAGTGCAATTGAAATTCAAAATACTTACAAAATGCAATTGAAATTGGAAATGCTTACAAAATGTACGGTAGATTCAAAGGACTCATGTGGATTGACAATACTTACAAAAAGCAATTTAGATTGAAAATACTTGACAAAATGTAATTTAGATTCAAAATACCCACAAAATGCAAATGAGAATCAAAATATGTGCAAAAATACCCGTCAAACAAAATGCAATTTAGATTCAAAATTCGTGCGAAATGCGGTTTTGGTTGAAAATACTTACAAAATGCAATTGAAATTCAAAATACTCACAAAGGTCCCTCCGCCATATTGAAAGACTTACTAAAAAGCAATTTAGATTGTCAATCTTTACAAAATGCAATTGAGGTTGAAAACAATCGCGAGATGTAATTTAGATCGAAAAAACATACAAAAAGCAACGTAGATTAAAAATGCCTTAAAAATCGCTAGAAGGGAATTTAGATACACGGTGAACCAAGTAACAAAAACAGTACGGGAATCTTAAAGAGAAAAAGTAAATATAATGAAAAGATGAGAGGAGAGGAGAGGAGAGGAGAGGAGAGGAGAGGAGAAGGTCCGCCCCAAAGGTAAGGGACAAAAGGGGAAAACGGACCCAGCTCAGGAATCCCTCGGGGTCGCCAACTCCCGAACTCACCAGCCATGATCCCCTGAGGGTGTAGCATTATCTACGGTGCACCAGAAGTGGTGGGGCTACATACACCCTGCCTCCTTAAGGGCCTTGAGCACAAGGCAGGAGGTAAAAGGAAAAGAAGGCTGACCCCTCACAGAAGGAGGGTATCAGGAAAGATGAGACAAGGGCCAATTAAGGCGGGAAAGTGAAAGACTCCCTAGGCCTCGGATAACCTAATACCGTCGGGGTCGGAAGAGAACAAGAGTTGACCAAGGGAGGTCGACAGGAAAGAAGACGGAGAGGAGCCCGGCACAAGTAAGTGGAAGCAATGGCGGACTCAGCTGGGGTCCCGTGGTCGTCAACCCACGCCCCACTAGATGTGAGCCCCCGGGGGGCCCTGCTTAGACGAAGGAGTATAAATTTATTCATTAATTCATTTCTTTTCGTTCCAGTGAAAGTGCCACCATTCTTTCGCAGTTTAAATGAAGACCTTGAGAGACTTGGGTGTAATCTGCAAGTTCACGGCCAACTCTCGTCCTAAAATTAGGAAAAAGGTCTTGGTCGAGGCGTGGCGCAGTGGTGACTAAACGCGTCTGCCTCAACTAGAGAGATTGGGATTCAAATCCCGACTGTGGACATATTGTTAAGGTTTAGTGAATAGTCATCACCGCTCTGAAAGGGAACCATTCGGGTAAGTAATTTCTGTGAATTGAACGAGTAGCAGTTACTTTTTAACGGTAATATGGAGTAACGATGTTATTAACTCAATTATGTAACCAACGCCATTACCCTTTAATTAAAAACGAGTATTTTAACATTTCGTTACATTTATTTTAGCCGTAAATTGGAATAATCATTTTTTCTGCCTTCATATCTTCATAGGGGCAGATGACCTCCGCCCCTTAAACAATAACTATGTTTTCATCACGATATCACCATCATCAAATATGCAATGAGATCGTTCCTAGCATTGCAGAGGCCGCGTGGAAGAAAAGGCGCTAGCAGCAGCGTAGCGCCCAACTAAGTCAACATATTTACACTTTGTAACTTATTAAATAATAATAATCATTACTTATATGAATTTCAGACTTGTTGCTGGGAATGCTGTCTTTAATTCTCTAAAGACACGTTGCACCAACGTTGGAAGTTTTGGTACACTCACTGTAATTCATGCTCATTGATATTTCGCATCAGTGCAGTTATTTAGTTCTCCAGAGCCTCCAGAGCACGCGGATTGTTTCTGTATACCTTTTGTTTGAGGTTCCACCACAAGTAAAATTCGCACGGCACTGAAACTTGTGCGGCACTGAAACTTGTGAACACATCTACCGGAAGACTTCTTCTTGAGAAGATAACTTTCTACTAGGAAAGTTCGATGTTTTGTTCAATACCTAACCATGTTCACGGGATACGAGACAGGCTACAGTACAGTACTTCACAAGTCTTAACTCTCTCAATTAAGGTATGTTGCCAGCTGGGAATGTAATCAATGCTATGACCACATGCGGCGATTCCCAACCCACTGTTGTATAACGGTAGATGCCAGTCAACTGGCGGTGACTAATCACTCTCCTCCCGCCTACGGCCCGACAAAGCTACGTTCTATAGGGAAGGCAGTCACTTTTGAAGAAGATGAGATGTATGTTTCATAAAACTCAAGCTTTTAAACCAGAGGGAGTTTCAAGGTGTTGGTGTCCCAGACTCTTTCAAATCGTCTCAATAGTACCGGACAAATCTTGCATTTCTTGAAAAGTTAACGGATTGTTTTATTACTTTGTTTGTAAAGATCGTTTAAACAAATAAACAAGACGACAGCCCCTGCCAGAACTGTGTCACGTCTAGCCCGCATAACAGTAAAGCCAGGCGGGTGGTTTAATACATGCACCGCGTTGTGCTCTTACGTTAAACAAAATAGCAGAGGCGTGAGGAAATACAGTAGAAGTGAAAACAACACCTTAAACAGGATCGCTAAGGAGCGGGGAAAGGATGTCTCTTTCGATGCGTGCTGGGCCCAAGATTCCGGATCGAAAGAAAGATACTTTCCAAAAAAGGAATCGAATGAATTGTTTAAAACAAATCAAAAGCGGAATTGAAATTATCTAATTGATCGAGGAACCCAGAAGCGTGAAGGTCGTGACTGCGTTACAGTACGAAGCCAAGACCGACGAAATCGGACGAGAGATGAGGGAACTTAAAATTACAAATGAAAGAGGACGAAACCAAGTGAACTATTTACTATTGTATTTAAAGTAAACTAAAACAGGTGCGCATAAGAGTAAGGATATATCTAAACACAAAATGAAAGGTAAACGTGAAGAGGTATAAAATCGCTTAATAACAAATAAAATAAAATTAATGATTAAAGATGGTACCTAAGAAAGGGGGACACAAAAACAATCTCAAGAGAAAAGTGTATAAATGAACTTAAGCACTAACAAAGATGAAACAAGATTAATTAAAATGTACTTACAATCAATGTGCAACTAAACCGTAAGCGCGACTCGATAACCAAAATTTAAAATACAAAAACAAAACAAAAACGAAAAAGATAGAGAGTATGGATGAGTCGAATAAGAGAACACCTCTACTTACGAGGATGACCTGGACTAGAATGCCCTTGCCAAGAACAGACTTCCAAAAAGCTCATGATGTTGTGAAATCATGGGGTAAGGGGGGGGGGGGGGGAGTGGTGGGGATGAGAAGGGTGCGTATGTAGGAAACGGGGGTGGGGGGTGGGAGAGGGGGGATGACACGGAGTTACGTAATATAACGAAGCCAGAGGAAACAACACAAAATTAACACATAAAAATATAGGAAAATGAGTATTACATTAAATTAATTGACATTACCGGGACAGGAAATGAAAGGAAAGATCGATCAGCTAAGAAATATGCTTTGTAGGAAAATATAGGCTTACGTAGAGGTAGTTATGTCTAAATATAACGACATACGAAGAAACAAAGGAATTAAGGCATGACGAATGGACAGTGACTAACACAAAGACCATCGCTCACACACTTTTCCTAAAACAGAGGGAAGGATCAAATAGGAGGCGAAATGAGACATGGCTCCGTTACTCCAATGATACCTTGACCCAAAAAACAAACTCTGATACGACAATCAAATGAAAGATACCTCGAAAGAGTGCACATCAATTTGTGACGTAATACAGAGCGTTGGTAAGCCTCGCAGAAAAGTAGCATATATTTCAGACCTGAGAGATTTGAGTAAAAATAAAACCGATTACATGAAAGGTAGGGATGACAAATAAACACAGAGGCTTCGCTAAACTAACGTAAACAAAGGCGAAGGGACTTGGGTTCATGGATCGAATTCACATCATCATAAGAAAGGGAAATTGATAAACTGAAATTCAAAAATGATAGCATGCCAGATAAAACCAAGTGATCGAATCGTACTTACGTTTAGTTGCGTTGGGCACGGGCGAAAAGCCCGACACACCTAGGCTGTGACCGTTTCACATGATGGTCAGAAATGGAAGGAAGCCACCTTCTCTAAAAGGAACGCAGTAACGCCGCTCGGGAAAAATAAGTCGTAGAACTCCCCCTCTCCAGAACATAAAGGGGGCCAATGGGAGAAGCAAAGCTTAGTAACAAGTTATGCTTCAACCAATGGTAACACAGTGTCAGTAGGGGTGAAAAGTTTCACCACCTGACGAAACATTTACGCAGAATTACAAAGTTTGAACGCAGTAGGTGAGACAGAGAAACGTATGTCACAATAATGCGACATGAAGGAAATGATGATAATAATAATAATAATAATAATAATAATAATAATAATAATATGACAAAAAATAATGAACCTGATAAAAACGGTTCATACACAAGATTTCTTGCACAAGCATTCTAGTTTTTTATAAACACTGTAATAATCTGCAGAATGTTCATCAATATCAAGGAAAAGGGAAATTAATTGACTTTAAACAGTCTATCAGTTTGGGTTGTCTTTATTTTGGCGTATGGCTTTTAGTGCCAGGAGTGTCCGAGGACATGTTTGGCTCGCCAGTTTGGTAGCTGCTTCGATACGGACACCCAATGGGTGAGCTACAAGTACCGGTGGGGAGGAAAGTTGGAATGGAAGGACGAGAAGTCTGAAGGTAGCGGCTGTGGCCTATAGTTAGGGACCAACCCCGGCATTTGCCTGGAAGGAAGATGGGAAACCACAGAAGACCATCTTCAAGGTTGCCGGTGGGGAGATTCGGACCTCCTCGCCTCCCGGATGTGAGCGACTACCAGCAGTCATGCCGTAACGACCACGGCTAACTCACCCGGTTATCAGTTCGGTTAAATGTATTGATTATACAATGTTAAAGCTCACGACTGAATGAATGCATGACGCTCAATCTGGCCACAGGTACTGTACCCGATATCCGGATAGTAGGCTGTCAGATATCCGCCCCCTCAATCGGATTGCCAATAATCAAACGCGCCGGCATAGCTACATCAATGAAAATGGCACTGACAGATACTATCGAGATTAGAGCACAATAGTTAACAAGAAAATTATTGTGGAACACACCAAAATATACGGGGGTTATTACTTACCTTTACTTACCTCTTAAATATATCTCGGGGACTGGGTTGTCAACTGGATCACTTAAAGTATGTCCTCACAATAACCTCCACCATGATATTTAAAATGAACCAAACCGAAGACGAGAAACTTTAAACTGCACAATAATTTATTTCACATAAAGAATGATTTTTAACAAAAATGAAACAACAAAATATACGTGGCTATCAGAAGCCATTGATCACATAACCATGTCCTCCTGTAGGACCTGTATTCTCTACATATAATGTTTTAGCTTTCTCAAGCTTATAGCAACGAAAATATAACAATGCAATGGGAATGGAAACGGGATTTGGGATGAGACACAAATATCAATTGCTTTGCGTGTTTATATACTGCACATCTTATTTATAGCCACAAGGCTATTATGAAACGCCCTTGGTCTCAGTAACACAGTTGTCCGGACCAGCTGCAAAGCACCTGTGTCGTCAAAACGGACACCCGTTAGTTCAACCCTACCATAAGCGTGCTACCTCAGAGCTCGGCTCTCTCTTTTAAACACGTAAATGTTCACATCTCAACTGAAATATTATCACGCAAATGTCTTACATGCTTCCTTCAAACACCATTGGATTCCTCCAACAATCCCAAATCATGATTATTTATTCAAACCACTTGCTTAACTTGCATTGTTTAGAGTATATAAAAACTAAATGTTAATAACAAAAGTTCATTAATTATTTATAACAATAACAAATTGTTTATAACAATGTCAAATGACCATTGAAAATTTAATATACGCTTCTATTAATCACTATCATTTTAAATTATTTAACAAAGATATTTACAAAATTATTTTACAATATTAATTGTTTATATTATTTATACAAGGAATACATTGAACCACACGTCTATCCGGTTGATAAATACTCAAATCGTGTTGATATAATCGACCAATGAAGGTTAGTTATATTTAAGTGTCAAATTCAGGTTTAATAATGTTTAATAATAATTATTAATATTTGTGACTAACCTCCATTCAAAATCTTTATCTCAAATTATTTAACACTCTTGTTAATTTTAACAGTATCTTCATATGAATAATCTTTCAAAGAACAGGAACAACATTCAGCGGGAAAATACTTCGCTCAAAACGCACAAAAATGTCAACAATTGGCCCAAAATTCATCATATATCTTTATATATATGGCATAAAAATCTTCCAAACTACACACAAAAAACCTCCACTATTAATTCATCAACTTCATTAATTATTGTGGGAACCTCCTTCATTATTCAAGGGCATTACTCAACAGCGACTTTTACACGTCCACTGAACTATCGATTATACATCCATTGTTCCTCTTTAAAAATTCTTATATTCATCAATGGTAATAATGACTGTTATTATTTAACCTTCGTGGGTTTCATTCATGAATCGATATGAAGTAAAAATTTGCCAATCACAAATAAATTTAATAGCAAATACAATTAGACACTCCTGCCTGGTCTATCAAAATTGAGATTAACATCTTCAAAGTAACGCAGTATAAAAATACTATCTTCAAACAAGGTTCAACTAAACTGCAAAATAGTCGAATAGAATACAATCAGATTGTGGAATGCAAACATTATTGTTCCAATCTAGAATTGAGAAAAACTCTTATCAAATATTTATTACTATAGTGTATTCAATAAATTGTAATTAACGTTCGTATTTCATAAAATTGTCTATAATGCAATGATAAATGTCTATGTTGCAATCATGTTCATAAGACGACTAGTATTTCAAAGATCGTCGATATCGAAAAAGATTTTAACGCTCTAAAATCTTTTAATTATTCTTCTTTCTTGAGGATGACAGAAAATTGGTCAAAGTAATTAACTGATTAGAATTACTTTAATAAAATGACACGCTGTCTGAATTTAAATCTGCCATAGCAAATCAATAACGTTACAGTCAAATCGTGACTACAAAAATATGCAAATTACTGAATGAATCTAAATCAGTCTCAACTGATCCAAAATTATTTAAGTATGCCAATGACATAGCAATGTCTCAAAAATCGAAGAAAAAGGCATAAATCATCGAAGTGTACTGAGTACAAAAATATCAATCAATAAAATGGGGCAAAAGGTAGGACAGAAAATATGGGAAGAATAGTTGCTCAAATATCGCTACAATACTCAAATAATACAAGAAACGTTCACGACTACCTTATCTGCCGATTGAAGTTCCAGAGGAAAATTCCCCAAAGAAGACTGCTGATGGATCCATTTCACCAACTTAAAGATGAGCTCCATCCTCGAAATTGGAATCAGCGTCCTCGGAGAATCGAACTGCTTCCTCCTCCGACATGGCACTGCTCCGTGGATACGAAAAGACATCCTTCCGGCAAATTCTTCATTGTGCGCCGGGATAACCCTGGCCTCTCTTGAAAGTTCTCTGAAGTTCTTGCAGGAGTTCGTCATGAAGTTTAGTGTAGTTATTTCCGCAGAAATATTCATAGTTGTGGAGTATGAAAATATTTCCACTGTTATCTGGTATAATTCAGCGATGGATTAACGATGCATGAGTGTAGTTGGATGTTCACTACATGCTCGCTTTTGTAGAAAGACGATTAACGAAGTTCCATGCTGTTACTTTACTCCAATAATGTATGTCCCAATTGCATCAAAGCCTTAGCCTTTCATCTCAACTGCAGTTATAATGATCAAAAGCACTGCAATATTATAGTGTTCCATAGTCGAATGTATCGTTGTAATATCAAACTGTTGCACTCCACGTGTCAGCCGTAGTGTATAATGTGGAATATAAACGTGTTTCTCCTGTGGCGAGAAAATCACTTTTGTTGGCAGCCTAAAAGTTCCAATATCTTTCGAAGTATCACTGTGAAATTCTTCAAATCTTGTATACACCTTAATGTTATACTGCCTAATAGAATTATCAAACAGGCTGAAGTTAGCGCTTAATATCTTGACTGGTGGAAACGTTAATGTGCGCGTTTCAACTTCACCTAGTTTTGAGCAGCGTGAAATGGAACTGCCCCGAGTTCGTTCGATGCGGCAAGGCTTTCACCTCACGCTAAAGACACCTTACTTCACTGAATCACTTGAAAATAACTCTATATCACCAGAAATATATATATGCGATCACAAGTATTAGATCTGAGCGTATGAGATCTGAGTATGAGAGCTCCTCTCTCCTGTGCACGACCTTTTATCAACTTCTTAAGGGGCGTATTCATCCCTTCCATAGCCTGTTGCTGCGTCATTGCTGGAAATTTTAACTTTGGCTATACTTGACGGATTTTCAAAATTCAAAAACTCAAAATTAATTTCTTCAAAATTCCAAATCAATGCCATAACTGAAAATAGATTTCCACAAATCTGCATGCCAAAAGTAATCGAATATCGTAGTTTCAGCAATTTCCGTCTTCCTTCCAAACTATCGTTCATTGGTTCGCGTCTCTCCTCCAATAGCGTAGCTTCTTCCTTAGCACAATACCTTGTTTCCTGCGACTGCGTCGTAAATCTCGGATCTTTCTCGAAGAAAATCATGACGTCACCAAGAATCTCAGCTCAATCAGCCTACTGGCATGAATTCTACGTCATCCGTGCCTACGTCATGAATATCCACGTCATAACTATGACATCCATAACTTTACTGATATTTTCCAATACAGCCATCGTGGTCTCAATATAATTCAATTTCCGGGGGCAGTACTGCCCCCGTAAAATGAATTATAAGGGATGAAAATGGGAATATTTTTTTTTTCGAAGCCCATGATAAAATTTAACCAAGGAATATGATGGCTGGAACTTTGCAGAAACCAGTCGTGAGGCGACGTCGAGCAAGGATGGAAATTCCGTCACGTGGTTGTATTGCGCAATGGAAGTTTCTAGAAGCTTGGAATCGACCTAGCAACAGCGAATATTCCCAGGATTTGTTTAAATATTGTTATAAATTATCCCATTGGATATGAGCTTACAACCAATAGGAAGAAGTTTTAGAGAAGACGGGAGTTCCAGCAACTAAATTTTTATGGATATTTAATTCATTTAAGCCCTTAGAGAATGAATTTATATATTGGAAAAGAGAAGAATATGATAATAAAATATTGGAAATATTTTATAAGTCAATAGCAGGTCGCTATTGGAAGAAATAAGCGATTTGCTAGAGCCCGCGCGAATTCGAGAGGGAACTCGAAAAGGCGGCTAGAATCGGTAGACTTGATGGGGAGACGCCAAGCACCGGGGCTCTTGTGTATCTGAACGTCGAAGAGGTCAGACGTGTGCAATTGGAAGAGAAAGGAGTTCCGAGTGTTTCACCGAGCTAGTAGAAGGTGACTCGTGGAGACAAGGCATGGGCAAGGGCGGAATTAGGAGACGACCGCGCCTTGAATCTAGGTGAAGTTGCGAGGATCACATATACCGCAATCACTTCGGTCTGATCGACTTCAGAGAATTCATTTCAACTACATATTGTAGCTGACTAGCAGATATTGTATATTACGAACTTTCAGAAGTTTGAGAGAAGTATTTCAGCAATTATAAGCAGTTTTGTGAAGCGCGAGAAAAGTGTTTCTTTCCAGCGCGATACGACACTTTGTCCGAGCGACTGCAGCTTAGGCAACAGCCACCAGTGAGTACGAGTGCATATTGATATTGCTTGTGTGGAACTGTATTGCAACACTTAGGAAGGAGATGTATTCCATAGTGAAGAACAATATTCAGTCTAGTATTATGAAGATTATTATGGACTAAATTGTTATGTGCGCCAGGAGTATGGGCAGATAGAAGCAATATAGTCAGCGATGGAGCTTCGTTAGAGGAGACTGTTCGTGAATGTCTACATAGTGAGCGATCATGAGACTTGATGCACAACTCTACTCTAGTGCATTCTTGTCAAACATGAGCTCAACATTAACATCAGAGACTACAGAACGATGTTCAGATTCCATCTACATGAATGTTCGTTATACGAGTGAGGTCCAAGACTTTCTCTTCAAATGCCTTTTGAAGTGGAAAGCAGAACTTACGACGCTACTCACTGTTGTAATGAGACTGCTGTGACGGAGTTAGAAGAAGCATCAAGATTATCAAGAGGTCCAGGGTTATCCCGGTCAAAATGAAGATGATGATTGGAGGCCCGCAGTTCGATTCCGGTCGGAGCTTGCTGTTTCCAGTGGGTGAATTCGTTCCTTTCCTGAGGCCACGAGTTCGTGGAGACGAGCTAGGATCCAGCCCAGATCTTTGGGAGATGCAACATCAGAGTATTTTGTTATACTCTTATCTTGATCTTCTAGACTTCGAGACCAGGTAGCAGTGTTCACTAACCTTGCAGTTAGAGCTTGTAGTGACATTTTCTGAGCAAATCCTTTATCCATATTTCGATACAGTATTTATGTACTCCATGTATAGCATTTTTATTCTTCGAAATTTATTGTAGTGATCGTCTTGCGACGCTATTAGCTTCGTTTGTTAGGAATCCAGTTTCTGAACTGAGATTATTTACTTGTTCGAGGAACAAGCTTTTGTCATTTCCTTTAAGGAACAGTAATTTATTTCGACGTTTTTGTATTCATTCTGAATGCAGGTGATAGACGAAAATGTCTATGTTACCCATTAAATTAATTTTTATTAGTTTAATTTGGGCATTTTATCCGTCGAGAAGAAACGTCAAGAAAGAAGATCTTGGTAGTGATATATTGTGAAATATCATGTCACATTGTGGAAAAGAAACATTTAACGTGGACACGATTATTATCGTCCGAACTCCTAGACATTCGTTCTGAATGAAGAGAATACGAATATGACTAACTGTAGGTTTTTATTGAAGGAAGCTTTCAACTTTCAGTCATTTAATTTATTGGAAGCTAGAATCTTCTTGGAAGCTTAATTATCATCCGACGTTAGTGTAGTTATCGTTTGATATCCTCGTCGTGATAGATTCTTGTTGGACGCAAACTCACAGATATTATTTTGTGATTAAATGTTTACGAGGAGTAATATCATGTCACGTTGTAGACATAATATTCCTTCCTCGATTAACGTCGAACCCAGATGTGTGAAGATGAGATGTAATATTTTTATTAAATGTATGCACGACAGATTATACTTAGCAGAGTATCGTTTCAAGAGTATTAAGTGAGGAGGTTATTATCGTAAATTCCAGAGGTCGTTAAGATGTATAAATTAATAATTTAACAATTGTTGTTATTGTTCATGAGACCAGCGATTGTGGTGACAACGCTGAGAAATTATGCCCTTTTGTAAGGAATGCCAGGTTGAAAGAAGTGGAGTTGATAACCCTTTGATAGTGTTTTTTTTATGTATTTCCGTATGTAGTTGGTGTACGAGATTATTGCGAAGGTGTGTTCCGCATTTTATAGTACAGTCATTGCGTGGGCATGACTAGGATTGGCAAAGGCATTAAAGTGTGAGTAGAGAGTACTCATTTTTTATACACGACCTGGGATTTAGAGAGGACAGGAAGGGTCACGGTTGAAATTGGAACAGGAAATTGATGATGACAGCTGTTATGCTATAATTTTATCGAGATTATTAAACCAGACTTTTAACAGCATATGTTTCACCTTAAGTGGTCGAATGTATTAAAACTATTTTGACACCAGATCAGAGAGGAAAGACTGGTGGTGGTTATTTCTGGTGATGTAGAAGATATTAAAGATCACAGTTCACTGTATTTGACATAACTGCTAGATCAGAGCGCAGGCTCGATTGTATTTAGACGCTATTACTTTGAAAGGACTATAGCTGATGCTATAAGCGTCATTATAAATTCATTTAGTGTTAACCTTTATTATTTGCCTATCGAGTGTATAACATGTTATGGATAGGAAGTTTATAGTTTGTTAAACATAGAGGTTAGAGTATGAATGAGTATGTGACTGTATGTGGTTTGTTTCTTGTTCAGTGCAAATGAAATGAACTCAATTGGGACGTCACAATGCGAGAGTATGAATGAGAGTGTGTGTAGAAGTTTTATGTCAGTAGCATGTAGGATTTGAGTGCAGTTCACGTATTTGCCCGACGTGAATCTGCTTTGTTTTAACACAGCTTTTATTGTTATGGAGAGCACATTTGTGGACCAGGCTGGAATAGCGAGGACTTCTTTAAAACTCGTTTCTAGCCAAGGCCATAGTTCGGCTAGGCCACACAAATGGGGAGAATTGTTGTGAACCGCACGGCTCGCTCTTTTTCTTTTTTTAAACCAGCTAGACTGGGAATGAAACGGTAAATGTTATGTCATCGGATACGTGGCAAGGGTCGCGTGCGCCGAGCGCCCATCTGTGCTTGGGAGCGTGCCAGAAGAATGTAAATACACAGAGGTGTGTAATTGTTGTACAGCTTGATGTATGGACACAAGCTACACCAAATTTTGTCATTATGTTCATAGAACGCAGTTTTACCAGTGGCGTGAATGTAGAGATGAGCGAATGGGAGTGTGTATTTTATTTTTGTTGTGTGAATGTTTAGCCCTAGTTTACATTTGTTATTAAATCGTTTAGTTTTATTAGAAGCCGTGTTGTTCTGATTCATTTTAGATATAAGGAGATGCAACTGTGAAACCCATTTTAGGTCCAGAGAGGCAGACCGCGAGATCCCCGAGAATAAGGTAGGTGTTTTACTGCGAGCTAAGTGTATTTTTCTTGTAATTCACAGTTGTGTTGTAATTTCCGCCACGTATATTCGCGAGGGTCTAGTTGGAGGTAGATCCTTGACTAGTATTTTGCGCCGGAGCAGTCAGGGTCTACGAATCCAGCTGGTGCTTCGGATATCCAACAGACCGCCTCTAGAATATACGGGGACAGTACCTGTACTTTTTCACTTCTCATACATACTACTACTAATAATCATAATAATAATAATAACTAAAGCCAAACTCCATCACTACCATACACAGAGTCATTCTCCCAGAGGCATCATCGTCATCGTTAACCATCAACATCAAAGAGAGAAGATAGAACGTCAGGTACTGAGGAAAATATTTGGATCAAAGCTTCATAAGGTATCTGGAAGAGGAAAAGCTCAGAAGAACTGTATTCACTGACTGGAAGATTCACCTCACTTGCACGGAAAGGGCGCATGACATTCTACGGACACATAGCTCGAATGGACAACTCCCGACTCAAGCAAATCTTCCTCATAGTCAATGGCACCCGACAAACGAAAATACGCTAGCTATCAGACACCCAAAAGGACCTTATGGAAATCAACATTGACCCACTAACATCGACAAGACTGCAACGCATTATATAATAATAATAATAATAATAATAATAATAATAATAATAATAATAATAATAATGTGGTTATTTTTTTAACTCTTGAAGCTTTTTAGACGCCGGGGGGCTGGCAGTAACCCCCGCTAGGGATCTCTAAAGTGCCAATGAATTTACTGACATGGTTCCCTCGCATTTACGCACCCTCAAACGTCAACTGACTACACCATGTTTCGATCCTGCAACGTTGGGAATAGCAGGCGAAAAAGTTACCACTGCACCAATAACCAATCCTCTCTCTGCTTTCCTTCAGATATCTTAATATTTGTACATTTTATGAACATCAGAGTAATCATAAAAATAATATGCTTTACACGATGAGTTTTATTGTTTTCATATTGCTGGTATTCACTCTTCCCCTTAAATCTGAGTAATTGTAGATCTGGGGAGAATATCACAAGGTAACTTCATTCCGATGATACTAACGGTAAACTAAACACTGTATTACTTCACAATTGTACCGGCAATGCAGTAAGCTCATAACAAAGTAAGTGTAACGTTTAGTCCGTTACGATTTTCTGCTAGTAACGGTAACTAAGTAATTATTCAGTTTCGAGTTATTTAATTTTTGCCCTCTAGAACATAGAATTTGGTTCTGAACAACCGTGTGTTGCAGACTGGTGTCGGGCCGCAGTCCAATCAATATGGGTTGTTAATTCTTTAGCGCATATTTTTATTTATTCGGGTTAGAAGCAATTGCATATATACAGTACACTAATAAGAAAAAAAATGGCTCAGATTAGATGATCTTCGCCCAGAAATGGACCACCCCCATAGCACTATCACAACCTTCCATTAACTCGTGTAGCTTGCCACGGTGGGTGAGTGGATATCGTGTAGGTCTACTAACCCCAAGATTGCAGGTTCGCTCCTGGCCGTGGTAAGTGATTTTTGAAAGGCGGCAAAAATACGATACGCATGTCATACGATGTTGGCATGTCAAAGAACCCATTTGAATTCAGTAGGCAGAGTTCATAATGGCAAAATTAATCTCGGGATTTTCCGCCAACACGAAGTTCCTCATTTCTCTACTAGAAAGCGCTATAGTGTTCAAGGAGCTTAGATATCTAACATCTAACCTCCTTGACTTTCATAGTCAAGGAACAACGAAATTCGACATGCAAGCTACCCTCTGGGTGTCAAATAAAGCTTGCACCCGGCACCCGAGGCCATACGATATTATTATTATTATGATTATTATTATTATTATTATTATTATTATTATTATTATTAACTCTTGTGTTGTGCAAGAGTATGGGCACAGCTCACAGGAACACAGGTGTAACATTAATAATAGTTTTAATGTAGCCAATCAAACTAAGTTATACATCAGTCGTCAAGGCAACATTTGCCAGTGACATATGATAAGATACTGTCACACGCCAAGTCACACATAGAACATACACATTTTTTACATGGTTCATGGAATCGTTCCGTGCAGCAAATTCTATGTTGAAAACCATGGACTACGAGCCCCGTGACAAAATGTCTCAGCATATACTGTCGTTAGCTTCCTTTCATTAGTCTCGAATCATGGCATCCGTGGTATCGAAATTGAGCTATATTTCATTCTTCTTCCTTTTGTGTTATTTTACCACCTCCTTGTAAGCTGGTGTGGATTGTGTAATATTGTCAGCCTCTCACCACAATCGCAGAGTTCCGATCCCTGTGGATATCCCCATTTATATAGATTAACTTTGCATCTCCCAACATCACTCCGAGGTCGATTGAGTGATCGCCAAGTTTCCCAATTGTTGTCGTGGCCTGCAGGAAGGCTCTCTTTAGCCTTCATCCACTCTGGTGGTGTAGTGGATGGCCATAACTGGGTCCTAACTACTTCAGGTTTAGCAGTGAGCGTTGTTTGCAGGAAGCTCTTCCTTGATTTGAGCCGTCTTCTTGCAGGTCGGTGACTAAAGAGAGTGTGAGCACCGTGGCCTACGTTATAACACAAGGCCTGGAAATGAGGCGCCAGACAACATTGCGAGCGATGGTTCAAACTCGTTCCGTATTTTGCCGCTTGGTTCGCTTTCTGGCGCCCTTAATCGCATCGTTTGTATTAAGTACAGTGTGATTTGTAACTCAGTATTTGGCGGTAAATAAGGTGCCTTAATGAGTCTGAAAGCTTAAAATTGACTGGCGATGCGTGTCGTATTATAAATGCACTTTCCTTAAGGGCAGTAAACTGCTGTATGACTGATAATGAGATGGGTGCTAAGATGTCTTTATGAGCAAGAGGTAGTGAAAATAAGGTTTTATTCCAGTGAACTAGAGTAAATGTGGCATGCATATGGGGTAACACCTTAGATATAATTCACGGAATATTTTTGTATAGCCTAGTAACTTATGAGTTATTAGTATTGTTGTGGTTTGTGAAAAATGGTGTATTGTAGCGTGCCGAATTGTAAATCTCGTCAAGTTAAAGGCAATGGACTTTCGTTTCATAATTTTCCATTGAACGATGACATACGGAGACAATGGGTTCTATGTATTTCACGTGAGGGGGGTGGGGAAACCAGGGTCTTAGTGAACTCCAAATCCATCTTCTATAATTTGTAGGAACCATTTCAAGGATTCTGATTATTAGTATAAGTTCTGCAAAAACGCATTTCCGACAGTTTTTGAAGACTACTCCGAACGTCAACATGTACAAATAAATAATCATACACGCAAAAGAGCAAGTGTTGATTAAGACAACCATATAAACAATAAAAGAAAATGTTCAGGTAATTTAAATATTACCGAAGACTTATGATGAAAGAAATGAGGAAAACTATGATCAACCACGTGTTAGTGCAGGAACGCAATGTTCTACACGCAAGCCAACTCATGGAAAGTCAACAACAATAAAAATAAAATTAAGATGGGCACTAAGGGAAAATACAGAACTGTAATTAATTGAATCGGGAGATAATTTCATTAAAATAAAATTATATGCACTGCAACGTCAGGACAAATCCGATGTCCAAATATCGAAGCTAAAGAGTGTAGCGGATCGTGGGGGACTTGAAAGCTAATTTCTTACTTGAACAAATTAAAACTTTCACCAAACGAAAGTGGAAATTCAATGAAACAGCAATCAAAATATGTGTATTGCTCTCTAATAAATCACCGCCCACTTATCGCCTACTGCGAGATAAAAATATTCTAATAAATCACTGTCCACTTACCGCCTATTGCGAGATAAGAATATTTCACAACTTCCTCATTCACGAACTTTGAGAACGAACGGAAAGGCGGGTGTCACGTCACTTGCAAAAGCTAGGTAGTCAACTGAAGAACAGTCGCTGACTCACGATAATGAGAAGGTTGGTTCATTAAACATTGATGAAATGGCCATAAAGTAGGCCTACAAACTATTGTATGACAAGAATTTAGACTCTTTCTCGGCATTAGTACCCGTAATATTGAGAAAGATGGATTTGTAATCGAACATAAATTGGCTAATAAATTATAAATAAGCTGTACTGTTCAAGGGCCTGTTATCCTTCTACAGGACACCAGGATACGGATTCAAAGTTATCCATGTAATAAGACGAGACTTACGAAGGAAATGTATCAAGCTTTGGTGCTAACAATTCCATCAACCATCTGCATACGATTTCCATTATGCGATTACCCGGAATCTCCCAAGTGACGATGTAGAACTGTTCTTCAGTCACCTGAGAAATAAGGGAGTTGCCGTAACAATGACACGACGGACGTGAGACCATGTCTGTATACCATCGAGTCAACAATTCGCACAGGAATTATTGTCCTACCTACCTACCTACCCATCGGTGCTACTGCTCTTGTAGAGCCCGGGCCTTCTCAATCACACCAGTCCACGTTTTACGATCCGAGGCGAGCTGTCTCCCCCCACGAAATCTTAGTTGGCGTAGATCATCCTCTACTTCGTCCAGCCATCTTTTACGTGGTCGTCCCTGCCGTCTCCTTCCTTCCGGATATCTATGAAATATCTGGCTAGCCGCCCGTTTCTCCTCCATTCTTTCTAGGTGTCCTGCCCATCGTAGTCTTCCTCTCCTTACTTCCACTGATAGTCGAGGTTCCTCATACAGGCTATATATCTCTTTATTATATCGTGATCGCCTTTTTCCATTTTCCTGGACGGGTCCATATACACTGACCGGCACGAAAAACGCAACACTTCAATTTCTTACAAAACCTGAAATTTATTTTAAATTTATGACACTCTTATGTCACTAATCTACTATATGATGATGAAATATTGTAGTACGGTCCCATGTAGGTGTCTAACAATGAAGAAAATGACAATAATAAACAAATTTAACAAATTAAGCCAGATTTATCATCTAGGCTTACAGGATTGAGCCGCATCGTATATCGGTGATTATTTCCCGACGTTTCGGCTGACATTGCAGCAGCCTTAATCATGGGTAGGTACGAGTTGGTGTCCGTACTCAAACTAACGGTCATTCCAGACAGAGGTGCTTGCTTGGCCTGCATTGTCGTCACGCTGCTCTCTGATTGGTCCGCGCCGCTGGCAGTTGCGCGCTAGGAGCACTTTCCAAGTGTTGCTCAGTTTGAAACCTTCTTCGCGATTGAAATTATTGCGATACTTCACGACCTCTATTGCCTCTCTAATTAACCTGTTTTGATATCCGGGAATTTTAGCAACAGTTTCGACCTTATCAAATTCGATGGCGTGTCTCGTGACGTCAGCATGTTCAGCTATTGCAGATCTGTAGTACGCCTCTACGGGGAGGAAACTCACTCCTACAGCAGGAGATTGGACATTCTACGCCAGAAACGATCGCGCTTGCTGAGCTCACTTGCCTTTTTGAAACGCTGCAGAGACTACGACATTTCTCCTAAGTTTATCAAGGTAAAACATCATATTTCTTCGCCTGCAGCGAGGAGAATTTTACTCCGAACTGAAAGTGCCTTATTACGTGAACGAGTCCGGAACTGCCGTCGAGAATTAGATATGGTGACGCGAGAATTATATAACATACACTTCAAGCTAATGCTACGACTGTCCCCTGACGATTGGACAATGTTGGATAACATAACCGCAAGGCAAGCAGATACCATATTACAAGAAACAACAGCTACACATATAAAGAAATTTGACTTGCTGCAACAAAGGCAGAAACCACCTTCAACTTATGCACTAGATAGGAAGCGCATAGTGTTCAACATGTCATCCCTGCCACTGAACGAGCCAAGTATGAACCTGTTAGCCAAAGGACGTAATTACGCAATCACGCCGAGAAGCCCTCCGACGGAAGATATTATATGCGGAGTAGAAGCTTCTATTCGTCATCTACCAGCCTTAGAAGCAGAAGAAATTAGAGCAGAGGCCTCTCAGATCATCAAACATGCCAGGTCCGTTTCAGGTAACATCAGCAGAGAAGAACGTCAGGCCCTTAAAGAGCTACGAAGCAATGAAAGCATTACGATTTTGCCAGCAGACAAAGGGAATGCTACTGTTGTATTCGATACCCAAGACTACGTGGATAAAGTTCACAGCCTCCTTTCAGACCCAGCCTATAAGGTGATCCCGAAGAACCCCATAAGGATGATAGAACTAACGACGACGCGGCTAATTAAGTGGTCATCTATTCCAGAGGAGAAGCAGAAATCCCTAGTACCTCGCTACTCAAGAACTCCCACGTTCTACGGCCTACCAAAAATTCACAAGCCCGATGTGCCTCCGAGACCCATAGTTAGCGCCATAGCGTCCCCAACTCACGCCCTAGCTAAATATTTGAACCAGGTCCTGCAGCCATTATTCCCTCCGCCAGCCTCTTACGTGGAAAACTCGGAGCACTTTATAGATATCATAGCGAGTATAAACCTGAGTGACGGTGATCTACTGGCAAGCTTCGATGTGGAGTCCCAATTTACCAGAGTTCCTGTACCGGACGCCACACAGTTAATCAGGGAAAAACTTGCAGCCACAGGAGGTCCAACGGACTTAGTGGATTTAACTGAACACTGCGTTAACTCCACAGTCTTCGTATTTAATGGGCAAATGTTTCAGCAAACGGAGGGAGCAGTCATGGGTACCCCCCCCCCCCCCCTCTCCTCTATTGGCTAACGTGTTCATGGCCAACTTCGAAGAAGAAGCGATAAAGGAGAGCCCATTGAAGCTTAAGTGTTGGTTCAGATACGTAGACGACGTCTTTTTGATATGGGAACATGGACGCACCACACTTCAGGACTTTCTAGACTTCATGTGCTCCAGACATCCGAGCATCAAATTTACAATGGAAGTAGAAGATAATAATCTGCTGGCCTTCTTAGACGTTCTGCTCTATAAACGAACAGATAACACGCTCGGACACAGGGTTTATAGGAAAGATACTCACACAGATCGGTACCTGCATGCTAACTCGAGTCATCCTCCATCGCAGAAAGAAATGGTAGCTAGAACACTCATCACCAGAGCCAACCACATTTGCGATACGGATAGCGTAATTGAAGAGAAGAAACGAGTTTGGAACACGCTCCAAGCTAATGGCTACAGCAAAGGACAGATAAATAGGGCCACACGGAAAGTAGAACAAAGCCGAAGAACTGGCAAAAGGAACGAAGATAGGTCCTACCATAAAGCCTTTCTGCCGTACGTACAGGGGTTGACTGATCGAATCGCCAGGCTGCTAAAGAAACACAATGTGACAACGGTGATGCATCCAATAAACAAGCTGACGCAAGTGGTGCGTAAATCAACTGAGATTAAACAGCCAAACCAGGACGCAGGTGTTTACAAAGTGCCTTGCTCCTGTGGACAGGTTTACATTGGACAAACTAAAAGACGCTTTTCTATTAGGATTTCAGAGCACATTCGAGAGACGAAACAGATAAACTACAGATCTGCAATAGCTGAACATGCTGACGTCACGAGACACGCCATCGAATTTGATAAGGTCGAAACTGTTGCTAAAATTCCCGGATATCAAAACAGGTTAATTAGAGAGGCAATAGAGGCCGTGAAGCATCGCAATAATTTCAATCGCGAAGAAGGTTTCAAACTGAGCAACACTTGGAAAGTGCTCCTAGCGCGCAACTGCCAGCGGCGCGGACCAATCAGAGAGCAGCGTGACGACAATGCAGGCCAAGCAAGCACCTCTGTCTGGCATGACCGTTAGTTTGAGTACGGACACCAACTCGTACCTACCCATGATTAAGGCTGCTGCAATGTCAGCCGAAACGTCGGGAAATAATCACCGATATACGATGCGGCTCAATCCTGTAAGCCTAGATGATAAACTAGACACCGGCCGCGAAAGCCTACGATCTAAATTAAGCCAGAGATACACACTTCAAGGAAAGAGTGCTATAAGCGCGGAAAATTTTGATTAAGCTCCTAAAGGTAATGCACTTCTGCTTTGATTTTATGCACCTCACTTTACTTCCCAGACCTCGGAGATGATCTCTGAGACCTCTGTTCGCAGCTTCAAAAGCGCATATTGCCACCTCTTGCACCAATGATGGCATTCAACCTTTCAGGGATGCTCCTGATTAATGCTGTTGAGGAATCATCTCCCATTCTTCCAGGAGGGCATTCCGCAGGTCCTGTAGGGTCCTGTATGGTCTCTGGATAGCGCTGACGGGCTCCTCTCCTCACCCGGTCCCAAACGTGCTCAATAGGATTCAAATCAGGGCTTCGAGCAGGCCAAGCCATAGCATGAATCCCTGCTTCATCCAAGAACTCGCACAACATGTGGGCGTGCATTGTCTTGCATTGGTGTGAAATCGTCACCAATAAATGGAGCGAAAGGCACAACATGCTCCAGAAGGATTTCCTCCACATGTGCGGTAAAGCTCCCATTCTCCACGATGACCAAATCCATCCTTGCAGCCATACTGATTCCTGCCCACACCATCACAGAACCACCCTGAAAAGGCGTCCTGGATGAGAATGTGCAAGGGGAATAACTTTCCCCTGGCGTACTCCAGACCCTCTATCTTCCGCCAGGTGATCGGACGCCAAATCGCGACTCATCGGTGAACAACACTTGTTCCCATTGTTGTACTGTCCAGCCATGATGTTTCCTTGCGAAACGTAGTCGAGTTGTGAGATATTCTCTGGTAGTAATAGGAATCTCTGTTCCGCGGGCTTATAGGCCGCGTTCTAAGGACATTTTGTCGTCCTGACGTTTCGCTGAATACTGCGTTCAGCATGTTCACAGGTTACATTAAGCGAGGTAAAACAAGTAAACAGAAGATGCAGTATTCAGAGAAACGTCAGGACGACAAAATGTCCTTGGAACACGGCCTATAAGCCCGCGAAACAGAGATTCCTATTTCAACGCCGGTCGTGAAAGTCTAAATTTTTACTTAATTCTCTGATAGGTTCTGGGCCTGTAACTGGTCTTCTGGATTGATGATTGGCTTCTTCCAATCTTCTTCGGACGGTTCTCTCACTAACATCGACCCCTTGAACTTGGTGGAGTCGATTTCGTGCTTCAATGGCGGTGGTGTGACATTCGTGGAGAACTTGAAGTTGTAAGAAGCGGTCATCTCTCTCCGATGTTGCTCTTCTCGGACCTGTTCCTCGTCTCCTTGCAAAGCCTCCAGTTCCCCTGTACCTTCGTACGGTTCTGGAAGTCGTGGAAGGTGTAGTCCTTAACACTTCTGCAACGTGATGCATGCTGCGACCATCTTCGCCAAAGCAACAGCTTTTGAGGCTTGTTCAGGGCTTAAGGGCATGTTTGCTCCAGAAAGCTAATTACGACAATCACAGAAAGATCCTACAAACACATGTGATTGAAAAGGGAACAATTCAAAGTACAACAATAAGCGCTATAAGAGCGGTAACACATTATTGGCTCACATTCAGTGATGTGTTTTCCAGATTGCGCGAGAAAAAACAATTGAGGCTGGTGCAATCAACAATCAACACCTCATTGTTTGCTTGCAAAACAACGCCTATATCATACCCCATCTAAAAAAAATAGGTTTAAGTGCTTCACTTTGATTGAATAGATAATTACACATCATTTATTGTGTGTTGCGTTTTTGGTGCCGGTCAGTGTATTCTTCTAAGAATTTTTCGTTCCCACACAGGAATTGTCGCATCTCCTATAAGTAGTAATAAGGGAAGATGCAGTCGCAGCAGGCGCCTTGACCAAGTATCTGAAGCCTAAAGGTTCGCGGAAGGTGCATAACCTAGCCAGTGCTACATAAACACTCCAGCTTCTGGTACGTATCTTGTAGATTCTTAAACGCTCTATTCATGGTAAGAATATGGGGCATTATGATTTACATTAACCATATTTTAGCATTGAAGTCTCTGTTTTCAGAAAAACCGACGTCTTTATCTTCCATTTTAATTGCAATAGTAGCGGGGTTTCTTGTAGGAGTGGCAGAAGAGTTCCGAAGGTTTCACTAATATTTTAACTAGCATGCTTTCAGAGTACACAAAATGTGAAATGCGTATTGACAATTCACTCTCCGTAGTTAATCTGCAACATTTATTAAAGCCACTTTTAAAGATGATGATCATTATTATTGCTTTAAGGGGCCTATCATCTTGGTTATCGGTCCCCATTTTTAAAGAATAGTGGTGTAAACCACAAGAGCAGTAGTGGAACGTTTCTGAATCTAGGAATTAAGCCACTCAGAGAAGGATTCTTAATGTGAAGTGAAATACAGGCAAGAAGTATTAAGAAAACATGTGTTAAGTGTATTTGAGTTGCATGTAATGCATAGTCAACAGCAGACAACTAGGGCGCCAAACCGCGATCCTAGTGGCGTAAAGTGGAACTACCAGTTTGGCGCTCCAAGTCTCGGCTCTATTTACAGGCCCTGAGTATAACGTAGGCCACGGTGAGCACGGTCCTCTACTGACTTATTTCGTTCAGTTTGCGTTTAGGACGTTTGAGGCATCGTGATCATGTAGCCCCATATACTTGGGTGAGTATAGAATTTGTTTGATAGCCTGTGACACTGTTATGTCTGTACTAGTCTGTTTTTTGTAATTAAGGTAGGATTTGGTAGGAAGTGGCCGTGGCCTAAGTTAGGTATCATCCCTTGCATTTTCCTTGGCGTAGAAGTGGGAATCCACGGAAAACCGTTTCCAGGATAGCTAAGGTATGAATCGAACCAGACTCTTCTCAGTTTTGCCTCATGAGGCTTAGTGTACTCCTCAGACCAGAATTAAATTTCTTGGTAGAACCGTGAATCCGCGGTGACAGTCAACAATGCTAGCCACTGCGTGACGAGTTGGGCACCATTCAAGTTTGAGGAACAGTGGCTCAGAAGATGTCTTCCTGGGGATTCTGACGTCAGCCCAAACAGCACGTGCCCAGGACAGTTACAAAGCTGCATTACTCAGTAGCCCTGATCTAGATAACTCTACGCTGCCGTGACCTATGTGTCAGAGTCTGCCCGTGATGCAGTCCCCAAACCAGCTCCGTCATGATACAAGATCGCTACTGATCGTTACCGGTTACTTCATTCGACGTGGGAAGGAGACTACTAGGAAGCAATTACGAGACCCGTCAGTAACTAATGAATGAGTTGCCCTTGGTTGATTACTACTTGTTCACCACAAGCCTGTCACACTTCTAATGAGGACTACATGACATATGACTTGAAGGACTTCAACTGATCATTACATATTCATGAATATATGTAGAGATTTGAAGCCATTCTTTTCAGTGTTGCCTGTACTAATTTGTAGCTTTTCAGTCGGTCAACACGATTGTGCCTGATGAATGGGTTTATTATTCCCGTTTACAACGGGATGGGGGATGAGATGCGATGAAATCCTCTGTGGCGGATGATTTTTACGGCTGGACGCCCTTCCTGACGCCAACCTCATGAGAGGAGTTAATGAGAGATGACATAAATGAAGATGAATGAAACTGGGCAAGGATGTGGAAAGAAGTGGCCGTGGCCTGTCAAAAGGTACCTGGAGTTGAAAATGGGAAACCACGGAAAACCATTTCAAGGACGGCCAACGGTGGGGCTCGAATCCACGTCTACCGAGTCTGCAGAGAGCGCTGCCCCACGGCCTAGCGCTGCGCTTTAGCGAGCGTAGCTACTGCTGTTGGTTACTGGGCTACAAGATATGAAAATCCACAGCCTGCTTCCAGTCGACCGACCGGGTGAGGGATGGAATGAATGAAGCCCCCATCTAGCGGCGAGGATATGAACTGTGCCGATTGCCGAAACCTGTCGCACCTCTCTGAGGCAATGATTAAATGAATGACAGATGAAATTATAGTGGAGAGTGTTGCTGGAATGAAATTTTGGACAGGAAAACCGGAGTACCCGGAGAAAAACCTGTCTGCCTCCGTTTTGTCCAGCACAGATCTCACATGAAGTGAACGGTATTTGAACCACGGACCCAGCGGTGAGAGGCCGGCGTGCTGCCGCCTAAGCCACGGAGGCTATCGGGGTACAAGATATAAATAGGCTATGTAAATACACTCCTGTGAAAAATTACATGTATTAGTTAAATATCACAATTTCCATTTAATTGTGATATTTAACAAATACATTTAATTTTTTTCCAGGATTGCATTTACATAATTTATACCCTGTACCCTGCCCATTCATTGAGGACAATCGTGTTGACCAACTGAAAAGCAACGAATGACAATATTCACGAATAGCCTTACAATACGGCTAGCGTTCTTGGCTGTCGCCCTGGAGGACCGAGTTTGATTCCCGGCTCTGCCAAGAAATTATAATTCTGGCGTGAGGGCTGGAACGGGGTACACTCAGACTCGTGAGGTAAAACTGATTAGAGGAGGGTTCGATTCCCACCTCTACCATTTTGGAAGTGGTTTTCCATGACCCCCCCCCCCCCCCCCGACTTCTACTAAAGGCAAATGCTGGTATGGTTCCTAACTTATAGCCACAAGGAGGTGGCCGTGGCCTTAACTTGGAACCATCCCATCATTTTCCTAGAGTAGAATTGGGAAAACCACTTCCAGGATAGCTGAGTGTACCCCATGCCAGCCCTCAGGCCAGAATTGAAATTTCTTGGCAGAGCCAGGAAACGAACCTGGACCTCCGGGACAACAGCCAAGAATGCTAGCCGCTACAGCACGAGGTGGTCTGACAAAGAGGTCAAACACTGTGCTGCTAATACAACACTCGCATGTAATAAGCAGGTATTGTTGACGATTATTCTTCAAGATGAAAGAAGTGTGGGTGCAGGTGGTTCACAGTACAATGGGTCATGATTGCACCAAGCACACTCACTGTGACACGACTCTCCATTGTTATGTGGTGAAGGCTAAATAAATATTTAGCACTGAACACCCAAACCAACCATTCTGTGGCGATGTTATTGCCGTGCTTATGCATTGTTGGGTTGTATGGCGGTAATGTTTGAACAATGAGAGGAAACAATGGCTAATAATCTACTGACTGAATGGGTTAACTAACACGCGCTGGCAAACGTGTTGTGCTAGTTGTCAAACTCCAGCCAATAGGAGCCCATCTGCGGCCATTTTGAATCGCTCCCTCCCAATCCTTCCCATTATTTCTTTCGAAATACAGGGTATAGTATGCCTCATTATTGAGCTGCCTTGTGTCTGTTTAGTTTGTACCCAACGGCTTTGGTGGCATAGTCGGTAGCATGCTGAACTGCTATGCCCAAGATCGCGGGTTCAAACCCGGCCGAAGTCGTCGATTTTTAGGAGCGTTAAAATCCTTCAGTATGCCTTCCTTCGGAGTGGAAGTAAAGCCATATCATAGATTTATGGCATGTAAAAGAACTTACCACTACAATTGGTAGAGTGTAGCTAAACTTTAAGGTTATTTGGCTAGAAACGATCTATCAAGTTCCAACGTTCGTCGCTGGGTGTCAGTGACGTCCGGTTGCCAAAGTTGGAATTACTTGAAATTGAACTTGCCCAGATTCATTGATCTTCATTCATTTCATCCCATCCACACGCGACGGAACTTGTAGCTCACCCCATGGGTGTCCGCATAGAAGCAGCTACAGTACAAATTCTGGAAAGCCACAAAAACCCAACGAAGCGCTACATTGAGTCGTATCAGGCAAGGTGAGAGTGAGGTAGTTTGTCATAGCTTTCTTCACTGAGTCAGTACAGCACTAACCCTACGAGTGGAACTTTTCACAACATCCACAGACACTGGTTGTGCCCTAATGGTTATTACTCAATGCCATCCATATAATCACAGCCATGAATGAGACTAAGACTTCTACTCTAGCCTGTGCCAACAGACAAATGCAAATGAACTGGATGCATCAAGAGATAGTAAATAAGCGGCACAAATAACTTACGGCAGTGCTTTTTGTACATTCAACCAGCCTACAGGCCGATATCTCAACATGTAGGAAGTAGATGTTGATAATACATTTTAAGAACTTGGGACTCCTCGATCATCTTCACGTATACTTGGGTGAGGGTTGAATGTGACTGATAATCCATGTCCTTGTGAATGAGTCTTATAACCTGTGCTCCTGTGCTGAATGTAGTATCATGTGTAGCCGTAATTATGAGGGTCAGGCATAGGGTACGCACCAGGGGAAAACCTCTCTCAGGATCTTAGCAGATGACTCAAGTGATTTTGTAACTTTGGCTTGTCTGCCAATACTACAGCTGAACAGAGGCTATCAAGAGTTTTGGAGGCTGATAGGAGCTGGCATACTCTCGTGAGCTGTGTTAGTAAACTGTCTCCACATGTGACAGGGCTGCCAATACTACAGCTGATCAGAGGCTATCAAGTGTTTTGGAGGCTGATAGGAGCTGACATACTCGCGTGAGCTGTGTTAGTAAGCAAGTCTCCACACGTGGCTTGTCTGCCAATGCTACAGCTGATCGGTGAATGTCAAGGCCTAGCCGTGGGTCTTACGTCATAGCGCACCTTGATATTAACCTGTTGCCTGCTCAAGAACACGTCTGGGCGGTGAGCTTAACGATTCCAGTATTGGAACTTGCCTCTCGGAGTACCGAATATTGCCAGTGCCGTCTGGAACTGAACGATGTGTCTCCTGACGGCCCGAATCCAGCCCCGGGCATGGGTGTTTGTGTTGCTCCTAACTTTCCGTCGATTTTGCAATGAATCCAAGTAACAACCATTAAACATATTAGGGCTGTTTTCGTAGCCTTGCAGGCCCAAATTCTAATTAATAAATAATAATATCGAACACCCATAGCATTGGGTGTCAAGCGTAGTACAGTAGAATGTCAGTACGCGAGGTTCCGTAATTGTGAGTCTACTTTGCTGCTGGTTCGAGCCCAGTCTTCCGCACGAATTTTGGCTGCTGTTGCTGATTTAATTAAGGTCTTTGAATATGTTTAGTCGTCATTCTAGTATACCATTCTTAAGGTGTATCTGATAACCTGTTTTATTGAGTTTACCATAGTAGTAGTGTGTGCAACTGTAATAATTTGGGTCTTTAATAGTTTTGTTGTTTATTTGTCCCGTATTCTTGGTGTGCCATTTATTTGATAACCTGTGTGTATGTAGTGACAGTAGTAATGGGTGAAACTAATTATTAGTGTCGGGAATTGGGCAGGTGCCTTAGTACTTGAAATAAGGTACTATAACGGCATTTTACTGGAGGGAGTGCGGGAAAATCTCTGAGAAAACAACACTCGGGATAGACGCAGTCAGCGACAGGAATGGAACTTTCGTTGTTGTTGATTACATTAGGTGCTTGCGACATCGTAGTCATTTAGCCCCGTGTACTTGGGTGTATTTTGTCTTATAATCTGTGTTATTGTGATGCCTGTAGGCATGTGTGTATTTATACTATACTGTATGCTAGAATTCGGAAGGAGGTAGCAGTGGCCTTCAGTTAGGAGCCATCTGAGCATTTGCAAGTATAGAAGTGGGGGAACCATGAAGCACTTCTATGATGTCTGAGATGGAAATCGAACCCACCTCTGTTCAATTCTGCATCCAGAGGCTGGGCGTACCCCCTTCCAGTCCTCAGACCAGAATTAAATTTCTTGTCAGAGCTGGGAATTTGACCCAAGATTTACAACTGGAAACAGTTGGGAATCTGATGTGTGCCATCTGAGGTCTCAGCGAGGAGAATGTGAAGCAATGACTGGGGTCAAATGATCATGGCAGTGTAGAAGGGCAATGCCATCCTACAGCTGAAAAGTACAAGAAATGTGTTAAGTTAGTCACAGTGTTCAGATTAATCATCTTAATCACATTTGTGTCAGAAATCCTTCCATTATGGAATAAATGTTAGAATTCCTGGGGGCGAAATGTAACGTGTCCAGAAACCATGATATGAACTGTTTAAGGGTGAACTGGTGCAATTGCGATGAGCTGTTGGAGGGAGGCGTGATTGTGGCATTCCTGAGAAGATTCATACATGTACTTGTAGTCTTGTATTGGTATCTTATTATCTGTACCATGATTTACTAGCATGGAGTAAAGAGACTATGGAGAAGGTATTATAATGGATGCGCAACATACTTTATATAGGTAACGTGCAAGATGGCGGCTGAAGCGGTTATTGTGGTGAAACGCAGAACTAAAGAGGCTTTACTAAGACGTGCAAGATGGCTGCTGTGGCTTTAGAAATTTCGTAGTGGTAATATCGTGAACTAATGGCATAAGAGCGTATAGCAAAGAGGGCTACTCTAATTGTTTATTCGGGGAGAAAATATAATAATGGAGATGAAATACGAAGAAGATTATCCGTGAATGGATTCAGATTTAGACTGCTGTGACAGTCCAAGAAAAATAATGTGTATGGAGGGATCGGAATTGAGTTGCTCTATTATTACAGATCCCACTACCACCACTTGTACAGGGAGATTCTTTTGCTGGAGCGGGGCCGGCGACCGGCTACCGGGCGCGCGCGCCTTCCACCAGCCAACCGAGCTCGTACTGCGGATTGCGCGCAGGTAGAAACCGTAACAAAGTACATTAAATAATGGTCAATTCACCAGCAAATCATGATTAAAGAACGTACCTATCCACAGGAGAAGCTGAGAGTGTTCCCCTTCAGCTGACAGACAGGCGGGTTGTACCGTGTAAATAAATTAGCGTTTACACGTTGTAATTCCCTTCTGTTGTGAGGGATATCTGCTGCCGTATATTGCTCTCCATCTCCACTAGGGTACGGGTAATTGATCTGTACAGTTTGTATTTTAAATTAACCCACAATTGAACATCAAACGGGCTTAGGTCCGTGCTTTGATTAATTACAGTAAACACGCAGGGGGTGCAGGAGTAGCTACATAATGTAACGATGTAACTTCCAAAGTTACTGTCTGTCAGTTGAAGGAGAACATTTTTAGTATCTTCTGTGAAGAGATACTGGTGACGTGAGGTCATCCTGATTCCCAAGAAATAAAAACATATCTGTGCTTCTTTAATTAAATCTTGCAGCTGTTGTTTATGTTAACCTTCTTATCTGTGCCCTGACACTACACACTTTAGTTGATGAAAGTTTAGTGACATATTGACTTCAATGACCCTGGTTAGCTCACCTTAGCCTCGCGCAACCGTGCGGACCTAGCTCGGTTGGCTAGCGGAAGGCGCGCGTGCCCGGCAGTCGGCCGCCGGTCCCGCTCCAGCACAATCTCACTGTAGTATATTTCACCATATGCGTAAGTTATTAATAAATTATATTACAGTATATAGTATCTTGCCTCTCATCTAATGATTCTGGTTGGCGATTGTATCATCCTACGACTTGAGAAGGGAGAGTTCTACTGTGCTTTACCGAATGTTATTTCTTTAATCGTTCATAAGCTTTCTGCTTATGAAATGGTGCCCACCCAATTATATTTTATTACAACATAGTGGAGCGCCCAACCTAGGAAGTTTATCACACACTTAACAACCACTAATAACAATAATAGAACAAGAATAGATTCTTCTGTTTCTGCCATTGTCGACTCGAAATCAGTCAGACCTTTGCATTCAGTGAGTGAACAGGTGAATTAGAGCGCTTGTTCATTGGAAGTGGTTAGCCCGATTTATAAGGTGCGTTCAAAAAGTAACGAGCTGGAGGCATAATTACAGAAACCAGTACCTGTATGTTAGAAGTATTGGCTCTGGCTGTTGAGGCACTTGTCCCAATGTGACACGAGGCGGTGAATGGCTGTCTCATAAAATTCCCCGGGACTGTGATGTGAACCAGTTCCTCACGTACAGCTGGACGTCTGCGTCCGAGGTGAATCGTTGGCCTCGCAGAGGCCTTTTCAGGAGACCAAACATGGCGTTATCACAGGGAGAGGTCTGAACTGTATGGAGGGTGGCCGAGAACCTCCCATTTGGATTCCTGCAGGAGTGCCGCGACTGTGTTGTCCGTATCAGGTCGTGCATTGTCGTGGAGCGACCACGGCGGCTATGGCGTTCACTGTCACTCGGCGGTCCTGGGTAATCATCGGTAATGCAAGGGAGGGGGGGGGGGGGGGGGTGCACCAGACCAGGCATCATCGGCTAACGACACCAGTCCTTCCCTGAAGCGCTTGTGCCACGCCTTGAACCTTGCAATGCAGTGTTCGCCGTACACTTGTGACATTCGGCGATGAATGTCCGTTCCCCCTACTCCTTCCGCTGTCAGAATCCGAACAATACCTCTTTGCTCTTCGGTTGACGCCTCCATGTCACTGTTTGCAATGCGACTGGCAGCGTTGGACGATTGATGTATGCTGCAGCTCGCTTTGTATCAATAGCCTACGTGATGTGCACGCATACCCTCTAGCGACGGGCTGTGACCTTCCACGCTCTGGTCGGAACCACACCTCGTTACACACGCCACGATTAGCCGATGTAGTCACCGGTTTGCGCATTCCAGCCTCCAGCTCGTTACTTTTTGAACGCACCTTATACAATAGATTGATACAAGTAACGCCATGACCCATGGCTTATTAGCAGTGTTCATTATTACTGTAACTGGTAGTCTTAGTTATTAGACAGGAGAAAACACTGTAGATCTTGTGATCCGTGTTTGTTTTGTGCGAAGTAGCTTACGAGTAGTGCTAAGAAAGGAAAGAAGAATAAGTGGGGGCTCTAGATATTTCAGGGGGGCGCGACAGAAAAAAATGTTTGAGAACCCCTGCATTATACGGCCTAGTAGTTGAAAGCCGTCATTTCATAGATTTGAAACTGAAAATTCGGATCAAGCTCTGGAATCCCTCGTCAACTCCCGAACTCACAATCCGTGAGCTCATGGTGGTGTAGCACTAACCAGGGTGAACTCTACCTCATGGGGCTGCATACACCCTGCCTCCTTGAAGGCCTTGAGCAGAAGGCAGTAGATACCGTGAAAAGAAAAACAAGAGGTATGACCCATCGAAGAATGAGGGTATCAGGAAAGATGAGAACAGGGTCAATTAGCTTTGCTTGCTTTTTTTTTTTTTTAGTTTTACGTGACCGTTAATCATGCGATCACGATCCACGTGTCCACCTTTTTACGTGAAATCCGAGCCACTTCGAAAATCTCACATGAATTGACCGGGAATTGAACTCTGTCCACCTTGGTGAGAGGCCCAGAGCTTGACCGCTGCGCCACCACGCCCCACAGGATCAATTAAGGCGGGCTTCAATTAAGAAATGGTTTTAAGGCCTCGGATACCCTAATACCGTCGGGTTCAGAAGAGAACAAGAGTTGACCAAGAGAGGTCGACAGGAAAGATGACAGATAAGAGTCCGGCAGAAGTAAGTGGAAGCAATGCCGGAATCAGTTAGGGTCTCGTGGTCGCCAACCCAAGCCACTGAGTGGATTTCCATAACAGGTTATCCACGTAGAAGTTATTACCGCTGACGTTATCACTACTTAATGCGGTGCTAAGGTTGTGATATCACAGTTATAGGCAATACCAACTGTGTGACTCGTCCGTAATTAGTCGAAATATGAGTGTTTGAATTCGTTAAATTGCGCATCACGGCTGCGAGGGCAGCTGTAGCAAGTCCGGAGTCGTAGGTTCGAATCCCGGCGCTGACAGTGGCAATCCTGAGTGTAGTGTTCCCCGGGTTTTCTACACTCCCTCCATGAAAATGCTGGGATAGTACCTTACTTCAAGTACCGGGGCAGCGAACTCATCCCTGTCCCTAATAGGACAGTTACACACTCTACTACATTCGTCACATGAATAATGTTATTGGTTTTATGCCCCTTTCAACAACTGAGAGACGCGAAGTCATCACATGAATACAGGTTATCAGATATGTCCAACACACACCGAACTATGCCGGACTGATGACCAAGATGACCCAAGCCCCTCAAATGAATGAACAACAAATGTGCTACACGGAACGTGTTTGCGCCGAGTTGGCGCCACATCCCTAATAAAGCGCTTTATTGTGTACTATCATTCGTTACTCGTCATTAAAGGGTTCGGGATGGTCGAACTGGGCTAATTAGGTTATACCCACAGAGTCCAGTCGGCTTACGCTATTATTTCTTTTAGCGTATGGCTTTTTAGTGCCAGGAGTGTCCGAGGATATGTTCGGCTCGCCAGAGGCTGCTTCAAGCGGACACCCATGGGGTGAGCTACCAGTTCTGTTCAATTTAAAGTAGTTCCAACTTTCGCTACCAGATATCACTGACACCTAGTGGGGAACGTTGCAACTTTGATAGAGCGTTTCAATGAAATCAAACCTAGAAATTTAGCTTCACACAAGTTTAGTTAATGGAAGGATCTTGTAAATGCCATAAATCTATGACATGGAACCGCCGGCTTAACTTCAACTCCGAAGTAAGGCATACTGAAGGATTTTTACGCTCTTAAAAAAATCCGATGACTTCGGCCGGGTTTGAACCCGCGATCATGGGCACATCAGTTCAGCATCCTACGAACTACGCCACCGAAGCCACTGACAGCCACGTACACCTGGAGTTTCTGTAGATATACTCAGTGCAGCTACAATCAAAGAGGTGGAGAATAGCGAGTTATAAGCAACTATAAATTTTGTAAGTGTGAGTTGTCACAACACGGCTAAATGTGGAAGTGTTCGTTGGTTGGTTCCTTGGTTTAGGGGCTGCGACAACGCGGTCATGTAGCCCCGTGTACTTTGGGTGTGTGTAGAATATGTCAGATAACCGGTGTTAATTGTGATGACTGTATTAGTGTGAGTTCTCTGTTTTCAATTCAAGTAAGGACTGCATACCACAGATTACCTTTGCTGCATACATTGCATTTTTTCAAGTAGTTCCTACTTTTGCCGCCAAACGCCACCGTCAACGACTACTAGTTCAGAACTGGTTACCAGATGTCATCGCAGTCGGCTCCTAGGGACGAACGTCGGAACCTAAGAGCGTTTGTCAAATGTTTAACCTAACCTACAATTTAGCTTCACAAAGGTGTAATTAGTGGAAAGTTCATGCCATAAATCTATGACATGGGACCGCCGGCTTTACTTCCCCTCCGAAGGAAGGCATACTGAGGGATTTTTAACGCTCTTAAAAAATCCGACGGCTTCGGCCGGGTTTGAATCCGCGATCTTGGGCATAGAAGCTCAGCATGCTACCAACTACGCCACCGAAGCCGCCTATATGTGGAAGTATTCCAACAAGGAATTCATTTACGAATGCACCTTATTTTGTAGCAGAATACACCTAAGCATTTTGGTTCCCACGATATCATTATGAAGCTCATAGTGCCGGCTAGAACTTGCATACGAAGACATACGTAGCTACAACATAAAAATTAAAATTTTCAGATCTTTATAATAACCAATAAGCAAAAATTGTGAAGCAGGTGGCCGTGGCTCTATGTTAGGAACCATCCCTGCATTTGCCAGAAGTGGAAGTAGGAAACCACGGGAAAACTCTTTCAGGGGAATCGAACCCACCTCTTTTCAGTTTTGCCTCACGTGGGTGAAGTGTCCCCGTTCGAGCCCTCAAGACCAGAATTTAATTCTTGTCAGAGCCAGGGATCGAACTCGTGCCTCTGGGGAGACAGCCAAGAGCGCTAGCCGCTACGCCTTGAGGTGAACCGTTACAAATACACACACACACACACACACACACACACACACACTACTACAGACACCACAATGACACAGGTTGTCAGACAAATTTATAATACACACCCAAGTACTGTAATTGGAGCTAATTGTGTACGATGTAGCAAAGACCCTAGAATGAATTGAAGACAAAACGTCTAGTGACATAGTCCTTCAATTAGTGACACTGGTTTTAGATTAGTTTATACAGTTTGTCTCCAACATCTAGGGTAAAAATTAAACTAAGGCCCGTTCTTACAATCTCCAGTTAAGTGACAGTAAACTCTAACTGACAGTTGGCTTTACGGTCGGAGTTAAGTCCCGGTAAACATTCGATCCTTCTTACCATGTTCCGGTTAATGTTTACGGTATGTTAGCAGAGCTGCGCATTATTTTCAACAGTTGGTACATATTTCTGGTTCGATTTGCAGATTTCTTGATACCTCTCAATAGTTGGCATGAATGGATCTGCGTCAGGGAATAAATAATAAGTAGGCTATATAGTTTATATTTCTTGATCTTGATCTGTGTTCTGGGCGCAATCTGTTTGTTACGTCACGATTATAAAGATACATATTAGATATGGAAGGACAATTATCTCCAAATGAGACAAATAAAGGCTTCAAGAGGAAAAGCTTCGTCAAACTGAATCGTCTAAAAAAAGTCTTGTTCATCTAACTCCTCGTAATAATCACTTCGATTCTTATATACTTTTCGTCACCTTCTTTGAACAGCATCGGCATTTACGAAACCCAAGAAATTACGGATAATTCTAGGCATATTGACGATGTATGTAATCAGCTAGCGTTGAGATTATAATAGAAAATCTGGCAGTAAAGCAGTTTACGGGAGGAGAATCCTCCGGTAAAGTTCACTGCCGGTTAAGGCTTATTTTACTGTCAGTTTGTCGCTAACCGGATATTGTAAGAATCA
The DNA here is from genome assembly GCA_946902985.2 of Meconema thalassinum. NCBI lineage: Eukaryota > Metazoa > Arthropoda > Insecta > Orthoptera > Tettigoniidae > Meconema > Meconema thalassinum. The sequence continues at coordinate 194,006,400 of OX336394.1, read as the reverse complement.
AGTTCCAGTAAACTTGCCGTAAAAGTGCCCGTAAAGATTTAACTGGAGATTGTAAGACCGGGCCTTAGATACCTATGGTCGAAAATGCATATATATACTAGCTGTACCCGGCATGCGTTGCAATGCCAATCAAAGAAAGTGCTGGCGTTGTAACTTTGTTTGTTGAAGTGCTTTTGGATTCCCAATATTGTTTTCTTTTTCCGTTAAGCACCTCTAAACTATTGTAAAATTGATTTACTATCTCAAAAAAGAAATCCTGGGAGCGTGCTCAACAAATCACCAAAGTTTCATCGCAATGAAATGAATGGCATATGAACAAATACGGGACTTGGTTGAAACGATTCGAGCGCCGTCACCCATTTGTTGAATATACTCGTACGCTACCTATTGTAAAATGGATTTACTAATTCGAAAACCTTCCCTGGCGTGTACACAACAACTCAAAGTTTCATCACAATCGAATGAATGGCATATGAACGCATACGGGATTTTGTATAAACGATTCACGCGCCGTTACTCATTTGTTGGATCTACTTGTGCGCCACCCATTGAAAAACGGATTTACACCTTCGCAGGCCTGTACTCAACTCACCAAAGTTTTATCATAATCGGCTGTCGCTCATTAGTTCAATCTACTCGTGCGCTACCATATTGTAAAATGGATTTACAAAATCAAAAATCTTCGCGGGATTGGAAACAACATTTCACCAAATTTCATTGCAATCGCATGAATGGTATATGAACGCATACGGAACTTTTTTAAACGATACGCGCGCCGTTACTCATTTGTTGAATCTACTCGTGCGCTATCTATTGTAAAAAGGATTTACTAAGACAGAAACCTTCCCTGAAGTGTACACAACATCTCACCCAAGTTTCATCGCTATCAGACGAATAGTATATGAACGCATACGGGACTTTGTTGAAACGCTTCGCGTGTCGTCGCTCATTTGTTGAATCTACTCGTGCGCTACCTATAACATGGATTTACTAAGCCAGAAACATTGCCTGTAGTATACACAACCTCTCACCCAAGTTTCATCGCTATCGGACGAATGGTATGTGAACGCATACAGGACTTTGTTGAAACGCTTCGCCCGTCGTCGCTCATTTGTTGAATCTACTCGTGCGCTACCAATTGTTAAGTGGATTTACTCAGCCAGAAACCTTACCTGAAGTGTGCAGAACATCTCACCCAAGTTCCATCGCAATGGGATGAATGGTATATGAACGCGTGTGGGACTTTCTTGAAACAAACGCAAGCCATTTTGCTGAAGGTACTCGCGCCATCTATTTTTAATTGGATTTATTACCCCTATACAAATTACGTTGAGCAACTAACGGGATTTCATGTTAAGAGCCTCATTTTCTATACCGGTAGTGGAGAGCGCTACTCGCATCCAGTCGGCCGTGTCTCGTCAAGAGCTACTGTTGCCTGGAAACGACTTGCCTTAGCTGTCATTTGCGTTACGTTTTATAGTGACTTGTATTCTCTTTGAAGCTTTATGTCACGTCACGGATAAAAAAAAAAGTATCCTATGTCCGTCTCCTGATTCTAAGCTACCTCCACACCAATTTTCAGCCAAATCGGTTCAGCCGTTCTTGAGTTATAAATAGTGTAACTAACACGACTTTCTTATATATATATATATATATATATATATATATATATATATATATATATATATTATTTTTTCGTAGTCAGTTTACCCTCCAGGTAGGCATTTCCAACGGACTCAATGAGGGATCCCACCTTTACCGCCTCTACGGGCAGTGTCCAGGAGCTTGGCATCGGGTCAGGGGATACAACTGGGAAGACGGGACTAGCGCCTTGTCCAGGTGGCCTCATCTGCAAAGCGAACAAGGGGCCTCATGAGGGACGGGCTGGGAAGAATGGGAGGGATAGACAATGAAGAGGGAAGGAAGCGGCCGTGGCCTGATGGTAGGTACCATCCCGGCATTCGCCCGAAGACGAAGTGGGAAACCACTGAAAACCACGACGATGGATGAAATGGGAATTGAAACCCCTCTACTCCTTTGGACCACCTGAGACTGAGTAGACCACTTCCAGTCCTCATACCACTTTTAAAATTTCGTGGCAGAGCCGGGAACCGAACCTCAAACCTCCAATGTGGCAGCTAAGCACGCTGACCACTACAAAACGGAGGCGACACATTATTAATATTACTTATTATTATTATTATTATTATTATTATTATTATTATTATTATTATTATCCATAAACATTTTGCACCTCATAGCAAAAGCACAGCATACGAACAGCTCACGAGCAACTAATTATAGTGACGGCCATCTTGTGATGTCCGGCAATTTGATCCTACTCTGTTAAGAGTCTTCTTTCTTAATTTGACCCGAAGACCAATCGACCCCACTGAGAACGTTTCCTGATGACTCAAAGACCTAGTGCAGATATTTGTGACGTAACATCCAAGCTCATTACAATCACTTGTCAGCGGTGCGGATGGCCAGGCATCCTTGACAACCACCAATAGACCACTTGTATATTGCTGGCCGAACACTTCGCAGCTGCCAGCACGTTCAATAACAACAATTAACCACACAAACAACATGAGTGTGTAATTTAGCGCGAGAAGAACCAGAATAAACCAAACATAACCGCACTTATTGTGAACTCCAGCCGAGTGTGAGAAGTAGCTGTTGGTGTCCGATATCAATCCGCCCAGCCAGTGAACTAGATACTCCTCTCAACGAAGGACTCATTCTTTATTTTCACAATCTGACGTGAACTGTTTTCGAATAGTTTATTTCTTACGTCAGTTTCCTTCATTAACCCGGTTGTTTGTTACTCGTCTAAGACTCACCAGTCCTATAGTCACACATTAGGAAGGCAATTCTGAGATACGTGATTGTCATTATTGGATTTCCGGAGACTTGAACTTGCGTTTTGCTACAGGCGTGGCCAAATGATTCGAGTATATTAGAGTATATATATTAGTTGAAAACCGTCAGAACATTAAGATCAATGAGAAAATATTTACTGAAGGATTTCCTTACATTAAGCTACGCCATTCTTTGTACGATTACTTTTTGACACTATTGCAACTTTGAAGGCGTTGAAAGATCGCACTTTCGACATTGTAACCGGCCTTGCATGAAAACTTGCTGAGGTAAAAAGAGACCTGCACGTTCCAGAGTGTCCCCTTGAGCTTTATTGATTGTGATACAGTATTCCAAGCGAATTGGAAATTGGCACCTCTAAAAAGAAAATGGAAGTGTTTTATCGGATGGTGCTAAATTACGTCTAGGAATTAGAGATGTCTGCCTAATTACATTTCCACTTGTTATATCCAAATCCCAGCAAATTCATACATATTTCTTACAATTAGGAGGCCTTGGGAAACGTTCAGATTTCTTAGAAGTGTAACTATAGCTCCAAATTTTAGACGAAGAATATGTTGGGGCAAACCACTTAATTCCAAGGAATTCAAGAATTCTGAAGGAGACACCCGCTCGCTGGCCGGTAAAAAAAAGTGCAGACTTCTGCCAGCTACTTCGCGTCAACATACAGTCGTTAAAAGGCAATTTCTAGTAAAAATAATTATCTACAAACTTATGAGTTATGACTAGGGCCCGGATGTTGATGACATGTCATCTTTTTACTGAGATGTCGAAAACAATGCTGAAGTACATAGAAACTCCGGACAGGCCACCATGTCTTCATATATGTCATTTTTATTTTGCATCTTTTAGCATTTTTTTTGCTCTCTTTCCATTTTAAGAGCATTTTTTTAAGTTTGATAGATTTTTTTGGTCTAATTTTAGAGAAATCGGCCTTTTAAAGACATTTTTTTAACCAATTTAGTAATGTCACAGCTTTATATGAAGGAGTTACGTCTCTCAGAGTTAAGAAGCAGCTAGCAGCTGATACAAGATAATTTAAAATATTGAAATAAAATATTTCAGTATTGCTATTTGTAGAAAAATATATATCTTGGATGCAGAAGAACGGTATACAGATACTCTTGTTTTCATCGCAAACCAGTTATCCTTGTCTCGGTTCCGCATAGTTCATGGCGAGAGATATCGTTTATTGCCACTTTCAAAATGTCTAAGTAGTTGGTAGCAAGCTGAGCTTCTATGCCCAAGATATCGGGTTCAAACCCGGCCGAAGCCGTCGGATTTTTAAGAGCGTTAAAATCCCTCAGTATGCCTTCCTTCGGAGGAGAAGTAAAACCGGCGGTCCCCTGTCATAGATTTATGGCATGTTAAAGATCTTTCCACTAATTACACATGTGTGAAACTAAATTGGATAGTTTAACAATGTAAACAACGCTCTTAGGTTGCTACGTTCGTTGCCAAGAGCCGACTGCGGTGGCGTCTAGTAGCTAGTTCTGAACTAGGCCTAGTAGTCGTTGACGGTGGCGTTTGGCGGCAAAAGTAGGAACTATTTGAAAATTCAAAGTTGCAGTCCCTACTTGAATTTAAAAAAAGTCCTCTCGGCACGCCGGAAGGCGGAGGTAGATTTCACCGGACAAACTTGGGGATAGGCGAAAATAGGTAGAATATGCAGGTTTTCGTAGAAGGATCAGACCTCATTTATTGCGAGAAGGTATTTTATAATTGGAGCTTAATTAACTTTGTTTTTCCTCATTTTATGCTTATTTTAAACATTTTATTGTCTTATGGGAACGGTAACCTTCTTGTCATTTGGGGTCCATTTTTATACTTGTGGTCACACTGTCCTTATGCAAGGTTTCGACACTGATGTGTAACTATGTAACGGTCTGTTACTTCTTCACGCAAAATTATATCTCCCGCAGAGATTTTGGTTGGTTCCTCAGTTTAGGGGCTGCGACAACGCGGTCATGTAACCCCGTGTACTTAGGGATGGCTGTATTAGTCTGTAATTCAGGTAAGGACTGCAGACTGTCAATTTCAAGCAGTAGTTCCTAATGTTGCTACCAGGTACTACCGTCAACGACACCTACCTGTGAACCTGGCTACTAGATGCCACCGCAGCCAGCAACTCGCAACGAACGTTGCAACTTCCCCTCCAAAGGAAAGCATACTGAGGGATTTTTAGCGCTCTTAGAAAATCCGACGACTTCGGCCGGCTTTGAACTCGCGACCTTGGGCATAGACATTCAGCATGCTTGCTACCAGTTACGTCGCCGAAGACGCTTCACACTTAGTCAGATGGAATTCTGAATCTGATCTCGTGCAAGTGCGTTATCTTGGCAACGTCTGATGGCTCATCCCTCATCAATTTAGTAGTGTTGCCATGGCAACCACTGATAGCTCTTGGCATTTTCTTATAATTCCGAAATCATTTTTCTCATCCCTTGGCATAATGGTGGGTCATATCAAAAATTCTTTCAGACAAAATTTTAGGTAATTATTAGGGGAATATTGTCCATTTTGTACGGTTTTGATATTGTGCCTATTAAGAGAGATATGATTAATGTTTCCCGAAAAACCCACTTTGGTCAATGGTTGGTGCTATAAAAAACTCCTCAAACATAAATTTTTGGGCTTTATCCGACACATAGTATGAACGTTGAACGGATTCGATATTTCACATATTAAGAGAGTTATAGCAATATTTCACTTTTTCGAAAAAAAAGCCCCCCATTTTCACCCCCTTTGACCGATTTAGCCCAGTAACGAACTCGACCGAGATTTTATATGTATACATATTCGGTAAAATATTCAAAGTGATCGGTGCAAAATTACGGCAGTTATCGTGACCACAAGAAACTGATTATATATATATATATATATATATATATATATATACTTTTGAACTGACGGTGGTTTTGGGGTCTGGGGGATGTGAAACGCGAAGATATGTCGAAATTTTCCGGAAGTCGAAACATGGTAGCCTACCCATTGCAATAGTTAGATTTCTAATGAAATCTACCTCTGGTTGGTTCCTCAGTTTAGGGGCTGCGACAACGCGGTCATTTAACCCCGTGTACTTTAGGTGAGTGTAGAATCTGTCTGATAAACGGTGTGAATTGTAATGGCTGTAGTAGTCTTAATTCAGGTAAGGACTGCAGACGGTCAATTTCAAGCATTAGTTCCTAATGTTGCTACCAGGTTCTACCGTCAACGACACCTAGCTGTGAACTTGGCTACTAGATGCCACCCCAACCAGCAACTCGCAACGAACGTTGGAACTTCCCCTCCAAAGGAAAGCATACTGAGGGATTTTAGCTCTCTTAGAAAAGCCGACGACTTTGGCCGGCTTTGAAACCGCGACCTTGGGCATAGACATTCTGCATGCTACCAGTTACGTCACCGAAGCCGCTTCCCACTTAGTCAGATGTCAAAGTCAACCCCTGGCACCATCCAGCACATGACGGGCTAAGGCCGACCAAGCGACCGCTGCCCAGCCATTTGGCCTGCAGATATTGGGGTGACGCGTGATCAGCGCGTCGGGTCCCCTCGGCCGTTATTATTGGTATTCGTGATCGGGGTGCTGTCTCACTGTCAGACAGCTACTCAATTGTCCTCACGAGGCTGAGTGCACCCCGTTCCAACCCTCATGTCAGTTTTAAAATCCCTGACGGAGCCGGGGATCGAACCCGGGGCCTCCGGGTGAGAGGCAGGCGCGCTACCCCAACACCACGGGGCCGGCTTAGTCAGATGGAAATACTGAATCTGATCTCGTACAAGTGCGTTGTCATGGCAACGGCTCATCCCTCATCAATTTAGTAGTGTTGCCATGGCAACCTCTGATAGCTCTTGGCATTTTCTTATAATTCCGAAATCATTTTTCTCATCCCTTGGCGTAATGGTGGGTCATATAAAAAATTCTTTCAGACAAACGTTTTAGGTAATTATTAGGGGAATATTGTCCATTTTGTACGGTTTTGATATTGTGCCTATTAAGAGAGATGTGATTAATGTTTCCCGAAAAACCCACTTTTTTCCACCCCTTTGGTCAGTGGTTGGTGCTATCAAAAAACTTATTTGACAAATTGTTGGCACTTATCCGACACATATTATGAACTTTGAATGGATTCGATATTTAACGTATTAAGAGAGTTATAGCGAAATTTCAATTTTTCGAAAAAAGCCCCCCATTTTCACCCCCTCGACCGATTTTGCCCATTAACGAACTCGACCGATATTTTATAGGGATACATATTATGTAAAAAATTCAAAGTGATTGGTGCAAAATTACGGCAGTTATCGTGTCCACAAGAAACATATATATATATATATATATACATACATAAATTATATATAAACTTTTGAACTGACGGTGGTTTTGGGGTCTGGGGGATGTGAAACGCGAAGATATGTCGAAATTTTCCGGAAGTCGAAACATGGGACCCATTGCAATAGTTAGCTTTCTAATGAAATCTACCTAAAACAGATACACACACTAATACAGTCATCACAATTAACACCGGTTATCAGACAGATTCTACACACACCCGAAGTACATGGGGCTACATGACCGCGTTGTCGCAGCCCCTAAACTAAGGATCCAACCAAAATGTCTAAAATAAAACCGAGTGTGTCAGTGCATTTAAAACAACTAGTATCTGCATTTGGTGACGATGTGTTTTCTACAGATGCAAGCATATTGTTTTGCAATCTGTGTGGAACTAAAGTAGCTGCTGAAAGAAGATTTACTGTAATGTAACATATCGGTCGCGAAATATCTGTGGGTACTGCATCAAAACTGAAAAAGTGCTGGACAAGAACACCGGGTATAAAACATTATGCAAAATCTCAGACATTCGTTATGGTGAAAACTACTGCATGGATAGGATTGTGGAGGATTTAGCAGCAAACGACCTTCCTCACTTCAAGTATGCTCCGTTCACATCAGTTGATGTTAAAACGAGCTTTTCCAGATATAAAAACTTGTTGGCTGATAACCGCAGATCATTTACATTTGACAACATCAGAATGACATTCGTAGTGCAGTGCAACTCAGACTAAAGTGAACATAAACCTTTTGTCAAGTGCTAGAAATCTATTTTGATTGACTTTTCAGTTTGAGCTTAAGATGTCACTTTTGAAATAATAGGAAGTGTATTATTATAAGATCATTTTTTCCATTTTATAGTGCATTTTTCGAATTTTTAGGTCATTTATTACAGTAATATTTGAACATTTTAAGTGCATTTTTAAAACTTTTCTACGGCATCAACATCCGAGCCCTAGTTATGACACACGGCGAATTTCTCCCTGGGTGACGTTCGTTATAACTCCTCACTTGTGTGAGGATTGTTAGCATACACCTTTCCTTTCTACATTCCCCAAAGATAATAATCACACGGATTTAAATCGGGTGGTCTGGTGGGATAATAATTAGCTATAAGATCATTTAAAACTTCCCGTATCACCGCCAGGAGTGATTAGCAGTCTGCTCAGTTATTCTTTTCTTCGTCCGTGAGCTCATGAAATCACGGACTTACGATTAGATCAATGTAAAGGTTATAAATAATTGTTTCATGGAAAAATATACGTCCTATAATTCTGCGAGAACTTATCGCACACCATACTCCAACCTTCACATCATGAAGCGACTGGACATGCACCAATGTGGATTTTCAGCGCTCCAGTTGATATTGTTTTGGCTGTTCCGTGTTCACATAACCACTTAAGTGAATCCAAGCCTAGACACTAAAAAAAAAATATCTAATTTCAGGGTCTACACATCCATCGTGAACTGACTGCAGCAGCCAGTTGCAATACCGAATCCTCGTACGACCATCAGACTCCCTTAATTTGTGGGCAGCTGTGAGTTGGTATGGTTTGGCTTTCAACAATTTGGTCGCATTACCAGCAGAAGAAAACGACCCATTAGTCTGTGCAGCGAGACGTGATAACTAGGGCTCGGATTTTTAGGTAAATAAATATTTTTTATGTAAATACATATTTAAGCATTTTTCTATAAATACATAAATTCCTGGTTTTCACTTATTAGCACATAAAAAGACAAAATATTTATATTTAAAAAGATCAGTATGCTAGATCTTTCCATTTATTGCAGTTTTGTTCTGTGTTACTTCAAGGGAAAGCACCTGTGAGCTATCTAATCTTCATGCAGAGCGTATGTCAGCTTGCAAATGTGTTATTCTTAACTTGTCGCCCCGTGCCACTCACTGTGGAAGCCGGGGATTTCCAAATAATTTTACTTATGACTGGGGCGTTCTGTTCTGCCAACCATGTGGGAAAGCAATCAAGGCTGAACAGCGATATCAAGTTACACAACACCTCAAGGGCAAGAAACATATTGCCGCAGTTTCGCGCCTTCGGAAGAAGTGTTCAACTAAAATCATCGGTCATTTGTGATGGACAACCTGAAGATGTATCTCGATGTGTATTGTAATGCTTCAGCAGTCAGTGAGGCATAGAATAAATTGCATTCGTGAGTACTGCATATTGTTTATATTCACATTAATAAACCAAATTATAATTAAATGTTTTTACTTTTTTGTCACATATTTCAGGTATTTTTAATACATTAAAATAAATATTTTCCCAATTTTTAGCACCTAAAAATCCGAGCCCTAGTGATAACGATTTCGACGGGCTTCTTTCCAAGAAAACTCTTTATTTCATCAAGCTTTACCTCTGTTAAAACAGTCCGTCTCCTACGTCTCTTCTTGTTTCGAACCTTTCTACAACATCACGTATCGTATGCCTATATGGAGGACAGATACCAGGAAATTTCTAAATGAATCAAAAACGGCACTCTCTAACAGAAGAATACTTCACATAACATAGCACAATGAATACACGTTGTTGTATAGAAAACATCACCCCTTATTATTCCCGTATTCCAACGGGGTCGGGGATGAGATGCGATGAAAGTCTTTGTGGAGGATAGTATTTACGGCTGGATGCCCTTCCCAACGCCAGCCTCATGAGAGGAGTTAATGAGAGATGAAATGAATGATGGTGAATGAAACTGGGCAAGGATGTGGAAGGAAGTAGCCGTGGCCTGTCAGAAGGTGGGGCTCGATCCCACATCTACCGAGTCCGCAGAGAGCTTGGCACCATGGCCTAGCGATGCGCTTTAGCGAGCGTAGGTACTGCAACATTAAAGCAATATAGAAACTGTAAAATTGCCCCGAGTCTGAACTGTATGTTAGGACTTCACAAACTTACGACACCGAAGATACTGACAGCTTATTGCAACTTTGCCGACCTCGGCACACGTGTTCATTGGGGAGATAAGGCTGCGCCTGCCAAGGTCACTTCTACCGACTTAGTGGCGCGTACAGGGGGGATTTAAAATAATGACCCTGTATTAACCCTAGTGTGCATTTATAACTACCGGGTACAATTTCAATAGACTTTCAAATTAATTTCATTACAGTGTTCATTTTTTGGTGTACGAGTGCAACTTCACAGAAGTGTGTTTCGCCGCAAATTTCAGTCACGATTCATCATGCGCTAAAATTCTGGCTGGTAATTCAATAACATTTGATTCATCATGCTCGTCATCATGGTCAACGTTACCAATATTTGTTTCAAAAAATCAAAAAATTCCATTTCCTCTGGTTTTGACCACATGTTTTTATGTAAGCGGAGCATTTTAAAGAAGGCTCAGAGAGGAGAGTATTTCATACAATTGTGAAGAATTCTTTGGCGAAAAGCGTGTGGTAAAGCAGGAAAAATCTGACTGAAGTGTCCTCTAAGAACAATAATTTTCCCACCAAAAGGAAAGTCGTTACCCATAATATCTTATAGCTCCCAAAGGTTCTCAATCAGAGTAAGGTCTGGAGAGTTGTCAGGCCACTCCAAATCTTATCTTTTTTCAATCACAAAGGAACTTTTTCGATGTTCTAGCCCTATAACAAGGTGTAGAGTCGTGCATGATTGAATATCTGCCACCTGGAAACCAAAATGGACTTCTGGAAACAGCTGTTTCTCGAGAAGCTTAATGTTGGTTCGTGGTTTCTTTGACAATATTCAGGAGGCCAGTTCCAATACCACTGATGAAAGAACACTCCATGACATATCTTTTTTCACTTTACATATAACTACAGCCCATGAAGGTCCTAGGCCTACCAAGCGACCGCTGCCCAGCCATTAGGCTTGCAGCTATTAGGGTGACTCGTGGTCAGCGCATCAGGTACCCTTGGCCGTTAATCTTGGTTTTCGTGACCGAGGCGCTACCTCACTGTCAAGACAGCTACTCAAATGTCCTTAAGACGCTGAGTGAACCCCGTTCCAGCCCTCACGTCAGTTTCTAAAATCCCTGACGGAGCCGGGAATCGAACCTGGGACCTCCGGGTTGAGAGGCAAGCGCTCTACCCCAACATCACGGGACCGGCTTTGTCACGTTACCGCATTACATTATAGACAGAAAATAAAACAAAGACACGAATTCACGATGAAACACACCTAACACACCAATAGAAACGTCAGCAAGGATATGGAGTAATTGGTGTCTTTCTCTTCCTCTTTGAAGTAAGAATGATTGTTAAAGATGCACAGAAATATGCGTGAGACTTATTATTATTATTCAATAATAAAAGACAACTATGAGAGAATACAAACACTTTGATTAGGCCTACGATCCCAACAGGCGGCTTCGGTGGCGTAGTTGGTAGCTTATATGCCCAAGGTTACAGGTTCAAACCCGGCCGAAGTCGTTGAATTTTTAAAAGCGTTAAAAATCCCTCAGTATGCCTTCCTTCGTTGGGGTAGATTAATTTTGCGTCGAGCATGTTTTTTGCGACAACTTCCGGGTCTAGGAGAAAACGAGATGTTTACAGTACATATCAATTCACACGACTTACACGAACGTATTTTATGTCTATTTAACGCCTTCATTAAGAACAATAAACAGTGCCGCTATGATCAAATGTCTGAGGTCGTGCCATGTTCGCATCATGCCCCCCCCCTAACGGCCTCACGATCTTAATTGCCCACTGTTACCACAGCTGAAGACCGTGTCAAGTGTCTCGCTAAGGTCAGAGCAGACGTTCCGCTACAATGGACGCAATGAAGGTCAGTTCCGAGAAGTTACGTAACTGCCAGCCAATAACCTATAAATCATTGTATTCCCGCCAAACAGAGGGCAAATTCATTTGTCCGTCTGTTAGGTTTCGCTGATAATTTGGGGCTTGCAAAGCATCCTTGAGCTTATTTGTGGTCAGTGGCGTAACTACCGGAGGTGATATTGGGGAGCAATCCCTCACCAGAGCCAAATAATAAAAATATGTATTTCGATGAATGGATATTTTGAATAAAACTAAGCATAAAACAAACAAAAAACAGACACAAAACGTAACGTAAAGCAATATGTGAATAAAAAACGGGAAAGATCATTTTAAAGAATAGTTCTGTCCAATAAAGGGCATAGATCCAGCAAAGAGATCTTCATAGCTTATTAGTTCAGATTCGATTCCGAACATCCTCATCCAGAAGCAAATCCTAGTTACGCCACTAACATCATTCATGGTAAAGAGGGCAGAACGACGTTAATAATCAAATTGAGTAACTTATAACAGTAACGAAATAACAAGTAGTTCCGTCAAGAACTATATAGCATATTTTCATATAACCTATTGGTTTTCTTTATAAAAAATTCTCCCGCCTATGAAAAGGATCCCCATGTCGAATTGTTCTGTAATGTAGGCCATAGATTTATGTACCATTAGATGAAGATTATTGCGTAGGTTCATTATTCAAATGTTCACTTCGATCACATGATTAGGACACAAGAAATAAAAACGATATTTTAAAATTTTGCACAGTCACCATCTTGGTGGTATCAAAGCAATGGAGTAATTGAATGTCAGTAGATTAAATTTTATATGAACATTTACCGTACCAAGGTTCACTACACTTGGATGATTAAACCGTGAGTAAATTTTACTTAAATGTCTAAATTTCGCTTGGCCGCCATGTTGGTTTTGCGATAACCAGGTTATTTAAAGTCCCATAGGTGAACTTAAGTTAATTGCCTCTATCAACCTACAAAATTTCCGTTTGATTGGTGTAATAGATTCGAAGATATTGAGAGCCATCTAAATTTTTCGGATAGTCGCCATGTTGGATTCTTATATAAGTATGCCATAGAATTATGTACTATTAGATGAATTTTATTGCATAGGTTCATTATTCAAACTTCTTTCTCTAGAATCGCATGATAAGGGCAAGAAATAAAAACTTATTTTATAACTGCGCACAGCCGCCATCTAGAGGTTATGTAAAACATTGAACTAAATTAGATGTCAGTGCATTACAGTGTGTATAAACATTTGCTGTACCAAGTTTCACTGCGCTCAGATGGTTAAATCGCGAGGAAAATCTATTTAAATGTTTCAACTTCGCCGCCATGTTCGTTTTGTACTAACAGGTTTATGAAAGTGACATGAATGAACTTCTTGTAGTACCCTTTATCACCGTACACAATAATTTCTGGGTGATATTTGTTCCAGTTGCGGAGATATAGAATGCCAGGGAAATATTTCGCGCAGCCGTCATGTTGGATTGGTGAAACGTATTAAAATTCGAAAGGCACGGTCAAGGTTGAACTAGGTAGTAATATGTACTTACCGAGTTTCATTGAAATCGCTTTCACCGTTTAGATTTTATTAGGGACACACACACACACACACACACACACATATTCAGACAAAAGGTGATCTCATAACCCTATTTTTGATGTGTAACATCTTTCCGCTCGGTTGCTGGATAGTTTTGTGGGAGTGATTTTGAAAATTGGGGACGGAAGTGAATCGGGCGGAAGTGGATCGCACGGAAGTGGATCGGACGGAAGTGAAGACGCACTGCCAGAAAAATGGGACGGAAGTGGATCGAACGGAAGTGGATCGGACGGAAGTGGATCAGACGGAAGTGAAGACGCACTGTCAGCTGGATGTACAATTGAAAATGTGTGTATTGGAAACAAGGCAGTGTGTGCTCTGTAGCGCGAGAATGTTATGGCAATACAGTACGCAGTGCATTTAGCAGGCACTGGTTTGACGAGCACAGTGGCAAATGTTTCACCGACTTTCATTTGTTATTTAGCAGTTTATGAAGCTTCACGTTCAAAGTTGAATATCACATGGGGCAGGACAAAGACAACAAATTACATTTAAGTAAGCGGCATTATTGTCAAGCTGTGGGCGAGAAGTCAAATATTAAATGCATAACAGAATGTTGTTATATGAGTGGAATAAAAGCTGTATTTTCATCATATGTGAGACTAGGTCATTTCATGATTGTAGGAAGCCATGTTTTGATTGTTTACGACGAACTGTATGAGAGCCTTGAGAATAATGAATGTTATAGTTACTGAGGAATGTGCTCACAGTATTTGAGAGTAATGTCGACGTTGTGTGTCACTTTGTTATTATGAATTATTAATGTAAAAGGAAGGAAGGAAGGAAGCTTGTAGTTTTGCGTGTCCGTTATCTCACGATCATGATCCACGGTACCTCCCTTTTACGTGGAATGCGAACCACAGGACATGGCATTTAAATTCGGAAATCTCACATGTATTGACTGGGAATCAAACCCGGTCTACCTTGGTGAGAGACTAACAGCTTGACCGCTGCGCCACAAATGTGACTGTAGCATATCTCCAATTCAATCTATACATTCATCATAGTACCAGTATGAAAATGGAGTGTAAATTAACATTTTAAGAATGTCCAAGCTGTGTAGTATACGAGTAGGATAACATGCCAGATGTTACACATCATATGCGACTACTGTAACGCTCGTATCTTTTTTTAAAATTTATTTTTTCATAAATGAAAATAGGCTGAAGATGCTGGCTACGTCACTGGTGTTTCTCATTTTGTTTTGAATATTATTCAAAATTATGTTGAAATAGAATTGTAAGACATGTTAATAGCATCTTTCCCCCCGAAGGAAGTCTTGATAATTATTTAAGTATAGATAGCTTTGAACTAATTTTTCACTGCTTCGGTGGCATATTTGGTAGCATGCTGAGCTATGCCCAAGATCGCGGGTTCAAATCCGGCCGAGGTCGTCGGATTTTTTAAGAGCGTTAAAAATCCCGCAGTATGCCTTGCATCGGAGGGGAAGTAAAGCCGGCGGTCCCATGTCATAGATTTATGGCATGCTAAAGAACCTTCCACTAATTACACCTGTGTGAAGCTAAATTGTATAGGTTAAGAATGTAAACAACGCTCTTAGGTTCCTACGTTCGTTGCCAAGAGCCGACTGCGGTGTCGTCTGGTAGCTAAGTTCTGAACTAGTAGTCGTTGACGGTGGCGTTTGGCAGCGAAAGTAGGAACTATATGAAACATTCAAAAGTCTGCAGTCCTTACTTGAATAAAAAAACAGATAACACACACTAATACAGTTATCACAATTATTACCGGTTATCAGACAGATTCTATACACCCAAAGTATACGGGGCTACATGACCGCGTTGTCGCAGCCCCTAAACTGAGGAACCAACCAACCAACCAACCTAATTTTTCACTGTTGCCTTATTGACAAATTGATATTGTATTTTTTTCAGTTGTCAACACAAAATAATCTGTTACTGGAATAGGTGGAAAAATAACCCCAAGACAATACAACATGTGATTAAGATATATACTTGTTATGCACCATAGAAGAGGGAGAAATCTAAGATGACATGTTTCGCTCGTCAAGCATACATCATCAGATCCAAAAAGGTTTAACAGTGGGTGAGTGGTTATCGTGTCGGACTACCAACACCAAACTTGCAGGTTCGCTCCTGGCCATGGTAAGTGAATTTTGAAAGGCGACAAAAAACACGGCACGCATGTCACACGTTGTTGGTATGTTAAGGAACCCTTTTGAATTCAGTAGGCCATGTTCATAATGGCAAAATGAATATGGGGATTTTCCGCCAACACGAAGTTCCTCCTTTCTCTACTAGAAAGCGCTATAGTGTCAAGGAGCTTAGATATCTAACCCCCTTGACTTTCATTGAGTTCTAAGGAACAACAAAATTCGACATGCAAGCTGCTCTTGGGGCGTCATATAACAAAGCTTGCACCCGGCACCCGAGGTCATACGATATTATTATTATTATTATTATTATTATTATTATCAGATCCAAAATATAGACAAGACAAAATAGCTCTACAAAACCCTACCAAACCTACAATGATACCCACTAGCAGTCACTGCCCTCCAAAAACAAAACAAAAAACAACTTAGAAAGTATGGCCACTACTACTGGTAAAATACTTAACTGAAAAGATTACTATTTAACATACGGTACCTATTAAGTTGCAAGACTAAGAAATGACAATCTCATCAACAAACAGTCTCACACCACCAACTGATCTATGAAGGTGTAGCTACTACTTAAGCAATAACCCCTAAGCTACTGTAGAAGTGTAAATGATCTACGAGTACTCTGCTGGGGTGATGGTAAAAAGCTAGAACTACAATAACAGTGTTTATCTATTACTAATATGGAGACTTATCTGAAATTCGGGAATTTCTACAGGCTGCTCAACCACTTATCTGAAGTAAGATCTGTAGGCCTACGTACGAGTAGAAACACTTCCCAAGTATTAGTCTGAAGATTATTCTTTGAATTTGTGGTGCTTTTATAAAGCAATTACTGGCTAGCTACTGAAAAATTTTACAATATCATGTATTTTAGGTCTTTTTAACCTATTTTCATTTATGAAAAAAAAAAAAAGAGGCTTATGAGATCATCTTTTGCCCGTGTGTGTGTGTGTGTGTGTGTCCCTCCTCTAATTAAAACTGAAAGGTTGGAGCGATTTCAATGAAACTCGGTAAGGTCATAGTACTATTTTGGAAGATCCCGACCGTGCCCTTCAAATTTTATTACGTCTCACCAATCCAACATGGCGGCTGTGCGAAATATTTCACCGGCATTCTATATCTCCCAAACTATTACTGATATCACCCCCACAATTTGTACGGTGATAAAGGGTACTACTAAAAGTTCACCTATGTGACTTTCAAAAATCTGTTAACTATAAAACAAACATGGAGGCCAAGCGAAGTTGAAACATATAGACATTTCTCGCGATTCAACCATTCGAACGCAGTGAAACTAGGGAGAACAAATGTTTATACACTTTATAATGCACGACATCTAATTTATTTCAATTGCTGACATTACCTAAAGATAGCGTGTGTGCTAAATTTTAAAATTAAGTTTTTATATCTTGTGTCATAATCATGCAATCGAAGTCATCGTTTGAATAATGAACATGCGCAATAATCTTCATCTAATAGTACATAACTCTATGGCCTACATACCGTATATACAAATCCTACATGGCGACCATCCGAAATATTTAAGCGGTTCTCAGTATCGACGAATCTATTACAGCAATCAAACTGAAATTTTGTATGTTTATAGAGGCAATTAACATAAGCAGGATATATGAAAATAGGCTATATAGTTCTACAGGGAACTACTTGTTAAAGTTTCCGTACATGCAAGTCAGGATTTTACCTCTGACTCTAGAAGAATAACTCATTTTACCCCTTTAACTGGCAGTGTGTCAGAGCGAAGTTGTGATTCTACATCATAGTTATGCCATGGCGTCTGGACCCAGGTCACTCCTGCACGGTTCTCATTAGGATAACGTTGGACAAGGATTTGCAAAACAAGTCATCTTGTGTCACCTGAAAAGTCAAAGTAAAACAATTTTGAAATTTGTCCTTGAGGAATTCATCTGTCGTAAATCTACAGAGATGAGGCTGTCACAATAATAATGCCATCATCATCTTCATTTCCCCTTTTCCAGTTGACACTGGCTGGGGGCAAATATGGTTCCTCTCCACTTTGTTCTGTCGTTCCACCATTCCTCTTCCGACACAGTGTTCCAATCCAGGTTCCGTTTTCTAATACTATTCTCCACCTAGTCCATCCAACGCATTCTTGGTCTTCCTCGTCCTCTCTTCCCTGTCATCCGTCGTTCCAGTGCTCGTCTTGGTAGCCTTACTTTATTCATCCGTTTGTCATGTCCAAACCATCTCAATCTGTTTTGCTCCAGTTTGTCATTTAGTTTCTGCACTCCCAGTTCTTTCCGTATATCTTCATTTCTCACTCTGTCCCTCCTAGTTTTCTGGACCATACCTCTCAGGAATCTCATCTCAGCTGCCTGTACTCTGCTCTCATCCCTCTTAGTCATTGTCCACGTTTCTGCTGAATATGTCATTATAGGAACATGATATGCTTTGTACATAACTTCTGTAGCCTTAATTGGTATATCCTTGTTCCCTACTAGTCCCCGTACCTGTTGGTAGAAAGCACTTCCTGATTGTATTCTTCTGCTAATTTCCAAATCTAGTCTTCCATCTTCAGTCAGTTCACTTCCCAAGTATTTGAAGTGTTTCACTACTTCCAATTCCTTATCTCCTACCCTCATATCAATTACCTCTAACTTATTTATCAGACATCCTGAATCTACCCAGCTGTCACTTCCATACAGCAAGGTCGGTTAAATACTGTGCGATGTAGGGAGAGTTTCTTCGCTACACTAACTTCTTTCTTGCAGAAAAGATTGCAACTGAGAACTCACTGCATTGGATTTTCACACATTATTTATGAGTCAGTCTTTAAACGTATTCTGTCGTCGGTGTGATGAATCAAGAATCTGGATTCATCGGACCAGGCGAACGTTCTCTGTAATTCTCCACAGTCCATTGTTGATTGCGTCCCCACCTAATGCGCTGCTTTCCATGGAGTGCAATCAACGTTGGAGTGCAATCACGTCGTCAACTCCTCTGTTCCATGCGCAGCAGTGTCCGGTGAACTCTGTGCTACGGAACATTGGCCTGGTCACTGCTGTTTATACTTATGGCCGATTTCTCAAATAGTGGCCCTGTTGTCGCTCCTAGCATTGCGTGTTTGCCTTAGCCGGCCTCTGACATGAACGATTCGCAGTAGACACGCGACTGAATGACGAGTCGTTCTTTGTCCTCTGTTGCACCGCTTTCGATACTTGCTGACTGCAGCAGTCAACAAGCTGTGCCATTTCAGAGACCCTGGTACCTAAGTTATATACTATCAGAATTTGACCTCTATCAAACTCTTGGGAGAAAGGCCGCGTTTCCCATTCTGACGTCGTTTCCCATTCTGACGTCGGAGACACTACTAACTAGCCAGCTTGTAGACATGTCTGATATACACCATGCTGGCGATAAATGTTCCCGTGGAGATGTTGCCATAATGTAATGGCTCGGTGTATTTTTAATTTAAGTAATGAAGGCAACAGAACCTTCCCAGGATTTCCCGAATAGACTTTGCTGTTACCAAGAATGCAAGAATTGAGGTTAGCTGACCCATCCAACGAAGGTTTCTGAAGCAGCTTCATCGTGCAAGTCCCTAGACTCAAGTGCAGTGATATTTTAGGGAAAATAGTGGGTCATGACTTGACACTGCTCAGGTAAAGACCTTGAGTACCCACTCCACTGAAATTAACAATTACTATTCTCCCTGAAGATCTTGTTAATAATTGCCAAGAAAATGTACGTTCATTGTTTTGACGGCGTCTGTTAAAGGAACTAGTTTATGTGGTGCTATTTTTATTATCTACCCGAGACTGCATGACCCCACTTATGCAAGCAATGAATTGGGACCGCAAGCACATTTGTGGCTAAATAGTCAACTGTTCACTGATTATTATTGAGAGGGTTCAGGAATAAGTCAAGGCAACTCATTTATAGCATCAGTACTTGAGTGCTGTGACACACAGTATGTGACATACAAATGACAACGATGATGGTTACTATTTTAAGGAGTCAACGGCCTCAAATTATGTAGAGAATGCTAAACTGCATGTCTCCTCTTCTTTTTATTCCCGCTTTCAACGGGGTCGGGGATGAGATGCGATGAAAGTCTATGTGGCGGGTGTTTTTCCGGCCAGATGCCCTTCCTGACGCCTTTCGTCTTTCTTTCGTTTTTCTTTTTGTCGATTCTCTTGTTCTTTTTGCGTTAGTTTTCTTTTTTTTGTTGGCTCCTTTTTAGTTTTTTATCTTGTTTATTTGTATTTATTTTCTTTTTGCCTTTGTATTATATTGATGTAATATGTAAACGTTATTAGATAACTTATTTACATTTTTTCTGCTGTTTTCGAAAAGTATTTCGTTTTGTGAACTCATTAAAAAAAGAGAAAGACAAACGAAACGAAACAAAAATTACAAACTAGGTGGATTCGATCCCGAATCAACCGGCTGACGGTCAAATGCTCTACAGTACGCGCCACACCAACTAACGTAATCAGAGCCATGCCGTGTGTGGTTTTGTGGCTGCAACGACTGAACGTTCTACTTTGAACGTCACTTACGCCATTCGGAACAAGTTGTGAAAATTAGACCCTACTAGCCATGTTTGGTATTGAAAGAACTACACAGACACATACATATTGGGTATTTTGTCCACCAACTTTTCGAAGTTCCCACGTTAGTAATTACGAGCATGCCGGAGGCAGCGCTAGTCCAAACGGGGGAATGCACTTGCGGGATTTCCCCGAAAAGATAAAGGTTACCGCTCCACTTCCATGCTGAATCCTTCCGAACTCTTTGACCCATTCGTTTATACTTATCACTAGTTAAAAAGTAAGAAGTATCGTTTTCATTCATAAACAAAATATCCCGTTGGGTTGAATATTTAATTATTTTTTTAAAACAGTCGTCTGTACCTTTTCCTGGCGAAATGTACTGTGCCCGCTTCTCCAATGGGACAGGCGATCACCCGGCTAGCATCCCGGCCCCATCAGAAGAAACAGCCAAGGGAGTGGGTACAAAAAAAATTAGGGCATGAATCTTGGTTCATACAGACAAGACTAAAAGAAAAGCTCCAGCGAGCTAGAGACAAAGGGGTCTCGGGTCGTTTACGGGTTGGGATGGCAAATAGACTGAACCAGGATTCACAAGCAAAACCCTAACTTGAACTGACAAACAGAAAAGAAAGGAAAAGCCCTCGTAAAATCACATCTGCTCCTTTATTGGCCAAAGGATAAATAAATATGCAACCTGCCTATCACGCACGAGTATAATGTTAGGGTGGGACAAAGTCCGGAAAAGAAATAAAGTTCATAGTCCCTAAACAAAGAAAAGAAAATTACGCTTATTCAAACTCGTGGGTGTCCTTTCTTAAAGTTCCGACAAGGAGATCGTCTTTCAAAAAGCTAAATTAACCCTTCATTTATCGGTGCACACGCATGTAAACATCACTAGCCACTTATCACGAAGTTCACCTGCGGCAAAAAAAATTCAAAGAAAATATCGAATATCTATGTAAATTACAACTGTCTACCCTTATACAGCAATGGACGGATCTCCTCTATCGAACTGCAAATGAATAATTAAAGAGCATCATGTTACATCAAATAGCACTCAAACATCGACTCAGCTTCACATACTATGACATTTCAACAATTAATTATAACCTATCATAAATTATTAACACACCCAGATTGTGCTTACATATTTACACTACTAATTCTTATTATTATTAATGATTTATCTCCGCCTTTCCAACAACCTTGATCCACACTGTCATCTTTGTCATTGTAATTAAATTATAGCATTGTCTAATGTTTATGAAAGGTTAAGAACCTCGCAATAAGGCGCTCTAGCGTATTTCATACTCACAACAAACATTTAATCGTAACCCTTCCGCCGAACACTGTGTGAAGATCCAAACAACCTGACTGTCGAGCGCACCATCAATTACACACCTGCGCTATTCAATACAACTCATCAATGAACGAAGCACGTTCGTCAAGAGGACCCTGTCCTTACAAATTCAATTCAACGGACATCCGTCGCCCCGTGAATAACCTCGTCACATTTTGACGGAATAATACCATATCTAATCACCACATGATTATCACATAAACTTTACACAACATCATTGCAAAATAAATCATGCATTATTAGCATGTCTCAAGAACCCACACTAACAGAGCGTATCAACTTTATCGGGACCACGAGGTCGTATGATAATATGGCATCCTATCCAAGGAACCTTATCCGACAATCTCCAACCATATTCATTGCTATAAAAATCTATGCATTCCGTGACCAACCTTTCAGAATAAAATTCGAATAATGACCTCTGAAATCGACATGCTAGAATCTCCCAGCAAAATGGGCATCTCCTATTCTCGTTACTCAATTTCAAATTATTATTATTATTATTATTATGTCTCAGAGACTAAATACATGTCTTACTCCTACCATTGATGCTGTAAATTTATGTAGGTCAAATGACCCGAAAAGAAAGACAAAAAAAAACATCTGCACGACCCTATGAAGAAAAAAAAATGATGCTCTTATTCAATCTGGAATAAATGATTATAAAGGGCGTTAAGTTACACGATCTCAGGTTATCTCATGGCATGGCTATCCGAGGTAGAGGTTCTCTTCTTTCTGATGAACAAGGATGGAAAGGAAACGTCTTACTTTATATCCGGTGTCCTCGGAAATCCATGGCGTCGGCGTCATCGTCCCCTGCGGCATCAGGGCGGTGTCGTTCCTCCAGTGTCTCCGCGATGTGGTCTCCCAGCGTACTGGTAGAGGTATCCGCCCCTGGCACCTCTCAATCTCCTGGCGACGCCCATGTCTGCCCACAGGTTGTCCCCGGTCACCTTCAGCAGCGCCGTCTCCTAACGTCCCAACCATGGTCCACTCGTCCATCTCGTTGCGACCGTTCACCCCATTATGGCCCCTTTAGAAGTTCAGTGCAGCATAATTCGCGTGTTAATATGCATGTTGATGCCCAGAATATATGAGTCCATGGTTATTAAGTTCATGCTGCCGTGTGGCAATATTACATCTCACTATATCAGAGCACAATCACGCTCGCACACTATAGCGTCTAGTTCCTGGTTCACTTGAGTTATATGTTTTCACTTTCCTTTAACCCAGTGACACACTTCCTTCCACGAGGAGCTATTTCGAGCTGGCCTTGACCGACATATCAAGTTGCCTGCGGCCTACCGTCTTCCAACACAAGCTTAAAGTAAATGTGGCCTTCCTTACTGCGTTCTCACTGCGTTTCTTAAAACGCCGTACTGCTATGCTATTTCCGAACGGATGTCTGTTACAATATAGGGCCTCGCGATAATGCTTCGCCTCGACTATCGTTATATAATTCTTCCCCTGACACTCGTAATTTTAGACACCTCCTGGTATCAATCTTTAATGAACATAAATTTTCGGCATAAACGGACTTCCTTTATCAGTTCTAACTGTTTCCTCACATACTAGCGAGTCCGATATCGCCTTGAAATTCACACTGTTCGACAAACAAACTGACATACTTCACTGAAGAAAAAAAAACGCACTGGCAATACATGCACGCTAGTTTCAGGCTTCATGGCCTGTTGGTCACTCACGAAAACCATTCAAGTTCCCGATGTAAAATCACTGTCTGCGTGACATGGGCTATTCGTCCGTGCTCCGCTGTATAACATTCTCGTCCACGCACTATTGACTCACACACTGTTGACTCACATACTGAACATTCCGGAACCGCGTCCTTCTTCGAGAAAAAAAGTGGGAGGGGTTGGAACCTTCTGGAGCATTCCCCTACTCTCGCGGTTACCTCGCCGCGTCATGCCATGACGTCATACTGACTCTCCGGTCACCTTCCGATCTTCTGTCATCCGGGGCCGGTAATTGACCCTGACTGGATCGGTCACATCTCTCCCGCGGCCTTCAAAATATAAGCGGTGGGAACATAGCTTATGTTTTTCCTCAAGTGATGCATGTGGCTCCTCAATGCTGACTATCGGGCTTGCCGGTGATACTTCCGCAGATTCGCAGCATTGAAATTCCCAACAAGTGCATTCGTGACGTTGTCAACCACCCTATAGCAATTGTTGTCCATCACTCTGGCAATCCTATGGGGTCCGAAAATGGGCGCGCAAATTTCCCATACACTCTGAGTGGTAAGTTCGATGACGTAGGTTTCCGAATCAGCACCAGGTCATTGACTCGAAGTGGCTCGCGAAAACGGCGGCCAGCCTTCCTTCTCTCCCGTTTCTGCGCCTGTAGGTGCATCCTCTCCCGAGCCAGTTCATTTCTCCTTTGCACCGACGGCTCAATCTCTGGGGGTGCCTGTATAACAGCATGCCAAGGTCTACTTGGTTTTCGTCCATGGTGCAGAAGGCAAGGAATTTGTCTGGTACTCTCATGTGTAGTAGAATTCAAGCAACGTTCAATTATGGGTACCACTTCCATCCATCGATGATGCTGTTCATGACAGTAAATCCGGCAGTATTTTCCAATCTCCGCGTTTACTCTTTCAACAGGATTTCCTTCTGGGTATCTTATGGAGTTCAAGATATGCCTTATGCCGAGTCGTGCCATAGCTTCTTGAAATTCGGCGCTCGTGAACTGCGTTCCGTGATCGCTCAGAAGGAACTCTGGCTTCCCTGCAGTTGGAATCACGCCGGTTTCAATCCTGCGAATCACGTATCGGGATGTTGCCTTCTGGATAGGGTGCAACATGACTAATTTGGTAAACACATCCATCGTCACCAAGATGTATTGGTTACCCCTGGTGGACCTCGGAAGGGGGCCATACAGGTCCGTAGCCATTAATTCATTCGGACGAGTCGGTATAATAGCCCTAGGCTTCTCCTTAGATACGTCCGATGGGAATTTGCATCTCTGACAGATGTCGCATGTCCTGATTACCGCTCGTACGGTTTTTCCCATATACTCCCAGGTAAATGTTTCTCTTATGGCATGTAAGGTTTTATCACATCCTCCGTGCCCAATAGATCGGTGAGCCAACCAAACCACTGCTGGAATCAACTTCGGCGGTATTACAATACGTATCCTTGTGTGGTCTTTATCGACAAACTTGTGAATCACGTCACCAACAATGTGATAAAAGTGAGCAATCTTCGCCGTTCCAGCATAATCGGGATCATCTGCACCCATGCGATTCTTCAAATACCGGTATATCCGTCTTAACGGAGTATATCGCCGTTGCGCCTGGCTCAGGCGTTTCAAACGTTCCACCGTTTCCTGATCGTCCGGTATTAGCTCTACCTGGTGCAAAACAGCCTCCTCACGTGGGTTTCTGCTCAAAACATCCGCTAGAAAGTTTTGCTTTCCGGGCCTATGAATAACTTCTGCATCGAATTGCTGCAGGAACAGGGTCCAGCGCGTGATTCTTTCGCTTGAAATGTCAGACTTTAACATAAACTGTAACGCGCGATGGTCCGTCACAATCACGACCTTATGCCCTAGAAGAATCTTCTTCCACATCTTTAGAGCATAAATTATAGCCAGCGCCTCCAACTCCGTGGCAAAGTAATTAAGCTCAGGCTGTCGCAATTTCCTACTGGTAAATGCCAGATAATGTTGTTTCTTCTCGTCATCCAACTGGTACAACACAGCGCTCACTCCTACCTTTGAAGCATCGGTGTCAATATAAAATGTTTTGGAGAAGTCTGGGTACTCCAGTTTAACGTTGTTAAGGAGCATGTGTTTAGCTTCCGTGAAGGCCTCTTCACACGCCTGATCCCGCTTCCACCGATTGTTTTTCCTGAGCATGCTCTGCAGAGGGGCAACTACATCCGTGTAACGGGGACAATGACTAGAAAAGAATAAAGTCATTCCCAGGAACTGCCTCACTTGTTTCACCCTTTCTGGTCTGGGAAACTCAGCTATCGCTTCAATTTTCTCCGGGTTCGGCCGATATCCATATTCGTCAATGAGATGTCCCAAAAATCGAATTTCTCGATGAAAGAAATTGCATTTCTCCAAGTTTGCCTTGAATCCGGCCGTAAGCAAGTTCTCAAACAACAATCTCAAGTGTTTCAGGTGCTCCTCTACTGACGTGGATGCCAAGATCAAATCGTCCACATAACATAGTACGTGTTTCTTGACCTCTTCACTCAAGTTGCTGTCCAGTGCTCGAATCAGCACAGGGCCACTGTTTTTCAAACCGAAGGGAAGGCGGTTAAAGGCGTGGGTCTTCTTCTCATGCAGGAAGTCGGTGTATTGCTTGCTGTTCTCGGTTAATTCGACATGATAATAGGAATTTGTGAGATCTACGGTTGAGAAATATTTCTTTCCTTTAAAGCGCCTCAGCAGCTCTCTAATTTGCGGTGGGCGGTCACATTCTGGCAAAATGCGTGCATTTATTCCACGTGCATCTAGACAAATCCTTAGGCGACCGTTTGGCTTCCTTACAACCACTAAAGGGTTTAGGAAAGAAGTCGGAGCCTTCTTTATTATGCCATCCTTCTCCATGGTGTTTATCATGGCCTTTACCTCCTCCTTCCATTTCTCTGGGACTGGATATATGTGTTTCCTGTATGGTGAGTCATCACTCAACTTGATATCGTACTGAAAGTTCTTGATAACTCCAGGTTTGTCGCTAAATACCTCCCGAAACTCCTGTATTAGGTCATCAAACTGTTTCTGGACGGTTGGATCCAAAATTTCCTTTACACCAACGGGCATGTGGGTGATCGTCTCTTCCTCACGTTCCACGATATTCTCAAGTGTGTTCTCCAAGAAGGGCGTGCTCGAGCTGGCATTGATATAACCTTTCGATCCTCTGCTCGGCGATTCGTTTCCGACATACATAACACCCTCTTGCATATTTATAATCCAGCCGTACACCGAAATGAAGTCAACACCCAGAATTATTTGAAAATTGATGTTGGAGATGGCCACGAACACGTGCTCATAAAACCTCCCCGCAATCTTGATCGTCAACAGGGCCTGCAGCTTGCATCTCACTGAGTGATCGGGAATTACACCTCTAACCTTTACATTCGCTACAGGTAGAGTATGTACGGGCCCTGCCTCCATTATCTCGTCCAAACATGACTGAGACACCACACTAATCATCGCTCCGGTGTCAACCAGGGCTTTTATTTGTTTACCGAGCACCTCTACTGTTATGATCGGCAAAGAATACACTTTCCCGCGGCGGATAACGTCTTCCTCATGAATCAAGTCTTCATCGGTAGCCTGAAATATCTCTTGAATTTCTATCAGTTCGGGAGGACCAAGGTTTGAGGAATTTCTTAATTTGAAGTTTTATTTTTTGTTGATCTGACCGACTTGTGTCAGGTGGTCGGTCAGCTTCCCCCGGTGGTGCGGATGGATTACTCCGTAATTGTTGTAAATATTCCTGGCTCTCTCGATGTCTTTCCGTATAGCTCGGCCGCGACCCCTGCGAACGAGAATCCCTATAGGCATTCTGTCTCTGATAATATTGATTTGACTGCCTTCGCTGATATTCACCATATCGTCCCTTCGTATTGTTGAATCGGGATCTCCAACGTTCTTCATACGGTTTATTCCTCCATCTGGGTCGCTCGTCTGTTCCACCGTAGCTCCTATCTCGGCTCCGATAGTACCCTGTGTCCCTTGGCCTGTCCGTCTCCCGCGGCGTTCACTCTTCCGTCTGCGCAATTTTGTCAATCACGACCGTGTTCACATCTCTATTTTCCTGTCGTCCGGACTTCGCCTGTAACTGTGCGCTAGTGTGGTCAAGTTTTCGAAGAATCTCTTCACATCCCTCTAAAGTCTCGGCTCCTGACGCTATTACACTCTTCTGGACCTCTACAGGTAACTGTCGTATAATAGCTTGGACCAATTCGTCCTCCGGCACTGGTGGAGTCAAATACTGCAGCCTGGCGAGTTGCGACGCGAAGTACCCCGCATACCTAGTCGGATTGGACGTCGCATACCGTTTAGCGTATAGTTCCGCCCGCATGTTCAATTGTTCTTCAGGGCTCCAAAAACGTTTGATTAATAATCGTTCGAACTCATCCGTGCTCGTGAACGTGTATCGAAATGCGCGAAACCAAGTTAATGCCGTCGATTCCAGGGACCTCTCAATAACTCTTAGTTCCCTCTCACGTAGTATCTTATTCTCCGCCATGTATTCACGGACCTCCCTCATAAATTCGATAGGTGTGACGTTATTAGTCCCATTGTTCCCAGAGAATTTCCTCGGCTGGTGGTCTATACTTCTAATGATAGTTAGGTGTCCCGCGGGATTTGTACTCCGTATTCTCGGCGTTGCAACTACCTCACCCGCCTTTCTAGAAGATGGGGCGTTTTCACTTTCCGTCCCGTTAAGAGGTGGCGTGTTTTCAATTTCGGACCATCTAACTCTTTCTGACTCCGATTTGTCTTTTATCTGCGTCATTTCCGCCTCTAAGTTGCCTAATCGAGTGAGTTGCCTTCCCTGTTGAATAATGATCTTCTCCTCCAACTCAACAATGGAAGTGTGGATAGATTCTCTCACATGTTCGAGTAATGTCGTTTGTGAATGAGTGATTTTCCTGTCATACGTGTCCTGGAATGATTCAACCTGTATCTGCATGTTTTTTACGTCCTTCGCAACCTCTTCTTTCCAACCTGACACGTCCTGTTTCAACTTATCCAGGGTTTCCTCGTTAGACTGACCAATTTGCTCAATTTTTGCCGTCAAATCTTGTCCCATGCCTTTAATATTACTGTTCAACTTCTCCTCAAGTCCTTCAATATTCCCCCGAAGCGAACTCTGAGTATCCCTGATTTGCCGTGCCATAGAATCTTTGAGCTCCGCGGTGAGCACTTGGAATGTAGTTTCTACCTTTTTATCGAGTAGATTAATCTTATTATCTATAGCCTTTCCTGATAGTCTAAGATTACGTTCTACAGCATCAATGTTTTTCTGCAAATGAGATTCTAAACTCTTAAGATTAGATCCCATGACTTCTAATAAGTGGGTTCTGAGACCATCAACTTTATCACTAATATCTTTTTTTATTCCTGCTACCTGAATACCGACACCCTCTTGTGTCCTCTGTACCTCTGCTACCTGAATGCCGACACCCTCTTGTGCCGTCCATAAGCGATCCATATCGCTCTTCATGTTTGTTTTAATTGACCCAACACTATCCTTAACATTATTCATTTCAGTGGTTAGACCAGTTAATCCAACTTAGATTTGTTTTAATATATCAGCAATATTTTCTGCGGTTACTACTTGTGACATCATACAATACAACTTAAATATAGGGGCCTACATGGGAATGTAGGTCGTCGAGTATAGCCATAACCTGAGATCGTGTACCAACCCTGTCAAATGGTTCACTAAAGGCTCAGTGTGATACGAGGTTAATTTTACACAAGAATTACACATGGCAAGCATCGCGCTCCCATCAAAGGCACGAATCTGACCACACAGTATACTCCCATCATCACAACAAATGATTGAGTACAAAAAACATGCCCATGACGGAAACTAAACACACCATCGTCGTCGAGCCCAACACGTTGGTGGCGCCACTTCCCCCCCCCCCCCCTGTGCCCGCTTCTCCAATGGGACAGGCGATCACTCGGCTAGCATCCCGGCCCCATCAGAAGAAACAGCCAAGGGAGTGGGTACAAAAAAAATTAGGGCATGAATCTTGGTTCATACAGACAAGACTAAAAGAAAAGCTCCAGCGAGCTAGAGACAAAGGGGTCTCGGGTCGTTTACGGGTTGGGATGGCAAATAGACTGAACCAGGATTCACAAGCAAAACCCTAACTTGAACTGACAAACAGAAAAGAAAGGAAAAGCCCTCGTAAAATCACATCTGCTCCTTTATTGGCCAAAGGATAAATAAATATGCAACCTGCCTATCACGCACGAGTATAATGTTAGGGTGGGACAAAGTCCGGAAAAGAAATAAAGTTCATAGTCCCTAAACAAAGAAAAGAAAATTACGCTTATTCAAACTCGTGGGTGTCCTTTCTTAAAGTTCCGACAAGGAGATCGTCTTTCAAAAAGCTAAATTAACCCTTCATTTATCGGTGCACACGCATGTAAACATCACTAGCCACTTATCACGAAGTTCACCTGCGGCAAAAAAATTCAAAGAAAATATCGAATATCTATGTATATTACAACTGTCTACCCTTATACAGCAATGGACGGATCTCCTCTATCGAACTGCAAATGAATAATTAAAGAGCATCATGTTACATCAAATAGCACTCAAACATCGACTCAGCTTCACATACTATGACATTTCAACAATTAATTATAACCTATCATAAATTATTAACACACCCAGATTGTGCTTACATATTTACACTACTAATTCTTATTATTATTAATGATTTATCTCCGCCTTTCCAACAACCTTGATCCACACTGTCATCTTTGTCATTGTAATTAAATTATAGCATTGTCTAATGTTTATGAAAGGTTAAGAACCTCGCAATAAGGCGCTCTAGCGTATTTCATACTCACAACAAACATTTAATCGTAACCCTTCCGCCGAACACTCCGTGCGAAGATCCAAACAACCTGACTGTCGAGCGCACCATCAATTACACACCTGCGCTATTCAATACAACTCATCAATGAACGAAGCACGTTCGTCAAGAGGACCCTGTCCTTACAAATTCAATTCAACGGACATCCGTCGCCCCGTGAATAACCTCGTCACATTTTGACGGAATAATACCATATCTAATCACCACATGATTATCACATAAACTTTACACAACATCATTACAAAATAAATCATGCATTATTAGCATGTCTCAAGAACCCACACTAACAGAGCGTATCAACTTTATCGGGACCACGAGGTCGTATGATAATATGGCATCCTATCCAAGGAACCTTATCCGACAATCTCCAACCATATTCATTGCTATAAAAATCTATGCATTCCGTGACCAACCTTTCAGAATAAAATTCTAATAATGACCTCTGAAATCGACATGCTAGAATCTCCCAGCAAAATGGGCATCTCCTATTCTCGTTACTCAATTTCAAATTATTATTATTATTATTATTATGTCTCAGAGACTAAATACATGTCTTACTCCTACCATTGATGCTGTAAATTTATGTAGGTCAAATGACCCGAAAAGAAAGACAAAAAAAACATCTGCACGACCCTATGAAGAAAAAAAAATTGATGCTCTTATTCAATCTGGAATAAATGATTATAAAGGGCGTTAAGTTACACGATCTCAGGTTATCTCATGGCATGGCTATCCGAGGTAGAGGTTCTCTTCTTTCTGATGAACAAGGATGGAAAGGAAACGTCTTACTTTATATCCGGTGTCCTCGGAAATCCATGGCGTCGGCGTCATCGTCCCCTGCGGCATCAGGGCGGTGTCGTTCCTCCAGTGTCTCCGCGATGTGGTCTCCCAGCGTACTGGTAGAGGTATCCGCCCCTGGCACCTCTCAATCTCCTGGCGACGCCCATGTCTGCCCACAGGTTGTCCCCGGTCACCTTCAGCAGCGCCGTCTCCTAACGTCCCAACCATGGTCCACTCGTCCATCTCGTTGCGACCGTTCACCCCATTATGGCCCCTTTAGAAGTTCAGTGCAGCATAATTCGCGTGTTAATATGCATGTTGATGCCCAGAATATATGAGTCCATGGTTATTAAGTTCATGCTGCCGTGTGGCAATATTACATCTCACTATATCAGAGCACAATCACGCTCGCACACTATAGCGTCTAGTTCCTGGTTCACTTGAGTTATATGTTTTCACTTTCCTTTAACCCAGTGACACACTTCCTTCCACGAGGAGCTATTTCGAGCTGGCCTTGACCGACATATCAAGTTGCCTGCGGCCTACCGTCTTCCAACACAAGCTTAAAGTAAATGTGGCCTTCCTTACTGCGTTCTCACTGCGTTTCTTAAAACGCCGTACTGCTATGCTATTTCCGAACGGATGTCTGTTACAATATAGGGCCTCGCGATAATGCTTCGCCTCGACTATCGTTATATAATTCTTCCCCTGACACTCGTAATTTTAAACACCTCCTGGTATCAATCTTTAATGAACATAAATTGTCGGCATAAACGGACTTCCTTTATCAGTTCTAACTGTTTCCTCACATACTAGCGAGTCCGATATCGCCTTGAAATTCACACTGTTCGACAAACTGACATACTTCACTGAAGAAAAAATACGCACTGGCAATACATGCACGCTAGTTTCAGGCTTCATGGCCTGTTGGTCACTCACGAAAACCATTCAAGTTCCCGATGTAAAATCACTGTCTGCGTGACATGGGCTATTCGTCCGTGCTCCGCTGTATAACATTCTCGTCCACGCACTATTGACTCACACACTGTTGACTCACATACTGAACATTCCGGAACCGCGTCCTTCTTCGAGAAAAAAAGTGGGAGGGGTTGGAACCTTCTGGAGCATTCCCCTACTCTCGCGGTTACCTCGCCGCGTCATGCCATGACGTCATACTGACTCTCCGGTCACCTTCCGATCTTCTGTCATCCGGGGCCGGTAATTGACCCTGACTGGATCGGTCACAGTACAAATTGTTATTAGATGGAGCTGCGCAGTGAATGTTTATGTTCAAACAAGTGTGAACTAAACTAACAATTATGGCAGTGAGAAAGGGCGGGCATCAATTCCACCCGTGAATTCCAGTCAGGTAGCTAGGGTTACCTCAATTCCCGTGTCCTCCCATGAGTTCCGATTCCCATGAGTTCCGATTCCCATGAGTTCCAAATTCTTTCGCGGATTAGCTATCTGCCAATTACACTACCTGAGCGAGTCCCGTCAGTTCCGAACACTACATGAGCGAGTTTCAGCTTAATATTCTACAGCAAAATTATATTAATTTATTTATTACTGAAACAAATGAGGTCCATTGTTAGCGCCAGCCGGGAATGCATGCCCTCTTTAATGAATTGGCTCCTCTAATAGAGGAGCGGGCGGACGCCATGGACCGGCACCTCCCATAAGCAGCTTCCGTCTTGTCAGTATCTGTATCAGCATGTGCCTTCGTCAAAATAACCAGTTTTGAGTTATAGTTACAAAGTTCTTATAATAGTATCAGCATGTCACTTCGTCTTTGAACTGTTTTTTAAATCTTATTTACAAGTCACTTAGTAATCAGCACGTAGCTTCGTCAAATTGATCTTTTAAGTGAATTATTCTTCTCTTTATACTCTAATCAATAGGTACAGCAAAAGAGAACATTTCTTAAAAATACTGTTAAATCACCGGTCTCTTCAAACTATAGAGTTGCTCTTTGGATCCTCTCATCCATTGCAACATATTTTCCTTTCCTTTTTGTGGCTTGCAAATACCCCTCTGCCCGCATAATTTTTTCGTCTGCATTTTGAGACTCCTTCTTTAAACACTACACCAAGTCTCTTACACGGGGATGTGGTTTTCCGCACTTCAAATTCAGCTTATGGTTCAACCCTCTACAGAGTTATTCGTTATATGCCTCTTCCCATGGCAATTCCACATTTCAATCGGAATATGCACGTTTTCAAGCCATTTCTCGACAAAGTAATAAAAAACTCGATTAACTTGTCATTATCCGGGCCCGTGCTATGAATGTGTAGCCAACCGTCTTCTACTTTTTCTGGTTTGAGGAATGCAAGTGGGGCACACTGCCTGATGGTGTTTCTGATTTCCTGGCTAGTTTTATACATATCCGGAAGCCCAATTTCTTGCACTTTCTCCAAATACTTCGGCTTAAGTGGAAAAAAAAGCCTTGCCCTTGGACTCTTGAAAATACTTCTTCTATCGCTTTGATAGCTCCAACCTCAAACCTCAGAACTGACTGCTGGGTTTTCCAGAGACATTTGGAACTAGTGGGATTCATTAGATTATTTACTCAGGCGTGAATACGCGGTCGGAACTCATGGGACGTTTTTCCTAAGAAATTAGTTTTCGGAACTCATGGGAATGGAACTCGTGGGACGGAACCCTCAATTCCACCCGGTCCTCCAAGGGACCCAGAAATGAGTTCCTCAACTCCGCCCATGCTTTTCCCCAATGACGTAAACAAATGTCATAACCCTCCTGCTCGCATACCAAGGGCCGTGTCAAACACCTTATGCAGCGCATGAGTAGAAAAAAAAAAAAAAAATAGAAAACTTGGCAGACTTATGTAAAAGAATATTATGATTAATTTTAAATCACCACCACCAAGTCCGCTCAATCGTTAAATCAGATATAAACATAATACAAAGAGCTAGATATTCAACACTGTTGTTAAATAAAAATATGGACAGGAAATTTAATAAAATAAGAAAAATCAGCATCTTAAAATCACATAAATCTTTACTTCATTTCAAACTATACAAAAAGCATTAGATGAAACTCTTTTCATTCCCTAACTATTGTGTGAGAAACACACTTCACAAGATCTAAACTAGTCATTGTTTGGTTGGCGTACTGCATGAGCTTGTTTTCAATGAATTCTTTTCTCACACGACTATTCTTGTCTTTGCTCGACACCCGCCCGCTGCTGTTAAGTAGAATGTACGTGTCTGTCTGTATCTGATGTAGACACTTTAAAAAGCAAATATATTTGGATGAGTGTTGTACTTGTGTTGTGTGGAATGCAAGAATTCGCTCATGCGCTGCAGAAGGTGTTTGACGTTGACCCGGGCCTTGGTATGCGAGCAGGAGGGTTATGACATTTGTTTACGTCATTGGGGATAACCCCTTTGCCGACCCCTTGTCAAAGCCTGAGCGGAGTTGAGGAACTTACTTGTGGGTCCCTTGGAGGACCGGGTGGAATTGAGGAAAATCGGGCGGAATTGATGTTCGACCGTGAGAAACACGTGGTATGGACTGTATCATTGTCCTTATCGCCGTCAGGACACAGGCAGAGCGGGGGAGCTATTGACCTCAGAAAAGTTGGATGGCGCAGCCACGCGGTAGAATGTTGAAGCTGTAACATTGTGACTGGTGAGGTTTATTTTCATGGTGAAGCATTGATGTCGTGATGGAAACAGAAAGGAATTTGTCAAATTCTAGGAGGTACTACTCTGTATACGGTTGCAAATCGTATAAAATGGGTACAAATCTTCTCACTACATTCCTGTGCAAAAAGTTCAGAGAGAAAGATGGGCTTCGGCGCTGTCAATTGGAAAACTTGTTACACGTTGCATGACAGTGTGCAGTCTGCATTTTTGTGAAGACGACTTCTTTCCACAGCGTAAGCACCGGTACTGTTGATTATTGATGGTTATTGTCTCTAATTTGTATTCATAAGGATTTAGCTACATCAGAAATACTGATAAACTTGTAGCCTAATACTTCTGTGCCGTACTTTGAACCGAATGTAATCCGCTCTTCGTAAATCTATTTTAGGGGTTCTTCCGATTGACAATAGTCGAATGGTTAGAAAACTTAAGAAAAATGCTGTTCCTAGCCTTAATTTGCCAGAGAATTTATATTCTTGCCTTTGAACAGCAAGTATGTAGTTCAATATTTGCAATATTTTAAGTATGATTTGGCTTAAATTGTGTTTTTGTCTATGATCTCCTTACTGTTGAATTTAGTTAATTAATGTGTAAAATCTTAGTTTTAAGTACCGGTTTGGTGACACATCATCCCAGGCAGGCCGGTAACACCTATACTACTCAGGCAGATAGGTCACTTAGCCGTAATTTAGAAGTTATAGTGATGTTAAGTATACATATGCGGTAATGAAGCAGGAGACCTGATCGGCCTAGGCTATTCTAACTTTAATTAGTTCCCATTTCAGGGTTTTTCAGTTTTGAGTGCAAATAGTTGGTTTGAAATTTGTACAACAGTAAGGAGAGTATGTTTTGTATGGGTTTTAATTGGTGTTATGGTTTATGTCGAGCTGAGGAGTGAATTTGATTTGGCTTAAAGTGTAGTTTTTAATCTGTTCCGTTTGCTTATGACAAGTTCAAATGGAGACTCCAGCTTTGTTAAATATCTGTATTTTAAATATTTAATTAAATATATTGATAAAGAGGATGTCTCCATTTTAACTTGCCTGTGGCAAGGGATTAATATATTTATATTCTTGCCTTTGAACAGCAAGTATGTAGGTCAATATTAGCAATATTGAAGTATGATTTGAGCATCCCAAGTAACGCTTCTTTGAACCCAAAACATTCATGCAAATTCAGGGTTGCTGGATTCAATTTATTATCAGGGAGTCGTCCTTTGTGTTATGTGAGATATATATATATATATATATATATATATATATATATATATATATATACATACATATATTGTGAAATTAATAAAAACATCGATACCATTAGGCTCCCAAGTACAGGCTTCATATATGTAACAGCAGACAGTAAATTAACTATCTACAGGTGGGTAATATTTTAAACTGGTAGTCTAGTAACTAAGCACTGCATTTAAATTGATTATAGACATATTTCTATCAATGAAATAAAATATGTAGTATTTTGCCATCATAAATTAGAAGCCATAACAAACGCACACCCTATCACTGTCTAGCTTACTTCTCGTCACTATCTCGCCGCCATATTGCAAACAGCTGACCGTAAGCTCCTACCCCGTTTCGGACGTCAATAGCTGCCAGCATGAGCAACCTTTAGTGACTTGCTCACTTGCTCAGCCCCGGCCCATTGCACAATAGGCGCGTTTTGGCTTTCCGTTTTGTATACGGTACTTTGGTTAATACAGAAGCTAACCAGATCGTTTTGGCGAGCTTTGGTTTTAACTCGGGTATAGTCTGAAACCAGACTCTTCAAATTACTAACCAAGCTACTACTGCGGTTACTGAAATTTTAACCACGTTTGACGCGCCAATTAAAGCATAATTTGAACTTGAACCACTCAGCACTCAACAAATGAAATCTTAATAAAGAATATATATAAATTACAGACATGGAAAGTTGTAACGTTCCAAGGGGTATAGAAAACTTAACAAGCTCATCCCAATGTTGGTTGCTAAGTTGTAACGGTTCATACCTCGTGATTGAGAAGGAGTGCAGTAAATAGCTCGGTTAATAGGGCACCAATCTCCAACAGACGGGTGTGAGATAAATTTATACATATTAAATTGAGATTCTTAAATTTCGGGAGAGGGGCAACTGAGGCTAGCTGCAAAACACCTTATTCTATTATCTTGACCTCTGGGAAGTATAGCGTTGGATAAATACTGACAAAGTCATAGATGGAAAAAAAATGACATCTTGCGACTTTTCAAACAGATAACTAAAAAGGGGAAGTTCTTTCTTTAAATCATTCAAGTTAACAGAATTTAGTCTGACTTGCAATTGACAACTGTACATAAGCTTACCGGCTTGTAGATCTTCATGGGCGATGTTGGCGTAGCTATCTCGTTCCTGAAGTTGACATCTCGCGTGGTCCTTCATCGTTCCAGACACTGAACCCATATTTAAAGGACTTGGGACATGTCATGTGTCAGGAGTCGAACGGTCCGTGCATATGAATACAAACTCCGATATTTTAGGACTAGTTAGGTTACCGGCAGCATTTATGAAACCTCCTTACCACAGCAAGCTCGCTGAATGAGTTGAATGTTTCTATCTGCACATTTTATAGCAGTGAAGAGAGGAGTTTTATACTGTATTATTTTAACATTGAAAGAAATGAGAAATGGCCTGGTCTGGAAATTGGCGAGTTAGCGAGATTGTCAGTGAAGTCTCCCCGTGAAAAACCAGTTGTGGTTAGCCACGAGCTAAGAGAAGAGTCAGGTCACCTTGACACACGTGAACATTGATAGCACGCGTCACTAAGGAGAGGAAATTAGCATGATTTGTATCACGTGAATGATATTGACCAATCAGAATATTATACTTTGGTGGAGCATGATATTTTATTAATTACTTGAAAACACTTGTAGAAAAGATTTAAGGCCTGAAATCTGTAGTAAATTAAAAATAAATGACGTCGATATAAATCTTATGTAAAGACGAATACCGATGAAGGAGATATACAACGATAAAGTTCATTTCAAGGTCTGATGCCATAAACGCCATTTTTATCAACCAACGAGAGAGCGTCAGTGGATTCATTCCATCTCTGACTTCGAAAGTATACAGACGTGATTCTCAACTGCGGAAGTTGAAAGGCTTGACGGAGGAGTCGCCTTCACCTGCGGCCAAGCTCAGCGAAGCTCCAATGAAACATAACAGAAAGACTTAGTAAAATTTCAACGCATTATATTATTATAAACTGAATTATACGGAGCGAATTCATCATTCAATCAGCTCGAGAATAAGTCTACGTATCTAAGCGGATATCTACTAACAAGAACAACGTTTATTCTGAAACTACAATAGTTGTTAGAAAAATAAGTAAATTCTACAAACGACGTTCGTCGAAGCATTTCGAGCACCATTTAGAAGTACATTCGTATGCTTAAGAATCTGGGGTCATCGAGGAAGTTAAACATGATGTATTATGCCGAAGTTATGATGTTGTATTAAACAATAGAGGGGGAATAGTCATTTTCAAGATATGGATTCCAGGAGTGACATAGCCACACACCAACGCACATTCAAGAAGAGTGGAATTTCAACATCTTCATTCCATTAATGTCACCAGCACATCCAGCTACAATGTATTTCCAAATCAATCTCGAAAATATCATTAATAACCAGCAACTGTATACATTCGCCGTAGAACTTCTAGTATGCAGCCGTTTGAAGTCTATCATCAGAAACCATCTCGGTTCGGAAACGTACGTGAGTGACGCAGCCAAGGTCCAGAGGGATAGCAGAGATCGAGACGCGGGCCGCTTCTACAACGGCAGCAGCCGAGACGGTGGGGAGGAGTGAGGCCGTGCGATCGAGGCGCGAGGCAGGCTCTCGCCTACCCACACAGCTGACCGCTCATCGCATGGCGTGCGGAGCGAAGCGAAGCGCAACACTCCAGGTTATTCAACGTTTCAGAAGAATATTACGGGCAGTAGGTATTTAAAGTGCATCGATTATACTTGTAGTTAGTTGTGCAATAATGTAGATACCCTTGACTTGACCGAATTTTGAGTGGCTAATTGAATTTTATTGTTTAAATGTTTTAAAAGCTTGTTTTAGCTTTTTCTTCGTTTAACATTCTAGTAAATTTATTTAAAAAGCGCAGTCACTTCGATTTTGACGTATAGTAAATTTCAATCGTCATCGACTCTTGATATTGCATAGTTATCCCATTCTTTATACGTATCTAAGTTGGAATAATACTGGAATAATTTAAAATACGTTTGCTTGTATATTTTACGGAGAGTATACTGCCATTTACATTGGAAAGGATCTGCAGAAATATTTTAAATAAATATTTTCATATTTATTAATGGTTAATAAATTATTGAGTTCTATTGAGAACATCAATAAGTTTATTCATTCGAAGCAACGCATTTTTGTAGTTCATTGCGTTATTAAAAGGAATTTATAGTCTATCGAAGTAACGCTAAATTTGTAATACGACAGATTGGAATGTTGAGAATTTCGATGAATTGTAACAAGGAATAATATGAACTATATACAGTAAGTAATAAATAGTTTGAATTTATATTCAAGGAATTAAAAGTATGGTGAGGATATGTAGTATATTTATATTAATGATACGATAATATAAAGGAAGGAAGCTTGCAGTTTAACGTGACCGTTAATCTTGAGATCATGAGCCACGGGAATACGATAATATACAGACGGATATCTTTCAATTGTAAAGTTCAATGAACTGTGGTTTTATAAAGGAAAGGTTAATATCGCATTTGAATCGCTCAGGAATGTATAAGGAAGGAAATATTTGACAGATGTAAGAGGAACAATAATACAAGTCATTGCTATTGCGAATGTAAGTGGAGAAGGATGTATAATCGTTAGAGATGTTTGTAATTTGAAGTATATAAGTAGGATCACTGATTTTCAGCTCTCTGTTCAGTAAAGGGATTTCTTATGCGAAACTTTTCCACCAGATGTCATGACTGTTTTATTTGAG
Source organism: Meconema thalassinum (assembly GCA_946902985.2). NCBI lineage: Eukaryota > Metazoa > Arthropoda > Insecta > Orthoptera > Tettigoniidae > Meconema > Meconema thalassinum. The sequence continues at coordinate 193,966,741 of OX336394.1, read as the reverse complement.
ACTCCATTGATTTACCTTCCATTGTCATTCTATACTCATCGAATTTGAACAATAACTAATTGATGATACGATACATTTTAATTTTAAAGCGGTTTTTAACACCCTATTTTGTGTTATTTGACCAAAATAACAAAATGATCCCTGATAGTACCTGTGCGCTAATCTCTTGGTGCTACTTCAGGATAAACGATGTTTCAAATCTTTGGAATTCGTTATTGGGTAGAGAGCAAATGCTGAGCCCACACAGTTCCCAAGAGGAAGTAGTCAACTGACAGAATCTCGACAGATATTTATGAATATTGATGTTAGAACAAGCAAAAAAAGTTATAATTATCGTCGAACATAAACAGTCTTATGCAACTCGCCTATAATGATAATTAAGACACTCGTATAGAAATTATAAAACTTGCTTCGCTCTTTTTATAAACATACTCTTGTCTTAATTATTGCCATTATAGGCTCGTTACATAATGTACTACAGTGGTGTTTACAATTTTATATTTGACGATGTCGAATTTAAGCTATTGTGACGCTACTTTGTCAGTTGATATACGCTATTTTAAGAATTATGGTGGCTCTTAAGAGCGTAGCGTACTACGAAGCTCATTGGTTGTTGTTGATTCTTATTTTTAGGGACTGCAACATCGCGGTTATATAGCCGTGCTTTTTTTTGGGGGGGGGGGAATTTGTGTGATAACATGTCATTGTGGTGGCTGTACTAGGATGTGTATCTGCAAATTGGGGATAGGATTGGGAAAGAGGCGGCCGCGGCTATTCCAGCATTTGCCTGGAGTAGAAGTGGGAAACCACGGAGAAACACGCTTCCAGGATGGCTGAGGTAGGAATCGAACCCTCTTCTCCTCAGTTTAGCCTCACGAGCCCGCACACCACAATTCAAATTTCTTGGCAGAACGAGACATTTATCCCGTACCTCCACTCGCCGCTATACCATCAGCTCATCATCGAAAATCAGTTTAAGCGATCGGCTATGATCATCATTGAACCTTCTTTTGCCAAGTACCGTACCTAATTCCAATTCCAATTTTTTTCTAAACTGCTATTTCCCCCCCCCCCCCCCCCCCCCCCTCATGAGCACACTACTGTGACCACGGAAAGTTCTGCGAGCCATCCCAAAATGAATGTCACTGTACAACGATATCCAATATTCGCTATTGCCTGCAGTGAAGGACTGGACGCATTCAGAGCCATTGGGATATTTTTAAAATTAGTTTTTCCTTGTAAGTATTGTAGGAAACACGTCTGGTCGACATCATTATCATTCTTTATTGACTATATCAATTCCATTACATATTTCGTCGCCATAACGCTAACTTTTCTTAACCTATTTAGTTTGGGTGAGTGTAACCGCAAACTGTAACCAAACCTAACCCAGGTTAAAACAAGATGTTCAGGAAAGAACATATAGCCTACTTTCTCCTAAATGTATGGGTATAGTTATAACTCTTTGTCTTCATCATCTCCTAATTTCTTCCAATTCGAAGTGCAAATTGGCACACTGGATTTGAGGAGTGGCGTTCAAATAATTTACCCCAGCATTTTGCAATTTCATCAGTAAACACTCCAAACAACGTAAGTATTCAGTTTATTAACACCGACTACTTACAATAATTTAAACTTCGTTGCTCTAAACGTATCACTGGGAGAAACATATTTAATATAACTATTACACAGCTAATTTGTAATCGCGCACGGCTAACGAGAAAGACAGGCCATGGCGCGTAAACCAAACCCTTCTGTGACGTAGGCAATGTACCGGTACTGCTTGATGATGCTTGTACGTTTAAGTCGAGAGCAATTCATAAGCAGCAGAAATGCAATATTTTATATCAATCTTCATAAAATGGACGCAGTTTAGATGATCCGTGTGTTTTCAAACACGATAAATTATACTGTATAGGTTTGCAAAACTACGCCTATTGAAGTTACTCCTTACAAAAATCCACGCGAACTTGGATTCAAGGGTTCGTTGTGTCTTTAATAGCTGCAACGAACAGGCTACAGTAAGTCGAGTTGTAGATTCTGTGACCTTCGTTGTGAGTTAAATTATGTGCACATTAGTATAATTAGATCAAAGAATCTTGCAGCACAGTATAGATATCATTAACTTATTGTTGTTTCAAGGGGCGAAACATAAATTAATTCGTTTATAGAAGAGATCTGCGGAATACACTACCCACCGACTAACGACTTGTATCAATACCTTTTATGAAGACGAGTGATAAATGAATACCAACGTTTATACAGGTTCAATGATGTAGACAAGATGACTAGGTACCACACCGGCAGTAAAACGAAGTGGTGCAACAGAACTACATTGCTGACGTCACGAAAACTCTCAGAGCCAGTCATTCTCGTTGGCCGTGATAATCGCGCCTTATCTTGGGGATGTGTACCCTCTATCGGCAAAAATAATAACCTTCGCAATTATACTGTAGACATGGGTTCACTAACTGGCCGGTAGAGAGCATAGCTCGCATCTAGTTACATAGTTCAAGTAATTACCCTTAGATGTCACTCCAGTGGAGAATGTTGTTTTAATTAAATATATATTTTCCATTTCAAAATGCACCATATAATGCTTTATTTTATAACGTCTCAGTACTCAAGAAATAATAAATATTAAAAAAATCAAGAAAAAAAGTCCAACTCTTATAGGATTTGAACCACGGCCAGCCTGATGGAAGACTAACGCGCTGACCACTCAGCCAATCGTGCACACTCTAATGGATCGTTAGGAACCAATACATATACCACGTTATAGCAAATCATGACTTGGACTAAACGTTTTCTTTACTGGAGTACATTTTAAACCGAGTTCATTTCATAGAAAGTTCATATATTTGTTACCACTAGCCTATATTGCATGCAACATACTGAAATTAATAAAATATAGGTCAGAACGAGAGATCAGCTGCCATCTTGTCAAATAACCGAGACGACTCAGCTTTTTAAAATCACTTCTAGACTATAATATTAAAATATAAACTTTTAATTTCAAACGGGCCACGTCGTTTCAAACCGATTAAACGATTCTTGGTTCGATAGTCGGAACTGGTGGGTCCCATGTTATGGATTATAAAGTTTGCATAATTCACATAGCCGCCATTATGAAATGGTACGGTTGATGACCTCGTAGTTTGGGCACAAGACGCGCCTCATATGAAGGAACTTTGTTACCAAATTTGGTAAAGATCCGATTATTAGTTTGGTTGTAATGCATTATTACGTTTTGACCATTTGAGTGGCCGCCATTAAGTTTTGGTAAAGATGGCGGCATTATAAAACATGATACTGAGGTGCCCTTTGCCAGTGCTACTCTGTACCAAATTTCGTTCAATTCGGTTTCACCGTGTTCGAATTGATAGGGGGGGGGGACAGACATTCAGAGTACACACACACACACACACACACACACACACACACACACACACACAGACACACACAGACACACACAGACAGACAGACACACAATTTTTGGCCCTGTAGTGATCTCATAAGTCTACTTTCATTTTTTGCAAAAATCGAAAGTAGGCTAACCAGAGGGAGCGCCGAAACACGCCTAATGTTTCCTTAACCTTGGGTAAAAGGTTTAACCATTTATGGGATAAGGACAGTTTGTGCCTTCAAAGATGCTGATGGTTGAATTTTTAAGCCAAATTTTCATGCCGAGGCAGTGGCGGATCCAGAAGTTGACCTCGGAGGGGGCACTCTATGATTTCAGAGTAGCTACAGAAAATATGTAATAAAATTACTAAATTTGTATTTAATCAACACACACTACACTACATCCAACCACCATATTTTATAATTCTACAAGAAATTCATTATATTAAAATGGTTTATTGGTTTCAATTTCAAGTCATTGTCATTATGTAAAAAAAAACTTTTAATTGTACAAAATATGTAGCCTACATTTCCACATTGTAATGCACATCACACAGTCCAATATGTATTAAAAACATTTGCAATCATAGTGACTATCTAAAGACAACATAGGCCTACAAGTCTACTACACAAATGTTACAAAATATGTACATAGTACCAACACTGTCAGTCATTGAGTCACTACTAGTCACATAAATATAAATTTAAAAAAACAATTGTATTGAATACTGATTGGGATTCTATTCGGTGACTATCCTAGGCAAAATACATGCCTATTACAAAATAAAATCCAGGGCGATCATTCATTTACCTCCTTTAGAGAAACGTTCTAGAACCTTTTCAACGTCAACATTCATATCACGGTGAACAAATAACAGACAAGCCATTCAACCTTTCCTCTGTCATTCGCGTTCGTAGCCATGATTTAACAAGTTGCAGGTTGCTAAAAGATCTCTCTGCACTTGCAACACTGTCGATGTAGGGATTATATTAACAGTGTTGCCATTACATACTATATGATAACAAACATTGACCACATAGGCTACATGAATGCAGGCAATAGAGCAAAGATTTTACTTGCAGCGCAGTTTGGAGAAAATCATTTTTATCGGCAATATCAATGTAGCAAACAACTGGTTTTTCGGGGAGGGCACTTGCCCCTGGTGCCCCCCTCTGGATCCGCCACTGTGCACAGGTGCTAGTATTTCTAAAAATCAAATATACCTAGTGTACGTATCTACTTGACATAATGTGTTGGATAACATTTAAAAGAATGTATAACTAATAACATTAACAGTTAAAGTGTAAACATTAAATTTAAAAATAAAAATAAAATTTCAATTATAAAAGAAATATAAAATTAAAATAATGAGCGTAACTATAAAAAATATGAAAATAATTGTAAAAATCAATTCGAAATTAGTTAATTCAATAAAAATATCAAAATTAAATCTAGGGTAAACTGTACAGTCATTGGCACTAACAGCTATTGACACTTCTTGCATTTATTTAAATATACAGTAATAGTATTTTTACAACAATAACATTGCCACAGAGTGTTTTATCTTTCCATTCTATTACTCCTTGGCCTTTATACTTCATCTTACTGCCACCAGGTGAACAGTTTTAAAGTGAATGTTGGAACAAGTTGGTGTTGTTTATCACTGCTAGTATTTTGTTAACATCTTACAGTTTAGTTATGGTTACTAGTTCCAAACTTCGATGTTCGGAGCTCAGTATGCAAAATGTATTTTAAGGCTAAGTGTGAAAACATGTTTAATATGCCTTAATGTATTTGTTCTGTGTTTATGAAGCACTCTAACCTATAATTATTCTGTGCAATGGGGGTGCCAATTACTGTATTAAAAATAACGAATGCAGTACTGAACAATGCGTTTCAAGTGGGAAAGAATATTGTTATTAAAATGTTTCAACTTCGCTTGGCCACCATGTTCGTTTTGTACTTTACATAGATAAACTTGTTGTAGTGCCCTCTATTGCTGTACAAAATTTCAGGGTGATATCAGTAATAGTTTCGGAGATATAGAATGCCGGTTAAATATTTCGCACTGCCACCATCTTGAGGTTATATTAACAATTGAGCTAAATTAGATGGCAGTGTATTAGAATGTGTATAAACATTTGCTGTAGCCATTTTGGTTTTGTAGTTACCAGGTTTTTAAATGTCTCATTGGTGAACCTCTAGTAGTGCCCTTTATCATCATACAAAATTTTAGGGTGATATCGGTACTCGTTTCGGAGATATTGAATGCTGGTGAAATATTTCGCACAGCCGCCATGTTGGATTAGTGAGACGTAATAACATTTGAAGGGCGCGGCCGGAGTTGGCCAAATTGGTGCTTTGACCTAACCAAGTTTCATTGTAATCGCACTAGCCATTTAGAAGTTATTAGAGGGACACACACACACACACACACACACACACACACAAAAGGTGATCTCATAAGCCTATTTCTCTTTCATAAAATGAAAAAAGGCAAAAAATAAATATATAGACATTAATATTACAGAAACAAACAATAACATTATTAGTATTATTATTATTTGTATTTGCTTTGTTTTTAATCTACAACCATAATGTACCTCTGGTAAAATAGGGTTCCTGTATTTTTTGGATATTTAATAATAATAATAGTATTATTATAATAATTAAAATAAATAAAAATATAATAGCACATACAAATAAAAAATAGTTTTTCCCTATAAAGGGTTAAATTACACTGAGAAAGGTGGACGTGGTGAGAGCTCCAATGATTCAACATTGGCGTTGTTTGCTGTCTCCACGGAGGTCCGGCCCACCCCAGCCCAGCTCTGACAACAAATGTAATCCTGGTCCAGCCCTCAAAACAGAATACATTTTTTTTTTGGCTGAGCCAGAGATCAAACTCGGACCTCCGTGGAGACAGCCAACAACGCTAGTCACTACACCAGGAAGTGGACTAGTACAGTATAATTCTCATAATTGTTCTGTACATTTGACATTTATGAATAAACTAGCAGAAGTACCCATTCTTCGAACGGTCTTCGGTATTAATAACCAGATGTTACCAATTGAGCTACTGTTGCAATGTTTAGGGGCTTGGAACCTGTTTGTTGGCAAAGAAAGATTATTAGTTAAAATGTGCTCTCAAACTAAATTTACCTAACGTGTTCTTCCTGGCGTGAAAATAAAATTGAAAACCTCGTAGACGAATCGCAATACACGTTACATACGAACTGACCCTAACCGTTTTGTCAAGTGCCCAACTACAGGAAGACCCCTTTTATAAATTATAAAGGCTTGTGGTGCATGAAAATTCAGTTTTTTAGCCTCCAATTGTCCAAATTCCTAAAATCAGCAAAAAACAGTCTACTATTTCAAATCAGGAATTTTTGAAAATAATGTTGCTGTTTGGAGATATAATAAGACTTTCTGTACGACATATCGCACGTGTAAGTCGTGTGAAAAAATCTAGGGTACTCCTTGAACCCCTTAAGCGCATTGATGAATTTTACAGTTTTAGTTGGTTCCATGATAACCTTATACCCATTGGCAACCTATCACAGAAATGTAATTAATGGAGTGGCATTACTTATTCCAGAAATAGATGGAAAGTTGGATGCCACATCTTGAGATACTGTTGTCATGGTTAGTGGCTTGCATTCCTTCTTTAGTTTATTAAATGAAATTAGTTTTCTGGGAATATCTAAGAAACTGTTGGGTTTAGAGCCTTAAAATATAGTTTTCGGGGACCCTTTACGGCTCTTGAGGGGCCCCGAGTTTTGTTTCTGACCCCAAGGGTTTGAAAATGAGCGTTGTCTCCGTTGTACGCCATAATAAAGATAATAAAAGAATAATAATAATAATAATATAATATAGGGATAGGGATATAATAGACCTTCCGGACCATACCCGCACGTTTAAATCGCGTTAAAAATTTTAGATTGCCCCTTGACCCCTTAAGCGCATTATATGTATTGATGAATATTTCATCTTAATTTGGATCCGTTATAACCCTATTGCCGTTTGCAAACCTTCACAGTAATGTAATAAATGGAATTGCATTGCGTCTTACAGAAATAGATGGACCTCTGAGATTCTGTTGCCATTGCTACCGGCATGCATTCCCTAATTAATTTATTAAGTGAAATTAGTTTTTTGGGAATATCTCAAAAACTGTTGGTTTTAGGGCCTTAAAATGTGGTTTTCGGGGTCCTTTTAGGGCCCACGAGTTTCGTTTCTCACATTGAGGGGCTGAAAATGAGCTTTGTCTCACGCTTATTTCCGCATGTATTTTAAGGGGGTAGGCCCCCTGTTATGAGAGGTACGGAGAAGAGTTACATCAATGATTAGTGTCGTGCCTCTGATGGATATCTGTATCAAATTTTACGTTAATCCACCCAGCCGTTCTCGAGTTATAAGGACAGAAAAAATTGTCCACAAACAGACAGACAAAAAAATATTTTTGCGTGCATCCGTCACAAAACAGTCTGAAACGGGCAAATATGTCAAATTTCCGTAGAAATGCAGAAAAATCAGACAAACATTCATTTTTATATAATAGAGAAGGGATATAATAGACCTTCAGTACCACACCCGCACGTGTAAATCGCGTGAAAAAATTCTAGAGTACCCCTTGACCCCTTAAGCGCATTGTATGTATTAATGAATATTTCAGCTTAATTTGGATCCGTTATAACCTTATAGCCGTTGCAAACCTTCACAGTAATGTAATAAATGGAATTGCATTGCGTCTTACAGAAATAGATGGACCTCTGAGATTCAGATGCCATGGTTACCGGCACGCATTCTTTCATTAATTTATTAAGTGAAATTAGTTTTCTGGGAATATCTCAAAAACTGTTGGTTTTAGGGCCTTAAAATGTAGTTTTCGGGGGCCCTCGAGTTTCGTTTCTCACATTGAGGGGCTGAAAATGAGCTTTGTTTCACCCTTCTACGCCTATTTCAGCATGTATTTAAAGGGGGTAGGGCCCCTTTTATGAGAGTTACGGAGAATAGTTACATCAATGATTAGTGTGGTGCCTCTGATGGATATCTGTATCAAATTTTACGTTGATCCACCCAGCCGTTCTCAAGTTATAAGGACTCGAAGAAGTTGTCCACAGACACACAGACAGACAGACAGACAGACAGACAGACATACAAAAAATTATTTTTGCGCGCATCCGTCACAAAACAGCCTGAAACGCGCAAATATCGCAAATTTCCGTGGATATTCAGAAAAAAAGACAAACTTTCATTTTTATATACAGTATATAGGGACTAGCAGGTACCCGCGGCTTCACTCGCGTCATAGTCCTGTCATATTGTTATTCAATGAAATGCAGGTTTAACCCCGTTAACACCCCTTTATAACCTGAATATTCAAAAATCCCTCCTTAGTAGACGTTTTCGACACACAACAAACATATCCCCAAAATATAATTCTTCTAACTTTAATAGTTTTGGTTGGTCGATGAGAGTGAACATCCAAATATCCTTCCTTAGTGGACGTTTTTCTTCCAGAATTTCACCCCTCCGCATAGGCCCCTTAAATTGGATTTATGAAAAAATGGTCTAACACCTATATATTTTAATTATTTATTTATTTATTTTTAAGCTGAATGATTTCTCCGAGTTTCAAACTCCTCGCCTATGTCGTTTAAGAGATACACGCTCCGTTAGGAATCTTTCAACCCCCAGTTTCATAATATACACCACATCGAAAAACCATTAGACATGCGTCAGTTTATTTTTAATGAATAGTATATATGCCAAGTATCACATCCCCAAATGAAACCACTCGTGAGATATTGTTATTCAATGAAATGCACGTTTACCCCCTTAATACCTCTTTAGAACCTGAATATCCAAAACTCCTTCCTTAGTGGACGTTTTCGACATACAACGAACATATCCCCAAAATTTCATGTTTCTAACTTCAATAATTTTGGCTGGGCGATGATGAGTGAGTGACAGTCAGGACATTTTCTTATATTTATTTTTGAGAAATTCACCCCTCCCCATGAACCCCTTAACTTGGATTTATGAAAAAAAAAACGGTCGAACACCTATTTAGTTATTTTAAGCTGTTTTTCCCCCTGAGTTTGATGAGTGAGTAAGTGAGTCAATCAGTTAGGACACTTTCTTTCACGTTTTTCCCCCCAGAATTTCACCCCTCCCCATGGGGCCCTTAAATTGGATTTATGAAGAAACGGTCGAACACTATTTACTTACTTTTTAAACTGCCTTTTCCGCTGAATTTCTAACTTATCGCTTATGTTGAATAAGCGATACATGCTCCGTTAGGAATCCTTCAACCGCCAATGCTCACCCCTTTCACCTCATAATATACACCATATCGATAAACCGTTAGACGTATGTCTGCTTATTTTTAATGATTAGTTTATGTGCCGAATATCACATCCCCAAAAGAAACAACTCTTGAGATATTGTTATTCAATGAAATGCACGTTTACCCCCTTAACACCTCTTTAGAACCTGACTATCCAAAACTCTTTCCTTAATGGACGTTTTCGACATACAACGAACATATCCCCAAAATTTCAAGTTTCTAACTGCAATAGGTTTGCTGGGGGATGATGAGTGAATATCCAAAAATCCTTCCTTAGTGGACTTCTTTCCCCAGAATTTCACCTCTCCCCATGGGCCTCTTAAATTGGATTTATGAAAACAAGATCGAACACCTACTTACTACTTTTTCAAGCTGATTTTTCTCCCTGAGATTCATACTTTTTGCCTCTGTCTTTTAAGAGATACTTGCTCCGTTAGGAATCCTTCAACCCCCACTTTTCACACATACACCTCATAATAATACACCACATCGAAAAACCCTCAGACTTGTGTCTTCTTATCCTTAATGATGAGTTTATATGCCGAGTATCCCATCCCCAAGGAAACCAATCGGGAGATATTGTTATTCAATTAAATGCAAGTCTACCCCCTGAACACTCCTTTAGAACCTGAATATCTAAAAATCCTTCCTTAGTGGACGTTTTCGACATACAACGAACATAACCCCCAAAATTTCATGTTTCTAACTTCAATAATTTTGGCTGGGCGATGATGAGTGAGTGAGTCAGTCAGGACATTTTCTTTCATTTATTTTTCAGAATTTCACCCCTCTCATGAACCCCTTAAATTGTATTTATGAAAAAAAAAACGGTCGAACACCTATTTACTTATTTTTGAGTTTGACGAGTGAGTGAGTGAGTTAGGACACTCTTTCCTTTTTTTCCCCCCAGAATTTCACCCCTCTCCAAGGGCCCCTTAAATTGGATTTATGAAAAAACGGTCGAACACCAATTTACTTATATTTTAAGCTGTTTTTTTTCCGCTGAATTTCAAACTTCTCGCCTATGTCGTTTAAGAGATACACGCTCCGTTAAGAATCCTTCAACCCCCAATTTTCACCCCTTTCACCTCCTAATATACACCACATCGATAAACCTTTGGACATATGTCTTGATTATTAGCCTACTTTTTACATTTTGCAAAAATGAGGAAAAAGTAGACTTATGAGATCGTGCAAATGTGTGTCTATCCGTCTGTCTGTCTGTCTGTCTGTCTGGCTGTGTGTGTGTGTCCCTATCAACTCCTAAACGGCTGCAGCAATCGAAACAAAATCTGGCAGGAGTAAAGATCTATACCTGAATATCTCACGGCCATATTTGAAAATGATGTCAGTGATACTAACTGCTGAAAAATCGCAATTGAAATTTGAGCTCCATGTTGGATATCTTGGAAGGTATGAATGGGAGCTATTTCAAAATTGGCACACGTATAGATAATAATATTGCAGTTTAATTTCCAGGAGGCCATACATGGCAGTGTTGCCAAAATGATTATAAGCCTGCTGATAGGTCCAAATTTTAAAGGCATATAACTTCTACACTATCAATTAGATTTCAACCAAATATCGTATGTGCTATGTGTACATAAACAAATATGACAGCGTATTCTTAAGAGCCAACAGGGCTGCCAACTGTTAATAAATGCTCAATTTTTTATCCAAATACCCATATATCAGAAAGTACGCAAGCCAACAGCTTTAAACTATGCACACGTATAGTACCTGACATTCTATATTAATTTGGAGTAACTTATATACGTCAGTGCTACCAACATGATTCTAAGCCTGCTGAGAGGACCAACTTTAAATACATGTAACTTCTATAGTATCATTTGGATTTCAACCAAATTTCGTGTGTGCTATGTGTACCATAAAAGATCTGACTATGCCGATTCTTAAGAGTAACTAGGGCTGCCAACTGTTAATAAATACTGTCTCTATTTTTGTTATCCTAATATCAATATATCAGAAAGTATGCAATCCAATAGCTCTAAACTTTGCACACGTATAGTACCTGGCATTCTAGATTAATTTGGAGCAACTAATATACTTCATTGCTGCCAACATGATTCTAAGCCTGCCGATAGGTCCAATATTAAAATGCATGTAACTTCTGTACTAACTAATGGATTTCATTCAAAATTGACACAACAATGGATCATATTATTTCTGACTATTTCTGACCAATACATGTATGTCATTGTTGCCAACATGATTTTACACGCGCTGTTAGATCCAATGTTCAAATGCATGTAACGTCCATTCTATCCATTGGACTTCAACCAAATTTTGTATTCTGTACCTTAAGAGATGGAACTAAGAATATATTCAGTCACCAGGGCTGCCCACTGTAGTTCTCTATTAGGCTACATTATGCCAGGTATACAGTATTTCGAACTAATTAGAAATTTCGATATTACCAACTTATTTTCGTAATTATTCTAGATAGATCCATATAGATTAATATTTGGAATGGATCTTAAATTTTAAGAAAAGTAGGCTCTTTAGTTCGTCACGGAACTTCTTGTTTTTAATGATTAGTTTATATACCGAATATCACATCCCCAAAGAAACAACTCATGAGATATCGTTATTCAATGAAATGCACGTTTACCCCCTTAACACCTCTTTAAAACCCGAATAAACAAAAATCCTTCCTTAGTTGACGTTTTCGACATACAGCGAACATATTCCCTAAATTTCAAGTTTCCAACTTAAAAATTTTCGCTGGGCGTGATGAGTGAGTGAGTCAGTCAGGGCATTTTCTTTCAATTATTTTACCAGAATTTCACCCCTCCCCATGGGCCCCTTAAATTGGATTTATGAAAAAAGGCTTGAACACCTATTAACTTATTTTTAAGCTGTATTTTTCCCCCGAGTTTGATGAGTGAGTGAGTTAGTCAGTTAGGACACTTTCTCTCCTTTTTCCCCCCAGAATTTCACCCCACCTCATTGGCCACTTAAATTGAATTTATGCAAAAACGGTCGAACACCGATTTACTTATTAGCCTACTTTCGATTTTTGCAAAAAATGAAAGTAGACTTATGAGATAAACACAGGGCGAAAAAAGTGTGTGTCTGTGTGTGTGTGTGTGTGTGTATGTGAGTCTGTGTGTGTGTGTGTGTGTGTGTGCGCGCGAGTGTGTACTCTGAATGTCTGCCCCCCCCCCCCCCCCTATCAATTCGAACACGGTGAACGCGAATTGAACGAAATTTGGTACAAAGGTAGCACTAGCAAAGGACACCTCAGTGTCATGTTTTATATCGCCGCCATTTTGACGGAAACGTAATGGCGGCCACACAAATGTTCAAATTACGACTAATCTAATCATCAGATCTCTACCAAATTTTGCAACAACATACCTTTATGGGGGGAGCATCCTTTGACCAAACTAATAGGTCATTAGCCTAATGTTTTGCGGATGACGGCCATCTTTGTGTGAAAATCGATTCCCCTATCAATTCGAACACGGTGAAACCGAATGGATCGAAATTTGGTACAGAGGTAGCACTAGCAAAGGGCACCTCAGTGTCATGTTTTATATCACCGCCATCTTGACGGAAACGTAATCGCGGTCACCGAAATGTTAAAAGCTAAAATGTAATTAGGACCAACCTAATAATCTAGTCTCTACCAAATTTTGCAACAACATATCTTTATGTGGGAAGCATATTCTGACCAAACTGCAAGATCATCAGACCAATAGTTTGCAGATGGTGGCCAAGTATGTCTGCAAATCGATTCCCCCTATTAATTCAAACACGGTGGAACCGAATTGAACAAAATTTGGTACAGAGGTAGCACTAGCAAAGGGCACCCCAGTGTCATGTTTTATATCGCCTCCATCTTGACGAAAACGTAATGGCGGCCACACAAATGTTCAAAGCTTAAATCAAATTACGACTAACCTAATCATCCGATGTCTACCAAATTTTGCATCAACATACCGTTATGGAGGAAACATCCTTTGACCAAATTAATAGGTAATTAGCCTAATAGTTTGCGGATGGCGGCCATCTTTGTGTCAAAATCGATTCCCCCTATTAATTCGAACACGGTGAAACCGAATGGAACGAAATTTGGTACAGAGGTAGCACTAGCAAAGGGCACCTCAGTGTCATGTTTTATATCGCCGCCATCTTGACGGAAACGGAATGACGGCCACCGAAATGTTAAAAGCTTAAATCAAATTACGACCATCCTAATAATTTGATCTCGACCAGATTTTGCAACAACATGCCTTTTTGTGGAAAGCAGCTTATGACTGACTACAAGGTCATCAGCCCAATAGTTTGCAAATAGCGGCCATGTATGTGTGCAAATCCATTCCCCATATCAATTCAAACACGGTGAAACCGAATTGAATGAAATATTTTACAGAGGTAGCACTAGCAAAGGGCACCTCATTTTCATGTTTAATATCCCTTTAGCACGTTGTATTTCAACAAGCTACTACAACTAAAATTAAAGTATACTCTTTGAAAAGGACAAAGAGTTATAACAATACCCATGCATTTAGGAGAAAGTAGGCTATATGTTCTTTACTGAACATCTTGTTTTTTATGTTTATTTTTTTCCGCTGGGTTTGAAATTTCTCGCCTATGTCGTTGAAGAGATGCTCGCTCCGTTAGGAATCCTTCAACCCCGACCTTTCACCTCTTTCACCTCATAATATACACCACATCGAAAAACCCTCAGACACATGCCTTCTTATTTTCTATTGATGAGTTTATATGCCGTGTATTACATCCCCCAATGAAACCAATCGGGAGATATTGTTATTCTATGAAATGCAGGTTTAACCCCCTTAAGATCCCTTTAAACCTGAATATCCGAAAATCCTCCCTTAGTAGACGATTTTGGACATACAATGAACATATCCCCAAACTGTCATGTTTCTAACTTCAATAATTTTGCCTGGGCGATGATGAGTGAGTGAGTGAGTGAGTGAGTGAGTGAGTGAGTGAGTCAGGACATTTTCTTTCAATTTTCTTCTTTCAGAATTTCACCCCTCCCCATGGGCCCCTTAAATTTGATGTATGAAAAAAAACGTCGAACAGCTATTTACTTACTTTTAAGCAGTTTTTCCCCCCTGGGTTTGATGAGTGAGTCCGTCAGTCAGTCAGTCAGTCAGTCAATCAATCAGTTAGGACACTTTCTTTCCTGTTTCCACCCCCAGAATTTCACCCCTCCCCATGGGCCCCTTAAATTGGATTTATGAAAAAACGGTCCAACTCCTATTTACTTATTTTTCATGCTGATTTGTTTCCGCTGAGTTTCAAACTCCTCGCCTAGGTCGTTTAAGAGATATACGCTCCGTTAGGAATCCTTCAACCCCCACTTTTCACCCCCTTTCACCTCATAATACACCCCACATCGAAAACCCCTCCGACACATGTCTTCTTATTTTTATTGATGAGTTTATATGCCGAGTATCACATCTCCCAATGAAACCAATCGGGAGATATTGCTATTCAATGAAATGCAGGTCTACCCCCTTAACACCTCTTTAGAACCTGAATATCTAAAAATCCTTTCTTAGTGGGCGTTTGCGGCCCTTGAGGAAGCTGCATACCAAATTTCATTCCAATCCGTTCAGTGGTTTCTGAGATTTCGTGATGAGTGAGTGAGTGAGTGAGTGAGTGAGTGAGTGAGTGGGTGAGTGGTAATTGACAAATATATAGTAGATACATAGTTTTCAAAACTACAATTAATCCACAATAAGATAGGGGGCCACCAGACCCAGCGCGACTATAGAAGTTATAAAATACTGCGCGTGCAATGGAATAATAGTAATAATAATCTCGTATGGCCTCGGGTGCCGGGTGCAAGCTTTGTTATTTGACGCCCAGGGGGCAGCTTGCATGTCCAATATTGTCGTTCTTTGGAGTGCTATGAAAGTCAAGGAGGTTAGATATCTAAGATTCTTGACACTATAGCGCTTTCTAGTAGAGAAATGAGGAACTTTGTGTATGCGGAAAATTTTGCCATTATGAACACAGCCCACTGAATTCAAATGGGTTCTTCAACATGCCAACAACGAATGACAAGCGTTTCGTGATTTGTGTCGCCTTTCAAAAATTACTTACCATGGCCAGGAACGAACCTGCACGCTTGGGGTTGGTAGTCTGACACGATAACCACTCACCCGCCGTGACAAGCTGCTCAATGGAAGGTTAATTGACACAGTATTATTTGTAACCAAGCCTGCGGGTAATTCTGAAATAATGATCTTATATCGAACTGCAGTCAGGCTGCAGCTCCTAGCATCAGTAATGACTTTTGCTATACACGTGCAGAACAATGAAGTATACGAACAGGCAGGGTTATGAAACATGCCACTGGAATTTACAGCCCACTTCACAGCTTATCAAATGGTACTGCCTGCAATTGTTCCTCCTGGAATGCTCTCCTGTGAAGCTGTAGTTATCAGCAGAAGCTAATTTAGAGAGAGCCTTGCGTTCTTATAACACTGTATGGATGACGCTACTGACCCAGTATCCTAAAAAGAACAAAAACAACACGTAACTAAGAAGGAAGAAAGTTTGCAGTTCTACGTGACCGTTAATCTCGCGACCATGTGTCACGGGACCTCCTTTTTTTTTACGTGGAATCTGAACCAAAATACATGGCAATTCACTTTGAAAATCTCTCATGCATTGACCGAGAATCGAACCCGGTCCGCCGTAGTGAGAGACCAACAGCTTCACTGCTGTGCCACCACGCCCCCACACATAAATAAGAGTCTGCGTTCTTATAGCAACGTATAGATCACGCTACAGACCTCGTATGCATAGAAGAACAAACACGTAACTTATAACAACGTGTAGATCACGCTACAGACCTAGTATACATAGAAGAACAAACACGTAACTTATAACAACGTATAGATCACGCTACAGGTCTAGTATGCATAGCAAAACAAACACGTAACTTATAGCAACGTGTAGATCACGCTACAGACCTAGTATACATAGAAGAACAAACACGTAACTTATAACAACGTATAGATCACGCTACAGGTCTAGTATGCATAAAAGAACAAACACGAAACTTATAGCAACGTATAAATCACGCTAACATGCACATCTACAGTCTCTTAGCGTGGTTCTACTTCACGGGCAATTCTTTGTAATGGGAAAGTTCACAGTAGGCTATACAGTATAACAATTCAATATTGCATTCCTTTAGAAATTAGGTTGCTGACCGCCACTCACACCGGTAGTGTGCGAGATCGTAACAGCGACACGTGTTAGCGATAAGGTTTAGAGTGGAGTGCCATCAGGTGTTACGGAGGCAGGATTGGTGTTCTGATATTATTATTCGTGTACACGAAGCTGTCACAGAATAGCAAGTACTTGAAGCGTTGATCACGCAAGGTCTCGAGCACTGTGCGAAATGCGTGTTTTTCACCGGTTATTACACCGCGGGCATGCAATAGCAGGCTTCTTACAGATGACCTAATTACACTTTTTATATTGGTCTGTCAGTTATGGATTTAAATTCCTCCTGATAAATTGCACCCTGGCCTGTTGGCACCGCTTGATGATTGTAGTAATTTTGTATTGTGATGTTGGCACAGGCTAGAACAAAATTTGACTTTTTGCCGATGTCTCAGTCCTATTTATGCCGAGAAATGGGTTTTACTGAGTAATGGCATGGTGTGTTTGATCCCCATCTGCAGGACGAATAACGAAAATCCGGGTGTCGGAAAAGACACAGCAGGTAAGGTGAAATAGAATACTGTAGTTGACCAGGTGAGATCGATAAAAAAGATCTGATTTATTTTATTTTATTTTTACGGCTACACTTGGAGCTTAAGAGCTCCTTTACAGTAGCGCATTACATGGAATAGGATTAGGGCTTAAAAACATGTAACTAATAGAAGTAGAAATCACAGTACATCTCTGCCTACGTTAAATTAAGATCATATTATAAGTTATATCGTATATCATAGGCAACCGGTTAAATATAAAAATATTATAAAATAAGTGTTATTCAAAATTCACAATATAAATAATAATAGTCTAACAATGATAGTAACAATAGTACGGCTATCATAAGAAAATAATAGAAAATTATAAACAAAGGAGTCCATCCAGACTCTGTATCAGCCTGAAAAATGAACACCATATACAAGAAATATATTAACATACTAGCAGTAGTGCCCGGCTTCGCCCGGTGGATATATTTGTTTTATAGATGATAATGAATACTACTACAGAACTGGCACATGATACTTAAACTAACAGAAAACAATCTTTTAAAAATATATCTTTCTGTGGTGGTGGTGGTGGTGGTGGTGGTGGTGATAAGTAGTACAGTATAATGGACGTAACATTCAGGTCATTTTCCCGTAATGATAATTATGAATAGGGAAACAGCTATTTACTAACTGCAGCACTGACACATGTAATTTACAAACAAATTTACAGAAAAAAAAGAAAGAGGAGTAAGTGAAATAAAAGACACTGCCTAGGGCCTATATCTCATTGGTTGTTAGAAATGTAGAGACAAATAGTGTCGTATTTTGTCGCAGAGCGCAGCGCCGTAGGAAAATAATCAAAACTCTTTGGCAAACTTCGGCTGTCCCGAGCTATTGAGGTAGCAATAGTATCATTTATCGCCACAAAGCGCTTAACGATAAGTTTCGGAATAAATGAAGGTAAATTTGAAAGCACCAACGCTTATTGTAGCTGATAACCTCAATGTACTGCACCAACACCATTGCACTTATACAGAGGCATAATATTTTCTTGATAACGGTTTAAAGGGTCCTAAGAAATCTTTTTTCACTAATTACCCCCCGTGAATGCAATTTATGAACGGCGCAAGATGCAACTATTTTCGCAATTCTGCACCAGAACACTGGTAGGGGTAACGTGAAGCAGACCGAACTGCCCGTCAACAATAGACTCATTAAAATACTCTTACTGTTACACTACTACCGACATGAATGGTTCTAGGGCCTTAAAACGTGGTTTTTAAGTTCATTTTGTCTGTTATTCTAAATGTAGGGAATGGAGAGCGTTGTTCAAAATATCAAGTGGACAGTGTTACCAGCAGGGTTTCAAAGTGTATGAGTAAGTAATTTGGTGCAATTAGGAGAAACTGTGTAGATTTGTGATGAAGGGCCTAAATGCAGGGAATGGAGTGGTCTGTCCAAAATTTAAAGTGGACAGTGTCACCCGCAGGGTTCCAAAGGGTAAGTATACAAAATGTGGTTCGGATCGGTGAAACGGTGTCGATTTGTGCCAAAGGACCTAAATGCAGGGAATGGAGTGGTCTGTCCGAAATTTCAAGCAGACAGTGTTACTCGTCGGGTTCCAAAGGGTAAGTATGTAAAATTTGGTTCAGATCTGTGAAACGATGTATATTTGTGCCAAAGGGCCTAAATACAGAGAATGGAGGGGTCTGTCCAAAATGTCAAGCACACAGTGTTACTCGCATGGTTCCAAAAGGTAAGTATACAAATTTTGGTTCAGATCGGGAAAATGGTGTCGATTTGAACCAAAGGGCCTAAATGCAGGGAATGGACTGGTCTGTCAAATTTCACGTGGACAGTGTTACCATCAGGGTTACAAAGAGTAAGTATACACATTTTGGTTCAGATAGGTGAAACCGTGTACGTATCACTAACCATAACGCCAGCGCATGCGGATAGAGCTGTTCGGGAGCGCTTGTTCTACCGACTTACTGAACAAAAATCAATCTTTAAGGTTACCTGAGAGGTGTAGCCTAATGCTACATAGCCTAAACTATTCCTCTTGAATCTGGCTATCATATAAAAAAAAGAATTTTTCGAACGGACTGGTAGTTCCAGAGATTAGCGCGTTTAAACACAAACACATAAACACACAAACACAAACACACAAACTCTTCAGCTTTATTATATTAGCATAGATTCTTTTGGTAGGATGTCTGCTATTGTCCTGAAAGTACAGTTTAAACTAATTGCATGAAACTAACCTAGTAACATAATGCAGTAATCAGATGTGACAAGTATACTGCTCCAAGAAGCAGGAAAGAAGACTTGAGAGCTGCCGTGCTTGTAAATTTGGCAAACGTACTGTAACCTATACATAAATCGAAGGTGTTGAGGAGACGCGAGGCGGTGCAAACAAAATATTTATTGAACTTCATTGTTCGGTTGATAAGAATCTGGAGCGGCTTCTGTGGCGTTGTTGGGGAATGAAACAAGGACAATGTGTTTATGTAACTTGCCGCTAGAGTGTGTTGTATGTTGTAGTTACTAAGGGAATAAAATAGTGAATGTCACGGTGTTGTTCTTCCTAACTTCACGCTATAATACCCCACACTTGGTGCCGAAAACTCCGATTTTAAGTGCTAGAGAGAATTACGTTATAGTGGTGAATAGTTGAAGCCAGCAGTCTACACTACGGACTAGCTTCACACACGAGGAAGAACGACCAACAGAATTGGGCAAGCTACCAACGAGCTACATTTGGAGACGCCATTACCTTACACCATCATACAGATGAGCTATTGAAAATTATACTAGCCTAACTAATATTACTTTGTGATATCTAGCACATGTTGCATGCTTATGAAGGCAAAACACATCACATATTGTCAATATCGTTGTCATTAAAATAATTGATATTGGACATTCCAAGCAGTGGTGACTTGAACGCCATCTATTAGAAGTACGGGACACTGCATACAGTATTACATGCACGCAACTGCACGCAACCCTGGGTACTAATAAACTTCAACTGTCTGCGAGATTCAGAAACCATTAGTCCTCGCTTACCTCAAACACTTTCACATCAGTGCAGAAGTAACTAATGTATGACATCAAAAATTCGCATGAGATCTGCACGACAAAGAAAAGCAATAATATTCATTGGATGAAGTTACGGACGCAGCATTCAACTCCACGAGACGACAGTGACATCTATGAACACAACTTGATTCAGAGTATCTTCGCATGCTTCCTATAGAGATCGCTAGTAGCCTAGAATTCTTATCACGAACTCGTGCATGCACTCTAGGAACAATATTTGGAACTGTGTCTACCAGCGACCGTCACTGCATACTTCCCACGTCTCCGGCAGGTAGCAGAGGGATTACCGCCTGGCCATCTTGCAGCTCCACAGCCACGACAATAGCCTACGGGGCTACCTCACTTCCTTGTCCACAGCAGGTAGCCGAGGAATTACAGCAGCTGTCAACCCATTGTCAAGTATTACAATACCCTACCCACTATGTCTAACCCGGACCAGCCTTCACAATTACAGAAATTGAAACGTCTCAGAAAGACGGCAAGAACACTTATTACCAAATTCACTACGGTAATAAATGATGCAACACCTAGCTCAGAGATCGACTACGAATACAATCAGATTAGACTTCAAGAAGCATTAGACCGTCTAACCACTCTCGATCAACAAATCCATGACGTCCTTCCTGACACCGAGTATAACGTTGACGTCATCTCGTGCGAAGAATATACCGATCTTGCCAAGAGAGCTATCCTCAAAGCGACTCGCGCCATTGGAGAAAAAACACCTGTCGATAATGTAAGTCTCGCGTCTGCCAAGGACGCCGCTGTGCCCCCTCCACCCTTAATGCACACAGTTAAACTTCCTGTGATCAGGTTGGAACCATTCTCAGGAGACGTAGAGAAGTGGTCCCGTTTCTGGGAACAATTCCAATCATCTATTGAAGGCAACCCTTCCATTTCCAGTATCGATAAACACGTTTTTCTTCGCGGGTACTTGGAGGACGAGCCCAAGAACCTGGTCGACGGAATTCCAATCACCGCTGACGCATATGAGGAGACAAAACAGATTCTCATTTCACGGTACGGTGACAAAAACAGAATAATCCAAGCCCATCTGGATTACCTGGAGACTCTACAGCCTATATCACACGTCACGCCCAACGCCTTAAACATGACATTCATCGAATGTAACCGGCGGATACAGGCCCTCAGGGCCTTGGGAGAAAATGTTGACGAATATGGCCGAATGCTAGCTCCGAAAATTCTGCGCGCGTTCCCGGAGGACATTGTTCGCCGTTGGATTATTCATGCCAAGAGAGAGAATATCATGGAAAGCCACATTACTAAATTGATGCGATTCTTAAACGAAGAGGTTGACGGTGCTCTAACCACACAGAAAATCAGAGGAAATCCTATAGCTTCAGCAACCCTTATCCCCACTACAGCTGCACTCCAAATTCATGCCAAATCAAGCAAATCGTCACCAAAAGCGAAGAAGACGATACTTCCATTCTGCGTATTTTGTGACCGACGAGGCCATTGGGGTCAAGACTGTAAAACCATAACAACCGTGTATGATCGCATTCAGAAGCTAAAATCGAACAAGCGCTGCTTTCTTTGTTTAAATCAAGGACACGTTGTTTCGGACTGCAGCAAGAAAGGTCAAACGCAGTGTGCTACATGTAAGAAGTTACACCATAGATCTATTTGTGATGGAGAACAGCGAACTCTTTCTACTCCGTCATCTCAAACGGCAGTAGGGAAAATAAGCGTAGCAACCTCCGGCTTTACTTACCTACAGACCGCTCAGGTGTGGATTACAGGACCCACAGGTTTAAGCAAACTTACTCGCTGTGTTCTCGACGCAGGAAGTCAGTCGACCTTCATCTCCAAGTCACTAGTAGACGATCTTCAGCTGGAAGTAATTAGACGACAAGAACTGACTGTTTGTGCCTTTGAGTCAAACCCTACGAGCTCCAACACTAGACGACTTGTACGATTCAATATGAAAGGGTTTTGGACTAACACGAGCGTCTCTCTCTATGGTTTCGAAAGTCTTCACGTTCTTTCACCACAACCGTCGGTTCCACAAGACATTACGGCATTGGCACATGCTCGTAAGTTACAGTT
Organism: Meconema thalassinum; assembly: GCA_946902985.2. Taxonomy (NCBI): domain Eukaryota; kingdom Metazoa; phylum Arthropoda; class Insecta; order Orthoptera; family Tettigoniidae; genus Meconema; species Meconema thalassinum. The sequence goes on along the minus strand of OX336394.1, from coordinate 193,944,084 downwards.
AGCTGATCCTAGGACGGATTCCCATGAAGATCTACCAGTTGAACTCCTTATCGGTAGTGACCACTACTGGAAAATTATCAGAGACAGTCCTCCCTTACGTGTCTCCACGTCACTCGTGTTGGTTCCTTCTACCATCGGCTGGATACTCAGTGGGGACCGATCCGGTATGCACGTGAATTCAGCCACAGTCAATTTCATTAACCTCGAGCAGGCTTCTTTCCAGTCAGACGAAGACTTCAGAAGATTTTGGGACCTCGAGACTATTGGTATAACTGCTGATCAAGAACGCCCACATACGCCGAAGGATTCCAGAATCCTTGAGGACTTCAAATCATCTTTCCGAATCGAAGAACAGCGACGCGTAGTCTCGTTGCCAAAGAAGCAAGGCATTCTGGAACTACCCCATAATCTACACAATGCCGAGGCGCGTCTGAGCAACCTTCAGAAAAGACTTCAAAGCAATGACGACTTCAACCAGATGTACTGTAGCCAGATGTTCAGCTACATTCACAATCAGCACGTGGAAGAAGTCAACACGACAAACTCACCCGAAGTCATGTTCTACCTTCCTCATCAAGCTGTGAAGAAAGAAAGATATGGAAAAACCAAGTGGAGAATAGTATTCGACGCATCATCTCATCAGGCTAAGTCACCCTCTCTTAATGACATGTTGGAGATGGGACCAAATTTATTACCAGAGGCTGTGGCAATTCTCCTGCGTTTCAGACTTCATCGACAGGGGATCATCAGTGACATACAACAGGCCTTTCTTCAGCTAACCCTGGACAGGAAAGACAGAGACTTGACCAGATTCCTCTGGTACAAAGTGATTCAAGACGACGGAGGACACTTTCACACAACAAATGACATAGTCACTTATCGTTTCACTAGGCTCCCTTTCGGCCTGACCTGCAGTCCTTTCCTCCTCTCAGCAACCATCAGGGAACATGCGGACAAACACACACTCTCCTTTCCTAACGCTGCACCACTAATCAACAGCAACACCTTCATGGACGACATTGTTGTGGGAGCAGCAGATGACAACTTGGCAGTCACCTTGTATTATGAACTCACTGCCTTAATGAAGATGCTCAATTTTCCTCTTGCAAAATGGGCAACAAATTCCGATGTACTGAGAGCCGTCTGGAAGGCAGAAGGACGAGAGACTGCGCTGCAGGCTCAGGTGCTAGGAATAAACTGGTGCACTTCAAGTGATTCTTTTATGGTGGACACGAAGGAAATCCTTGATAAAATCCCAGAAGGACCAACCACAAAAAGACAGCTTTTGAAGATCGTCAGCAGCTTTTACGACCCACTTGGCTTGTTCTCTCCGGTATCTCTTGTGGGGAAACGATTGTTTCAGGATACTTGGTGCCGGGGTATTGATTGGAATGAACTGTTACCCAACGATCTTGCCGCACACTGGCATGCTTGGATATCTACGCTCTCCTCGCTCTCGCCAATACGCATACCGCGCTGGCTCCACACTTCAAGTAAAGAAGACACTCAGGTTCATGTGTTTTGCGACGCTTCAGAGCGAGCTTACGGAGCAGCCTTGTACATTCGCGCAACTAATGAGGACACTATCTCTACTCACCTAGCCTACAGCAAGTCCAGACTGACTCCCGTTAAGAAAGTCACACTACCACGCCTTGAACTCCTTGCAGCCTTAGTGGGAGCACGGCTTCTACGATATTTTGCGAAAGCAACCAATTTCGACACTTCCCATGCTACTTTATGGACGGACTCCACTGTGACATTGGGTTGGATACGAGGAAATCCAAATAAATGGAAGACCTTCGTCTGCAACCGTGTGACGGAGATACAGTCCTACACAACACCATCACAGTGGAGACACTGCCCCGGATCTGACAACCCTGCAGATCACCTCTCTCGGGGACTTCTTCCTGGTCAGATCCAGTCCTTAGATATATGGTGGCATGGACCTTCCTGGTTAACACAGGAAGATTCTTACTGGCCTCAGGACGCACCATCGCTTCCATCACTCCCAGAAACAAAGAACACTGTGCAGACTGTCCTTCACGTCGATTTGCCAGAATCGATCATAGACTCCACCCAGTTCAGTTCCTACACGCGCCTTCTACGCGTTACAGCTTGGGTACTTCGTCTGACGCGAATCCTTCGCCACAAAGACCACGAAAACGGGGAACTCACTGCTCAAGAACTTATTGCGGCGCGTACCTACTGGATAAAGGTCGTGCAGAAAGACTGCTTTCCTGCTGAACTTGGAGCTCTACAATCCAACGTCCCTCTCCCAGTAAGATCCAAACTACGATGCTACAACCCCTTTCTAGAAGACGGTGTTCTGCGGCTTGGAGGGCGACTGGAGAGTGCTGACATTACTCACCAGCAGAGGCATCCCATAATTCTCGATGGCGACCATCACTTTACACAACTTATGATCAGAGACACACACATCCGCCTCCATCACTTGGGAGTGCGAATTGTTCTTTCAGACCTTCGGATGACCTTCTGGATACTGCGTGCTCGTCGTGCCATCAAGAAGATACTATATCGCTGCCTTCCTTGCAAAATGGCCCGAAATCGTCCCAGTCAAGTACTTGAGGCGCAACTCCCTCCACAGCGTGTCATTCCACAGAAGGCCTTTGCAGTAACAGGCATTGACTTTTCTGGACCGTTATACGTAAGGGAAGGTCATGCAACTAAAAAATGCTACATCACGCTCTTCACGTGCGCAACGACCCGAGCCCTTCACTTAGAACTTTGCCGAGATATGAGCACTGACAAGTTTCTGCAAGCACTGCAGCGGTTTGTGGCGAGACGTGGCATTCCACACACTATCTATTCTGACAATGCCCAGACATTCCACTGTGCAAATCGAGAATTGGCGGGACTATGGGCTACCGTTTCCGATACGAAGGCTTGCCAGTACCTATCACGAAACAACATCACGTGGAAGTTCATCGCACCACGCGCGGCTTGGTGGGGAGGCTGGTGGGAAAGAATGGTTGGCTCCACCAAGCGATGCTTGCGAAAGACACTTGGGCGCTCTTCTGTAGATGAAGATGGTTTGCAGACGATACTGACATCTATCGAAGCCGCGCTGAACTCCAGACCACTCACCAAAGACGACGACACCAACGTGCTCACCCCAGCTCACTTCCTTGTCGGTGGACAACTCAATGCACTGCCCTCTGGACCTGAACCTCAGCCCGGTTGCCCAATTAAAGAATACAAACTTCAGCAACAACTGGCGGACCATTTCTGGAAACGATGGAGCAAGGAATACCTGCTTCAGCTTCTGAGTTTCCACCAGGTGAAGCAACCTAAAGGAACGTCACCACGACTGAGGCTCGGAGACATCGTTCTACTCCAGGACGAGGTGCGGCCTCGACATCTGTGGAGGAAGGCCCGGATTCAGGAGCTGAAACTAGGCAGAGATGGACTTATCCGGACGGTGATTCTATCCACGCCAGAGGGGACCCAGATCGCCCGACCTGTCCAGCTGGTCATCCCCCTTGAGGTTGACCAGGGTGGGGAGGATGTTGGGGAATGAAACAAGGACAATGTGTTTACGTAACTTGCCGCTAGAGTGTGTTATATGTTGTAGTTACTAAGGGAATAAAATAGTGAATGTCACGGTGTTGTTCTTCCTAACTTCACGCTATAATACCCCACAGGCGTAGTTGGTAGCATCCTGAGCTTCTATGCCCAAGGTCGTGGTTTCAAACCCGGCCGAAGTTGTCGGATCCTTTAAGGGCGTTAAAATCCTTCAGTATGCCTTCCTTCGTAGGGGAAGTAAAGCTGGCGGGCCCATGTCATGGATTTATGGCATGAAAAAGAACCTTCCATGAACTCCAGTTGTGCGAAGCTAAATTTCTAGCCTAGATTTCATTAATTCTCTAGTTCCAACGTTTACCGCCAGGTGCAGGCTTCGCTGGCATCTGGTAACCAAGTTCACAGCTACTGTAGGTGTCGTTGACGGTAGCATTTGGTAGCAAAAGTAGGAACACTTTAAAATTGATCGTCTGCAGTCCTTACCCGAATTACAGATAACACACACTAATACAGCCATCACAATTAACACCGGTTATGAGACATTCTACACATACCCGAAGTACACAGGGCTACAAAACTACGTTATCGCAGCCCCTAAACTGAGAGACCAACCAACCTAGGAATCTGGAGTGTTGATTGTATCTACTTTCTGGATAATAAACAGAGTGCATTGGAACCTGCGCAAGTAAATGGAAGTCATGCCGGTATCATTTGGAACGATGTCCACTAGTTGCGATCCTTGGGGGATAACAAGATGGAGTGGACAAATCACGCGAGCTACAGACTCCTCGCGAATCGCTGTGATGGTTGGAGGCTGCGTTTTATAAGCAGTTCACCTTGCGTCTTACTAGTACTGACCAGCTCGAAGGACGGAGATCGTTGACCTGCCCTGCCTAGCAGTTTGTTCAACCGCTCAGAGAGGACACAGAACCAAATTAATGTTTCACTTTGCAATTCAACATACCATGGTGACTTTGTAACACGAGTGGCAACAGTAAGAAATTATGCTATGAATCGCCATGTTTGTAGTAATGAAGGACTAATCGTAAGACACAGCTGAGGCCATATTATTGTTATTATTATTATTATTATTAGACTAGTTTGATGCAGCTCTCCATGTTTCCCTGTTCTGAGCTAATCGTTTCATCTCTACACCCTCCATCCAAGGCAATCTGTTTAACATATTCTAACCTTGGTCTACCCCTACAGTACTTATCCACGACCCTTCCTTCTATAACTAACTTTGATATTCCTGGGTGTCTTAGTATGTGTCCTACCAACTTACCTCTTCTCTTCATTAGCAGTCGCCAGAAACATCTCTCCTCTCCCACTCGTCTTAATAACTCTTCATTCGTAACTGCATCTACCCATCTGATCTTCATCATTCTCCTATAACACCACATTTCAAATGCTTCTATTCTCCTCTTTTCTGCTGCACCAATAGTCCAAGTTTCACTTCCATAGAGCGCCACGCTCCAGACAAAGGCTTTGAAAATGGCTTCCTAATACCTAAAACTATATTCGATGCCAACAAATTCCTTTTCTATAGAAATGCATTCCTTACCTGAGCTAACCAACTTTTTATATCCATTTGCTTCGTTTATCACTGGTTATTTAGCTTCCTAAGTAAAACAAGTCTCCTACTTCCTTTAGCATTTCCCCTGCCAATTCGACATCCATAGAGGTTTCTGATTTATTTCGACTGCATTCCAACATTTATTATTATTATTATTATTATTATTATTATACACTGGAATATGAAAAATAAACACCTTGAAACAATGGTCCCACATTCATGCATTTTATTATATTATACAGGATACACTGGCTACGCTCGCTAAAGCGCGGCGTTTGGTCATGGGGCCAAGCTCTCTGCTGACTCGGTAGACGTGAGTCCCAGCCCTACCGTCGGCCGTCCTTGTAATGGTTTTCCGTGGTTTCCCATTTTCAACACCAGGTACAAGCTGGGATGGTACATTCTGACAGGCCACGGCCGCTTCCTTACACATCCTTGCCTAGTTTCATTCACCATCATTCATTTCATCTCTCAGTAACTCCTCTCATGAGGTTGCCGTCAGGAAGGGCATCCAGTCGTAAAAATCATCGCCACAAGGACTTCCATCGCATCTCATCCCCGATCCCGTTGGAAACAAGATGTTCAGTAAATAACATATAGCCTACTTTCTCCTAAATGCATGGGTATTGTTATAACTCTTTGTCCTTTTCAAGGAGTATAATATTGAATGTTGGTTGTAGTAGCTTGTTGAAATACAACGTGCTATAGGGATATTAAACATGAATATGAGGTGCCCTTTGCTAGTGCTACTTCTGTAAAAAAAAAATCATTCAATTCGGTTTCACCGTGTTTGAATTGATCTGGGGAATGGATTTGCACACATACATGGCCGCTATTTGCAAACTATCGGGCTGATGACCTTGTAGTCAGTCATAAGATGCTTTCCACAAAAAGGCAAGTTGTTGCAAAATCCGGTAGAGATCAAATTATTAGGATGGTCGAAATTTGATTTAAGCTTTTAACATTTGGGTGGCCGTCATTCCGCATCCGTCAAGATGGCGGCGATATAAAACATGACACTGAGGTGCCTTTTGCTAGTGCTACCTCTGTACCAAATTTCGTTCAATTCGGTTTCACCGTGTTTGAATTGATAGGGGGAATCGATTTGCACACATACTTGGCCACCATCTGCAAACTATTGGGCTGATGATCTAGCAATTTGGTCAGAATATGCTTCCCACATAAAGATTTGTTGTTGCAAAATTTGGTAGAGACTACATTATTAGGTTGGTCGTAATTACATTTTAGCCTTTAACATTTGTGTGGCCGCGATTACGTTTCCGTCAAAATGGCGGTGATATAAAACATGACACTGAGGTGGCCTTTTCTAGTGCTACCTCTGTACCGAATTTCGTTCCATTCGGTTTCACCGTGTTCGAATTAATAGGGGGAATCGATTTTCACACAAAGATGGCCGCCATCCGCAAAATATTAGGCTAATGACCTATTAGTTTGGTCAAAGGATGCTCCCTCCATAATGGTATGTTGATGCAAAATTTGGTAGAGATCGGATGATTAGGTTAATCGTAATTTGATTTAAGCTTTGAATATTTGTGTGGCCGCCATTACGTTTCCGTCAAGATGGCGGCGATATAAAACATGACACTGAGGTGCCCTTTGCTAGTGCTACCTCTGTACCAAATTTCATTCCATTCGGTTTCACCGTGTTCGAATTAATAGGGGTAATCTATTTTGACACAAAGATGGCTGCCATCCGCAAACTATTAGGCTAATGACCTACTAGATTTGTCAAAGGATGCTCCCTTCATAAAGGTATGTTGTTGCAAAATGTGGTAGAGATCGGATGATCAGGTTAGTCGTAATTTGATTTAAGCTTTGAACATTTGGGTGGCCGCCATTACGTTTCCGTCAAGATGGCGGCGATATAAAACATGACACTGGGGTGCCCTTTGCTAGTGCTACCTCTGTACCAAATTTCATTCCATTCGGTTTCACAGTGTTCGAATTAATAGGGGTAATCGATTTTGAGACAAAGATGGCCGCCATCCGCAAACTATTAGGCTAATGACCTACTAGATTTATCAAAGGATGCTCCCTCCATAAAGGTATGTTGTTGCAAAATTTGGTAGAGATCGGATGATCAGGTTAGTCGTAATTTGATTTAAGCTTTGAACATTTGTGTGGCCGCCATTACGTTTCCGTGAAGATGGCGGCGATATAAAACATGACACTGGGGTGCCCTTTGCTAGTACTACCTCTGTACCACATTTCGTTCCATTCGGTTTCACCGTGTTCGAATTAATAGGGGGAATCGATTTTCACACAAAGATGGCCGCCATCCGCAAACTATTAGGCTGATGACCTATTAATTTGGTCAAAGGATGCTGCCCCCATAAAGGTATGTTGTTGCAAAATTTGGTAGAGATCGGATGATTAGGTTAGTCGTAATTTGATTTAAGCTTTGAATATTTGTGTGGCCGCCATTACGTTTCCGTCAAGATGGCGGCGATATAAATCATGACACTGAGGTGTCCTTTGCTAGTGCTACCTTTGTACCAAATTTCGTTCAATTTGCGCTCACCGTGTTCGAATTGATAGGGGGGGGGGCAGACATTCAGAGTACACACACACACTCACACACACACACACACACACACACACACACAGACTCACACACATACACACACACATACACACACACAGACAGACACACTTTTTTCGCCCTGTAGTGATCTCATAAGTCTACTTTCATTTTTTGCAAAAATCGAAAGTAGGCTAAAAACGGGAATAATAAGGGGTAGAGATACATACAGGATACACTGTATACAGTATAAGGGGTATTGTTTGGAACAGAGACGTCCCAAAGAAATGTAAGCGGGTACTATATTCAACCTGTTAGGAGCCTATACTACTGTAACATGTGCAGCTGGAACATGGACTACTAAAAAATGAGGAGAGTAGAATACAAGAAGCGGAGATGACATTTCCATGAGGCATAGAGAGCAAGACCAGAAGAGATAGTGTTAAAAATGAAGAGATAAGAAAAAGAACAGGAATCTTGAAGCTGCAGGACAGGATAGAAACAACGAAGTTAAAGTGGTATGGTGGCATGATGAGGATGGAAGAGGAGATAGTACCAAAGAAATCTTTTTCCGAAAAGATGGCAGGGAGGAGACCACGAGGAAGACCCCGAAAGAGATGGACGGTTAAAGTCTGGGAGTGCATAGAGAAGAGAGGAACAAAACCTGAGAGACAGGCAACGATGGAGGTCTTTAATTCACAACCCGACCCATGAAGCTGGAAACGGGAAATGATGATGATGATGATGATTATGAACCACTACAGCCTACCTATGGACATATCATGCACAACAATTGCAGTATCCTGTAATAGCCTTATCTAACCACAATGCAGTTCTTCAATCGTACATAGAGAGAATCATATAGCGTTCCACGCTTAATGGGAGAAAGGTCTGGTGATGGTGCTGGCCATGGGAGTTGATTACTTGGACAGCGCGTTGGGTGACGCAAAAAGTGGAAGAGCACATCTCCCTGACGTTGTAGAAATCGTAAAATGATTTCTTGTATGTATCCTGCACTGTTCAGCGTTTCCTCAACAATAGTGCATCATTATTAGACTATTATTATTATCATCACATGTATAAAACGCAAATAAAAGGTGCGTTCAAAAAGTAACGAGCTTGAGGCTGGAATGCGAAAACCGGTGACGACATCGGCTAATCGTGGCGTGTGTAACGAGATGTGGTTCCGACCAGAGCGTGGAAAGTCACAGCCCGTCGCTCGAGGGCACGCGTGCACGTCACGTGACGATACAAAGCGAGCAGCAGCATGCATCAATCGTCCAACGCTGCCAGTCGCATTGCAAACAGTGACATGGAAGCGTCAAACGAAGATCAAAGAGGTGTTGTTCGGTTTCTGACAGCGGAAGGAGTAGGGGGAACGGACTCATCGCCGAATGTCACAAGTGTGCGGCGAACACTGAATGTCCCTTGTAAGGGTCAAGGCGTGGCACAAGCGCTTCAGGGAAGGACGGGTGTCGTTAGCAGGGGGCACCCCCCTGCATTACCGATGACAACGTCCAGCTGGTTGATGCACTCATTACCCAGGACCGCCGAGTGACAGTGAACGCCATAGCCGCCGTTGTCGGATTGAGCGTCGGAAGTGTGCACACCATCATGAAGGGACGACTGCATTTGCGGAAACTGTGTGCCCAATGGGTGCCCCACAGTCTTCAGCCCAGGAAGCATGTCGAATGGCCCACCGTCTAGGTCTTGGTTGGACGATTGATGCATGCTGCTACTCGCTTTGTATCGTCACGTGACATGCACGCGTGCCCTCGAGCGACGGGCTGTGACCTTCCATGCTCTGGTCGGAACCACACCTCGTTACACACGCCACGATTAGCCGATGTCGTCACCGGTTTGCGCATGACAGCCTCCGGCTCGTTACTTTTTGAACGCACCACATATATACTGTATGTTACACAAAACTCTTGCTCTTAAACCAGAGGGAGTGCGGTTTGTACTAAAATCTTGAAAATCGACTCAATACGAGAAAAATCTTGCATTTCCTGAAAAATAAGGCCGAGTGGGAGATATATGTCCATGGGGCGCTCTCAAGTTACCGGTACCTATAATAATTGCTTCAGAGACGGGGCACAGCAGGCGAGAACGTTACCGCTGCATCACGTAGCCATTTCACAAGTAAGCAATCATAACACGTGAGCGTTCAAAAGGAAGAGTATGACCAGCAGTAGTGACGAATTGCGCTCTGACTTCATAAATATCTGCAATATGTTTACAAAGTGCGATTAAATAAATAAACAAGAATATAGCCCCTGGCAGAACAGTGTCACGTCGAGCCCGCATAGCATAAAGCCGGGAGGGTGGTTTATACACATGCGAGAGTTCTCGCATGAGCCCGCTAGTTAATGATAGTAATAATAATAATGATAATGATAACCAAAACCTCTATAACAAAAAATGCATGTCAAGACAAACCAAACTTCGACATTACATCATTGTCATCAAACCGGCAAGTCTCTACGCAAGCGAAACACTTACACTCAATAAGAAATATGAACTTTAAGACATCAAGAAAGAAGAAAGAAAAATCATTCGGAATATACTGAGAGCAAGACTCACTCCTTACGGGTACCGACTACAGTCAATCAAGACAACTGAAAAATACTCAAACATCGAAGTAGACATCAGAGAAAAAAAGACGATTGAAATTCTTCGGGCACATAAGTAGACTGCCGAATACACGACTAACCAAAATAATACTAGATTACTTATCACTCAAAAGCACAACACCATGGATGAAAATGGTACAAAATGGCATGCGAACTGCTAACATAACCGACACATCAGACAGAGACTCCTTCCGTAAGAAAGTGAACAACTGGGAAGTCCAACCAGAGCAACCAAAACCTACACCTTACAGACCTCAATGGTCTGACGAAAGAAAATTGACATTCTCCATCAGAATGAAACAATACTGGCAAAATAAGAAGAACGTCAAGAATTGAGTCAAATTGCTTAACGCTTTCCAATATTGGGAAAATACGCTGTAAATAAATAAATAAATATTAAATAATAATATTTTCTTTCCCCATGGCTTAGCCCGGCTACGTTTTTTTTGTTACCGCCGGGAAATACTCGTATATGGTTATGGAGCAGTCTGTTGTTTACGTTTTTCAAACCATCCGTGTTTGATGAAACCAAAGGTTTAAAAGACCAGCCTGTTTATCATCATTGTCCTCTGAAGTCTTGCTCTCAGAGGGTGCTTGGAAAAATGTGCAAAACCATTTTCCACCCCTAACAAGCCAAGTCGCGAGGATCAGAGGAAATAATACAGCAGAGAGGTCCGGGGAAAAGGTTCCCCAGCAACGTCCTTGATTGATTTTTTTTCTACCACTTACAAGGGATGCTTTCGGACTTCCCGACGAAAATCGCCACGAAACATTCTGGGCTGAACAACCATGAGACCAAAGTAATTGGTGTGAAGTGCGGCATTTCGCAATCATCCACTATTCCTAAAACAAGGCGTGAAACATAGAGGTGCGCACCTGTAAGTTATGTAACACGCTGTACCCGAGCGAGACTTCATTTTGTGCTAATGCGCATGCTTGGTGCACATCAGTGCGTTGTGTATCACCGCAAGTGGCTACTGTCGGCGCAGAAATTATGTGCACCCGAGTTTGGAGATAAATAGCAAAATAACCGAAAGGCCTACAGGAAAAAAAGTAACATCGCCAGTTTCCTTGTTTATTTCTGCGTTGATTGACGATAAAGGAAACTTTTAGAAACGTATTTTAATATCTTTTGTGGCAGGTGTAATGTAAAAAGTACCGGTTTTTGGCGGGTTTCGAGGGAAACGTCGACTTAAGAGATTCGCAACTCTCAACGCCGTTATCCTACAGTAACCAAATTTAAATATGTGTTAGATATTTTTTTTGTGTGTATGTGAAGTTTCAAACTTTTATCTCCAACACAAACAACAAAACAATCAATAATGTGAAAGGTCGCATTTCAAAACTGGACTTCCGTAGAAGTTAGTTATTGGGTGCGTTGTAATCCACATATACTGAGCGTTTGCGATATGTAACTATCCGTAATGTAAATAAATGGGTTTATTTTATATGGATTGATATTTATTATGATTTTGGTGGCTGTTGCCGGCAGGCGAGTTCCGCAGTAAAGTTGGTGCGCTGTTGCCGCGTTCCCTTGCTCTGGCGCGCCAGAGACCGTCACTGATCAGCGCTCCGTTCGCACTGCTTCGTAATGCAATACATCTGTTGGAATGCAGTACATTCATATTAAGTAGATTTGTCTATAACTTTCAGATCTGGCCTTGTGTTTCGTATATTTTAATGTTGGAGAGTCTTGCAAAAATTTAATTTGGTACACGGTACATCACAATAAGATGACTCTCGGTGGTGATAACATATTTTAAACACAGAGATAGCTAGTCCCAGAAGCAGGGTGTGGCAATTAATAAATAAATGCATGATTAAGAATTACAAATTAATTCACAAGGACGTGATAAAATTAGTCAGAAAAATAAATTATATGTTGTTATATTGTCTCCTACCTGTTCATTACAAAATTATTTTATTGATGTTTACTGAAAGGAAACTATTTAGTTCAAACAAACTCTGAATATTTAAATAGTACAAAATAAACCGATAAAATAATTAAATTCTAAAGAAATTATCAGAGACTTTTGTCTTCCTTGGATGAAGCTCGCAATCTTCGCCAGTTTCAATATTCACTGTTCAACTCTGCCCTTAGATGTGTCAAAGGAAGTCTGTACACACATCTGTGAGTCACTGTTTATCTTTGTATCTCGGATATTGTCTTAATGTGTAGTTTCCAGTTTCACTCAGGAAATTGTGGAGTAGATACCTTCACAATGCCTCCTGGAACCCTGTTTACAGAGTGAGGAATTCCTATGATTTTGATTGCTATTTGTTTCTTTTTTTTTAAGAGGGTGAGATGGCGATAAGCGACATCCGGTGCTCCAGCGAGTTGTTGATAGTCTTGGAGTGACTCCTTGCTTGGTTAAATCGGTTGTTGTTGTTTTGTTAATACTTTTAGGTTCTTTCCGACATCAGGTCATGCAGCCCTGTGTACTTGGGTGTGCGTAGAATTTGTCTGATAACCTGTGTCTGTACTGGTGTGTGCATTTGTAATAATTTAAGTAGGATTTGGGTAGTAAGTGGCCGTGGCCGTAAGTTAGGCACCATCCCGGTTGCCTGGAGTAGAAGTGGGAAACAACTGAAAATAACTTGCGGTTATACACATCGCAGGAGACCAAGCAGGCATGCGCATTAGCACAAAATGACGTGTCTCTCGGTACAGCGTGTTACATAACTTACAGGTGCGCATTAGCACAAAATGACGTGTCTCTCGGTACAGTGTGTTACATAACTTGCAGGTGCGCATTAGCACAAAATGACGTGTCTCTCGGTACAGCGTGTTACATAACTTGCAGGTGCGCATTAGCACAAAATGACGTGTCTCTCGGTACAGCGTGTTACATAACTTACAGGTGCGCATTAGCACAAAATGACGTGTCTCTCGGTACAGTGTGTTACATAACTTGCAGGTGCGCATTAGCACAAAATGACGTGTCTCTCGGTACAGTGTGTTACATAACTTGCAGGTGCGCATTAGCACAAAATGACGTGTCTCTCGGTACAGCGTGTTACATAACTTACAGGTGCGCATTAGCACAAAATGACGTGTCTCTCGGTACAGTGTGTTACATAACTTGCAGGTGCGCATTAGCACAAAATGACGTGTCTCTCGGTACAGCGTGTTACATAACTTACAGGTGCGCATTAGCACAAAATGACGTGTCTCTCGGTACAGCGTGTTACATAACTTACAGGTGCGCATTAGCACAAAATGACGTGTCTCTCGGTACAGTGTGTTACATAACTTGCAGGTGCGCATTAGCACAAAATGACGTGTCTCTCGGTACAGTGTGTTACATAACTTGCAGGTGCGCATTAGCACAAAATGACGTGTCTCTCGGTACAGCGTGTTACATAACTTACAGGTGCGCATTAGCACAAAATGACGTGTCTCTCGGTACAGTGTGTTACATAACTTGCAGGTGCGCATTAGCACAAAATGACGTGTCTCTCGGTACAGTGTGTTACATAACTTGCAGGTGCGCATTAGCACAAAATGACGTGTCTCTCGGTACAGTGTGTTACATAACTTGCAGGTGCGCATTAGCACAAAATGACGTGTCTCTCGGTACAGTGTGTTACATAACTTACAGGTGCGCATTAGCACAAAATGACGTGTCTCTCGGTACAGTGTGTTACATAACTTGCAGGTGCGCATTAGCACAAAATGACGTGTCTCTCGGTACAGTGTGTTACATAACTTGCAGGTGCGCATTAGCACAAAATGACGTGTCTCTCGGTACAGTGTGTTACATAACTTGCAGGTGCGCATTAACACAAAATGACGTGTCTCTCGGTACAGTGTGTTACATAACTTGCAGGTGCGCATTAGCACAAAATGACGTGTCTCTCGGTACAGTGTGTTACATAACTTGCAGGTGCGCATTAGCACAAAATGACGTGTCTCTCGGTACAGTGTGTTACATAACTTGCAGGTGCGCATTAGCACAAAATGACGTGTCTCTCGGTACAGTGTGTTACATAACTTACAGGTGCGCATTAGCACAAAATGACGTGTCTCTCGGTACAGTGTGTTACATAACTTGCAGGTGCGCATTAGCACAAAATGACGTGTCTCTCGGTACAGTGTGTTACATAACTTACAGGTGCGCATTAGCACAAAATGACTGTGTCTCTCGGTACAGTGTGTTACATAACTTGCAGGTGCGCATTAGCACAAAATGACGTGTCTCTCGGTACAGTGTGTTACATAACTTGCAGGTGCGCACCCTAACGTTTATACGCCTGTTTTTTAGGGGTAGCGGATGATTCCAAAATGCCGCACTATATACCTATTACTTTGTCTTCATGGTTGTTCAGCCCAGAAAGTTTCGTGGCAATTTTCGTCGGGAGGTCCGAATGCATTCCTTGTTAGCCATCTTTCCTTAACGCTACAGTTCATGCGATTTGACTTCTTTGAAGCACCGTTTGCTTTGAGTTACAGTATCACCCTAATCTCTGTGACGTGTTAGCCTAATTACAAGGAAGATGCTAATGAAGTCTTTTGGAACAGGTAAGTAGGAACATACTTAAGCTCGTATCTTATCTGCTGCTCTCAACACAATGTCTGATAGCGACATACCTTTCACCCACCTAAGCAGTTCATCAACCCATCCAGTTCATTCACTGATGTCCTTTCGTTCAAGTGCAGCATGGAGAAAAATACTTGGGTGGCATTGCTTTATTATTTCTTTATTACTATTGACATTTGCCTATAGTTGGAAACAACGGAAATTCATTTAAAGGACGGCCAACGGTGGAGTTAACAACACTCTTCTTCAGTCTCCAGTGATAGCCTCGCCTCATGGCCTAGTACAGTAACGCGGGTAGCTACGCGGTCAATGCTTTCCATTCTGTATCAATATTAATCCCTATTTAGCATTATCGCATTATTTTATTATCTAGGACATGGGCAGATGACCCTCAAACAACGATCACCTCCACCTATGTTGTATTGTTTCGCCGGTAAGAATTAGTGGTTCTGGATTTCGTTGAGAATAGGATCTTCATTCTAGGCGCGTTCAGTTTGGTTTTAAGTGGTTTTTGGCCACCAGTATCACAACCATTCCAACACTTTAATAATAATAATAATAATAATAATAATAATAATAATCAGCCACCCGAGTATTGGCGGGAAAACCATACCTTTTTCGAGTAGGAGGAAATGCCTGCTCTTAGCCGGAAGACATCATGAGGCCCTCCAAGGCTCACAACCTTGGTAGTATTTTGGTCAGTGTGAAATATCACTGACCCCAATCTACAGTTTTTCAACTGTTCAAAGCATGGAGAAAAATTCAGCAGAAGCTACTACCCCAGGTGGTAACCAATCCACCTTCACCTTGAGTGAAGCATGCAGGCCTTCGGATTCTGGGGAGCCTGCACAGACATGCGTGGAGGTATCGGAGACTCCAGGAAAGATCAGTCACAAACGCCGGAATTTCTTTGCTACTTTCAACGCAAACTCACTTCTTAAGATCGGCAAACTCAAACAGGTTACTGATGTCTTGTCCCGATATCAGATATTGATAGCTGCAATTCAGAAAACAAGATTCACGGATGAACAGTGCTTCGAGTCACAAGGTTATAGAATATTCAAAGGCAAGACCGGTAAACGTGTAGTAAAAACCATCCCACACTTAGGCACAGGATTTATTGTCAACAGGAAGATTTTGGATTCGATTGTAGACTTCACATCCCCTAACAGCCGAGTCTCTACTCTTTATTTACGGTGTACAAATAGAGTTTATACAATGGTGAACGTACATGCGCCAATCAATCAGGCGAATAAGAAGGACCCGGAAGGAACAGACGCATTCTGGGAGGAGCTAGAATATATCCTCTCAAAGGTACCTGACAAACATACCATCATTCTCCTAGGGGATTTCAATGCCCAGCTTGGCAAAGAACGAAAATATCAGAAGATTATTGGAAACTACCCAGCTCACAGGAGAACTAATCGTAATGGAGAGAGGCTTGTGGAGTTATGCAGAGCATTCAATCTGGTCCTAAAATCAACGGCGTTCAAACACCTACCCAGAAAACAGAAGACCTGGAGTTCTCCAAACTCCAACCTTGGTGAATTCCAAATTGATCATGTCGCCATTGCACGGAAAGCGCAACGAGAGATCCAGAACGTGAAGGTTCTGAGAAGTGGCAACTTAGACTCGGACCACTACCTTTCGCAAATCAAAGTTAGACTAATTCCAAGAAATAACAAGAAGATTACTCCAAGAAAAACTGATAAGTTTGACAGAGACAAGCTAATGAGCAACCAAGAATTCACCCACAAGTTGGAAACTTTAAATCCAGAGAATTGGGAACAATTACAAGAGGCTATAGTCAGAACTGCAAAGGAGACTGTCCCACTCACAAAATCAAGAAAGCATCCTTGGTGGGATCATGACTGTGATACAGCAGTTCAGCTAAGACAGGTAACGTGGCAGAAATGGAATTGCCACAAAAATGAAGAGAATAGGGTCAACTTCCTAAACGCGAGAAAATCTGCATCAAAAACCATCCGTGGCGTGAAACGTACGTTTAATAGGGAACAGTTGGTACAGATTGAGCAAGACTTCCAGAAAAATAACACACGTAACTTCTATAAAACCTTCAAGCACAGTCTGAACAAATACAACCCCCCAAGTCTACAGTTTAAAGATTCCAACGGGAAATTGGCTCACAATGATAAAGATAATTGTCAGATTCTAGCAAGTTATTTTGAAAACCTCCTCAACTGTGAGGCTGCAGTGACCCCTTTCGTTTATGAAATAAATCCATTCATCCACCCCGATTCGTCCCCACCTACAAAGGCTGAAATCACGAAGATAATCCAAGAGCTGAAGGACAACAAGACACCGGGTGAAGATTTGATAATTGCTGAACTGTGGAAACATGAAGGGGAAAAGGCAATCGACAAGCTTGTTGCAATTATTCAAGAGATCTGGGAGAGCGAAAAACTCCCAAGTGGATGGACCTCTGCCGTAATTCATCCACTACATAAGAAGGGGGAGAAAACCGATGTGAACAATTACCGTGGCATCTCTCTTCTGTCAATAACTTACAAGATCCTCTCAAAAGCTCTACAAAATAGGGCGGAACAACAAATCGATCCACAACTGGGGGAATACCAAGGGGGTTTCAGAAAGGGACGGTCATGTGCTGAGCAGATTATGAATCTGAAGTCCATCCTTTCATATCTGAAACTCAGGAACAGGGAATTCGTGGTGACCTTTGTTGATTTTAGAAAAGCGTACGACTCAATTGATCGAACCACCCTATTGCAAATCCTTGAAGAGTTTGGCTTAGATAACAAGTCACAATCAATTATCCAGCAAACCCTGACCAACACCACCTCCAAAGTGAAGTTCAGAGGAGAGATGCCCGATGCCTTTGAAATCAGGACAGGAGTGAGGCAAGGAGACTGACTCTCACCTCTACTCTTCAACTGTGTTTTAGAAAAGGTCATCCGAGAATGGCGGAAGGAAATGAAAAATTCAAGGGTAGAAAATGGGGTAAGGCTAGGGTACAAGTATATGAATCTTACAATCGACTGTCTAGCCTTTGCAGATCTAGTGATCTTTTCAGATTCCATTGATACGGCAGAAGAACAACTTAACCAACTGAAAAATCAAGTACTGAAGGCTGGGCTTCAAATCTCCTTTGAGAAGACACAATTCATGACAAACATAAAATCAGCGCCCAGGGAACTGGAGGTCGGACTAGGATAAGTTCAGAAGGCAGAAAAGTTTAAATACCTCGGTGAATGGATAGAGCCTAACCTATCAGAGAAAGAAGCCTTCGTGTCACGCATTAATAAAATGGAAATGGCATACAACCTGACTAAAGACATCTACAATAAGAGATCGATATCCTTAAACGCCAAAATTAGACATTACTGCACTGTTATTCGACCAGAGGCTCTGTATGCGGCAGAGACTCGAACAATGAACAAGAAAGGTCTAATGGAAAAACTAGAGGCGAAAGAAAGGAAGATTTTGAGGAAAATCCTGGGTCCTATCAAAGAAAACAGCGAGTACAGAAGGCGTCACAACCTCGAATTATACAAGCACGAGGAGAAGATCAGTGACACGATTCGAAAAAGAAGGATTGCCTTTTATAGCCACGTGACACGAATGAGCCCAGGCAGGATATCAAAGCGGATATTGACGTACTTTCAGGATAAGAAAACCAAAGGGGCATGGTTCACGGAAGTTGAGAAAGATCTACGTGAAATGGAAATTTCCCCTGAAGATATCCAGGAGCGTGTTCCACTTCAGGAAAAACTACGTACGCACAAAGGTTTCCAGGAAAAGCCGAAGCTGAAGACAGGAAACAACACAAAGAACAACACCGGAGACGAATGCGGGAACACTGGGCGGTAGTTAAAGCTCGGAAGAAGAGACAGTTGAACTGACGTGGTCCCTAGTTGGCCGAATCGAAGAAAGAATAATAATAATAATAATAATAATAATATCACTGGCCCCCCTATTTACAGATTTTCAACTGTGAAAAGCATGGAGGAAACGTCTGCTGAAGCAACTACCCCAAGTGGTAACCAATCCACCGTCGTCTTGCACGACGCATGCAGGCCTTCGGACTCTGGGGAGCCTGCAACGACATGCTTGGAGGTATCCGAGACTCCTACAAACAAGGTGCCTGAAACGACATGCTTGGAGGTATCGGAGACTCCTACAAACAAGATCAGACACAAACGTCGCTACTTCTTCGCTACAATCAACGTGACCTCCCTTATGAAGGTCGGTAAATTGAAACAACTGATTGAATCCTATAGCATTATCAAATCCTGATCGCAGCAATTCAGGAAACAAGGTTTGCTGATGCAGAGACTTTTGACTCCCAAGGGTATAGAATCTTCAAAGGTAAAGTAGGAAAACGTGTAGTAAAATCCATTCCCCACCTAGGTAGAGGATTTGTGGTCGGTATGAAGATTTTAGAGTCCATCACCAACTTTACGTCCCCCAACAGACGAGTCTCGATCCTTTCCTTTCGAAGCACAAATAAAATCTACACCATGGTGAACGTCCATGCCCCAATTAATCAAGCTAACAGAGTTGATCCACAAGGGACGGAAATCTTCTGGGAAGAGCTTTAAGATATTCTATCCAAGATTCCCAAGGAACACATCATCGTCCTTCTCGGGGACTTCAATGCTCAGCTCGGTAAGGAAAAGAAATTCAAGAATATTATCGGAGAATACCCGGCCCACAGAAGAACAAAACGCAATTGAGAAAGGTTAGTGGAGTTGTGCGAGGCGTTCAACCTAGTGATGAAGTCAACCGCTTTCAAACGACTTCCTGCAAAACAGAAAACATGGATATCCCCAAATCCCCATCTCAGAGAATTCCAAATTGACCACGTCGCTATTTCTCGTAAATCTCATTGAGACATCCAGAATGTAAAAGTTTTAAGAAGCGCGAATCTTGACTCTGATCACTATCTTTCAAAGAAAAATTAAAACGTCTTCCAAGATCCACCAAGAGTTTTCAGTAAAGAAAGATCATCAGGTTTGATGTGGAAAAAATTGAGAACACAAAGCGGATTCAGTCAGAAACTTGAAGCACTTGAGCCACAGAATGGGAACAATTCAAAGAAGCAATACTTGAAACGGGAAGCCTCCGTGGCTTAGGCGGCAGCACGCCGGCCTCTCACCGCTGGGTCCGTGGTTCAAATCCCGGTCACTCCATGTGAGATCTGTGCTGGACAAAACGGAGGCAGACAGGTTTTTCTCCGGGTACTCCGGTTTTCCCTGTCAATTTCATTCCAGCAACACTCTCCACTATCATTTCATTTCATCTGTCATTCATTTCATCATTGCCCCAGAGGAGTGCGTCAGGCCTCGGCAGCCGGCACAGTTCATATCCTCGCTGCTAGATGGGGACTTCATTCATTCCATTCCTGACCCGGTCGGAGGCTGGAAGCAGGCTGTGGATTTTCATTTTCAATACTTGAAACGGCACAGGAAACCATCCCACTGAAAAAAGTCTAGGAGGCATCCTTGGTGGACTAATGAATGTGACGATGCCATTCACCAAAGGTGACTTGCCTGGCTGCGATGGAACAAACAGAAGAATGAAGAAAACAGAGAGAGCTTCCTGGTCGTGAGAAAGCAGACTGATAAAACCATACGCGGAATAAAACGAGCATTCCACAAAAATCAGTTGGCACAGATAAACCAAGATTTCAAAAAAGAACAACACCCGTGATTTCTATAAAACATTCAAGCAAAATCTCAGTAAATACACACCACCCAGTCTTCATTTTAGGAATCCCGATGGGAGAGTTGCTTACGATGACAAAGACAACTGTCAGATCCTGGCGAAATACTTTGAGTTCCTTCTCAATTGTGAGGCTCCGACATCGAAATTTTCCTTTCACAAAAATATGCTCGTCAATCCAGACTCAAGTCCACCAACTAGGGAAGAAATCAAGCAGATCATTCACTCACTTAAGAACAATAAAGCACCAGGTGAGGATTCAATAGTTGCCGAACCCTGGAAATACGCAGGTGAAAAACCAGTCGACAAGCTAACGGATATCATCCGGGAGATTTGGGAAACAGAGAAACTGCCCAGTGATTGGATATCGGCCCTGATTCACCCCCTGCACAAGAAAGGTGATAAAGCGGGCGGAAACCACTATCATGGCATATCACTCCTCTCGATAACATACAAGATTCTCGCGAAAGCGCTTCAAACGAGAGCGGAAGCACATCTCGATCAACAACTGGGCGAATACCAAGGTGGATTTCGAAAGGGGTGCTCTTGTGTTGAGCAAATCATGAATCTAAAATCAATTCCATCGTACATGAATCTGAGAAGTAAGAAATTTGTTGTGACCTTTGTTGTTTTCAAGAAGGCTTACGACTCGCTGGATTGAAGTACCTTGATCCAGGTTTTAAGAGAATTTGGTTTAGATAAGACAAGAGCAATCTTTCACCAATCCCAGTTGGATACAACTTCCGAAGTGAAATTCAGGGGAGAGATTACTGAATCCTTCGCAATACGAACAGGGGTGAGACAGGGAGATGGGCTCTCGCCTCTGTTATTCAACTGTGTTCTTGAGAAAGTTATTCGAGAATGGCGTAAAGAATTGTGTAAGGATGGTGTAGAGAATGGGGTCAGACTAGGTTGTAAGAACAAAAACCTGACAATCGACTGTTTAGCTTTCGCAAATGATGTTGCAATTTGCTCTAATTCTCTTGACACGGCCACACAACAAATCAATCAATTACAGGTGCAAGCAGCAAAGGCAGATCTTCAGATTTCGTTTCAGAAAACGCAGTTTACAACGAACATCAAGTCAGAACCCAGAAAACGTATGGTGAATGGAGGACAAATAACACAGGTAGAGAAATTCAAATACCTGGGTGAATGGATCGAGCCCAACATTCGTGAAAAGGAAGCCTTCGTGGCACGGATTAACAAAATGGAAATGGCTTACCATTTAACCAAAGACATTTACAAAACACGATCTATGTCCTTCAAGGCCAAACTGAGGCACTACGTTACCGTTATTCGTCCGGAGGCGTTATATGCATCAGAGTGCCTGGCGATGAATAAGAAAGGCCTGGCAGAACAACTCGAATTCAAAGAGAGGAAGATTCTGAGAAAGATCTTGGGCCCGGTCAAGGAACGAAGAGAGTATAGAAGACGACACAACGATGAACTTTATCTACATGTGGAGAAAATAACGGACACTATTCGCAAAAGAAGACTCTCCTTTTATGGCCATCACAAATGAACTCCGGAAGATTGTCCAATCGAATCTGTGCCTACTTTGTGGGAAAGAAAACCAAAAGGATCTGGTTTACAGAGGTGGAAAAAGACCTACAAGAACTGGGGGATATCACAAGAGGACATCTTGGAACGTGACTCTTTGAAGAAGAAACTTAGGGAGATACAGAGTTTTCAGCCAAACCCTGTATTGAAAACCGGCAAGAAGTGGACCGAAGAACGAAAGGAAGCTCACCGAAGAAGAATGCGCGAATACTGGGCCAATGTGAGAGAACGAGGGAAAAGGCAGTTGAAATAACGTGGTCCATAGACGACAGACACTGTTATAAAATAATAATAATAATAATAATAATAATAATAATAATAATAAAACGATACGAGCCTTACAGTAGTCGCATATGATGTGTAACATCTGACATGTTATCCTACTCGTATACTACACAGCTTGGACATTCTTAAAATGTTGATTTACACTCCATTTTCATACTGGTACTATGATGAATGTATAGATTGAATTGGAGATATGCTACTGTCACATTTGTGGCGCAGCGGTCAAGCTGTTAGTCTCTCACCAAGGTAGACCGGGTTTGATTCCCGGTCAATACATGTGAGATTTTCGAATTGAAATGCCATGTCCTGTGGTTCGCATTCCACGTAAAAGGGAGGTACCGTGGATCATGATCGTGAGATTATCAGACACGCAAAACTACAAGCTTCCTTCCTTTGACATTAATAATTCATAATAACAAAGTGACACACAAAGTCGACAGTACTCTCAAATACTGTGAGCACATTCCTCAGTAACTATAACATTCATTATTCTCAAGGCTCTCATACAGTTCGTAGTAAACAATCAAAACATGGCTTCCTACAATCATGAAATGACCTAGTCTCACATATGATGAAAATACAGCTTTTATTCCACTCATATAACAACATTCTGTTATGCATTTAATATTTGACTACTCACCCACAGCTTGACAATAATGCCGCTTACTTGAATGTCTTTTGTCGTCTTTGTCCTACCCCATGTGATATTCAACCTTGAACGTGAAGCTTCATAAACTGCTCAATGACAAATGAAAGTCGGTGAAACATTTGCCACTGTGCTCATCAACCCAGTGCCAGCTAAATGCACTGCCTACTGTATTGCCATAACATTCTCGCGCTACAGAGCACACACTGCCTTGTTTCAAATACACACATTTTCAATTGTACATCCAGCTGGCAGTCTGATCCACTTCCACCAGATTCACTTCTGTCCCATGTTTCTGGCGGTGCGTCTTCACTTCCGTCCGATCCACTTCCGTTCGATCCACTTCCGTCCCCAATTTCCAAAATCACTCCCACAAAACTATCCAGCAACCGAGCGGAAAGATGTTACACATCTCTTCTTCTTCTTTTCGTTTGGGCCTACTGAGGACCACGGGGCTCGTTTTGACTTCTTGTAAGGAATTTGTGTTTCTTCTTAGCCCAGGCAGCTTTCATCATCTGGCTGTGTGTCTGCTTTCTTTCCTGTGTCCACTTCGGTCTGGTAGTCCCTGTACTCTTCCTGCTAGTGACAGACACTGGAAAGACACCATGTTGAATCATCTGTCGGAATTGTGATCGATCCTGTATGTTTTTTGATGAAATTCCAAGTTGCTGTAGGTCTGACACATCTCTATATACATAAAAATGAAAGTTTGTCTGTTTTTTATGAATTTCCACGGAAATTTGCGATATTTGCGCGTTTCAGACTGTTTTATTATGGATGCGCGCAAAAATATTTTTTGTCTGTCTGTCTGTCTGTCTGTCTGTCTGTGTCCTTATAACTCGAGAACGGCTGGGTGGATTAACGTAAAATTTGATACAGATCCATCAGAGGCACGACACTAATCATTGATGTAACTCTTCTCCGTACCTCTCATAACAGGGGGCCTACCCACTTAAAATACATGCTGAAATAAGCGTAGAATCTCTCTATATATATAAAATTGAAAGTTTGTCTGTTTTTTCTGAATTTCCACGGAAATTTGCGATATTTGCGCGTTTCAGACTGTTTTATGATGGATGCGCGCAAAAATAAGATTTCTGTCTGTCTGTCTGTCTGTTTTTCTGTGGACACTTTTTTGTGTCCTTATAACTCGAGAACGGCTGAGTGGATCAACGTAAAATTTGATACAGATATCCTTTAGAGGCACGACACTAATCATTAATGTAACTGTTCTCCGTACCTCTCATAAAAGGGGCCCTACCCCCTTAAAGTACATGCTGAAATAGGCGTAGAAGGGTGAAACAAAGCTCATTTTCAGCCCCTCAATGTGAGAAACGAAACTCGAAACCACATTTTAAGGCCCTAAAACAAACAGTTTTTGAGATATTCCCAGAAAACTAATTTCACTTAATAAATTAATGAAAGAATGCATGCCGGTAACCATGGCAACTGAATCTCAGAGGTCCATGTATTTCTGTAAGACGCAATGCAATTCCATTTATTATTTTACTGTGAAGGTTTTCAAACGACAATAAGGTTATAGCGGATCCAAATTAAGCTGAAATATTCATTAAGAAGTCAAGGGGTACTCTAGAATTTTTAACGCGATTTACACGTGCGGGTATAGTACGGAAGGTCTATTATATCCCTATTCCTATATTGTTATATTATTATTATTATTACTATTATTTTAATTATTATCATTATTATGGCGTACAATGACTCATTTTCAAACCCTTGGTGTCAGATACAAAACTCGGGGCCCCTCAAGAGACGTAAAGGGTCCCCGAAAACTATATTTTAAGGCTCTAAACCCAACAGTTTCTTAGATATTCCCAGAAAACTTATTTCATTTAATAATCTAAAGAAGGACTGCAAGCCACTAACCATGACAAAAGTATCTCAAGAGGTGGCATCCAACTTTCCATCTATTTCTGGAGTAAGTAATGCCACTCCATTTATTACATTTCTGTGAAAGGTTGCAAATGGCTATAAGGTTATCACGGAACCAACTGAAACTGTAAAATTCATCAATGCACTTAAGGGGTTCAAGGGGTACCCTAGATTTTTTTCCACACGACTTACAGGTGCGATATGTCGTACAGAAAGTCTATTATATCTCATAACAGCAACATTATTTTCAAAAATTCCTGATTTGAAATAGTAGACTGTTTTTTGCTGATTTTAGGAATTTGGGCCATTGGAGGCTAAAGAAAACTGAATTTTCATGCACCACAAGCCTTTATAATTTATAAAAGGGGTCTTCCTGTGGTTGGACACTTGACACAACGGTTAGGGTCAGTTCGTATGTGACGTGTATTGAGATTCGTCTACGAGGTTTTCAATTTTATTTTCACGCCAGGAAGAACACGTTAGGTAAATTTAGTTTGAGAGGACATTTTAGCTAATCTTTTTTCTTTGCCAACAAACAGGTTCCAAGCCCCTAATCATTGCAACAGTAGATCAATTGGTAACATCTGGTTATTAATACCGAAGACCGTTCGAAGAATGGGTACTTCTGCTAGTCAATAATAATAATAATAATGAAGGGTGGCAAGACAGATCCGATTAATAACCGGGACATTTCACTCCTTCCAATTGTCTACACGATACCAGATAGGATCAACAGACAGGACACATGATGGGTGAATATCAGGTGCGCTTTCGATCGTGCGCAGATCAAATCTGGAACCTCAAGATGGTACTCCTACTTCGTCAGTAGAATCGCGCGGTAGTCACCACCGTAGATTTAAAACAAGTAGGCTAGTTCTGTGAAGAACTAAATAGCCTATTTTAATATATCCTACTTATGTTAATTGCCTCTATTAACATACAAAATTTCAGTTTGATTGCTGTAACAGATTCCTAGATATTGAGAACCATCTAAATATTTCGGATGGTCCCAAAGTTGGATTTTTATATTATGTAGGCCATAGAGTTATGTAGTCTACTATTAGTTGAAGATTATTGCGTAGGTTTATTCAATCGCATGATTAGGACTCAAGAAATGAAAACTATATTTTAAAATTTCACACAGCCACCATCTTGAAGTTATGAAATCAATTGAAATAAATTACATGTCAGAGGATTAAAATTTGTGTAAGCATTTGCAGTACCATGTTTCACTGCGATCGGATGGTTAAATCGCGAGAAAAGTCTATTTATATGTTTTAACTTCGCCTGGTCGCCACGTTCGTTTTGTACTGAACAGTTTTTTGAAAGTCACATAGGTCAACTTCTAGTAGTGCCTTTCATCACCGTACACAATTTCAGGGTGATATCAGTAATCGTTGCGGCGATATAGAATGCCGTTTAAATATTTCGCACAGCTGCCATGTTGGATTGGTAAGACGTGGTACAATTTGAAGGGCACGGTCGTGGTCGGACGAAATAGTACTATGTCCTTACAGAGTTTCAGTGAAATCGCTCCAGCCGTTTATATTTTATTAGGAGACACACACACACACACACACACACACGGACGAAAGGTGATCTCATAAGCCTATTTTTTCATAAATTAAAATAGGCAATCAAAACATACGATTTGAATGACCACACCAGCTGTTTAATATATTTTGTGAATACGGTCGCGAGTTTATGTTGGATCTCGAGGAAAATAAATTTAGTGAAATTACTCAGTCAATGTCATTATTGAGTGGGTTGACACACTTCTCACTCTCCGTACACTTTTAAGTTCACAGTTGGCATGGGAAAAACGGGGATTCATTTTTAATTTATTTGGTGATATTTCGTAAATACTCTTTCAGAGGGTGTGATTACGTGAAAATAAATCTATCTATCTATCTATCTATCTATCTATCGTATGGCTTTTAGTGCCGGGAGTGTCCGAGGACACGTTAGGCTCGCCTGAGTCTGTAGCTGCTTCCAGCGGACACCCTAAAGGGTGAGCTACAAGTTCCGAAGCCGCTGTGAAAATAAATAATTTCGCGTCATTTCGTGATTTTAATTTCAGATATTATCAAGATAGACAGCTGTCTTGGTTTGGCCACATAAGAAGAATAGGGTAGGAAGGGAAAGCCCGACTGTACTTGGAGGCAAGAACTCGGGGCAGGCCACCCATTAAGACACCCGGTACAACATGGGAGAAGACTGTCTCAGATTGCCGCCAGTCGAGGGAAGACTATGCAATAGCTGGATGGTCTTACCGAGGACGGAAAGAATTTTAAAAGATAGATCCGAGGACATACCCCAACGTCAGGGCAGTACCAAAATGGGGAAGAAGAGGAATTTGAGATATTCGAATTTGGTGTCCTGTGATGCAAATGAAAGGCTTTTTTTGAATTTCGGCCCAAGCCCCCAGGCACATATCCAGGATTTTATATCTTGAGGGGGATGCATCCATAAATCATAACAGAATCTCGACTTGAGGTATTTTTAAATTTCATGATAAAGTCTTTATTATAATATGTTGTTGATTAATTTAGGGGCTAGGTGGTCATGTATCCCAGTGTACTTGGGTGTGTATGGAATGTATCTGACAACCGGTGTTATTGTCTAATACAGGTTGAGAATTAGCTGCCGTGTTCTAAGTTAGGAACAATCCCGGCAATAGCCTGGAATAGTAATGGGAAACCACGGAAATCGACTTCCAGGATAGTGGGGGTGGGATTCGAAACCACATTTTATATTACGAGGCTGAGTGTACCCCGTTCCAGCCCTCAGGCCAGAAATCAATTTCTTGGCAGAGCCGGAAATCGAATCCGGACAGCCAAGAATGCTAGCCGCTGCACCGGGAGGTGACTAATACTTTTTAGAGCATAGCAGTTAACCTTTTGAACTCCATTTACCTTAGCATATGATTCCTGCTGCACTCCTTATTAATTTCTGCACTATGAACAGCAGTAGGAAGTGAAAACTGCAAAACAATCTAACACAAAATATAATTATCTTATATGAAATATATTTCCAAGTCAGTTATTGGCTCATCGTCGTCCCTATCACTGCCCACTAACTGTTCTAAGATATCCAGTTCTGTGAGTGAAGATGATGGAGACGCCATATATACATTCAATCTATATAATCGGTAAAACAATCAAACATTAGAGAATAATGAAGGTTAAATATTTATTACAATTCTCGCAAACTATAGTAAATAGGGAAAGGTGCTCTCTTGGAGACCAGTAGATGGCTCCACAATACTGGAATACAGCACAGAAGTCATACGAGCGCTGTAAGTGGAAGCTATCGTCATGTCTTGTAGGACTTGACATCGGAGCGGAAGTCAAATATTTTAATGTCGAACCCCACTCGACATAGGAGTGCATAAGGTTCAAATGAAAGTTATCGCTACATAATAGCCTATGAAAAGAACATTTTATCATTTTAAATGATTATGTCGACTTCACTTGGGTCTGGCGTTACGTTACGGTGACGTGACGAAATGTACCGAGAATGCACTGAGGTGTGTGACGTCAGTACTGTTTGAGCTTCCTCCTTTTCCCGCACGCTCCGGTGAGCGTGACGTCATCCAGCCAGCTACCTCATTTCACCTTTGTTTGGGCTTTTTTTTTTTACACACTGAAGAAAATGGAAATTGCAACACCCAGAAGGAGTGGTGCTACATTGCTGCAATTGAACATGCAGGACGAGTGTTCGGTTGTGATTCGATGATTCCATTTTCAGGTACCTCTGACCGCAAGTTTGGACAACAATCAATACAGGATGTGCCCACCACGAGCTGCAAAACATTGATGAATTCCGCGAGGCATTGAGTCAATAAGGCCCTGAATCGCTTCCTGAGAAATTTTTGGCCCATGCTTGCTGCACTGCACGGGTCAGTTGTTCCAGAGATGTGGGTGGCTGAGGATGGTTGGCCAGTTGTCGACCCATCATGTCCCACACATGCTCAATAGGACTGAGGTCCGGGGATCTGGCGGGCCATTCTAAGGTTGTGATGTCGTGGAGAGCTTCTCTGGAGATGCGTGCAGTGTGAACCCGGGCATTGTCCTGCTGAAACATCCCATTAGCAATGTTCGCCATCATAGGGACAACCACTGGATTGAGTACCCTATCAACGTACTGTCGAGCAGTCTTAGTGCCCTCAACAAGCACTAATTGTGATTTCACATTAAAGCCAATAGCTCCCCAGACCATAATGCTTGGTGTTGGCCGTGTGTGCCTCTCGACAATAAGGTCTGGACGGCCCCTCTCCCCGGTACGTCGGCGCACACGATTCCGGCGATCACTGGGGGCAAGACAGAAGCACGACTCATCACAAAAGACGACCCTATGCCATTCGTCGACCCACGTCGATCGTTCTCGACACCAGGCCAGCCTTACACGTCGCTGTTGTGGGGTCAATGGAACACCTTCTGCAGGGACACGGGATCGTAAGCCAGCTGCACGCAGGCGATTACCAACTGTATGTTGTGTAACGTGGGTTGCCACAGCTGCTCGAATTTGCGCTGCTGTTGATGATGATGATGATAATGATAATTGTTGTTATAAGGGGCCTAACATCTAGGTTATCGGCCCCTAATGGTCTGATGGCAAAAATGTCAATGAAGTGGAAACCAGAACGAAAATTAAGTGAGAAGGGTAATACTTACAAAACGGAACTCAGACGGAAACGACGCACAAAATTGAGAGCGGTGATACTTACAAAAGGGAAGTTAGAACGAAAAAACTCACAAAAGGAATAGATTGAAAAATACGCAAAAAATATAGTTGAAGTTCAAAATACAAAATGCAATGTACAGTCGAAATACTTACAAAATGCAAGTGAAATTCAAAATACTTACAAAATGCAAATGAGATTGAAAATACGCACACATTACAAGTGAGGTTCAAAATACTTACAAAATGCAATTGAAATTGAAAATACAAAATGCAATTCAGATTGAAAAACTCGCATTTCAGATCCAAAATACTCACAAAGTGCAATTGATATTCAAAATACTGACAAAATGCAATCGAAATTGAAAATGTTTACAAAATGTATCGTAGATTCAAATTACTAAATTGGATGGACAATACTTACAAAATGCGATTTAGATTGAAAATACTTACAAAATGTAATTTAGATTCAAATTACCCACAAAATGCAATTGAGAATCAAAATACTTGCAAAATGCTCACCCTACAAAATGCAATTTATGTTTAAAGCACTCACAAAATGCAATTTAGATCGAAAAAACTTACAAAATGCAACGGAGATTGAAAACACCTACAAAAAAATTAGATACACGGGGAGCCAATTAACAGAAACAGTGCGGGAATCTTAAAGAGAAAGGGAAATATAATGAAAAGAAAACAAGAGGTCTGACCCCTCGAAGGAGGGATCAGGAAAGATGAGACAAGGGCCAATTAAGGCGGGAAAGGAAAAGTCTCCCTAGACCTCAGATACCCTAATACCGTCGGGGTCGGAAGAGAACAAGAGTTGACCAAGTGAGGTCGACAGGAAAGAAGACAGAGAGGAGCCCGGCACAAGTAGGTGGAAGCAATGCCGGACTCGGCTGGGGTCCCGTGGTCGCCAACCCACGTCCCACTAGATGTGAGCCCCTGGGGGGTGCGCTGCTGTTGCATGGGGTTCCATCCGGGTCATCCGAATGATGCGGTGATCCTCTCTCACAGTTGTCTGTCGCGCCGGGCCTGTGCCAGGTCTACGAGTGTGGGTACCTTCATTTGACCACTGCTGCCATACACGTTGTACCGTAGATGCCTGTCGGCCAACAGGTGCAACGAGAGTCCTTAGCGATAATCCAGCCTCACACAGCCCAATTATGCGAACCCTCTCAAACGGCGACAGTTGTTGATAGCGTGCTCTTCTCTGTCGTCGAGGCATGTTTGACGGGGAACACTTTACTGCACAGACTGCAAGTCAACTACGCTACACCAGAGTCCGTACACTGGAGTTGATTCCTCCGCGATCAATCACGTGGGGAGACCTGTAGCAACAATCCAATGGGTCTGAAACTTTGATCGTTTACATATCTAGATGGCATCGTTCCATATCTTGAAAATCAACACAAACGACCAATGCCTTCTTTCTTTCTTCCGAATTTGTCCGCCTGTGGACCGCATGGAACCTAAGGCTTTCTGGTTAATCTCCTCTTCTTTTTCCAACCTCTTCATTCGTTCACTTCTGATCTTTCGCTCCTCCTCGGATATTACCAGTTTGGCTCTAATTTTAGGTGTTTTCTCCTCGAACAACTTGATGTTGTCAATTCGGTTTCTAAACTCTTTTCTGTTGTGGATCACATCCACTGTGAGTCCACTTTCCTTGGCGTCTCTTTTAACCTCTTCTACCCACTTAGTTGTAGCCTTCAGCTCTGTAATATACTTGAATATCCTCTTAGTCAGTTGGTTCTCGTCCATTCTCACCAAATGTCCGTAGAATTTCAACCTTCGCTTCCGCATTGTGACTAATTTTTTCAGTGTGTTTATAGAGGTCATCATTCTTTCTGTTCTTCCATGTCCCATCAGCAGTTTTCTGTGGTCCTAAAATTTTCCGCAAAATTTTCCTCTCCTTTTGTTCCAGTTCCTGAAGATCCCCTTTTTTTTTTAAATTCAGAGTCAAGCACTCCGAGGCGTCCAGACCCTCTGGCTTTACTACTGTGCTATAGTGTGAGTTTTGCCTTGTAGGATATTGCTCGTTTGTTGTAACTATTCTGGGTTAACCTATAAGCCAAATCCCAATTTTCTAGCTCTTGCCTTATTTGCTTCTTTATCCAGCCCATTGGGTTCTATCCATTCACCTAGATATCTCAGTTCTTTTGACAGTCCCATGTTTCACTTTTATGTGTCTCTCTCCAAGGTGTCTGTATTCCATGTATTTTGTCTTTTCATAGGAGACTTTGAGACCCGTTTTCTCAGCGATTTCGTGCAGAGTATCCAGCATTTCTTGGGCATCATCTCGGCTTTGGGCTAAGAGAGCAAGTTCATCAGCAAAAGCCAAACATTTAATTTCCAGGTTCTGTCCTTTCCTTCCGCGATGTATCCCCCTTACTCCTTTCATGTTCAAAGCTTCCACCCAGGTTCTCATGATTTTCTCCAGAACAATGTTGAAGAGGATAGGTGATAAGCCATCTCCTTGTCTGACCCCTGTTAGATAGATTTCATTAGAAAGCTAACTTTTGCAATGGGTATCGTGTTTCGACTTCCGGAAAATTTCGACATATCTTCGCGTTTCACATCCCCCAGACCCCAAAACCACCGACAGTTCAAAAGTTTATATATAATTTATGTATGTATATATATATATATATTGTGGTGTTTGAAGCCATATTTTCAGTGTTGCCTTAGTAAACAAGAGTTTAGTGCTTTTCAGTCGGTCAACACGAATGTACCCAAAAGAGATGGGTTATGCCCTAATCCTGAAATAAATTACATGAGATTAATAAAACACTAGGATGACCAGTTTCGATCGTCAAGCGATCATCATCAGATCCAATACACTTAGGCTATAAAATCTATGTTTGAAATACAGGTGAAAATATTTACAATATGTACAATTATTTAGTTGCAGTATTGGTACTGCAACTGTCAGTGTATGCTAAATGTAGTATATATGTTAGGTGAAATGCTAAATGGTGATGGCTATCCGGAGATTGTACTTTAGAGAGATTATATGGTTGTAAACTATGGTTAAACTATACAATTTTAGGCTAACTACTTATCTGATTGTCTTCCGTACTACAGCTATTCGCAGTTTCCGTGCTCACTTGAACTCGCTGTGCGGCCGACTGCGGTGGTTATCTTAACGACTGGTTTTTCCCTGCCTTCCCCCCCTGTCCCTACGTGCTGTGGGGAGTGATCGCGATGTGTTTATGTGAGGTGTTGCCAACCTAGATAAGATGTATGTTATTGAATGAGGTGGATCTACAACTATTAAAGACCGTGGATTAGTCCTCGCCACGCGTGGAGCATAACCCATTCGAACTAAGCGTTGACGGTCTTATGAGGACGTCCCGGCACCTTTAATACTGCCTCTAATATGGGCCTTGGTTTATTGCAGAAGAAAAAGTACATCGTACACCTGATCCAGATAACATTTACCTATTAAAAACCCCCTAATTTCCCCCCTTTTTTTTTATCTAGCTTGGCTGTGTCGCTAAATTGAGTTTTGTTTCCGACAGGGTGTGTTTTTTAGTAGCGTGAAGAGGGGTGAGCTCTCCATGAACGTGTGTTCATTTAGATTGTTGGGATTGTTTCGTTTGGCTAGGTGTATCTCGATTGCTTCCTTTATGTCAAGAGCTCTGCCTTTCGATTCGTGATGGATTATTTTAAGGTCCGACTCTATGTTGGTAAAGCTATGCCCTGCGTCACACATATGTTCGCACACGGCTGAATGTGTTCCGTATCTTATCGCATTTCTATGTTCATTATAACGTGTGTCTACTCGCCTTCCACTCTGCCCGATGTAATTAGCTTGACAATCGGTGTCTTGGCACGTTATAGAATATACCCCTGACCTTGAATACGGGTCACGTTTATTTAGATTACTATTTAGGAGGTGCCTAGCGGTTGTGTTTTTCGTTGTGAAAGCTATCTTTATGCCTTGCTTTTTGAATAGGTTAGTGATTTTATATGTATTCGCATTCACATAGTTGAAACGCGCAAATTTTTTCTCATTACTGTCCGGTTTGGGAATCGTTTTATCTTTATTTTTATGTTTGGCTATAATTTGATTTATTTTGCTTGGCGAGAAGTTGTTTTCCCTTGCTATTTGCATAATAGTTCTTATTTCCTTATTATAGTTGTCTTTTGACATGGGTATGTTTAAAGCCCTGTGCACCATTGAATTGAAACCCGCTAGTTTGTGCGTACTGGGGTGATTAGACTGATTGTCGATTGCATGCGAGGTTTGTGTTGCTTTCCGGAATATGGAATATGAAAGGTCGTTGTCTTTACGTTCAATAGTTATATCGAGATAATTTATTTTCCGGTCTATTTCGGATTCCTTAGTGAATTTGATAGAATGGTGAAGGCTATTAATGGATTGGAGAATTGTTTCTTCGCTAGTTAGTTCAGTATCGTAGATGCAAATTACATCATCTACGTATCTTTTCCATATTACTATTCCCTTTGTTGAAGTCTTTTCTAAGAACGCATTTTCTAGTGCATTGATGAAGATGTCAGCGATTAACCCACTTAGTGGCGATCCCATTGCTAGGCCTTCTCTCTGTGTGTATATTTTATTGTCGAATTGAAACACGTTTTGGGTGAGAACGACCCTCAGTAATCTCACAATCTCTTCAATTTCTTTTGCCGAATTGTTGGATTTTAAGTTGTTTTCGATAGTGTTGATTGCTTCAATAATCGGAATATTGGTGTACATGTTAGTTACGTCGAAGGATACTAGCCTGAAGCTAGGTTTCATTTGTAGGGTGTTCAATGCTATTACTAGTTCTGTTGTGTTCTTTACAGAGTTGTTTTTGTCGTTGGAACGACGGCATTTTAAGATTTTTAGTAACTCTTTGCTGATTTTGTAATTAGGGGCATTCCTACAATTGACTATTGGTCTCATTGGGCATTCCTTTTTGTGTATTTTTGGTTGTCCCCTCAATGACGGTATTTTCGGGTTCATGTTTATTAGTTTTGATTTTTCGGCTTTGGTCAGTATGTATTCTGTTTCTTTTAGCGCACTTTTTATTTGTTTTTGGAATTTGTTGGTGGGGTCTTTTGTTAATTCCTTGATTTCGTTGTTGTTTAGGAATTCGACTGTTTTTTCAATGTATTCTGTTTTGTTCAAAATTACTGTAGTGTTTCCCTTATCTGCTTTTGTGATGATTAAGTCATGTTCTTTTATTTTTTGTTTCAACGACTTTATTTCTTTGATTTGTTTGTTGTTTTGAATGTTATTGCTATCGCCCTCTCGTTTGAGGATTTTCGTGTTGACCGACTGAAAAGCACTAAACTCTTGTATATATATATATATATATATATATTTATTGTGACCGTTTAGTCGAGTCAACAACCACGATGACTTTCCTAACGTCCCATAAGTTGAATAAAATTACCGTGAGGATCAGGTGACCTTCCATAAAGGCTAAAGCGGCACGAGAGTCCGTAGTCCACAGGGATCGTGGTACATGGTGACGATGGTCATAGACCGCCTAAGGAAAGGTTCACCTTAAAACTAGACTGAGAAAATAAACATCCAGGCTTATGTAAAACACCGTGAAAATTTATTAAAATTCACAAGCCCCTAGCCTAGTTCGGAGGGTTACAATCGGCTAGTCCGCAAACTAATAAATAAACAAAAATAAAGAGCAGGTCCCTACCTGAGAAGTCACGGAAAACCCTCGCGAAAGATCTAACTCACAATAATAAAGCAACAACAGCAACGCTAGGAATATGGTACGACGCAAGTCCCTAGTTCAAGTTACAAGATTAAGCTAATATCAGAATTTACATTTAACAGGGTAGCAAAACAAATCTAAGTTAGAATGGTACCATTTCGACATTTACATTTAACGTTAATTCATCTAGCTAAGTCCTATCAATTAACAAAATTTACGGTGATGACGTCCGTAAAAGAAAAAAATTACATCCAAAAGCTAAGTGTACAGCCATGAAAAACAAACAATTTAATTATGCTTAATAACTATGTGCTAACAGCACACAACAAGGTAACATGTAGGATTTATACACTTGACATCATAAATAAATAATGAAATAAACACAGTAGTTTTATTAAAAATTCCTGCCTGCACCTTGGTTTACTCTTTGTAAACCATAGTCATCTAATGTGTATAATTATGGTGACGAATGCGTAGTTGAGACCACGTCTGACATCGCATGGCCTGAGCTCCACAAGCTTCGAACTCTAGGTTCGCGCATGCTTCAGGTCGCTACAAAAATGTCAACTGTCCTAGTCATTTCCTCACAAGGAAATTATCTTCAACTGCACGGCTATGTCAACAGTTCCAGAATGCAAAGAACAAAGTTAGATAGGAAGAATCGTTAGTTAGCTTTGTTTTACAACAATTATGCGTCTTATTATTAGGATGTCGGTTTATAGGTTTATCGTAGGTTTATGGCGAATAACATTGACAATAGCCTGGGCACGGAGTGTCTCCACTGAGATCTTTCTCCACCAAAAAGCCTCGACTCAACAGTCGGAATATAATCAACGAGTACAACAACTCGGACACATAATAACACGGGTTACCAGCGGCGCTAAGCTCGCGTTCAATAATTCTGGGATAGGCCTGTACACAACAGTTACCTTCCAATAACATCTAGTCAACGGGATCAGTCCCGGACAAGGCATACTCAAAATACCTTCATACAATAACATCCTGCTATAACAGGGTAGCCTTCACCATACTATAGAAAACCTGACATAACTGTACCTGTCAAACGACAGTACACGCAACAGAGCGTTTAACTAACAAAAAGCGATCTATAAAACATGTGATCAAATACAAGAGTGGAAACTAATTTCCATAAGCAAAATAGCAATGAAAGGAAGAGCGAATACAAATCGTACTCTGTCCTTGTCAATAGTAGTTTTGTCTCACAATGAAGCAGGCATGCTTACAGGTCACTGGGTTAGATAACCAGTTTATGTCACCAACAGGTTACCACATTCCTGTGTTGGTCGACACAAAGCACACATTATTCAAGGCCGGCGATTTAATCAATATAAAACAACACCTGGCCAGTTCATAAAAAACTTTACCATAGGTTACGGACCTCTAAAGAGTCCGTGTATAAAACACACTCAATAAATCTGAATATAATAATATAATTCCGTCATTCTACCAAAAACGTCTAAATGAAAGTAATCTTACAATAACTGGAGCTCTTTGCTTTAAAAATACAACTCAGTAGTTGCTAGTACATCAAATAAAAACGTGTCTCACATGACACAAGCAAAAATGATAATTGTGGCGCAGATTCAAACACTAGATCTGCATAATGATACGTTGGGAACTGAGTTCGATGCTAGGCAACGAAACATTCCTTCTAGTTGTTAGGTTCAAACTTGACCAAGAATAGCTATCAGAACTTATTCAAAATGAAATATAATGCATTTACAAAACTGGTAGTTACAGTCGACTACCTAAATGATACGACCGTTCTAACGACAATCAGGGGTATAACAAAGGATGGCTGCAAAGAATGCAGTTAATTAATAACCATGGCATCTGATTGCCATAACTAAAGTCAGCAAAGACTTGAAAATTACCCCAAGTAGGGTTGAACAAAATAGCCTCAAAATGACTTCAATCAGGTTCAGCAAAAAGTAGGCATTGACGTTCTACGACGTTCATCAAGCTGCACCAGGGCTGACCAAAATGTCTGACCCAAGGGTGTCTCACTCTAAACTGAAATAAATGACATCTAACTAATCTAGTTACATCCCTACCTAGAAAAATGGCTGACACTGAGTGTGGTTGGTTCACAAACTACATTAAATCTACTATACCACCAGAAACTAGAACAAGGAAGGGGTGTGACAAAAACTCACGAAATGGAGGAGCTCTCACTCAGCTCTCTATTCCACAACAAGGGTTGTACAAAATCCTCTCTGGCTCTCTGGTACGGTATCCTCCTCATCAGGATTCCCATCTGGACTCCTCCAAAGACCAGGGTTCGATTTGTCCCTGTCGACAACTTCGTGGATATGCCTGGAAATGGCATTTTTGGCTCCTTCCTTCTCGTTCGTTGTCCTGGAAGTTCCACCATCATGCTGGTTCCTGTAGAAACGTCACCCTCATACCGGAATGGTATTAGCCCATGGTGACTGCTTCAACCATGGTGAAGAAAAGTCCAATCACGTGGGTAGTGAAATAAGTTGCGTAATAATTCATCCTCTCACTTTCAAAATTATAATGTTCGTCGTGAATGTTATAGGCTTCAATTGTAAAGTACGACACAGCCTTAATCTCGTAGATGTGGATTAGCATGTGAGCTAACACTGTTTTATAATTCTGCACGTGCTAGTGACGCTACTTTTGTATCACGCAGCATCCGTGAATTATACGTCGTTTTTAAAATGAAATTTTCACTTTGGCAATTTAAATATCTCATACAATGATAATCACACTTATTCAGGATAATTGTAACACTATTACCTGTATATTTCCACTAGGCATCTGCCCTCCACATACGCGTGGGTAAAAGGTGGTGTTACAGCAATGTTGTGCAATACACTATACTTGCCAATTATTATTTCCCAAACTTCTTCTTTAGTTCACTGGGCTCCAACAACAGTGAATAATAGTATTAGCGGGCTCGATGGCACCTTATAATCACTTTCAACGCTCAACAGCGGATATTCTTCTACGTCTCGTGGGACAAAAGCAATTCCACGCCTACACAAGGCGGATTCTCCAGACGCAGTGCAAGGTACTGGGTGTCTCTAGAAAGTAGGTCGTCAAAACGAAATCGTTGAGCGACTACTTACGTTCCTTTTTGCGTATCTGCAAGGGTATTACCTTACCTAAAGTAAAAATAAACATTCTCCAAAATGTTTTAATAATGCAGCATGACGAAATGGAATATTCTGAGTCTTGTGGAAAGATAAAAATTAATTAATAAGACCTCAGATAAATAATTAGCAGTTTTCACCAAAGTCAAAAGTGCGACTCGCCGCTACTTCAAAAAGTATCGCGTGATCTCTCAGCTTCACGTGGCTTCCTGGGTGTGTTCAAAAGTACAACATCCCATCATAAATGCTCTGTCATAACAAAAATATCACATGAACCATAGCTCAGCGGGTTCAATATATATCAGTTTCTTGTGGACACGATAACTGCCGTAATTTTGCACCAATCACTTTGATTTTTTTTACCGAATATATATACACCTATAAAATCTCGGTCGAGTTCATTACTGGGCTAAACCGGTCGAAGGGGGTGAAAATGGGGGTCTTTTTTTGAAAAGGTGAAATATTGCTATAACTCTCTTAATATGTGAAATATCGAATCCGTTCAAAGTTCATACTATGTGTCGGATAAAGCCCAAAAATGTATGTTTGAAGAGTTTTTTTATAGCACCAACCATTGACCAAAGGAGTGGGAAAAAGTGGGTTTTTCGGGAAACATTAATCATATCTCTCTTAATAGGCGCAATATCAAAACCGTACAAAATGGACAATATTCCCCTAACAATTACCTAAAACTTTTGTTTGAAAGAATTTTTGATATGACCCACCATTACGCCAAGGGATGAGAAAAATTATTTCGGAATTATAAGAAAATGCCATGAGCTATCAGTGATTGCCATGGCAACACTACTAAATTGATGAGGGATTAGCCATCAGACGTTGCCAAGACAACGCTCTTGCAAGAGATCAGATTCAGATTTCCATCTGACTAAGTGTGAAGCGCCTTCGGTGACGTAACTGGTAGCATGCTGAACTTCTATGCCCAAGGTCGCGGGTTCAAAGCCGGCCAAAGTCGTCGGATTTTCTAAGAGCGCTAAAAAATCCCTCAGTATGATTTCCTTTGGAGGGGAAGTTCCAACGTTCGTTGCTGGTTGCGGCGACATCTAGTAGCCAAGTTCACAGCTAGGTGTAATAATAATAATGTTATTGGTTTTACGTCCCTTTTAACTACACTGGCTTTTAGAGACGCCGGGGTGCCGGAATTTTGCCCCGAAGGGGATCTTTAACGTGCCAGTAAATCTACTGACACGGCTCCCTCGCATTTGCGCACCCTCAAATGCCAGCTGACTGCGCCAGGTTTCGAACCTGCAACCTTGGGCTCAGCAAGCGAGAACGTTACCCCTGAGCCACGCAGCCAGACACAGCTAGGTGTCGTTGACGGTAGTATCTCGTAGCAACATTAGGAACTACTGCTTGAAATTGACCGTCTTCAGTCCTTACCTGAATTACAGACTAATACAGCCATCACAATTCACACCGTTTATCAGACAGATTCTACACTCACCCGAAGTACACGGGGTTACATGACCGCGTTGTCGCAGCCCCTAAACTGAGGAACCAACCAAAATCTCTGTGGGAGATAAAATTTTGCGTGAAGACTTAACAGACCGTTACATAGTTACACATCAGTGTCGAAACCTTGCATAAGGACAGTGTGACCACAAGTATTAAAATGGACCCCAAATGACAAGAAGGTTACCGTCCCCGTAAGACAAAATGTTTAAAATATGCATAAAATGACGAAATACAAATTTAATTAAGCTCCAATTTTAAAAAAACTTTCTCGCAATCAATGCGGTCGGATCCTTCTACGAAAACCTGCATATTCTGCCTATTTTCGCCTATCCCCAAGTTTGCCCGGTGAAATCTACCTCCGCCTTCCGGCGTGCCGAGAGGACTTTTTTTTATTTCGAAAGGATCAGAGATTTCTCCGAAGAACTTCACTTTTGACATGCCTTCATGGTGTTGAAATTTCCATTTTCTTCAGTGTTGTTTTTAGCCTATTTTCAATTTTGAAAAAATAGGCTTATGA
The DNA here is from genome assembly GCA_946902985.2 of Meconema thalassinum. Classification (NCBI taxonomy): domain Eukaryota; kingdom Metazoa; phylum Arthropoda; class Insecta; order Orthoptera; family Tettigoniidae; genus Meconema; species Meconema thalassinum. The sequence goes on along the minus strand of OX336394.1, from coordinate 193,903,662 downwards.
GATCACCTTTTGTCCGTGTGTGTGTGATTCGTGTGTGTGTCTCCCCCTAATAAAATCTAAACGGCTGGAGCGATTTCAATGAAACTCAGTAAGTTTATAGCACTATTCCCTGCGACCCCGACCGTGCCCTTCAAATTTTGTTACGACTCACCAATCCAACATGGCAGCTGTGCGAAATATTTCACCAGCATTCAATATCTCCGAAACTATTACCGATATTACCCTGACATTTTGTATGGTGATAAAGGGAACAACTATAAGTCGACTTATGTGACCTTTGAAAATCTGGTAACTACAAAACGAACATGGCGGCCAAGCGAAGTTGCGACTTTTAAATAGACGTTTCTCGCGATTTAACCAACCAAACGCAATTAAACTTGGTACAGTATATGTTTATATACATTGTAATGCACCTACATCTAACTTCGTTCAATTGTTTACATAACCACAAGATGGCGGATGTGCGAAATATTTCACCGGCATTCCATATCTGTGAAACTATTAGCGGTATCTCCCTGAAATCTTTTACGGAGATAAAGGGCACTACGGAAGTCCATCTACAAGACTTTCAGAAACCGGTTAAATACAAAACGAACATAGCAGCCAAGCGAAGTTGAAAATTTTTAATAGACCTTTCTCGCGATTTAATGTTCCAAACGCACTGAAATCTGGTACAGGAAATATTTATACACATTGTAATGCACTGGTATCTAATTTAGTTCAATTGTTTACATAACCTCAAGATGGCGGATGTGCGAATTTGAAAATTAAGTTTTTATTTCTTGTGATGTAGTCATGCGATCGAATTGAAAGTTTGAATATTGAACCTACGCAATAATTTTCCTTTAATGGTACATTACTATGGCCTATACATTTAACAATTCAACATGGCGACCATCCAAAATATTTAGACGGCTCTGAATATCTACGAATCTATTACAGCAATCAAACTGAATTTCTTAATGTTCATAGGGGCTATGGACTTAAGTTCACCTATAGGACTTTAAATAACTTGGTGTTCACAAATCCAACATGGAGGCGACGCGAAATATAAAAATTCACGTGGACGTTTCTCGCAATTTAACCATCCGAGTGTAGTGAAACTTGGAACAGTAAATCCTTATACGAATGGTAATCCACTGGCATCTAATTTATTTCAATTGTTTCCATAACCTCAAGATGGCAGCTGTGCGAAATTTTAAAATCTCCTTGTTACTTCTTGTGTCCTAATTATGCGATTGTAGTTTGAATACTACACGTACACAATAATCTGCATGTAACAGTACATAACTCTAGGACCTACATATATAAAATCCAACATGGCGACCATCCGAAATTTTTAATCTGTTCTCAATACCTACGAATCTATTTCAGCAATCAAACTGAAATTTTGTATGTTGCTAGAGGCAATGAACATAAGTAGGATATATGAAAATAGGCTGTATAGGTCTTCACGGAACTACTTGTTTATCTTACATTCGAATTGAGCCACTATGGTCTACGGAGTAACAATCAAAATCAATGTTTCGTTCTAGATCGTCTGCCAGCTTTGATGTCCTGCCAGTATCTCTTGAGCCCATCACTCAGCGCCTTCTTCCGATCTTCTGAAAGAGGTCCCCTCCGTCTTTTGGGTTCTGCCCCTAACTTAAATCCCTGGTAATTTTTGATTAGGTGTCTGAATTCACACCTGTTCATAATTTTGCAGTCCGGAATACCAATTTCTAGAAGGTCTTTGTCACATTCTTCAAACCATGCCAATTTTTAGCCTACTTTCGATTTTTGCAAAAAATGAAAGTAGACTTATGAGATCAACACAGGGCGAAAAAAGTGTGTCTGTCTGTGTGTGTGAGTCTGTGTGTGTGTCTGTGTGTCTGTGTGTGTGTGAGTGTGTGTACTCTGAATGTCTGTCCCCCCCTATCAATTCGAACACGGTGAATGCGAATTGAACGAAATTTGGTACAAAGGTAGCACTAGCAAAGGACACCTCAGTGCCATGTTTTATATCGCCGCCATCTTGACGGAAACGTAATGGCGGCCACACAAATGTTCAAAGCTTAAATCAAATTACGACTAACCTAATCATCCGATCTCTACCAAATTTTGCAACGACATACCTTTAGGGGGGGAGCATCCTTTGACCAAACCAATAGGTCATCAGTGTAATAGTTTGCGGATGGCGGCCATCTTTGTGTGAAAATCGATTCCCCCTATTAATTCGAACACGGTGCAACCGAATGGAACGAAATTTGGTACAGAGGTAGTACTAACAAAAGGCACCTCAGTGTCATGTTTTATATCGCCGCCATCTTGACGGAAACGTAATGGCGGCCACACAAATGTTCAAAGCTTAAATCAAATTACGTCCAACCTAATCATCCGATCTCTACCAAATTTTGCAACAACATACCTTTATGGGGGGAGCATCCTTTGACCAAACCAATAGGTCATCAGCGTAATAGTTTGCGGATGGCGGCCATCTTTGTGTGAAAATCGATTCCCCCTATTAATTCGAACACGGTGCAACCGAATGGAACGAAATTTGGTACAGAGGTAGTACTAACAAAAGGCACCTCAGTGTCATGTTTTATATCGCCGCCATCTTGACGGAAACGTAATGGTGGCCACACAAATGTTCAAAGCTTAAATCAAATTACGATTAACCTAATCATCCGATCTCTACCAAATTTTGCAACTACATACCTTTATGGAGGGAGCATCCTTTGACCAATCTAATAGGTCATTCACCTGATAGTTTGCGGATGGCGGCCATCTTTATGTCAAAATTGATTCCCCCTATTAATTCGAACACGGTGGAACCGAATGGAACGAAATTTGGTACTGAGGTAGTACTAGCAAAGGGCACCTCAGTGTCATGTTTTATATCGCCGCCATCTTGACTGAAACGTAATGGCGGCCACACGAATGTTCAAAGCTTAAATAAAATTACGATTAACCTAATCATCCGATCTCTACCAAATTTTGCAACTACATACCTTTATGGAGGGAGCATCCTTTGACCAATCTAATAGGTCATTCGCCTAATAGTTTGCGGATGGCGGCCATCTTTGTGTCAGAATTGATTCCCCCTATTAATTCAAACACGCTGAAACCGAATGGAACGAAATTAGGTACAGAGATAGCACTAGCAAAGAGCATTTCAGTGTCATGATTAATATCGCCACCATATTGACAGAAACGTAATGGCGGCCACACGAATGTTTAAAGCTTAAATCAAATTACGACTAACATAACCATCCGAACTCTACCAAACTTTGCAACAACATACCTTTATGGAGGGAGCATCCTTTGACCTATCTAATAGGTCATTAGCCAAATAGTTTGCGGATGGCAGCCATCTTTATGTCAAAATTGATTCCCCCTATTATTTCGAACACGGTGGAACCGAATGAACGAAATTTGGTACAGAGGTAGCACTAGCAAAGGGCACCTCAGTGTCATGTTTTATATCACCGCTATCTTGATGGAAACGTAATCGCGGCCACCCAAATGTTAAAAGCTAAAATGTAATTACGACCAACCTAATAATCTAGTCTCTACCTAATTTTGCAACACCATATCTTTATGTAGGAAACATATTCTGACCAAACTGCAAGAACATCAGCCCAATAGTTTGCAGATGGTGGCCAAGTATGTGTGCAAATCGATTCCTCCTATCAATTCGAACACGGTGAAACCGATTTGAACGAAATTTGGTACAGAGGTAGCACTAGCAAAGGGCACCTCATATTCATGTTTAATACCCCTATAGCACGTTTTATTTCAACAAGCTCCTACAACCAACATTCAATCATACTCCTTGAAAAGGACAAAGAGTTATAACAATACCCATGCATTTAGGAGAAAGTAGGCTATATGTTCTTTACTGAACATCTTGTTTCCTCTTTGGTTTCACGAAATTCCAAATTTTCTTTGTTAGACGATCGTTGAACATTCTGGACAGAGGAACCAACTAACCGTGATAACAGTAGACAACAAATTTTAAGTTTTTTGATTTTTACAAAGGCCAAAATAGTTGATTTATATGGATTTGAGTGTGCTCTAAGTTGCAAGTGACAGTTAAAAAATCTAGATTAGTTCAGGTTTGGAAGTTATTGAAACTTTTATGTTCTTCACATAATATATTGGGACAAAATTAGTTGGGGTTATTAGCACATATGCGGGGCATTATAACAAAAGTTTTAATTCCACACAGTAACTCAAAAACTCACGTAAAACTCACAATACAAAAGGAGCAGTTTTGGTTCCATACAGTAATGCAAAAACTCTCATCACAATACACAATGGATCATTACGGAAGAAAAGCAATCTTAGAATGTGTTAGCTAGAAACAAAACACATCGTTCATTGCTATTCCTGAAATAAGAAAAAAACTAGAGAAATAACAGAAATAAGGCTGTAACTAACTTCATATAGCACGAAAACGAGTTCTAAAAATCGAAAATTATTGTCATTTTCGAATTCAGCGTACCAAAATGTATAAGGATTGGATAGTGTTACGAATGCTAGACAGCTTCGTCGCCCCCGCGTGATTCAGGCCGCCCCAGGCTATCCCTGACTGAGTGTTGCCAGCGCCTTACGCAACGGGGCTGTAAGAACAAAAGGGCATGGTCCAGAAGGTTCTTGGCCGCCTAGTACTGGAAATCTCGAGAAGGTGTAAACCCTGGTCTACTCTAGAAACATCCATTGAGTCACCAGCCTCGCTATATATGAAGTGACCTGGCCAGCGAGCGATGGACTTGTTTTTGAGGAGTGTGTGTTTATACCTGTGCGACAGAGGTAATGTGGTGACGTGTGAATTGCGAAACAGTGTGTAGTACGGTATTCAAGAACAGTGAGTGACAGACTGTGGCTGGACACGGGTATACCTAATTAGTGAAGGATTAACTGAATAAGGAAGTGAAAGGGTGAGTGTCCTCCATAAGGGAGCAAACACGAAGAAAGGCAGCCTTTCAATTTGCTTATTGTGTGGTGTAACGTTCTGACCTGCAATGAAGCTAGTATTTCTTTAAAGGACCAATTGTGTTGTTCTTTTACCCACTGTAATCCAATTAACAAACTTGCTACTAGTGGTAGCACGTATCAGTATTTTTGTTTATGTAAAAAAGTAATTGTTGAACAATGTAATTCATGTACTGTATTTCAGGCACTAGGAAATTAATTGTAACTCCCCGCTCAATCTAATTGGGCACACTTTTGTTGACCAACTGAAGAGCTTCTAATAATAGATAATAATGAAGCCTATTTGATATGATAGCCAACGGCCTGGTCATGTTGAAACACCGGATCCCATGAGAACCCCGCTGTTAAGCAGCATTAGGCGTGGTTGGAACTTGGATGGAATGCTGGTTCAGTGGGAGCACTCGGTGTTGGCAACGAAAGGAGGAGCGGAAAGGCCCTGGACACCCTACCGCACGTAAACTCAGGCTGGGAATAGCCTCTTCCTTCTGCCTCCGGGCAAAATACCAATAATAATAATAATTTGATATGATACAGTGAAAGAACCACACAAAATAAAGGGTCAACGCCAAAATTTGTCGCTCTTTATTAATCCTTCATTTTTCTCTACTATACCCAAGTTCGCGGGTTCAAACCCGGCCGAAGTTGTCGGGAATTTTTAAAAGCGTTAAAAATCCCTCAGTATGCCTTCCTTCGAAAGGGAAGTAAAGACGGCGGTCCCATTTCATAGATTTATGGCATGTTAAAGAACCTTCCACTAATTACACCTGTGTGAAGCTAAATTAATTACGGGTTAAAACAACGCTCTTAGGTTCCTACGTTTGTCGCCAGAAGCAGACTGCGGTCGCGTCTAGTAGCCAAGTTCCGAACTAGTAGTACTTGACGGTGGCGTTTTGCGGCAAAAGTAGGAACTACTTGAAATTCAATGTCTGCAGTCCTTACTCGAATTAAAAACAGATACACACTAATAGAGAAATCACAATTAACACCGGTTATCAGACAGATTCTACACACACCCAAAGTACACGGGGCTACATGACCGCGTTGTCGCAGCCCCTAAACTAACGAACCAATCAATTCATTTATCTAGGAATTTCGTGAGTATTTCGTAGGATTGCTGTCCAATCATCCCTCTTCTCTGAATACACCCATGAAAGCCCCCTAGGTTTAAGCATCAACATATTTGAGACTAGTGACTAGTGTCTGAAAACCAATTCAGCCAATGCAAACCACTACTGATCCTACAATCTGCGATCCACGATTACTGAGAATTCAACTGTTTTTTAATCACATAATGTGAGCTTGTGTATGAGTTAATTAGGTTAGTGAGTATAGTTAGGTTAGTGAGTATAATTAGGTTAGTTTACATAACATTCAGTGTTGTGGTTAGGTCATGATTTTCTGTTCTCTGCAAGAAGATGATTAGTGTGTTCCACTCAATTTACGTGCCGATCAGAGCACCGGCTTGACCTTGTTAGTCACTGGTGGGCTACTCCCAAACTTACTTGTACAAATTATGGGCTGCAACATATTTAAAATTGCCACTGGATATAACAAGCCGATGATTACTGAGGTCCTTTATTTAGATTTACGTCTCTATCCGTTATTAAGATGCCTTGGTCATGTTTGCTTACAAATATATGATCCCACATACCAGCCTTAATCTTTCTTGCAAATCTTTCTGCTTCAAGCAGATAATTTAGCGCTATACGTATTGTCTGCACACTAAGAGAAGCCATTTCGACACGCTGCGACGGGGAACAGGGCCTCGGCTGAACGCATGCGCGGTCTGTCTTTTCCTGACAAGTATAACGACAGTTACTGTTATACAGTAGTTATAATCTCGGCTGAATGAGATACATTTACCGCTCGACTTGCGAGTTACTATATAATACATTGAAATTCCTTCTCACGATTGTATAACGCCATATAATCAACAAACGAGTGTTCTGACATTATAGACAAGTCAGAACAACTCCACAAAAGTCTGAATAACTTCGCGTTCAGACAGCAATTCAAACTAACAGCAATATCTATTTCAAACACTTCGCGACAAACAAATCAAATAAATTCAATTCAATCGCAATAAACAATAAGCAGTAATAAGAAATAAGAAACCTTTTCATCTGTTCCACCTCTTAAATACTCCTGGCTGGTCATAGGACTATTTCCCGCTTTCTGGGCCCGCAACCAATCACCAATCACACGCTAACTGGGCGAGTCATCACAGTGGTGCCACACAGTGACAAGCACTCTGCCCTGCTCTTGACAAAAGTCAAAGCCCAAAATAGGTAGGCCTACGTATTTCCCTGGTTCTATAATTGTGGCTGGATGTCAACAGAATTGAGCGCAACTCACAGTCTCCCTGCTTAACGTAATTTCCAACCATGATCAAAATATATGTTAGAATAAAATGCTCTACTCCTGACAATTAATTAAATGAATTGGTGATATGCTATAAAACATTGTGGCATAAGACTATATGATACAAGACATAGAAATGCACCCTTATAGATACAGTATTTACAAAATTAGGTCGGGGAATTGTGGGTTTGGTCGCACTTGTGACTTGGTATAGTCACTATATACAGTATGTAGGCCTACTGTAGGCGATCCATCTCGCATACTTTTGAGTCAACCCACCTCTCCCCTCCCCTCTGAAAAAAAAATCACGCGCAGAATGGGCGGACACAACTGGACTTTAAGTTAGTTATTGTTGTTTTAAGGGGCGGAACGACGAGGTCATCTGCCCCTACAGCTGGACTTTGACCTACATATAAGTCGTGGTATAAAAATGGGATTGCGGGTGAGTTATGGTCAGCATATTACATGATGCACTCGACATTGCAATAAACGTGCAGGTTTTCAGTCGCCAGTCTGAACGTCAGAAGTTAACATAAGACAGTTATCGTTACAACATCGTATTTTTTTAAAACTTATTTTAAGTACGAGTCGGCTCGACGGGTACGTGATGCATTTGTTCAGCAATTTCCTGATGAAGTGCCACCTTCACTAGCACACGTAATTGTAAATACGTTTGGTTGACACTACTGACTCAGTGCTCAATTAAAATTAAAAATCTGAAACATGACAGTGGCAGAACTCACTTGCGTCAGCTAGAATGTGGTTACCATATACAATGCCTGTATAACCCAGGAAGGACGACACCTCCAGCATCTTGGATAAGGTAATATTTCATACAGGACTGTACACACGCTTAAATCAGGGGGCCGTGGCGCGCCACAAGCTCGGCCAAGGTCACCGCAGCAGCGAATAACAAAACTGCCGCTTGCCGTTCTTACTTTATATGAAAGACCCTGTATTTTGGCTAATTTATGTACTATAGAAAATTGTATCGTTCTTAACTCATTCAGTGCTACTCTTTATTCTATCGGGTTGTTTGAAGGCCTTGCAAAACGCGGAAGCTACTTTAACCATTTAATGTCAAGCCACATATTCATGAAGGCTCGTTCACCTCCAACTTACCAAAGGGGTATAGGGCTACGTAAATTAATGAATGTCGCCCAACATAAGCGTTAACCTTCGGCAAGATTCACTCACATGGTGTAACTCGCGAGGACGGGCAGATCGTTTAAATATATGCGCAATTTGACGTTCCAAATAACTACTACACTTGATTTTAGGAGTCTTTTCTAAATAGAATAATATATTTATTGTATACTGTATCTTGAATACAGTTGTATAGATGTGGAGAAGAATAGCACAATTGAATCGGTCGGGGCTAAAAAGCATTGTCAACAAGAAGTTCCGTGAAGAACTATACAGCCTACTTTTCATGCCAATGATTATTCTACAGTATATGAACCTATCTAGAATAAAGACGAAATTAAGTTGGTAATATCGAAATATCTAATTAGTTCAAAATATACCTGGTATAATGTAGCCTAATAGAGCACTACAGTTGGCAGCCCTGGTGACTGAATATATTCTTAGTTCCACCTCTTAAGGTACAGAATACAAAATTTGGTTGAAGTCCAATGGACGTTACATGCAGTTAGACACTGGATCTATCAGCACGCGTAAAAGCATGTTGCCAACAATACCATGCGTGTGCTGGTCAGAAATAATCTGAATTATTATGATATCTTGTTGTGCCAATTTTGGATGAAATCCATTTGTTAGTATAGAAGTTACATGTATTTTAAAATCGGACATATCAGCAGGCATAGAATCATGTTGGCAGCACCGCCTTGTATTGAAAATGAAAATCCACAACCTGCTTCCAGTCTCCGACCGGGTCAGGAATGGAATGAATGAAGCCCCCATCTAGTGGCGAGGATATGAACTGTGCCGGCTGCCGAGGCCTGACGCACTCCTCTGGGGCAATGATTAAATGAATGACAGATGAAATGAAATGATAGTGGAGAGTGTTGCTGGAATGAAATTTTGACAGGGAAAACCGGAGTACCCGGAGAAAAACCTGTCTGCCTCCGTTCTGACCAGCACAGATCTCACATGGAGTGACCGGGATTTGAACCACGGACCCAGCGGTGAGAGGCCGGCGTGCTACCGCCTAAGCCACGGAGGCTTACCGCCTTGTATTAATTACTCCAAATTAATCTAGAATGTCAGGTGCTATACGTGTGCAAAGTATAGAGCTGTTGGCTTGCATTCTTTCTGATATATTGATATTAGGGTAAAAAGAATATAGACAGCATTTATTAACAGTTGGCAGCCCTGATTGCTCTTAACAATACTTATAGTCATATCTGTTATGGTACACATTGCACATACGAAATTTGGTTGAAATCCAACTGATAGTATAGAAGTTACATGTATTTAAAAATTGGTACTATCAGCAGGCTTATAATCATGTTGGTAGAACTGACGTATATAAGTTACTCCAAATTAACCTAAAATGTCAGAATATACGTGTGCATAGTTTAAAGCTGTTGGCTTGCATACTTTCAGATATATTGGTATTTGGATTTAAAAAAATAGAGAGAGCAATTATTAACAGTTGGCAGCCCTGGTGGCTCTTAAGAATACGCTCAGTCATATCTGTTTATGTACAGATATTACATACAAAATTTGGTTGAAATCCAGTTGATAGTGTAGAAGTTATATGCATTTAAACATTGGACCTATCAGAAGGCTTAAAATTATTTTGGCAACACTGTCATGGTTGGCCTCCTGGAAATTAAACTGAAATAGTATTATCTACATGTGTGCCAATTTTGGAATAGCTCCCATGCATACCTTGCAAGATATCCAACTTGGAGCTCAAATTTCTAGTGCGTTTTTTCAGCAGTTGGTAGCACTGACATTTTCAAATATGGACGTGAGCTATTCCGGTGCACATCTTTACTCATACTAAATTTGGTTTTGATTGCTGCAGCCGTTTAGGAGTTGATAGGGGGGACACACACACACACACAGCCTGACAGACAGACACACATTTTCCCGGATCGATCTCATAAGACTACTTTTTCCTCATTTTTGTAAAATGTGAAAAGTAGGCTAAAATGGTCACTTTATTCAGAATTAGAATTCTGAAGTATTACCCAAGGGCCTTGGAACAGCATAGGAAATAATTAAGTTAGCTTTCTGTTTAAGCCAGAAACCACTGCTCCATGTAATGGTTCAGAGGAGAAAAGCATCGAGTCAATGACTTTCTACCTTTCAGTGTCGTATTCCGTACTTAATGTTGGTCGCACTGCAAGATTCCCGCGTGTTACACTGCTATTGTAAATTACATTTGAACAGGGTTTAGGTGATTTTTATGTCACAAATCCATTTTACAATGAACTATCATGTGAAATATTCATTCTGGATGGCTTTATGCTGCACTAAACTGGCCACGGAGCTGAAAGGCATTAAGTCACGTTTGCAAAATATGTTTATTAAATTAAAATTGAAATCCGCTAACTAAAATATAACCTGAATAGTTGCTTCACAACATAGATAACTAATATAGTGTGTTTGTTAAGTTCTGTTCTGTCAATGCGTTCTATCTGTCTTCTGAAATGTAGTGAAAACTGACAATACTACTCAGTTCCTGCAGTTTCAATTTCATTTCCAATTATTGACTTGTATCATGGAATTATTGTCTGGAACACGATACACGCGAATTATGATGTTCAATAAGTTATTTAAAAATACAAACACTTCTATTGTATAAGTGAGAACTGAAGTAGCAGATGAAACTTAAGTATTCTTATTTTACTCACTACAGAAAGTTGTATGGTGTTAGTAACACTGGAGGAGACAATCTTCGGGGGGGATCTTATGCTGAAATTAACCAAAATACATTTGGAAAAGATTTTCGCCTATAATTCCCAGGTAGTACACGCCCTGCGGGCCGCGCTGTCTATTACACACACCCCTGGGTATCTATAATAAATCTTAAAAGCATCAATAATCTCATCTAGGCCAATGGTTTTGCCAATTAATTTGTCTTACATAATATCAATATTACGTGTGTTGTGTGTGTATTCCACATGTTCGCAACAGTAATGTCACTTCTGAGAAACATGGCTCCCGTGGTTGAATGAGCAAGAAATAAAAACACATACAGTATTGACGTAATTTAGCAAATATTTCCAGTGCAGCAGTAATAATTGACAGTTAATGCAATTGCTAAGGACTCCCAAAAAAGGTATGAAAAATATATACTGTGTTATCAATAAATATCAAGATAAGAGAAGTGGACGAACTTTGACAGAAGATCCAAAGGTAACACACCAGTGAACGCATGAAGGAATATTGGAGACAGAAGAAACTCCAGGCAAAGGAAAATAAAAAAAATAAGTTGTTGCGTGATTCTAAGTGGTCAATTCGCTTGGAAAAAGAAAAAAAAGCAAAGTAGAAGTGTAAAAGCCAGGATTTGGTCTCCTCCAGAATTAATATTTCAATTACCTAAATTTGGATGGAAAGGAAACGTCTGAATCGAATAATAATAAATTCGAATGCGGTCGCTACTCTTTTCCGTTGAAATGTACACAAGTAAAAAGAGAAGAAATACTTATTGTAATGACTAGTAGAACATATTTGACAAACTAAAACAGAAAAACTGCTGTACAGTAGTAATTGAAGGTTAGAATTTTTGTATTTTGTGAACATAGTGTGATTTCATGATACAATTACTTCCAGACATTAATAATATAAACTATCAAATAAATCACAAAACTATTCAACAAACAATTTCACAAACATTGTGAAATGATGGTGCATCTTACCTTTCGAAGGAACTGTAGCTTGTTCAAAAGATGGGTGACAAATCCTGCTGGCGCTTGGCGTGTCGCAGGGCACTGCACGTAGAAACGATACTACTAAGGTTCTCGCGGCTTCTGCCCTCGGCATGGCTTAGGGCTATCCTGTCCACATCACGTGACATCGGACGTTCTTTCTGATACGTCGAAAAATTTGAATTTCCATCGTCTTAAAATCAAAGATCAGATAAAAGCAGATACGGCACTCTGGCTATGAATACCCCTAGAAAACCAGAGTATCGTAAGCGACAATGTTGGTGACGGAGTTTATGGTGCTATTGCACCAAAATCAACCTTATATTCTTGCAGGTAAAATGTCGTAAGTAGCATAGGTTTTATTTTAACAAAATATTGTATTATAGGGAGTCTGCGTAATTTATTCCTCACCTTCTCGAAACCTTCCGTCCTATTATAGAGCCAACATTCCATGTTGCCATACTTATGTTCTGAACCACCTCGTGGTGTAGCGACCAGCATTCTTGGCTGTCGCACCGAAGGTCTGGGCTCTGCCTGGAAATTTAATTCTGGTCAGAGGGCTGGAACGGGGTACATTTAGCCTCGTGAGGCAAAACTGAGAAGTTTACCATCACAGCCATCTTGAAAGTGTTTTTCCGTTGTTTCCCCACTTCTACCCCCAGGCAAATTCCGGGGGCCACGGCTGCCTGCTTTCCAATCCTCATCTGATGTACAAATCAAATCAACCCCTGGCACTATACAGCCCATGACGGGCTAAGGCCGACCAAGCGACCGCTGCCCAGCCATTCAGCCTGCAGATATTGGGGTGACGCGTGATGAGTGCACCCCGTTCCAACCCTCACGTCAGTTTTAAAATCCCTGACGGAGCCGGGGATCGAACCCAGGGCCTCCGGGTGAGAGGCAGGCGCGCTACCCCAACACCACGGGGCCGGCATTTGATACGCACACTATTACAACCATCACAATAACACAGGTTATCAGACAAAATCCCTCTCACACACATATACATGGGCTACATGACCACGGTGTCGCACCGCCCCTAAGTCAATCAACAACAACTCTTATGCTTGGAAGTATCCAGCATTGTTTTTCTTATAATTTCCCTAGCTTGTAGTTCGTAATTTACAGGGACAAACTAGTCTCTGGTTCGTCATTTACGAGGACAACCTAGCCTTTTCACCCAATCCTTTCTTTTTGCGCTTCCAAATTGGTATAAATAACCTAATGGAGACAAGTTTCACGACCAGTTGCCTCTGAAGCCAAGGTCGTGGTCTTCCTGGAAGACCCGTGTTTGAACTGGCCACAATATTGTTATCTGCCGACATCTCTCCTGAGAGTGCAGCACTTCCAGTGACCTTGTCTCCTGGGACGTTGAAGCAGCTCGCCGATGGGGATGGGTTACAAGGGCATTTCCTCCATGGTGTAGGTGTTGGGGCGAAACATCTTTGGCCCCATGCAGTTGGGTGTGTGCAGAACTTGTCTGATAATATGTGTTTATGTGAAGACTGTAACAGGGATGAGGTTGGTGCTCCGGGACTTGAAGTAAGGTACTATCCCAGCATTTCCTGGAGGAGTGTGAAAAAATCTGGGGAAAAACTACACTCAGAGTAACTGCTGTCAGCACTGGGCTGCAGCTGCCCTCGCGGCTGTGGTGCACGATTAAAAGAGCACGCGGGGTCGTAAAAAATCCGCCACATTAGAAATTCAGCGCATCTCATCTTTCTCATTGAAACTGGTCGATAACCTAGATATTAGGCCCTTAAAACAACAATATTATATTAACTGAAACGAAAATTATGAAGGATAGAGATACAGTCTGTTAGGTAGTCAGCCCGAAGGCTGGTTGGATCCTCAAAAAGTACACCGTCAGGTTATGTGGGTAGATACCCACAAAAACCCAAGGCAGCACTATATTGAGGCGTACTAGGCAAAATGAGGAGTGAGATAGTTTGCCATTGCTTTCCTCACTGTGTCAGAACAGCAGTATCAACCCTGTGCGTAGAACCTTTCACAGGATCCACAGGCACTGACTGTGCCCTCAGCACCACCCATACCTCAGTAGCTTCCATATAATCACAACCATGAATGAGACTGAGACTTCGGTGAAAAGCCACATTTTACTCTAGCCTGTGCCAACATACAGTAGGGCTTACATAATATAAACTGATCACAGACCACCTCGATGCGTAGTGACTAGCACCCTTCGCTGTCACTTCTGAGGTCCGGATTTGAATCTCGGTTCTGCCAAAAAAATTCATTCAGGTCTGATGGTTGGAAAATCAACCTCGTGAGACAAAATTGGGAAGAAGTAGGCTCAATTCAAACCTCAACCATCCTAATGGTGGTTTCCACACTCCCTCCAGGCAAATGCAGGGATAGTACCTTACTTCAAGTCCCAGGAACCTATCCCATCCATGTACCTAACACACACCCAACTACACGTGGCTGATGACTAAGCCCCTAAAATGAATGAACAGCAACACGAGCATCTAGGTTAAGAGTCACGTGAAACTACAAGTTTGCAACAAGCATTCTTAAGAACTAAGATTCACTTATATAAGGCATGATCAAAAAGTTTCCCTTTGAGGGCGGTGCTGCATCGTATATGCAACGTAGCGCAACTCCGATGCGGGTATATCCTAAGCACGGACCCTTAGGCAAGGGATTACTGTCGACCAAAATATTACGTACACTCGAGTTTGAAGGTTGTTTTTGAAATAACCAATAGACCTACATAAAATCCAATAACACCATCATTTTCGTCGTTATATTTTACGTTAGTTCATGTAGATTTGGAATTTTTAATTTATATTTTAATATATTTTATCGCAGTTGGAACACAAAACGTGCCCGTTTTTAAGCGTGTTTCAACCATGTGACACATTTAAGAAGTATTATCTCACAAAAACGTCATCAGATCGAATCCAAATTTTAACACAATATACAGGCCGGACGTTTGTTTTAGACGAGTGAAAAATCTTAATGTAAGCCTGGAGGCGAGTTACTGCAGTACCTGTGTTGTTATCACCTGCCCCAAGCGGTCCGATGATTGACACAGCTGTCTCACACTCCTACTGAAGTACAGTCATTGGCAAATATAATGACGTTCTGTTCGTAAATACGTAACCTGTACTTCCGCGTCACACAATACTTCGATGTTGACTGTACTGTCTGCAAGTCGGTGTCGCCACGTGCTCAAGTCTCGAATTCCATTACATCAGCTCGGTGGTGACAAATGTGAAGCGATAGGGGGAGAGAGTGACTGTGTACAGGCTCACCCGCAGGCTTCAAGGTCATGGGCAATCGTCTAAAACAAACGTCCGGCATTTACATTTACATTTTTGTACATTGGAATGTTGTATAACTGGTTTATTAATTTCAAAATTGTGTGTGTCCAAGAAACAAAGTTGTTATCATTGTTGTAAGGTAACTTTTTCTCGGCTCGGGGTCGTTGGAAAATATAGTTCTTGGTCGTGTTGTAATCCTTATACATCAAAAAAGTATGCTGTATGACTGTGAAATACGCAAATTAATTCACTTATTTTATATCGGTTTGTATTTCTACGGGGAATTAAGACATGGTTCTCTTCCGAGAGAGACGTGCCATGACGCGGGATGGGCTCCATTTGGCAACGCTGTACAGGTTTCTCCGGAGCGGCTGCTTCATGATAATGCACGTCCCCTTACCCCAAAGGTAGTAACACAGAAGGTACGCCAACTCAAGTAGGATACGCTCGAGCGACCGCCCTACAGTTCTGATCTCTCCCCATGTCATCATCCACGCCTTCGGTCCCTTAAAGAATGCCTTGAAGGGTCAACGATTCCTGTCGGACGAGGATGTGCAGCAGACGGCTACGGATTTCTTCTCGCAGTATGACACGGTGTTTTACCACATGGGGATCTTCAACCTGGTGGGTCGGTAGGATGAGTGCCTAAATGCCCACGGTGATTTTGTCTGATTGGTATGCTGATTATGGAGTGTACGGTCATCAAACGGAAACTTTTTGATAACGCCTTATATACAGGGAGCCGGCCCCGCGGTGCTGGGGTAGTGCGCCTGCCTCTCACCCGGAGGCCCCGGGTTCGATTCCCGGCTCCATCAGGGATTTTAGAAACTGATATGAGGGCTGGAACGGGGTGCACTCAGCCTCGTGAGGACAATTGAGTAGCTGTCTGACAGTGAGGCAGCGCCCCGGTCACGAAAACCAAGATTAATGGCCGAGGGGACCCGATGCGGTGACCAGGCGTCACCCCAATATCTGCAGACCAAATGGCTGGGCAGCGGTCGCTTGGTAGGCCTAGACCCTTCATGGGCTGAAGTGCCAGGGGGGAAGGGGGAGGGGAGGGGGGGAGGGTGTAATATACAGGGTGTTTCTAAATTCCCATTACAGACTTTGAGGACTTGCAGTGGAGACCAAGACGGTTAAGTTTAGCATAGGAACTTGTGTCCGGAAACCTACCGCGTACAGTGTTTCTGAGACTATAGAGGTCTGCAGTTCGTCTCTTGACCCAAATTCCATTTTCTTGTGTAGGGCGGAATGTTTTTCAAAGAATTTTGCATTCTTGCTTTTCAATGTCTGCAATAGTACTAAAACTTTAATGTTACATGAATTATATTAATGGCGTATTATTTTAAGAGGACAGTACTGTATATTGTCTTGAGCATCCAATATCTTACACAAAAGTCGGATTAGCTTCAATGCAAGTATAAGTGCACTCGATAATCTAGACCACTATAAGATAATGAATCCAGTAGAGACTGCGTGACATATACGAAAATGGAGTCACGTACTGTAATCATATTTTATAATTATACTAGCAACCCGACCCGGCTTCGCCCGTGAATAGTTATGAATGCATTACGTGATAAGCGCTTTTTTTTTTCAATGTCAATGAACAACGACCAATATCCGTTTTACGTCTCGGTATGATGGGTTAAAATCACTAACTGGGCTATTAATTATATTACCATGGAGATGCATGTGCAACAAATTTTTGTCAGACGTAATTTAAGAATGGCGAGGTGCATGAAGCACAAATCCCCCTTCCGTCCAATCTTAAATTGACTGTGAATTTTGCGGAACGAAAAGTTCACAGGCGAAATGAAGAAAAGCCGAGTTGCACTTCCAGGGAAACTCCAAACATTAATGCATTCTTCTCTAAAGTTTTTAACTCAACACGACTCGACAGTTTGCTTCTGGCTGTATCTGGGGCAATAAGCTCGTCCGCTAGCTAAGCTGTAACTGGGGTGATAGACTCGCCCCTAGCTAGCTCGTAAAATACCGCCTCAGTAACTGAATGGAGATTGTTGGAAGAAATGAAAACGTAAAAACACTTATAGTAGGCGATGTATTGAAGATATGCTCCCCCGGGATTTTTTGTAGAACTTTTTATGCTTAACAAATCTTACACTTATATTATATAGATATGTTTAACGATTTGCCCAGCGTATGCTTAAAAAGCACACGGACGCCAGTTTTTCTTTCGACCTTTTCACTGAAATCGTTAGTGCTTGACTTCCTTTGGTCATAAATAAATTATCTTCTACAGAAACCTTCCTCAAGATATCCTTTTGAGAATGGTGAAAACCGCATCAAAATCCATTCAGTGGTTCTCGAGATTACCCGTGACATCGAAGAATTGGGGACTTAGTTTTATACTAAGTAGAGATTATACGCCAATCAGTATAATTGAATATAATAATTATAATCCCCCTTCCGTCCAATCTTAAATTGACTGTGAATTTTGCGGAACGAAACGTTCACATGCGAAATGAGAGTTGCACTTCCAGGGAATGGCGAGGTGAATGAAACTCAAATCCCCCTTCCGTGCAATCGTAACTTGACTGTGTTTCACAGGCGAAATGAAGAAAACCCGAGTTGCACTTCCAGGGAAACTCCAAACACAACCACCCTTCTCAGAAGTTTTAACTCAACACGACTCAACGGTTTGCTGCTGGCTGCATCTGGGGCAGTAGATTCGCCCGATAGCTAGGCTGTAACAGGGATGATAGACTCGCTCTTAGCTAGCTCGTACTCTGTCGCCTCAGTAGTTGAATGGACATGATTGAAAGAAATTAAAACGTAAAAACACTTATAGTATTGAAGATAGACATATGCTCTCGCGGACTTTTTGTAGAACTTTTCATGCTGAACCATTCTTACACTCATAGTATTCAGATATTTTTAACGGTTAGCCCAGCGTAAGCTTATAAAGCGCTCGGACGCCAGGTCTTTTTTCGACTTTTTCACTGAAATCGTTACTGCTCGGCTTCCTTTGATCATAAATAAATTATTTTCTACAGAAATCATCCTCAAGATATCCTTTACAGAACGGTGAAAACTGCATCAAAATCCATCCAGTGGTTCTCGAGTTTACCCGTAACATCCAAGAATCAGGGACTTAATATTGGTAATCTAGCACTGTGCTAGTTTCGATATCACTGCTTTATTGCACATCTGAGGACAACATACCCATGCCCGATTATTATGATAATGATAATTGTTGTTTTAAGGGGCCTAACATCTAGGTTATCGGTCCCTAATGGTCTGGGTGATAGCGAAAATGACAATGAAATGGAAATCATAACGAAAACCAAGCTGTTCTGAAAACACTTACAAAATGGAACTCAGACTGAAATGGCTCACAAAATGAAGAATGGAAATGTAGTACTTATAAAAGGTAAAGGTAATTTAGAAGGAAAATACTCATAAAAGGAATTTAGACTGAAAAATACGCACAAAATTTAGTTTAGGTTCAAAATACTTACAAAATTCAATGTAGATTCGAAATACTCAATAAAATGCAATTGAAATTCAAAATATCTACAAAATGCAATTGAAATTGAAAATATATACAAAATGTAATTTAGATTCAAAATACAATATGTGGAAGCCCGCGATTCAAAATACTGTACTTACAAAATGCAATTGAGATTGAAAATAATTACAAAATGGAGTTTAGGTCGAAAATACTCGCAAAATGCAATGCAGATTGAAAATACTTACAAAATGTGGTTGAGATTCAAAATACTCACGAAATGTAATTTAGAGACACGGGGAGCCAATTCATAAAATCAGAGCGGAAATCTTAAAGAGAAAGGGAACCGAGAAGGCTGATCCCTAGAAGAATGAGGGACCAGGAAAGATGAGAGAAGGGCCAATTAAGACAGAAAAGGAAGAGACTCCCTAGGCCTCGGATACCCTAATACCGTCGGGGTTGGAAGAGAACAAGAGTTGACCAAGAGAGGTCGACAGGAAAGAAGACGGAGAGGAGCCCGGCACAAGTAAGTGGAAGCAATGCCGGACTCAGATGGGGTCCCGTGGTCGCCAACGCACGCCCCTCAATTTGTGGGGCCCCTGGAGGGGGGGGGGGGGTTATGGTCATGAAAGCTAAACAATGAGTGTTAGGGTATGAAGAGTACAAGAACTGGACAAGGCATGAATAAGATTATGCTGTCACAATAAGTGGAAGAAATGCCGAAATTTGTGAAGATTAGCATTAGTTCTTCGTTTCTTTGTAAAATAAATGCAGTAAATAAGTCTGTTAGGTAGTCAGCCCGATGGCTGGTTGGATCCTCAAAAAGTACCGCCGTTAGGTAATGAGGATAGACACCCACAAAAACCCAAGGCCGCGCTATATTGAGGCGTACTAGGCAAAATGAGGAGTGAGGTAGTTTGCCATTGCTTTCCTCTCTGAGTCAGAACAGCAGTACTAACCCTATGTGTAGAACCTTTCACAGCATCCACAAGCACTGACTGTGGCCTGCATGTCATTACTAAGCACCACCCATACCTCAGTAGCTTCCATATAATCACAGCCATGAGCGAGACTGAGACATCAGTGAAAAGCCACATTTTACTCTAGCCAGTGCCAACAGACAAATGCAAATGTACTGCATTCATCCAGAGATGGCAAACAGGCCAAGTAAATAAGTAAATAAATAAATAAATTATAGATAGATATGTAGGCTATATACATTATTACATTTTCTTTTATGTCATTTTACTATTTATTTGTGAATTATAAGTTGTTGTTGTTGATTCATTTCGGGACCTTGTGACACCGTGGTCATTTAAGCCTGTGTACTTGGGTGTGTGTGTGTGGATCTGCCGGATATCCGGTGAAACTATGATGGCTGTATTATTGTGCATATTTATAATTGAGTTTAGGGTTGGGTAGAGGTCGGTCGCAGCCTTACTTTAGGCACCATCCTAGCATTTGTCTGGCGTAGAAGAGGGAAATCACGAGAAATTACTTCTAGGATTGTAGAGGTGGAAATCAACCCCACATTTTCTCACTTCTATTGTACCTCACGAGGTTAAGAGTACCCCGTTCTAGCCCTCATACCGGAATAAATTTTCTTGGCAGAGCCAGTGATCGAACCCGGACCTCTGAGGTGAGCTAGCAACTATGCCAGGATGCGATCATGAATGCTTTTGGAAGTTTGGTACGAGAAAGTACTGTAGGCTACGTGTTGCTGGAACGCCAGTCAATACTTGCGATACCATGAGCACCATGGCAGTGATCTTGGCGATCACATTAGCCTTGGCCATCGCATTAGTCTGCAGCCAGCTAGGTCCAGTTCGAGCTGGTTCAGCCAGCCCCAGCATACCTGGCAGAAGAGCCGTGGGCCGTGGGAGCGCCGTACCACAGGATCGAGTACCGCCCGGGTTCTCACGTTTCCATCCCTGGTCTCAATCAAATTCTTCGTCTAGAAACCAGCTGTAAGTGGATATCTGCACAAACTCACCCTGCGGCATAGCTGTGTGCGTCAAATTTGCTCACCACGGCCATGATCAGCAAGTCCGGAGATCAGAGGTTCGAATCTCTGCGTGGTACCTTATTTCGAGTTCCAAGCAACCTGCCTCATTCCCTACCATAATAAGTTAATTACAGCTACACTACCACGTGGTGTAGCGGCTAGCTTTCTTGGCTGTCGCCCCGGAGATCAGGGTTCGATTCCCGACTCTGGCAAGAAATGTAATCCTGGTCTCATAGCTGGAAGGGGGAACAGTGAACCTTGTGAGGCAAAACTGAAAAGAGGTGGGCTAAATTCTCATCACAATCGTCCTGGAAGTGGATTTTCTTGGTTTATCCGTTTACTTCATCAAATGCCGGGATGGTTCCTAACTTAAAGCCAAGTCTGCATCCTTCCCAATCCTCACCGGAATTACAAATGCAGACCACTACGGACACCACAATAACGCAGGTTATCAGAAAAAAATAAAATATTATATATATACTTGCCGCGGTGGGCAAGCTAGCTCGTGTCTCGCTGGTATCGGGAGAGCATGCGTTCGAACCCCATGACAGCCGTCCTGTGAATATGGTTTTCGTGACTACCCATTTTCACCACCAGGCAAGGTAAATGCTGGGACGGCTCCTTTCAATAGGTCCACGACCCACTTCCTTCCATAATCCCTCCACTGGCCCTTCCTTCATTAGACCCAAGTTAGTGGTCGTCTGGGTGATTGGCCTGTGTCCATCCCCAGTTGTATCTGCTGATAAAGTGTGTTCAGCTTCCAGACACTGTCCTTGCGACAGTAGAGTAATGATCCGTCACAGAGGGAAGCCAATCTGGGAGCATAAGCGATTAAAAACACTTTTATGTCAAATATATTTTTACGTAGCCTATTACTAATATTAATGGATAACTATATTAACCATTTTAACTCCACGTTTTCTCCAAGTAGTTCATTAATAATGCTGTGACGCATACAGATTTGCCTTTGAGGCAAATAATGAAAATCCACAGCCTGCTTCCAGTCTCCGACCGGGTCAGGAATGGAATGAATGAAGCCCCCAACTAGCGGCGAGGATATGAACTGTGCCGGCTGCCGAAGCCTGTCGCACTCCTCTGGGGCAATGATGAAATGAATGACAGATGAAATGAAATGATAGTGGAGAGTGTTGCTGGAATGAAATTTTGACAGGGAAAACCGGAGTACCCGGAGAAAAACCTGTCTGCCTCCGTTTTGTCCAGCACAGATCTCACATGGAGTGACCGTGATTTGAACCACGGACCCAGCGGTGAGAGGCCGGCGTGCTGCCGCCTCAGCCACGGAGGCTCTCCTTTGAGGCAAATAAATTATCTTATTCATTTTAGTAGAATGTACGAAAATTACCGTATTGATAAATATAATATATTTATTATAATACTAGCTGAAGTACCCGTGCTTCGCTGCGAGTCATAAATACTGTAAATTAAAATGTGAAGGTGGCAGTTAAAACAGGGGATAGGCGTGGTGCTGCGCAGAGGGAGAGTAAGGATGGAACATTTTGTCCAACTACACCACTCGACGTTGACCGTGTTTTATAGCACAAAAGTAGGGGGGTGAGGCCGATTCTGCCCCCCCCCCCCCACCACTACTACCAATGCGAGCCGATAACTCCCGAACCCGTGGTTGGAGATTCACGAATGAGGTGTCGTTGGACTTGGGATGACGGGGGCTTTTCTATGGACCACTCGTAATATTTCTGAAAAATTTTTTGAAAATTTTTGTTTTCGAAAATAGGTGATAGTTTGAAAACCAAAGATGATAGAACGTTGTGCTATGGCTCAAACGAATGGTCTGTATGACATTTAATTTTTGTAATAAAACTTGTTTACTTTTTATGTTTTTTTGAAAACACTCGAATTTTGAAAATCCCATATATTGGAAACTAGGAACTATACAAAAAAGTTTGTTTGACATAAATGAAAGGACCCTATGCCCTCTAACGCCAAATTAAATTTTAAGTCTCCAGAGCAACAATTTGTGTTTTGTTAGTAGTGGGATGACAGGGGTTCTGCTTAAAAAAGCAAGTTGTGAGCCCCTGCGACCTTGGAATGGTAGGAGTCATGCTAGGAGGGCGTGCTTGGATTCGTTTTTTCGTCTCGTTGTGCTCTTTACGGGAATGTCGGTGCCGAAAAAGTGAAATGTTGAGAACATATTTTTTGGAGGCAAAACCGTGATTTTAGACTTTTTGTTATATCTCGCGAACCAATCATGCTAGAGGCGTGTACGAGGGGTCCAAGGACTCGGGCTGACGTCCTCTTTGCTATGGACCACTCGTTATATTTTTTAAAACATTTGGAAACTCGATTTTGGGGTAAACACATGTTTTTTTGTGATTTTGCCGATATCTTACGAACCAATAACGCTAGAGACGTGTACGAGGTGTCCTAGCACTCGGGCTAACGCCCCCTTTCAAATGTGGTAGATATTTTTTTTCAAAAAATAATTCACAAAGGGCCTAGCGCCATACATGTTGAAAAAACTTTTTCTTTTTCTTTACCTGTTTATAATGTTTATGAAGCGTGGTGGTTGAGAGAGACGATACTGCTGGGTGTGTGTGTTTCAACGAACCTGTCGCTGACCACGGTGGCTGTGTTCAATAGATCAATCGCTATTTCGACGGGTCGGTTTATGACAGAGCGAGGGTGCGTTTTTTCACACATTTTACCTTTAACGTGTAAACGGTGATGAGAACTTGGTTCTATGTTGGTCGAAGCGAGTAGAGAAAACAAACTTGCAGACGAGCAGGAGGTGAATGTCATTTGAGCTTATTGGAAGGCGCTGATCTGACTTGACAACAAGTGCAATGGAAAAATGACAATGACGCTTGAAGGTGAAATAATCTGACCATCGTGGAGGCAGGGAAGAGCGTAATGCATGTGAACACATGTGAAACCACATGAGGGCTAAACCAGTTACATCCTGTCTTGCTTCGTACTTGACAAAATGCAAGTTCATGTGAAATTTGATCTACCACAGGTGTTCGCCTGGGACGTTAGCTGTCCACGTGCGCGATAACTGTTAACAAGTTACATCCTGTTTGCTTTGTACGCGAAAAAATGAAAGTTGACGTGAAATTTGATATGCCACAGGACGTTAGCTGTCCACGTGCCTGATAACAGAATGTTCAAAACGTGGGAATCGCTGAATCAATAAAAAAGTATGATGCAACTTGTGGGAATGATGTCACAACCAATAGATAGGCAAGAGCTGCAAACAGCAGTGGTGGGAGGTGAAGGGAGGGAGAGGGGGAGGGGTAATGTATGAGAGAACACAGGTGGAAAGAGAAAGAAATATGTGGAGCTGAGGACTGTACACATAGAGCTATAGGTGGTGTGCAACATGTGTGAATAAATTAAAAATTGCACAGGTTCACACAACATGTAATTTATTGATCCAAGAATTAAACGTAGAGTTAAACCCTAACCATTTGACATAGAGTTTATTTCCTTTTTGTTTCAACACTTTTTCCACAAGATAATGCTGAGGAAATGCTGTTTTCTGAAGTTCATGGAGATAAAATCTACCTTTTATGGGTTGATGGTTGAGGTCCTCGAGTAAATTGGTGACTGGAGTGTCCAAGTTGACTTGACGAATTTGAAATAGTTCAGTCCCCCACTGAGGCGTGTAGCCCTTATTGAAGGCAGACTTAAATTTGCTCACACGAACAAAATCCCCAATTTTCAATCGGTGACGTTTAGGATCGGCTGTTTTTATGGGGTTAAACAGTTTATCCAATCGCTGAATATGTTTGGTCACGAGGCGTGGCTTGGTCCCAATCGTTCTATGTTTGGTGTCATTGTAACGTGATACTAGCTCTGGCAACATGTCCAACCAGCGATAACTGCCCTGAGCGGTAAACGCTTTCCACATATGGGTTTTCAATGTTCGGTTGAACCGCTCGACCACACTGGCTTTGAGATTGCTGTACGTGGTGTAATGGTGAATATCCTTAGATTTGAGAAAACTGGAGAAATCCTTGTTGAAAAATTCTTTCCCCTGGTCAGTTTGTAGCAGCTGAGGTTGACGTTTGGAGTGTTGAATAATATGTTGAAAGGCCTTGGTAACTAGTGGACCAGACTTGCGACGCACAGGTTCAACAAAGGCCATTTTGGAATAGACATCAATGACGGTCAACAGCGTACACCGTCGTTAACGCCAGCATAGTGTATCATTTCAACCAAGTCAGCCTGTCAAAGTTCATCCACACCTCGTGAAATCACCTTGAGTCGTGGATAGTGACGCCTAGCTGGGCGATGCAACTCGTGAGCAATACCCATTTTAATGGGTGAGGGCTTAAACAATAATTTTGGCATTTCGAAGTTCTTGTTCAATTTCTTGAATTTCCCAATCGTGACCGGTAAGTCCAGCTTGACGTGAAGCATGCAACAACTGTAGCCGCTGGACGAGCTTATTGGGATTGTGCCAGTAGGTAACATCCACAAGGGGTTTAATGGTTTAAATGTCACTCCCGAAGCGGACGCTTTACGACGAGTACTTTGACTGGTGGGAAACATTTTTGCAATGATGGTTTTATATTTTTGAGATATATTGGCATACACTTGTTGCGTGGGATCATACTGTCTTTTGTGTGCATGGGTATTCAATAAAATGGATTTATATTTGTCAAGATCCTCTGACGTATAATCATGGGAAGAGGGGGTCCGAGAGAAGAGCAGCTTTAACAGTCCTGGCGTTAATTTATAGTTGATGTTTTTAATGACAGCTTTAGTACGAGCAAATTTAATGGATGAATCGCCAATTTTAAAACTATCATCCTCATAGCGAACACCATACGTGGTATCTGTGTTTCCAATAAATAGATCGGTGAAATAGGGTTCCAATGTTGATCCATAATATTTTATTAAAATGGTTTTCAGTTGAGCTTTATGTTGAGGGGTGACCAAGAGTTGTGAAAACGGAGACGCTCTGGAAGGGCAAGGTGTATCGACCATGGCCAAGGATTTCTTTTTTTTTTCAAAAACTCTGCAAGGGGTGCGGCCTTTTTTTGAGGCGTAAACACTTGTTCCTCTTCATCCTCAACTTCACTAACACTAGTCAAATCTTCCTGTTCCTCTTCCTCTTCCTCTTCCTCAGGGTCCTCATGCAGCGTCTGCGTAGCTTGTGAAACGGTGGGTAGCGTTTCAGATGGCTTGAAAGAGGGTTTCATCATGGCTTTTAGTGGAGGTGCTAAATGTTGTTGAATAAACAAAGCATGATTTGCACGTGATTGTTTCAATTGACGAAACTTTTGACGAATAGTATTTTTTGCTCTAATAATATGCTTTTTCAATTGACTCTCTGCTAACGCCATGGTGTCTTGACCAATGACTTGACGGAGAATGAGACAGGGTCTTAAATAGCAATAAAATGATCAAACCCTAAGCGATACCGTCCTTGGTTGAGTTCACTTTGTTTGTCAGTCACTAAACAGGCATGACGTTGAGTGCTCCAGCACTTGGCACACAATTCTGTAAACATTTGAAAGGTCATATCCGGATTCACATGTTCATTATAAATGTGACGACTGTTCCTCTCGTCCTGACGAAATAAAACAATGACATTGGCATTGTCACGAATCAACTGTTTGGACATTTTAGAATACGTTTGTCCAAGATAGAAGCAATCGATATGTTTGTGTCGACCCATGCTGAAATAGCTTTGAATGATACCTTGACGTTCAGTGGATACATCATCGAAAATCATGAGTGAATCAGGCTTTACCTCATCCGGTGAAATCACATTTTCTTGCATGGAAAATGTAAAATAACTCATATTTTCTTTTTGTAATCCAGACATGACTTGATCCAGACACGTAGAGGGGTTGGTAGAGAGATTTTGCAAAAATATAATTATTTTGAAAACGCAGACCATTGGGCGCTGTGATGAGCGTTAGCAAAAGATTAGTCTTTCCACAGCCGGAAGGCCCCACAATGATGCAGCGAATGGAAGATGGAAAGAGTGAACCATGGCGTTGTTCACGTGATGTGGGACAGAGATGGGAAACCACGTCCCCCACGGGGAATGACTCTTGCTGCTTAATAATCTTCATTTCAACTAAGGCTTAGACAGGCTAGCAGGCTGTCTATATACAGGACACCGAACCTTGTCATAGAAACAGTAGACTGGAACTACAGGTTGACGATGGATGTCTTTGGACGTGCGTTGATGGCCAAAGCTAGGCCTGTCCCCATACATGATCCTAAACAAGAAACAGATCCTGCTAATAAACACTATGTGGATAGGTCAGTAGTGCCACGCACAAAACAGGGAGATTATGACTTTAAGGGAAAGCGGTTAACCCATGTAAAACATCCTCAAGTGTCTACAGACGTTACTACGAAAAAGTATGTGGATAACAAAGTTTATGAGTTTTATGACAAAGTGCCCCAGCTTACGGTGAATGGCTATAGTGCTAATCACCATCGGATTGTTCACGTGGAAGACCCGCAAGACGAAGACGATGTCTGTACCAAGCGTTACGTGACCTATGCAATGAAAAGGCTTTATAAATTTATCCCATCTGTATTTTTAGTGTATCTGACAAATGAAAAACCTGTGAATGACAGAAAACATTTACCGCTAGTCCATGATCAGCACTTGACCTATGTGCTTGCTTCAGGATTAAGCCACTATCGATTACACTATGATGGAACCATTCACATCAAATATGCCATACCTGATGAGAACCATTTACAAATAAAGATAAATGGTCATATAATGTTGATCCATAACCATGAAATGGTCAATGCAGGTGACGAATTATCCTTTCATCTCATGTTGACATGGGATGAAAAGCAAGCGGGAAAAAACATAAACGATTTCCCACTTTATGTGGAATTGGAATATACAGCCATGAAATAACCATCTGACGTTAGTTGTGATTTAAACTTTCTTGTGAAAGGTTGTTGGTCATTATCATCATGGTGAAACAAAGGTATACGGTGAGAAAGACTAAAAAAAGGACTTTGTCCTTGGCAAAGCCTGGGCTTAAGACATTCTTGGACAAGCCCTTGCGAAAGAAAAAAAGAAAAAATAATTTATTGACCATAAGGAAAGCCTTTCGAGCAGCACCGAGACATGTTATTCCAAAACGTCGGCGACAGGTTTCAAACCAAGGGCGAGTGATTCCCGTCCCCAAACGAGCGGGATTTTTACCTGCATTATTTGCCGGTTTGGCTGCTCTGGGTTCACTTTTGGGCGGTGCCAGTGCAGTGGCGAAAACCATTAAAGCCGCGCAGCAGGGCAAGCAACAACTCAAAGAAAGTCAGCGACACAATGAAACGATGGAAGCGATTGCCATGGGGGCTAGAAATGCCAATTTAAAGCCAGCCTTTTATCAACAAGGATTTGGGATTTCACCATTTCAAAGTATTAAAAAAAAGAATTAACCTCAGCCATAGCAAGACATGCCCTGACGCATCAACAAGTGGAAAGCTATGCTAAACAACTAAAGCTTTCTCATTTTCGAGTTGTGTTTATGCGAAACCAATTACCCCCACGACCCTGGAAACAGGAATGTGCTGTTGTCAATTTGGATGATCACCGAGGACTAGAAACACATTATGTAGCTTATATCAAAGAGGGATCCACTGTATGGTACTTTGACAGTTTTGGGAATTTGCTCCCGCCCATGGAACTAGTGACCTATTTTGGAAACAGGATCAAGATATATTATAATGTGAAACGTGAGCAAATGTTTAACAGCCAACAGTGTGGACGCTTGTGTTTAATTTTTTTTATATAAGACGCAGCATAAGCAAAAACGCCACCAGTATGTCGGCAGAAAGTAAAACGTTTACACTGCATGGACGTGGACCTGAAGTCAGCCTAGACTTTTACCCGCCTATCGAATTGAGTGAAAAAGCCTATGGTTTAGGACTTGTTTCTCTTGAAACGTACAATCGAATATACAACATACGAGAAAATGTGAACAACAAGTTTTACTATGATGATTCTATGCTCACCCTGAACTCTGGTGGATACACGATCGATGACATTTATGAACACATTTATGTGGTGTTGATCAATGAGTATGGTTTAAAGTCATTTCTCGATGGAACGCGCAAGTTTGAACTTGTAGGAAATACCAACACTCATCGCTGCAGTATTTTCTCCACATTCAACATTGACTTTAAAACTCACCCCGATTCCATTGGCCCATTACTAGGATTTAAACCACGTGTGTTGGAGCCCAATAAAAAACATGATTCGGACCATGAAGTGAAATTCATTGAGGACCATCATGTGTCGGTGACGTGTAATATTATTAGCCAAGTGTATACCAATCAAGAACCATCGCATTCGCTTTATGACTTTATTGTGACATTGCCCAATGGGTATATTATTCGTGAAAACCCTCCAGTGGTGCTTTTTCATTCTGTGGTTGTCGATAGTATTAGTAATATAACATTAAGACTGATCAATAGAGAGCAACAACTCATTGATCTAGATTCTACCACACCAGTGACTTACAAGTTGGTGCTAAAGCCACTATGAAGTTTGTGTATAAAGCAACAACACCGTCTAGGAATGGTGTTAGTTGTTTGCCACGTGAATACACGTTACCATCTCAAGACAAGCAGATTTTACAGCATTTGGGTTACCACGTCAACCCTCATAATGAATTCTATCCTAGAGATAGCGAACCGCATCGAGGAGCAACCAGGAGTGGTAAGAATTGATCTCCATTCCTATCAAGCTCAAACACCTGGTCTCAATAACAATGATGAAATTCAATTTGTTATCAACAACCAAGATATTTACACCCTACCGCATGAAAGTGTCATTCAGATTGAAGGTCGGCTCGCCAAAGCCGATGGCTCTACACCTACCACATCCAAGTTGGCCAACCATGGTTTGGCCTTTCTGTTTTCTGAAGTGCGGTATGTCATTAACGATATCGTGGTGGATAGCACTCGAAATGTGGGCATTTCCAGTGTCATGAAACTATACCCCTCTTATAGTGAGGAAGAAGGTAAAACACTTGGCATGGCAGGTTGGTGTCCTGACTCGACCAATGACTGGATGGTACACACTGATGGGACCTTTACTGGATATTTACCTCTTAAACTGATTTTAGGCTTTGCCGAAAATCACCAACGCATTGTGGTCAACGCAAGGCAAGTGCTTTATCTAGTGAGAGACAGGAGTGATAATAATGCACTCAAGGGAGCCGACAATGCCCCCATCGATTCAAAAATTCAACTACAACGCTTGCTATGGAAAGTGCCTCATGTGACCCTTGAAGATAGCAAAAAACTGGACATACTCAAAATGGTAAAGAGAGATATGCCTCTACCCATGGAATTTAGAAGCTGGGCACTCCATGAGTATCCGCTATTGCCAACCACCAACACACATAGTTGGTCTGTAAAAACAGCTCGCTATACAGAGAGACCTCTCTACCTGATCGTGGGTTTTCAAACGAATCGCAAGTATCAACAAACCAAAGATGCCACGCAATTTGATCACCTGCAATTGAGAAATGCACGTCTTTTCCTCAACGGAGCCGTGTTTCCCTATGAAGGACTGGATTTGGATTTTTCAAAAAATAAGTTTGGTCCCCTGTACGACTTGTTTTCTAAATTTCGATGGTCGTATTATCAAAAAGAGAACGGCCCCATGCTACTACCCCAAGCGTTTAAGGCAAGAGCGCCACTGATTGTCTTTGACTGTTCTTACCTGGAAGAGTCTGTCAAGCCATCCAATATTGACATTCGACTGGATTTTGAAACGCATGACAATGTACAGCCAATACCACGGCCTACTGTTTGATTATTCATCACAAACAAGTCAACTATTATCCACTGTCCAACCAAGTGACGAGTGTATAAATAACAGCTCAACCCACGTCAAGCCGCTCAGTCATGTCTTGCTTTAAACCTCAAGAGACGTTACATCCATGAATTTAAACTCTGAGGAACAACGTTTCAAGACTTTTGCCACGTGGCCGGTGCCTTTCATAAACCCTCAAGCCTTGGCGGCCGCTGGATTCTACTATTTAAAAACAAGAGATGAAGTGAAATGTGCCTTTTGTCCCATCATCATAGACCAATGGCAGGAGGGCGATGAACCCATGCAGGAACATCAGCGCTGGTCACCCACCTGCCCCTACCTGTGCAGAATGGAAGTGGGAAATATACCCTGTCATTCAAGCTATCCCTCACTTGTGTCCCTGGGTAATGAAAAAAAAAACAAGTTGCGATACGTGTGGACCGTATGGTATCCATGGTGCTTCGGTGAGCAGCTCACCATCAAAAACGCCTAGTTTAGAGACATTGGGCCATCATCGGTGTTATGGACGTTACAAACACAAGAGACTATATTGTTGTATCATTTGGTATCGTCCTTATCCCAAAATGACAAAAGCCTGTAAGACGTGTCACGATAATAAAATGATGTAATTCTTAAATTCTTATTTTTTTGCATGTCCCCCTGTCCTACCCTAACCTCAATTTGAAACTAGCATGGCAGGTAAGTCCATGCCATGATCACACCTGATCGTCAGTCAATCGTCAGTTGAACTTGGTCCAGGCAAGCGTCAACATGTTGCGCACACTCATTGTGGATTGCCAAGGGTTTACAATTGGTGACAACAAATTTATATTTAAACAAGTGGCCATGATCGATTGTACCACGTTTTGGATATCGCAAGCTACGCATTTGCTATTTAAACCACCCCATGCTTTTGATTTGTTGTGTGAAAAAGACCGTAAACAAACCCAGTGGATTGAAAATCATAGGCAACTAGACTGGAATCAGGGAACCATTTCCTATAAATATTTGGACGTGGTCATGAAAGCACACTTGTCCTCGGCCAATGTGGTATTTGTGAAAGGTAATGAAAAACGTCAATGGTTGCAACCATTTTTGGCGTCTTACTGCCGATTTATCGACCTCATGGAGTTGGGCTGCCCCTCCCTGCAAACGGTCATGGATACTTGTTCCTGTGGCAACATTACCCATACAGCCCTATCGCATGCGTGGCATCTCTTTCATTGGTTAACCACTCATGCCTGCTGGGAGTTGTTGAACAAAATTATAACTCAAGATTTACCTGTGAATGACGCCAGTGAGATTTCTACAAGCGACGTGTAAACATCTACAGCACGTGATACCATGGAGAAAGGCAATGCTACGGACAAAGCCATCGGCAAGTTCTTTGTGTGCAAAAAGAAACTAAACAGTTTTACCAAAGAGGAACTCTTGGCGCTCCCCAAGTCGTTCATTTATTATGTGGCCGCCAACGCGGTGAAAGAAATCTGGCAACATGTACCAAAATCATGGACTCAAGACCCTGTGTTGAGTGAATTGCAACCCTGTACTGATTACGATCACCATAAGCAAGTGGCCATGGCAAAAATACCGTCTATGCGTCACTGTGCGTGTTTGCTCTCAGGGAGAATTATATAAGTGTTTTATTTCCACAGTTGGTAACAGATACATTTATTATGTTTAGGTTGGCAGCAGTGATCTAGAGACAGAGAGTGAAGTTGCAATCATGGCTGAACGTGTTTGTGTTTCGGAGCATCAGCTCCTTCGCATATCAAGTGTTGTGTCTTTTGTAACATGTACATTTTTGTAAATACAGTCCACTAGAGTTAATTCGACATTTTCATTTATCCCCTGATGTTTCATCTGGGGCACGTATGTCGCAGACAGACATATGTTTTGGTCCTACACGGGCCGGATTCCCGCTATATCAACTGACGCCATGTGGT
The DNA here is from genome assembly GCA_946902985.2 of Meconema thalassinum. NCBI lineage: Eukaryota > Metazoa > Arthropoda > Insecta > Orthoptera > Tettigoniidae > Meconema > Meconema thalassinum. The sequence continues at coordinate 193,870,974 of OX336394.1, read as the reverse complement.
CTCGACAAACGCTAAAACTGCTGTATTTAAGTGAACCAGTGCGAAATACGTATGTAGAGACAATACTAGTACATTATTGTGAACAATGCAGGCGCAATTGCAATTTATTTATCAATGTTTGTGAGTTCGATCTAACTTATTTTGAAAAGTGAGCATAGTGGCTGCCTTACGAAGCCACCATTGTGCTTTGGCTTCGTGTCGCCTCGGCTAGCATCGGTAAGCTTCGATACACGCGCCAGCTGCAGCGCTCGCCAGACTGCTTGATCCATGTTTACAACGCAGCTGTTGAATTACAAATTTACTACGTATTTGAATAAGTTAATTCATGCAGCGGGACTTGCAAAATTAATCATGATGAATTGTATATTCGTAAAAGCATATCCAGTATTGTGAACGTTTCGGTGTGCAGTTGAAAGCATCAATGGACGCATGTTTGAGGCCATCCGTGAGTTCTCGCGAGTTCCATTCAGTAGTGCAGCCTTCGATTCCTGACGGACACAGTTCCATTCAGTAGTGCAGCCTTCGATTCCTGACGGACACAGTTCCATTCAGTAGTGCAGCCTTCGATTCCTGACGGACGCAGTTCCATTCAGTAGTGCAGCCTTCGATTCCTGACGGACACAGTTCCATTCAGTAGTGCAGCCTTCGATTCCTGACGGACACAGTTCCATTCAGCAGTGCAGCCTTCAATTCCTGACGGACGCAGTTCCATTCAGTAGTGCAGCCTTCGATTCCTGACGGACACAGTTCCATTCAGCAGTGCAGCCTTCGATTCCTGACGTACGCAGTTCCATTCAGTAGTGCAGCCTTCGATTCCTGACGGACACAGTTCCATTCAGTAGTGCAGCCTTCGATTCCTGACGGACGCAGTTCCATTCAGTAGTGCAGCCTTCGATTCCTGACGGACACAGTTCCATTCAGTAGTGCAGCCTTCGATTCCTGACGGACACAGTTCCATTCAGCAGTGCAGCCTTCAATTCCTGACGGACGCAGTTCCATTCAGTAGTGCAGCCTTCGATTCCTGTCGGACGCAGTTCCATTCAGCAGTGCAGCCTTCGATTCCTGACGTACGCAGTTCCATTCAGCGGTGCAGCCTTCGATTCCTGACAGACGCAGTTCCATTCAGACGTCCTGACTTCGATATCCGACCGTTGGGTGACGACGCAGACTGAAAGAACCTCTACACCAGATAAGTTAACAAAGGCATTTCATAGCAATTCCTTCCCATACTCAGCAATCCTTCCTGTGCATGAACCATTTTAAGCAGACCAAGCGCAGAGGTGTTCTCCGAGCATCCCTCACGAGACTCCATACCCAAATTAATGAATTTAATAATGAGACTCCTGCTGAAGTATTAAATGTGAAGAATGAACGTTTATTAGCTCTATTACCAGAATTTAAAGAAATTCAAAGCAAATTGGAGGATTTGGATGACAAAAATCCTCATGAGCAGGTCCGGTGTGAATTCGAAGATGATTATGATGAACTTAGGGCTAAGCTACAACAGTTACTAAATACCCATTGCACACATGCCTCATCTGTCTCTAGCAACGGTAGAGAATCTACAAGTAGTAATACAGGTTCGTACAGTTTGCCCAAGATACGGTTACCAGAATTTTCAGGTGATGTTACACAATTCATGCATTTCCATGACCTGTTTGATTCATTAATACTGAAGAATCAGTCTTTGGGTAATGTTGAAAGGTTCCATTACTTAATGTCAGCACTGCGTGGCAATGCTCATCAACTCATTCAAAACATTCCTCTTACTGCAGATAACTTTGAGCTAGCTTGGGAAACGGTCTGCAAGCGATACCGCAATTCAAAGGTAATAGTAAATGCACATATCAAATTACTGTTATCTCCAGATATCGTCCAAAGGGAATCATCTTCTAGTCTACGCACACTTTTGAATCAAGTACAGTCCAATTTAAAGGCTGTTGAGTCTTTGAATTTGAATATTCCCCTACATGAAATCATAATAGGTCAAATCATACTTGGCAAGTTATCTGAAGCCACACGTAAGCAATGGGAAATGAGCAACAAATCCAAGGAACTATCTACACTTACGGAGTTGTTAGAATATCTTGAAAGGTGGGCTCAAACCCTTGAATTAATTGATTTTTCACCTACTAAGGGTCACAGTGATAAGATCAGCAGATTGTCTCAAGATAAAACTTCTAAGCATGGTTTCAAGCATGAGAAACAACCTTTTACAAGTAGTTCATACATTGCAATTAACAATAATTGTGAAGCCTGTAAGGGGCAACATCCAATCTTCAGATGTGATAAATTTTTAGGTTATGATGTTAATCGTAGATACAACCTAGTTAAGCAGCATAAGCTTTGCTACAACTGTTTGCATGAATCACACGCTATAAGTTCTTGTCCTTCGAAGTCAACATGCAAAACTTGCAACGGTCGTCACAACTCACTGTTGCATTTTGATTCTGGGAATCAGCAATTCAATGCCAACTCGTCTAAACAGTCTCAGCAAGGAGCTATCAGCAGATGCTCAAACCCCGAGTCCAACCAGGCTCACAATGCTCAAGTTCGTGGTAACTCCTCCAGTTATTGCACCATGAAACTCAAACCACAAACTCAAGTTCTACTTTCTACAGCAGTAGTAAAGGTAAAGGATAGTGCTGGTAGGCTACACTTAGCTCGTTGCTTATTGGACAGTGGCAGTCAAAGCAATTTTGTAACCGAGAGTTTGGTTCAAACTTTGGGCTTAAGAAAGGTCAAGAATCTCACACCCATCGAAGGTATTTCTCAGTCCACGTCTGAAGCCAAGTATAGTGTGAGCATTGAAGTGCAATCTTCCATAAGCAACACACGTCACAATGTTGAATGTCTGGTCCTATCCAAAATTACTAGCGACATGCCTAGTCAGCAGGTACCCTATGAAGAGTGGGAGCTCCCTAATGATATTCAGTTAGCAGATCCGAGGTTTTATGCCCCAGCCAAGATAGACATGCTTCTCGGTGCTGATGTATTCTTTAGAATTCTACAGAGGGGACACAGGACGAGACCAGGGAAGTTTCCAGTCCTACAAAACACAGATTTTGGATGGATTGTGTCAGGTTCATATGAATCCACCTCGAGAAAGAGAAACAATGCAGCAGGAACGTTTTTCCTTCGTAATGATGTTCACCTTCATAACCAAGTACAACGATTTTGGGAGATCGAAGAACTTCACGAGCCAGTCAATTCGCAAGAAGAGATTGAATGTGAACAGCTTTTTTCTGATCATGTGACACGAGATGCATCTGGGAAATACATAGTCAGACTACCATTTAAGCAGGATCCAAGTATATTAGGCAATTCTTTACAAACAGCTACTAGCAGATTTCAATACCTTGAGCGTAGGCTTAACAATGATACGCAACTGAAGGTAGATTATGACCAGTTTCTCACTGAATACCAGGAACTAGGTCACATGGATATTGTTAATTCTAGTATGGCAACATCGGTAGCATACTACATGCCGCACCATCCGGTATTCAAGAAATCCAGCACTACTACAAAAACTAGAGTTATCTTCGACGCTTCTTGTAAATCGAGGTCAGGAAAGTCACTTAATGATATTTTAATGACGGGTCCTACTATTCAACAAGATTTATGTTCGATTGTCGCTAGATTTAGAACTCACGCCATAGGCTTTACAGCTGACATCGAGAAGATGTACAGACAAGTTAAGGTTGATTCCAGAGACAGCAGCCTTCAACGCATCCTTTGGAGAGCTTCTCCTAATGAGCCTATCAAGCAGTACCAACTTCAGACGGTCACATATGGCACATCATCAGCTCCATTTCTAGCAATAAGATGTTTAAGGCAATTGGCATATGATGAGGGACAACAGTATCCGCAGGCAGCATCTGTCCTTCTTCGTGATTTTTATGTAGACGACTGCATTTCAGGAACAAGTAAGGTTGACAATGCATTACTCCTACAACGTGAACTGATCCAATTGTTATCCAAGGGAGGCTTCAAGCTCCGCAAGTGGTGCTCTAACCATCCAGCATTGTTAGAGGCGGTTCCAAAAGACTGCAGAGAAACGCAGCTTCCCCTTCAGATTGATTCTGGAGAAAATATAAAGACTTTAGGTCTACTTTGGCATCCAGCGACAGACAAACTACAGATATCCAGTGGTGTGCAGAAAGAACAAGGAAGTGGATCTCCAGTGACCAAACGCAAGGTGTTATCGATTGTGTCGTCAATTTATGACCCTATTGGGCTAATCAGTCCTATTGTCATCGCATTCAAGATGTTTTTGCAGAAACTATGGCAAGAGAAGATAGGATGGGATGATGAACTTCCAACGGAACTTCTTACAAGATGGCGTACTCTGCATTCTCAAATACCCTTGATTGACAATATATATATTAACAGATTTGTGCTTCAAGAAAATTGTACTCAGGTGCAGTTGCATGGCTTCGCTGATGCATCCTTGAAGGGCTACGGTGCATGTTTATTCCTACGCTCGTCAACAGATCAAGGTCACGTAATAACACATTTCCTGTGCTCCAAGTCCAGAGTGGCTCCACTGAAACAGATCACGCTACCCAGACTAGAGTTGTGTGCAGCAGTACTATTGTCACAAGTGGTTAAAAAGATGTGTCATGTTCTCAATATTGAATTCCATAGTATTCATCTGTGGACAGACTCAAAGATTGTTCTCGCATGGTTAGCAGGTGAACCGTCAAAATGGAAAACTTTTGTTGCGCACCGTGTGGCTGAAGTGCAAAGCAATACTTCAGTCAAGGATTGGAAGCACGTAGCATCAGAAGACAATCCTGCAGATCTGATTTCTCGAGGAACTGATCCTACAAACCTTTTAAATAATCATCTTTGGTGGCATGGCCCTGAATGGCTACAGTGCTCGGAACGGAACTGGCCCACTTCCAGTCAACAACCTGAATCAGAGATTCCTGAGCAACGCAAGATAGTGCTTAGTTGTTCAGTCCACTCTAATCCTGCAGACGTGCTCACAAGATTTTCTTCCCATCTCAAGCTACAAAGAGTGTTAGCATACTGTTTAAGATTCGTGCACAACACTAAACACAAACCTTCAGAACGGAAACATGGTCCATTAACAATAAAAGAGTTGCAGCAAACTAACATGACATGTGTTAGACTAGTCCAGTCAATAGCATTCCGCGAGGAAATAGCTGATCTTTTGAAACACAATGCAGTGTCAAGAAGTAGCAAACTTCAAAGTTTAGTACCATTTTTAGACAAGGATCAAATCTTGAGAGTTGGAGGAAGACTAGAGAACTCCAATCAAGACTACGATTTCAAACATCAGATGATTTTGCCCGCTATACATCAGTTTACTGATTTAATAATCAAGAGGGAACATGAAAGACTCCTACATTCAGGAAACCAGTTGACTTTAGCATCCATCAGACAGTGCTACTGGATCATCAATGGAAAGTCCGTGGTTCGAAGAGTTATTAACACTTGTACAAAATGCTTCAGGTTCAAAGCCAAAACTACACAGCAAGTAATGGGACAGTTGCCCTCAGTTCGTGTGTCTCAAGCAAGACCATTCCGCAACACCGGCACAGACTTCACAGGCCCTTTCTACTTGAAGATCGGCAATCCACGTAGCAAGACCATTGTCAAGGGTTACATATGCATTTTCATATGTATGTGCACCAAGGCCATTCATTTAGAAATAGTTTCCGACCTAACCACTCAAGCTTTCCTCGCAGCACCCAGGAGATTCATCGCAAGAAGAGGATTATGCAGCAACATGTACTCCGACAATGGTACAAATTTCCAAGGTGCTAGTAGAGAGCTCAAGGAGCTCAAGAAATTGTTCACTCAGGAACGGACTAGAGAGGAGATCAGTAACTTCGCCAGTAGTTGTGGAGTTAAGTGGCATTTCATACCTCCTCATGCCCCTAATTTTGGAGGGCTTTGGGAGGCCGGAGTAAAATCCCTCAAACATCATCTAAGAAGAGTTCTCGGAACACTTCATTTCACATATGAAGAATTGGCTACATTAACTGCGCAGATTGAGGCTTGCTTAAACTCACGTCCCCTTCTAACCCTGTCAAATGATCCTTCAGATCCATCTTCCTTGACACCAGGTCACTTCCTTATAGGCGAACCCCTTACTACTCTTCCCGAACCCGATTTAACATTATGTAAACGGCCTTTGTTAACTAGATATAAGGTTCTGCAACAAAGACTCCAATCCTTTTCGAAGAGATGGTCATTAGATTACCTCACCCATCTGCAACAGCGCAGCAAATGGACGACCTCCTCCAGCAACGTATCACCAGGTACTGTGGTGCTGATACGGGAAGACAATGTTCCCCCACTCCAGTGGCCCCTTGGTGTTATCACTGAAGTGCATGGTGGTAAAGACAATGTGGTAAGAGTGGTTTCAGTGAAGTGCAACAGTGGTATTTTTAAACGACCAGTTTCAAAGGTAGCTCCGCTACCAATTGAGCAGACACATAATTTTGACTGTTAATATGTCAGTGTTTTAAGTTAGTGAATATTTTAGTGTTTTATGTCCTTGTCATTGGAACATTTCAGTGTTTCCATTTCAGATTATTGAAATCCATGTATTTCAAGGTGGGGAGTATGTTTGCTCTCAGGGAGAATTATATAAGTGTTTTATTTCCACAGTTGGTAACATATACATTTATTATGTTTAGGTTGGCAGCAGTGATCTAGAGACAGAGAGTGAAGTTGCCATCATGGCTGAACGTGTTTGTGTTTCGGAGCATCAGCTCCTTCGCATATCAAGTGTTGTGTCTTTTGTAACATGTACATTTTTGTAAATACAGTCCACTAGAGTTAATTCGACATTTTCATTTATCCCCTGATGTTTCATCTGGGACACGTATGTCGCAGACAGACAGTGCGACTTGCCAGCTAGTGAAACTGTATCACGGTCATAAAAGTCCATGTAAAGACTTTGTTGAATCATTCCACGAGTGTCATGGCGAGAAAAAGCAACAACAACAACAAACACAAACATCGTCCACAGAGGAGGAGGAAGACCAAACCTTTTTACCATCGATGGAAAAGGATATGCCAGACCTGTACTGGCAATGGCGTCATTGACAAAGTGATTCAATACCTACCTTTCGAAATCCATCTTCCAGGTTATCGTTTTTGCGGCCCTGGAACTCATCTTGAAAAACGTTTACAACGTGGTGATGTACCCATTAATCTTTTGGATCAAGCATGCAAGGAACATGACCTTTCTTATCGCCATAGTCATCCTGGTTTAAAACATGTGGCAGATAAATTGTTATTGAAGAAAGCTAAACAACGTTTCACATCCAGTGATGCCTCAGTGGGTGAAAGGATGGCAGCCCTGATTGTCATGTGTGCTATGAAAGGAAAGTTGATGATGCATGGACATAAACATTGAGGAATTGAGGAATTGGGATGTGTTTGTATTCTATTTTTCATTTGTCAATCCCCTTATGGTTATGAAATAAAAACAAAGGTTTGCCAGAGCACGATGTTTTGTGTTTTTATTATTTTTAAAAATCATGATGTTGATGGCTGATTTCTCATTTTCACATTTCACATATTGCCATTTTGCCAATTTGCAATTTACAGTTTTTGAAAACGTTCGTTTTAAGTTTTGCGTTTTTGATGATATGGATTTTTCCATTTTGCTGATGACACTTTTTAAACAATGTCCGTTTGAAGTTTTTTTGAATTTTCAAATTTCACATATGGCCATTTCCAGTTTTTAAAAATGTCCGTTTTAAGTTTTGCGTTTTTGGTGATATGGAAACATGGATTTTCCATTTTGCTGTTTTCACATTTTTCCATTTGGTGTATGTCGAAAGTTGAGATTTGACAATGATGTTCATGCGAGTGCTTGACCTTGATAACACTGCAATGTGTTGATGCGTGTTTGGAGAAACGTCGAGGTCTACAACTACTGCAGGTAAGACTGTTTTTACAAAAGTGTGAATGTATGAGTAGAGAGAGAAAGCTGATGTGTATGGTTGACCAGAGCAAACACGGTGAGGTAGGGTGGGTGGGTGGGGAGGGGTTAATGGTCACTTTTATACTCATTTTGTTATGTAATTAGTTTTGTTTTTCATTGAAATGTGGCAGACAATAGACATTGTTTTTGTAACTGTACAAATTATTTACGTCATAATACATTAAGTACGATTCTGGTTTGTCCGGTGAATAATCAGGTATGTTGACATTGTTCGCTTCGGCATGGCGTTGGTTAAGCGACAAAAAGCCGCCACGAATGCCCTTTTCCAAAAATAGAACCATGTCTACATCAGTGAGTAAATCCAATTCCACTTGAGTGTATTTCAAAGCGGCATCGAACGAGAGCCCAGGACTCGTATAATAGTGAGCCGGGTCAAGACCGTAAATGTGTTGACACAAGTTACGGAATTTTTCAAACACATCAGTGAGCAGCAATACATCCAGTTTTAGGTAATGCATAGCATATTCACTTAGCGTCTTAATGCCAAACACTCGCCAAACTTGACATGCATATGCATAGTCTTCATCGGAAACGGTACTGCGTGTTAGTTTCGAGTAAAATTTCTCTTGTGGTGGGAGTTTTCTTTGCTTTAACACGTCCCAGCTGTTGCAGAAATCATACGGGAATATACCTTTCCGAATGCACAATTGAAATTGCTCAGGATAATTAGAATGCATTCTAGTATTTTTTTAATTCCTCCTCATTCAAGCCATTCACAAGGATGTCTAGCGAGGATGCCATAAACTTAAAGGAATCCAAAAATCGAATGCTTAAGTCGCCCAACCTCCATGTCAGGGCTGTAAAACGCTCATGGTTTTGGGGAATAATGGTAAACGAGCCCTTGTTGACATGGCCCAATTCACGAATCAAAAACTGAATGTCATAATTTGCCAGATTGTGGAAAAAGACACTGATGAAACGAGGAGCTGGAAAGTTCAAGTTGCATTTACTATGCGCAGCTCCACGAAACTCTCCTGTAAAGTGCGAGTGGTCTCTGACTTTTTCCTCTCTACTTAAAATAGGCTTTTCGCAAATATGGCATGTCGTGGCATGCTCATACTGCTGCTGTTCTGGAGATAGACTCATGGGTACTGGGTGGTCCAGTAATTCCTGTACATCATGAGCCAACTTGACAAGTTCATCCAAGAACCATTTGGCACAATCTGGCCCCTCGCGGTATTTGTAAACGGATTGTGAGGGGTCATAGGCACACACCACATTAAATCCTATGGCAAAGGGTTCATGTTTTTGAATGGGTGTGGTTGAGCTGATGGTGGGATCTGGTTCACAACCCGCCATGGGTGTGGTGAGAGCTTCGAAATCTGCATACACCACATAGGGGACAGCGTCACGCTTGTGAATGTCCTTAAACTTTAACACAGCCTTGTCCCCTTGTGGCAATATCAGTCTCACCGCTTCCTGAGTAACACAATCTACCCTATGACGTTCCAAAGGCGTTGGGGTTTTAAAATATTGCAAGCAACGGTCACAAATATGTTTCTTATGTTGATCTTTGGATGCTCGACTGCTTAGCAATCTACTTAAGCTTTTAATGAGGCAATAGTGATTCACCTCTCCGTAAGACAGATATAAAAGATGAATGTGATGTCGTTTCGGTTGTTTTGTAGCATAAAGAGGACCCACAATCTCATCACCGTCAAGGCCATACACCATGAACGAAAAGTCCTGGTTGTCTTGTTCAAACCTATGGATCTCGGTTAAGTCCATAGGGAACGACACTCGAGTTAAATTTAAAGTTTGTTTTAATTCATCAAACTTGGCCTTACTTTGCTGGTCTGTTAACATGACGATCTTGAGCTGGCTGCAAATACGCAGTCACAGCCCACAGAAAACATTCATCATCAAAATTTGCAATATTCACCACAGCCTTTTTCGAAGCTATTGCTGGTGGTGTTTTAATATAGCTAGACCCAGCATTCAACGGATTGAATTGACAAATGTTGATTTGTAAATGATGAATTTTGTCTAAGGCAAGGCCACTCGGTCCTTGTTGCAGTTTATCAATTTTTTTATAGCAAGGCATTCACCACGTGGGTTTCATACCACTGTTCCAAATTATGGGCTATGAATAGCTCTTGCATTTTACTGCAGATATAAAATGTCTCTTTATGCTCTACGTCCTTCTTTTTATATATGAAATCGCACACCAGTTCTGTATTCACCTTTAAAGCCGTATGCAACCTTTGTGCTGTACAAATTTCAATTTTAAAAATTTCAAAACAAGATTCTAAAAATTGTTTGGGAATCAAATTTTTCTAACATTGACCACACGACCAGAGCACACACGCGATTTGAAACAACTCTTTAGGGGTTCCCAAGTTAGGCTATCGGTAGCAGTGGCAAAATACATTATTTTGAAAGAACACTCTCACCTGAGTTTAGAAATGTAGACTGTCTGACAATGGTCGCACACTAGAGCCTCTTCGATTTTAGCTGTATTTGCTATAGCGGTAAACCCTTTTATTCCAAATAAATAAAAAGAAATAAAATAAACCACCATAAGTATATTCATTCCATATAGTTTATGCATTTCATAAACAAAACAAAATCAAACAGGTTATATATAAAAAAAACAAATCTCACCTTGACGTGTAATGCTTTGCTATATTCCCGTCTCGTGGGCTAGTGTGGAAATGGTTTTCTTTTCTAGCTGTCTGTCTTTCTCTTTCTTTAATATATTTCCCACAAACATACGACAGGTAGGCTATACACGTTATCTGCAAACAAACAAATAAATAAATAAAATCATTAATTACCTAATCAATAAATAATTGCATGTATTTATATAAAATCAATATATATATATACCTACCTCACAACAAGGTTAAGTATTTTCCACCAACACCAAAACTGTTAAACAAGACCAAGTGTTTCACGCAACGCAGTGTGTTCAAAGGTAGACACCTAAGTGAGAGTGGAAATGATAACGACATGTCTTTATATATATTACCTTGCATGTAAAATCTTTTTTTCCCCACGCTTTGAACATTCTGTTATCAGGCACGTGGACAGCTAACGTCCAAGGTGAACACCTGTGGCAGATCAAATTTCACGTCAACTTGCATTTTGTCACGTACGAAGCAAAACAGGATGTAACTTGTTAACAGTTATCGTGCACGTGGACAGCTAACGTCCCAGGCGAACACCTGTGGTAGATCAAATTTCACATGAACTTGCATTTTGTCACGTACGAAGCAAGACAGGATGTCACTGGTTTAGCCCTCATGTGGTTTCACATGTGTTCACATGCATTACGCTCTTCCCTGCCACCACGATGGTCAGATTATTTCACCCTCAAGCGTCATGGTCATTTTTCCATTGCACTTGTTGTCAAGTCAAATCAACGCCTTCCAATAAGCTCAAATGACATTCACCTCCTGCTCGTCTGCAAGTTTGTTTTCTCTACTCGCTTCGACCAACATAGAACCAAGTTCTCATCACCATTTACACGTTAAAGGTAAAATGTGTGAAAAAACGCACCCTCGCTCTGTCATAAACCGACCCGTCGAAATAGCGATTGATCTATTGAACACAGTCACCGTGGTCAGCGACAGGTTCGTTGAAACACACACACCCAGCAGTATCGTCTCTCTCAACCACCACGCTTCATAAACATTATAAACAGGTAAAGAAAAAGAAAAAGTGTTTTCAACATGTATGGCGCTAGGCCCTTTGTGAATTATTTTTTGGAAAAAATATCTACCACATTTGAAAGGGGGGCGTTAGCCCGAGTGCTAGGACACCTCGTACACGTCTCTAGCGTTATTGGTTCGTAAGATATCGGCAAAATCACAAAAACACATGTGTTTACCCCAAAATCGAGTTTCCAAATGTTTTAAAAAATATAACGAGTGGTCCATAGCAAAGAGGACGTCAGCCCGAGTCCTTGGACCCCTCGTACACGCCTCTAGCATGATTGGTTCGCGAGATATAACAAAAAGTCTAAAATCACGGTTTTGCCCCCAAAAACATGTTCTCAACATTTCACCTTTTCGGCACAGACATTCCCGTAAAGAGCACAACGAGACGAAAAAAACGAATCCAAGCACGCCCTCCTAGCATGACTCCTACCATTCCAAGGTCGCAGGGGCTCACAACTTGCTTTTGTAAGCAGAACCCCTGTCATCCCACTACTAACAAAACACAATTTTTTTTTCAGAAATATTACGAGTGCTCCATAGCAAAGCCCCCGTCATCCCAAGTCCAACGACACCTCATTCGTGAATCTCCGACCACGGGTTCGGGAGTTATCGGCTCGCATTCGGAGTAGTGGTGGGGAGGGGGGGGGGGGCAGAATCGGCCTCACCCCCCTACTCCCAAATTATGTTTTACTCGCTAACCGTTGGAGATACACGAAAAGTGATGAGGACCTTTCGGATAGAAAATTAAATTTTAAACCGCGTATATGCCATTAAAAGTTTTCTATTTCTTAGCGTTCTCTTTATATTTGAAATGGAAATTTGAAAGTTTGAAGCCAAAGGGTGTAGTGACGTCACTAAAATGGTCGCCATCTTTATATAGTGCAAAGTGAAAAAAATGAAAATCCACAGCCTGCTTCCAGTCTCCGACCGGGTCAGGAATGGAATGAATGAAGCCCCCATCTAGCGGCGAGGATATGAACTGTGTCGGCTGCCGAGGCCTGGCGCACTCCTCTGAGTTATATAGTGCAAAGTATCGAAATCAAAAGTAGCCTATATGTTAACCAGGTAAATCAGCTACCTCCATGTAAAATTTAATGTAAATCGGACCAGTGGTTCCTGCGTGATTCCTGCGTAATACACCGACACACAGACACACACCATCTTATTTTTATATGTTAGTATAGATAATATAATATATTATGTTATAATTGTTAAAAACACTACGCCTAAAATTAAGAAACAACTATTCAATTACGAAATAGCATGAAAAGGACCATGTCTTTCCAAGCCATTATTGACAGAGTTTAATGAAATAGGAAAAGATACCTTAAGACAATCAAATGTAATATTTGAGTAGACTGTACCGGTTTCGGTTTTACAGTATTATAAACCTTCTTCAGCAGACAATATATGATACCAATGAAGTTGCAAGATTACACATAATTTAAAATTTATAATTTAAAATTTTAAAATCAGTTTAACTTGAGGAAAATTGTAACAGATCTGATTTTTTATTTATTTTTAATCTTTTTAATCTTTTTAGATAGTTAACGTTTTGGAAATATTGTTTTGAACGCATACTTTTCATAAAATTGACGTTTAAATCAACGTTTCTAGCGATTTAACCGTTCGAGCGCAGTGAAATTTGGTACGGTAAATGCTTATACAAATTGTAATCCACTGACATCTAAATTATTTCAATTGTTTTCATAAATACAAGATGGCGGCTGTACGAAATTTCAAATTTCCTATTTCTCGTGTCCTAATTATGCGATTGAATATTGAATAATACACCTACGCAATAATCTTCATGTAATAGTACATAACTCTATGACCTACATATATAAAAATCCAACATGGTGAACAGCCGAAATATTTAGATGGTTCTCAATATCACGAAAATATTACAGCAATCAAACTGAAATTTTGTATGTTGATAGAGGCAATTAACATAAGTAGGATATATGAAAATAGGCTATTTAGTTCTTCATGGAACTACTTGCTAGCAATCATATCGGTCGTTGACGGGTTAATTTATGAAACTTCAGCTGTACATTATCTCCCACCAATGATCATTGAAGAGACGAGAGAAGACAGCCGCTCCCAATTTTCGACCTTCTATCGTATTACAGCAAGCAAGGAGACAATGCCTCGTTAAGTTACTGGCTATATTGAGTAAGTTGGAAATAATTGGGTCGTTGATGGTCAAACATTACCTTATGAATACACAATTTTCATGGATTATATTTTTTCACAGCAATATCAACATAAAGATATTTATTCTCACGTAAACACATGATCATATCAATCCCAACATCACCAATATTTTACACTTCAAGCTGCTTCTTTCAAGAGCTATATCTCTCACCTTTAATCTATACTTGTAACAGATCTGATTTCTTTTTAGAATTTTAATGTATTTTTAGCTTTTAGATAACTAATAATTTTAGCGAATTTTCATTTTATGAAAAAAAAATAGGCTCATGAGATCACCTTTTGTCCGTGTGTGTGTGTGTGTGTGCGTATGTGTGTCCCCCCCCCCCCGTAATAACCTTTGAACGGCTGGGTCGACTTCAACGAAACTCGGTAAGGTCATAGCACCATCATGGCCGACCCCGACCGTGGCCTTTAAAGTTTATTACGTCTCACCAATCCAACATGGCGGCTGTGCGGAATATTTCACCAGCATTCAATATCTCCGAAACAGTTACTGATATCACCCTGAATTTTTTTAAGGTGATAAAGGCCACTACTACAAGTTCACTTATGAGACTTTAAAAAACCTGGTAATTACAAAACTAACATGGCGGCCAGGCGAATTTGAGACCATGAAATAGACTTTTCTCGCGATTTAACCATCTGAGCGCAGTGAAATGTGGTACAGTAAATTTATTATACATGTTGTAATGCACTAGCATCTAATTTAGTTCAATTGTTTACATAACCTCAAGATGGCGGCTGTGCGAAGTATTTTACCGGCATTCTATATCTCCGAAACTATTTCTGATTTCATCCTGAAATTGTTTACGGTGATACAGGGCGCTACCACAAGTTTATATTTGTAAGTTTCAAACACCTGTGGAGCACAAAACGAACATGGCGAACAAGCGAATTTGAAATATTTTAATAGACTTTTCTCGCAATTTAACCATCTGAGCGGAGTGAAATATGGTACATTAAATGTGTATACATATTGTAATGCACTGGCAGCCAATTTAGTTCAATTGTTTACATTACCTCAAGATGGCGGCTGTGCGAAATTTTAAAATTAAGTTTTATTTCTTGTGTCATAATCATGCGATGGAAGTGAAAGTTTGAATAATGAACCTACGCAATAATATTCCTTTAATGGTACATAACTCTATGGCCTATACATATAACAATCCAACATGGCGACCATCCGAAATGTTTAGACGGTTCTCAATATCTACGAATGTTTTACAGCAAACAAACTGAAATTGTTTATGTTCATAGAGGCTATGAACATAAGTTCACCTATAGGACTTGCAATAACCTGGTGAGCACTAATCCAACATGGCGGTGACGCGAAGTATAAATATTTAAATGGGCGTTTCTCGCGATTCAACCATCCGAGTGCAGTGAAACTTGATACGGTAAATGCTTGTACTATACAAATGTTAATCCACTGTCATATAATTTATTTCCATTGTTTTCATAACCAGAAGGTGGCAGCTGTGCGAAATTTAAAAATGTGGTTTTTACTTATTTGTACTAATCATGCGATTGAAGTTTGAATACTACACCTACACAATATCCCATCCGAAATATTATACGGTTCTCAATATCTACGAATCTATCACAATCAAACTGAAATTGTGTATGTTGATAGAGGCAATTTACATAAGTAGGATATATGAAAATAGACTTTAGTTCTTCACGGAATTACTCTTTATTATATATATTTTTGAAAACAAGTGTAAGACTTGCAACTCGACTTGTATTATCTATTTCTGCTGAGGAAGTTCACAATATGACCGAAACCGGTGCAATATAATTAAAAGTACATTTTATTGACTTAAGGTATTAATTTTCATAATACAGTATACCGTAGTATTCTAGTTAGTTAGTTAGTTATTGTTGTTTTAAGGGGCGGAACTACGAGGCCATCTGCCCCTAATATAGTAGTCCAATAGGCATAAATAAATATTATTTGTCACCAAAAGTTTCTTTTTTTTATTACAAAATCCTCCACAATATTGAATTAACGCTATCAAATATGTTTGCACTCTTCCTTTACTGCAAAAACGAGTAAAGTGCAAAACGTTTGCAACTTTTCGCACAAAATAGGAAATGTGATAACATAGTAATTTTATGGGGAAAAAATATTTTTAATGTAAGAGAAAAATATGAAACCACAGGCGAAAAGTTCAGTGTGTTGCTAGACACATTCTTTTAATATCTTTATCAAAATGACACTCTTGGCACGTGACTGGTTTCTGAAACAAACGCTTCAATTTTGTGGTTGTTGCTTTCCTGTTGTTCACTGTATATCGTACATACGTTCAATATGCAGTACACATTGCCTTAGCGCGTCCTTTTATTGATAAATTGTTAGATTATGAAGTGATCGTTAGCAGGCAAAGAGCGTTCAGGAGACAGAGACTCGTTAAGTTACTGGCTATATTGAGAAAGTTAGAAACAATTGGGTTTTTGCTGAGGCAGTCAGGTAAGCATCGCACGTCTGGCTTGGTACACATGGTAGAAGATGGTAGGACTCATTTGCTTCGGTCTCCTAAGAAATCGTTACGTCGTTTCTCTCAGGAGGCGGGGTATTTGGATTCCAAATGTCAAAGAGCGGCCAAGGTAGAAAAACTACGGCCATGCAAAAATGCAGCCATTGACGAACTGCTCACGATGGGTACAGCTGTGGCTATAGGAAGATGAAGGTCATTTTCAACATCTGCTGTCACAGTAAGTAAATCTCCATCAGCTTAGTTATATTTACAGCGTAGTTGAATCTTCTATCTGCTACCAGACATGAATGGAGTTATTTTGATAACCACCGAGTTTATATCAATCTGTGGTAGTAGTAGTAGTAGAAAAAGTAGCAGTAGTTCTCTCTCCTAAGGTTTACCTTAAGCATAAACAGTCATTATTTCTTCCTTCCTTTCTTTATTCCTTTCTTTCTTTCTTTCTTTCTTTCTTCGGCTTTCACCTATTATTTCGGGTCGACGGAGCCAACCAGACACATTTTGGCTTTGGCCGGGGATTTTAACTGGATGCCCTTCCTGACGCCACATAATTTTTGTGTTGAAAATCCCTCCCCGCTGTCACCGGGATTTGAACTCCGGCCGTCCAGATGAAGGACGAGCAGCTAAGCCACTGCGCCATCACGCTCCCCTTTAAGAATAAACAGTGTTGAATAATTATCTTATTGGCAGATAAATAAATATATAAATATAATAAATAAATAAATAAATAAATAAATAATGTCGCAGTGTGTAAAGAATTAATTGAATGCATACGAGAACGATAAATATCTTACATGCCATATGGTAATTAACATCAAATTACTTTAGAGTCTTCATTCTGAAGACAAAAACAAGAAGTACTTTTTGTAAGGTTGTGTTATGTGCTGTTTAGAACTTTAGCAGTTATGTGTAGGTATGCAAAGTGCATGTGGACCTTTTGACCGAGCGTCACCCCATGCGTAAATAGAAATTTATAACAAGCCACTTCAAGTACTGAGGATTGGTTGTTGGTTGGTTCCTCAGTTTAGGGGCTGCGACAACGCGGTCATGTAGCCCCGTGTACTTTGGGTGTGTGTAGAATCTGTCTGATAACCGGTGTTAATTGTGATGGCTGTATTAGTGTGTGTATCTGTTTTTAGCCTACTTTCGATTTTTGCAAAAAATGAAAGTAGACTTATGAGATCAACACAGGGCGAAAAAAGTGTGTCTGTCTGTGTGTGTGTATGTGTGTGTGTGAGTCTGTGTGTGTGTATGTGTGTGTGTGAGTCTGTGTGTGTGTGTGTGAGTGTGTGTACTCTGAATGTCTGTCCCCCCCTATCAATTCGAACACGGTGAATGCGAATTGAACGAAATTTGGTACAAAGGTAGCACTAGCAAAGGACACCTCAGTGTCATGTTTTATATCGCCGCTATCTTTACTAAAACTGAATGGCGGCCACTCAAACGTTCAAAACGTAAAATCAAATAACGACTAACCAAATCATCCAATCTCTACCAAATTTGGTAACAACATACCTTCGTATAGGATGCGTCTTGTGGCCAAACTACAAGGTCGTCCGCCATACCATTTCAGGATGGCGGCCGTGCGAATTATGCAAACTTTATAATCCATATCATGGGACCCACCAGTTCCGATTATCGAGCCGAGAATCGTTTTAACTGTTCTAAAGGAAGAGGCACGTACGAAATTAAAAGTTTATTTTGTAATACTATAGTGCAGACGTGATTTTAAAAAGCTCAGCTGATTCATTAATAAGACAAGATGGCAGCGGATATCTTGTGCCTGACTTATATTTCACTAATTTGAGTATTGGATGCAATATAGCGTACTGAAACAAAATAAATAAACTTTGTATGAAATGCTTTATATATAAATAATATACTTCAGTGATGAAATCGTTTAGTATAAATCATTATTTGCTAACAAGTTCTATGTAAGTCATTTTATATGGATCAATGTTCGTTGGCACAAATGGCTCAGTGGTAAAGCGTTAGTCTGTCATTCATATGCCTATGGTTCAAACCCCATCAGAGATATGTTTTTTGCTTGACATTTTACATATTTGTTGCTTTGTAATGACTCAGACGTTTCAAAATTAAGCGTTATATTGTGCATATTACGGTGCAAAACATATACTTAATTAAAACATAATTCGCCAGCAGATTTAATCGAGACATCTAGCTGACAAAAAGGTAACAGATTTTATTGAAAAGTTTCTTCTTCTGGCCGCTAGAATGCACTCGCTCTGTTAGGATTATATTGTTCGATATTTCACAACTAGATATCACGACTAGTTTTTATTATATTTATTGTTTCTTGAGTACTGAGACGTTATAAAATAAAGCTTTATATGGTGCTTTTTGCAATGGAAATTATATATAAAAAAAAACGACATTCTCCACTGGAGTGACATCTTCCATCCTTCAGTTGTACTATGCAGAAACTATAGATTCGAGCAGCGCTCTATACCGGCCAGTTAGTGAACCCAGTCTTAACGACTGCTAGGAGTAATAAGACAGTAACATTCGTTTATTCCTTGTGCACAGAGGCGTTGTTGATAATCTCAAAACTTGCAATATGGATGATTTGGAGATGGATTATTTTGTTATACCGTGTATTTAAGATTAGCCTATAAATTTACGGGTTGCGAAGTTACTTCACTTAGTTCTATATCATTCGTACACGACACAGAACAACAACGTGACGTCAGTTTCTGATCTGCTCTGATTGGCTATTACATTGCTGCAGTCGGGTAGTTGGCAGTCAAGGATAAAATTCTCGACTGCCAACTGCCAGCTACCAACTGCAACTTCATGTTGTGTATGGTGCCTATAGTATACACGGAGTCGATCGCGACTGCCGACCGAGGACTACCAACTACGGACTGCCGACTGCGCATTGTAGATGGGCCTTATTAGAGCAACGAAGTTTCAATTATTGTAAGTAGTCGGTGTTTGGAGTGTTTGCTGATGAAATTGCAAAATGCTGGGGTAAATTATAAACTATGGTTTGAACGCCACTGTTCAAATCCTGTGTGCCAATTTGCACTTCAAATAGGAAGAAATTAGGAGATGATAAGGACAGAGAGTTATAACTATACCCATACATTTCGGAGAAAGTAGGCTATATGTTCTTTCCCGAACATCTTGTTTAATTCAAGTAAGGACTGCAACTGTGAATTTTTCAAATAGTTCCAACTTTTGCCTCCAAACACCACCGTCAACGACTACTAGGCCTAGTTCAGAACTTAGCTACTACACGCCACCGCAGTCGGCTCTTGGCAACGAACGTAGAAACCTAAGAGCGTTGTTTACATTCCTAACCTATACAATTTAGTTTCACACAGCTGTAATCAGTGGAAGATTCTTTAACATGTCATAAATCTATGACATGGGACCGCCGGCTTTACTTCCCCTCCGAAGGAAGGCATACTGAGGGATTTTTAACGCTCTTAAAAAATCCGACGGCTTCGGCCGGGTTTGAACCGCTATCTTTGGGTACTGAGGATTGATAAATAAACTGCATCACCTCAACCAATACCTTCCCATGTTGATGGTCTCTTAAATAATGTCCTTGATTTCTGGTTATTGCCGGTTACCTCGCAAACCTGTTGCTGTACCACGTGTGTGGAGCTTTAATGTATGTGCTGCTATGATTGTTGCTTTGAGCTACAGGCCTATGTTTAAAAGACTCAATCGCCACCACGCTTTACGTAGAGAATTAAAAGAGTAAATTAGATGATCATGGTATGTTAAATAACTTCTATTGAGTGATGCAGTACAATGTAAAGTTTGCAAACAACGAGGTTAAGTCCAGCCGTTACGAAGACAGGTTAAACCGTACAGTATGCACCCTGTGAACTGAGAGCGATCAAGGGAAGTACTCGCGTGTGGCGGAGCTCCTTCTGGGTCTCAAGATAGTCCGTAATTTTGTGCAGATTGAGGATAGGTTACGTAAGGTCCACCCACTCGTACCTGATGAGAAGGGAGGAACTCCCGCTTTGTACCTGTAGAGCTGTATTCACCGTGACCCACATTTTAACCGAGTGTGGATATTGCTGATCAACGAAAAATCCGTGGTCTGCAGAATATGCTCAATCTTATATTAGCCGATGGGGGGGAATGCTGATCGCGTCATCCGCTTTATAGGAGAGAGTGGGTTATGGAGTTAACTGTTCTGTGCTCTCATGTTTAGAATATATTCATGCTCTAAGATAGCAAATACAGTAAGTAAGGCGGGTTCTGCTTCACCCATTTTATTTGTACCCGACTGTACATGTTAAATCATTAATATCTGGTGAACCCATGGTCGGATGTAGACAAATGAGGTGTCGTTGGACTCCAGATGACGTCCTCTTTCCTATGGACCACTCGTCATATTTTTTGAAAAAATGTTTGAAAATTTTTGTTTTTGAAAGTAGGCGATAGTTTGAAAACCAAACATGATAGAACGTTGTGCCATAGTTAAAACGAATGGTCTCTATGACCTTAATTTTTTATAATGAAACTTTTATATTTTTTGAGATTTTTTGAAAACACTTAAATTTTGAATTTTTTATATTTTGGAAACTAAAGATTTTACAAAAAAAATGCTTGACGTAAATGAATGGCCTGACCCCCTCTACCCCCAAAATGAATTTTAAGTCTCTAGGACTAAAACTGTGCAGTAGTGTGGTGCGGGGGGTTCTGCCTCACCCCCTACTTTCATATAAACTTTGGGTGATATCTCCCGAACGCGTGGTCGGATTTTAACGAACGAGGTATTGTTGGCGTTGGGATGACGTTCTCTTGGCTAAGCATGTGTGTTGGTATTTTTTAAAATTTGTTTTGAAAATTCTTGTTTTTTGGATTGGCACTATTTTGAAAACGGTGAATTGGAAAAAAAGTTAGTTTGACGCTAATGAAAGGCGGGTATGCCCTCTAGGTGGGCGGGAAGTTTCAAGGGTGTAGGAGGAAGAAAAATGATAGCCTACTTTCTCGCGAACATTGGTGATAATTGGCGAACGAATGGTTGGATTTTAACAAATGAGGTGTTGTTGGGCTCGAGCTGACGTCCTCTTTCCTATCGACTACTTGTTATATTTTTCAAAAAATGTTTGATTAATTTTGTTTTTAAAAGTAGGCGATAGTTTGAAAACCAAACATGATAGAACGTTGTCCCATAGTTCAAACGAATGGTTTCTATGACCTTTATTTTTTAATATTAAAACTTGTTTATATTTTGAGATTTCTTGAAAACACTCAAATTTTGAAATGTTTATATTTTGGAAACTAACGCGTTGAAAAAATTTTTTGTTTGACATAAATGAAAGATCCCTATCCCCTCTACCACGAAAATAAATGTCAAGGCTCTAGGACCAAAAAAAACTATGCATTTTATTTTTTTAATTTTTATTTTTTTGAAATAAAAGCGTGTTTGTAGACAGAGAGGCGGTAGCGCTTGACACATGTTCCAACGAGGCTATGACTGAGCATGGTGAATACCGGAAATGGCTATTTCGGCGGGGGAGATGTATGGCAAAACGAGGGGTTGCTTTTCGATATTTTTTCCTATGACGAATGAATGAAGGCGAATATTTTGAAATGTGACAAGCATGCTAAGATTTTGTTTACCCCTGAAGGGGATCTTTAACGTTTTAGTTAACAATGATGATCGAGATCGCTCTCTGACACAACAGACGGTTGTAGGATATGACCAAGTGATTCTTAGACGTTGGCGATCTCGGTGACCGTGCCCGGAAGAAATGAATTGCTATTTTGGTGGGATGGTGGGGGGGCAGCTTATGACGGATGGTTTTGTGACATTTCCTATGACGGATAGAGGCGAATATTTGAAATTGTGTTAAGTGTGCTAGGAATTTTTTTTACCCCTGAAGGGGATCTTTAACATGCTAGTAAACGGTGATAAGCGAGACTGCTGTCTGGCACAGTAAATGGTTTTAGAATCTGGAAACCTATAACATTTGCTCGACCAAGTCATGTGCATGTACGCAAAGAGCCAAAACGGTAAGGTCATTGGCCTGACATGTTATAAACTAAATATTGAACTGGGTAAAGTCATGTGTTTTAGGATGAAAGTATGTGGTTAACATGATCATGTATTGAGAATGGCCGCTTGCTAGTAATTATTATTACAGTAAAATGTTTGATATTAATAATAATAATAATAATAATAATAATAATAATAATAAGACACACATGTTTTGAATGCTAACACGCACACAGTCCAGCTCACTGGTGACTGAATATTGTACCTAGCCAGAGGACTCGTGAGAGCTGTTGCTGGTGCTGACGAGGCAGGAATGTCTACGTCAGCAGGAAGTGTGATATCAGTTTACTTGCCTCGTGGTGGCTAGCAGATGTGCTGTTTAAGCAGAGACCGCCATTTTGGTTCTGAGACAGTAGGACTACCGATGTATAAGAGGTAGCCATTTTGGATCCTTATTAAAAACATGAAACTAGTATAAGGTACACGAATCTTATTCAGATTGAGGAATGTGAAGAGGCGTGGGAACACGTGCGAGAGAGAGACAGAGAACCATTCAAGGTCAAAACGCTGAGAAAATACATCTTTTCCGTTGCTAAGTTAACAGATAACGATTGCGTTAGTCATGCACTTGCCATTTTAGCACACGGACGTATACAGTAGAGCTGTGGAAGAAAAATCCTTTTATTTTTTGGTAAGTACCTATGAATGATTATTTTAATAATTTCATGCTAATTAACCTTAAATTTGTAGTTATTGATTAGTTAATTATTGATTTTTTAATTAACTTGTTTGCAGATAACCGGTATACCGTACATGTCTGAGATACAAGAAACCAGTTTACTTTTGAGCCCACTAGAAGGAAACAGCAATAAGCCACTGCACGTGAAGGTGGGATTACTTTTTAAACTAACTTGTTTGATTTTTTGTTCCATATTTTACTTCATGAAATGCATGTACTAACCTGAATTTAGGTATTTATAACGGTTTATTTTATTTATTTTTAGAAACTTGGAAAGAAAAGCCTTACCGCCGTAGCAGTCGCTGAAAACCCGAGACGCAGCAAAGTGCAACCATAGTTTCCAGGCAGTGAACTATTTAAAACTCAGGTAAGCCTAACATAAAATGCTATTCCATTTAACCACTACTGAAAACTCGTAGACAAAAAAAATCATTACCTGTACATGACTAGGACGATGATTGCTTTCTTGATTAATGACTATGTATTGGCAACCGGTACAAGACCATATTGGATTTTGTAAAAAACAAATATTTTAATTTAACTGACATGTCGCTCCCTATAATAATAATAATAATAATAATAATAATAATAATAATAATAATAATAATAATAATAATAATAATAATGATATAATATTAATAATAATATTAATATCGTATGGCCTCGTGTGCCGGGTGCAAGCTTTGTTATTTGAAACACAGAGGGTAGCTTGCATGTCGAATTTAGTTGTTCCTTGACTATGAAAGTCAAGGAGGTTAGATGTTAACTATCTAATCTCTTTAAACTCTATAGCGCTTTCTACAGTAGTAGAAAAATGAGGAACTTTGTACCCTATGAACTCAACGAATATTCACAGGTTTGAACATGATAATCTGAACAAAATGACATGACATTATTATTTTTTGTTTATGTATTGGTTAAAGGGGAATGTGAATGACTGCAGCTTTATAAAAAGAAAATAAGTACACGGGTTACTGTTAGTGCCGACATTCAGTTTATTATCATTTTTATGGTGTTTTGATATATTAATGCCAATTAACGTTAAAGTTTTATTTACAAGCATTGATTGATTGATTGAGTGATTGGTTATTTTGTTTGCTTTTAGGTGTCGTCACGCGCCATTAACGTAATGAGCAGGCAGTGAACAAGCATACATTGTGATTTAAAGTACTCTGTGCAACGTTAATAACTTACAATAAGAAAAAGTTTTATTATAACACATGGCGTTAGTACCAAATACAACAAGTGAGCAAGTTGGTTTACACGTGGGTTAAATTTAAAATCAGAACATGACCGTTGGTTAACATTCGAATCCTGGCCTGTAGGCTTTTTGTCGACACATGAACGTGCAAAAGCCGTTTTTGTTTACTTGAACCGAGAAGATGTGGTGCGCTGTGTGTTTTGTCGTATTGAACTTTCACACTGGGAAGAAGGGGATGATCCCTTTAGAGACCATTTGCGATGGTCTCCTTGTTGTCCTTACATGCTTGGAAAACAAGTGGGTAACATACCCGTGTATTCATTTTACCGAACCACAAGGCCATTGGCCGCTACTTACGTTGCTGAATCACAAATAAATAATAATAATAATGATGTATTACCAGTCAACAACGGTAGTGTCGATATACGTGGTCCATATGCCATAGGCAGTGTTGAATTGGCATGTGCTTTTGAAAAATTGGAAGTTTGCAAGACTAAAGCACTAGCACACCCAGAGTACAGCTCTGTTGAAATACGTTTAGAATCTTATAAAAATGTTTGGCCATTAATATTAAAACACCTCACCAAACAGCTAAGTGAAGCTGGATTTTTTATACTGGTGAAGGGGATAAGACAATATGTTTTTATTGTGGATTTGCTTTAAAGGATTGGCAAATGACTAATGCCCCTTTTGTGTAACACGCTCGCTGGTTACCTAACTGTAAATACATGGAGTTGCTTAAAGGTCAGGAATTTGTGAACACTATTCGTAGAGAAAATGTGATTGCATCACAAGACATAAAAGTGCCTTTAGAGTTAGAACATGCGTCAGCAAATACATGAGGCTGAAAAAAAAAAGACTTGTCTCACGAACAGATACAAAAGTGCGACCAACAATTATGTAAAATTTGTTATCAAGATGAACTAGGTGTTGTATTTTTTGCCTTGTGGACACATGATAGCCTGCGTCAAGTGTGCATTAGAACTCAACACTTGTGCTATATGCAGAAAAGCAGTATCTGCTACAATTAGGGCATTTCTTGCATAAATAGTAAAATTTATCAGCCATGCATAGTGCAAAATCCCTAATTGCACGATATTATTAAAGCTGTTTTAGAGTGTAATAGATATGCTTTTCTTTTGTTTATAGACTACTACAATGAATGTTTTGAATGCTGTGGGTCAAGCATGTGGCTTAGAGATTTAAAAAAAAGCTCAGCGAATTGCCAACGCATATTCCATTCCGCATTATCAAGATACGGAAATTGAAAACAGCATATGGTGATCGTGTACTTTGTGTATGTGAAAACTTTGAGACATTTCTGCCTACACGGTTTAATGTCGGAGAGTGTTTTTGATGAAGTCAATAATGCTGTACAACCTGTACACTTAATTTATGAAGGTCTTAAAAACAATAGGTGTTTGGTTCGTTTTAATTAATTTAATTAAATAAAAAAACAAATGTCAAATAATAATGGAAGATATAAGTCATGACAATGGACTGAAAGAAAAATATGTGTATAGAATAAAAATGTTTTAGTGTTTAGTATTGTCTTAAAACATGTTATCATGAAACCAAAAAAAATGAATATTAAGTTTGTAAATAAATGAAAATAATTGTACATTGTTGTTTTATTTTCTACTAGCAGAAGTACCCGTTCTTCGAACAGACATAATAATAATAATAATAATGTTATTGGTGTTATGTCCCTTTTAAGTACTGTTGCTTTTAGAGACGCGCCAGACATTATCAATTGAGCTACTATTGCAATGGTTAGCGGCTTGTAATTCCTTCATAAGTTTATCAGAACGAAGTTAGTTTTCTGGGAATATCACACACACTGTTAATTTAAGGGCCTTATAATGTGGTTTTCGGAGACCCTTTAAAGACTCGCGAATTTTTTGTCTCACATTGAGAAGTGCAACATATGCTTTGGTCGTCCTTCCAGGATAATTTTTATATTTCGCCTATTTTAGCATGTATTTTGAGAAGTTTTTCCCTATATCCACCCTTCTACTGTATGAAAAGTACGGTGAAGAGTTTTATAAATGATTGGTATATTGACTCATGTTTACCATACCTAATTTTACGATGCACCAAGCATCCGAACATGAGTTATAGGCGTACGTAAGGATACACAGAAAGACAGACAGACAATTCTATTGTCTACAACATATCACCCGGAAATCCAAATATGGGTATATCTACCACACAGTATCAAAGAAAATCATCCTTACGATGAACCCGTATGTCGACAAAAAAAAAAAAGAAAAGAAAAAAGATTAGTTGAAATGTGCTCTCAAACTAAATTCACCTAACGTGTACTTCCTGACATGAAATAGAATTGAAAGCCTTGTAGATGAAACGCAATACACGTCACATAAAAACTGACCCTCTACTGTATGTCGTGTTGGGTCCCCATACACAGGAAGACCTCTATCATAAATTATAAAAGCTTGTTGTGCATGAAAATTCAGGTTCTTTAGTCTCAAATAGCCCAAATTCCTAAAAGCCGCAAAAAATGCTGATTCAATTCAGGAATTTTTGAAAATAATGTTGTTGTTTGGAGATATAATAGACCTTCTGTACTATATGTCGCACGTGAAAATTGCATGAAAAAATCCTAGGTTACCCCTAGACCCCCTTAATTGCATTGATGAATTATACAGTCTACGTTGGTTCCGTGATAACCTTATATTTGCAAACTTTCACAGAAATGTAATAAATGTAATAAATTGCTTCTTACTGAAATAGATGGAAAGTTGAATGCCATCCCTTGAGATAATGTTGTCATGGTTACCGATTTGCATTCCTTTATTAGTTTGCTAAATTAAATTTAATTAGTTTTCTGGGAATGTTTCAGAAACTGTTGGTTTTAGAGCCTTATAATGTAGTTTTCTAGGACCCTCGAGTTTTATTTCCGGCACCGAGGGGCTTTGTCTCGTCGTTGTACGCCATAATATACTACTACTAATAACAATATAATATAGGGATAGGAATATAATAGACCTGTCATACCACACCCGCAGGTGTAAATCGCGTGAAAAAATTCTAGACTACCCCTTGACCCCCTTAAGCGCATTTTACGTATTGATGAAATTTACAGCTTAATTTGGTTCCATAATAACCATCTAGCCGTTTGCAAACTTTCACACTACCGTAATGTAATTAATGGAATTGCATTGCGTCTTACAGCAATAGATGGACCTCTGAGAATCTGTTGCCATGGGTATCGGCTTGCATTCGTTCATTAGTTTATTAAATTAAATTAGTTTTCTGGGAATATCTCAAAAACGGTTGGACGTAGGACCTTAAAATGTGTTTTTAGGGCCCCCGAGTTTTGTCTCTCACGTTGAGGGGCTGAAAATGAGCTTTGTCTCGTCCTTCTACTCCTATTTCAGCATGTATTTTAAGGGGGTATGCCCCCTTTTATGATATGTACAGAGAAGAGTTACATCAATGATTAGTGTCGTGCCTCTGATGGATATATGTACCAAATTTTACGTTGATACACCCAGCCGTTCGCGATTTATAAGGGAACAAAGTTGTCCACAGACAAACAGACAGACAAAAAATATTTTCGCGCGCATCCGTCATAAAATAGTATGAAACGCGTAAATAACTCAAATTTCCGTAGAAATTCAGAAAAAAGCAGACAAACTATCATCTTTATATATGTAGAGATATACTGCACCGCTCGGTGTTGACCGTGTTTTATTGCACAAATTTAGGTTTTACTCGCTAACCGTTGGAGATACACGAAAAGTGATAAGGACCTTTTGGATAGAAAATTGAATGTTAAAGCTCATGTATGCCATCAAAAGGTTGCTATTTCTTAGCGTTCTCTTTTTATTTGAAATGGAAATATGAAATTTTGAAACCAAAGGGTGTAGTGACGTCACAAAAGTAGGTTTTACTCGCTAACCGTTGGAGATAAACGAAAAGTGAAGCTCGTATGTACCGTCAAAAGTTTGCTATTTCTTAGCGTTCTCTTTTTATTTGATAAGGAGATATGAAGTTTTGATTAAAGTGTGTAGTGACATCACTCTATGGTTGCCATTTTTTAATAGTGCAAAATATCGAAATAAAATGTATCCTATATGTAAACCTGGTAAATCAGCTACATCCATGCAAAATTTCATTTAAATCGGACCAGTGGTTCTTGCGTTATTGAGTAGCACACAGACAGAAAGAAAGACAGACACACACCATCTCATGTTTATATATTAGTATAGCAGAAGTACCCATCCTTTGAACGGTGTTATATATTAACACCAGACAATATCAATTGAGCTACTGTTTCAATGGTTAGCGGTTTTTCATTCCTTCATAAGTTTATCAGAACGAAGTTAGTTTTCTGGGAATATCACCCACACTGTTAATTTAAGGGCCTTAAAATGTGGTTTTCGGAGACCCCTTATAGACTCGCGTATTTTGTGTCTCACATTGAGAAGCACAACATATGCTTTGATCGTCCTTCTAGGATAATTTTTATATTTCGCCTATTTTAGCATGTATTTTGAGAAGTTTTTCCCTATATCCACCCTTCTACTGTATGAAAAGTTTTACAAAAGATTGGTGTATTGACTCATGTTTGCCATACCTAATTTTACGATGCACCACGCATCCGAACACGATTTATAGGCGTACATAAAGATACACAGAAAGACAGACAGACAATTCTATTGTCGACAACATATCACCCAGAAATCCAAATATGGGTATATCTACCACACAGTATCAAAGAAAATCATCCTTACGATGAACCCGTATGTCGACAAAAAAAAAAAAAGAAAAGAAAAAAGATTAGTTGAAATGTGCTCTCAAACTAAATTCACCTAACGTGTACGTCTTGACGTGAAATAGAATTGAAAGCCTTGTAGACGAAACGCAATACACCTCACATAAAAAATGACCCTCTACGTAGTGTTTAGGTCCCCATACACAGGAAGACCTCTTTCATAAATTATAAAGGCTTGTGGTGCATGAAAATTCAGGTTCTTTAGTCTCAAATGGCCCAAATTCCTAAAAGCCGCAAAAAATGCTGATTCAATTCAGGATTTTTTGAAAATAATGTTGCTGTTTGGAGATATAAAGGAAGATTGTAGTTTTACGTGACCATTAATCGCGAGAACATAAGCCACGGGACCTCCATTTTTCGTGGAATCTGAACCACAGGGCATGGCATTTCACTTTGAAAATGTTTGGAGATATAATAGACCTTCTGTACTATATGTCGCACGTGAAAATTGCATGAAAAAAATCTAGGTTACCCCTTGACCCCCTTAATTGCATTGATGAATTATACAGTCTACGTTGGTTCCGTGATAACCGTACAGCCATTTGCAAATTTTCACAGAAATGTAATAAATGGAGTGACATTACTTCTTACAGAAATAGATGGAAAGTTGGATGCCACCCCTTGAGATAATGTTGTCATGGATACCGATTTCCATTCCTTCATTAGTTTGTTAAATTAAATTAAATTAGTTTTCTGGGAATATTTCAGATAGTTTTAGGGCCTTATAATGTAGTTTTCGAGGACCCTTTAGGGCCCCCAAGTTTTGTTTCTGGCACCGAGGGGCTTTGTCTCCTCGTTGTAAGCCATAATATAATAATAATAATAATATAATATAGGGATAGGAATATAATAGACCTGCCGTACCACACCCGGAGGTGTAAATCGCGTGAAAAAATTCTAGTGTACCCCTTGACCCCCTTAAGCGCATTATACGTATTGATGAATTTTACAGCTTAATTTGGTTCCGTGATAACTTTCTAGCCGTTTGCAAACTTTCACACCAATGTAATTAATGGAACTGCATTGCGTCTTACAGCAATAGCTGAGAATCTGTTGACATGGATACCGGCTTGTATTCGTTCATTAGTTTATTAAATGAAATTAGTTTTCTGGGAATATCTCAAAAACGGTTGGTTTTAGGACCTTAAAATGTGGATTTCGGGGACCCTTTAGGGCCCCCGAGTTTTGTCTCTCACATCGAGGGTCTGAAAATGATCTTTGTCTCGTCCTTCTACTCCTATTTCAGCATGCATTTTAAGGGGGTAGGCCCCCTTTTATGAGAGGTACGGAGAAGGGTTACATCAATGATTAGTGTCGTGCCTCTGATGGATAACTGTACCAAATTTTACGTTGATACACCCAGCCGTTCTCGAGTTATAAGGGAACAAAGTTGTCCACAGACAATCAAACAAACAGACAGACAGACCAAAACATTATTTTCGCGCGCATCTATCATAAAACAGTCTTAAACGTGTAAATAACTCAAATTTCCGTAGAAATTCAGAAAAAAAAACAGACAAATTTTCTTTTTTATATATGTAGAGATATACTGCACCGCTCGGTGTTGACCGTGTTTTATTGCACACATTTAGGTTTTACTCGCTAACCGTCGGAGATACACGAAAAGTGATAAGGACCTTTTGGATAGAAAATTAAATTCTAAAGCTCGTGTATACCATAAAAAGTTTGATATTTCTTAGCGTTCTCTTTTTATTTGAAATGGAAATATGAAATTTTGAAACCAAAGGGTGTAGTGACGTCACAAAAGTAGGTTTTACTCGCTAACCGTTGGAGATACACGAAAAGTGATAAGGACCTTTCGGATAGGAAATTAAATTTCAAAGCTCGCATGTGCCATCAAAAGTTTTCTATTTGCTACCGTTCTCTTTTTATTTGATATGGAAATATGAAATTTTGAAACCAAAGGGTGTAGTGACGTCACAAAAATGGTCGCCATTTCGTAATAGTGCAAAATATCGAAATTAAAAGTATCCTATATGTAAACCTGGTATTTCAGCTACATCCATGCAAAATTTCATTTAGATCGGATCAGTGGTTCTTGCGTTATTAGGTAACAGACAGACAGACAGACAGACAGAAAGACAGACACACACCATCTCATTTTTATATATTAGTATGATAGAAGTCAGAATATTTAACATTGCAGAGTATACATGATTATGACAATAAAAAGCACACTTAATACAAGTCTTTGCCTTTACGATAGTGTGTTATAGTTTTAAAAACAAAGCTTGTTGTAGATGTGTTATAATAAAACTCTTTCTTATTGTAAGTTATTAACGTTGCACAGAGTACTTTAAAGCACAATGTATGCTTGTTCACTGCCTGCTCATTACGTCAATGGCGCATGACGACACCTAAAAGCAAACAAAATAACCAATCACTCAATCAATCATTCAATACTTGTAAATAAAACTTTAACGTTAATTGGCATTAATATATCAAAACACCATAAAAATTATAATAAACTGAATGTCGGCACTAACAGTAACCCATGTACTTATTTTCTTTTTATAAAGCTGCAGTCATTTACATTCCCCTTTAACCAATACATAAACAAAAAATAATAATGTAATGTCATTTTGTTCAGATTATCATGTGCAAACCTGTGAATATTCGTTGAGTTCATAGGGTACAAAGTTCCTCATTTTTCTACTAGAAAGCGCTATAGAGTTTAAAGAGATTAGATATCTAACATCTAACCTCCTTGACTTTCATAGTCAAGGAACAACTAAATTCGACATGCAAGCTACCCTCTGTGTGTCAAATAACAAAGCTTTCACCCGGCACCCGAGGCCATACGATATTAATATTATTATTTATGTTATATTATTATTATTATTATTATTATTATTATTATTATTATTATTATTATTATAGGGAACGACATGTCAGTTAAATTAAATTTTTTGTTTTTTACAAAATCCAATATGGCCTTGTAATTTTCCGGTAAACAACCAATATGGTCTTGTACCGGTTGCCAATACATAGTCATTAATCAAGAAAGCAATCATCGTCCTAGTCATGAACAGGTAATGAATTTTTTGTCTACGAGTTTTCAGTAGTGGTAAATGGAATAGCATTTTATGTTAGGCTTACCTGAGTTTTAAGTAGTTCACTGCCGGGAAACAATGGTTGCACTTTACTGCGTCTCGGGTTTTCAGCGACTGCTACGGCGGTAAGGCTTTTATTTCCAAGTTTCTAAAAATAATTAAAATAAACCGTTATAAATACCTAAATTCAGGTTAGTACATGCATTTCATGAAGTAAAATATGAAACAAAAAATGAAACAAGTTAGTTTAAAAAAATAATCCCACATTCACTTGCAGTGGCTTATTGCTGTTTCCTTCTAGTGGGCTCAAAAGTAAACTGGTTTCTTGTATCTCAGACATGTAAGGTATACCGGTTATCTGCAAACAAATAAATTTAAAAATCAATAATTACCTAATCGATAACTACAAATTTAATGTTCATTAGCATGACATTATTAAAATAATCATTCATAGGTACTTACCAAAAAATAAAAGGATTTTTCTTCCACAGCTCTACTGTATACGTCCGTGTGCTAAAATGGCAAGTGCCTAGCAACAGAAAAAGTAGTATTTTCTCAGCGTTTGACCTTGAATGGTTCTCTGTCTCTCTCTCGCACGTGTTCCCACGCCTCTTCACATTCCTCAATCTGAATAAGATTCGTGTACCTTATACTAGTTTCATGTTTTTAATAAGGAACCAAAATGGCTACTTCTTATACATCGGTAGTCCTACTGTGTCAGAACCAAAATGGCGGTCTCTGCTTAAACAGCACACCTGCTAGCCACCACGAGGCAGGTAAACTGATATCACACTTCCTGCTGATGTGGACATTCCTGCCTCGTCAGCACCAGCAACAGCTCTCACGAGTCCTCTGGCTAGGTACAATATTCAGTCACCAGTGAGCTGGACTGTGTGCGTGTTAGCTTCAAAACATGTGTGTGTCTTATTATTATTATTATTATTATTATTATTATTATTATTATCAAACATTTTACTGTAATAATAATTACTAGCAAGCGGCCATCCTCAATACATGATCATGATAACCACATACTTTCATCCTAAAACACATGACTTTACCCAGTTCAATATTTAGTTTATAACATGTCAGGCTAATGACCTTACCGTTTTGGCTCTTTGCGTACATGCACATGACTTGGTCGAGCAAATGTTATAGGTTTCCCGATTCTAAAACCATTTACTGTGCCAGACAGCAGTCTCGCTTATGACCGTTTACTAGCATGTTAAAGATCCCCTTCAGGGGTAAAAAAAAATTCCTAGCACACTTAACACAATTTCAAATATTCGCCTCTATCCGTCATAGGAAATGTCACAAAACCATCCGTCATAAGCTGCCCCCCGCCATCCCACCAAAATAGCAATTCACTTCTTCCGGGCACGGTCACCGAGATCGCCAACGTCTAAGAATCAGTTGGTCATATCCTACAACCGTCTGTTGTGTCAGAGAGCGATCTCGCTCATCACTGTTAACTAAAACGTTAAAGATCCCCTTCAGGGGTAAAAAAAATATTAGCATGCTTGTTACATTTCAAAATATTCGCCTTCATTCATTCGTCATAGGAAAAAATATCGAAAAGCAACCTCTCGTTTTGCCATACATCTCCCCCGTCGAAATAGCCATTTCCAGTATTCACCATGCTCAGTCATAGCCTCGTTGGAACATGTGTCAAGCGCTACCGCCTCTTTGTCTACCAACACGCTTTTATTTAAAACAAAATGCATAGTTTTTTGTCCTAGAGACTTGACATTTATTTTTTTGGTAGAGGGGTTAGGGATCTTTCATTTATGTCAAACAAAATGTTTTTTCAACGTGTCAGTTTCCAAAATATAAAAATTTCAAAATTTGAGTGTTTTCAAATAATCTCAAAATATAAAAAAGTTTTATTATAAAAATAAAGGTCATAGAGACCATTCGTTACTACTATGGCACAACGTTCTATCGTGTTTGGTTCACAAACTATCGCCTACTTTTAAAAACAAAATTTTTCAATTTTTTTGGAAAATATAACATGTGGTCTATAGGAAAGAGAACGTCAGCTTGAGTCCAACAACACCTCATTTGTTAAAATTCGACCATCCGTTCGCCAATGATCACCAATGTTCGCGAGAAAGTAGTGTGCCCGTTTAGACCGGAGTCCGCACGACCACATATGCATTTTACCAATAATCAGTCAGCACGAGAGTCAAAATATCCCGGAGCGCCAGATGGGTTAAAGCAAATCGCAAAAACGACATCAAATTAAAAAAATGCTTTACTGATTTTTGGCTCAATGCAACAATAAGGATAGAAGGAGATTTAATTGGGAGAAACACATCTGGTAAAATTATCTCAGTTTATTTTAAAGTTAAAATCTGACTGCAAGAATGCTCAAAGCAGCATCACTCCACGTGTGGCGATCCACACTCTTATTTACACACAATATACAGAAATCTTCCAAACACATTTGACAATCTTTTTGGAAACACAAGTCCGATTAATAGTCCTGTGGACTGTGTTCCAAAATTATTAATATTTAATTCCAGTTCAAAATTAATTGTCTATACTGGAAATAACGTAGATCACTGTTTGACTATTTACATGATATTAACACTCGTAGAATAAATGTTTATAGAATTCTTAAATTTTCACTTGTTTTTCCAGTTTCAAAAATATATCGTTGAAAATATTATCATCATAGAAGCAACACAAATTATTAACACATATTAATAACATCTGAAAAGTATTTGACCATTGAGCATAGCATCGAAGAACTGTGCGAAGCACAACAACAATTAATTGTTCTTCTGACATTAAACATTCGAGAAGTGACTCGATTATGAACTTCAAGTTCTAAACAAAATACATGATTTATGAATCATTAACTTGATCAATAAATGGTTGAACCATTCAACTATTCAATTTTCCACTTGGGAACAATATTATAAAAATATTTATATTTATGGCCATTTCTAGCAACTTTCACAACATGCAATTCTTCGACAGAATGCGGAAATTAGAATTGTAGTTTCATAATGCATTCATTTAGTTCATGGCACTAGGATTGAAAATATCCTTCAAATTATTCGTGGTTAAAGAATTACTTTTAATTGGCAGTGGCCCATTCTATTATTTGTGTAAAAACGCAATATTATAACAACAACGGCAAAGGTCTTCCTCTGAAGAAGAATAAACTACTATCATGACAAATCCGGGTTCTAGCAAAATCAAAGTCTAAATGGAATTCGAAAACAAGGTTGAAATAAGAACTGATGGTTTCAAAGAAATAACCTTCGGGTTATTCATACGACGTAATGTGTGGCTCCAATACTCCTACTATAAACCTGAGCCATCGAACCTGCTATTTGATTGATGCTCGAAAAAACCTTCATTCCTGCGACTTAAACATGCGCACCTGGGAATGGCATTTCAACTACTCCACACACATAAATTATCTTCCCAAAATTTATACAATAAATCAAGCCTCTGCTTGTTATCAACACTGGAAGATTAATAAACTTACAAGTTTATTTTATTTTACCATTCAGTTCAACCCGTGAATTTACCATACTTATGAAAAGCTTTATTTCACTTTCGAGGTGTATTTACGTCATGATTTTATATAAATACAAAAATATCCTATTTGATACAAATATCATTTGCTTCCCGTTTCATGCCTCTCCGTGTTATCTGAAAAATATACTTTACTCATTGCAAATATCAACTGTTCAACCAGAACTGAAATGTTGGTTGAATGCGGGCTTGCGCTAACCACTCCTTCGGAAAATCTCCTGTTCCAAACTAGAAATGTTTAAACTACTTCATAGGCTCTTTCTCAATACATATGATTGTTAGAAAATATAATATCCAATAATTATTTAGAAAAATTATGAAAATTATTATTATTATTATTAGTGGATTATTATTATTATTATTATTATTTATATCATTTTAAATATGTTTAATTATCATCTCATTATGTGAGAATCCACATGTTCGAACCTTCGAATATGGAAAAAATATCCATTCCTCAACAAAATTAAATTTAACTTTTACAGTTACATCGGCTGATTACCGTGATTTCCCAAAAATATGAAAAATTCAAATAAATGCTCGAAATGCTCGGTCATCGATCCTAAACTGTTCTGAGTGCTGAAAATGCTCAGAATAACTCTAACAAGTCTTGCGTAAATCATTACAAGCTTTAAATACGACGAAAAAAATGTGTTGGTCATCTGCAGAAAAATAGTTTGTTCCAATTAGCTAGGCATAATATAATTCAAATGTGGCTTACATTTCTTGATGGTCTTGAAGTGTAGTAAACCTGGTCTGTACCAGATTTATCCGTAGACATGCCCTATCGGACAAGCACGTATAATCCTTGTATCGGCCGCCATTGTAGACCCACAAATTGTCTAGTCAGACATAGTGGTAGTATCTTTCGACGTTTGAATAAACTGTGGTTCCAT
Source organism: Meconema thalassinum (assembly GCA_946902985.2). Lineage (NCBI taxonomy): Eukaryota > Metazoa > Arthropoda > Insecta > Orthoptera > Tettigoniidae > Meconema > Meconema thalassinum. Next base: position 193,834,355 of record OX336394.1, on the reverse strand, counting down.
TTTAATATGGGCTTCTATCAAAGCCATAACAGTTTGTTTGAATAGGGTCAGATCTAAGTGATCTCTTCTTAGATATGTCAGTTGTAACATAACTCACTGTAATCTCATCAGTACAAGAAAAACATTGACAGTCTAAGCAATTAACGGCTGTTCTGAAGATCGTTCCCTGGGCATGGTTTATTAATATCACCATCTGCCATGCGCTAGACAACTTGCAGTTTCCCTTGCGTAGACTAATGAACACCACCGTTATAGACTAGTCTTCAGTGTACTGACAGATCGAAGTGGTTAACTAGTTACAAAAATGAAAACTGACTTGAAATGGATTTAAACATCCAAGTATTAAGTTACTACTGGACTGTGACAAAATACTATTTTCTAGACAAAGTCTAGCATATGTCCTTTTAGAAATATAACTATTTCCACCAATGTCTGTAGAAAAACAATCACCTCAGTGATTCTCCTCACCAGAAACTTACTAAGTTCCAACTCGTTTGCGCAGCACTTCTCGTGACTATCACGATTTGAAAAGAACTTCTGCGTAGATACGGCAACCATGTGCCTTGGCTCAGCGTAGACGCAACTTGCTTGCCAAGTGCTTGTGTTGAAGTGAGCTGACCATGCCTGCTCCAGCTGGCTTTTATTCAAAACGGTCAGGGTCACGCGTCATCACCTGATATCTAGAAATCCTCATATCTCTTGAATCCCTGGTCCGATTTACTTGATACTAATTGCGTTCTCTTTCTTTTGGCCGTGCCAGTAATCTGATCCCAGTCTCAAGTCTCTACTCCATGGTTAACTATTTAATCAATAAATAGCCTCCACCTCTGCTATTACTCGCTACGTCACTTGACATCCAACTATCGGTAAAATCCTTCGAAATGCTTCTCGAAGCAATGTAGCGCGATATTCAAATATCTGAACTTTCAAAAGCGGCTACAGCCTTTCCCTTGATATCTAGGTGTCTGAAACTTGGAATACCCATTCCTAGAGTTGGGCACATCCACCCCACACCTAGCAAAAAATAAAAATTGAAAAATTTTTATTTTTCCTATCTACACATTAAATCATCTGGTTCTTGAATAATATATCTTCAAATTCGATGCATTATAAGTTCCCACGATGTTACCAGTTCGTGTATTGGCTACTTCATAGCTTCCATTATTGTTTACTTCCACAATACGATAGGGTCCAGCGTAAAGGCTTGCAAATTTCGAGTACACTCGATTTTGCACGTCAGAGGGTGTAGGTCTTTTCACTAAAACAAGAGTTCCTACGCGCAAGGGTCTGCGAAAACGCTTTCCTCTCACTCTGCGCTCTCTCTTCTCAGCTTGGCTCCTTAACTTGTCTAAAGCTAGAGTTTCCCTCATCTGACGACTTGGTTCAATCTCAGGTGGAATAGAGATGATTCGATCCCATAATCGTGTTGGTTTAATTCCATGATGAAGCAACATGGGAATCTGTCCAGTACTCTCATGAATAGTAGAGTTGATGGATTCGGATGCTAAAGAAAGAACATCCATCCATTTCCAATGCTCATTTGGACAATAGAGGCGGCAAAATTTTGCTATCTCAGCCATCACGCGTTCCGCTGGATTGCTCTCTGGATGTCTAATAGAAAAAAACAATTGTCTAATTCCAAGATTATTCATGATGGTTCGAAACTCCAAAGATGTAAATTGAGGTCCACGATCTGATAAAAGGAATTCCGGTTTGCCAGCTTCCGGAATCACGCTGTCTCTAATTCTCTTCGCACAATACTTTGCGTTTGCCTTCCGAATTGGATGTAACATGGTGTATTTGCTAAAAACATCCATAGTCACCAAAATATATCGGTTACCTCTTTTAGACTTTGGGAGAGGACCATATAAATCAGTCGCGAAGATTTCGCAAGGCTTAGAAGGAATAATAGGCCTTGGTAATTCTCTCAGTAATCTAGAATTATGTTTACTCCTTTGGCATAAGTCGCATTCTCGAATAGTGTTTCTGACGGTTTGTCGCATTCGCTCCCACGAAAATTTCTCTTGAATCATGTTGACTGTCTTATCTACTCCAGCATGACCTGCGATTCGATGTGCCATCCAAATAATGGGTTTTTGCAATCGTGGAGGTATCACTACTCTCAGCTTCGTATGGTCGGGATCTGCAAACTTGTAGATTAAACCATCTAACATCATAAAATCTCTTGAAATTCTCAGTTTCCACAAAATCATCATCATTTTGATCCATGTTTCCCTGTAGAAAACGAAAAATGTTTCTGAGACGTCGGTCTCTCCTCTGGGATAAATGCAATAACCTTAACCTTCTCAAGGTATCTTCATCTTCCTGCGTCAGGTTAACTTGAAAAACCTTAGATGTAGACTCCACTGCTCTACTCAATAAATCAGCTCCAACGTTCAACTTTCCAGGAGTGTGTTCAATAACTAGGTTGAATTGCTGAATAAAAAGTGACCATCTAGTTATTCTATCGCTGGCAAAATTTGTTCTCAAAATAAACTCCAATGCGTGGTGATCAGTCCTCACAATGACTGAATGTCCAATTAACATTTTCTTCCACGACTCCAATGCGAATATTACAGCAAGTGCTTCTAACTCTGTGGTGTAATAATTCCTCTCTGATGGACGAAGTTTCCTGCTAATGAACGCCAGGTAATGTCTCTTGTGGTCTTCATCCTCTTGAAGTAGAATAGCTCCAATCCCTACGGTGGATGCATCAGATTCTATGATGAAATTCTTGGTAAAGTCAGGATACTCCAATTTCACACTGTTTACCAATAACCTCTTGGCATCTTGAAATGATTGTTCACAATCTTTATCCCATTTCCATTTATTTCCTTTCTTTAACAATTCCTGCAATGGCGCAACTGTCTTGGTAAAGTTTGGACAATGCCCTGCAAAGAATTGGCATGTCCCGAGACAACTGCGGACATTCTTCACTCTAGTAGGTCTAGGGAAATTTGCAATTGCTTGTATCTTCGTCTCATTGGGACGGTATCCTTCTCCATCCAAAATGTGACCCAAAAATTTTATTTCCTTTCGAAAGAACTGACATTTTCGAAGGTTTACTTTGAAGTTTGCTTTTCTCAAATCTGCAAATAACATTTGAAGATGTAACAAATGTTCCTCCTTAGTCTCAGATGCAATTAAGATATCATCAATATAACGAATTGTTATCTCTTTTACTTCAGGACTCAAATTTTGTTCCAGGGCTCTGATCAAAACGGATCCAGATGTTTTGACTCCAAATGGTAAACGGCGGAATACATATGTCTGCTGGTCAAACATAAATCCTGTAAACTTCTTAGGATCTTCACTAAGCCTAATATGATGGTAGGACGAAGTGAGATCAATATTAGAGAACCAGACCTTGCTTTGGAATTTCCTTAACAGTTCCCTAATGATTGGTGGTCTGTCATACTCTGGCAGTAATCTTGAATTCAAATTTCGCGCGTCTAAACATAGTCTCAGACTTCCATCTTGCTTAGACACTACTGCTAATGGATTGACATAAGATGTAGTGTACTTTTCAATCACATTGTTGCTTTCCATCTCCTTGATAAGCACTTTTACTCTTTCTCGATGCTTTTCTGCTACTGGATACAATTTAGCATGAAAAGGTGCATCATCATTTACCCGAATATGATATTCAAAATCCTTAATTTCACCAGGTTTAATGTCTAAAATATCTTGATACTCTTCCAAAATTTTCCCTAGCTCTGGGGACTCCTTCTCAGTGTAGACTTCTCTTCCTTCGGCTTCATGAAAAATCAGAGACCATTGAGCATCTCCCTCGATGTCTTCCTCTTCTTTTCCCTCGAAGTTTATCTCTTCGGTATTCTTGAATCTAATCGTCTCTGTCTTCATATCTATCACTGCTTGATATTTCTGAATGAAATCTGCTCCCAATATCATGTCAAAAGCCATGTCCTTCATTACAACAAATACATGTCGGAAATCATGTCCTCCAATCGTAATACATAAGTATAATTGTGTTTTGCACAGAGATATTTTATTGGGTATTATTCCTTGGATCTTAATTCCTGATACTGGAATTTCCTCTAAATTCTCTTTGAGCTTCCACAGAATATAAAGCTTCTCACTCACCAGACAAAGCATAGCCCCAGTATCGATCAAAGTATCGACAGGCATACCAAATACTTCGCATGATATGATTGGCATTCTAATTCTGGTACCCATTTCTTTTCGTTCGTCATTCTGTTGAATTAAGTCATCATCCTCTGCTTGCCATTTAATAATTCTGGAAGTGAAAGTATTCAAAATTCTATCTTCTACTGTGAATTCGAAGTTTTTTTTTTCATTACCATTCCCCCGGGATTGTTGTGTTCCCGATGGACCTGGTTCGTTGGGCCTCTGCTCCACAAATTGCAAGTTATCTTGGTGTCTTGCTTCCAAATTTTTCCTTGTGTCCTTGTTAAACTCTTCATTGGACTGACGAGTATCTACATTCCCTCGGTTATTGTAGTTATTTCTACCATAGGATCTTCTTTCCTGGTACCTTCCTTGACTATATCGTGGTCTTCTCCATCGAGTATTGTATCGATTACCACCATCCGGTCTTGCATATGGTTTGTAACTGTATCTGTTACTGTACTGGTTCCATCCTCTCTTATTTGGATCTTCCCTCGGCGATTTCTCTTCTCGCTCCTCTCGAATCTCTCGAGGTGTCTGAGAATAACCATCAGCCATAACAGCATACACAGCGTTGTTATTCTTTGCTCCCTTCTGATGGAAGAATTGAGCGTTTGTATGATCCAGCTTCTGTAATACTTCATCAAATTGTTCCATATTGTAGATATCAGCAGCGATCAAAGTCCTCTGGAAGTCTGCTGGAAATTGACGTATCAATGCAGTAATCAACTCGTTATCTGGCATTGGCGGATCTAAATGTTGGAGTTTAGACAGCTGTCCAGAAAAGTACGTAGAGTATCGAGTAGGTTGTGACGTCGAGAATCTCTTCGAATATAACTCTGCTCTGACTTGCTGTTGGGTTTCCGGGGACCAAAACTTCTTCAATAGCCCACGAGAAAACTCCTCAAAAGTGGTTAGAGTGGATCTAAATGCTCTAAACCACAGAAGTGCAGGACCTTCCAAGAACTTCCCTATCACTCGGATCTGTCTTTCTTTAGGGATCTTAGAATCTTTCAGGTAATCACCTGCTTCTCTCAAAAATTCCACGGGTGTTACAGAATCTCGCCCTGAAAATTTAGAAGGCTTGTCCTCTATATTCTTAAATACAGTTATGGGGTTGGATTGAAATACTGTCCTGACCTCATCCTGTCTATCAGTCTCTCTAGCTCCTCCTAGATTTATCTGTATCTGTTCCTTTCCCCTTACATTTGGCATTTTAAACAGATGATCAGACTGTTTCTCATCCTTGATTTGAGTTTTCATAGCCTCAAGTTCCTTCTGGTTTTCTTCTGCCATTTTCTTAATTGCTTCAGTCTCTTTACAATTTTCCTTAACATCAGTGGATATCTGGTTCATAACAGCCTCATGACTTTCCAATGACCCTGTCAGATCTCATATGTCCTTCTGAGTTGCTTGGATATCTTTGGCAATTACTTCGATATGGGATGACAAAGATTCCCTAATCTCCTTGACTCCCTCTTGATTCTCCAGCTTGAGTGTATCTTTAATTTCATTGACAACTGTGGTTTTGATTTCAGTTTGCAACTCATTAATCACACCTTCTCTTATTTCTCCCATGACAAGTTCCTTGAATTGTTCCGTTAAACGTTGAACAACTAGAATTCCCATCTCGTTACTCTCCTTCTTCACTCTGACTTCCAGGTTGACCATGTCTTCACCAACTTTCCTAAGACCATGTTCTATCCTATCAGCTAAGCTTTGGGATCGAAGATCGGCATCGCGAAATTTTTCGTCCATTAAACTTGCGTTAGTAGCTAATGAAGTTTCGAGCTCATGTGTTTTATCGCATAATTTATTCATTTTACTTTCAAGTGTCATTTTCAAAATTTCAGAATTCTCTTTAAATTTACTTTCTATTGAATTAAATTTACTATTTACATTTTCTTTCAAATTACCTTTTAAAGAATCAGAACTTTCTTTAAGTTTATTTTCCAAAGAATCAGAATTTTCTTTAAGTTTATCATTCAAATTTTCTCTAAGTTTATTTTCTAAAGAATCAGAATTTTCCTTAAGTTTTTCATCTAAACTTTCCTTCAAGTTATCTTTTAACCTGCTTTCTAAAGAGTCGGAATTTTCCTTAAGTTTATTTTCTAAAGAATCAGAATTTTCTTTAAGTTTCTTTTCTAAAGCCTCTGTATTTTCTTTCATAATAGCGGCTACACGTCGTCCAGCCTCTTTTGAACTCTCCTCCAAACTCCTCATCATCCTCATCATTTCTTCCATAATTTCAATTATTATTCAAAACTTAGGGGTATACAACAGTGGTAAACACAAGCTTATAACTAGAACAAGAAATATGAATAGCTAATTGGAACACTATAATAAAATGAGATTTGTCCTAATATCGACGTGATGGAAAAACAAAATTCTCTACTTTTACGAATTACATTTACCACAATATCACAAGAAAAATATGCACGTTCTCAAATATCCTCCACCTGGATTCTAATAATGTGTATATCCAGTCATCAAACGTTTACTACTGAATTTACTTGACGCCCTAATGGTTAAGCCATTATCAAAAATAATCAAACCCATTCTAATTATTAACCAAGTTAAATTTTTAATTTTCCCCACTAATTGGGTTTCCTACTAATTTATTCATCCAAACCAGACATCTCTCAACTCCCAAAATATTTCTATAAAAATTATCACAATTTCAAATCGGCATGCGATTGACCATGTCTAAATCGGGCCCCACGTTCGAAGCCATTTCTCTCTCTATCTTATTTTATGTGCCCGTTTAGACCGGAGTCCGCACGACCACATATGCATTTTACCAATAATCAGTCAGCACGAGAGTCAAAATATCCCGGAGCGCCAGATGGGTTGAAGCAAATCGCAAAAACGACATCAAATTAAAAAAATGCTTTACTGATTTTTGGCTCAATGCAACAATAAAGATAGAAGGAGATTTAATTGGGAGATACACATCTGGTAAAATTATCTCAGTTTATTTTAAAGTTAAAATCTGACTGCAAGAATGCTCAAAGCAGCATCACTCCACGTGTGGCGACCCACACTCTTATTTACACACAATATACAGAAATCTTCCAAACACAATTGACAATATTTTTGGAAACACAAGTCCGATTAATAGTCCTGTGGACTGTGTTCCAAAATTATTAATATTTAATTCCAGTTCAAAATTAATTGTCTATACTGGAAATAACGTAGATCACTGTTTGACTATTTACATGATTTTAACACTCGTAGAATAAATGTTTATAGAATTCTTAAATTTTCACTTGTTTTTCCAGTTTCAAAAATATATCGTTGAAAATATTATCATCATAGAAGCAACACAAATTATTAACACATATTAATAACATCTGAAAAGTATTTGACCATTGAGCATAGCATCGAAGAACTGTGCGAAGCACAACAACAATTAATTGTTCTTCTGACATTAAACATTCGAGAAGTGACTCGATTATGAACTTCAAGTTCTAAACAAAATACATGATTTATGAATCATTAACTTGATCAATAAACGGTTGAACCATTCAACTATTCAATTTTCCACTTGGGAACAATATTATAAAAATATTTATATTTATGGCCATTTCTAGCAACTTTCACAACATGCAATTCTTCGACAGAATGCGGAAATTAGAATTGTAGTTTCATAATGCATTCATTTAGTTCATGGCACTAGGATTGAAAATATCCTTCAAATTATTCGTGGTTAAAGAATTACTTTTAATTGGCAGTGGCCCATTCTATTATTTGTGTAAAAACGCAATATTATAACAACAACGGCAAAGGTCTTCCTCTGAAGAAGAATAAACTACTATCATGACAAATCCGGGTTCTAGCAAAATCAAAGTCTAAATGGAATTCGAAAACAAGGTTGAAATAAGAACTGATGGTTTCAAAGAAATAACCTTCGGGTTATTCATACGACGTAATGTGTGGCTCCAATACTCCTACTATAAACCTGAGCCATCGAACCTGCTATTTGATTGATGCTCGAAAAAACCTTCATTCCTGCGACTTAAACATGCGCACCTGGGAATGGCATTTCAACTACTCCACACACATAAATTATCTTCCCAAAATTTATACAATAAATCAAGCCTCTGCTTGTTATCAACACTGGAAGATTAACAAACTTACAAGTTTATTTTATTTTACCATTCAGTTCAACCCGTGAATTTACCATACTTATGAAAATCTTTATTTCACTTTCGAGGTGTATTTACGTCATGATTTTATATAAATACAAAAATATCCTATTTGATACAAATATCATTTGCTTCCCGTTTCATGCCTCTCCGTGTTATCTGAAAAATATACTTTACTCATTGCAAATATCAACTGTTCAACCAGAACTGAAATGTTGGTTGAATGCGGGCTTGCGCTAACCACTTGGGTAGATTATAGGTTAGGGAATAACCCACCCACCAAGGGAAGATGATGAAGAGAAGGAAGTAGATTTTGGAATTGGAAAAGAAGGATAGAAGAATAGGAGGAGAGTCCCACAAAAGTAATAAGTTTAGTGTAAAACACACTTAAAGGTAGTTGCCAATGGAAATTAACTCTCGGATACCTAAAGTCGGTACGAGCTTGGTCGAGGCTGTCGGGAACCTCAGCTAAGGCTTGGGCGGTTTGCGAGAGAGAGGCTTTAGTATATTTCCTCCCAAGCACGTATAAAAGTACTATGGGGAAGGGTGATGGTCTGGCAAGACTGAGAGGAATAAATGTACTGTATGTCTTCTCAAAGAAATTAGGTTTTTCAAAGTGATTCGAAGAATGCCAATGATTTAACTCAAGCTTGGTATTTTCAATTTCCAAAATTATGGAGTTCCTGTAAGGGCGACCAAGGGTCTCTAAGAAGGAATATAATAAAAAATTATGCCTTATTGGGTAATCTTGGTGAATGAACCAATGGTTGCATTGGACAATGGCTAAGCTTTTACACAGCGAGGAGCCGGCTAAAAGTTTAGACAAAAAGAAACACTTATTTTTTAGAAAACTGACCATAAGTTTTCGGAGAGGGTCTCCACAAGCAGGTAGTTGGCTTAGCGAACTTTACTTGCCTTACTGGCCAATTAGAATTAGCTATTATCGCTAAGAAGAACTTTAGTAAGGTGAAAATTAAGAGTTCTTGCTCAAATGCAACAAATGGTGAAAGCTCTATTAATGATTTTAATATCATTGAGTGAGGAGAGTCAAGGAAGACAGGATTTTGCCTAAACTTTATATTCGAAAATGAAAAAGCAAAGGGGAAAGATTTGTTTATTTTACAATTAGAAAAAAGTTTGAAGAAATTAACAATTATGCAATATAATTTTAATAAACATAATTCATTTGAACTTTGTAACAAATAGGGTCGCAGACCTCTTAACATTAAACGGTTGCTCCAGGCAATTGACAATTTAAAAGGTTTCAAACCTTACATATTTCTAAAATCTTTATAAGATTTAACCAAATGAACAATAAAATAATTAAAGCTTGAACGTGAATGGAAGTACAAAAAGTGCACCTTAAAAAATTCTGGAGAGAATGTTCTGGAGAAAGCGACAACTTTGAAAATAACGATAATAACAACGTGAAAAATAAAATAGAAGTTCCTACAACTTCTTATATTTATACAGAATTACTTTGTGAAATTTATACAAGGAGAGCAGGTCACTTACTGTGAAACCTGGAGAAAGTGAAAAGGAAGTTTCTAGGCTTCCTATGTTTAATTAAGAATCACGAGTAAAATGGGACAGTTTCCATTTCGTGAAACCTGAACATGACTCGCTCAAGAGTTTAAAGCATTGTTTTCCCTAATTATGGGAAAGGAACAACGTGAATTTAAAACTTGTATCACACAAGCAATTATGCAGAATTTACTTAATGTTAAACTAGCAAAGTTGGAAGGGCACCTCGTGAGTGACACCTTATAGAGAAGTTTCCATTGTATAAATAATGGTTGTTAGTAGAAGGTTAAGGAAAGATCATTGGGATATAGGATCAATGTTCATGGCCGTATTTAATATAACCGGACGATCGCGACGCGGTAGAAACGTGGAGAAAGCACTGTTTATCACTGTAGTCTATGAAGATGGATTCAAAGTTCACTATAGAAACACTAAAGTTCATGAAAAAGAAAGTTATTGCAATTATGGAAAGAACTGATTGCACTATATAGATGAGAGTCTATTACTTAAAAAAGTTGTAATTTACAATTAAATGCGCCATAGAATTTTCCAGAGGTTCCAGCGGAGGACGAAAATTCACTGTTGTAGTAATTTAGTTTTAAACAGAATTCTCCCAAGTACGTGAGAAATACATGACGGCAGGACTCGCAGATAGAGAACAAGTTCTAGAAGGTTCCAGAACGACCTTAGCAGAAAATGGGGTTGAGAAAATCCAACGGAGGAAATAGTTTTAAAATTATAGGCAGCGGGTATTAGATAATATCCCACGTAGCGAGAGGATTTCTCGTTTGAATCGCTTAAGAAAAGCTCTTTTATAGTAAGGTTGGCTTATACAAGTAAAAGCTCAACATGGCAAAACCCACGAAGAATGATTATTGCCCCAAGTAAATAATTTCACACTGCCTATAATTAAAAGCACTTGGAAGTTAAAACCATGAAGATGAGGTTAAAACTTTTTAAAAATGGTACTTATCTCGATTTCATGTTGAAGTCGGAGTTCCTTATGAAGACTATCTAGCCAACATGGCGTAGGAGAGTGTGTACCTCTTAGTTTGAGGCTAGCTCGAGAGGAGCTTTGACTGATCGAGTCAACTGCAGACGGAGAAGTGAGAGCAGCTCAACGAAGCACGGAAGGTCCTAGGAAGGGGAGAGAGTGGGGGTAGGAAACAAAGGGTATACATATCAGCATAACCAACTTAGCAAAAAAATAATAATAATTTTCTTCTTGATGGATGGTCTTCTAAGAGTTGATAGATGATACTAGCGCAGCATGGTGAGTAAAGAAGTAGACGTAGTCCTCTTGCTCAAGGAGAAAATAGCTGACGCTGGTAACGAGATCTGGTAGCCAAATGGATAAGTAAGTCCTCTTGCACGATGAGGAATTGAGTAGCTTCAGAGGTTCGCTACTAGATGACGCTAGGTGGATCACAGAAGTTATATATCTGAAACATACTTATGAAGACATAAGAGACATGCCCAACAAGGAGAAAACAGATGATCACTGTTGGTGTTTAGCAAAGAGGAAGGAAGAAATGAACATGCAAAGAGCAATAGACATTATATCTCTCGTACCGTGTATTCAAAGAATACACCATACTGGGGGGACAAACACCAACAGAGAGCAAATAAGCAGTTACACATTTATTGGAAGCGGAGCGATCAAAGACAGTGGTCTTGTGATCGGTCCATTTGTAGTCAAGATTCTGGCCACCCTGACTCTCCCATCTCTTCCAGGGTAGCAATTGGTCACCCTACCAGAAATCCATACTAGGGGGGGGTGAAATATCCCTAACCAAGACCAAGTCCCCTACTTTAATGTCGGGACTGGAAAGAAACCACTTCTGCCTCCGTTGCAAGGAAGTTAAATATTCCAAGTTCCACCTTTTCCAAAAAGAATTACGGAGGGCTTCAAGTTTCCGCCAAGCGATAGGTAGATTAGAATCCCTTTAAGAATTAGGAAGAGGAGGAGGGGCAGAAAGAGAAGTGCCGATAAGGAAGTGACCAGGAGTGAGTGGAAGTAGGTCATCAGGGTCATTGGAAAGTGGAGTTAAAGGGCGAGAGTTAACAACACCTTCAATCAAAACAGACAGTGAATTGAATTCTTCGTAAGTCAGAATTCGATTACCTAAGACTTTTCTTAAATGACGTTTAGTGAGCTTTACGCAAGATTCCCACCTACCACCATGATGCGGAGCGTAAGGAGGTATGAAGCGCCATTTGAAACCTTTTGAATAAGAAAAATTAGAGATTTGTTCCATGGCAGGAGAGGAAGTGAGAGCTTTCTTCCACAGGGAGGCTGCGCCCTGAAAGGTGGAAGCGTTATCAGAGAACATCTCAGAAGGAACACCACGCCTAGCGGTGAAACGAGAAACAGCTGATAAAAAATAAGAAGTAGAAGCATTCGTTACTAGTTCCAAGTGGATTGCGCCGGTAACCATGCAAACAAAGAGAGAAACATAAAGCTTACCAAACAATTTGCGCTTAGCTTCAGGAGAGTTTCGTTGATATTGGAACGGACCCATATAGTCCACGCCAGTTAAAGTAAATGGGCGTATAGGAGAAGAACGAAAAGAGGGCAGATCGCTCATTAATTGAGTATTGATTTTAGGTTTCGCTTTGAAACAAGGAATGCACTTATGAATTACAGAGGAAACTTCATGAATTCCATTTATAATCCAGTACTTTTCTCTTAAGAGGCAGAGCAAAGTACGTGTACCAACATGAAGATTACGGTAATGAAAGTCACGTATAATTAAAGAAGTAACGTGATGTTTGGAAGGCAAAATAACGGGATGCTTTTTGTCCTCAGAGAGTAAAGATTGCGAGAGCCTTCCACCTACCCTAAGTAATCCATGGTCATCAAGAAACGGGGCTAAAGCACGAAGACGACTGGATTTGGGAAGATCTCTTTTAGAAGAAAGCAAAGACAACTCAGAAGAAAAGACTTCTTGCTGTGTCAGTTGTAAAATCTTAATGGTAGCGAGATTCAATTCATGATTGGTAAGGTGTGGTTTAGGGAGAAGAGGTTGGTCAACCACAAGATATTTCCATCTAAGGAGATAGGCAACAATCCGTAGTAATTTATGGAAGGAAGAATAGCGTGACAACAAAGGATGAGATGCGTTGGAAATAAGACACGAAGCAATGGGTAAAGGTACTTTAGCATCAGGCAAGTTGGAGTTTGTAGCAGGGGGTTTAGAAGGCCATGAGGAAGATTCGTCGATTAACCACGAGGGCCCATGCCAGTACAATTGGGAAGCTGCCAATTGAGAGGGTAAACAACCACGAGAGATGATATCAGCTGGATTATCCGCACTGGGAACATGCCTCCATTGACATCCAGAAGAAAGAGTTTGAATTTTGGAAACCCTGTTTGCGACAAAAGTTTGCCAATGAGAGGGGTTTTTGGCGATCCAAGAAAGGGCGATCATAGAATCGCTCCAGAGATAGATTTGCGAGAATTCGACCTTTAATACTTCCCGTAATTTCTTGACAAGTTCTGCAGCCATTAGTGCAGCGCACAGTTCGAGCCTAGGTAAAGTGATAGTTTTAAGAGGAGCGACCTTCGATTTGGCACAAACAAGGTTAGAAACTGGAGATCCATAAAGTGAATCGTGATAAACTAAATATGCACAGCAACCATAAGCTTTTTCGGAACTGTCCGCGAACACATGAAGGAAAAAAGATGCATTAGAATGAGAGCTGATTAAATTCCTGGGAATTTCAATGAGGGAAAGATCCAGCAAATTGCTGCGAAACGAGAGCCAACGATTCAGAAAAGAAAGAGGGACAGCGTCATCCCATTCACATTTAAGTGACCACAGCTCTTGCATGAAGAGTTTGGCTATGACAATAACTGGGGCAAGAAATTGAAGCGGATCAAAAATTTTTGCAATTTCAGAGAGGATTTGTCTTTTTGTATTAGGAAGCTCTTCTGCGAGCGAAACTTTATAGATAAGAGTGTCAGTGCTAGTGCACCAGTGAACTCCTAGAGTTTTTACAGATTCAGAGTTTCCACAAATTTCGACAGAAGAGGGATCTACGTCTTCGATGGGAAATTGGGCGAGAAACTCAGGGGAGTTGGAGTTCCACTTGTGAAGTGGGAAACCTCCATTCCTTAGTAATGCTTGAAGTTCTAAAGATACAAAAGAAGCTTCCTCCAAAGAGGGGAAGGATTGCAAATAATCGTCAACATAGAATGACGTAGTTAGTGCTTCAGAGGCTTTTGGGTTAAATAAATGACCATCTTGTGAGGCAAGCAAGTGTAGGGAACGGATAGCAAGGAAAGCAGAGGGTTTTAAGCCATAGGTAACAGTTTTCAAGCGAAATACCTTAATGGGCTTATTGATTTCATCACGCCACAAGATTCTTTGAAGATCTCGTTGTTCTGGTTGAATTAATACTTGACGGTACATCTGTTTTATATCGGCTATGACAGCTATGGGAAATAATCGAAAGTTTAAAAGTATAGCAGATAAATCTGATTGAATAGCAGGACCAGAATAAAGAGTGTCATTAAGGCTGTTGCCGTTAACGTCGGGTGATGAACCATTGAAAACAACTCGGATTTTATCTTTTACAAAAGGGTTTTTCCACACAGGATGATGATTTAAATAAACCGTTTCGATTGGGGGGTGCAATTCATCATCGGATTTGTTAACAACCTCCATATGATCTAAGCTTTCATACTCATCCATGAACTCAGTGTACTGCTTTTTGACGAGGGGTTCCTTTTTGAATTTGCTCTCGATAGCAAAGAGAGCTTTTCGAGCTTTGGGCTGAGAGTTGATAAGTTTAGGAGGATTATTTAATCTTGGCATTTGAACAACGAACCGGCCATCAGAAGAACGAGTGGTCGTGTTCAAAAAAAGTTGCTCACAGAATTCATTTTCTGAAGAAGTTACATTAGGAGAATCAACATTTTCAAGCCTCCAAAACTGTTCCAGATCAGTATTGGAGAAGTAACATTGCGATGCAGGTTGGGGTGAATAATGGGGAAGTTGCCCTGTGACAATCCATCCAAAATTAGTGTCTCTAGCGACCACGTTTAAGGATAGCTTGCGAACCTGTTTCCGAAGGCAGTTCCAAAAGACATTGGCACTAAAGAGTATGTCAATGGGATTTTGTATGTTAAACGAAGGATCGGCTAACCTTAAATGCGAGGGAATGTTTAACCCCGTAATATCAACCGAGTGACTAGGAGTGTCTTCTCCAATGCTATTGAGAATTAGACAATTAAGTTTAAGAAAGTTGTTTCTATGACAAGTATCTCTTATGGTTAGTTTTGAAAATTGTAAAGCTTGCGATTTTGAGCTGTTGATGCCCGACACATTGATAGAAGTGGGGTTTACGGGTAGGCCTAGTTTTCTAATCAGAGAATTAGATACAAAATCATGAGTTGCCGCTGAGTCTAGAAGACCGCGTGCACGGACCCAGTTGCCAAAGTTATCCTGAACGTCAATTTGGACAGTAGACAACAATACTTGAGCACTGCGAATGGACTTAGCATTTTGAATGTATGATGAAGCATTAGAACTGTTAACACTATCATTTTTAGGAGAAGTGGATGCTGTTGATGACCTTGCCTGATCATGACGATGTAGCAGAGTATGATGAGCCTTTTCACAATGGTAGCAAAGTCTTGTGGACTTACAGTTAGAAGCAGAATGCGTAGGCGCTAGGCAGTTGAAACAATGTTTGTTTTGAGCGACTAATTTTCGTCTGTCATCGACTGACATTTCTTTAAAGGATTTGCAGAGGTATAGGGCATGGGGATCTTTACAAAGTATGCACTTTACCGGTTCGTTTAAACTTTTGCGAGGTTCACCTTGCGTGTTTAAAACAATAGAGCTAGCAACACGACGTTCACTAGACCTAGTTGGGTAACCAGTAATGTTTGATTTGAATTTGGATGAGCTGGACCCTGGTTTTTTGGTATTAGACGCTGAGCGTTCGCTTTTGGGTTTGATGGACATTAATTCGAATTTGGAACTAGGAGATGAAGGTTCGCTCTGATTAGCTAGCGCGGTTAAAAGTTGGCATCTAGCATTTATGAAAGTGACTAAATGCTCGTAAGAGTAGTCGTCTTCCTTAGAAAGTTCAATTTCCCAAGCTTTGAGGGTAGCAGCATCAACTTTAGAAACTACTAAATGTATTAGGAAAGTATCCCAATGTTCAGTAGGCTGCTCTAATTGGGACAAAGCTTTAACGTGGAGTTGGGTAGTGTCAACTAAAGTACGCAAACTAGTGACGTCATTGTGCTGTGACGCAGGTAGGTTAAATAGAGCCTTAATATGGCGTTGAATACGTAAACGTGAATTTCCATATCTTTCTTTTAATAAGTTAAAGGCAATGGGGTAATTTTCGGCACGCAGAGGAAGTGCTTCAACTAACTGCAAAGCTTGACCTCGAAGGATAGATCTCAAGTAATGAAACTTGTAAATGACTTGAATGTCTTCATTGTCATGAACAAGGGAGCAAAATAATTCATAGAAAGAATCCCAAGTGGATTCATCTCCAGAAAAATGGGGTAAATCAATTTTCGGTAAAGTAAGTTTGGGCTTGTGAGTGCTCTCACGGAAAGAAGTTTGGGGTTCGTGAAGGGAACCAAGAACAGAAGCGTCCTTTTTCTGCTCCTCTTCGAGTTGGCGTATTATTTTGAAAGCAGAACCTATGCCTTCGTAATATAAGTTCTCTACTTCTACACGATCTTCTGTTTGATTGAGCATACAAGTTTCAATTTCAGTTTGAATGTTACAGTAGTTTTCATAAGAACGTTCAAAATCCTTTACACGATGTTTCAACAAATCTAATTGCGCGTCTGAGGGATCTAATTCTTTTATGTACCTTCTGAATCGGGTAATTTGCCCTTTATAGGATGCTCGTTTAGAAGTAAGTTTTTCATCCTTATCCTTATCAGTGGGAGCCATATTAAAGAAGATAAATGAAAATGTAACTCACGAAACTGTGGAACCTTGGAAATGCTGTCAAGCTGGCAGCAGCGAATGAGTAGAAAGAATGGGACACACCATAGGAGACAGGAGCGGCCTCTTTCCCGTTCACAGGCTTTGCACGATGTGGTTATAGCTGAAATATTCAATACAGATATTAGAAATATGCAAAGTATTGTCAAATGACACTTTTTTTAAAAGAGAGAAGATAAAATGGGCTCTCCCGGGTTTCTGGGACCAAATTTTGGGTAGATTATAGGTTAGGGAATAACCCACCCACCAAGGGAAGATGATGAAGAGAAGGAAGTAGATTTTGGAATTGGAAAAGAAGGATAGAAGAATAGGAGGAGAGTCCCACAAAAGTAATAAGTTTAGTGTAAAACACACTTAAAGGTAGTTGCCAATGGAAATTAACTCTCGGATACCTAAAGTCGGTACGAGCTTGGTCGAGGCTGTCGGGAACCTCAGCTAAGGCTTGGGCGGTTTGCGAGAGAGAGGCTTTAGTATATTTCCTCCCAAGCACGTATAAAAGTACTATGGGGAAGGGTGATGGTCTGGCAAGACTGAGAGGAACAAATGTACTGTATGTCTTCTCAAAGAAATTAGGTTTTTCAAAGTGGTTCGAAGAATGCCAATGATTTAACTCAAGCTTGGTATTTTCAATTTCCAAAATTATGGAGTTCCTGTAAGGGCGACCAAGGGTCTCTAAGAAGGAATATAATAAAAAATTATGCCTTATTGGGTAATCTTGGTGAATGAACCAATGGTTGCATTGGACAATGGCTAAGCTTTTACACAGCGAGGAGCCGGCTAAAAGTTTAGACAAAAAGAAACACTTATTTTTTAGAAAACTGACCATAAGTTTTCGGAGAGGGTCTCCACAAGCAGGTAGTTGGCTTAGCGAACTTTACTTGCCTTACTGGCCAATTAGAATTAGCTATTATCGCTAAGAAGAACTTTAGTAAGGTGAAAATTAAGAGTTCTTGCTCAAATGCAACAAATGGTGAAAGCTCTATTAATGATTTTAATATCATTGAGTGAGGAGAGTCAAGGAAGACAGGATTTTGCCTAAACTTTATATTCGAAAATGAAAAAGCAAAGGGGAAAGATTTGTTTATTTTACAATTAGAAAAAAGTTTGAAGAAATTAACAATTATGCAATATAATTTTAATAAACATAATTCATTTGAACTTTGTAACAAATAGGGTCGCAGACCTCTTAACATTAAACGGTTGCTCCAGGCAATTGACAATTTAAAAGGTTTCAAACCTTACATATTTCTAAAATCTTTATAAGATTTAACCAAATGAACAATAAAATAATTAAAGCTTGAACGTGAATGGAAGTACAAAAAGTGCACCTTAAGAAATTCTGGAGAGAATGTTCTGGAGAAAGCGACAACTTTGAAAATAACGATAATAACAACGTGAAAAATAAAATAGAAGTTCCTACAACTTCTTATATTTATACAGAATTACTTTGTGAAATTTATACAAGGAGAGCAGGTCACTTACTGTGAAACCTGGAGAAAGTGAAAAGGAAGTTTCTAGGCTTCCTATGTTTAATTAAGAATCACGAGTAAAATGGGACAGTTTCCATTTCGTGAAACCTGAACATGACTCGCTCAAGAGTTTAAAGCATTGTTTTCCCTAATTATGGGAAAGGAACAACGTGAATTTAAAACTTGTATCACACAAGCAATTATGCAGAATTTACTTAATGTTAAACTAGCAAAGTTGGAAGGGCACCTCGTGAGTGACACCTTATAGAGAAGTTTCCATTGTATAAATAATGGTTGTTAGTAGAAGGTTAAGGAAAGATCATTGGGATATAGGATCAATGTTCATGGCCGTATTTAATATAACCGGACGATCGCGACGCGGTAGAAACGTGGAGAAAGCACTGTTTATCACTGTAGTCTATGAAGATGGATTCAAAGTTCACTATAGAAACACTAAAGTTCATGAAAAAGAAAGTTATTGCAATTATGGAAAGAACTGATTGCACTATATAGATGAGAGTCTATTACTTTAAAAAGTTGTAATTTACAATTAAATGCGCCATAGAATTTTCCAGAGGTTCCAGCGGAGGACGAAAATTCACTGTTGTAGTAATTTAGTTTTAAACAGAATTCTCCCAAGTACGTGAGAAATACATGACGGCAGGACTCGCAGATAGAGAACAAGTTCTAGAAGGTTCCAGAACGACCTTAGCAGAAAATGGGGTTGAGAAAATCCAACGGAGGAAATAGTTTTAAAATTATAGGCAGCGGGTATTAGATAATATCCCACGTAGCGAGAGGATTTCTCGTTTGAATCGCTTAAGAAAAGCTCTTTTATAGTAAGGTTGGCTTATACAAGTAAAAGCTCAACATGGCAAAACCCACGAAGAATGATTATTGCCCCAAGTAAATAATTTCACACTGCCTATAATTAAAAGCACTTGGAAGTTAAAACCATGAAGATGAGGTTAAAACTTTTTTAAAATGGTACTTATCTCGATTTCATGTTGAAGTCGGAGTTCCTTATGAAGACTATCTAGCCAACATGGCGTAGGAGAGTGTGTGCCTCTTAGTTTGAGGCTAGCTCGAGAGGAGCTTTGACTGATCGAGTCAACTGCAGACGGAGAAGTGAGAGCAGCTCAACGAAGCACGGAAGGTCCTAGGAAGGGGAGAGAGTGGGGGTAGGAAACAAAGGGTATACATATCAGCATAACCAACTTAGCAAAAAAAAAAAAAATTTCTTCTTGATGGATGGTCTTCTAAGAGTTGATAGATGATACTAGCGCAGCATGGTGAGTAAAGAAGTAGACGTAGTCCTCTTGCTCAAGGAGAAAATAGCTGACGCTGGTAACGAGATCTGGTAGCCAAATGGATAAGTAAGTCCTCTTGCACGATGAGGAATTGAGTAGCTTCAGAGGTTCGCTACTAGATGACGCTAGGTGGATCACAGAAGTTATATATCTGAAACATACTTATGAAGACATAAGAGACATGCCCAACAAGGAGAAAACAGATGATCACTGTTGGTGTTTAGCAAAGAGGAAGGAAGAAATGAACATGCAAAGAGCAATAGACATTATATCTCTCGTACCGTGTATTCAAAGAATACACCACCACTCCTTCGGAAAATCTCCTGTTCCAAACTAGGAATGTTTAAACTACTTCATAGGCTCTTTCTCAATACATATGATTGTTAGAAAATATAATATCCAATAATTATTTAGAAAAATTATGAAAATTATTATTATTATTATTAGTGGATTATTATTATTATTATTATTTATATCATTTTAAATATGTTTAATTATCATCTCATTATGTGAGAATCCACATGTTCGAACCTTCGAATATGGAAAAAATATCCATTCCTCAACAAAAATAAATTTAACTTTTACAGTTACATCGGCTGATTACCGTGATTTCCCAAAAATATGAAAAATTCAAATAAATGCTCGAAATGCTCGGTCATCGATCCTAAACTGTTCTGAGTGCTGAAAATGCTCAGAATAACTCTAACAAGTCTTGCGTAAATCATTACAAGCTTTAAATACGACGAAAAAAATGTGTTGGTCATCTGCAGAAAAATAGTTTGTTCCAATTAGCTAGGCATAATATAATTCAAATGTGGCTTACATTTCTTGATGGTCTTGAAGTGTAGTAAACCTGGTCTGTACCAGATTTATCCGTAGACATGCCCTATCGGACAAGCACGTATAATCCTTGTATCGGCCGCCATTGTAGACCCACAAATTGTCTAGTCAGACATAGTGGTAGTATCTTTCGACGTTTGAATAAACTGTGGTTCCATTTTAATATGGGCTTCTATCAAAGCCATAACAGTTTGTTTGAATAGGGTCAGATCTAAGTGATCTCTTCTTAGATATGTCAGTTGTAACATAACTCACTGTAATCTCATCAGTACAAGAAAAACATTGACAGTCTAAGCAATTAACGGCTGTTCTGAAGATCGTTCCCTGGGCATGGTTTATTAATATCACCATCTGCCATGCGCTAGACAACTTGCAGTTTCCCTTGCGTAGACTAATGAACACCACCGTTATAGACTAGTCTTCAGTGTACTGACAGATCGAAGTGGTTAACTAGTTACAAAAATGAAAACTGACTTGAAATGGATTTAAACATCCAAGTATTAAGTTACTACTGGACTGTGACAAAATACTATTTTCTAGACAAAGTCTAGCATATGTCCTTTTAGAAATATAACTATTTCCACCAATGTCTGTAGAAAAACAATCACCTCAGTGATTCTCCTCACCAGAAACTTACTAAGTTCCAACTCGTTTGCGCAGCACTTCTCGTGACTATCACGATTTGAAAAGAACTTCTGCGTAGATACGGCAACCATGTGCCTTGGCTCAGCGTAGACGCAACTTGCTTGCCAAGTGCTTGTGTTGAAGTGAGCTGACCATGCCTGCTCCAGCTGGCTTTTATTCAAAACGGTCAGGGTCACGCGTCATCACCTGATATCTAGAAATCCTCATATCTCTTGAATCCCTGGTCCGATTTACTTGATACTAATTGCGTTCTCTTTCTTTTGGCCGTGCCAGTAATCTGATCCCAGTCTCAAGTCTCTACTCCATGGTTAACTATTTAATCAATAAATAGCCTCCACCTCTGCTATTACTCGCTACGTCACTTGACATCCAACTATCGGTAAAATCCTTCGAAATGCTTCTCGAAGCAATGTAGCGCGATATTCAAATATCTGAACTTTCAAAAGCGGCTACAGCCTTTCCCTTGATATCTAGGTGTCTGAAACTTGGAATACCCATTCCTAGAGTTGGGCACAGTAGTCTATCATTTTTTTCCTCCTACACCCTTGAAACTTCCTGCCCTTCTAGAGGGCATACTCACCTTTCATTAACGTCAAACAAACTTTTTTTTTCAAATTCACCGTTTTCAAAATAGTGCCAATCCAAAAAACAAGAATTTTAAAAAAAAAATACCAACACACATGCTTAGCCAAGAGAACGTCATCCCTACGCCAATAATACCTCGTTCCTTAAAATCCGACCACGCGTTCGGGAGATATCGCCCAAAGTTTATATGAAAGTAGGGGGTGAGGCAGAACCCCCCGCACCACACTACTGCACAGTTTTAGTCCTAGAGACTTGAAATTTATTTTGGGGTAGAGGGGGTCAGGGCCATTCATTTACGTCAAACAAAATTTTTTGCAAACTCTTTTTTTAGTTTCCAAAATATAAAAATTTCAAAATTTAAGTGTTTTCAAAAAATCTCAAAAAATAAAAAAGTTTTATTATAAAAAATAAAGGTCATAGTGACCATTCGTTTCAACTATGGCACAACGTTCTATCATGTTTGGTTTTCAAACTATCGCCTACTTTCAAAAACATTTTTTTTTTTTTCAAAAATATGACGAGTGGTCTATAGGAAAGAGGACGTTAGCTCGAGTCCAACGACACCTCATTTGTCAACATCCGACCATGGGTTCACCAGATATTAATGGTTTAACATGTACAGCCGCGTACAAATAAAATGGGTGAATCAGAACCCACCTTACCCCCCTACTACAGTACAATCATCAGAGATTCTTATGCTCAACACCTGATGGAAATACAATTTAGTAGCATCCTGTGTACAACTCCAGAAGAACCTGGAAACCCATATTGCCATGAGTATCAAACTGTACCTATAATCAACTGTCCTCCAGAATTAGCGAATTTATAAGTGGCTCATGCCTTTAGGGCCTTAGTTAAACAGACCTTGCTTAAAAGAAACAATTATATTGTTAATGAGTATAATGACTATCTACTGAACGGTGTTATGTAAATAATGTTCCCTGTATGCAGCCTATGTGTAATACCATGTGCTAAGTGTACCCCGTTTTAGTCCTCACATCAGAGCCGAGAATCGAACACAGACCTCAAGGGTGACATTCAAGAACTGCGCCTCACGAGGCGGACTGAATTCGTGTTGTATTTATATCGATGAATGGAATGCTACTAACCTGTCCATCTTGCATGGTGCAGAGTGACCAGACTTATCTTCTTTTATTCTTTTATTTGCATTAATGGGATTAGGTCACATTGGCCATTGGTGCTGGATTCAAGTACTTGAAATTGACAGAGACAGGAGAACAATGAAATGGACAGAGACATAGGAGAACAAACAAACTTATGTAAAAATTGGGAGAACTGCTAAGAAGAACGGGTTTATCTTGAAAACCCCGGAAGGATTGGTACGGCATGAGAATTGCTGATTCCAAGACTAATGTCACGGTCAGTATTTGTAAACACAGCCTGTCCTCACGTAGACTACCTTGGCAGAGACACGCTGTGGCTGTGAACCGGTTCAATCTGCTTCTCGCAGGTATGCGTCATGATTATTATCCAATAAACAAGAAACAATAAGCTGTTAAATGATTTGGAGCGCCGAGGTCAATTGATATGTAGGCCTACTCGTCTGACAGACACACTCCAGAGCAGCATATCGCGGGCCATGGCAGCCTCCGCCCTCCGTACCCGAAATACTGCACAGACAACCCTCAGCAAGAACGACTTCCTTCATAGGAATGTGCTTTGAGTCTGGTAATTTACCAGAATGTTGTTGTTGCCGATTTATTTAGGGACTTTGCAACACTGTGATCATGTAGTCCCGTGTACTTGGATGTGTATGCGGAATCTGTCTGATGATGATAATAATAATAGTGATAGTAATTGAATCGTGAGGCAAACAAAAGATAATTTCAAAATGACTCGCCTATAGAATCACATGTATGGTAACAGATACTCAATAACAAAAGAATCAGTGTCGAAGAACGCAAAATTAATACATTATACCACAGTTATCAAACCTAAAGCACTATACGCCTCGGAAACCTTTATCATTGGAAGCAGTTCTCTTATTAAAGACGTAGATAAAAAGGAAAGGAAATTCATAAGGAAAATCCTTGGTCCAGTCTTCTCAGAAGGAATCTGGTTAAAACGGAAGTCTCAGGAGCTTTATCAGCATGCTGAAAATATCACTGTCACCTTCAGAAAAAGGCGGTTGAAGTTCTACGGGCACATTCTAAGAACGAACAACGACAGGCTCACCACAAGGATTCTCAACCGTGCTCCCTCAATGAAAGTCAGGAACAACTGGCTTAGTGAAATAGACAAAGACCATTAAGGAATTGGCATCACAGAGAAAATTCTACAAGATCAACAACCATCATTTTGCTGAGAAAATAAATACTAAGATCAATAAATCATGGAAGGAAGAATGAAGATTTTCAGTGCCCAGATGGAGAGATTTTGGGAGAAAGAAAAACTATCATTTACTAAAGTGCTCCACAGATGACCATAACGATGTAAGATAATAATAATAATCTCTCTCTTTTGATTAAGAATTTGCTTCAATGATGAGGTTTTTCTCCATCAAACGATACATAGGCTGTACTTGTACAATCTATATCATGTATACAATAAATGAACTATCATACATGGGTTGGTTTTTTATTTAGTTTTATTATACAATATACATATGCAGTATGCACAAAGATTCTTAACTACTGTATAGGCCTAATCCATGTTGGAAGTGGTTCCTTCCTTCTTTTATCCCTATCATCGGGCTCCTCTGTAATTAAACCAAATCTCTCCATTAAGCACATCACATTCTGCGTCAAGGTTGTTGACGGTCGAACTTTTCTTCTTCTGTCTGGGGCTTCCCATTCATGTATGAGATTTGATTACCAGGTATCTTCCATTCTTCTTACATGTCCATGCACAGTACATATTTTACCCATATCTGTATCTGCATGCATCATCCTATGGATCTCTGTGATTCGTACCCTTTCTCTTTTTGATTTCCTGGCTGATCTTTGCCATATAAAACTATATTTTTTACAAATACACACCCTAGTACAGTCATCACAATAAAGCAGGTTATCACACAAATTTCACACACTGATCCTAAAATACACAGGGCCATATGACCACGATATCTCAGAGCTCCTAAAGGAATTAACAACAATCTTTATTTATCCAACAAGAATTGGCAAAACTGTGTAGAACTGTGAGAACGGTTCCCTCTAACCATCTCCAGAACTGCTGTTTCCATCCATTTGTCTGTTGCACAGGCTAGAATAAAATGTGGGTATTCACCAATGTCTCAATCTCATTCATGACTATGATTATATAGAAGCTACTGAGGTATGAGTGGAGTTAAGTAATGCCATTCAGGGCACAAGAATCCATCCTGCCTCCGCAGTGATAGCCAAGCATGCTGGCCACTACGCAACACGAATAAAGAAGACAGCCACTCAAAAAAATAAAGAGTTTAAAGTAGATTTCCAAATATCAATGGGTACCAACCTTTACTTAAATACTGTAAATAGAAAATTGTTGCCATTTTCAAACATATAACCTAAACTTCATACCAAGACATCTAAAAATAATGTCCCACATTCAGCAGCATCCTCATGTTTTACGAGGGCAATCACTGTGGTGGACGAACATTTGATTGACCTGGGGAACTTCCTGTGATGTTGTCATGCATGCAAAATGATCACGATTGTTAACCAAGTTGCACCAAGTAACATTAATGTTAACTCCATGTTTCATAGCCATGGATGATTGCTTCATGTGTTAGAACCTAAGTAAACTTTGATTTTCATCTAAATTTATTTGGACTATTTACCTTGCATGTGGTGTTTCAAAGGGACAAGATGTAAAATTCGAAGGAAAATAAAACACCTTCATTAAAGGAACATTTCATAAATTATACCTTAATTAGACCCACGTTAGCGGTTGCCTGGGTGATCCGACTGTCACCATCCACAGTTGTATCTGCTGACAAAGTGTGCTCAGTTCCCAAACACTGTCCTTGGGACGGTAGAGGAAGGAACCCTCCCAGAGACCGTGGGTGAAGCCGAACTCGGTAAATAAGCGATAAAAAAGAAAAAAAAGGAGATTTGCTCAGTTTCTTATAATGTATTTACAAATAGAAAAGGAGACACAATTAAAAAGAAGGTTATCTCCTTCAAAATAAGTAGACTCGGCAACACTGGTTCTGCAAGCTCTGTATATTTTGACAAGCCTGTACTGTATGTTACCATTGTTCGCAATTACCACATCTATGAAGGTGACAAGCGTTCTATGCTTGTCAGCAACTACTACATTAGAACTGCTGCACATGAGTGATCTGTCTATAGACTACCAACGGTACACATCCTTTATTAGTTTTTCTCAAGGGCCGCAACATCCCATTCTCCAATTGTCCCTTTAAGACCTACATGTTATAATCAGGGCTATGTATACTGTATGCATTTACATATTTCTTTATTGCTCAGATATACACACTTTTTAAACTTATCTCTATCTATTATATCTTCCTCTTCTCTTTGGGCCACCTATGGACCACAGTGCCTGTGCTTCAGCTGTTGTGTGAAACTTCTGGTGTTTTCGGTGGATTATTTGGCGGCTGCTTTTGAGCCTTTCTATTGAACCAGTCATCTTTCATTTTCTTGTTGAACTCTATCTTACGTTCCTTGGACCATTTCCTGGACGCCTTTTGGTGAACTTCTGTAATGCATGTGAGGAAAGGCCTAGTTTCAACTGTCAGACAGTAGCGATTCCTGACATGTATTGTGTCTTGCTGAATATTAAGTTCAGCAAGATCCTTCTCAATATGTTTGATCTACACGGACCCAGTGGCTTTACCCTTCTTGGCTATCTTGAAGATCTTATAATACAGCCTGAGGTGGTCCATTGTGTACAGGTGGCTGTAGAAAGCCAGGCGTCTCCTTTTTATGGCATCGGTGAGGATTTCCTGGTATTTGTAGAGTTCACAATTTGGTTTGTACCAACGTCTTCCATCTGGTAAGATCTTTGGTCCCATTGTTTTCCGAAAGAATTTCATTTCCTCGAGCGCCCTTAGTTAGAAACAAGAACTCAGCTATTCAAATTTAACATTTTTTTATTCATATTTTTCCATATTTCTGACATTGGTGCATATTTATATGTAAAATAAATAGTTTTCCATCTTTAGTGATTTTTAATGCAATATTTGTATATACTCGTTGTTTATCCTTAGCAGTAATAATATATAGAATTGTCGTTTTCAGGACAGAAAATATGGCAACTCAGGACAAGTTTTTAGTTATGTACATAAATTGCTTTTGAGCAAACAAATATTTCTATACTGGTAGTCACCTCAAGACCTAAGCCGCCCCTTCGATGTTCTGGTCTGTGACGAGGTAAACGAGCCAGGAAATAGTTCACACTTTTACACTTTTCCTGCTTGTTATAGGAGTAAAAGTTTTTCCAGAGCATGTTGCTATGTTTTCTTAAGCTGACATTATTACAATGGTCTACAAAATTAAACTTGTTGTAATAATCAGAAATAAAACTATGCGTATATAGATCGGTTTGCGACGCTGATTACGAAGATCCTGACCAAGTTGTTCTAAGACGTACAGTTTTACCAGTACAGTGTATTACATAGTATGGCGGAAGGTTGCGTTGAAATCCGTCACTGTTGTTTATCTAGGACATGAAATCAGATGATAAACATACCTTCTCTTATAGAAATATAGTTGATTTCTTCTTCCTATGGCGCGTGGTGTCTGTATAACATCCTGCAGTAATCGACCATCAAGGAATCATTCTAGAAACCTTGGTAACGCTGCTCCATTGACTTTATGTCCTGGTGGAAACGCTCTCCCTGCTCATCAACTACGTCACCAAGATTTTCTGGGAAGAAGTCCGCATGGGAATGCAGAAAATGAACCTTTAGTGACATACGACACCCATGCTCCTTGTATGCGTGCAGAAGTTTGTAGATACCGTTTTTGAAACCAGGATCCTTCTTCATACCTAAGAATATTTGCTGCAAATCCATTTGATATGTTTCCAAACTTCTTGTTCTTTTTCCGTCAAAGTACTAAAGAAAGCTGCATCTTTCAGTATTTCTCGGATCTGTTGGAACAACATATATTTTTTACACCTATTTATACCAATTCCACATCGTTTCTAGCCCTCCTCATCGCACAAAGTATACGTGCTATATCAAGACTGGCAACAGATTTGAAACCAGCAGCCCAACATTAGCATACCAGTTTCCTTGATGATTTTGCGTTGTAGACCAGTGTTATTTTTCAGAAATTTCTTTGTATTAATCTCTTAACAAATGTTTCATTTTCATGTTACCGGGTGAGTTAGCCGTGGTCGTTACGGCATGACTGCTGGCAGTCGCTCACATCCGGGAGGCGAGGAGGTTCGAATCCCCCGCCGGCAACCTTGAAGATGGTCTTCTGTGGTTTCCCATCTTCCTTCCAGGCAAATGCCGGGATTGGTCCCTAACTATAGGCCACAGCCGCTACCTTCCAATTCCTCGTCCATACTATCCTCCCCAACGGTACATGTAGCTCACCCCTTGGGTGTCCGTCTCGAAGCAGCTACAAAACTGGCGAGCCGAACATGTCCTCGGACACTCCCGGCACTAAAAGCCATACGCTAAAAAAAGGGGAAAAATCATGTTAATTGGGCGCGTTACCAACTTTGCTTTCCGTGTCACGATTTGTGTGCGTCAATAGTTTCTTAATGGTATCTGAAACGAAAGGCAGAGTAACTCAGTGTGATTTTTATATTACATTCTTATATATTTCGTTTTGTTTGTTTTGAATTCATGCCATTGATACATATAACAGCTTTTTTTTGTCGTGTAGCCTCCTGAGAGGCCGAGTGCAAGTCTTTCTAGTCGACGCCCGTGGGCGACCTGCGCGTCGGGATGACAGATGGAATTGATGAAGATGAATGAAACTGGGCAAGGATGTGGAAGGAAGCGGCCGTGGCCTGTCAGAAGGTACTGTCCCAGCATTTGACTGGTGTTGAAAATGGGAAACCACGGAAAACCATTTCAAGGACAGCCGACGGTGGGGCTCGAACCCACGCGTCTACCGAGTCAGCAGAGAGCTTGGCCCCTTGACCTAACGCAGCGTTTTAGCCCGCGCAGCCACTACTGTCGGTCACTGAACAGTACAAAGAGAGAGGAAATGCGCGGAGGTGTATTTTCCTCAGGTCTTGACCTCCCATTTGGTATAAAGTATGTGACTGTAACAATCCTTTCAGTCAGATACAAGTGTTAATAAAAACATTCGAAAAATTATTTTTTGAAAAGTAGATTTATATTGTACTTGTGTATCAGGGTTTATTAAAAATGTTGTAAGAAATTTATATAATAATTTTTTTAGGAATATATATTAATATTCGCCTTATGATACGCAAGTTTTCAAGAAATCCAAGTTTTGAGGAAATGTATAATGTAAAAATAGAATCAGATAATTACAGTATATCTCCTGCTGGTACAATGAATTTTAAATATTGGCCAATCACCTCATGTGTGATAGAGCAAAGCTTTAGCCAATACAAATCACTTTGCGAGACAACAGGAGAAGCCTCAAGTTTCAAGATTTAAAACAATATTTTTTGGCAAACTGTTGTGGCAGCAGAAATACTCAATGAATAAATGAAAAACAAATAAAGAGTATGTAAACTGAAAAAAATACTGAATAACGTAATTCAATTTATGAATCCAGTATTTTTAATGTATTTTGTAGGCTCTCAAAATAACAAAATGTAGTTTAGTGGTTAAATGATTTTTACTGTCCATATCTTGCTAAATATATTCAAATATATATGTACATATTTTAACAATTTTAAGTTTTGTAGTACATTTTTTGACACTTTTTAGTAAATTTACATTCTAGCCCTAATTACAATAATTTATTAATAATTCGATAATATAATTGCATCGGTCGAGCTGAAAAGCCTTATGGCAGTTTCCACTACATTTCAGGAGAGAAAAAAACGTAATTGGCAGAACAGAACCTAACCATACTACAGTAGTTATCTATATTGTGAAGTAACTATTCAGGTTATATTTGTGTTCGTGGAATATCAATTTTAATTTAACAAACCATTTATCAAATAAATTTTGGAAATGAGACCTAATGCTTTTCAGCTCCGGCTGATTCGATAAGAATTATTGACAATAAATAAGAGTAATTTACGTAATGCCTTTCAAATTGACTGATTGTGATTTTGTAATAATTGCAATAAAAAGTCACTATAGACACTGGTAGTTACGTTACAAATTCAACATGAAGCTTTACTTCTTTAAACACACATACACAGAGCTGGGGAAAGAACTCACAAAATGTGTTTTCGATACAAAATTCAAAATACAATAACCGGCTCCTTGAAAATACAAAATCGTGTTTTAAAATTAAATTGAAAATGCTGAACATTTTCAGTTAAGTATACTTGCAAACCATTGATTAAAAAATCTTAATGGAATGAAAATCTTCTTCGCTGGAAGTATTA
This sequence comes from Meconema thalassinum, assembly GCA_946902985.2. NCBI lineage: Eukaryota > Metazoa > Arthropoda > Insecta > Orthoptera > Tettigoniidae > Meconema > Meconema thalassinum. Next base: position 193,804,236 of record OX336394.1, on the reverse strand, counting down.
GGTATTTTCAGATTTATTTTAAAATACAACAGAATGACATAAAATGACCGTGATAGCCCGATACCTTATCGGCGTGTTAATTATAAACTATTTATTTTTACCTGAAGTCAATATTTATTTCGTTGAAACCGTACCGGTTTCGGTCACATTGTGCCCATCTTCAGCTGCTATATGATGAGTACCATACCAAAAGTTAACTTAGTAAATTCTCCACAAAGAAAAAAGGTAAAAAGATATGTTAAAATAAATTTTGTAAATTAAGCAAAGAAATTGTCTTGAAAAAAAAAACCAGCGTAGAAATGAGGAGATGTGTATGTGAAAATATGTACTGTTTGTTGAATCAGTTAGGTTGTAATAATTCTTGATGTGTATTTGCTAGGTATAGTAGAGAAAAACTTTGGAACATGTCTGGCGAAGTTATTAGGAAATGTTGAAACATGTATCTGTTGTGTAGTTGCCAAGAAACTAAATACAATTTTGTATTTTGAACGATTCAGTTGTTGTATTTTGAATTTTGTACCGAAAATACATTTTTTGAGCATTTTGCCCAACTCTGCACACACACACACACACACACACACACACACACGCGCGCGCATGTATATATATAACTAGCTGAAGTACCCGTGCTTCGCTACGCGTCATAAATAAATTAAAATGTGAAGGTGACAGTTAAAACAGGGGATAGGCGAGGTGCTGCGCAGAGGGAGATTAAGGATGGAACATTTTGTCCAACTACACCGCTCGGCGTTGACCGTGTTTTATAGCACAAATTTAGGTTTTACTCGCTAACCGTTGGAGATACTTACGGATAGAAAATGTAATTTTAAACCTCGTATATGCCATCAAAAGTTTGCAAATTCTTAGCGTTTTCTTTTTATTTGAAATGGAAATATGAAAGTTTGAAACCAAAGGGTGTAGTGACGTCACTAAAATGGTCGCCATTTTTAAATAGTGCAAAGTATTGAAATCAAAAGTAGCCTATATGTTAACCAGGTAAATCAGCTACTTCCATGAAAAATTCATGTAAATCGGACCGTTCGTACTTGCGTGATTGAGTAATACACAGACACACACCATCTCATTTTTAGTCTCGCTTCGCTCGCGTCATAGTCATGTCATATTGTTATTCAATGAAATGCTGGTTTAACCCCGTTAACACCCCTTTAGAACCTGAATATCCAAAAATTCCTCCTTAGTAGACGTATTCGACTTACAACAAACATATCCCCAAAATATCATTCTTCTAACTTGAATAGTTTTGGTTCGTCGATGAGAGTGAACATCCAAAAATCCTACCTTAGTGGACGTTTTTCTTCCAGAATTTCACCCCTCCCCATAGGCCCCTTAAATTGGATTTATGAAAAAACGGTCCAACACCTATTTATTTTAATTAATTAATTATTTATGTATTTATTTATTTTTAAGCTGATTGATTTCCTCCGAGTTTCAAACTCCTCGCCTATGTCATTTAAGAGATACACGCTCCGTTAGGAATCTTTCAGCTCCCACTTTTCACCTCATAATATACACCATATCGATAAACCCTTAGACATATGACTGCTTATTCTTAATGATGAGTTTATATGCCGAGTATCACATCCCCAAGGAAACCAATCGGGAGATATTGTTATTCAATTAAATGCAAGTCTACCCCCTTAATACCACTTTAGAATCGCAATATCCAAAAATCCTTCCTTAGTGGACGTTTTCGACATACAACGAACATAGCCCCAAAATGTCATGTTTCTAACTTCAATAATTTTGGCTGGGCGATGATGAGTGAGTGAGTAAGTCAGGACATTTCCTTTCATTTATTTTTCAGAATTTCACCCCTCTCCTTAACTCCTTAAATTGGATTTATGAAAAAAAAAACGATCGAACACCTAATTACTTATTTTTTAGCTGTTCTTCCCCCCTGAGTTTGATGATTGAGTGAGTTCGGACACTTTCTTTCCTGTTTTCCCCCCAGAAATTCACCCCACTCCAAGGGCCCCTTAAATTGGATTTATGAAAAAACGGTCGAACACCTATTTACTTATATTTTAAGCTGTTTTTTCCCGCCGAATTTCAAACTTCTCGCCTATGTCGTTTAAGAGATACACGCTTCGTTAAGAATCCCTCAACCCCCAATTTTCACCCCTTTCACCTCATTATATACACCACATCGATAAACCCTGAGACATGTCTGATTATTTTTAATGATTAGTTTATATACCGAATATCACATCCCCAAAGAAACAACTCATGAGATATCGTTATTCAATGAAATGCACGTTTACCCCCTTAACACCTCTTTAACACCCCCAATAAACAAAAATCATTCCTTAGTTGACGTTTTCGACATACAGGGAACATATTCCCAAAATTTCATGTTTCCAACTTTAATAGTTTTCGCTGGGCGTGATGAGTGAGTGAGTCAGACAGGACATTTTCTTTCAATTACTTTTACCAGATTTTCACCCCTACCCATGGGCCCCTTAAATTGGATTGATGAAAAAAACGCTTGGACACCTATTAAGTTATTTTTTAAGCTGTCTTTTTCTCCTGAGTTTGATGAGTGAGTGAGATAGTCAGTCAGTTAGGACACTTTCTCTCCCCTTTTTTCTCCCAGAATTTATGAAAAAACGGCTGAACACCGATTTACTTATTTTTTAAGCTGATTTTTTTTCGCTGAGTTTCAAATTTATCGCCTATGTCCTTTAAGAGATATGCCTACACGCTCCGTTAGGAATCCTTCAACCCCCCACTTTTCACCCCTTTCACCTCCTAATAATACACCACATCGAAAAACCCTTAGACACATGTCTGCTTATTTCTAATGATTAGTTTATATGCCGAGTATCACATCCACAAATGAAACCACTCGTGAAATATTGTTATTCAATGAAATGCAGGTTTAACCCCTTTAAGACTCCTTTAGAACCTGAATATCAAAATATCCTCCCTTAGTGTACGGTTTTGACATACAACGAACATATACCCAAAATGCCATGTTTCCAACTTCAATATTTTTGTCTGGGCGATGATGAGTGAGTGAGTGAGTCAGGACATATTCTTTCATTCTTTTTTCTTCAGGTTTTCACCCCTCCCGATGAACCCCTTAAATTTAATTTATCAAAAACACTGTCGAACACATATTTACTTATTTTTAAGCAGTTTTTCCCCCTGAGTTTGAAGAGTGTGTGAGTCAATCGGTTAGGACACTTTCTTTCCTGTTTTTTTTTTCCCAGAATTTCACCCCCTCCACATGGACCCCTTAAATTGGATTTATGAAAAAAAAACTCGAACACCTATTTACCTATTTTTAAACTGTTTTTATCCGCTGAGTTTCAAACTCCTCGGCTATGTCGTTAAAGAGGTACACGCTCCGTTAGGAATCCTTAAACCCCCATCTTTCACCCCTTTCACCTCATAATATACACCACATCGAAAAACCCTCAGACACGTGTCTTCTTATTTTTTAATGATGAGTTTATATGCCGAGTATCAAATCCCCCAATGAAACCAATCGGGAGATATTGTTATGCAATGAAATGCAGGTCTACACCCCTTAACACCCCTTTAGAACCTGAATATCCAAAAATCCTCTCTTAGTGGGCGTTTGCGGCCCTTGAGGAAGCTGCATACCAAATTTCATTCCAATCCGTTTGGTGGTTTCTGAGATTTCGTGATGAATGAATGGGTGTGAGTGGTATTTGACAAATATATAGTAGTGTCAAGTCTTTGTTATGCTAAACTCGGTTGACAGTGCTGTGTGAGCAGTTGAGTAACTAACGGGATTTCAAGTAAAGATCCTCATTTTCTATACCGGTAGTGCAGAGCGCAACTTGCATCCAGTCGGCCGTGTCTCGACTTGAGCTATGTTGCCATGGAAATGATCTGCCTTGCCATTCCTTCATGAGTATGTTTTATGACTTTATATTAGCCTTTGCTCGAGTACAAAAGGACCGAAATCAGAAGAATGAGAAAGACTATCGAAAATTCATGTTACCAGCGGTTCCTTCTGGGTCCTAAACTATGTTTATGCAAAATATGGTTGAGATTGGTGGAACGGTGTAGATTTGTATACGGAACCAACCCACATACATACATACATACATACATACATACATACAGACTTTCACTTTTATATATTAGATAGACTATGCAATACACTGCCGGCCAAAAACAAAAAAAAGCGTAACACTTGGCTATTTTCAAAGAATGAACACGAAATTATTTTTCTTGCAATATTTTGAATCTTAAATGCAAGGAAGATAAACAGTAACTTCATTTTAAGTAAAAGATAATCTTTCTCTTAAAATAACTTTCAGATGAGTATAAATGAAGTTCTTTGATTTTGGTAAATTTTCATGAACATACGTCACTACTTTATTTCAAATACTTCATGCTTAAACCAAAATCATTGCCGCTAGAACGACACAACACATCCTTGCAGATTCAGTCTTTACTCATCTTTACCGCAGCCTAACTTCTAAGAAGTACTGAATAACAAGTCATTAGATGAGAGCCCAACAATGTCACGCGAAGCTATAGAGTTAAAGCACATACCGCCACAGGCTACAGAATGCCTTTATAGACCGTACATTCTCATATTTTTGTTCCCAAATGTACAAAATATGATTCTTTTTACCAGTGGCGGCTGGTGATTTTTCACTTGGTGGTGCCAGCATATTCAAAATTTACAATAAAATCATTCAAAGTTGCAGGTACGGATAGCGCATATTTTATGCAATAAGTTATATGTTTAACATTATTTAACGGTGCTATTGTAGAAGACGTTTTTAATTGAAGTGTCAGCTGAAGTGAATTGAGAAATTGCATAACTACTACAAATATTTTAGTCTCGGGATTTTTCGCCAAAACAAAAGTTCCTCCTTTCTCTACTAGAAAGCGCTAAAGTGTCAAGGAGCTTAGATATCTAACCTCCTTGACTTTCATGGCCCTCCAAGGAACAACAAAAATTCGACAAGCAAGCTGCCCTTTGGGTGTCAAACAACAACGCTTGCACCTGGCACCGAGGCCATACGATATTATATCATACATATATTTTGATCCATATGCATTTTAAATAAAAACCACTTTTAAGAATTATAATTGAACAAACCTCTCAGAAAAATAATTTGAAGAAAACAACATATGCTAGGCCTACTCATCAAAAATATTTGTTCCAAAACCTCGATCGACACCTTCATTTGAATTAATAAGAGCGGTCCTATCGCTAAATGGAGATTGTAACAACTCACTTATTTTATTCAATGTTACACTTCCGAAAGGTGACACAGAGCTCATTGAGATTCCTACGGCTTCGTACGTTGCGCTCGAGCTATGCGATCTTCAAACATGAAACAAATCACATTTTATTAAGGAACCTAGCTTGCATGTATCGATTCAAAAAGCACACTTATTCGATTAAAACGGTGTTTATATGGTCAATGCCGCATGCTGCTATGCAAGTTTATGTAACATGTCTATATAGGAAAAAATAAGCATGGCTATTGCTAACACACACGTGACCACAGCCTCTTTATCGCAATTTCAGTTGCTGTCTCAAAATAAATAGGTGAGATGAAATGAACACGATGACCTACCTCTAAGACAACCTTACTTATCGTACATACGGATTGATTGGAAAGGATATCCCCTGTATCTAATATAAATGAACATAAAAGCTATTTAACGACGGACACTATTCATACACATTTGCAGTCAAACTTGAGAATTTGTGTTTACGCTTGGGACGTGAAACTGTGCCGCCAAATTAAATTAACGAAACACAGTAAAACTCGTTGAAAAATTCCGAATTTTTACATTACAAAGAGAGAACAAATAATCCCCGTCATCAATATGAGCCTAAAAAAGTTGCTAAATGTCAAACAATAAAGAACTAAAACTATTTTGTGGTTTGAATTTATTTAATAGTCAAGACACAGTGATATATCGTCAAGCCGGTACCACTGGAGGTGTGCTGCCATATGCTGTACTCTAGTGGTTGAAAGATAAAGCAGTTCAGCAGTTCTAACGTGTATGTAATGTGTGCTTGTACCTGTGACGTGCTGCTATCTCGTGGATAGAATTGAAGCTCCGCGTCACGAGGCCGTTGGCTCTATCTCAGGGTAATATGCGTCTCAACACAACACAAACAAACTCAAGCCAAACTAGTCCTTATTGCAGTACAGTGTCTGATGCGGTCTGATGTTCGTAGGTAGTGCCGGTTGGCTCTGGCTCAGTAATTCAATAAAGCGCCACCAGAACGCATGTCAGTTTGCGCGCTCGTTCAAATAAATGCAGAATATGTATACAATTTCCTCAAAATGTAAATGTAATATAAACTGTTCTTGAGAGGGAAAAGTCACATATTCTCTCTTCATTACACTGGTGGTGCCATGGCACACGGGCACCACCTCAGGAGCCGCCCCTGCTTTTTACCCAGAGACTTAAAATAAAACCATTATAATGAACGTAATGTTGAAACACCTTTCGACAACTTTCATTTTCCTAAGTGTTATGTTTTTTTTTTTTTTTTTTTTTTTTTTTTTTTTTGTCTGGCAGTGTGTATTTTTTCTGTCCATTTCTCCTGAAAGCAGCGATGCTTCTCTCTAAGTTTGCGCTTTTTCGTGAGCCATTACTATCAAAGTGTTACTTTCACTTCAAACTATTAATTTTGAATGACAACAATGAACAAGAAGTTCCGTGAAGAACTATACAGCCTTCTTTTCATGCCAATGATTATTCTACAGAATATGAACCTATCTAGAATAATGACGAAATTAAGTTGCTAATGTCGAAATTTCCAATTAGTTCGAAATACTGTATACCAGGCATAATGTATCCTAATAGAGCACTACAGTTGGCAGCCCTGATGACTGAATATATTCTTAGTTCCGTCTCTTAAGGTACTAAATACAAAATTTGGTTGAAGTCCAATGAATAGCATGGACGTTACATGCAGTTAAACATTGGATCTAACAGCGCGCGTAAAATCATGTTGGCAACAATGTCATGCATATATTGGTCAGAAATAATCTGAAATAATATGATCTATTGTTGTGCCAATTTTGAATGAAATCCATTAGTTAATATAGAAGTTACATGCATTTTAAAATTGGACCTATCAGCAGTCTTAGAATCATGTTGGCAGCACTGACGTATATTAGTTACTCCAAATTCGTCTAGAATGCCAGGTACTATACGTGTGCAAAGTTTAGAGCTATTGGCTTGCATACTTTCTGATATATTGATATTAGGGTAACAAAAATAGGGACAGCACATATTAACAGTTGGCAGCCCTGGTTGCTCCTTAGAATACGCATATTCATATCTGTTATGGTACACAGAGCACATACGAAATTTGGTTGAAATCCAAATGATAGTATGGAAGTTACATGTATTTAAAATTGGACCTGTCAGCAGGCTTAGAATCATGTTGGTAGCACTGACTATATAAGTTACTCCAAATTAATATAGAATGTCAGGTACCATACGTGTGCATAGTTTAAAGCTGTCGGCTTGCATACTTTCTGATATATTGGTATTTGGATAAAATAAATTAGGAGCATTTATTAACAGTTGGCAGCCCTGGTAGGTCTTAAGAATACGCTCAGTCATATCAGGTTATGTACACATACATCATACGAAATTTGGTTGAATTCCACTTGATAGTGTAGAAGTTATATGCATTTAAAAATTGAACCTATCAGGAGGCTTATAATCATTTTGGCAACACTGCCATGTTTGGCCTCCTGGAAATTAAACTGAAATATTATGATCTGTACGTGTGCCAATTTTGAAATAGCTCCCATTCATACTTTCCGAGATATCCAACATGGAGCTCAAATTTCAATTGCGATTTTTTAGCAGTTGGTAGCACTGACATCATTTTCAAATATTGCCGTGAGATATTCAGGTATAGATCTTTACTCCTACCAAATTTTGTTTCGATTGCTGCAGCCGTTTAGGAGTTGATAGGGGGGGGGGGACACACACACAGCCAGACAGACAGACAGACAGACAGACACACATTTGCCCGATCTCATAAGTCTACTTTTTCCTCATTTTTGCAAAATGTGAAAAGTAGGCTAAAAATCGTAAACAGAATTTATAAACTCCAGCTGCACTAACAATTTCAGCAATAGAAAGAAGCTCAGCATGCTACCAACTACGCCACCGAAGCTACCTTAAAATATTTTCCATGAAATAACATTTGAATGTATTTTCTTTTTAAATTTTGATTGCATCGGATACCGACAGCGGTAGTTAAGCTAGCGCTAGACCATGCGGCCAAGCTATCTGCGGACTCAGTGGTCGTGGGTTCGAGCCCCATCGTTGGCCGTCCTTGAAATGGTTTTCCGTGGTTACCCCATTTTCAATTCCGGGCAAATGTTGGGACCGTACTTCCTGACAGGCTACGGCCTTGCCCAGTTTCATTCATCTGCATTCATTTTATCTTTCATTAACTCCTCTCATGAGGTTGGTGTCAGGAAGGTCATCCGGTCATAAAAACACCCGCCACATAGACTTTCATCGCATTTCATTCCCAATCCCGTTAAAACGGGAATAATAACGGGTAGACATACCTACTCACACATTGCATCAGGTGCTTTTCTTAAAATAACATTCCGGAATAGCGAGTAGTGGATTGTTAAAAGTATTTCAAGGGGTGCCCGAGAAAAATATTGTATAATAACACCTGGCACTACAGCCCATGAAGGGCCTAGGGCCCTAGGCGTACCAAGTGACTACCCAGCCATTTGGCCTGAAGATATTACGGTGACGCGTGGTCAGTGCATGGGGTCCCCTTGGTCGTTAATCTTGGTTTTCGTGACCGAGGCGCTGTCTCACTGTCAGAGAGCTACTCTTTTGTCCTCACGAGGCTGAGTGCACCCGGTTCCAGCCCTCAGGTCAGTTTCTAAAATCCCTGACGGAGCCGGGAATTGAACCCGGGGCCTTCGGGCGAGAGACAGACGTGCTACCCCAACACCACGGGGCCGGCTAAAAATATTGTATAGGGTCCCTTAAATCCTTTCAGCAGTCCTGGGCTTGACGTATCGGGTCGGAGTGAATATAATGACGAACCGCGTGTTGTGCACAACTGGTGTATTCAGTACGATTCCAATACAACGTAAAGTTAACAATCCAGAACACTCTTGGAGAGGACGACACAGGTTATAACCAGTTCTTGATGGATTATTTAAGAAACAAAATCACGTATCTTGTTGTATTCCATGCCTGTGAAATGACAACTTGATATGAATAGTCTGGGATGTTGAGCAACTATATCACTAATGGTTATGTTACCCAGAGATGACCTTGGCTATGGTAATGAGCTTGAGGTAGACCACCTCGAGGTGAAGTGCAGCTGTCACCCCTCAAGTTCAGGTTCCTTTACCGGGTCTGCCAACATTTTATTCGGACCTCGTGAAGCCTCCGTGGCTGTTAGGAGGCAGCACACCAGCCTCTCACCGCTGCGTCCGTGATTCAAATCCCGGTCACTCCATGTGAGATCTGTGCTGGACAAAACGGAGGCAGACAGGTTTTTCTCCGGGTACTCAGGTTTTCCCTAACAAAATTGAATTCCAGCAACACTCTCCGCTATCATTTCATTTGTTATTCATTTGATCATTGCCTAAGAGGTGTGCGACAGGCTTCTGCAGCCGGCACAGTTCATATCCTCGCCGCTAGATGGGGCTTCATTCATTCCATCCCTGAGTCAGTCGACTGGAAGCAGGCTGTGGAATTTCATTCTGACCTCGAGATGCATAATTGAGAACAAGTGGGTTCGATTTCCATATCAGCCGTCCCCATTTCTAGTAGGGCTCGGACAGTGATTCGAATAATTTGGCACTATTCGAACATTCGACAGACACGAATATTTCGCGAATACGCGAATAATGTTCGAATATTATTCGAATACCATTGTTATTCTGGTATTCGAATCGCCGTATTCGAATAATAACGTATTCGTGAACATTCGAATATAGTGTATTCGAATAATTTGAAAGGTATGTCCATTGTCTCTCTCTCTCTCTGCCTTGTTTTATCATTTCAAATGATCTTGTCGACTTCATCGTTATGCTTGAGTCAAAAGTTATGCGTTACGGAGACGGAGACTGTGACGTCATGCAGCCGCGTGGGAAGCCTAAGTTAATGGGTAATGGACGGCGAGTGCGAGACGTCATGCAGCCACGCGGGAAGCCTAAGTTAATGGTTAATGGAGTCTGTTGAAAGAGTCCTGGGGCGTCGAGCGACCTGGGGCTTCGAGCGAAGCGAAATGAATACAGGGTGACTCCTAAAGAGGTGTGCAAGATGCCAGATAAGAATACAGGGTGACTCCTAAAGAGATATACAAGATGCCGGATAAGAATACAAGGTGACTCTTAAAGAGGTGTACAAGATGGCAGAGAAGAATACAGGGTGACTCCTAAAGAGGTGCACAAGATGTTGTGCCCGTTTAGACCGGAGTCCGCACGACCACATATGCATTTTACCAATAATCAGTCAGCACGAGAGTCAAAATATCCCGGAGCGCCAGATGGGTTAAAGCAAATCGCAAAAACGACATCAAATAAAAAAAATGCTTTGCTGATTTTTGGCTCAATGCAACAATAAGGATAGAAGGAGATTTAATTGGGTATAACACATCTGGTAAAATTATCTCAGTTTATTTTGAAGTTAAAATTGACTGCAAAGATGCTCAAAGCAGCATCATCCACGTGTGGCGATCCACACTCTTATTTACACACAATATACAGAAATTTTCCAAACACATTTGACAATCTTTCTTTGGAAAACACAAGTCCAATTAATAGTCCTGTAGACTGTGTTCCAAAATTACTAATGATTAATTACAGTTCAAAGTTAATTGTCTATACCGGAAATATCGTAGATCACTGTTTGAATATATACATGATATTAACACTCGTAGAATAAATGTTCATAGTATTTTTAAACTTTCACTTATTTTTCCAGTTTCAAAAATATATCGTCGAAAAATATTATTATCATTGAATCAACACACATTATTTACACATATTAATAACATCTGAAAAGTATTTGACCTTGAGCATAGCATCGAAGAACTGTGCGAAGCACAACAACAATTAATTGTTCTTCTGACATTAAACATTCGAGAAGTGACTCGATTATGAACTTCAAGTTCCAAACAAAATACATGATTTCTAAATCATCAACTTGATCACTAAATGGTTGAACCATTCAACTATTCAATTTTCCACTCGGAATCATTATTATAAAATATTTATATTCATGGCCATTTTTAGTAATTTTCACAACTTGCAATTCTTCGACAGAATGCGGAAATAAGAATTGTAGCTTCATAATAAATTCATTTAGTTCATGGCACTAGGATTGAAAATATCCTTCAAATTATTCGTGGTTAAAGAATTATTTTTAATTGGCAGTGGCCCATTCTATTATCTGTGTAAGAACACAATATTACAACAACAACGGCAAAGGTCTTCCTCTGTAGAAGAATAAACTACTATCATGACAAATCCGGGTTCTAGCAAAATCAAAGTCTAAATGGAATTCGTAAACAAGGTTGAAATAAGAACTGATGGTTTCAAGAAATAACCTTCGGGTCATTCATCCGACGAAATGTGTAGTTCCAATACTCCTACTATAAACCTGAGCCATCGAACCTGCTATTTGATTGATGCTCGAAAAAACCTCTTCATTCCTGCGACTTAAACATGCGCACCTGGGAATGGCATTTCAACTACTCCACACATATAAATTTTCTTCCCAAAATTTATACAATAAATCAAGCCTCTGCTTGTTATCAACACTGGAAGATTAATAAACTTACAAGTTTATTTTATTTTACCATTCAGTTCAACCCGTGAATTTACCATACTTATGAAAATCTTTATTTCACTTTCGAGTGTATTTATGTCATGATTTTATATAAATACAAAAATATCCTATTTGATACAAATATCATTTGCTTCCCGTTTCATGCCTCTCCGTGTTATCTGAAAAATATACTTTGCTCAATGCAAATATCAACTGTTCAACCAGAACTGAAATGTTGGTTGAATGCGGGCTTGCGTTAACCACTCTCCTTCGGAAAATCTCCTGTTCCAGACTAGAAATGATTAAACTACTTCATAGGCTCTCTCTCAATACATATGATTATTATAAAATATAATATCCAAGAATTATTTAGAAAAATTATAAAAATTATTATTATTATTATTATTATTTATATCATTTTAAATGTGTTTAATTATCATCTCATTATGTGAGAATCCACATGTTCGAATCTTCGAATATGGAAAAAATATCCATTCCTCAACAAAAATAATTATTAACTTTTACATCGACGGTTTTCCGTGGTTTCCTTAAAATATGAAAAATTCAAATAAATCTTCGAAATGCTCGGTCATCGATCCTAAACTTTTCTGAGTGTTGAAAATACTCAGAATAACTCTTGCGTAAATCATTGCAAGATTTAAATACGACGAAAAATAAAATGTGTTGGTCATCTGCAGAAAAATAGTTTGTTCCAATTAGCTAGGCATAAAATAATTCAAATGTGGCTTACATTTCTTGATGGTCTTGAAGCGTAGTAAACCTGGTCTGTACCAGATTTATCCATCGACATGCCCTATTGGACAAGCACGTATAATCCTTGTATCCGCCGCCATTATATACCCACAATCCGTCTAGTCAGACATAGTGGTAGTATCTTTGGACGTTTGAATTAACTGTTGTTCCATTTTAATATGGGCTTCTATCAAAGCCATAACAGTTTGTTTAAATAGGGTCAGATCTAAGTGATCTCTTCTTAGATATGTCAGTTGTAACATAACTCACGGTAATCTTATCAGTACAAGAAAAACACTGACAGTCTAAGCAATCAACGGCTGTTCTGAAGATCGTTCCCTGGGCATGGTTTATTATATCACCATCTACCATGCGCTAAGCAACTTGTAGTTTCCCTTGCGTAGACTAATGAACGCCACCGTTATAGACTAGTCTTCAGTGTACTGACAGATCGAAGTGGTTAACTAGTTACAAATAATGAAAACTGACTGAAATGGATTTAAACATCCAAGTATTAAGTTATTACTGGACTGTGACAAAGTACTAAATTCTAGACAAAGTCTAGCATATGTCCATGTAGAAATATAAATATTTCCACCAATGTCTGTAGAAAAATCAATCACCTCAGTGATTCTCCTCGCCGTAAACTTACTAAGTTCCAACTCGTAGCGCAGCACTTTTCGTGACTATCACGACTTTGAGAAGAACTTCTGCGTAGATCCGGCAACCATGTGCCTTGGCTCAGCGTCGTAGCAACTTGCTAGGCAACTGCTTGTGTTAGATATCTAGGTGTCTGAATCTTGGAATACCCATTCCTAGAGTTGGGCACATCCACCCCACACCTAGCAAAAAATAAAAATTGAAAAATTTTTATTGTTCCTATCTACACATTAAATCATCTGGTTCTTGAATAATAAATCTTCAAATTCGATGCATTATAAGTTCCCACGATGTTACCAGTTCGTGTATTAGCGACTTCATAGCTTCCATTATTGTTTACTTCCACAATATTCAAAATCTTTAATTTCACCAGGTTTAATATCAAAAATATCGTGATACTCTTCCAAAATTTTCCCTAGCTCTGGGGACTCCTCAGTGTAGACTTCTCTTCCTTCAGCTTCATGAAAAATCAGAGACCATTGAGCATCTCCCTCGATGTCTTCCTCTTCTTTTCCCTCGAAGTTAATCTCTTCGGTATTCTTGAATTTAATCGTCTCTGTCTTCATGTCTATCACTGCTTGATATTTCTGAATGAAATCTGCTCCCAATATCATGTCAAAAGCCATGTCCTTCATTACAACAAACACATGTCGGAAATCATGTCCTCCAATCGTAATACATAAGTATAATTGTGTCTTACACAGAGATATTTTATTGGGTATTATTCCTTGGATCTTAATTCCTGATACTGGAATCTCCTCTAAATTCTCTTTGAGCTTCCACAGAATATAAAGCTTCTCACTCACCAGACAAAGCATAGCCCCAGTATCAATCAAAGTATCGACAGGCATACCGAATACTTCGCATGATATGATTGGCATTCTAATTCTTGTACCCATTTCTTTTCGTTCGTCATTCTGTTGAATTAAGTCATCATCCTCTGCTTGCCATTTAATAATTCTGGAAGTGAAAGTGTTCAAAATTCTATCTTCTACTGTGAATTCGAAGTTTTTTTTTCATTACCATTCCCCCGGGATTGTAGTGTTCCCGATGGACCTGGTTCATTGGGCCTCTGCTCCAAAAATTGCAAGTTATCTTGGTGTCTTGCTTCCAAATTTTTCCTCGTCTCCTTGTTAAACTCTTCATTGGACTGACGAGTATCCACATTCTCTCTGTTATTGTAGTTATTTCTACCATAGTATATTCCTTCCTGGTACCTTCCTTGACTATCTCGTGGTCTTCTCCATCGAGTATTGTATCGATTTCCACCATCCGGTCTCGCATAAGGCTTGTAACTGTATCTGTTACTGTACTGGTTCCATCCTCTCTTATTTGGATCTTCCCTCGGCGTTTTCTCTTCTCGCCCTTCTCGAATCTCTCGAGGTGTTTGAGAATAACTGTCGGCCATAACAGCATACACAGCGTTGTTATTCTTTACTCCCTTCTGATGGAAGAATTGAGCGTTTGTATGATCCAGCTTCTGTAATACTTCATCAAATTGTTCCATATTATAGATATCAGCAGCGATCAAAGTCCTCTGGACGTCTGCTGGAAACTGACGTATCAATGCAGTAATCAATTCGTTATCTGGCATCGGCGGATCTAAATGTTGAAGTTTAGACAGCTGTCCAGAAAAGTACGTAGAGTATCGAGTAGGTTGTGACGTCGAGAATCTCTTCGAATATAACTCTGCTCTGACTTGCTGTTGGGTTTCCGGGGACCAAAACTTTTTCAATAGCCCACGAGAAAACTCCTCAAAAGTGGTTAGAGTGGATCTGAAAGCTCTAAACCAAAGAAGTGCAGGACCTTCCAAAAACTTCCCTATCACTCGGATCTGTCTTTCTTTAGGGATCTTGGAATTTTTCAGGTAATCACCTGCTTCTATCAAAAATTCCACGGGTGTCACAGAATCTCGCCCTGAAAATTTAGAAGGCTTATCTTCTACATTCTTAAATACAGTTATGGGGTTGGATTGAAATACTGTCCTGACCTCATCCTGTCTATCAGTCTCTCTAGCTCCTCCTAGATTTATCTGTATCTGTTCCTTTCCCCTTACATTTGGCATTTTCAACAGATGATCAGACTGTTTCTCATCCTTGATTTGAGTTTTCATAGCCTCAAGTTCCTTCTGGTTTTCTTCTGCCATTTTCTTAATTGCTTCAGTTTCTTTACAATTGTCCTTAACGTCAATGGATATCTGGTTCATAACAGCCTCATGACTTTTCAATGACCCTGTCATATCTGATATGTCCTTCTGAGTTGCTTGGATATCTTTGGCAATTACTTCAATATGGGATGACAAAGATTCCCTAATCTCCTTGATTCCCTCTTGATTCTCCAGCTTGAGTGTGTCTTTAATTTCATTGACAACTGTGGTTTTTATTTCAGTTTGCAATTCATTAATCACACCTTCTCTTATTTCTCCCATGACAAGTTCTTTGAATTGTTCCGTTAAACGTTGAACAACTAGAATTCCCATCTCGTTACTCTCCTTCTTCACTCTGACTTCTAGGTCGATCATGCCTTCACCAACTTTCCTAAGACCATGTTCTATCCTATCAGCTAAGCTTTGAGATCGAAGATCGGCATCGCGAAATTTTTCGTCCATTAAACTTGCGTTAGTAGCTAATGAAGTTTCGAGCTCATGTGTTTTTTCGCATAATTTATTCATTTTACTCTCAAGTGACATTTTCAAAATTTCAGAATTCTCTTTAAATTTACTTTCCATAGAATTAAATTTACTGTTTAAATTTTCTTTCAAATTACTTTTTAACGAATCAGAACTTTCTTTAAGTTTATCATTCAAATTTTCTCTAAGTTTATTTTCTAAAGAATCAGAATTTTCTTTAAGTTTATCGTTTAAACTTTCTTTAAGTTTATTTTCTAAAGAATCAGAATTTTCTTTAAGTTTATTTTCTAAAGACTCAGAATTTTCTTTAAGTTTTTCATCTAAACTTTCTTTCAAGTTATCTTTTAACCTGCTTTCTAAAGAATCAGAATTTTCTTTGTTTCCTTTCCAAAGCCTCAGTATTTTCTTTCATAATAGCTGCTACACGCAGTCCAGCCTCTTTTGAACTCTCCTCCAAACTCATCATCCTCATCATTTCTTCCATAATTTCAATTATTATTCAAAACTTAGGGGTATACAATATTGGCAAACACAAGCTTATAACTAGAACAAGAAATATGAATAGCTAATTGGAACACTCTAATAAAATGAGATTTTGTCCTAACGTCGACGTGATGGAAAAACAAAATTCTCTACTTTTACGAATTACATTTACCACAATATCACAAGAAAAATATGCAAGTTCTCAAATATCCTCCACCTGGATTCTAATAATGTGTATGTCCAGTCATCGAACGTTTACTACTGAATTTACTTGACGCCCTAATGGTTAAGCCATTATCAAAAATAATCAAATCCATTCTAATTATTAATCCAGTTAAATTTTTAATTTTCCCCACTAATTGTGTTTCCTACTAATTTATTCATCCAATCCAGACATCTCTCAACTCCCAAAATATTTCTATAAAAATTATCACAATTTCAAATCGGCATGCGATTGACCATGTCTAAATCGAGACCCACGTTCGAAGCCATTTCTCTTTCTATCTTATTTTATGTGCCCGTTTAGACCGGAGTCCGCACGACCACATATGCATTTTACCAATAATCAGTCAGCACGCGAGTCAAAATATCCCGGAGCGCCAGATGGGTTAAAGCAAATCGCAAAAACGACATCAAATAAAAAAAATGCTTTGCTGATTTTTGGCTCAATGCAACAATAAGGATAGAAGGAGATTTAATTGGGTATAACACATCTGGTAAAATTATCTCAGTTTATTTTGAAGTTAAAATTGACTGCAAAGATGCTCAAAGCAGCATCATCCACGTGTGGCGATCCACACTCTTATTTACACACAATATACAGAAATTTTCCAAACACATTTGACAATCTTTCTTTGGAAAACACAAGTCCAATTAATAGTCCTGTAGACTGTGTTCCAAAATTACTAATGATTAATTACAGTTCAAAGTTAATTGTCTATACCGGAAATATCGTAGATCACTGTTTGAATATATACATGATATTAACACTCGTAGAATAAATGTTCATAGTATTTTTAAACTTTCACTTATTTTTCCAGTTTCAAAAATATATCGTCGAAAAATATTATTATCATTGAATCAACACACATTATTTACACATATTAATAACATCTGAAAAGTATTTGACCTTGAGCATAGCATCAAAGAACTGTGCGAAGCACAACAACAATTAATTGTTCTTCTGACATTAAACATTCGAGAAGTGACTCGATTATGAACTTCAAGTTCCAAACAAAATACATGATTTCTAAATCATCAACTTGATCACTAAATTGTTGAACCATTCAACTATTCAATTTTCCACTCGGAATCATTATTATAAAATATTTATATTCATGGCCATTTTTAGTAATTTTCACAACTTGCAATTCTTCGACAGAATGCGGAAATAAGAATTGTAGCTTCATAATAAATTCATTTAGTTCATGGCACTAGGATTGAAAATATCCTTCAAATTATTCGTGGTTAAAGAATTATTTTTAATTGGCAGTGGCCCATTCTATTATCTGTGTAAGAACACAATATTACAACAACAACGGCAAAGGTCTTCCTCTGTAGAAGAATAAACTACTATCATGACAAATCCGGGTTCTAGCAAAATCAAAGTCTAAATGGAATTCGTAAACAAGGTTGAAATAAGAACTGATGGTTTCAAGAAATAACCTTCGGGTCATTCATCCGACGAAATGTGTAGTTCCAATACTCCTACTATAAACCTGAGCCATCGAACCTGCTATTTGATTGATGCTCGAAAAAACCTCTTCATTCCTGCGACTTAAACATGCGCACCTGGGAATGGCATTTCAACTACTCCACACATATAAATTTTCTTCCCAAAATTTATACAATAAATCAAGCCTCTGCTTGTTATCAACACTGGAAGATTAATAAACTTACAAGTTTATTTTATTTTACCATTCAGTTCAACCCGTGAATTTACCATACTTATGAAAATCTTTATTTCACTTTCGAGTGTATTTATGTCATGATTTTATATAAATACAAAAATATCCTATTTGATACAAATATCATTTGCTTCCCGTTTCATGCCTCTCCGTGTTATCTGAAAAATATACTTTGCTCAATGCAAATATCAACTGTTCAACCAGAACTGAAATGTTGGTTGAATGCGGGCTTGCGTTAACCACTCTCCTTCGGAAAATCTCCTGTTCCAGACTAGAAATGATTAAACTACTTCATAGGCTCTCTCTCAATACATATGATTATTATAAAATATAATATCCAAGAATTATTTAGAAAAATTATAAAAATTATTATTATTATTATTATTATTTATATCATTTTAAATGTGTTTAATTATCATCTCATTATGTGAGAATCCACATGTTCGAATCTTCGAATATGGAAAAAATATCCATTCCTCAACAAAAATAATTATTAACTTTTACATCGACGGTTTTCCGTGGTTTCCTTAAAATATGAAAAATTCAAATAAATCTTCGAAATGCTCGGTCATCGATCCTAAACTTTTCTGAGTGTTGAAAATACTCAGAATAACTCTTGCGTAAATCATTGCAAGATTTAAATACGACGAAAAATAAAATGTGTTGGTCATCTGCAGAAAAATAGTTTGTTCCAATTAGCTAGGCATAAAATAATTCAAATGTGGCTTACATTTCTTGATGGTCTTGAAGCGTAGTAAACCTGGTCTGTACCAGATTTATCCATCGACATGCCCTATTGGACAAGCACGTATAATCCTTGTATCCGCCGCCATTATATACCCACAATCCGTCTAGTCAGACATAGTGGTAGTATCTTTGGACGTTTGAATTAACTGTTGTTCCATTTTAATATGGGCTTCTATCAAAGCCATAACAGTTTGTTTAAATAGGGTCAGATCTAAGTGATCTCTTCTTAGATATGTCAGTTGTAACATAACTCACGGTAATCTTATCAGTACAAGAAAAACACTGACAGTCTAAGCAATCAACGGCTGTTCTGAAGATCGTTCCCTGGGCATGGTTTATTATATCACCATCTACCATGCGCTAAGCAACTTGTAGTTTCCCTTGCGTAGACTAATGAACGCCACCGTTATAGACTAGTCTTCAGTGTACTGACAGATCGAAGTGGTTAACTAGTTACAAATAATGAAAACTGACTGAAATGGATTTAAACATCCAAGTATTAAGTTATTACTGGACTGTGACAAAGTACTAAATTCTAGACAAAGTCTAGCATATGTCCATGTAGAAATATAAATATTTCCACCAATGTCTGTAGAAAAATCAATCACCTTAGTGATTCTCCTCGCCGTAAACTTACTAAGTTCCAACTCGTAGCGCAGCACTTTTCGTGACTATCACGACTTTGAGAAGAACTTCTGCGTAGATCCGGCAACCATGTGCCTTGGCTCAGCGTCGTAGCAACTTGCTAGGCAACTGCTTGTGTTAGAATGAGCTATCGATGCTTCGACCTGCTGGCTTTTATTCAAAACTTTCAGGGTCACACCGCATCAGCTGATATCTGGAAATCCTCATATCTCTTGAATCCCTGGTCCGATTTACTTGATACTAATTGCGTTCTCTTTCATTTGGCCGTGCCAGTAATCTGATCCCAGTCTCAAGTCTCTACTCCATAGTTAACTATTTAATCAATAAATAGCCTCAACCTCTGCTATTACTCGCTACGTCACTTGACATCCAAGTATCGGTAAATTCTTTCCAATTGCTTCGAGAAGCAATGTAGCGCGATATTCAAATATCTCAACTTTCAAAAGCGGCTACAGCCTTTCCCTTGATATCTAGGTGTCTGAATCTTGGAATACCCATTCCTAGAGTTGGGCACAATGTCAGACAAGAATACAGGGTGACTCCTAAAGATGTGTACAAGATGTCACACAAGAATACACAGTGACTTCTAAAGAGATATACAAGATAAGAATACAGGGTGCCTCCTAAAGAGGTGTGCAGGATGTCAGAACAAAATACAGGGTGACACTTAACGAGGTGTACAGTATGTTAGATTCAATTCAAATACAGGGTGACCCTTAAAGAGGTTTGCGAGATATCAGATTCAAATAATGGGTGACCCTTAAAGAGTTGTAAAAGATGTCAGACTCAAATACAGGGTGACCCTTAAAGTGGTGCCCGCGCGGGAAGCCTAAGTTAATGGGTAATGGAGTCTGTTGAAAGAGTCCTGGGGCTTCGAGCGAAGCGAGAAGCCCTCCTGAGCTTTTCTAACATGTGTAGCATTTGTAGCATGCGTCATTTGAAATTATATAACATCTAGTCTTTCAGACTGACTGTAATTTTTTTCTGCAAGCCTAAATATCCCGCCCCGTCCCGAACGCTTCCACCTCATCCCACGCTTACTACCTCAGTTCCCCGCAAATCGACTCTATGTGCTCCAAATCTTTTTTGTTTTGGCACCTTTTACTTTGTTTACGTGCGCGCATCGACACGTAGAGTACAATAAGCTTCATTTTTTAAATATTCGTGAGGTTGCGAATTTTCGAATAATATTCGCTGTATTCGCACTATTCGGTATTCGAATAAGCGAATACGCGAATATTCCGAGCCCTAATTTCTAGTCCAAGCGAATGCGGGGATGGGACACACTAATACAGACACACCACAATGTACAGAGGTGTGTAAATTATTTGACACAACGCCATTTTTCCAACATTTCATTTACACTTTTCATGATTTAATGCACTAAATATATTTAGAAGGCGCTGAAGTTATTTGAAATATTTAACCACTAGTAGTAGTACCCGGCTTCGCCCGGTGGATTTATTTGTTTTTCGTATGATAATGAATACTACTATAGAACTGGAGCGCTCAAGGATAAGGATCGGAATAAATGAAAGTATATTTGAAAGCACCAACGCTTATTGCAGTTGATAACCTCAGAAATTTCTAGTAAAATTATTACATAGAATTTCCACCAAAAGAGGGGCCTCGTTAATGCAAAACGCCACTCATTTTGTTTTGATTACTTTATTCTACTTTTCGTGTGAATTTTGAGTTGAGGAATTGAAAGTCTTTTATACTGATCATCTGCTCTTGAATTATACAAAGATTCGTGGACCATGGATTGAAATCTCCTGATTTAGACGGCACATGTCAAAGTCAACGGAACAAGAGAAAACTCTCCCAGCTCAGGTATCCCTCGGAATACCCAATTCTGAAAATTTCCAGTCATAATTTCTTATGGGAAAAGTTATAAGTCTACAGGGGAGAAAACTTCACCAAGTAGGGTGATAAAGGATGTCATCCGTTGTTCAATAAAATGATTTTGAATAAAAAAATCTGACATTTGAATTCTCTATTTGATTCTAATAATTTGCACACCTCTGTGTGTTTGTCGACCCCTTATTATTCCCGATTTCAAGGGGGTCGGGGATGAGATGCGATGAAAATTTATGTAGCGGGTAGTTTTTACGGCCGGATGCCAACCTAATGAGATGAGTTAATGAAAGAAGAAATAACTGAAAATGAATGAAACTGGGCACGGATATGGAAGGCAGCGGCCGTGGCCTGTCAGAAGGTACCGTTCCTGCATTTGCCTGGAGTTGAAAATGGGAAACCATGGAAAACCATTTCAAGGTCGGCCAACGGTGGGTCTTGAACCCACGTTTACCGAGTACGCAGAGAGCTTGGCCCCATGGCGCAACGCTGTGCGTTAGCGAGCGTACCTACCGCTGTCGGTAAAGTAGACATTAGGTTATCACACACATTCACACCCAACTACACGTGTAAGAAATAACCACCATTCCCAAGCCCCTAAATGAAGCAACAAAAGAAACTTCTATAAACATTCCAAATATCAAGGCTTAACTCACAAAATACTGTGAAAATTTACGTATTTTACCCTTTTATGGCTAGCATTTATTGCTGGCATGAAACAGGAGCTTACAACCTTCCTTACCTCCACAGAAAGACAAAATTAACAATGTATATCTATCAACACAATTTATTGTCATTACTAGAACCAAATACATAAATAATCTCTCCATAACTCAACACATATCTAGGTATAAAAAGCTAAGGTGTGTGCTTAACAAAACTCAAGCTTTTAAACGAGAGAGAGTTAGAAGCTGGTTGGTTGGTTTCGTAGTTTAGGGACTGCGCGGTTTGTACCAAACTCTTCCGAATCGTCTCAATAATACATGAAAAATCTTGCCTTTCTTGAAAAGTGAACGGAAATGTATGTATTTGTTTATAATGTTAATTTAAACAAATAAACAAGACGATAGCCCCTGTCAGTACTGTGTCGCGTCCAGCCCACATAACAGTAAAGCTGGGCGGGTGGTTTATACATATGGGGGAGATCTCGCATTGGTCCGCTACTATACAATAAAACGACCGGAAATCGACAAAAGCCCCGGCCACGTCTCGCTCCAGCGTAGCTCAATCTAATTATGTGATTTCCTCTGCATTGTTGTCAATTTCCTATTGCTGGTCTTGAATATTATTTTGCACTTGATAATCCCAAAAGAGTAGCTACGTACCGGGACTGTATAGACCTTAAAATACTTGATTAGTACGTAAAGCTTTCTGCCTCTGGGACAACTTTGTGCAGCTTTTAGGGGACGGGCTGCCTCGTTGTGCAGTGGCTAGCATTATTTGCTGTCACCGTGGAGGCCTGGGTTCGGTTCCTGGATACTGACACTGAGAATGAACTTACGGCAAGTGTTGCTTGATCAAAAATATTTATTGTGTCAATCAAAAGGAGTACTGCAAGGGGTTCTTATGAATAAATTAATCATAATTAATTATTAAAATTAATGGATTAAATATTAATTCATAAGATCCCATTGCGATACTCTATGGTCCACTATTATGGAGAGATCAGCGGATGCAAAAACTATGGCCCTCTTTTGCTGTTGAAGTTTTCGTTGAATATGTTGAATAGAATTCCATTGCGTAGGTTCATCCTGAATCAGGCGATGTTGTGGTAGAGAAAGATGCTTCTGTGTGGCTTCCAGAATCTTGATGGGTTTTGAGGAGTGTTTGCAACTCCCAACTAGTTTCCTGCTTGACGAAATGAAACGTCGAATATTTTTTGAAGAGAAAAGCTCATGTTTGAAAACTAGTTGGAATGTATGAGCTAGACACGACAGGTGGGGAAAGTTCCCTAACGCCATAGCATTTATAACATAAGCAGAGGCGGTGCGTCATCAAGGGCCGAAAGGGCCCCGCCCACCCAGGGCCTTTATGCGTAGTCTATTGCACAAAATATGTTTAATGAAGACTTTAAAATTACTTTAAATTACAGATAGTCTACTTAAAATAAGTGGTTTTCCCATCTAGAATCTCTAAACAGAATTCAGTATACATAACTCATCCCTAGCTTCAGATTCTGACAGTCTTGTACGGTGTATAGTCGTAGAGAGGGCCACTCTGCAGAAAGTCCCAGGTAAATCATATGACTTGATGTGCCGGGTGAAGAAACAGTCTTGCACGGGAATTCTTGTGTACTATGAAGGGATTTTTCTCTCTCTTGAAGGGCCAGCAGATTGGGCCCATAGCATTGCTTTGAAGCGAAATAGAAGATGTCTCTATTTCACTTCCTGCTTCTGTCTCTGTCAACCCGCATTACGGGAGAAGTGTCCACCCCACCCCACGCCCTTAAACAGGTATTCAGCCATTGCTCACAGCTTGCTGACATTAGACAAAAATATATTTATACATTCCCAGCTGTCTGGTGTTCCAAGTACAGTACAAGTGCCTTTGTGAGTTCTGTTAATGAAGTCAATTTCTATAAATGAATGTGTTTTTCACTTTTGTGGAAGTACGTTGTTATTTAATATGCTGATTGTGTGCGACATAGGAAAATGAAAAGGGAATTTGTATTATTAACAAATAATCTCTTTTCTTCTTCTGAACACAAAGTTAGAAATTGAAAATATGGACATCATCAATCAAGCTGATTGATAAATTTACTTCATCCAAGCACAGGAGAGGAGAATATATTTACAGATAAAGAGCCATGTGATAACAGTATTTATTACGTTAACTTTTTATTAAAACTTGTCTCAAATGTTGTGTTATGTGGAATGTTGATAATGGTAATATTGGCAACAATGAATGTAAAATATGAAACAATATTTAAATAAGAATTAACAATAATATCATCTGGTCCACCCAAAAATTTTAGTCAGGAGCCGCCCCTGGATAATAATAATAATAATGCCTTTGTCACTCCGAACTGGGAGAGTAAAGAGCCCCTTGTTTACACTAGACTAGGCAAGGTGTGTCTTCAGCCCCCACAGATCTTGGCTACAATTCCGGATAGAAGCGGATCAGGCCGCCTGACCACATGGCCTTGCTGGAGCAACTCGAGAGATTTGCGTCTTTTCACCTTTATGGACCTACCTGTTTGTAATTTGAACATGACCTTGTGCGAACTTGTTTGGGGTCGTGTAGCGTACGACGTGCTACTAATCGTCCATACTCTACGTTGTCACTTTCACTACTAAGAGTGGCTTCGTTTTGATGGGCTTAGACATCGTGGTTATTTAGCCCCGTGTACTTGTGTGTGTGTAGAATTTGTTTAATAACCTGTGACACTGTGGTGTCTTTACTTGTGTTTGTGTTTGTGATTGAGGTATGATTTGGGTAGGAAGCGGCCATGGCGTTCTATCCCTGCATTTGCCTGGAGTAGAAATGGGAAACCACGGAAAAAATCTTCCAGGATTGCTGAGGTAGGAATCGAACCCACCTCTTCTTAGTTTTTCCTCACGAGGCTGAGTGCCTCGTTCCAGCCCTCAGACCAGAATTAAATTTCTAGGCAGAGCCGGGAATGGAACCCGGGCCTCCGCAGTGATAGCCAAGAATGCTAGCCACTACGCAGCGTATGATAAACAGAATGATTCGGATGTAGGGTGTGGTAGTTATGAGGAAATGAAACAATTAGTTCAAGACAAGGAGGTGTGGAAAGCTGCATCAATCTAGTCTAATGACTCAAATACACATAGAAAAACGCTGTATTTTAAGACTAATTATCGATAAGCATGCTGCCTTAAGAGTTACTATCGATAAGCATGCTGCTTTAACAGTTACTATCGATAAGTACGCTGCTTTAAGAGTTACAATCGATAAGCCTACTTCTTTAAGAGTTATTATCAATAAGCCTGTTCCTTTAAGAGTTACTATCGATCAGTGTGCTGCTTTAAGAGTTATTATCGATAAGCATGCTGCTTTAAGAGTTATTATCGATAAGCATGCAGCTTTAAGGGTTATGATCGATAAGCATGCTGCTTTAAGGGTTATGATCGTTAAGCATGCTGCTTTAAGAGTTATTATCGATAAGCATGCTGCGTTAAGAGTTATTAACGATAAGCATGCTCCTTTAAGAGTTACTATCGATCAGTATGCTGGTTTAAGAGTTACTATCCATAAACATGCTGCTTTAAGAGTTATTGTCGATGAGCATGCTGCTTTAAGGGTTATGATCGATAAGCAAGCTGCTTTAAGAATTGTTATCGATAAGCATGTTGCTTTAAGAGTTATTATCGATAAGCATGCTCCTTTAAGAGTTACTATCGATCAGTATGCTGGTTTAAGAGTTGAAATGAAAATCCACAGTCTGCTTCCGGTCTCCGACCGGGTCAGGAATGGAATGAATGAAGCCCCTATCTAGCGGCGAGGATATGAACTGTGCCGGCTGCCGAGGCCTGACGCACTCCTCTGGAGCAATGATTAAATGAATGACAGATGAAATGAAATGATAGTGGAGAGTGTTGCTGGAATGAAATTTTGACAGGGAAAACCGGAGTACCCGGCACAGATCTCACATGGAGTGACCGGGATTTGAACCACGGACTCAGCGGTGAGAGGCCGGCGTGCTGCCGCCTAAGCCACGGAGGCTCGGTTTAAGAGTTACTATCCATAAACATGCTGCCTTAAGAGTTATTATCGATAAGCATGCTGCTTTAAGGGTTATGATCGATAAGCAAGCTGCTTTAAGAACTACTATCGATAAGCATGCTGCTTTGAAAGCTACTATCGATAAGCATGCTGTTTTAAGAGTTACCATAATTATATTTGCCATAATGGAAGTAGTACTATATATTTGTTATTTTCCAATATGACGGGTGTCCAACTGATCTCCCAGGCAGACTTGCGAACAGCAACAAGGAAGCACTTACCAGTTGTTACAACACTGACGTTTGGATAGAATTAGAAATCAATGTATTATATTTTATCCTTTTAATATCTAATACGGCCTGTTTGCCATCTTTTGATGAATGTAGTACATTTGCATCTGTCTGTTGGCACAGGCTAGAGTAAAATAAATAAAAAGTCCTCTCGGCACGCCGGAAGGCGGAGGTAGATTTCACCGGACAAACTTGGGGATAGGCGAAAATAGGCAGAATATGCAGGTTTTCGTAGAAGGATCAGGCCTCATTTATTGCGAGAAAGTATTTTATAATTGGAGCTTAATTAACTTTGTTTTTTGTCATTTTATGCATATTTTAAACATTTTATTGTCTTATGGGGACGGTAACCTTCTTGTCATTTGGGGTCCATTTATATACTTGGTCACACTGTCCTTATGCAAGGATTCGACACTGATGTGTAACTATGTAACGGTCTGTTACTTCTTCACGCAAAATTATATCTCCCGCAGAGATTTTGGTTGGTTCCTCAGTTTAGGGGATGCGATAACGCGGTCATGTAACCCCGTGTACTTTGGGTGAGTGTAGAATCTGTCTGATAAACGGTGTGAATTGTGATGGCTGCATTAGTCTGTAATTCAGGTAAGGACTGCAGACAGTCAATTCAAGCAGTGGTTCCTAATGTTGCTACCAGATACTACCGTCAACGACACCTAGCTGTGAACTTGGCTACTAGATGCCACCGTAACCAGCAACTCGCAACGAACGTTGGAACTTCCCCTCCAAAGGAAAGCATACTGAGGGATTTTAGCGCTCTTAGAAAATCCGACGACTTCGGCCGGCTTTAACCCGCGACCTTGGGCATAGAAGTTCAGCATGCTAACAGTTACGTCACCGAAGCCGCTTCACACTTAGTCAGATGGAAATCTGAATCTGATCTCGTGCAAGTGCGTTGTCATGGCAACGTCTGATGGCTCATCCCTCATCAATTTAGTAGTGTTGCCATGGCAACCTCTGAAAGCTCTAGGCACTTTCTTATAATTCCGAAATCATTTTTCTCATCCCTTGGCGTAATGGTGGGTCATATCAAAAATTCTTTCAGACAAACGTTTTAGGGAATTTTTAGGGGAATATTGTCCATTTCGTACGGTTTTGATATTGTGACTATTTTATTTTTAGCGTATGGCTTTTAGTGCCGGGAGTGTCCGAGGACATGTTCGGCTCGCCAGTTTTGTAGCTGTTTCGAGACGGACACCCAATGGGTGAGCTACAAGTACCGTTGGGGATGGAAGTTGGAAGGTAAGGACGAGGAGTTGGAAGGTAGCGACTGTGGCCTATAGTTAGGGACCAACCCCGGCATTTGCCTGGAAGGAAGATGGAAAACCACAGAAGACCATCTTCAAGGTTGCCGGCGGGGGGATTCGAACCTCCTCGCCTCCCGGATGTGAGCGACTGCCAACAGTCATGCCGTAACGACCACGGCTAACTCACCCGGTATTGTGCCTATTAAGAGAGATATGATTAATGTTTCCCGAAAAAAAAAACACTTTTTCCCACCCCTTTGGCCAATGGTTGGTGCTATAAAAAAACTCTTCAAACATAAAGTTTTGGGCTTTATCCGGCACATAGTATGAACTTTGAACGGATTCGATATTTCACATATTAAGAGAGTTATGGCAATATTTCACTTGTTTCGAAAAAAGCCCCTCATTTTCACCCCCTTCGACCGATTTTTCCCCGTAACGAACTCGACCGAGATTTTATAGGTATACATATTCGGTATAAAATTCAAAGTGATTGGTGCAAAATTACGGCAGTTATCGTGTCCACAAAAAACTGATATATATAAATAAATTATATATACACTTTTGAACTGATGGTGGTTTTGGGGTCTGGGGGATGTGAAACGCGAAGATATGTCGAAATTTTCCGGAAGTCGAAACATGGTACCCATTGCAATAGTTAGCTTTCTAATGAAATCTACCTAATGTGGCTTTTCACCTATGTCTCAGTCTCACTCATGACTGTGATTATATGCAAGCTACTGAGGTATGGGTGGTGCTTAGTAATGACATTCAGGGCACTCCGTGCTGTGAAAGGTTCTACTCATAGGGTTAGTACTGCTGTTCTGACTCTGAGGAAAGCAATGGCAAACTACCTCACTCCTCATCTTGCCTAGTACGCCTTAATATAGCGCTAACTTAGGTATCTACCCACATAACCTAACGGTGGTACTTTCTGAGGATCCAACCAGACTTCGGGCTGACTACCTAACAGAATATCTAATACAAAAAATATTTTATCAACTGAAGCGTCCTTGAAATACTTCAAGGTTCGAGCTATTGCTTCTTCTATATTATTATTCTCCTTAATCATTATAGTCTTAATCATCATCATCATTTATTGCATTAAACAGGCCATTGAGGCCTACAGCAGAATAACAAAAGGAAAATAAAAAATATTACAAATATTACAAAAACAAAAAAAAAACAAAAAAAATACAAAGGGAAAATTATTACAGAACACAAAAAGGATCCAATAAAAGGTAAGTCAGTAAATCATGAGAGGAGGTATTTGCTCCATCTTTTCCGGTCTCTAGCATCATCCTCCACAGCTGTTGGTTCCACTTCTTGAAGGATCGTCGTCACTCGATCCTTCCATCGTGTTCTTGGGCGTCCCCTCGGGCGTTTTCCCGTGGGTTGAGATTGGAGGACTCTCTTAGGAAGGGATCCGTCCGCTCGTAAGATGTGTCCAAACCATTGTAGTCGCCTCTGTCCCATTATCCGTCCAATATGTGGCTTTCCAAACCTCTGGTACAGGTCTTCTTTCTTTCTTCTCTCCCATTTACCTTCCATGTTATTATAGACGGGACCATATATCTTTCGAAGTACCTTTCTCTCAAAAGCACATACTGAATCTTCTGTCGTTGCTGATGTCGCCCAAGTTTCACAACCGTATAAAAGTGCTGGTCTCACTAGTGTCGTGTACAGATGGACTTTGTTCTTCTGAGATATCAGACGAGATTTGAAGATATTGTTCAGACTAAAGAACACGCGATTAGCACTTGTTATGCGTTGATGTACTTCTTTCGTTACTTCACTTTTGTTGGTTAATATTGAGCCCAGGTACTTGAACTCTTCAACTCGTTCGAAGGTATGTCCGTCTACAACAATGTAAGGAGGGAGAACGCGACGACGTGATACTCCAAGATATTTTGTCTTGTCCACGTTCACCTCCAGCCCAATTTTCTTTGCATTTTGGAGGAATCGGGAAGTATCAGCGCACATTTGCTCTAGAGTGTCACCAAGGATCACAACATCGTCAGCAAATGCTAGAATTGTATCTGCTTCCACCATCTCCATTTCTCTGGTTCGGCAAGTGTCACGGCTTACTTTTTCCAAGGCCAAGTTGAATAATATTGGCGCCAATGGATCTCCTTGTTTCAATCCATTTTTGGATAGTGAAAGGTGGTGATAGTTGATTGCCAAACCGTACTTTAGAAGTTGACTGGGAGTAGCAGGCTGCGATTAGACGGATGTATTTCGATGGGATGCCAAGTTCCTCTAACGTTTCCCATAGTGCGACGCGGTCAATGCTGTCATAAGCTTGCCGAAAATCGATGAAGATGAGGTGTAGTTCCCGATCAAACTCATAGAATTTTTCTATCAGCTGCCTCAATGTAAATATGTGGTCGATGGTAGACCGTCCAGGGACGAACCCACATTGATATGTGCCTACAATGCCTTCAGCCAGTGGTTTCATTCGGTTTAACAGCAGAGTTGTAAAGAAGTGAAATTCCTCGGTAGTTTGATACTTTGGTAGAATCACCCTTCTTGAAGATTGGACATACAATTGCTCCCTTCCATTCTCCAGGAATTACTTCCGCTGCCCAGATGGTGGATATCAATCGTCTCAATGCATCCATCAGTGCTTGTCCTCCCAGGCGAAGCATCTCAGCTGTGATACCACTACCTCCTGGGGCCTTGTTGTTCTTGAGTGATTTTAGGGCAACACTGATTTCTTCCTCTGATGGTTCAGGGACTTCTACTCTATCAAAAAAGGCTCCCGCCTGAGATGTCACCGTTAATGGAAAGTCCCGATTCAATAGGTTCTCAAAATGATCTTTAAATAGGTTTGCCTGCTCTTCTGGCGGTACCACTTCACCTGTCCCATTCGTTAGAACCAAAGTACGTTGTCGGTATACACCTCTGGCAAACCTTGAGGCTTGGAAAAAAGAGCGTGATGACTTTGCTTCTTCTGCTGCATTCAACAGTCCTTTATGGTATTCCCGTTTCTTCTTTCATATGAGTTTGTCCGTGTTACGCCTCGCTTCACAGTAGGCTACCCTTGCTTCTTCCGTGAGTTTTTCTAACCACTGTATTCTCTTTGCTGATCTCATCACAACAGATCCTCGACATTCTCCATCGAACCAAGGTTTACTTCTGTCTTTTGGATGGCAAGCAAGTTCTTCTTTTGCACTCTGTGACACTGCATTCCTCAATACCGACCATGTGTCTTCCACGTCGGTAGGGTTCTCCGATATTGTGAGGTTTTTAGCAATTTTATCTTGATAGCGTTGTCTCACTTCTGCATCTTCCAATCTATCCTTGTCAAAGCGGGCCATCTTTTCAGGATTTCTTCGCCACAGGGTAGACAGTTTCAGACGTAGTTTGATTATCACCAAAAATGATCGGAATTCATATCTGCCCCGCGGAAAGATCGCACATGTTCGACACTACCATGATGTCCTCGGTCAACAAGCACATGGTCGATCTGATTCATCGTATTTTCATCTGGGGATATCCAGGTGACTTTATGTACTACTTTGCGGGGGAAAGTATGTGCTTCTGATGGTCATTCTCCTTGTTTCGGCGAAGTTTATTAGTTTAATACCGTTCTCATTGCTTGTTTCGTGGATACTGTCAGGACCGATCGTTGAACGATACTGTTCTTCTCTTCCCTCCTGGGCGTTGAAATCTCCCATTACCAAGTGAATTGAATGTCTTGGTAGTTTGTCTACTACATTCTCTAGTTCCAGGAAGAAATCGTTCTTTACTTCTTCGTCAGCATCCTCTGATGGAGCATGACAGTTCACTAGACAGATCTTATATGGTTTAGCGTTTAAAATCATCCAACAGATGCGGTCATTTACTGGAGCCCATTTGTTGACAGCCGATATCATTCTATTGTGAACAGCAAATCTAACCCCCGAAGTCCAGGCCTGACTTTGCTCATTGCTGTTAAAGAGCGTGTGAGTATCTCCAATCTTCATAACACCCTGAGGAAGTCTCGTTTCTTGAACTGCTGTTACTGGGCATTGATATTTACCCAGTTCTTCTCCAAGTTGTTTCATTCCCCCTGTCATGATTGACCTTACATTCCATGTTCCAATTCTAAATCCAGAGAGTCCATTTACGTATCCATTTTTGTCAACATTTTGATCCGTCCGGCTTTTCCTTTTGCTTTTTTCTTTAACCAGGTTCTTTTTTACAGAGTAGGGTGGTTGGCCCATCCTCTAACCCTCCTCCTTTCTCATCCGGGCTTGGGACCGGAAATGGCGGAGTTATTATAGTCTTAATACCAAATATAATTATTATAATAATAAATTAATTAAGTATTTTAATTACTAATAATTAGGTCAGCCCTTCTATTAAAAATAGGGGAAGCACCCTTTCATTTTTGATTTCCTGGAACTATAGAGGGATTAGATTGAAGAAATGAAATGAAATGAAAATCCACAGCCTGCTTCCAGTCTCCGACCGGGTCAGGAATGGAATGAATGAAGCCCCTATCTAGCGGCGAGGATATGAACTGTGCCGGCTGCCGAGGCCTGACGCACTCCTCCGGGGCAATGATTAAATGAATGACAAATGAAATGAAATGATAGTGGAGAGTGTTGCTGGAATGAAATTTTGACAGGGAAAACCAGAGTACCCGGAGAAAAACCTGTCTGCCTCCGTTTCGTCCAGCACAGATCTCACATGGAGTGACCGGGATTTGAACCTCGGACCCAGCGGTGAGAGGCCAGCGTGCTGCCGCATAAGCCACGGAGGCTTACCTTAGATTGATGAAATAATGAATTTTAATAATATGACAAAACATTGTTCCTTAATCTTATACCATCAGAATAAACTTTTTTTTTCAATTATTATTGTTTCATCAATTTTAGTTGGCTTCTTAGGAGGTTTAAATCAAACTTCTTAACGTAAATTAATAGCATTTTCATCCATTAATCACTTAGGGTGAATAATTGCTGCTATAATTTCAGGTGAAAACTTATGAGAATCCCTCAGTATGCCTTCCTTCGGAGGGGAAATAAAGCCGGCGCGGCGGTCCCATGTTTATGGCGTGTTAAAGAACCATCCACTAATTACACCTGTGTGAAGCAAAATTGTATAGGTTAAGAATGTAAACAACGCTCTTAGGTTCCTACGTT
This sequence comes from Meconema thalassinum, assembly GCA_946902985.2. Classification (NCBI taxonomy): domain Eukaryota; kingdom Metazoa; phylum Arthropoda; class Insecta; order Orthoptera; family Tettigoniidae; genus Meconema; species Meconema thalassinum. The sequence continues at coordinate 193,771,365 of OX336394.1, read as the reverse complement.
CGTGGCCAAGAGCCGACTGCGGTGAGGTCTGGTAGCTAAGTTCAGAACTAGTAGTCGTTGACGGTGGCGTTTGGCGGCAAAAGTAGGAACTACTCGAAAATTGATCGTCTGCAGTCCTTACTTGAATTAAAACAGATACACGCACTAATACAGTCATCACAATTAACACCGGTTATCAGACAGATTCTACACACACCCAAAGTACACGGGGCTACATGACCGCGTTGTCGCCGCCCCTAACTTAAGAACCTACCAATCATATTTCCTGGTTTATTCTTTCCTCAGAGCTTCTATCATTTTCATATTTAATACTTTTCAAAATGTTCTTATAACAAATAATGACCCAATAATTAAATTTCGCGTATTCTCTTTACTTTCATCGCTAGGGGGTCTTCCCACTTTTTTAGGATTTCTACCAAAATGATCAATTATTCAAGCAATGGCTGAATTCAATAGATTACTATTTATTACTTTAATAGTAATTACAACATAAATTACTTTATTTTATTATCTTTGAATTACTTTCACAGCATTTCTTTTCTCTTACAGAGAAGTTAAATGAAATTATACACAATTTTATAGTATCGTAATCAATTTTATATTCTTATAATAACATTTACAATTATTTCATTTTTAGAGTTAATGTTCAGATCTTTAATTTTTACATAATATAAGGTTTTAAGTTAACTGAACTTATAGCCTTCAAAACTATAAATAAAACCTTAAACCTTAGAAGTTTCCTACTAATATCATTATATGACTATAAAGTTTGATAAAAGAGATAAATCCCCTAAATGAATTTTCAATTTATCGCCTATAACTCATACATTTTACCACAACAATAACTTTTTTCAACTACGGTAATCATAAGGATATTATTATTATTAAACAAAAAGAAGGAAATGTAATTATTGAATTAATAAGAAAACACTGATTTGTATCAGTCTTTAGCAAATATGCACAGTTTCCACGATGGTACAGAGAGCACAACGCGTGAAGACGTGACGTAACTTGAAGTTTGGTCCTTTCCATGCGTGAATTTTCATTACCTCGGCATCAAAAAGAATCTCTTGGAATTTGACGTGCTTTAGTTTTCCTCTCTTCCAAGACCGCGTCCAAGGCAGCCGTGAAGAGCGATTTGACATCTTCCAGAAAGAATGTTTCATTGCCAAGAAGATATGCTATTCGATTTTCCGAAAATTTAGATATCTGCAGAATGCGTTTTAAGAACCTGGCTTTTATATTTTCTAGTCGTTTTAAGTTTGCTTCCGAAAGATTATTCCATATGAGATGAACACCATATGTTGCTACTGGGGCCACTTTAAGTTTAAATAGTGCCATTGCTGTAGCTAGTGATACGGTAGGCTTTAGGAATTTCATACATTGCTTTGAGGGCTGCTGCTGTCTTTTCTTTGATGTGTGTAGTAAAGGCTATTCCTGTTGTTTGCAGGGTGATTCTCAGGTTTTTGTACGAGGTAACGATTTCATATTTACACTGTATTTTAATTTTACCAGCATTTTAAGTAATTTCCCATATTATTAGTCAAGAAAGTGGTAAAAAGGAAGCATTTGGAACATTAGGAATAATTTATGCTCTACTTGATATTGGATTATTAGGGTTCGTAGTATGAACTCATCATATATTTACTGTTGGAATAGATGTTGACACACGTACTTATTTCACTCCAGCTACTATACATTTGTGGAACTAATCATAGTTTTATACCTGTTGTTTTAGAAACATTTATTTAAAAACATTTATTTGTTTACTGAATTCTTAATGCTAATTCATCAGATGACTGAAAGTAAGTAATGGTCTCTAAAACCATTTTATAGTAATTAACTTAACGTTTAATTTTGATGAAGAAATGAGTTAAAAATAACATTAGTATGTCATACTAAAATTATTAATATATTAATATTTCTTCATTTCTTAAATAGCACCAATAATATGTTTAATTTTATTTTCAATATTTTCTATTACACTAATCTTATTTACTATTATTAACTACATTTTCTTAATTTACCAGCCAATTTCCTCTTCTAAGGTACAATCTAATTGATCCCTAATTACTTTAAACTGAAAATGATAAAAAAAAACCAACTATTTTCTGTTTTTGGTCCTTCAACTAACATTATAAACTTATCTCTAAATTGATTAATAACATTCTTAGGTATAATGATTTTACCTCTTATCTGTTGATTAACACCATCGCGACATTGTATAATTTGATATTCTGTTATTAAAATATTACACAATGAATTTTAGACTTTAATCGGGCCCACGGGTCATAATGGAAGAAGATTTACGAAATTGCATTATTTTCTTTAATTTTATTCAATAACTTCTTAGGATTATTTCCATATATTTTTACAAGTTCAAGCCATTTAGTGATAACACTTACATTAGCTATACCTTTGTGATTCAGCTTCATAATTTATGGATGAATTAATCACACTCTACATATATTAGCGTATTTAGTTCCTCAAGGACCACCGGCAACTCTTATACCCTTCATGGTTTGTATTGAAACTATTGGAAATGTAATTTGACCAGGGACGTTAACTGTACGATTAGCAGCTAACATCATTGCCAGACTTTTACTTCTTACATTATTAGGTAATACTGGACCTTCTTTAACTATAATACTTCTTTCCGGACTAGTATTTGTCCAAATTTCCTTATTAACGTTAGAATCTCTAGTTGCGATAATTCAATCCTACGTATTTGCTGTTCTTGCAACCTTATACTGTGGAAATGTAAATTATGACCACACTCTCTAATCAACCTTTTCATTTAGTTAATCCTAGACCTTGAACTTTAACAGGAGCATTCGGAGCACTTGTAATAGCAGCAGGTTTAGTAAAATGATTCCACCATTTTAATAATTCTTTATTATTCTTAGGTACATTAATCACAATTTTAACAATAATTCAATGATGACGGGATATTACTCGTGAAGGAAAATTTCAAGGATTATATACTCTGGTTGGTTGGTTCTTAAGTTTAGGGGCTGCGACAACGCGGTCTTGTAGCCCCGTGTACTTTGTGTGTGTGTAGAATCTGTCTGATAACCGGTGTTAATTGTGATGACTGTATTAGTATGTGTTATCTGTTTTTTAATTCAAGTAAGGACTGCAGACTTTTGAATTTTTCAAAGTTCCTACTTTTGCCGCCAAACACCACCGTCAACGACTACTAGTTCAGGACTTAGCTACCAGACGCCACCGCAATCGGCTCTTGGCAACGAACGTAGGAACCTAAGAGCGTTGTTTCCATTCTTAACCTATACAATTTAGCTTCACACAGGTGTAATTAGAGGAAGGTTCTTTAACATGCCATAAATCGATTATATACTCTTTCAATAAACTTTGGACTTCGTTGAGGAATAATTATATTTATTGTATCAGAAATCTTCTTCTTTATTTCCTTTTTTGTGAACCTTTCTTTCATAGAAGTTTGTCCCCAAATATTGATTTATCTTCTATACGATCACCAACAGGAATTCATCCTTTTAATCCATTACAAATTCCCCTATTAAATACAGCAATTCTTCTTGCATCAGGTGTAACTGTAACACGAGCTCATCACAGACCAATAGAAGGAAATTATAGTCAATCAACACAAGGACTATTCTTTACTATTATCTTAGGAATTTATTTTTCTATTTTACAAGCCTATGAATATATTGAAGCCCCTTTACTAATGCAGATACTTCTTATTGATTTAGTCTTTTTTTAGCAACTGGATTCCATGGATTGCATGTTCTAATTGGACCAGCATTTCTATCAATTTGTTTAATACGGCATTTAATGTCGTATCTCCCCTAATCATCATTTGGGTTTCGAAGCTGCTGCTTGATATTGACATTTTGTTGATGTTGTATGATTGTTCCTTTATATTTCTATTTAGTGATGAGGTAGATATTTATTTAGTATATAATGTACATTTGACATCCAATCAAAAAGATTGAAAATTATCAAACTAAATAATTTGATTTATATATATCATATCCATAATCTCAATTACTTTAGCAATAGTCGTTATATTTTAGCTTCCATACTTTCAAAATAAATCCATTAATGACCGAGAAAAGAGTTCGCCATACGAATGCGGATTTGATTCTAAAAGTTTTGCACGTCTACATTTTTCTCTTCGATTTGTTTAATTGCAATTATTTTTATTTATTTTTAATTTTCGATGTAGAAATTGCTTTACTTTTACCCGTTTCTATTGTTGTACAAAGTTAAGATATTATTTCATAAGCTTTAGTAAGAATATTTTTTTAATTTATTCTTTTAATTGGATTATTTCATGAATGAAATCAAGGTGCATTAGATTGAGCTTCTTAGTTACCCAGGGTTGTAGTTAGGTATAACATTTGATTTTCATTCAAAAAGTATTGAAATGCAATCTTTCTTAAATAAGAAGCGATATATTGCAATCAATTTCGACTTGATTTTAGATGATTTCATTCTTATTTTTGAACTCATTTTAGCATTAATTGAAACCAAAGAAGCGGTATATTACTGTTAATAATATTAGTGAAATTTATTTCCAATTAAGAACAAATGAATGATCAAATTAAAGCTGCTAACTTTTTATTTAAATGGTTTAACTCCATTAATATTTCTATTTATATAGTTTAAGAAAAACAAGACATTTTCGCTGTCTAAATAATAATTAATTATTTATAAATATTTAAAATTCATATAATTTCCTTAACATCCTCAATGTTATGCTCTATTCATAAGCTATTTAAATATAACAATAATATTAATAAAATAATGAATCATAAAACAAAAGTAAGGAAATATATTTTAATTATATTATTATGTCATCACTGAACAACTCCAGAATATTTTACAGAAGTATTATATATTATTTGACCCCCTCAATGTTCTCTTCATCCTTGATCAGTACCAAAATTACTACAATCCAATAAATAAGTATTACCATTGTTTTAGTAGTTTAAATGAAAACACTGGTCTTGTAACTCAATATTAAGTATATTACTTCTAAACCACTAAGGAAAGATAATTTCTTATCATTAATCCCCAAAATTAATATTTTATTTAAACTACCCTTTGTATATTAAGTTTTAGAATCATAATCTCCAATTTATTAAATGCAATAATTTGTACTCAAGTGAATCATCCAATAGCAATAATATTAATTATTTTCAACAAACCTTAATTGTAGCTTTAACAACAAGAATAAGAACTTCCAACCTTTTGATTTTCCTATATTCCATTCCTTGTGTTTCTCGGAGGAATATTAGTTTTATTTATTTATATAAACACTTTAGCATATGATGAACCTTTCTCTATTCCGACTAAATACTTAATCATTATATTATTGATATTTTCTTTTGTAATCTTTCTCACATTAATTAGAGATTCAACTTTATAAAATTTGTTAAGTTTTAATGAAGAAATAAATAATATTAATAATGAACTTATTACACTTCATGATGAATCAAATTATCTTTTAACTAAATTATACAATAAACCAACAGATTTAATTACAATTATATTAGTAAACTATTTATTTTTAACATTAATTGCTGTTGTAAAAATTACTAATATATTTAAAGGACCACTTCTTCCTAAAAACTAATGAATGAACCTATTCGAACTTCCCATCCTTTATATAAAATTGTCAATAGAGCTTTAGTTGATCTACCTGCTCCTTCTAATATTTCCGCTTGATGACATTTTGGTTCACTTTTATGGCTATGTCTAATAATTCAATTTGCAACAGGGTTATTTTAGCAATACATTATACTGAAAATATTGATTTAGCTTTTACTTGAGTAGCAAATATTTGTATAGACGTGAATTATGGATAATTCTTACTCACCACTCTACATGCCAATGGAGCTTATTTCTTTTTCATTTGTCTTTATCTTCATGTTGGACGTGAATATATTATGGATCGTGCAATTATATACACACATGAATAACACGATCCTTTACATTTCATTTTGTTCTTCCCTTTATTGTAGCTGTTGCTGTTATAATTCATTTGTTATTCCTTCATCAAATAGGGTCTAATAATCCTATAGGATTAAATAGAGATGTCGATAAAATCCCGTTCAATCCATGTTTTTCATTATAAGACTTAATTGGATTTATTATCATAGTAGCAACTCTCTTTCTCTTAAGCCTCTTTGAACATTATATACTTGGTGTTCATGATAACTTTACTCCTGAAAATCCTCTTGTTACCCCATTTCATATTCAACCGGAATAATATTTCTTATTTGCTTATGCAATTTTATGATCTATCCCCAAGAAATTAGGAGGAGTAATTGCCCTTGTTATATCCATTGCTATCTTATTAATTTTAGCATTTTTTAATAGAAATATATTCCAAGGAACTCAATTGTATCCTATTAATCAAATCCTATTTTGATCTATAACAACCATTGTTATTTTACTAACATTAATCGGAGCACGATCAGTTGAAGATCTTTATATTCTAATTGGACACATTTTAACCGTACTTTATTTTGTTTTAATATTTAATTAACCCCTTTGTTCTTATAATATTAGACAATTTAGTAAATTAGTTGTAAAGCTTTCTAATAGCATAATATGTTTTGAAAACATAAGACAGAAGTTAAATTCTTCTATTAACTTGTGTTAAAATAAATACACTATATAAGAAAGGAAAATATAATAATTTTTAGTCCCAAATAAAGAAACAAAACATTTAAGGACAACGGTAAAATCTTTTTCAAGCCAAATATATTAATTTATCACCGTTGTATGAGCCCCGTAGTACGATTTAAGAATTTTTAAACAGAATGACGATATCTTAAATGGTTCCGTAGATATTAGATATGGTCATCTTAGCTGAATCACCCTGTATATAAAGCTCAATGCATTTAGACCCTTTGGCACAAATCTACACCGTTTCACCTATCTGACCCAAATTGTGTATACTTACCCTTTGGAACCCTGTGAGTAGCACTGTTCACTTTAAATTTCGAATAGACCACTCCATTCCCTGCATTTAGGTCCTTGAGCACAAATCTACAGAGTTTCACCTAATTGCACCGAATTTTACATACTTATCCTTTGAAACCCTGCTGGTAACACTGTCCACTTGATATTTTGGACAACCCTCTCCATTCCCTACATTTAGAATAAGAGACAAAAGGAACTTGAAAATCACGTTTTAAGGCCCTAGAATTTTTCTTGTTTCATGTTCATGTGACTGTAAGAATATTTTAATGTCTATTGTTGGCTGGCAATGAGGGCTGCATCACGTCACCCCTACCAGTGTTCTGGTGCAGAATTGCGAAAATACTGTAGTTAAATCTTGCGCTGATTATAAATTGCTGTCACGGAGCAAAAGTGCAAAAGGATTTCTTAGGCCCCTTAAAACAGTTATCATCATGGAAATATTATGCCTCTGTATAAGTGCGATGGTGTTGGTGCGGTGCATTGAGGTTATCTGGTGCAATACGATTTGGTGCTTTCAAATTTACTTTCATTTATTCCGATCCTTATCCTTGAGCGCTATGTGGCGATAAATGACACTATTGCTACCTCAGGAGCTCGGGGCAGCCGAAGTTTTCCGAAGTGTTCTGATTATTTTCCTATGACACTATGTGACAAAAGACGACACTATTGGTCTCTACTTTTCTAACAGCCAATGAGATATAGGCCCTAGGCAGTGTCTTTTAATTCACTTACTCCTCTTTCTAATCATTTTTTTTTTCAATTCGTTTGTTAGTAAATAGCCGTTTCCCTATTCATTACTATCATTATTACGGGAAAATGACCTGAATGTTACGTCCATTATACTGTACTACTTATCACCCTCACTACCACCTCCACCATAAGAAGTTATATTGTTAGAATATCTGTTTTTCTGTTAGTTTAAGTATCATGTGCCAGTTCTGTAGTAGTATTCATTATCATCCATAAAATAAATTAATCCACCGGGCGAAGCCGGGAACTACTGCTAGTTAAAAAACAATAAATAAATAAATAAACTATATAGGTAACTCCGCCATAGCCGGGCCCAAGCCCGGTTGAGAAAAGAGGAGGGAGCAGCGTCTGACTCGAATCGAGCAGCTGCAAAACAGCGTCTGTTCTCCATGTTAGGAGCGGCTGATATTATAAACCTCAGGGATAACAACCTTGAAGGTAAACAACCCGTCGCCCATTAAGGTTGCCTACTTACTTACTCGTTGAACTCAACATGAAGGGAAACATTAACATAGAGAATACCCCAGGTGGTAACCAATCCGCCTCCACTCATGGGGCATGCTGGCCATCGGACTCTGGGGAGCCTGCACTTTCATGTGCTCCGCCGTATACGCAACAGCCAAGAAATAAGAGAAGTATCACCTACCTAGCTACAATTAACATCAACTCCATGTTAAAGGTAGGTAAACTGAAACATACCCTGGATGTGCTGGACAAGTATAACATCAAGATAGCAGCACTACAAGAGACTAGATTCACGGACGAAGATGCAATAGAATCTCAAGGATACAGGATTTACAAAGGGAAACCAGGCATCAGAGTGATGAAGAACGTCCCTCACCTTGGCACTGGCTTTGCTGTACATCATAGTATCGTTGATAACATAATAGGGTTCATTTCGGCTAATGGTAGGACTTCTTCAATATACCATAATGAACTTTCATGCACCCACAAACGACACAAACAGAAAAGACCTAGAGTCAGTTGAGCAATATTGGAGTGTTCTAGAAGAAACCCTTGACAAGATTCCACAACATCATACCACCATACTCATGGGTGATTTTAACGCACAAATTGGCAAGGAGAAAAAATATCGTCGGATAGTGGGCCTCTATCCAGCCCATAAGAGGACCAATAAGAATGGCGAACGTCTCATAGATCTTTGCGACAAGTATGACCTGGTCCTAAAATCAACTGCCTTCAAACGCCTGCCTCGGAAGGCCAAGATTTGGAAGAGCCCAAATCCAATGCTAGGAGAGTTCCAGTTGGATCATGTGGCTATGGACAGAAAGTATCACAAAGTGATACAAAATGTCAAAGTGCTAAGGGCAGCTAACTTAGACTCAGACCATTACTTATCTCTGGTGAAAACCAACCTGCAGCCAATTAGGAGACCACCAAATACCTCCAAAGTTGGTAAAATACCAAAGTTCAACGTCCTCAAACTGAGTGATGAAGACTGTGGTTTCCAAGCCATCCTGAAGGAAAACACAGAGAAGCAAAGTTGGTCCAACCTACAACAGGCTCTACTGGATGCCGCTCAAAAAACCATGCCTGCCTCATCCAACAAAGCCAAGCATCCCTGGTGGACGACTACATGTGACCAGGCTATAGAAGAAAGGCGTAGAGCCTGGGTCACTTGGAACCAGTGCAAGAATGAAGCTAACTACCAGGCCTTTCTTACACAAAGAAAAGTAACTTCCAATATAGTGCGACAAACCAAGAGGAACCATAATAAGGCTCTAATAAAACAGGCAGAAGAGGACTTCAAAAGACATAACTCGAGGGATTTCAACAGAGAACTCAGAAAACAGACGACACAATACAAAGCTCCTACCCTTCATCTTCGTGGACCTGATGGAAAACTTCAGTACAACAACAAGGATTGCACCAGTGGTGTATTCTTTGGAATACACGGTAAGACAGAGTTAGCTTTTGCTGCTCTTTGCTTTAATTCATTCCTTCCTTTTTCGCAATACCAACAGTGATTTCTTACTTTTTCTTTTATTTGTGCACCTTGCTTACTTCGTTTGTAAGTCTGTTGTAGATATATATCTTCCATGATCAACCTATCGGTATCTAGCAGCTAACCACTGAAGTTCTTCAGCATTTCACTCTCAAGAGGACTTCCTTACAAGTCAAGCCACCAGATGTCGTCGTCATAGTCAGCTAACATCTCCATGCTGAAGAGGACTTCTTCTCCATTCCCATCCACCAGACTTCGCTATTGACGCCTCCTATCAACTACTTGAAGACCACTTCATCAAGATACTTAATTTTTGTCATGTTTGTAATTCTTATGTATGTTCCTTTGTCTGTTTCCCCCACCCTTCTCTCTCCTTGGTACCTTCGTGCCTCATTGAGCGGTTCTCACTTGTGTGTCAGACGTCAAAGCTTACAGTTGGAGCCTAACTAAGGCTTGTCTCCTGTCCATGCGAGACATGTTTTAAATATCTACGCCATGATGTGGATTTAAACTAACGGTCGCCTGGATCGCCTACTCTTCAGAAATGAACTAAGTACAACTTCAATGGTTTTCACTGCATTTTAATTGGTTTTAAACAGCTAAATGCTTTTTAATTCTTGTTTTATAGACAGTGTGAAATTGCTCAATGCAGTGCAATAGCTACCTTCGAGAGATATTTCAAGCCATGCTCTAACTATCTAAGCTGACTTTCCACTTAAAAATTGAGTGCTTCTTGCACAAATTAACTGAGAATGAGTTCTCACACCGCGGGATTCATATTAAACGAAATACTGTCTATAAAAACTTAGCTTTTTCTCTGTGGAAACTATTGCCCAATTCAACTGTTATCATAACTCCAGAACTTTCGACATCGAACTATCTTTCTACAAGTAAAATAGCCTAGCATTTCTTCAAATATGGGATTACATTTTCCTCACTGAGAAATTTATGTTGCATAAACCTCTAATCAACATAATTTGTCTTCCTTCGTTGGGGATTTTCCGCTGCATTCAACTGCAACCTACAAAAGCTACGACGCAATAAACTCTCTCAAGCTAAAATTCAACTAGTGATTTACATAATTGCAAAAACTTTTCTCCATGTGAACTTTCTGTGCTACAAAAGTGAACTTTTCAAATACACCAATAGGCTATAGTGAAAACAGTGCCCGCTAGACCACCAACCGCGTCGCGTTTGTGAGAGCAATAAATACGGCCGAGAACTTTCTCCTCATGTTCCCATTTCCTCCTTCCCAAACACCTTTACTAACAAATTAGGTTAATTTTTAAACTTAGGTCCTTTTCAATGAGGTGTCACCTCTCAGCAGGTGCCCTCCCAACATTGTTTCATATCTCATAAGTAATTTCTGTATAACTCGTGTCTAGCACACATTTAAAACCACCTTGGTTTTCCTTTATAACTAAGGAGTTTAATTCTTTCTACTCACAACTGAGCTATTTAACTATCTTCTCCAGGTTTCATGAAAGGGTAACTTGCCCTATTTTTCCTCGTGATCCCTGTAAAAACATAAGAAGTTATAGAAACTTCTTCTTAATTTCTCTTTCTTTTGTTATAATTTCGAATTTGTTATTTGTTCTTACTTTCAAGATTTCCATATAGGAATTCTTAAAGTGCCCATATTTATTGTTAAAGCTTTAATTGCGTTAATTGTTGTTAAACTTCGAATTTGTTAATCTTAGCACCATTTTAAAAATCTTATGCAGATTTTAGTGCTTATAAGAGGTTTCAAACCTAAAAATTGTTAATTGCCGAGTGCAAACTTCAACATTCTAGAGGTCTGAGACTTCAAAGGTTAAACCCTAAATTTGTACCTTTTATATTTGTCAAAATTATTATATCTCCACGCATTGTTAAATAAATCACATTATATTTTTTCGTTCTTGTCTTAGAATAACGATTAGGCAGGACCCTATTTTCCCTGACTCTTCCCATCGGTTTATGGTCTCTTTAAGAAAATCACATACCGGTACTAAAATAATAAAAGTTTTGCTTCTTGTTGCATTTGAACGAAAACTTCTAGTATCATCTTTTTCAAAGTATCTTTTAGCTGCTCTAGCTAATTCTAATGAGCCAGTAAGGCAAGTAAAGCTAGCTCCGCAAGCTTCCTGCTTGTTGAGATTTTCTCTATAACTTGTGGTTCGTTTCCAAAATTTAAGTTTTTCTTCTGGTCTAAACTTTTAGTCGGCCCTTTGCTGGGTAAAAGCTTAGTTATTCTTAAATGCAACTATTGTTTTTCTTACCTAAATTCTCCAAGAAAACAACAAAATTATCCCCAAAAGCATAACTGCTTCATCGCTACCCTTTCTGGGAATACTCGGCCATTCTCGGGAAATCCTACAGTTCCAAGAACTAAAATCATCACGGCAAATTCAAATTATTTGCGCCTTTCAAAACATACTTTTAAACTTAACTCCTTTGAAAGGATATACAGTAAATCTGTCATTCTTTGTCTTGCCAGACTACCACCCTTCCCCATAGTATCCAAATATAGGCTGGGAAGGGAAAGTACGATCGCCGCTTGCTTGCAAATAGCCCAAGCTCCAGCCGCATTTCCCGTTAGCTGTGTCCAATTCCATACCCACTTTAGGTATCCCGCAGGCTCGCGCAGTGAAAATGATGATAAAACGTTTACTTTAGTTTACGTTTATGAGTTATATTGGACTCTCGTCCCATCTATCCATACTTTTTCTCCATTCCGAAACCCACTTCTCCCCTTTCTTTTTTTATCATCTTCCCTTAGGGAGGATTATTCCTTAGCTAATAACCTACCCAAAATTTGGTCCCAGAAACCCGGGAGAGTCCATTTGTCAATATTTTGCAAATTATTAATATCCACTTTGAATTTTTCAGCTATAACTTCACTGTGCAAAGCTGGTGAGGGGGAAGGAGGTTGCTTCTGTCTCGTTTGGTGCGTCTCTCCCTTTCAACTTATTTGCTGCCGCCAGTCTGACAGCATTTCCAAAATTCCACAGTTTCGTAAGTTATACTTTAATTTACCCATTTCGCCATGGCTCCTACAGATAAAGATAAGGACGGTAGGGATGAAAAACTTACTTCCAAACGAGCATCTTCTAAAGGGCAAATTACCCGATTTAGAATATACATCAGAGAGCTAGTTCCTTCAGAAGCTCAATTAGATTTATTAAAACATCGCGTAAAAGATTATGAACGTTCTTATGAGAATTACTGCAATATTCAAACTGAAATCGAATCTTGCATGCTCAATCAAACAGATGATCGAGTAGAAGTAGAAAATCAATACTACGAAGGTATAGGCTCTGCCTTTAAAATAATACGTCAACTCGAAGAAGAACAAAAAAAGGACGGTCCTGTTCTTGGTTCCCTTCACGAACAACAAACCTCTTCTCGTGAGGGCACTCACAAGCCCAAACCCATTCTACCTAAGATTAATTTGCCTCACTTCTCTGGAGACGAATCTACTTGGGATTCTTTCTATGAACTATTTTGCTCTCTTGTTCATGACAATGAAGACATTCAAGTCATCTACAAGTTTCATTATTTGCGATCTATTCTCCGCGGTCAAGCCCTGCAGTTGGTTGAAGCACTCCCATTAAGTGCTGAAAACTACCCCATTGCCTTTAACCTGTTGAAGGAAAGATACGGTAATTTACGGTTCCGTATTCAACGCCACATGAAAGCTCTATTCAATTTGCCTGCGTCACAGCACAATGACGTCACTAGCCTGCGTACCCTCATCGATACGACACAACTTCACGTAAAAGCTTTATCCCAATTAGATCAACCCACTGACCTTTGGGACACTTTTCTAATACATTTCGTGGTTTCTAAAGTCGATGTTGCTACCTTCAAAGCTTGGGAAATCGAACTTTCCAAAGACGACGATTACTCTTACGAGCATTTAGTCACCTTCATAAATGCTAGATGCCAACTCTTAACTGCCTTAGCTAACCAAAGTGAACCCTCTTCTCCTAGTTCTAAATTTGAATCTTTGTCTCTTAAATCCAAAAGCGAATATGCTGCGTCTAGTACCCAAAAACCTGGGTCTAGCTCGTCTAAACCCAAGTCAAATATCACTGGTTACCAAAATAGGTCTAGTGAACGTAGTATTGCAAGTTCCCTTGCTTTAAACACTCAAAGTAAACCTCGGAAAAGTTTAAATGAACCGTCAAAGTGCATACTTTGCAAAGATTCCCACGCTTTGAATTCATGTAAATCCCTTAAAGAACTGTCAATTGATGATAGAAGAAAATTAGTAGCCCAGAATCAATATTGTTTTAATTGCCTTTCACCCAAGCATTCAGCCTCTAATTGTAAATCTACCCGGCTCTGCTTTCATTGCAGAAAAGCGCATCATTCTCTATTGCATCGTCATGATCAATCGAAGTCATCAGCAACATCCACTTCTCAAAAAGGTGATAATGCTAGCAGCCCTAATGCTTCATCTTGTATTGAGAACGCTAAGTCTTTACGTAGCGCTCAAGTGTTATTGTCTACTGTTCAAATTGAAGTCCAGGATAAGTGTGGCAACTGGGTCCGCGCACGAGCTCTTCTTGATTCAGCGGCAACCCATGATTTCGTTTCTAATTCATTAATCAAAAAACTAGGCCTACCTGTAAACCCTACTTCTATTAATGTATCAGGAATCAACAGCTTAAAATCCCAAGCTTTACAGTTCTCAAAACTGACCATAAAGAACACTTGTCACAGAAATAATCTTCTAAAATTTAACTGCCTCATTCTCAACAGTATCGGAGAGGATACTCCAAGTCACTCTGTCGATATTTCAGGTTTAAATATTCCTTCTCACCTAAGGTTAGCCGATCCTCTGTTCAATGTACAAGGCCCCATTGACATACTTTTCAGTGCCAACGTTTTTTTGGAATTGCCTTCGTAAACAAACTTGTGAACTATCTTCAAACGTGGTCGCCAGAGACACTAATTTTGGTTGGATTGTTACTGGTCAACTTCCTCATTATTCCCCCCAACCCGTATCACAATGTTATTTCGCTAATACCGATTTAGAACAGTTCTGGAAACTCGAAAACATTGATTCTCCTAACTTGAGCTCTTCCGAAAATGAATTCTGAGAGCAACTCTTCATGTCCACCACTACTCGTTCACCCGAAGGCAGATTCATGGTTCAGATGCCCAGATTACCAAATCCCCCCAAACTTACTAATTCTCAACCTAAGGCTCGAAAAGCTCTCTTTGCTAACGAGAGCAAATTTAAGAAAAACCTCTCGTCAAACGACAGTACACAGAGTTTATGAACGAATACGAGAGCTTGGATCATATGGAAGTTGTTAGCAAATCTGATGACGAATTACACCCTCCTAAAGAAACTGTATTCTTAAATTATCACCGTGTGTGGAAAAACCCTCTTGTAAAGGATAAAATCCGAGTCGTGTTTAATGGGTCATCACCTGACGTCAATGGAAACAGTCTCAACGACACTCTTTATTCTGGTCCCGCGTTCAGTCCAATTTATCTACCATCCTTTTAAATTTCCGCCTGTTCCCCATAGCTGCCATAGCGGACATCAAACAGATGCACCGTCAAGTTTTAATTCAATCCGAACAACAAGACCTCAAAAGAATCTTGTGGCGCGACGAAACTAGCAAGCCCATTAAGATATTTCGTTTAAAAACAGTCACTTATGGTTTAAAACCGTCCGCTTTCCTAGCTATCCGATCACTACACATGTTAGCCTCGCAAGATGGTCATTTATTTTATGCAAAAGTTTCTGAAGCCCTAACTACATCCTTTTACGTTGACGATTACCTTCAGTCCTTTCCCACTCTTGAGGAAGCTTCTTTTGTATCGCTAGAACTTCAGGCATTGTTAAAGATTGGAGGATTCCCACTTCATAAGTGGAATTCCAATTCCGCTAAATTTCTTGCTCAGTTTCCCATAGAAGATGTACACCCCTCTTCCGCCGAAATCTGCGGAGATTCCGAATCCATAAAAACGCTTGGAGTACACTGGTGCACTCGCACTGATACCCTTATCTATAAAGTTTCGCTTGCCGAAGAGCTCCCTAACACAAAGAGGCAAATCTTATCTGAAATTGCAAAAATTTTCGATCCGCTTCAATTTCTTGCCCCAGTTATTGTAATCGCCAAGCTTTTCATGCAAGAGCTATGGTCTCTTAAATGTGAATGGGACGAAGCTGTTCCCCTTTCTTTTCTTAATAGACGGCTCTCTTTTCGTAGCAGTTTACTTGACCTTTCTCTTATTGAAATTCCTAGAAATGTAATTAATGCTCTTTCCAATACATCTTTCTTTCTTCATGGTTTTGCCGACAGCTCCGAGAAAGCTTACGGTTGCTGTGCATATTTGGTTTATCGCAATTCGCTAAATGAATCTTCATTGTCCAACCTTATTTGCGTTAAGTCCAAAGTTGCTCCTCTTAAAACTATTACTTTGCCTAGGCTTGAATTGTGTGCTGCACTCATGGTCGCAGAACTTGCCAAAAAATTACACAAAGTCTTAAAAGTAGAATTTACGCAAACCAATTTGTGGAGCGATTCCATGGTCACTCTTTCTTGGATTGACAAAAACCCCACCCACTGGCAAACCTTTGTTGCAAATAGAGTTTCTAAAATTCAAACTCTTTCTTCTGGATGTCATTGGACACATGTGCCTAGTGCAGATAACATCTTCTCTCGTGGATGCTCACCTTTTCTATTGTCAGCATCTCAGTTGTACTGACATGGGACCTCGTGGTTAATCGAAGATTCTTCTTGTTGGCCTTCCAAACCTCCGATTACAAACTCCAACTTGCCTGACTCTAAAGTATCTAAATCCCCTGCTTCGGGTCTTTATTCCAACGTTTCACACCCCTTGTTGTCACGCTACTCTTCTTTTCATAAACTGATTCGAATTTTTGCCTATCTTCTCAGATGGAAATATCTCGTTGTTGACCAACCTCTTCTTCCTAAACCACACCTAAGCAATCATGAATTAAATCTCGCTACTATCAAAGTTTTGCAGCTAACAGAGCAAGAGGCCTTTTCTACTGAATTATCTTTGCTATCCGCGAAGAAAGATCTTCCGAAGTCCAGTCGTCTTCGTGCCTTAGCCACGTTCCTTGATGACAATGGGTTACTCAGGGTAGGTGGTAGGCTCTCGCAATCTTTGCTTCCTGAGGACAAAAAGCATCCTGTTATTTTGCCTTCCAAACATCACGTAACTTCCTTAATCATACGTGACTTTCATTTTCGCAACCTGCATGTTAGTATTCGTACATTGCTTTGTTTACTAAGGGAAAAGTACTGGATCATAAATGGAGTTCATGAAGTTTCTTCTGTAATTCACAAATGCATCCCTTGTTTTAAGGTGAAACATAAGGTTAGTACCCAATTGATGAGCGATCTATCTTCTTTTCGCTCTTCTCCTATACGTCCCTTTGCTTTAACTGGCGTAGATTACATGGGTCCATTTCATTATCAACGCAATTCCCCTGAAGCTAAACGCAAATTGTTTGGTTAGCTCTATGTTTCTCTTTTTGTTTGCATGGTTACTGGCGCGACCCATTTGGAACTAGTAACAAATGCCTCTACTTCTTACTTTCCGTCAGCCGTCTCTCGTTTCACCGCCATTTCCCTCTGAAATGTTTTCTGATAACGCTTCTACTTTTCAAGGAGCAGCTTCATTGTGGAAGAAAGCCCTTACATCTCCTTCTGCCATAGAACAAATTTCTAACTTTTCCTATTCTAAAGGTTTTAAATGGCGTTTTATACCTCCCTACGCCCCTCATCACGGCGGTAGGTGGGTATCTTGCGTCAAGCTTACTAAACGTCATCTAAAAAAGGTTTTAGGTAGTCGCTTTCTGACTTACGAAGAATTTAATTCGCTGTCTATTCTGATTGAAGGTGTTGTTAACTCTCGCCCTTTAACTCCGCTTTCCAAAGATCCTGATGACTTGCTTCCACTTACACCTGGTCACTTCCTTATAGGCACTTCTCTTTCTGTCCCTCCTCCCCATCCTAACTCTTATAGAGATTCTAATTTACCTATTGTTTGGCGTAAACTTGAAGCCCTCCGTAATTCTTTCTGGAAGAGGTGGAAATTGGAATACTTAACTTCTTTACAACGGAGACAGAAGTGGTTTCTTTCTAATCCTGACATCAAAGAGGGGGACCTGGTCCTTGTTAGAGATGCTTCCACCCCTTTAGTTTGGGTCTCCGGACGGGTGGTCGAGTGTTACCCGGGAAGGGTCAGGGTGGTTAGGATATTGACTAATAATGGGCATATTACTAGACCTATCTCTTTAATTGCTCCCCCCCCCCCCCCCCCTTCTTCTCAATCTTTAATAATGTGTTCCTACTCTCTGTTGGTGTTTGTCCCCCCAGCTTGGTGTATTCTTTGGAATACACGGTAAGACAGAGTTAGCTTTTGCTGCTCTTTGCTTTAATTCATTCCTTCCTTTTTCGCAAACACCAACAGTGATTTCTTACTTTTTCTTTTATTTGTGCACCTTGCTTACTTCGTTTGTAAGTCTGTTGTAGATATATATCTTCCATGATCAACCTAGCGGCATCTAGCAGCTAACCACTGATGTTCTTCAACATTTCACTCTCAAGAGGACTTCCTAACAAGTCAATCCACCAGATGTCGTCGTCATAGTCAGCTAACATCTCCATGCTGAAGAGGACTTCTTCTCCATTCCCATCCACCAGACTTCGCTATTGTCGCCTGCTATCAACTACTTGAAGACCACTTCTTAAAGATACTTAGTTTTTGTCATGTTTGTAACTCTTATGTATGTTCCTCTGTCTGTTTCCCCCACCCTCCTCCCTCCTTGGTACCTTCGTGCCTCATTGAGCTGTTCTCACTTGTGTGTCAGACGTCAAAGCTTACAGTTGGAGCCTAACTAAGGCTTGTCTCCTGTCCATGCGAGATGTTTTAAACATCTACGCCATGATGTGGATTTAAGCTAACGGTCGCCTGGATCGCCTACTCTTCAGAAATGAGCTAAGTACAACTTCAATGGTTTTCACCGCATTTTAATTGGTTTTAAACAGCTAAATGCTTTTTAATTCTTGTTTTATAGACAGTGTGAAATTGCTAAATGCAGTGCAATAACTACCTTCGAGGGATTTTTCTAGTCATGCTCTAACTATCTAAGCTGACTTTCCACTTAAAAATTGAGTGCTTCTTGCACAAATAAACTGAGAATGAGTTCTCACACCGCGGGATTCATATTAAACGAAATACTGTCTATAAAAACTTAGCTTTTTCTCCGTGGGACCTATTGCCCAATTCTACTGTTATCATAACTCCAGAACTTTCGACATCGAACTATCTTTCTACAAGTAAAATAGCCTAGCATTTCTTCAAATATGGGATTACATTTTCCTCACTGAGAAATTTATGTTGCATAAACCTCTAATCAACATAATTTGTCTTCCTTCGTTGGGGATTTTCCGCTGCATTCAACTGCAACCTACAAAAGCTACGACGCAATAAACTCTCTCAAGCTAAAATTCAACTAGTGATTTACATAATTGCAAAAACTTTTCTCCTTGTGAACTTTCTGTGCTACAAAAGTGAACTTTTCAAATACACCAATAGGCTATAGTGAAAACAGTGCCCGCTAGACCACCAACCGCGTCGCGTTTGTGAGAGCAATAAATACGGCCGAGAACTTTCTCCTCATGTTCCCATTTCCTCCTTCCCAAACACCTTTACTAACAAATTAGGTTAATTTTTAATCTTAGGTCCTTTTCAATGAGGTGTCACCTCTCAGCAGGTGCCCTCCCAACATTGTTTCATATCTCATAAGTAATTTCTGTATAACTCGTGTCTAGCACACATTTAAAACCACCTTGGTTTTCCTTTATAACTAAGGAGTTTAATTCTTTCTACTCACAACTGAGCTATTTAACTATCTTCTCCAGGTTTCATGAAAGGGTAACTTGCCCTATTTTTCCTCGTGATCCCTGTAAAAACATAAGAAGTTATAGAAACTTCTTCTTAATTTCTCTTTCTTTTGTTATAATTTCGAATTTGTTATTTGTTCTTACTTTCAAGATTTCCATATAGGAATTCTTAAAGTGCCCATATTTATTGTTAAAGCTTTAATTGCGTTAATTGTTGTTAAACTTCGAATTTGTTAATCTTAGCACCATTTTTAAAATCTTTTGCAGATTTTAGTGCTTATAAGAGGTTTCAAACCTAAAAATTGTTAATTGCCGAGTGCAAACTTCAACATTCTAGAGCTCTGAGACTTCAAAGTTTAAAACCTAAATTGTACCTTCTATATTTGTCAAAATTATTATATCTCTACGCATTGTTAAATAAATCAGATTATATTTTTTCGTTCTTGTCTTAGAATAACGATTAGGCAGGACCCTATTTTCCCTGACTCTTCCCATCGGTTTATGCTCTCTTTAAGAAAATCACATACCGGTACTAAAATAATAAATGTTTTGCTTCTTGTTGCATTTGAACGAAAACTTCTAGTATCATCTTTTTCAAAGCATCTTTTAGCTGCTATAGCTAATTCTAATGAGCCAGTAAGGCAAGTAAAGCTAGCTCCGCAAGCTTCCTGCTTGTTGAGATTTTCTCTATAACTTGTGGTTCGTTTCCAAAATTTAAGTTTTTCTTCTGGTCTAAACTTTTAGTCGGCCCTTTGCTGGGTAAAAGCTTAGTTATTCTTAAATGCAACTATTGCTTTTCTTACCTAAATTCTCCAAGAAAACAACAAAATTATCCCCAAAAGCATAACTGCTTCATCGCTACCCTTTCTGGGAATACTCGGCCATTCTCGGGAAATCCTACAGTTCCAAGAACTAAAATCATCACGGCAAATTCAAATTATTTGCGCCTTTCAAAACATACTTTTAAACTTAACTCCTTTGAAAGGATATACAGTAAATCTGTCATTCTTTGTCTTGCCAGACTACCACCCTTCCCCATAGTATCCAAATATAGGCTGGGAAGGGAAAGTACGATCGCCGCTTGCTTGCAAATAGCCCAAGCTCCAGCCGCATTTCTCGTTAGCTGTGTCCAAGTCCATACCCACTTTTTGTATCCTGCAGGCTCGCGCAGTGAAAATGGTGATTAAACGTTTACTTTATTTAAATTTATGAGTTATATTGGACTCTCGTCCCAACTATCCATACTTTTTCTCCATTCCGAAACCCACTCCTCCCCTTTCTTTTATTTTTCATCATCTTCCCTTAGGGAGGGTTATTCCCTAGCTAATAACCCACCCAACCAGTACCCTTGCAGGATATTTCAAGAAGCTCCTCAATGCAGACGAACCTGAAGAGAGACTCACCTTCCATGACCCTCCTTCCAGAAATCCAGACTCCTTACTGCCAACCATAGAAGAAATAAGGGAGATTTTCAAGAGCCTAAAGAACAACAAGGCCTCAGGTGATGACGGTATTGTTGCAGAAATGTGGAAACATGCTGATGAACAATCAATACAAAACCTCCATCAAATCATACAGGACATTTGGGCAACGGAGACCTTACCTGAGGACTGGACCTCAGCTGTGATCTATCCTCTACACAAGAAAGGTAGTAGGATTGACCTTGATTACTACAGAGGCATCTCTCTAATATCAGTCACATACAAGATAATATCTAAAGTCTTGCTAACCAGAGTTACTAGTCAACTAGATTCCCTACTAGGTGAATATCAGGCCGGTTTTCGTGCAAATAGATCATGCATAGAGCAAATACAGAACCTCAAGACAACCTTAAGGTACAAGAATTGCGGCGGACATCGATGGGTAGTCATACTAGTGGATTTCCAGAAGGCGTATGATTCAATAGACAGACCCTCTTCTCCACTCTATGGGAATTAGGACTGGATGCGAAGACAACCAGAGTAATCCAGGCTACACTGAAGACTACGACCTCCAAAGTCAAGTTCAGAGGTGAGCTCTCAGACAGCTTCTCTATCCAAACAGGAGTTAGACAAGGTGATGGCATTTCTTGTATTCTCTTCAATTGTGTACTTGAGAAGATTATCAGGAAATGGACTACCACGTTACCATCAGGAACAGGACTGCAAATTGGGTACAAGGAAGACAATCTCAATGTACCTTGCCTGGCCTTTGCCGACGACCTTACCTTGTTAGCGAACAACATAGAAGAAGCTGCTCACCAACTACAGAGCCTCTATAA
The DNA here is from genome assembly GCA_946902985.2 of Meconema thalassinum. Lineage (NCBI taxonomy): Eukaryota > Metazoa > Arthropoda > Insecta > Orthoptera > Tettigoniidae > Meconema > Meconema thalassinum. Next base: position 193,749,527 of record OX336394.1, on the reverse strand, counting down.
CATAGCAGCTAAAACTGGCTTGAAGGTCAATATAGAAAAAACAGTGTTCATGACATATATAAAGGGAGCCCCATCTACTATTCTTGTGAAAGACACCGCAATTCAAAAAGTTCCTGCTGTGAAGTACCTAGGGGAGTGGATTCCAGCAAACGAGAGTGAGACCTTAGCAATAGACACTAGATGCACGAAACTAGAAAGGGTCTACCACTCCTGTAAGAGCATCTACACATCCAAGTGCCTCTCTAAGAACCTTAAACTTCTACATTACAACTCAGTAGTAAGACCTTCCGTTCTATATGCCTCTGAGTGTCTCCTGATGAATCGGAAAGGCCCACTGAGGAAACTAGAGCTCAAGGAACGGAAAATACTTAGAAGGATTTTAGGACCAATAAGGGAAGAGGGTGGTACTTACAGGATCAGGCACAACAATGAGCTCTATGATCATCAAGAAGATATCGTCACATCCATGAGGAAGAGACGATTAGCTTTCTACAGACATCTGACATACATGGGTCCAGATAGACTTACCAGCCAGATCTTCACCACGACAGGAAGAGGGAAAGCGTCCAAAAACAAATGGATCACCACAGTGAAGTCAGACCTAGAGCAACTTGGAATTTCATCAAAAAACATACAGGATCGATCACAATTCCGACAGATGATTCAACATGGTGTCTATCCAGTGTCTCTCACCAGCAGGAAGAGTACAGGGACTACCATACCGAAGTGGACACAGGAAAGAAAGCAGACACACAGCCAGAAGATGAAAGCTGCCTGGCCTAAGAAGAAACATAAATTCCTTACAAGAAGTCAAAACGAGCCCCGTGGTCCTCAGTAGGCCCAAACGAAAAGAAGAAGAAGAAGAAACTATATAGGTTATTATATTTATATTTCAATAGACATTTATATATACGTATATATATAAATAAATATATAAACTCATTTCCATGATCCATCTAATATTACTCTTACTGTTAATCTTACTTACTTCTACTGATTCTGCTTTCAGGTGTCCTGATTAAATGTCTAAAGATTGATATGCATTATTTCATAACTGTGGAAATGATTAAAGCTGTCCCTCTCTGATTTTCAAGATGCAGTATATTAACACTTCACGTCATTGACATTTTAAAACAATATGAGTGTTTTCTTGCATAACTAAGATATATTTTCCCGTTTGCTCGTAATGGGTCATGAAGATTCAGTAATTTTACCCTGCTTTTAATAACACGTGATATTTAAAGTAAAATACCAAATGTACGCTCAGATTAATTGCTGTTTGCATATATGTTATGGGCTTGCGCCAAACCGACTGGAGAAAATGACATGAATATTCGTGTTTAAGAATATAAAGGCTCCGAAAATCAACAAGAATACAAATTACTTATGTAATAAAAAGGTGATAAGATGAAGCCTCAAACCCCATCAGCAAGGCAGTTGAAGCAGTTCACATCCATCTCTCGACATGAACTCGTGGAACGCGCAAGGAGACGGCTGCAGATCACTCCCCACTTCCGCAATTAGAAGAGAAGCACATCCTTCTGGCAAAAGTTTGGTGCTTTTCAGTCGGTCAACACGAATGCACCAAAAGAGTTGGGTTATTCCCTAATCCTGAAAAAAATTACATGCGATTAATAAATACACTAGGTACAGGCTGTTCCAGCCGACCAGCTCGCCCTTGAGCAGCTGAGTACTCGCCGCCTTGTGTGAGTAAACCTGCAATAAGCAATACAGCTCTGCTCTAGGGGCGGCCGTTATTAAGCGATGGATACATCATGATAGGCAGGAAGCGCATGGACTTGTACTATAACCTTCGCCCAGTGACGTTTTGGCTATCACCCCCAGTCCCTCTCCAACCGTGCTCCGAGCAACACTGCTGAACTGAGTACTCGCGTGTACGCATTCTCAAACTGGTGGATTTGGAACAGCCTGCACTAGGATGACCAGTTTCGATCGTCAAGCGATTGTCTGGTCATCCTAGTGTATTTATTAATCGCATGTATTTTTTTTTTTTAATTCAAGCCTCCGTGGCTTAGGCGGCAGCACGCCGGCCTCTCACCGCTGGGTCCGTGGTTCAAACCCCGGTCACTCCATGTGAGATCTGTGCTGGACAAAACGGAGGCAGACAGGTTTTTCTCCGGGTACTCCGGTTTTCCCTGTCAACATTTCATTCCAGCAACACTCTCCACTATCATTTCATTTCATCTGTCATTAATTTAATCATTGCCCCAGAGGAGTGCGTCAGGCCTCGGCAGCCGGCACAGTTCATATCCTCGCCGCTAGATGGGGGCTTCATTCATTCCATTCCTGACCCGGTCAGAGACTGGAAGCAGGCTGTGGATTTTCATTTTCATGTATTTTTTATTCATGATTAGGGTATAACCAAACTCTTTTGGGTAAATTCGTGTTGACCGACTGAAAAGCACCAAACTTTTGTTTACTAAGGCAACACTGAACAAGAAGTTCCGTGACGAACTAAAGAGCCTACTTTTCATGCCAATGATTACTCTACAGTATATGAACCTATCTAGAATAATGACGAAATTAAGTTGGTAATATCGTAGTTTCTAATTAGTTCGAAATATTCCTGGTATAATGTAGCCTAATAGAGCACTACAGTTGGCAGCCCTAGTGACTGAATATATTCTTAGTTCCATCTCTTAAGGTACAGAATACAAAATTTGGTTGAAGTCCAATGGACGTTACATGCAGTTAGACATTGGATCTATCAGCACGCGTAAATGCATGTTGGCAACAATGTCATGCGTGTACTGGTTAGAAATAATCGGAAATATTATGATATCTTGTTGTGCCAATTTTGGATGAAATCCATTTGTTAGTATAGAAGTTACATGCAGTTTAAAATTGGCCCTATCAGCAAGTAAAGAATCATGTTGGCAGCAGCACTGACTTATATTAATTACTCCAAATTAATCTAGAGTGTCAGGTGCTATACGTGTGCAAAGTATAGAGCTGTTGGCTTGCATACTTTCTGATATACTGATATTAGGGTAAACAAATATAGACAGCATTTATTAACAGTTGGCAGCCCTGATTGCTCTTAAGAATACTTATAGTCATATATGTTATGTTACGCATAGTACATACGAAATTTGGTTGAAATCCAACTGATAGTATAGAAGTTACATGTATTTAAAAATTGGTCCTATCAGCAGGCTTAGAATCATGTTGGTAGAACTGAAGTATAACTGAAGTATTACTCCAAATTAATCTAAAATATCAGGTACTATACGTGTGCATAGTTTAAAGCTGTCGGCTTGCATACTTTCAGATATATTGGTATTTGGATGAAGAAAATAGAGAGAGAGCAATTATTAACAGTTGGCAGTCCTGGTGGCTCTTAAGAATACACTCAGTCATATCTGTTTATGTACACATATTACATACACAATTTTGTTGAAATCCAATGAATAGTGTAGAAGTTATATGCATTTAAAAATTGGACTTATCAGAAGGCTTAAAATTATTTTGGCAACACTGTCATGTATGGCCTCCTGGAAATTGAACTGAAATAGTATTATCTACATGTATGCCAATTTTGGAATAGCTCCCATTCATACCTTCCATGATATCCAACATGAATCTCAAATTTCTAGTGCGTTTTTTCAGCAGTTGGTAGCACTGACATCGTTTTCAAATATGGGCTTGTGATATTCCGGTATACATCTTTACTCATACTAAATTTGGTTTCGATTGCTGCAGCCGTTTAGGAGCTGATAGGGGACACACACACACACACACACACACACACACAGCCAGCCAGACAGAAGGACAGACAGACACACATTTTCCCGGATCGATCTCATAAGTCTACTTTTTCCTCATTTTTGCAAAATGTGAAAAGTAGGCTAAATATGGCTTCAAACCCCACAACATGCATGTGTCCCTATCAAGCAGCACGAACAATGAATAGTCACTAGTCACCGTCACTGTCACAGTTGATAATATCGGAGAGAGACATTGGTGGCTCATGCGTTGTTTAGATGATACTCGGACCCAGAGCTTTCTTCAGCCTTTCGCTTATCTGTTCATCGTTCTTATGATCCACTGAAGGCCACTCCATGTATGTCCTTGTGGCCATCAAGAACTGCAGATGAAGAGTCAGTTTGCTTCCGTCCAACTCCCCCAACTGGATCAGGATCAAGAAATGGTCATCCTCATTGAACATTTTAAGGATGGTCATATCCACTTCCCAGTTGCACCACTGTAAATACAAGATAAATATAATCAACTTCTCAAACTTGATCAGGAAAAAGACATGTTTGTCATTGTTGAACATTATTATTATGCGCCATCTCCATCTCCCCGCCTGGAAGACACAATAAAAGCAAGAAAACAATGAACTTTAACAAGTTATTAACAAGTTACTAGTAACGATTACTTTTTATGGTAACGCAGCATAACGACGTTATTAAATTACATTAAATTAAGGGACGGTAGCGGTAACGCTATACCTTTTAAACAATATCGAGTAACGAATCAACGCTTTAATTTTACTTTAGCCATAAGCCGTGCACCGTCTGAGGAAAATAGTTCAGCCGTTAATAATTTATATTTCTGTTTGCAAATGTTGTATCTTTTGTCACAATCGTTCTTCAAAGACAATGAATAGAGCTGAAAATATTCTCCACTCCCTAGGAAGACAGAGAATATTTAACTTCAAAAATAATCAGTAAGATATCATTTACTGTTAATTCCACGTTAAGGCTGAAGAGCTCCTTGATTCTCACTTCGTCGCTGTGTTATTCCATCTCTTCTGGCAATTTGGTGACAGGCGCTGCCTACATTCATTTGAAACCAAAGCCAAATAGCCAATTATATTGTAATATTTGTTATGTGAACATTTTATTAACAAAAGAGAAATAATAATTAACATAATTTACACAAAGTTTGTTTATAAAGTTTTGGGCACTCGACTGCTCTAAGATGCCATGTTTCAATATAAATAGTGATTTTGTTAGCATCACTCTGAAAGGTGTTTGTATTTATTGTGCTAGGTCATTGAGACTAACTACTGTAATTTCAGGAAGCACCGCATTCACACTTAAATACGGAAATTATCTATAGTCTACCTTCGCAGTATTAAACTGCCGAAAAATACGTCCGGTGGACACTAAAACAATGTGGTCTATGAAGGTTCTAATATGTAGAGCGCGACAGTTATGCTTGCTATTATCCCCATATCTTTGAAAATGATACCCGACTTACTGATGTACAAAAGTTACTGATAGTGACATAACAAACCTAAGCGACTCCATGTTTCAAACCCAGCGCCAATTTCTGCGATCTATACTCTGTATTTCAAAAGAAAGAACGTGAAGGAAATGGCGGGAGCTTGGAACAGCTGAGCTGTGTTGCCAAGTTTTTATTGTTGATGTAGATGAACTGATTCGAATAATACACAGGGCTACACTTCGGACATTATTTCGGTACTACTATGCGCAATATAATGCAAATGTCGATCCTGAGTCAACGCCAAGGACATTCAAATAGAGAAATACGGTACATAAATAAATAAATAAATAACACAACGAAACTATGCTACTTTTATCACCGTTATTCAATAAATACGAGAAAGAGGCCAAACACTCGACAGGTATACAAATATAGCGCAAAAACCCAATCATGTCGCCACTACTGAAAATATGCAGTGACACCCTTTAGCGATGAAAAGGTTCCACTCCCTTATCTCTGTCACATTACTAATTTCTATAGTAAAATTTCCAGACTTTCATGGCAGCCGGCAGCTTATAGCAGTCGAGTTCCAACTTTTCTTGTTTTCATATTGCAGGTATCCACAGCCTAAGAGGGGAGGTTATAAGATATATTCCAGTGGAAGTAAAGCCGCGTTACTTCACAATTGTAACTGCAACACTACTAATTTATACGAAAGTAACTGTAAGTGAACTACAGCAGACTGTAGCTACGATATTTTAGAAGAGTAACGTATCCAACCCTGTTAAGCTATTAACTAATGTTGATCATCTTCAGTTCCTAGTTGCAAAAAGTAAAAAAGCGTTTGGTTATTCGCATTGACGTCATTCGGATCACGTGACCATAAAAAGTAATCCTTCTTTTCCGCATCGCGTCAGTTAATTACTTTTACTACTTTTCCATTTAATATTGTTACGTAATTTGTTAATATTATTACATCATGTAATGGACTCTCATAATTTCCCCTGTAATTAAATACAAACAGTTTTTATTGCAAGCAACTTACTTTACATCATTGAAATGCTATCATTAGCGATATTATAAATATTAGATAGATAGATAGATTTATTTTGTCTGGCAAGATTAGGGCCATTGGGCCCTCTCTTCCATCTAACCAGATTTTACAATTAATACATTATTACATTATTTGCAAAACATAACAATGGTACTTAAATCTAACAGGAATACATTTCAGATTTGATCACAATACATATAATGGCAGGTAAGCATGGCGTAGGAAAAATTATTGTAATTAGTTAATTATAGCTAAAGTAAGGAAATAATAGGCAAACACAAACACTAATAAAACAGAACCTGATGATGATGTGATGATGTTGATGATGATGATAAGCATCATGGATGAGTTATTACTATAGCCTAATATTGATTTTGCAATGCGCATTTAAAAGGATGTAAGAAAACATTTAGGTAACTAAACAGAAAATAAATAAATAAAACGTAAATTAGAAACACGAATATAACTCAGCATAAGGATTCAAATATTTGGCGTGTTGAGTTCAGGTTTCATTTCTTTTGCGATATGTACAGCTGGCATTGCTGCCTGAAGCTAGACGGGGTTGCTCCTCTGACAGAGCGCGGCAGGTTGTTCCACAGTCGTGCAGTAGAAATTACGAAGGAGTTAGTGTAGCGTACCGTACGGTGTATTGGTATGAGCATGAGTGAATCATTTTTTGACCGTGTACCAAGACTGAGAATGCAGGTAAGCTGGAGAGGAACTTAAGAGTATTTGTCGGAAAAGACATAAAGAATGAAGATCGCGGCGTTGATTTAGTCGCAACCAGCTGAGTTGTTCGTACGCAGGGGTGACGTGGTCGTAATACCGTAAGTTGCATATGTAGCGTACACAGGCATTTTGTGCTAGTTGGAGTTTGTTTTTAAGAGTAGCAGACAGGTCATTGTATACCACATCGCAATAGTCAAAATGAGGCAGTACTAGGGAGGAAACAAGTCGTTCTTTTAACACGCGAGAGAAAATATTCCCAAATCGTCTCAATGAATTCAGTGCGGAAAATACTTTTCTAGAGACGAAGTGGACTTGCTGCGTCCAAGAGAGTTGTTCGTCAATTATCACGCCCAGATATTTGACTGATTCTCGGAATTCGATTGGGGAGTCGCGCAAGCGTAAGTTTGGTAGGGTGGGATTATTTTTTATTTTACGAAGAATTTTTGGGTGGGAGATTATGATAGCTTGTGTTTTTGTCTCATTCAGTCGTAGTCCATGTGAATTGGACCAATTACAAATTTCAGTTAAGTCCTCATTGAAAGCTTTGATTGCTTGCGATAGTCTTTCTGGTGCAGCATGCAGATAGAGTTGTACATCGTCAGCGTATAAGTGATATTTGCATTTAGTTATCGATGAAGTGATATCATTTATGTAGATCGAGAAGAGAAGGGGTCCTAGAACTGATCCCTGAGGGACTCCTCTCACCACTGAGCGCCAAGAAGACATTTGATTTGAATTACTTTTAACGCGCTGTTGGCGCCCATGTAGATATGAGTCCACCCATTGGATACTGTTCATAGAGAGATGAATTTTGAATAGGCTAGAGAGTAATACGTCATGATCAACAGAATCAAATGCTTTGCTGAAATCAAGCAGTGCTATGATTGTTGCTTGCCCACTAACCATAGCCTTTCTTATGTCATCCGTGACCTTAAGTAGTGCCGTAGTAGTGCTGTGATTTTTCCGGAAGCCAGATTGGTGCTCATCAAGGATGTTGTGCGCTTGCAAATAGCAGGAGAGTTGTTCGTACACGATAAATTCGAGAGATTTGGAGATGGCAGATAATATGCTCACTGGGCGATAATCACTCACGTTTTTGGCTTGTGTGTTTTTAGGGATTGGAATGACAATAGCCGCTTTCCATAGCGATGGGTACGTACCAGTCATTAACGAGTAGTTGAATATGTGTGTAATTGTGGGAAGAATAATGTCAATGATTCGTTTGAATATTTCTATTTCTATATTGTCGATCCCTTTCGATTTTGATTTGATTCTAAGAATGGCACGTCTTACTTGTGACGGGGTGACATGCGAGAAGTAGAATTTTTCTCTGTTGGGGGTTGGGGTGTTGTAGTTGTTGGTGAGAGTTCTGTGTTTTATGTCTGGGTTGACAGAATGTCCTGTATTAGTAAAATAGTCATTGAGTGTGTCAAGAGGTAGATTAATGGGGTTGTCATTTTTTCCTTTGCCTATTCCCATGTTTCTTAGTTCATTCCACGCCGCAGAGGGTTTGATATTACGCCCGAGCAAGTTGTGAGCATGCCTGGTTCGAGCGTTACGTACTGCTTGGGATGTCCTGTTTCGGAGCTTTTTAAAGTCATCATAATTCTGTTGCGTGGGTAATTTCTTAAACTTTCTGTGCGCAGAATCTCGCTT